>OW026451.1:31541176-32801978 GCA_932274525.1 Podabrus alpinus
AAAATAATAGAAATAAAGTATTTGATAATATAAGTGACGATTGAGAACCAAGTAAATGTTAAAAAATGTCGTTTTATTTTAAATATTTAAACTAATATATTGATACACAGGAACACTTTGCAATTTTTCTTGGTGGTATTGTTCAGTTTTCCCAACACAGACAACAGTTCATATTATTAAAATAATTTTAAAGAAATAATAAATTGAAAACCTCATTGCGTTAAGGATTTCCAGAATTGGAAGCACTGCTCGGACCTGTCGATACGCCGTTGGTAGTTCCTTGCGAATTTCTGCTACTTGTACGCCCTTGAATGTGTTTAACTTTAAGTCTGTCTAACTCGTTCACCCGTGATCGTGCATGTTCCAACCTGTGCCATGCCATTTGTAAAACTTTTTGAGATGCATACCCAGAACCTTCGTGTGGTTGACCAGTAGAAACCTGGGTTAAGTAGTTGATTTGATCGGTAAGTTTAGTTTCAACAACTGATAAGGTTTTAAGAAACGTTTGGGTGTGATTTTCGGCTTGTTTCAAGCTCGACTTTTCCTTTCCCAACTCAAAAAATGCTTGTCCTACAAATTAAAATTGTGTATTTGTACTGAAACTTGTTGCTATTTACCTGCACTGTGAAGGCACGTTATTATATCCTTCTCTATCGAATCGAGAACTTGAATACGTTCCATCGGGGCAGTCATTTTTTAACAGTAAAAATAAGCACAAAATCGAAGTTGAACCAAAACCATCAAACCTACAACAGGTTATATTATATTTATTTATTTCAATGACAGTCATGGTAACCAACTTAAACACCAGGGAGTAACTAGTCCACGGTCCGACCGCACAGTAATTTTTCGTTTGGTCACGGTCTGACAGCTCAATAATAATTTATTTGAACACGATCTACCTTAAAAAATTCGAAAAAAGTTTTAATTCAACTTCATTTCCAGTACCTACATTTTTGTTATTACATATTACACGTAGTTCTGGGTTCCCACTCGCATGGAGAACCTGGAAAAGTCAAGGAATTTAACATTTCTCAGTTTTCGGCCTTTCGATAAATTTCCAAATTGGCGGGTGGTTTGCATCAAGGGGTCATCCATAAAAGACGTCTGCGCCTTGAGGAGGTTACAAAATGTGACCAAGTTTGCATCGCGGCGTACATCGATGAACAAACCTGGAATTCATCAATTGTTCTCCCTTTTCTTCAGAGATGAGCGAGAAACTGTAGAAGATTTTTATATGTATTAGGGACAGGGGGTGGGCTGGAGCCGGCTCGGTCCGGCTCGCGCGAGCCGGTTTTTAAAATTTTTGAAGCTCGGCGAGCCGTTTGTTAAATTACCCCTAAAACCAAAAAATAAGCCATTTTAACCCTGGATCCACAAGGTGGTGTCACCCGTGGCACGGGATTTACATTTTTAAGTCTGTACTTCCCCCGGAATATGACGCCACCTTGTTATTTACGTAATATAAATTTATTACACTCTTCTATATACCGTTTTTTTTTTGCTTCGAAATAATAGCGAGCCGGTTGTTCAAAATTTGGCAGCCCACCCCTGATTAGGGGTCATCCATTAATTACGTAAGGGTTTTGGGGGGGGGTTGGATATCTTACGGACCCTTACTTAGGGGGGGAGGGGTCCGACGTATTCCTTACGTAAGTTTCTTAAAATATTTTTTTAAATTAAATTTAAAAATCAAATATAATTTTTTCTTTTTATGTTGATAATTATATCCAGGTATAATGGAAATACCATATTATATTGAAATATATAGTACTTAAAAATCATTAAACATAGTGGCATAATAGTGTGAATTATAGAAAATGGCATCAAACTTTGGCGATCTTTACGAACGGTTTTTCATCTACATCCAAATAAAATTACGTCTCTACAAGATAAACACTTGAAGAACAAAAGACGTTAATGTGGATCTAGTTGTTGATCTAGTAATGACATACACAAATGAGATACACCTATTTTTATACCGACAGAATTATGTGATACAGTGTCTAATCATTGTATACTGTATGCACTTAAGATTCAAAACATTTTTATATAACGTAAAAAATAATTATTAAAATGATGAAATTTGACGTCCGTACATGATACCCACAACGTATAAGTCATATGTATGTGTGATGCTTTAAATATTATTTGTGCCTACTGTACACACCATGTAAAAATGCGTCGTATACACATAATACAAAGCACTATATATACACTCCTTAGTTGTGTTTTGTTGTGTCTACATTCGAGCAGCGCGCGCATAGCGTTAGTGTGTGCATACTGACTGTGTATCTTGTGTCTACTGCACACACCCTGTAAAAGTGCGACATTTACACATAATACAAAGAACAATGTATACACTCCTTAGTTGTGTATTGTTGTGTCTGCATTGGTGCATAACATGCGCGCGCATAGAGTCCGTGGTGTGAATATTGTATGGTGTGCTACAAACATATTCCAATTTCGTTCAGTTCTGCGCATGACGTCACCTTCGGAGCATTGAAATCAAACTGTCATTTTTATGTGTGGTTTAAGGTGTGGTTTTACCTTACGCGTGGTGTTTTACGGTTAAGTACATCTACATATTAATCGTTTTAATAATATTATTATTGTTATTATAAATAAGTACATACTTATACATTTTAAAATAATGCCTGGTTGTGCGGTGTATGGTTGTGGAAATTATACACGAAAAACGAAAGGGACTGATGTTCGGTATTACAGTTTTCCGAAAAATGAAGAACTTTCCAAGCAGTGGGTTAATGCCTGTAATCGTCAAGATAAATTTAATATACAGCAAGGTAAGAATAAGAACAATCTACATAAATCAAGCACTGTAATATTATAAACTAACAACATATCATTTCAGCCTGTATTTGTTCAAAGCATTTCCATCCATCAGCTTTTGTTAGTAATTTAAAACATAAGTTACTTCACTATTGCCCAAAAACGTATCGAGACCTTCAACGTGATGCAGTTCCTACAGAATTATTATTCAACAAACCGTCCACTTCAAAATTAACATCGGCTAGGAATCAAAGAACCCTTCAGCGAGAAGAAAATAAAAACAGGCCAATAATAATTAGTGGAATTCTGCAATACACCGAATCTGAGTTGGTAGAACAAGAAAAAGAAAATACTCCACCACGTCCTGATAATCTTATTGAATTTGAGTCCGCTGTGTTTGCTGAACCGCCAGTTTCTGATATGTAAGTAATAACAATAAGTTTAGTATGATATTAATTTTGTATGCTTTCAGAACCAAACAATTTGAAGAAATGCGACTTGAACTAGAAAAGTTTAAACTCGAAAATGAGATCCTGAAAAAGACCAATACTTCTTTGAACCAAGCTTTATTATCTTCAAACGATGAATTACAAACGTTTAAGACCATTCTGGAGAATCAATTTGGCCCAGGTCAAATTAGGCGCTTATTAAATCCCAAAAAAAATTTTACATGGGAGCCAGAAGACATTGCTTCGGCCATTTCATTACGAAGTGTGAGCCCTAAAGCATATAGATATCTCCGTAAAATTGGCCATCCATTGCCTGCTCTCAGTACTTTGAGAAAATGGGCTCTGCATTTGACATTAGATCAGGGCATTTTAAAGGATGTTATAAAATTAATGGAAAAGAAATCTTTATCATTAACGCCATTAGAGAGAGTTTGCGTTATCTGCTTCGACGAAATTTACATTTCCAATAAGATCTGTATAGATCGTAAAGATCAAAAAGTCCTTGGACCCCATAAGTCCTGCCAAGTGTGTATCGTGAGAGGTCTTTTCTCTCCGTGGAAACAACCGATATTTTATATGTTCGATACACCCATGTCCACGAATATTTTATTTGAAATTATTCAACATTTGCATTCCGCAAATTACGACGTTGTTAGTATGACGAGCGATATGGGTGCTGGAAACCAAAAGCTATGGACTGAACTCAATATCGGACACAATAAAAACTGCTTTTTTCATCATCCTCTCAACAAAGATCAAAAAATATTTGTATTTGCAGATGTACCGCATCTCTTGACACTTGTGCGAAATCATTTCATAGATCAGGGGTTTAAGATTAATGAAAACGCTATAAATAAAAGTTGCATCGAAGATATTATTACAGCGGCTTCCGATGATTTGAAAATTGCCCACAAGATAAGTGAATATCATCTAACATTACGTGGTAGTGAACGACAAAAGGTAAAACCTGCTGCACAAATTTTTTCAAACACTCTTTCAAAAGCTATCGAATGGTGCGGTATACAAGGTTTTCTCAAAAGCACATCATGGAAAGAGACAGCCAAATTTTTAAAAGTGATCAATGATTGGTTTGATATTTTTAATGCAAAATGTAAATATGGTAGTCATCCTGGAACCAATGCTTTCGGCACAGACTTGGAAAACCAAATTTCAACTTTGAATAAAACTACAGATATTATTTCAAAACTTATCGTGGGTAAGCATAAATCGCTTATACCTTTCCAAAAAGGAATTCTTCTCAGCAATATTTCTCTAATAACTTTGCACGATTATCTTCGCCAGAAATATGATATCGATTACGTTATAACGTACAGAATAAATCAAGATGTGATAGAAAATTTTTTTTCTTACATTCGAGGCATGGGGGCGACAAACGACCATCCAGATCCACTTGACATAAAATACAGGCTTCGATGGTATATACTCAGTAAACATTCCATGGCCGTATTCACCATGAACAAGAATACTGAAGAGGGAGATGAGTTTAGTCTACTTAAACCTCTAGAAGACAATGAAACTTGTTTATCTCAAGAACTTCTGGACAATACGTTAAAAAACATAATGGATTCTGACAACAAACAATATTCTGTTCCTGAAGATGAACATTTTACCACTTATAGTTTTCATCAACCAGAAATTGCGGACGACATTATTCCAGAAGTCGATTTATCCGATTTCAATTGGACGACCGAAGAGGAAAATATTTTGTTGACTTTGGACACAAACAAATTTTCTGATATAATAGCAAATGAAGGTTTAAAGTATATTGCAGGCTACGTAGCCTACCGATTTAAAAATAAGTTTGAACAATTAAATTTGGGCAATCCCACAAACAAATTATTTAGCTCGAGTAGTTCTAATCCTGATTGGACAGAGTTTCTATCGAGGGGTTACTTACTTCATCCAAGCGATGAATTAATTCAATTGGTGCGTATCGTAGAAGAACAATTTCTACATTTTCATGGTAATTTTTTATCAAAAGAACCAAATGTGTTTAAAAATTTAACCGATATTGTAATTCAAAAATTGCCATCTGTTTTAAATTGCTTTCCCTATGAAATTATTATTTGTATTGTTCGTACCAGAACATATATAAGATTAAGGGAACTTAATAAAAAAATTAGTTTCATAAATTGTAAGCGTAGACTGGAGAAAAAAATGTCAAAGTTTACAAATAAAAAAACTAAATAGTGTCTTTGTTTTCTTTTTTATCCTAGTTTATTTTTTATTTAAGGAGCATTAAAACTAAAGTGGACAACTATTCTGCCGTCATAAGTAAGAAGGCAGTAAGTCAATTTTTTTCTAAATTGAGTTTTATATAGATGCGGTTTTTTACGCTGATTTCAAAAATATAAAAAACTCAATTTCGAAAAAAATTTACTTACTGCCTTCTTACTTATGACAGCAGTATTAACTGCCAAAGAATTTCCATATTGGTAATTTAAAAACCTTGAATTATTTACATATTTTTGAAAAAACTATTTTCTACCAATTTAATAACAAGCCAGTCTATTAAAAAAAGCTCAATTCCCAATAAATTTGAAAAGTAACGTGTCCACATTTGTTTGAATGCTCATTTGCAATTCAAATTCTGCTCCGAAACTGACGTCACAGGTGCGACAGAGATGCACATATTAGATGCGCGGTAGCACACCATACAATATTCACACCACGATAGAGTCATCGTATGCACACCAACCATGTGTATCTTAAGTGTTCACGCATTCCTATAAAAGAAGGGTAAAGGAAAGCAGTGCCAGCAGCCATTTTATATTCATTTCGAAGCTCGGAAGTGTTCTCTGTGTGGTGTGTGCAGCTTGAAAAGTATTTTAAGGTAAGTAATCGGCACAGAAGCAATAAAACCTAAAGCTCAAATGGCAAAGCTGGAGATAGATAAAGCACAGTCCGATGGGGCGGTTGGCGAATGGTTAAGGCAAGCAACCAACCGCCTAGAAGAAAAGAAAATTTTAAAAAAGAGGAGAATGGCTGAGAAAAGGGCTGCCGCAAAGACTGCCGATGTATAATGTATTTTTGCATTTTAACTATGTTGTTTTTGATACATTTTGATATTTTTATAAAAGTTCCGTCATATTCCAGTGTTTTATTCCTACTTCTGTTTTTATTTGCTAAATAATAATGTTCTATAGTAGTTTAATATTATTATCTATCTTATATGTATTTTTGTGTTCTCTTCCGCTCTCAGGTCGCTTATTTTTGTAGATCCTTCAGACGTGATACACAATCAAATAAGAAACAGGATACATCAAACATAATTTATTAAAAAACATTCTTCTTTTATAACAGACAACAACAATTAAATCTCTACCTCAATCAACATATAACTAAACTACTTAACATCCCTATTCTTTAATGATAGTGTAAAGCTTTACCTGTTTGTGTTCTTTTTGTCGACCGACCGTTATTCCGTCGCACGTTATCTATCGCACTGACGAACTGACTACACTTTCTTCTTTCTTCTATCTTCTTCACGTACTAGCTTTTCGCGTTCCGGTACTCAACTCTGACCCCAATTCGCTCCACGTACTAGCTCTACACGTTCCGTTATCCACTTCTCCTATCTCAAATTGGTCCAATTATCCAACACTCCTATACTCTTATACTGCACCACAGTTCACTCTTCTTTTATCTTACACCAATCAACTTCTTTGAATATATCCAGTTTGCGTATCGTTCCTCAATTACAATATTTCTGTACACAACGATTTTCCATGTCGTTTTCTATTCGACTAGAGACTCTTCTAAACACGCCCGTCCACGTATTATTTATTTATTAATTGCCTCTAAACACAACTGTACAAGTATTCTCTAATTACTGAGCTCTCTAAACACAACTGATCTGCGCTTCATCTAATTTGGAACTTCTCTAAACACAACCAGTCTGCTGGTCATCTAATTTTGAACTGTTCTACCACCCTTTATTATCTATTGGCCTGGTTACCCTTGCATCTTCATGCTTCTGTTTTTCGTTTGTTCTTCATACGATACCGCTTCGTCCTACGTGGTTCCTTTTATTAGCAGCATCAACAAAACTTAAATCTAGTAACATTTTATTTGTAATTCACATTCATACTGAACAAAACTTTATCAATAAATTGGACATATCCTCCCCCTTATTTCGATTGTGTATCCCGTACACATTTATGAGGGAGCTTGTGGTGGACACAACAGTATATCTAAATCTTCTTCTATATATATAAAAGAGCTTGTCTGTTTGTTTGTTTGTTTGTTCGCTATACGTTCCTACACCCTTTGACCGATCTCAACCAAATTTTGCACAGTTATTCTGTAGGTCCAGGCGCAACTATTCGTGCATAAATTGAAAAAAAATTCCCGCGGGGAGCAAAGTTATTCGCGTTTTTCGATTTTTTATTGATACACTGTATACTTTACCCTTAGGTTAAGTACCCAGTTACCTGGGTACTTAACCCAGTTAACAAACCCTTACTTACTTACAGGGCCGGGCTGGCCTGAACGTTCCTACACCCTTGGACCGATCTCAACCGAATTTTGCAGTTATTATTATGGTCCGTCCTGTGAGGCCGAAGGCCGAACAACTATTGCCTTCACGGATCTACTATGGTCCGCCCTGTGAGGCCGAAGGCCGATCAACTATGGCCTTAACGGATCTATTATGGTCCGCCCTGTGAGGCCGAAGGCCGAACAACTATGGCCTTCGCGGATTTATTATGGTCCGCCCTGTGAGGCCGAAGGCCGAACAACCATGGTCTTCACGGATCTATTATGGTCCGCCCTGTGAGGCCGAAGGCCGAACAACTATGGCCTTCACGGATCTATTATGGTTCGCTCCGTGAGGCCGAAGGCCGAACAACAATGGCCTTCACGGATCTATTATGGTCCGCCCTGTGAGGCCGAAGGCCGAACAACTATGGCCTTCACGGATCTATTATGGTCCGCCCTGTGAGGCCGAAGGCCGAACAACTATGGCCTTCGCGGATCTATTATGGTCCGCCCTGTGAGGCCGAAGGCCGAACAACTATGGCCTTCACGGATCTATTATTGTCCTCCTCCTGTGAGGCCGAAGGCCGAACAACCATGGCCTTCACGGATCTATTATGGTCCGCCCTGTGAGGCCGAACAACTATGGCTTTCACGGATCTATTATGGTCCGCTCTGTGAGGCCGAAGGCCGAACAACTATGGCCTTCACGGATCTATTATGGTCCGCCCTGTGAGGCCGAATGCCGAACAACTATGGCCTTCACGGATCTATTATGGTCCGCTCTGTGAGGCCGAAGGCCGAACAACTATGGCCTTCACGGATCTATTATGGTTTGCTCTGTGAGGCCGAAGGCCGAACAACTATGGCCTTCACGGATCTATTATGGTCCGCCCTGTGAGGCCGAAGGCCGAACAACTATGGCCTTCACGCTCCTATTATGGTCCGCCTTGTGAGGCCGACGGCCGAACAACTATGGCCTTCACAGATCTATGATGGTCCGCCCTGTGAGGCCGAAGGCCGAACAACTATGGCCTTCACGGATCTATTATGGTTTGCTCTGTGAGGCCGAAGGCCGAGCAACTATGGCCTTCACGGATCTATTATGGTCCGCCCTGTGAGGCCGAAGGCCGAACAACTATGGCCTTCACGGATCTATTATGGTCCGCCCTGTGAGGCCGAAGGCCGAACAACTATGGCCTTCACGCATCTATTATGGTCCGCCTTGTGAGGCCGACGGCCGAACAACTATGGCCTTCACAGATCTGAGATGGTCTGCCCTGTGAGGCCGAAGGCCGAACAACTATGGCCTTCGCGGATCTATTATGGTCCTCCCCTTGTGAGGCCGAAGGCCGAACAACTATGGCCTTCGCGGATCTATTATGGTCCTCCCCCTGTGAGGCCGAAGGCCGAACAACTATGGCCTTCTCGGATCTATTCTGGGTCTAGATGGCTAAGGGCGGCGAATGCCGCCCGTGCCAGCTAGTTAGATATAAAAATGGATGTATGTGTGTACTGTGTATGTATGTTCCCTATAGACTCCTAAACCGTTTGACCGATCGGAACCAAATTTGGCACAGTTATTATGTAGATCCCTGCGCATGTTTTTGTATTGAAATAATGCAAAAATTCGCAAAGGAAAGGAAAGTTGATTTTGAGTAGCCTGCCTTCCTTTAAGGAATCTCGATAATCCATTCATGCGCGTCCCTTTGGTTATTCTGTAGGTCCAGGCGCAACTATTCGTGCATAAATGGAGAAGAAATTCCCGCGGGGAGCAAAGTTATTCGCGTTTTTCGATTTTTTATTGATACGCTGTATACTTTACCCATAGGTTAAGTACCCAGTTACCTGGGTACTTAACCCAGTTAACAAACCCTTACTTACTTACAGGGCCGGGCTGGCCGAACGTTCCTACACCCTTGGACCGATCTCAACCGAATTTTGCAGTTATTATTATGGTCCGTCCTGTGAGGCCGAAGGCCGAACAACTATGGCCTTAACGGATCTATTACTAGCTGGCACGGGCGGCATTCGCCGCCCTTAGCCATCTAGACCCAGAATAGATCCGAGAAGGCCATAGTTGTTCGGCCTTCGGCCTCACAGGGGGGGGGACCATAATAGATCCGCGAAGGCCATAGTTGTTCGGCCTTCAGCCTCACAGGGCGGACCATAATAGATCTGTGAAGGCCATAGTTGTTCGGCCATCGGCCTCACAGGGCGGACCATAATAGATCAATGAAGGCCATCGCTGTTCGGCCTTCGGCCTCACAGGGCGGACCATAATAGATCCGCGAAGGCCATAGTTGTTCGGCCTTCGGCCTCACAGGGCGGACCATAATAGATCCGTGAAGGCCATAGTTGCTCGGCCATCGGCCTCACAGGGCGGACCATAATAGATCAATGAAGGCCATCGCTGTTCGGCCTTCGGCCTCACAGGGCGGACCATAATAGATCCGCGAAGGCCATAGTTGTTCGGCCTTCGGCCTCACAGGGCGGACCATAATAGATCCGCGAAGGCCATAGTTGTTCGGCCTTCAGCCTCACAGGGCGGACCATAATAGATCTGTGAAGGCCATAGTTGTTCGGCCATCGGCCTCACAGGGCGGACCATAATAGATCAATGAAGGCCATCGCTGTTCGGCCTTCGGCCTCACAGGGCGGACCATAATAGATCCGCGAAGGCCATAGTTGTTCGGCCTTCGGCCTCACAGGGCAGACCATAATCGATCCGTGAAGGCCATAGTTGTTTGGCCTTCGGCCTCACAGGGCGGACCACAATAGATCCGTGAAGGCCATGGTTGTTCGGCCTTCGGCCTCACAGGGCGGACCATAATAGATCAATGAAGGCCATCGCTGTTCGGCCTTCGGCCTCACAGGGCGGACCATAATAGATCCGCGAAGGCCATAGTTGTTCGGCCTTCGGCCTCACAGGGCGGACCATAATAGATCCGTGAAGGCCATAGTTGCTCGGCCATCGGCCTCACAGTGCGGACCATAATAGATCCGTGAAGGCCATAGTTGTTCGGCCTTCGGCCTCACAGGGCGGACCATAATAGATCCGTGAAGGCCATAGTTGTTTGGCCGTCGGCCTCACAGGGCGGACCCTAATAGATCCGTGAAGGCCATAGTTGTTCGGCATTCGGCCTCACAGGGCGGACCATAATCGATCCATGAAGGCCATAGTTGTTCGGCCGTCGGCCTCACAGGGCGGACCATAATAGATCCGTGAAGGCCATAGTTGTTCGGCCTTTGGCCTCACAGGGCGGACCATAATAGATCCGTGCAGGCCATAGTTGTTCGGCCTTCGGCCTCACAGGGCGGACCATATAATAGATCCGTGAAGGCCATAGTTGTTCACTATTATTTTCAAGTTTCGAAAGATTGCTGCAGATTTTCAAAAAAACGCAATTTTAAAATTCTTCGTTTTTGGGAAGTCGGAAGAGATGGTTTTTGCTCTCTCTCCGTCGCCCCCGAACCCCCATCTTAAATATTTCGCCGTCAACGGATTTTGTAATTATTTGTATTATTTTGAGCGTTGAAATTCTAATATATTAATTTGTTAGTGGTTTTCATTTTTCGAATTAAAGCAGCCATCCCGCCATCTGTTGGCAGTGTTTTGAATCACTGACAGTATGTCTGTTGACAGTGTTTTGAATCACTGACAGTATGTCAGAATATTTCGATTTTTGACAAATTAAATTTTTTGTTTGCAAGACTTGTGATTTGATTTATCGAAAAAAGCGAATAACATTTTTCCCCGCTCGAATTTTTTCTCCATTTATGCACGAATAGTTGCGCCTGGACCTACAGAATAACTGTGCATAATTTGGTTGAGATCGGTCCAAGGGTGTAGGAACGTTCAGGCCAGCCCGGCCCTGTAAGTAAGTAAGGGTTTGTTAACTGGGTTAAGTACCCAGGTAACTGGGTACTTAACCTAAGGGTAAAGTATACAGCGTATCAATAAAAAATAGAAAAACGCGAATAACTTTGCTCCCCGCGGGAATTTCTTCTCCATTTATGCACGAATAGTTGCGCCTGGACCTACAGAATAACTGTGCAAAATTTGGTTGAGATCGGTCAAAGGGTGTAGGAACGTATAGCGAACAAACAAACAAACAAACAGACAAGCTCTTTTATATATATAGATGGTCCGCCCTGTGAGGCCGAAGGCCGAACTACTATGGCCTTCGCGGATTTATTATGGTCCGCCCTGTGAGGCCGAAGGCCGAACAACCATGGTCTTCACGGATCTATTATGCTCCGCCCTGTGAGGCCGAAGGCCGAACAACTATGGCCTTCACGGATCTATTATGGTTCGCTCCGTGAGGCCGAAGGCCGAACAACAATGGCCTTCACGGATCTATTATGGTCCGCCCTGTGAGGCCGAAGGCCGAACAACTATGGCCTTCACGGATCTATTATGGTCCGCCCTGTGAGGCCGAAGGCCGAACAACTATGGCTTTCGCGGATCTATTATGGTCCGCCCTGTGAGGCCGAAGGCCGAACAACCAAGGCCTTCACGGATCTATTATGGTCCGCCCTGTGAGGCGAAATGCCGAACAACTATGACTTTCACGGATCTATTATGGTCCGCTCTGTGAGGCCGAAGGCCGAACAACTATGGCCTTCACGGATCTATTATGGTCCGCCCTGTGAGGCCGAATGCCGAACAACTTTGGCCTTCACGGATCTATTATGGTCCGCTCTGTGAGGCCGAAGGCCGAACAACTATGGCCTTCACGGATCTATTATGGTTTGCTCTGTGAGGCCGAAGGCCGAACAACTATGGCCTTCACGGATCTATTATGGTCCGCCCTGTGAGGCCGAAGGCCGAAGAACTATGGCCTTCACGCTCCTATTATGGTCCGCCTTGTGAGGCCGACGGCCGAACAACTATGGCCTTCACAGATCTAAGATGGTCCGCCCTGTGAAGCCGAAGGCCGAACAACTATGGCCTTCACGGATCTATTATGGTTTGCTCTGTGAGGCCGAAGGCCGAACAACTATGGCCTTCACGGATCTATTATGGTCCGCCCTGTTAGGCCGAAGGCCGAACAACTATGGCCTTCACGGATCTATTATGGTCCGCCCTGTGAGGCCGAAGGCCGAACAACTATGGCCTTCACGCATCTATTATGGTCCGCCTTGTGAGGCCGACGGCCGAACAACTATGGCCTTCACAGATCTGAGATGGTCAGCCCTGTGAGGCCGAAGGCCGAACAACTATGGCCTTCGCGGATCTATTATGGCTCCTCCCCCTGTGAGGCCGAAGGCCGAACAACTATGGCCTTCGCGGATCTATTATGGTCCTCCCCCTGTGAGGCCGAAGGCCGAACAACTATGGCCTTCTCGGATCTATTCTGGGTCTAGTTGGCTAAGGGCGGCGAATGCCGCCCGTGCCAGCTAGTTAGATATAAACAAGGTGGAACTCGCTTTAGCGGCAGTTCTTAGGCTTCTATACAGCTACCTTTCTGGTGTGGAAAGTTGTTATTATCTGGTTATTTTTGATCGCCATATAATGTAACATCACATAATCAGATAATCTGCACCAATTAAAATTTTTGCGATTGGTAATTATCATTTACTATATAAGTAATAACAATCAAACTTTTCCATTCTATTAGAAATTTTACTTTTCTGTAATGTATGGTCCTTTTTTTGAGGTGGACCAATCCTCTCCTTTCTCTTTTATTTATAACTTAACTTCACTAAGCACATCAATAAAAAATTATTTTTTCACATCAAAGTAAAACAAGTAGTTTATATAGGGAGACCTCTTCGAAAATATCTTTAACTTAGTAAATTTCTTTCGAACATTTGCGTATTTATAAATCGCATTAGCGAATCGAAGCAACGGATTAGCATATTAACAGATTAACAGACACGAAGCCAGACCATAAGGCTTCTTTCTATACCTTGTATAGAAGCCTAAAAGTAGCGCACTGGATACCCAGTTCTTAGACCTCTATACACACAGAGTATTTCCAACACGATTTGAAACACTCTGTATGATTTTGAATTATGCGGACGGACAGACGGACAGACAGACGGACACGGAGCCAGATCATAAGGCTTCTTGCTATCTCTTATTATAAAAGGCCAAGTCTTTCTTTCTTTCTGTCCGTCCCACGGAAATACCCGAAGCAAACCGAACCGAACCGAACGCACAACGTATCATCGGATCAACGTATCATCGGATCAACGTATCATCGTATCAACGTATCATCGTATCAACGTATCATCGTATCAACGTATCATCGGATCAACGTATCATCGTATCAACGTATCATCGTATCATCGGATCAACGTATCATCGTATCATTTTGTCTATATAGGTAAGTCTATTTCCAAAAAAGCATTATGTGAACTTCCATAATGGATAATGAAAATTTTGAAAATCCTGCTGCAAAGCGACGACGATTGAATCGTGAGAGAAAAGCACGTACAAGAGCTAATAACACAGAAGAACAGCTTCGATCACAGCGACAAGCTAACGCTCGGTCTCATGCGATACGTCGACAACGTGAAACTTTGGAACAAACTCAAGCGCGGCAAGCTGCTGACGCTCGGTCCCATGCGATACGTCAACAACGTGAAACTTTAGAAGAAACTCAAGCGCGGCAAGCTGCTGACGCTCGGTCCCATGCGATACGTTGATCCGATGATACGTTGATCCGATGATACGATGATACGTTCATCCGATTGGTTATGAAATTATCCGTTATGCGTTCGGTTCGGTTTGCTTCGGGTATTTCCGTGGGACAGACAGAAGGAAGGAAGGAAGGAAGGACTTGGCCTTTTATAATAAGAGATTTTTCACCTATATAGGAAATTTAAATACGTTGATCGGATGATACGATGATACGTTTATCCGATTGGTTATGAAATTATCCGTTATGCGTTCGGTTCGGTTTGCTTCGGGTATTTCCGTGGGACAGACAGAAGGAAGGAAGGACTTGGCCTTTTATAATAAGAGATGAGAACAACATTAAATAAATAAACAAAAAACTTACATATATTTTTTTAAATTAAATTAAACTTAATCAATATTTAAAATTTTTTTACTTATTTTAAACTAGATGATACCCCGTCCGAGGACGGCCAGCTAGAAGGACGGGCAGCTACCCAAGGTAACTTAAGTTGAATGAAGATTAAGGAAAGCTCTCAGTGCAATCCAAAAGCCATATGACCTTGGGTAGCTGCCCGTCCTTCTAGCTGCCCGTCCTCGGACGGGGTATCATCTAGTACTTTGTATAGAAGCCTAAAATGGATGTATGTGTGTACTGTGTATGTATGTTCCCTATAGTCCTATAGACTCCTAAACCGTTTGACCGATCGGAACCAAATTTGTCACAGTTATTATGTAGATCCCTGCGCATGTTTTTGTATTGAAATAATGCAAAAATTCGCAAAGGAAACAATAATGAATGCTGTCAAACTGTCAACTGATCGACAATGCAAATACGCGTGCACGTGCTTTACGTTTCTATTTGACCAATCTTAACCAAATTTGGTGTAGAAGTTATTTACAATGCTACGAAAAACATAGGCTAGTTTAGTACCTTGGAGTGAGACCGAAGGCCGAACAACCACATCCGACACGGTGTAGATGATATAATATCAGCTAATTAAACATATATAAAGCTGAGCGTGACACTCACTCACTGACTTACCATTTACAGGGCATATCTACGGACGTCGTGGAGAGTTGAAATTTTGCATACCCGTGTGGTTTTACGAGGATTGAACGGGAAAATTGTCCGTTTTTAAATGGAACGTTGCGGAGGGGGTCAAGTGGCGGTTCAAAGTGGTAGCAAAATTTTAAAATTCACATTAGAGCGTTGAAATTTTGCAGGCAGCCCCGGGCGGCGGCGGAGGGGGCGAAACAATTTTTTTTTTTCGAATTTTTTTTCGGGCGCTCGGCAAAACGGCGCAGCGCGATTTTTCGTATTTTTGTATCTATTTCCGGGGTTTTCGTCCGATCGACCTCAAATTTTCGATAAGGGTGGGGACCGCGAAACCGAAAAATCGGTAGGGCCAAATTTTCGAAATTTTGTCCCGTTTCCGGTTTAGGGAGGGGGACGCGTTTTTTTCTTCTTTTGCGCCTGGCTCGCTTATTTTCAGATTAAAGTTTCGATTTTTTAGTCTCATTTGGATCCGCCCGAATTTAGATTTGCATTTCTGCAAAAAAATACGTAGGTCACAGATAGAATTAGACCCCTAAGCGAGACGACGATTTTAATTACTTTTTTTTTTTTTTTTTTTAAGTCCACAAGGTCAAATAATTTTATTGCGGATTCGAATGCAGCTTGGTTAGATGAGCTCGATGAGGTTATTAGATACCATTCGTACGACTGCGCAGTGACCCTTCGATGTCAGTCTGAAAGTTTTCCCAAGACCGGAAGAGCTTGAAATGCTCGACATCTTATTGCCCTTGCGCAGTTATTACATGCACCTTCATTTTGACCTTGAAATCTCTTTCGAGGGCCCAGTTACGGCCATTAAGGCGAATTTTTGAAATTTTACAAAATTGCCCAAATTAAGGTTCTCGATAGACACCGTCGTTGGCTTTAAATTGTTCCAAAACACGTAACCTTGAAAATTATTTTTAATGCCGAAATTTGTCGCCAAATCTAATTTTGAATTTGTACCAACTTGAAATGCGCGACATCTTATTGCCCTTGCGCAGTTATTAAATGCGCGTTCATTTTGACCTTGAAATCTCTTTCGAGGGCCCAGTTACGGCCGTTAAGGCGAATTTTTGAAATTTTACAAAATTGCCCAAATTAAAGTTCTCGATAGACACCGTCGTTAGCTTTAAATTGTTCTAAAACACATGACCTTGAAAATCATTATTAAGCCGTAAATTTGACGCCAAATCGAAATTTGAATTCGACCGTCGGATATACAATAGGATCTTAGATCAGCACTATTCAAAAGCAAATTTCTGACAAAATTTTTATAATAAAATTTTCTGTCGAAGCATAAATTTCAACAAAATGCTATTATTGTTCCATAAAAATTTTCTTAATATTTTTGACATACATTTCAAAATAATGACATTAAAATGGAAGATTCTCTTCAAATGTTCTCAAAGATTAATTCAAATTTTACATTTGTATCAGCAGATCTTATACTACCTTTATTTGTTTCATCCTGTACATACCAATATTTTAAGGTTAGGTAACATTTTTGTGATTTGTTTGTGTGCGATCTCCTTAGTGTTTTATTTATAAAAATTTTAAAAATACATAGGTACCTACATGATCATTTAATTTTAAATAAATTAATTAAGTTAATCTAATTTTTCGTTTATTATAGACTTAGTAATATTTTACGTTTCATTTTAGCTTCCTATGATGATTTCCCCTGCAGACATGGAAAGCTGATGAAATTTAGTCATTATAATCTACTTATTCTTCGTATATTATACAAAATGCCACGTTAAGTTGATGGAAATTTTAATTATTTTTAAGATACATTTAGAAATAATAATGTCATTTTAAAATGAAAAATTTTCTTCAAACGTTCTTGAAAGATTAGAGCCCTGAAGCCGACCCATAACCCAACTAACAAGTGGGAGACCAACAGCCCACCTGTATTATTAAAAGCAATCGAGAGATCAACTCACATTCGCTTCACCATTGAGATACCAAATCCAGAAAAAAGAAACCCAAAATCCAACATACACACCGACATTTAACTATGAAATCCTGTCAAGGTCCAACAAACCAATCGGTAAACCTATGTACATATAAACAATCGGAGAGCAACAGCGAAAACGTGGGCCTCTCGGGCACTAAATTTATCTGAGAGACGAGAGCGATGAAAACAAACAATCGGTAACGTCAAATTTATGGCCTGTTACCTTTTGAGGGGAAAACAATTTGTTTTTGTTTCTTTTTCACCTGACTAGAGGATTTCGAAAAGATCAAAGAAATCAAAAGTCGAAACCATTAATTGCAATAGATACAATAATATTTTTGTATATAAAATTGTTTACGTAGACCTATTTAATATTTTTAAAATCAAGTAAAATTAGTTTTTTTATTTTAAAACCAACATTATGTATAATTTATCTAATTTTTTCATTTAAAACTGAGCCAATATGGAGACCGACCCGTATTCTTAACTGCAATTGGGAAGCCGACTCACATTCATTACACCATTTATTGTTGAGAGACCAAAGAAACTTCCAAGTCAAACATATACACTGACACTCGACTAAATAAAAGTGTGTTTAACGTTACTTTTTAGCTTGCCAATTTTTCTGTTTCATCCCGTACATACAAGTGTTGGTACCTACCAATATTTTAGATCAGATAATTTTTTTTTGTGATTTAATTGTATGTAATGTCATAATTTTTTATTTAACAAAATTTCAAAAATACATAATGTACATGTTCTTTAAATAAATTGATATTTTAAATATAATTTTTTGTTTATTGTAGACTCGGTAATATTTTACTTTTCATTTTAGCTTCATATGGTGACTTATCCAGCAGAAGTGGAAGATTCTTCTGTCTCCCCCATACATGTGGTACTGGCTACCACTGACCCAGCACAACAAATGAGAACAAATATTCTAATAACAGATCGCAAAGAAAACGAAGACGTTTTTGTCTTCAAATAAGAACAACTTTAAAAACGTATCGTCAATTGCATCCCATTTTAAAAAATTTCCATAATTGAAAATCGGGTTCACATCAAAATGTTTAAAAAAAATAATTTTTTTAATTAATAATGGAAGAATTTGATAAATGATGAAAATTAACTTAAAAATAACGAAAAGTTTTACGTTTATTTTAACACTAACAAAAAATTAAATTACCAAATTAAATCACAGTAAATTAATAATTTGAAGTGGCAAGCAGATTTATGTAAAATTAAATAATCAGACTAATATTAATAAATAACATGGTATTCATTTATTTAACAAAACGTTTTACAATATATTACACATCATGTTCATTAAATTTTAAATACATTGATTAAATTAATTTAACTGTTTTTGTTATAGACTTGGTAATATTTTTACTTTGCTTTTTAGCTTCCTATATTGGATTTCCTAGCAGAAGTGGAGGACCGTTGAATTTTAATCATTATAATCTACTTATTTTTAGTAGATACATAGTGCCACGGTAAATCGATGGAATTTTTAATTATTTTTAAAATACATTTAGAAATTATGGCATTAAAATAAAAAATTCTTTTTGAAAGTTCTTGAAAGATGAATTCAAATATTACATTTGCCATCGTCAAATGTTAAACTAACTTTTTCTATTTTAGTCATACAAACGTTATGATGACTTTTTTGTGATTTGTATGTTAAAAAAGCAATTCTTCAAATGATAAATGTTTAAATAAGAAAGTGAAAGACTAACTCGTGTTCACTACACCATTGAAAGGCTAAAACCGTATCAAATAAACCTTAGATCAAAGGTGTGGTGCTTACCACCACTGCACTAAAGAAAAACTTATTGTACTCCGTTCGCCCCCAAACTAGGCGACGCCAGCAACTCGACAGCACCTTATGCTGAACCACTCGGTCGGTCTTACGTCACCAGAACGCCCCCAACAAATGATCACGACTCCAATTTCTCCACAAATACAGGTAGCGATAATCAACCAGGTTTTTACAATGACCCACTTCCATCGTATAAGTCTAACCTGACCTATGATGAAGGTTCTATAAAACGGTGCACAAACAATGATGGTAAAGACGAATTTTTGTAACCCTAACTTCTTCTCGCCATCAAGTCAAGCAGACTGCCGGTTTAACGTGTCCTCCAAAACACAGCCGACCCCAGTTTTTTGTAACCATCAGCTCGATCACCAACACAAGTGCTTACCCGAACAAATTTTGCCTTGCTTGCAAATATCGAATAACTCAATTTCGAGCAGCATAACATCTAATACGATCAACTCAAAATATATGTAAATCCTTGACATGACATTACACACAACATCTCAATGTTCCGAAACACCTAAAATTTATTCGATGAAACAACATTCAAACGCTCAGAATTCTTAAAGTTAAACAGCAGAATAAGTACACACATTTTCTGAAAATGTACATGGAATAATTTCTTTAAGATCATCTCATAAATTTGACATCTGCAAAAGTGAATATAAAACTCAAATTTTCTTTCTTCAAATGAATCTTGCTTTGAGCTAATCACACAATACGGTTCAAAGAGGATGACATTTACTCATTTATGGTCCATAACTAAATCGTGTGAAAAAACTTCTTAATTTGAACAGGATTCAGATAATTTTATAATTATGTGGAAAACTGTCTAAAACTAAATAAATTTGTATTACAATAAGAATACATAAGACATGTATAAGTATTAGAAGAAAATTTTTACATCGGGTTCATAAAATAGACTGAAATTCATATACGTAGTGAGTTGACGTGGAGTTGGATTTTGATTTAAAAATAATGAACGAATGAGAAACAAAGAATAAATGTATAAGGACCATTATATATAGATAATAAAGATACATTAATTTCAAGTCGAAATGAAAATTCAAAGGTTTAATATTAAATTTAAACTTTCGACATTATGGAAAAAGTGTGGTTATTTTAACAATTCATTTTGCTTATAAAAAGGAAAGGACAAAACTAAAAGAAAAATGATTCACATCAAAATGTTTAAAAAAAAATCTAATTTATTTTAAGTAATTATGGAAGCAATTGATAAAAGTTGAAAATTAAATTAGAAATTAAATTTAACCAAGGAGCATTTGATTTTCAAAAATTTTTAAAAAGGTATAAAAGCTCCCACGCCAATCGTTCAAAATTAGTAAAATTTGTAAAGCCCTCAAGTTCAGTTGAAAAAGTTTAAAAAAATTTAGTTTCAATTTTTTTATTTTTCTGTTTTAAAAGTAAGTGTTATTAAAAGTAATAAAAGAAAATTAAAACAAATTAATATTAGTTAATTATTATAACATAAATAAAAAGTTTTAAATTAAATTTAAAAAAATATTTTAGGTTAAGTTTTTATTTAATCTTATATTTATATAATTTATTACCATATTTAAATTAAGTAAATTCAACTAATCAAAATTTATTTAACAAAATTCAAATCTTTCATTAAAATAAAGTTAATTCACCGCTACTTAAATAACGAGAAGTTTTAAGTTTGATTTCAACACTCATACAACACCTACAATAAATTAATATTATATAAAAAACATTAAACTCTTTGCATTAAACTACCGATACTCAAGGACGAACACAGAGGCGTCACGGCAAATGAATATTTGAGGTCACAAGCACATTAAACACATCAACACATCATATATATCTTTTTAAAATTGAACTATATAATCAGGATGATATTAAACGTTAAATAGTTCTAAAAATAACATTACATTTATGTAACAAAACTTTTTAGAATATATAAAAACAACATTCATTAATCAAAATTATATCAAAACGAATCATTACAATCTAATAATTATCACCCACGACACGAAAAAGTAATTTTATGAATTAGGGTATTACTTATTTTAACAAGATACCATTGCATAATTATATAAAATATTTTTCTGTTTAAATTTTGACCATTTTCATTATTAATTAATGTCATTATTTTTTTATTAACTCTTAGTAAAATTTTTACTTTACTTTTTAGTTTAAGAGCGCGCTGCAGAGAGGAGAGTAGATATGATGTTGAAAGAAGCCTCTAATCTTTTGTACAAATTTAAAAAACTAAACGTCGTATCAATGTAATTCTTTTTTTATATTAATAAGAAAAGACTATTGAAGGCAATAACCAATTTTGAGCGCTTTAAATTAAAAGTAAATAGGTTAATTTAATTTATGAAAATGGACAATTTTGAATTTTTATGACAACCGATCTTAATGAAATTTCCTTATTGCCTTCTGCACATCATTATAAGGACAAAACCTGATTTTGAAGCGATTTCATCATCAATTATAGAAAACTTATACAAAACATGTAAATCAAAAAGTGCCCTTAGTGGAGTTTTAAACTATATAAAATCAACTTAATGCACAAAGGGTTCAAGGGTTCCCTTATAGATGGCGCAAATAAATTATTTAAAACTCGTGTTAGCTCGCTAAGTTTCGTTTAGATTCTTGTATCTTAAATATTTTAGAATGTATTTTCCTAATGACAAAACTGCAGTACCTAGATAGGATTATTTTTACCTGATAATAATATGAAATGCATGGTTCCTTTTTAAGCAAGCTAGGTTAACCCAATGATAATCTCTCTTTATTGTTAAGAAGTAATAAATAAAAGAAGTGTAAATAAGTATTATATAAAATATGAAATGTCCAAATGTCCACTTTTAAAATGTATATACAAGAAGCGCTAAATAAGGTTTTTTTTGCATAATACTAAAATAAAAGGTTAGCGTTTCGCATATCAATAAAATACATTAAAAACCAATAATTATTTGAATTGTGCTATTTATTATTCATTTATAACACTGGTCTATAAATTACAGTATATACAGATTTGTCTTATTCGTTTATTGGGTCAATAAATATGTAACTATTTAATAGATGGGTAATTTTAAAATAATTTCCCAGAAACCCCAATGTAGTAGCGGCATTGTTCCTGAATTACCTCAGGTATTCATAAATAAATCCCTCTCGGCTTATTTCTGGGATAAATAATTAAATTTCTTTGGAATTATGACGTAATAAGGTGGCCACAATTTTAATAACTGTACATTTTTAAAAACAAATGTCAGTAAATTAAAAAAAAATTAAATTTAGAGGTGGCCAAATACTTATGGTAAATTCGATTCTATCTGTGGAGACATTTGTCGTCATACCAGAAGAGTGTTGAGCACAACACTAAGAACCACGCTAAGAACCAAATTACCACCACCAGATGTTTGCTGTCGAAACCTCAGACATGGCAACTGAAAATTTTTTTATGGATTTGATTTTGAATAATTGCTAAAATTTTTTAAAATAGAAAAATGTTTATCCTTGATGCTCTTTTTAAATTTGGAGAAATGAAAAACGCAATGTAGAAAAAGCGGTGCCGGGCGAATAACTTTTTATATATTGAATTTTGTGCAAAGAATTTTCGAAAATGTAAATTTCTTTCGCTTCCGTTTATTAAAGACGTCAAAATAAACTGAAAACTTTATATTGAATTTTTTGTATGTAATTGTGCTCATTTGTATTAAAAAATAACATTTTATATTTTTGCGGTGTCGAAACGGTTTAGCCACGAAGTACATAATTTCTTCCATACAAATTTTGAAAGGGATTATCAACTCAAAAAAATTTTAAGTAATAAAAAAATAATATGCCTATTTTTCCAACTGTACAAAATAACGTGTTTAGTTATGTTTTGTAACTATTTTAGTTATATTTTGTAACTAAACACGTTATTTTAGTTATACAATGTTACTAATTTTGAAATAATTAAATAATGCGTAAAAGTTTTGCTTAGTTGTTGAAACCAACATTCAATGTAAAATGTAATAATAAATTTTAATTTAAGTACTTCATAATTATTTTATTTAGGGCCGCGATTATAAAAGAGAAATATTTGTCCTAAAAGTTGTAAGATTCCTCAAAAATTGCTTTACCACAAAGAGGCCGTCCATTAATTACGTAAGGATGATTTTTGTAATTTTGGATCCCCTCCCTCCCCCACGTAAGGGTACGTAAGATTGTGGCACCCCCCCCACATCTTACGTAAGGATTATTTGAAAGAAAATTAATTTTGACCCCCCCCTCTCCGCCCCTTATATTTATAAAATATGAATAATAATATATTATATAGATAATGATACAAAACTTTAAATTAAATTTTCATACACATAGATATAAGTTAATATAGATAATTAATTACATAAAAAAATTAATACAAAAAATTTGAAATTAAATTAAAGGTCAGTCCATATAGGAGCTAGCCATTCTGATATAGATTGTGGTAAGTTTTACTGTCACTTTAAATTTGGCGCCATTCTCTGCTTTGAAATGCAGTTCAGAAATCTAGAGATAATAATGTTCAACTATTTTGTTTTTTATGTAAACAAACTGTATACATGCGACATCCGTTTTTCACAAGTCAAAAACAGATTCGTGTCAAATCACAAGCATTTGACCAATTTTGTAGCTACGTAAATGCTATCATCGATAAGCAAGTGCTTAACCAAACAACTAATAAAGTGCTAATATCCGCAATTGTGGCATTATTTTTAGTTACGTCTCATTTGGCCTTTTTAATTTAGTTAGGAAGGCGTCTTCATACAGAGCGGCCTTACAATCGATTCTGGAAGGCAACAAAAATAACCAGCTCCACCAGTAAAAATACGGGCGGAGGTAAATGTGCCACCAAATGTACCTGACCAGAAAAGGGTACCGGTAAATGTGCCACCGACCAAAAGGGTTCTTTAAATAAACACAGGTATTTGTGCCACTAACAGTGAAAAAATTAAATTTTTTTTGCCTTCGAATTTTGGGGTGTGCATTCGATAAGGCTGAAGGCCAGCTCGGCAAATGGTCAGATATTTAATCCGGGTCCAAATTTTCTACCTGGAAATACATAGACCAACTCGGCAAGATAATAAATTTTGGCTTAGCCAGAACTGCGAGCATCAAAAAACCTACCCTCCGATGCTCCGCATCTCCGGGCGGTTTTTCGTGCTCCGAGCCGCTACGCGGCGGGCGCTAAACATACGAGAGGCGCGACAGATCAAGGAAACCGGGATAAATGCAACCGGGATGTGAGAGACCCTCGAAATAGCATTAAAAAGTATAGTTGCGCTATGGGGCAGTAAACTTTTACGTTTCACCCCCAAAAAATCGTGTAAAATCAAAAAATAATCGATGTTACATGTAGGAGATGCATCAGGTAGATGCCGTTTTCTCCGGTGGCACAAATACCTGTGTACTTTTAATATCCTAAATTCGTAGCAGGTAGAATAACATTACTGGTGGCACATTTACCTCCGCCCAAAAATACAGATTGTATATGCGCAATAAATCAGACAACATCACCAGCGGCAGTGACAAGATTTTCCTTATATCAGGCACTTATATTTTTACTTCAGCTTCGTTTCTCCATTCAACGTCTTCTGCTCCCGTTTTTTCGTCATGCGTCACGCACAAGAGTTCGTCCTCACGTCGAGTAAGAACAAGTCTAGCCCTTGCTTTAGCGTATTTCGGAGAGTGTTGCAAAGCTTTCATGTGTGCTGCGGCTGCATTTTTTGACGCAAAATATTTTAAGAAACTTACGTAAGGAATACGTCGGACCCCCCCCCCCTACGTAAGGGTCCGTAAGATATACAATACCCCCCCCCAAACCCTTACGTAATAATTAATGGATGACCCCACACGGTTTTGCTATAAATATAAATTTTTAAACCACAAAACACGTATTTGCAGGGTCGGGCCGGCCTGAAAATATTGAATATTTTTTAAAATAAAATGTTTTTATTTTTTTAAGTTTAAGAATTTTTAATAGGGATTAATAGGGAAAATTATATTTTTATTATTTATAAAATGATCTATTTTTATGTCCCAATTTATACCCAATGTGTGAAGCACCAGGAACATTTTTGGATAGGTTGTTACTTTTTACCTCAAAATGCCCACACAAGTGAAAATAAAAGCGAGTTTGCAATCTAGACTCTACTATAGTAATATTATGCTTAGCAAAGAGAATGATAAAATAAGCAGTACCTAGGGTATATGATTATTTTTACCTGATAATAAGTTACCTGAAATAGTATGAGACAACATTGGCAAAGGAAAACGTTGTGTAGATCCTCCATACATTTTAAATGCCATAAAAAATTAGACAAATCTGTATATTATATACTGTAATTTATAGATAAGTGTTATAAATTATATTAAATTTTTGTATTACAGTTGATCTTATCTTGTTCAATTATAAGATATTTTTAATTGGGTATATATGTCAGTCTTTTAATGCTGTAAATATTAACCAACGTTTCGGGCCGTTTACATGTGGTTCATTTTCAAGGCTAAAAATAAATTAAATTATAATATAAATTGTAAAAAAAAATTTTTTTTAATTACTTGACAATTGTCTTCTAATTTTAAAAAAAGCGCTACCATTTATATTATAATAATTTAATTTATTTTTAGCCTTGAAAATGGACCACATGTAAACGGCCCGAAACGTTGGTTGATATTTAAAACATTCAAAGACCTATACCCAATTAAAAATATCTTATAAGTTATAAATTATAATAATAAATAGCAAAATTCAAATAATTATTGTTTTTGTATGTATTTTATTGATTTGCGAAACGGTAACTGCAAAAAGGTATTATGCAAAAAGGAAAACCTTGTTTAGTGCTTCTTGCATAGAAGTTTTAAAAATGCTATAGTGGACATTTCATATTTTATATAATACTTATTTACACTTCTTTTATTTATTACTTCTTAACAATAAAGAGAGATTATCATTGGGTTAACCTACCTAGCTTAGAAAAGGAACCATGCATTTCATATTATTATCAGGTAAATATTATCAGATATTTTAATACCCTTCACTCAAACAAGAGAGATATAGTATGCGAAAAACGAACAGAACAAATTGTCGGTAATCGAAAACTTACAGTTTATCACGTGCTAAATAAATTATTTTTAAATACGAATAGTACCGCCAGCGCCACCAATGTATTTTCCTGTAACTAAGAAATGGCAAAAATTTGTACTATGAAGAAAGGTTCTCCCACCACTTTCTGCAGCGCGGTCTTAAAAATGGAAAATAATATTGAAGCGGAAACTTCCGCCCCGGAAGTGAATAGCGCTTCTGCGCTTTCGCCGGTACCCCCGGTACCTGTAGTGCCGGCTGAAATACAAATACCACCGAGCAAGAAAATAAAGCGCAGAAGAAAAAATAAACGAAAACTCACAAAAAGAATGCAGGACGTACCGGGAGACCTGCGACAGTATTTAAATTGGAGGCGAGGTGGTCATCGTGGTGAGAACCACCGACCAGCATCACCAACACCATCAGCGCACTCCCACTTCCAAAATTGTTCCTTTAAAAATTGTTCTTTTAAATAAAAAATATTTCAATTATTACATATTTTACTTTTTCATATATTTTATGATTTTTATAGCTATTCCTAAAGTGACGAATCGATTTACGCTTTTTGACAAGTGTTTTTGCTATAAAAGTTTATACCGAAGTTTATAAATCTGGGCTCGATGAAAATTTTCATAACTTCTAGGTACATTTCGAAATTAATGGTATTAAAGTGGAAGATTCTCTTGGAATGTTTCTGAAAATATGAATTCAACTTTTTCAACAAATTCAAACAAAAATGATTTGATAAATTATTAATTTAAGTTTTAACATGAAGAATCGCTTTGCAATATCGACTTGCACCTTTTCGATAAGTGTTTTGCTATAAAATTTTGTATCGAAACACATAAAATGGAAAATAACCCACGAAAGCTAAATGGAAATTTTGATCATTTTTAGATACATTTCGAAATTAATGTCATTAAAGTGGGTGGATAATTTTCTTTGAACGTTTCTTAAAAAATGAATTTAAATTTTATATTTGCCAGAATCAAATGATCAACAATTCATTTTTCTGTTTCATTCTGTACACACAAGCTTTGAAATAATATGAACAAAAGTTTAAATCAAGTTACCTACGCTTATTTTTATACTCATGTCAAATTAATAATTGTTCGTGCTTAATTACCGAAAACATTGTTAAAATCAATTTAATAAATCGCAAAGGTAAGTTTTGACTATTCTTATTAAATTTAGAATCGCTTTGCGACATCGACTTGCACCTATTCGATAAGTGTTTTGCTATTAAATTTTGCATCGAAGCACATCAAGTAGAAAATAGTCCACGAAAGCTCGATGAGAATTTTTATCATTTCTAAATACGTTTCAAAATTAATTTCTAAATACGTTTCAAAATTAATGACATTAAAGTGGGCGAAACATTTTCTTTTAACCTTTCTTGAAAAATTAACTTAAATTTTACATTTGCCAGAATCAAATCATCAACAATTCATTATTCTGTTTCATTCTGTACATCACAAAAGGTTTGAAATAATAATATAAACAAAAGTTTAAATCAAGTTACCTATGCTAATTTTTATACATGTCATATTAATAATAATTATTAGTTGTTATTCCAAATTATTTGTGTTTAATTATTAACGAAATAATTGTTAAAATCAATTTAATAAATCGCAAAAGTAAGTTTTATTTATTATTATTAAATTTATAATTTTGTCAGCAAATCCCACTACAACTAAAAATTTTAATTTAATATAAAATAAATATGATTTGGTAAATTATTAATTTAAGTTTAAACGTGAAAAATCGCTTTGCGACATCGACTTACACCTATTCGATAAGTATTTTGCTACAAAATTTTGCATCAAAGCACATCGCAGCACATAAAGTGAAAAATAATCCACGAAAGCTCGATGAGAATTTTCATCATTTTTCGGTACATTTCAAAATTAATGACATTAAATTGGGCGAAACATTTTCTTTTAAACTTTCTTGAAAAATTAACTTAAATTTTACATTTGCCAGAATCAAATCATCAACAATTCATTATTCTGTTTCATTCTGTACATCACAAAAGGTTTGAAATAATAATATAAACAAAAGTTTAAATCAAGTTACCTATGCTAATTTTTATACATGTCATATTAATAATAATTATTAGTTGTTATTCCTAATTATTTTTGTGTTTAATTATTAACGAAATAATTGTTAAAATCAATTTATTAAATCGCAAAAGTAAGTTTTATTTATTATTATTCAATTTATAATTTTATCAGCAAATCCCACTACAACTAAAAATTTTAATTTAATATAAAATAAATATGATTTGGTAAATTATTAATTTAAGTTTAAACGTGAAAAATCGCTTTACGACATCGACTTGCACCTATTCGATAAGTATTTTGCTACAAAATTTTGCATCAAAGCACATCGCAGCACATAAAGTGAAAAATAATCCACGAAAGCTCGATGAGAATTTTCATCATTTTTCGATACATTCCAAAATTAATGACATTAAAGTGGGTGAAACATTTTCTTTTAACCTTTCTTGAAAAATTAACTTAAATTTTACATTTGCCAGAATCAAATCATCAACAATTCATTATTCTGTTTCATTCTGTACATCACAAAAGGTTTGAAATAATATAAACAAAAGTTTAAATCAAGTTACCTATGCTAATTTTTATACATGTCACATTGATAATTATTAGTTGTTATTCCTAATTATTAATGTGTTTAATTAACGAAAACATTGTTAAAATCAATTTAATAAATCGCAAAAGTAAGTTTTGTCTATTTTTATTAAATTTAGAATCGCTTTGCAACATCGACTTGCACCTTTTCGATAAGTGTTTTGCTATAAAATTTTGCATCGAAACACATCAAGTGGAAAATAGCCCACGAAAGCTCGATGAGAATTTTCATCATTTCTAGGTACATTTCGAAATTAATGACGTTAAAGTAGGTGAAATATTCTCTTTAAACGTTAGATCATGTTACCTATACTAATTTTTATACTCATGTCACATTAATAATTATTCTTCTTCTTCAGGTGCCTATCAATTCCGAATTAATAATTATTCGTGTTTAATTTTCAAAAGCACTGTTAAAATCAGTTTAATAAATCGCAAGGGTAAGTTTTGTCTATTCTTATTAAATTTATAATTTTGTCAGCGAATCCACTATAGCTAAAAATTTTAATTTAATGTATTTAAATATAATTTAATAAATTATTAATTTAAGTATCAACGTGAAGAATCGCTTTGCGACATCGACTTGCACCTTTTCGATAAGTGTTTTGCTACAACATTTTGCATTGAAGCACATCCAGTAGAAAATAGCCCACGAAAGCTCGATGAGATTTTTTATTATTTCTAAGTGCGTTTCGAAATTAATGACATTAAAGTAGGTGAAATATTCTCTTTAAACGTTTCTTAAAAAATAAATTTAAATTTTACAATTGCCAACATCAAATTAATTTAAAGTTTTTTCAGTACATAGCATCTACACCATTATAAGAAATGTTGAAATGACAATTTCAATAGCAACATTTTGTGATTCAAATTAACACATGATCACGTAATATCTTATTTGTATTTTTATTAAATTAATATAAAATAATAAATATTTAAATAATTTTATCTACTATTACAGTTGTAGTTAAAATTTAAAATTTCGACAAAAAAAAATTAGTAACATAGTTAATTATTAATTCTTAAAGTGACGAATATCTTTTTAAACCTATACAATGCCAGATTTTTAGATTAATCAAAAATTTTTATTATATCGACATTGGAAATCCCACCCCTATTAACGAAAATTATCTGTTTCAGTCGTTTAACTTGCAAGTCTATGTGTAGGGCAGTTATTAAATCGATAATTTGTTTTTATTTCGAATAAATTCCTATTAATTTTTTATGCCTTTTTAGTTATTAAATATGCCTAAGAGAAGTAGGAAGAGTCTAAGGTTGTTGGATAATTTGTCCAAAAAAAGTTCCGAAGATATTCATATGGTATTAAGCGGCGAAGATATTTGGTCAGTTTTTAATGAAGATGCCGAAGACAAATATCTTATGAGTGACCATATGAACATGTTTGCTGAAATATTGCAAAGTTACGAATTTCCATCACAATCGCTCAATTTTTTCTACAATCCAGAGCTTCTTCACGTAAGTACATTTATATATTTCAAATTTTGTAAACATCAAATCATATTTCGATTATTTTAGGCTATTCCGGAAGGAACGAGGAACATCCAGATTTTGTTCAATAATTGTGGAAAAATTGGACATTATGTTTGTTCGTATTATGACGGACAAATCGTATTTATCTACGATAGCCTCAATTCTGGTCGACTACATGAGGATCACAAAAAGTATTTAGATAAATTATATCCTGGTATTCCGGAAGTCAGATTTCCCACCGTACAAAATCAAGAAAATGGTTATGATTGTGGAGTTTTCGCGATAGCCTTTGCAACCTCCATTGCTTTCAATCTACAACCTGAAAACGAAATCTACGTAACAAGTGAACTTCGACGTCACACGTTACAAATATTGCAAAACCGCCTACTAACCCCTTTTCCAACTCGATCTCTCCAGGTATGATGTATACATTTTTATGCATTTTATTTTTATCATTCTACATTTTAATTAAATTAAAATAAACAATTCATATTTATATCTTATTAGACCTATTAATTACCAAATGATATAAATTTGATTTAAATTATTTAATTAGGGTATACGATTTAAATTATTTTTTTAAATTACTGTCATGTAAATTTACACAATAAATATTTATAATTTTACAACTTTCAATAAAATTAACATGTAAATTTCTTAATGTATATATTTTTGCATGTAAATTCACATAATAAAATTGCTTTTTATAAATTTTCTTTAAAATATAAATTTACATAATAAATCTCTTTAATTTTATAACTACATATTATATGTACCGTAAACAATTACACGATAAATATTTTAATATTTTTTTATATCTAAAATTTAAGTTATAAAAAAACTTTGTTTTTTATAGGCAATAAGAGAAGAGAACATCCCAAAATCGAGTGGAAGACCAAAGAAAAATTGTCGAGGTAAACCTAAAGCGACATCTTCTATTCTGAAACGCAATAAAGAAAAGGTTAACAAATATACAAAATGCAATCCTGATGTACACAGAATTTCCGTACAGAAGTATACAAAAGCAAATCCTGAAGTAAACAGACAAGCAGTAGAAAAATACACTAGCTCCAATCCTGATGTGAACAGACAGGCTGTCCAAAAATACACTCTTTCCAATCCTGATATTAATAAACGGGCCGTAAAAAAATATCGAGCAGCAAGAGATCAGGAGAGAAATGAAACTATATGTTGGGCAAGATATTCAACTAATCAATTAAATTCCATTCAATCCATCAGGTAACTTTTTAATAATATATTTTCCAATTCATTTCAATACTATATTAGAATCAATAAAAAATTACACCATAAATCGTACAAAATAGATTGTATCTTAAAAATTCTTTTTTTTCCCAATATTTTAAAGTTATGTAATAAGTTATAAATTAAAATTAGTCTCATTGTCCAAAGTCCTTTTTATTAAATTTCGAGACGAGTTTCGAAAATCTATAACGTTGTAGAAAAAGACTAATTTTAATTTATAATTTAAATAGATTGCATAAAATCCGATCTACAGCTCCACCAAGCTTAGAAAGGACGCGGCAAATATGCCAACTAATTTGATAAAAATTTGAATGAACCAATGAACGTTAAGTTATTTTTCAAGTACATTTCTGTTGTAAAAGTTACAAATCATTGCATGCGTTTACACACAATGATTTTTACAAAATTCTTTTGAACTTAATATTTACTAAAGTTATTCCAAAATTGCTTTATTTAATATTTGCAATAAAATTTTTCACGTATTTCCTGACTGCAATTTGACAAAATAATTTGTGGATTTTAAATATTCGCGCCGAGAAACTTTTCATCTGAGTATACATTTTTAATTTTAGCAGCGCCTAACACACCCCCTCAGGTCGGTTCTAAGCTTGGTGGAGCTGTATTCACCTCCAATAACTAAATAATAACTCTCAGTTAATTCAAAAATGAATGTTTTTCATAAATAAAAATAATGCAAAGTTTCTCATCTTCTATCTGATAAGTTCAAATTTAACTTTTTTATTAGAAAGATGAAATAAAAAAATTTTTTGCGTTTTTTTTTAACAATCACACTACAAAACGAGATATATTTACGATAATTAATACAATTATTTACACTCTTTTTTGTCTTCTTAACTTTTTAACTTTTCAGTTTCATATTTGTATCACTCTTGGACATCAATATCTTCAAATGTGAATATTGCCACGCTTCATTATTTGAAGAAGAAAAGATGAGAGTTAAATGGTGCTGCGGCTCTGGAATGTATAACATTCATAATCTTCCTCCTCTGCAAGCTCCATTTTACACGAACCAACAATTTTTAAAACACGCTAGAAAGTATAATAACATTTTCGCGATGTCTGCGCTAGGTACGTCGAAAGGATTTCAAAAACCCACTTCTGGCATTAGTTTCGTGAAAGTATTGGGCAGAATTTACCATCGAGTGTTTGATCTATCATACACCGCTACGCGTAACAATACTGTGTTATACATCAACGATCCTATGGAACATATCGAGGACGGTGTTCGCCAAGGTCTTGACGCAACTATTGTACGCGAAATTAAAAATTACTTGGAGGCCCGGAATCCAATTGTTCACCAATTCCACAGTTTGGCGGAACACGAGTCCAGCGAAGCGCGATTGGTATTTCAACAGACCAACCGAAGAACTCACGGCCCCGTACTTGGCGATATCCCTGCAACCGCCGAAGTTGCCGGTCTTTTAAGAACAAGTTCCGAATTTCGTCCAAGACAGGTAATATAATAATAATAATTTAATTTTATGCAATAATTCAAATTGTAAATTCGAACATTAATATTTGTTATATCTGTACAAGTACTTTTTTCTTTTGAATGAGCAATACAATAAATATTGCTATTTAATAATGCTTAACGTTCATTAGGTTGTCATATGGAAAATTGGTGAACAAAAGCCGCATCATGTAAATTCGATGAACCCCATTTACGAAACCTTCCAATACCCACTACTATTCCCAGAAGGCAATTACGGATGGTCGTTTGATCTGTGCGACACAAAGGGAAAGAAATTGACTCAGGCTCGATATTATAGACACAAATTACTGGCCGATGACCGTTTTACGAAACTTCGCCGCCTTTCACAAGAATACTTGGTTGATATGTGGTAAGTCTTTTTCTCTATTACCATTCTTATACACATTTTAAATAAATCAATATTTATCATCATAAAATATCATGTAATAATTTTTAAAAATTACCATATTTATTTAAAATACTAATCAAAATTACTTTGGCAGGTGTCGTGTGGAAGAAGAACGGTTAAATCTACTTCGAGCAAGGCAACTCGAACATAAGAATAGAATTGCCACACGTAGGGAACTGGAGGATTGCGAAACTATCGCCGGTGAGGGAGGTGCATTGCCCGGTAGGATTTATTTACCGTCATCCTTTACCCACTCACCCAGATACATGTACGAGCGCTATCTAGACGCCATGGCAATTGTACATCGTTTGGGCAAACCGAGTTTTTTCTTGACGGTAACTTGCAACCCAAGATGGCCCGAGATAACAACGAGTTGTAATCCGGGCGAATACGCTACCGATAGACCAGATTTGTGCACAAGAGTTTTTAATTTGAAATTTAAAAAACTTATTACCATGATCAGAAGCGGAAAATTATTTGGAAGGATGATTTCGATATTGTATACGATCGAATTTCAGAAAAGAGGTTTACCACACGCTCACATTGCCTTTAGAGTTGAGGGTGAGTTTGCTTTGCTCTTAATTACATTAATAAGAACAATTACTTTTGCATTTAATATAATATGATATTTAATAGTTCCATGGTAAAATATAAAAAGTTAGTACCTACATTAAAGAATATTTTTTATTTCGCAGGAGGAGGTCCAACGGAAAGCACGGATATCGACGAATTCGTGCGTGCTACGATTCCATCTGCCGAAGAGGCCGACGGCAGATTGAGAGCAATTGTACTAGCTCACATGGTGCATGGTCCATGTAATACTAATCGTTCGCGAGCACCTTGCATAGATCCCGTAACCAACAAATGCACGAAACATTTTCCGAAAAAGCTCAATCCGGTGACGTACACGGATGACAAAGGCTTTATACAATATCGACGTCCTGTGCTAGACAACACAGTTCATCATCCTATATCGAAACAATCCATCGATAATGGCTGGATTGTGCCCTACAATCCAGCGGTATTGCTTTTAATGGATTGTCATTGCAATTTGGAAATTGCAACCGGCACCAAGGTAAAAAGTAAATATTATAGAATATTTAATGAATCGAATAAATAACGAACTTATTTTAATTAAATCTTTTCCTCCGGTTTATTACAGGTTGTGAAATATTTATATAAATATATTCACAAAGGACCCGATCGCGCTCTCGCCGAACTGGAACACGAAAATGATGAAATAAAGCAGTACGTCGAATTTAGATATGTCAGTGCTTCGGAGGCAGCCTGGCGCACTTTCGAGTTTGATTTATGTTGTCGAGAACCTACCGTTATCATACTGCCGATCCATTTAATGGATCAAGATTTCATCATGTTTCAACCCGGCGAAGAAGCGGAAGCGCGTGAACGTTGCGTATCTAAACTTATGATTTATTTCCAACGTCCGCAAATTCCAGAGCTCGACGACGTTACGTATCTAACCTTTTACGAACAGTACATCGTCAGTTCCACAGCTCGAGAACGTAGCTCCGTCCCGGTATTGGAATGTATTGGAGGAAAGCATTTCGTGACCAAACGAGTTCTTAAACGTCCCGTCGCAAGAATTCGATTCGTTTCTCCGACTCTGGGAGAAGTATTTTTCCTCAGAATGCTTCTGATGCGCTTTCCGGGTCGTAGTTACGAAGATTTAAGAACAATCGACAATTGCCTGTACGAATCGTTTCAAGAAGCAGCATTTGCAAGGTTAATTTCATCGAAATTATATAAATAAAAGTGGCGAGTAACAAAGTTTTCCGTTTCAGAGGTCTCTTAAATGACGACAAAGAATACTTTGAAGTAATGCGAGAAGCTGCTCACTTCAAAACTGGAACCGGTTTGCGTCAACTATATTTTGCTATAATTACAAATGGTGCACCTGCGGTATCTTTATGGCAAGAATTTTGTGATCAGTTATGCGAAGATCACATATTTCGAACAGGTAAAATATAAATAACATAATTTACAAATCATTATTACATTTGCTTTATCAGGTAACAAGGAACTAGGCTACAATTTCGGTTTAAATGATATCGATCGAATGTTGCGATACCACGGCAGAACTTTAACCGATTTTGGTCTTCCCGATATTGAAGACCCGACCACCGAAATAGGCAGAGAAACGGTTAGATGGTCGAATACCGAATGTTTAGCGGACACGCAATATTGGGAGCAAAATCTCAATGCCGAACAAATGCAGATTTATCGACACGTAATTGCCGTCGTTTGCCTAGAAGAAGAACACGATTCCAACATCATGTTCATCGATGGTCCGGCAGGTATTACATACTTATTATTTATTAAAAAAGAAATATTATTTAAAGTTCACGTTATACAGGAACCGGAAAAACCGTTCTTCTCAACGCAATCACAGCAAAATTGAGATCTTTGCATAAAATCGTTCTGTGCACCGCCTCAACCGGAATTGCCGCTCTAAATCATAAAGGTTCGTACAACACATAATATATAATACGATATATTCAACCCAACTTTTTTTTGTTCTTTATAAATCGCAATATTACAAGTGCTTATCTATTTTATTTTTATATATATATTTTTTTAATAGGAGGAATAACTGCCCATTCCACCTTCAAGCTTCCCTTAGATATAGAGAACGACAACTGGGGCGTTACGAATCGCAGCCAGCGTGGACAGCTCATCAGAAATTCTCATTTAATTATTTATGATGAAGCGCTGATGGCAAACAGAAAAACCATCGAATGTCTCGAAAAGGGTTTACAAGATCTGATGGCCAATCATTCCATATTTGGTGGAAAACACGTTCTATTTGCGGGCGATTTTAGGTAAATCGATGAACTTTTCAGTTTTACGTAACAAATATCAATGCCATGCCTTTATTGAAAATTTTCACATTAAAAGTATCACGTTACTTTCGCTTACATCTAATTTGTTTTTAATTGTAGACAAATTCCTCCCATCGTACCGGGGGGCACGATCTTGGACGTGGTTGCAGCCACCTTGCCGCATTCTTACATCTGGCCGTCTGTAGAAAGATTACATCTGACAATCAATCAACGGATCGACGATTCAGAGTACTCGCAATTCATATTGGCAATTGGCGAAGGTCGAGTGTCTTCCGTAAAAATTGATGGCCAAGACGTGATACCCCTTCCAGGTATTCCATTTTGCGTGTCATTAGAAGATCTTATAGAGCACGTGTATCCGGCCGAAATAATTTCTAATCCGAACGAATGCTGTCGACGAGCAATTCTTTCAGGTAATCATGTCTACCAAACACATAATAATAAATCTCACTTTTCTTACTTAATAATTAACTTCATAATTTGTTTAAGATGCTTATGTTTTTCTTACATACTACTAACTGTACTTAATTATACTATAATCTATTTTATTTTCAGGCATCAACGTCTCCATAATTGAAATTAATCATTTAATTTTGGAACGCTTGGTGGGGGAAACAGTGCATTGTTATAGTGCCGATTCGTGCGTAACCGATGAAGCAGATTGTAGACAAACAATCGATGTGACTATTTTGAATGGAATATCGCATCCTGGAGTACCCGAACATGACTTACAACTAAAACGAGGTGCCATAGTTTTAGTTATACGTAACTTGAGCTTTGGCGATGGTTTAGTTAATGGAACTAAACTAATTATAACCAATGCAAGTATTTTTTAAATTTCCAAATAAATCGACGATTTAAATAAAATTTAATAGTATTAATAAAGGCATATTAGGTACTTAAATTTTAAAAATATTATATTCTAAAATTTTCAAAAAGTAATTAATTATTATTTATGTATATATTATTCTTAAACTTCATTTTTTACTATATTATAGATATCACGTTTTATGCTCGAGGCAAGAAAACCTGAGGGAACAGAGACGTTCCTCATACCAAGAATTTCTTTTCTCTTCACGACAGGACGACACGGCATAAATATGAGCCGCAAGCAATTTCCAATCAAGTTGGCTTATGGTATGACCATTAACAAATCCCAAGGCCAGACGCTGGAACGAGTCGGAGTCGATCTAAGAAGTGACGTTTTCGCACACGGCCAATTATATGTTGCTCTTGGCCGTGTTAAAAGAAAAGAAATGGTAATTATTTAACTTGAAACGCTTTAATTTATTTCAAGTTCATAATATTCACAATTGTTTATGTAATATTTTATTATTGATAGTGCTAATATTTTTTTTTTTAGATAAAAATCTTGGTGCCGGAAAAACGGGTAGAAGCAGATGTGCCCCACACAGTAAATGTGGTTTATCCACAATTATTTTTTATATAACATTGATTGGTAAGTACAAAAACAATAAATTTGCCCTTCAAATGAATTTGATCAAATAAATTCTTATGCGTACTAATTTTATTATAGCATTTGATATATAAAATCTATGATTGCTTCCACCAAAATATCAAACGATTATTCCATTAAAACTATACCGAGTGCGCCAATTAATAATTGATGTCCATCACGTTATTTGGTTTAATAGAATCAACTATTGATGCTAAAGGCATTAGTTCAAATCCAGCAAGAGTCAATCTTCTTCCAACTTTATCTCCTTTGATATCACTGCAATATGTGACATCAGAATAATAAAATTGTTCATCCTTCGACTGCATAATGCTCGGCTTTGTTAGGCTTTCTGGCCGGGTAGAGCATGATCTAAAGGCCACCCATCGACTGCACTTAGCACTGGCGTAATGCAAATCATGTAGATTTCTCAGAGCTTGGTCACCGAGCGGAAGTCCCTGAATGCACCTGCCTCTGTTGAGAAGTTCCAGTCAGGTAGTGTGAAGCCAAGAGACCACCTAACGGCTACGATCATACCTAACAATGTCGACACTATGACTCAGTCTAAGGATGAACAACAAAATTGGAAGTAGTGAAATGAATCCGATAAAGGACGTCCTCTAACCACCCGTGCCGAACTTGAATGAAACGACAGGAAAACGAAAGTGACCTCTCCCGCAAGAACTGGCCGAGACTAAACAGCAAAAATGATGGAAATAATACTATGAAGATCCTGATTCTAGATAATAGGGGGGTGAGTTTAGTGGGTGAAGTCCCACACTACCAACTCAGATAGAGTTGGTGTCTCGTACGAGATTCTCACCTCCCAGCATACGCTAAAAAAAAAACAAAAAAAAAAACTATACTTGCCCTAACTATGACGGCAATGTCGAACAATTATTTCTACTAATCCTATAATCGCCTGTACTAGACTATATATTAGCACTACATTATAGAGATTGCAAAGTTTATAATCAATCAACAAGCCTATAAACTTTTTATACACTTTAAACCTTTCACATTTCATATACTATATTCAATGCAAACCGTAAACAGATTTGTGTTTTCATAAACAATTGGAAGGTTAATCCGTACACTTTAAATACAAGTAGGACGCTGAAGACCGCCCGCTTTTCGTAAAGGCAAATAGGTGGCCGAACGCCGAACCGTATTCTTATAAGTTGGAGGCCGTAGGCCGTAGGCCGACACGCATTCCTAAAAGCAAGAAGGCGGCCGAAGGCCGACCCGTATTCTTATAAGTTGGATGCCGAAGGCCGACATGCATTGTTAAAAGCAAGAGGGCGGCCGAAGGCCGCCAGTGGGAGGTCGAAGGCCGACCCGTATTCTTAAAAACAAGTGGAAAGCCGAATGCCGACCCGTATTCTTAACAGCATGTAGGGGGAGGGAAAGCCGACCATATTATTAAAAGCAAATGGGAGGGCGAAGGCCGACCCGTATAATTAAAAGCAATCGGGAAGCCGAGGCCACCAGTGGGAGGCCGAAGACTGACCCGTATTCTTATAAGTTGGAGGCCGTAGGCCGACACGCATTTCTAAAAGCAAGAAGGCGGCCGAAGGCCGCCAGTGGGAGGCCGAAGGCCGACCTGTATTCTTATAAGTTGGATGCCGAAGGCCGACATGCATTGTTAAAAGCAAGAGGGCGGCCGAAGGCCGCCAGTGGGAGGCCGAAGGCTGACCCGTATTCTTAAAAACAAGTGGAAAGCCGAATGCCGACCCGTATTCTTAACAGCATGTAGGGGGGGGGGAAAGCCGACCATATTATTAAAAGCAAATGGGAGGGCGAAGGCCGACACGCATTCTTAAAAGGAGGTGGGCGGCCGAAGGCCGACCCGTATAATTAAAAGCAATCGAGAAGCCGAGGCCACCTGTGGGAGGCCGAAGGCCGACCCGTATTCTTATAAGTTGGAGGCCGTAGGCCGACACGCATTCCTAAAAGCAAGAAGGCAGCCGAAGGCCGCCAGTGGGAGGCCGAAGGCCGACCCGTATTCTTATAAGTTGGATGCCGAAGGCCGACCCGTATTCTTAAAAACAAGTGGAAAGCTGAATGCCGACCCGTATTCTTAACAGCGTGTATGGGGGGGAAAGCCGACCATATTATTAAAAGCAAATGGGAGGGCGAAGGCCAACAAGCATTGTTAAAAGGAAGTGGGCGGCCTTAGTGGGAGGCCGAAGGCCGACCCGTATAATTAAAAGCTATCGGGAGGCCGATAGGCCGACAGCGCGGCCATAGGCCGCGCGCCTCGCAGAGCTAGCCACGAAAATCGGCCGAAAGGCCGATTTTCAAGTGGCTAGTATAATATATTATTATTCATATTTTATAAATATAAGGGGAGGAGAGGGGGGTCAAAATTAATGTTCTTTTAAATAATCCTTACGTAAGATGTGGGGGGGGGGGGGGTTGCCACAATCTTACGTGCCCTTACGTGGCGGGGGGAGGGGGTCCAAAATTACAAAAATCATCCTTACGTAATTAATGAACGGCCCCTTATGGAAAAGAACATATCAGAAGTTGAGTGCAATTTTTTTTGTCAATGCCCCATCAGATTTAATCTTAAAACTTTTCGCAAACACCTTGTATTAGGTACAAAAAATCTGATGTGGCCAGCACATGACTTCCCTATAAGGAATCATTCCTTCATCGTTCATCTAAAGATTCGCAGAAATATTATTTAAATTTTATTTTATTATTTAATTAAATTATTAAAAAAAAGTGCTACTTCCGGTTTAGGGATTTGCTCCAAAATCAAATGGTGCTTTCGTATACCGATTAAAGTGTTAAATATGAAATTTGGTTACTATATAACAATTCGTTCCTGAGATATTGAAGAAAAACTATTTCGTCCTTCAAGTAAAGTGCCATTTCCGGTTTAGGGATTTCCTCCAAAATCAAATGGTTCTTTCGTATACTGATTAAAGTGTTAAATATGAAATTTGGTTACTAGATAACAATTCGTTCCTGAGATATTTAAGAAAAACCATTTCGTCCTTCAAGTGAAGTGCTACTTCCGATTTAAGGATTTCCTCCAAAATCAAATGGTGCATTTGTATACCGATTAAAGTGTTAAATATGAAATTTGGTTACTATATAACAATTTGTTCCTGAGATATTGAAGAAAAACCATTTCGTCCTTCAAGTAAAGTGCTACTTCCGGTTTAGGGATTTCCTCCAAAATCACATGGTGCTTTAGTATACTGATTAAAGTGTTAAATATGAAATTTGGTTACTAGATAGCAATTAGTTCCTGAGATATTTAAGAAAAACCATTTCGTCCTTCAAGTGAAGTACTACTTCCGGTTTAAGGATTTCCTCCAAAATCAAATGGTGCCTTTGTATACCGATTAAAGTGTTAAATATGAAATTTTGTTACTATATAACAATTCGTTCCAGAGATACAGAACTTACAGACATTTTGCGTTACATACATCCATACATACAGACATACATACATACATACATACATACATACATACATACAGACATCATTGCGAAAGTAGTCAAAACGGATTCAGAAATGCTCAAAACGGATATTTCCGTTAAAATATCGACATCGAATTTTTTCATGATTACAATACTTCCTTATAGGGAAGTAAAAAAATGCATAACTTCGATGCATCTTGTGGCGCTAACTAGCGACCAATGCCAGAAGCGGCCAGAAGCAAGTATGGTATGTCAGGTATGTCAAGCTGATGTCAAGTAAAAAATATTTTGAACAAATGGTTTGTTTTTGAAATTACGATCTCATCAGCTGATTATTGCGTATGGCATACAAATGAATCGACAAGTCGCTCAGAAGATTTCTTTTGATGGTAAGTTCTGGTTAGAATTTAAAGCGATCTTTTAGATTTGCATATTTATGCTTTTCGTAATGTTTATCAATTAACGAACAGTGTATGAAAGTGAACAACAATAATAATAGTCTTTGTTGTTTCAGTGCCACGAAAGCAAATCGTGCAAGTTCAAGTACGAGAACATTCTTACGAACGATGCATGACGGAAAGCCAAATTAAAAATGTTTTTAAAAGCACCAATATGCCATCTTCCCAAAGGTAACTACCGGTTTGATTTTGCAACAATATTTTGATGTTACGCACAATTTTGTTTACTTTAAATCTTAACTTTTTTAACAAGGAGAAATTGCATTTGATTTTCCTATATTTCTCCGATTTAGAACTTGCACTGAAAACTATGCATTTATTTCTGTGACAAAAGAGGATATGAGACTAAGTTCTATGACAAAGTAATAAATTCTTGTAATTTATTATTTTGTTCAAAATAATGTGTCAAGTAAACATTATAAACTTTTGAGAAATTGTTACCTACTTTTGATTTTTAATTTATTCTAGATTTGATTATTACACGGATAGGATGGTGCGAAATAGAAAACGAGAATGATTACTGACGGGAAGAAATGTGCATCAATTTCAAAATCACAGGTTAGTTACATGGTTTTTTTGTTTGTTATTCTTAAATTCAAGTCGATTAAATTAACATTCAATTTGTAAATTAGTGTCAATATGACTTTTTTCTAAATGAAACATAACGACTAAGTAGATTCTGAAATAATTCTTGTTTTGTCAGGAGATCCGGCCTATTCCCTAACTTTTTAAAATCGAATAGAGGTTGACAAATCAGAGTCAAAATTTCAGAAAATGAAAGCGCGTTTCCACTGCAAGAAGGTCGTCAAATGGCGCTTCTATCGCTCAAACAACTTCAAAGCAAGGTCTTGACGGATTTGACAGTTGGGAACAATTTCTATAATATGATCGTGGATATCAATTCGATTTGTTCATCTCTATTTGATTTCAAGTTAGAAAATAGACCTGATTGCCAAGTGTCGTATGCAAATCTATAGGTTTATTCGTTTGTCATACTCGGAACTACACAGATAGTCCGGGAGGTACCGTCACTTTTACACAAGTCATTTTATGCACGCTGAATTTTTTACTATTGTTAATTCCTATATAAGTTGATGATGTAACCGACCGTCAGACCCTCCAGTAGCGGTGGGTGGAGTCGTAGGAAGCTGCAGAATGTGTCGCGTAATTTGTTCCAAAAAGTTATTTTATGCACGCTGAAAATTTTATTAGTCCTTATTTATAAAGTATATTTTACAAAAAAAAGTCGTCAGACCCTGATCTGCGGGTGGATTGGTCGTCAGTTACGCGTAGTAACGAGATGCTGAATTTGAAAAAAAGTCTGAAATTTATTCAAGTGATAGTTTATAGCTCACATAATACAAAAATAATCGTCAGACGTTATGGAAATGGTGGAAAAACCGTCAGTCGAGCCTTCGAAGTTGATCTCAGCGTTTGAAGCAATTATGCGCGCGGCATCTTCTGCGGTCCAACTGACGGACTTTGCACCACATTCATGTCGTCTGACGATTATATTTATATTATGTACACTAATAAATATCGCTGGGAAAAATTTCAGGACGCATACGATGACTTTTATGAGATAAAAGAGAGATAATTGATTTATCATTTTTGAGTGGAAATAATTGACATACAAGGTTAGATTTCAACAGGTTTCGAAAGTAATTAATGAATTTATTATCTATATAGAATATCAAAGAAATGTATAAAACAATAACAATATTCTGAAGAATTATTCCTCCAATTCTACATCTTCATAAGTAGAATCACTCTCGGAATCACTAGTTTCCAGTAAACTTTCATCGCTGCTGTCTTCCAACCCGCTTTCATCGCAATGCTCCTCATCATCGTCTTGCGAATTTGTTTCCTCCAAATGATCTGAAAAAATGCATAAATTTAGATCTAGGTTGAAAATCAACTATTCAATGTCAGAGAAAAGTATGATAAATACCTATAATATTTTCATTTTCATCTTCGATGGTATTAGTGATGCTGCTTATCGAAGGCAATTTATTGATCTCCCTTGAACCATTTGAATTCATATTTGTTGTTTTCCTCTTTCCATCCATAATTGATCGGAGTTGAGGAAATAGGTTTTCTGTGAGATGCGTGAGTCCATAATTGAGCGATATAACTGCTCCTCAATAATTGCTGATGCAATTCTGCTTTACAAGGTGGCAGAGTAGAGCCCTCAAAATTTTTGTTTACTTTCAAAATATCCTCATTCTTCTTAACTTTATACATTTTCATAAATGCAGCTGACCGTGACAAGTTAACATTGATATTTTGAAACCCATACATATGGCAAACAAATTCTTCCAACACTGCAAAATTTGCATCTAAGTTTGGACTCAACGATTCAGATATTTGTATAAATGCCTGTATGTAACAGGTTGATTTCTTCAGTAATTCAAAGGGCCTTTTCTATCCTCTTCTGAAAAACGCAGGGTTGAAATCACAACCCGTGAGAGCATGAAAACCTGGTAAAGATTCACATAAATCACCACCCAATTTCACCACACAATCACTCAAATAATTTGGTGATGTTTATATATCTGCGTGCGTTTCCAGTACCCAGTAGCATGGGAGATCTGTAATAATTTCCCTTTCAATGCATCCATGTTTCCCAGCATAATTATCAAAATATCGGTATCGGAGCATCTGATTGTTACGTGAGCATCAAAATTCAGCTTGCACACGTGAAAAATGATCTTAGTATCTGCCTCTTCGTGATCTTCACATGTTAAATTACTCTCCTCTGTTCTTATCACTTTATCATTTATCACTTCATACTTGTAACATTTCTCATAATTCACATACAAGATTTTCCCTGAAATGAAAGGAGCCAGATGATCATTTTTCCAATCGTCGCACAGGAATTTCACTAGTGCATCTTTAAAGTGTACATTCTGTAAATCATTTATGAAATTAGTTGATCGTTTTTGGTCAGGTCCATTGATGGCAAATCTATTTGCTTCTATTCTCCCTCTCATAAGATGTTCATTATCTTTAATAGATGGCGAGAAATACCGATCGAAAGCAATGATTACAGTCTTCGCATTAGTATACATGAAATCACCTAGGATTTTCTGAAATATTACCGAAGGAAACCGGATTTTTTTTTTGGAGCAAAAAACACAAAATAATTTTGAATCAGCCATCCTTCACACAGGTATACGACTAAACACACGCGCGTAGTATGTACATACATGTACATTAGTGTACATAATATAAATATAATCGTCAGACGACATGAATGTGGTGCAAAGTCCGTCAGTTGGACCGCAAACGATGCCGCGCGTTTAATTGTTTCGAACGCTGAGATCAACTTCGAAGGCTCGACTGACGGTTTTTCCACCATTTCCATAACGTCTGACAATTATTTTTGTATTATGTGAGCTATAAACTATCACTTGAATAAATTTCAGACTGCATACTATTAGTTTTTTTTTTTAAATTCAGCATCTCGTTACTACGCGTAACTGACGACCAATCCACCCGCAGATCAGGGTCTGACGACTTTTTTTTGTAAAATATACTTTATAAATAAGGACTAATAAAATTTTCAGCGTGCATAAAATAACTTTTTGGAACAAATTACGCGACACATTCTGCAGCTTCCTACGACTCAACCCACCGCGGTCGCGCGATCTGACGCTCGGCTTAGTATTTAGTAGTATGAAAACAACTTCATCCACTGAATTTCATTGTGCATAAAATGACTTGAAAAAATGTGACGCTACCTCCCGGACTAAGAGTAAGTTAAGGGCTCGCCACATAGCCTGTGCTGTGCTATGCCAATGTCAAACATTGAAGTAGAAACATAGGGTTTCAATAGTGACGTTCACATAGTTATGAGTTGCTATGCTATTTTGCGCATGACCATGACATTGTTCAACGTTTGTGTTGACATAACACCGTGCATAACACAGAGCATAGCACAGCACAGGCTATGTGGCGAGCCCTTTAGTGAGATTTCACAAAACACGAAAATATGTTTTTTGGTTTTATATTGCTTTTTTAGATGCTATTTTATATTAGCTTTTGTATTTTTTATTATTTTTACTTTCCGAACCCCTAGGTAAGGAAAGTATTGTTATCAGTCAAAATTTGACCCCCCAATTTTTTGACAGATGTTCACGTTTTGAGGTCCCCTGAATCCATTTTTATCATTTTTGGAAGGATGTCTGTATGTATGTGTGTATGTGTGTGTGTATGTACGTCTGTGAACACGATAGCGTCTAAACGAAGCAAGCAAATCATTCTAAATTTTGCATATAAGCTTTTTCCTGTCGTAGGACGAAGCCAGATGAAAATAATTTAAATCGTGTAACGGGAAAGGGGGGTTTACCTGGAGCTATTATGACATTATGCGTCATAACTTCGAAACGAAATTAAATATGTAAAAATATTAATAACAAAAAATTAGCGCTATGGAATTTCCTACATTTTTTGTCCTACAAGTTTTTCTCTAAAATATACAGGGCGTTTCAAAAATTTTTGTATTTGTAAAAATTTTTTGTATTTGTAAATAAAATAGTAAACCGCATTCTACTAACGAAAATAAAATGAAAAGTTTCTAATAACATGGGTCCAAAAATGCTTCGTTTGCAAGATATAGGCATTCAAAAGTTTTTTTCTTCCTATTTTGGCAAAATATGAAATTTTTCATCGATTTACTGTTGAAATTATGTAACCATTTTATTTAAAAATATAATGTAAAAATTTGCGTCTGTTCGAAAAGTTATGCGATGGCCACATCAGATTTTTTTTATATATTTTTTTTCGTTTTTTACACGTGGCTCCCTTATTTTCAGGTTAAAGTTTCGATTTTTTGGTATCATTCGCTTCCTCTCGAATTTAGATTTGCATTTCTGCAAAAAAATACCTAGGTCGTAGATCTTTTTCGGGCGCTGAGCGCGCCGCTAACTTTAATTACATTTCCGTCCACTTTTATGGAGCTACCTTTGGCGCTGTCGAACGGATCGCAAAAAATAATGCACCGTCGCCGAGTCGACTATATTACGAACAACTTTCTTACCAAAGTTTTTTCCCAAATATAAATCGATTAGGAGTTATCGCGATATACAAATTAAAAACGGCAAATTTAAGGGTTTGTTTACATTTGATATTTTTTTGACGTTTCCATATGTTTAAATATGAAATCGTAAATCGAGTGCGTATGCTAATAAATTCAATATTTTTAGTTAAATTCTTACAGTTATCAATTAATAACGTTTAATGTTATTACGTTTCAAAGTATTACATAATTAAATAATAATTAAATAAAATTAAGTTTTGTTTTTAAAATGTTAACATTAATAAATAAATTAAAACATTAATAAATAAACAGGTTAGCTATTAATTTTTGTGTACGAAATTGAATTTTTGCACCCATAATATAATTTTATATTTTATCAGCATAAAAATTTCCACACTTTATGGATAAATAAAATTTTGATTTAAAAAAAAACTGAACCAATATGGAGGCCAATAGGCCGACCCGTGTTGCACATTATTCATATTCAATTGACATTTTCGATTTTATTTTTGACAGTAGTTGTTAATATGGCAACCGTTTACGTCAGAGGGGGAGGGGTTAAATATTTAATTTCTTTAGCGTTCGGCTCCCTTTTTGGTAGTAAAGTTTAGATATTTTGGTCTCATCGGGATCATATATATGGAGGCAGCAGGCCGACCCGTATTTCCCATACAATTTTGAGAAGCCAAAGCCGCTCCAAAGAAACTTATGTAAGGTTGAATATGTACACCAACACTAATTTCAATTATCGGAATTTTTACTAAAAGCCAATGGGAAGCCGAAGGCCGACCCGTATTCGTAAAAGCAATTGGGAGGCCGAATACCGACCCGTATTTTCATAAAAGCAATTGGCAGGCCAAATACCGACCCGTATTAATAAAAGTCAATGGGAGGCGTGTTTCCTACACCATTGAGAGGCCAAAGCCGCACCAGAGAAACTTATGTAGGGTCGAATATGTACACTAACACTAATTTCAATTATCGAAATTTTTACTAAAAAAGTCTACCTTTCAGTTTTTTTTTTATTTCAGAAACAGTTATTTGATGACACGTTATCAATCGGAAATTGTTAAAATTACTCGCGACATCTGATTGTGACGGTAAAAACATGTTTAAAAACAAAATGTTTCAATTCGGTTGTTAAGCCCGCATTTCATTAGAGCTTCTAGAAGCGCGCTTCTAGAAGCTCAAAATTTGTAATGCATTGACTCTTATGGAACCAATTTCACTTGGGCTGCAACAAGCCGGTATCGAATTTCACCAGCCCAGTATCGAATTTCAGCAGCCCAGCTTCTAAAGTGGTCCACGTGCAGTACTGTACGTAATTGGTTAATATTTAGAATAAGGACTTATTATTGGATAATATAAAATGCTCGACACGGAGTAGTGTAGTTGTAATTGGTTAATATTTAGAATGAGGACTTATTATTGGATAATATTTGTATTACGAAAATTCTCTTAGCAGGCCGACGTCAGGTCCACGTGGACTTGTTTACTTTACCTGATAAAAGATGAATTTTAAGCAGCCCGCTTGTGAAGCTGGGGAGTTGTAAATTTTTACAAGTGAAGCTTCACAAGCCAGATACTTCTACTTATTAGATAATAATATGTGTTGTAACACAATTTTGCTTATTCGATGTCATCGTTAATTAGATATTTATACTAATTTTTTAATCGTTCCCATAATAAAAAGCAATAAAAGAAGGTGATTATTTTTGGATGTTTTTTTTTAGCGCAAAAATTTTTTAAACGCAATTTATTATTAGTTATTAAATTTACCGGGTAGTATTTAACATTAAAAAATTAAAAAGCAATTTTTTAAAGGTCTCTAAAAATGCTCTCACCTATAATCCATTACTACACATTCAAATTTTGTTAAAAAATCGGCATACAATTTTCGCGCTCCTGATGTTTGTGTTACGTCGATTTCGTTATTTTCAATTTTTTTTGAAAGTTCTCTTTGCGACATTCGCGAATTTTTGCAATGCGTGGAAATAATTGCTTTTCTTCGTTTCACTTGTTCATTCTCCATGTTGCTACAACCATCCTACCGTCTAAAATAAAAAATTTTACACATAAAATGCTTAACGTGTTTTTTTTAAGTCGTTCTTATTATGCTTGTAAACAAACTAGTATAAACAAACAAAGTGCTCGGCTTTTCGTGGAAGTGTGAAGTGATTCATAATAACTTATAACAAAATAACCGGATATAAATATTATCCAATAATAAGTCCTTATTCTAAATATTAACCAATTACGTACACTAGTCCACGTGGACTACTTTAGAAGCTGGGCTGCTGAAATTCGATACTGGGCTGGTGAAATTCGATACCGGCTTGTTGCAGCCCAAGTGAAATTGGTTCCATAAGAGTCAATGCATTACAAATTTTGAGCTTCTAGAAGCGCGCTTCTAGAAGCTCTAATGAAATGCGGGCTTTAAGGTACCTTGGGATTTTCATTCACCACCACGTTTTCATTTAAATATTTAAAGTCCATTTTAAGCGAAAAATGGTTTTTACAAAAATTTTATTACAATTTTCTACCTCTTTTATATTCTATTATTTTATTTTATATATATTTTATCTACATATATACCTCTACAATATTTTTATTTTCGAAAATTATTATTGAAAAAATTCTATTATTTTGGTTGGTACGATGCGTTTTTATGTTCGGTTGAACGCTGGCTTGCTGAATGCCGTACACGTAAATTTGCGCGTTGATTTACGTGTAAATATTTTATAGAAATATTTCTATATTTTTTCGCAAGTTGTGCGTATAAAATTGCGCAGAAGAATATTCGAAGGTGTGGTCTATTTTTTCTTGTGTTGTGTTTTTGTCAGTTGGTAAAAGTTTGAATTGGCATTAACCCAGTAATCCCCAACGTTGCGTATACGCAACATTTTTAAAATAATTAATTTTTTATTATGTTATTGAACAAAATTACTTTACAGCTGCTAAAATTTATTTTCAACAGAACATTAATTATGTTTTTTAAGAAATATGTCGATATAGGTAATCACAAAATTTAATTTTTGCATATTTGTGATTATGAATTTATGAAATTTCATACAGGTTAGGTACATGAGATTCCTGCGCGTCACTTACATAATTTTTCAAACTTCAACGTCGATTTATTCAAAAACTTCCGAATTTACGGCAAATATTTTTTTTGTATTATATAAACCGTCAGCTTTCAGAATCTCTAGGTAATTTTGAAATTCGGGTTGACAAATCCGTGCTCTGCCAATAATAAATATTTTTATGCAACATTATTTTCTAAAAATACTACAAATGTATAATTTTTTTTAACTATAAATTTCTTATTGAGTACATGATAAGTAATAAAATGCAGTAAAAACATAAAATTAGTTTTATTTTCGACCCTTGGGTATTAATGGGTTAATTGCCAATTTGAATCCATTATCACGTTTCTTTTAGTATTAGGTAAACAACACAAGGCAACCAGACATACAAACTTCTTATAGCAACTTACCGTTCGAATTTTCAATTGACCAGAATGCGCGTGTGCAAATTGTAAATTTACGTGTAAATTTTTACACAAGTGGCAAACACACTATTTGCTAGCAGATTTGCAACAAAATCTACACGCAAATTTACGTGTTTTACACGGTGTAGAAATCTACACGCAAATTTACACAAGTGTCACACGGCCTTAAGCTAACTTTCATAAACAAACTTTTATACTTATTATTTTTTTTGACTATTTTTTAATCCTTTGTTGTTTATTTCTTTTTAGCTTCCTTTAGATTATTAAAAATAAAAATGCCTTCCTCCGTGGAGACAGAGGTAGCTCCTCCGGCCGAAATTGACGGTCTCCCTGCTCCCGTGACTATGGAGGTAGATGGAGGTGATGTTCCATGCTCCATTATTGAACCACCGGCTGCTGCACCACCAGCCACAGCTAGCGGGAGCAGGAGTCGTTCAGCCAGATGGCGGAGGAGAAGAAACGCAAAACGCGGCGGAGGAGACTTCAGAAACGTCCTCGATAGGAAGCGAGGACGAGGGCAATGGCGGAATAAAGAAAAAAGTTGATCTTCCTACGCCACAAACCAAAGTTTACAATTTTAATTTTAGTTAGTTTTCAAGTTTTTTATTTTAATAATGTTTAATTTTTTAATTCTATAGAGTACATGTTTTATTTTATTTTTTATAATAATATATATTTTCGTTTTTCTTTTTTTATTAGTTTTATTAATTACTAGCTGGCACGGCGGCATCCGCCGCCCTTAGCCATCTAGACCCAGAATAGATCCGAGTAGGCCATAGTTGTTCGGCCTTCGGCCTCACAGAGGGAGGACCATAATAGATCCGCGAAGGCCATAGTTGTTCGTCCTCAGAGAGAGAGGACCATGATAGATCCGCGAAGGCCATAGTTGTTCGGCCTCACAGGGGGAAGACCATAATAGATCGGTGAAGGCCATAGTTGTTCGGCCTTCGGCCTCACAGACCGGACCATAATAGATCCGCGAAGGCCATAGTTGTTCTGCCTTCGGCCTCACAGACCGGACCATAATAGATCCGTGAAGGCCATAGTTGTTCTGCCTTCGGCCTCACAGACCGGACCATAATAGATCCGTGAAGGTCAAAGTTGTTCGGCCTTCGGCCTCACAGACCGGACCATAATAGATCCGTGAAGGCCATAGTTGTTCGGCCTTCGGCCTCACAGACCGGACCATAATAGATCCGTGAAGGCCATAGTTGTTCGGCCTCACAGACCGGACCATAATAGATCCATGAAGGTCAAAGTTGTTCGGCCTCACAGACCGGACCATAATAGATCCGTGAAGGCCATAGTTGTTCGGCCTTCAGCCTCACAGACCGGACCATAATAGATCCGTGAAGGCCATAGTTGTTCTGCCTTCGGCCTCACAGACCGGACCATAATTGTATCTAGTTGTAGACTAGTTGTATCTGATTTTTCCATGATCTAGTAAATTAATTAACTGCTTTGCCTCAAAAACCATAAAGATGCAAACGCTATTAAGATCTGAAAGATGGAATGAAATTGTAAAAAACAAAATATTGTTGGTTGTTTGGTTCAGTATAAAATAAGAAACAAATTAGATTTAATTTTGTTTATTTGTGAATGTAGGATTTTGTAAATGAAAGAAGTGACGATTTTGAAATTTGCGAGTGCGCGAGTGGGGAATTTAGTGAAGTTTTTGGATAAGGAGAACGGAGCGAGGGACTCGGAAGGGAGCCGTCAAAGTGTTAAGACGGGTCATGAGTATTTTTGAAAATAAGTTTGAATAAAGTTTTGGATGTTAATTTTCTTGGAATTAAGTTATTGGAAATACGTTTTTGATAAAGTTTTGGATGTTAATTTTCTTGGAATTAAGTTATTGGAAATACGTTTTTGATAAAGTTTTGGATGTTAATTTTCTTGGATAAGTTATTGGAAATAAGTTTTTGGAAATATTTTTTGATGGTTATATTTTATGGATATGAGAATTGAATTTATTGGAGGAAATCATTCGGATTTCTAACATGTCATTGGTTGCACGATTCCGAAGAGGATACTTGTTCATTTGTCGTTCCTACCTGTTTTTGTTTGATATAAGATCGGAAGCTGTTTGCCAACAATAATCTTCACGCTCCTATGAAAAACTTCGTAAAGACATCATACTCCGGTAAGAGTTTTTGTTTAGTGACGCATTTACTTTTTGATAATAGACAAATCGTCCTCTTTTAAAATTTCGGGCGCGCATAAACATTTGGGGGTTTATAGATCCCATAATAGATCCGTGAAGGCCATGGTTGTTCGGCCTTCGGCATCACAGGGAGAGGACAATAATAGATCCGTGAAGGCCATAGTTGTTCGGCCTTCGGCCTCACAGAGCGGACCATAATAGATCCGTGAAGGCCATAGTTGTTCGGCCGTGGTCCTCACAGAGCGGACCATAATAGATCCGTGAAGGCCATAGTTGTTCGGCCTTCGGCCTCACAGGGCGGACCATAATAGATCAATGAAGGCCATAGTTGTTCGGCCTTCGGCCTCACAGGGCGGACCATAATAGATCCGCGAAGGCCATAGTTGTTCGGCCTTCGGCCTCACAGGGGGAGGACAATAATAGATCCGTGAAGACCATAGTTGTTCGGGCGTTGGCCTCACAGGGCGGACCATATTAGATCCGTGAAGGCCATAGTTGTTCGGCCTTCGGCCTCTCAGAGCGAAGCATAATAGATCCGCGAAGGCCATAGTTGGTCGGCCTTCGGCCTCACAGGGGGAGGACAATAATAGATCCGTGAAGACCATAGTTGTTCGGGCGTCGGCCTCACAGGGCGGACCATAATAGATCCGTGAAGGCCATAGTTGTTCGGCATTCGGCCTCACAGGGCGGACCATAATAGATCCGTGAAGGCCATAGTTGTTCGGCCTCACAGAGCGGACCATAATAGATCCGTGAAGGCCATTGTTGTTCGGCCTTCGGCATCACAGGGAGAGGACAATAATAGATCCGTGAAGGCCATAGTTGTTCGGCCTTCGGCCTCACAGAGCGGACCTTGATAGATCCGTGAAGGCCATAGTTGTTCGGCCGTGGTCCTCACAGGGCGGACCATAATAGATCCGTGAAGGCCATAGTTGTTCGGCCTTCGGCCTCACAGGGCGGACCATAATAGATCAATGAAGGCCATAGTTGTTCGGCCTTCGGCCTCACAGGGCGGACCATAATAGATTCGTGAAGGCCATAGTTGTTCGGCCTACGGCCTCACAGGGCGGACCATATTAGATCCGTGAAGGCCATAGTTGTTCGGCCTCTCAGAGCGAAGCATAATAGATCCGTGAAGGCCATAGTTGTTCGGCCTCACAGGGGGAGGACAATAATAGATCCGTGAAGGCCGTAGTTGTTCGGCCTTCGGCCTCACAGGGCGGACCATAATAATAACTGTGCAAAATTTGGTTGAAATCGGTCCAAGGGTGTAGGAACGTTCAGGCCAGCCCGGCCCTGTAATTAAGTAAGGGTTTGTTAACTGGGTTAAGTACACAGGTAAGTGGGTACTTAACCTAAGGGTAAAGTATACAGTGTATCAATAAAAAATCGTAAAACGCGAATAACTTTGCTCCCCGCGGGAATTTTTTCTTCATTTATGCACGAATAGTTGCGCCTGGACCTACAGAATAACTGTGCAAAATTTGGTTGAGATCGGTCAAAGGGTCTAGGAACGTATAGCGAACAAACAAACAAACAGACAAGCTCTTTTATATATATAGATTTAGATAAACACACATCCTAATGAATTTTTAAATACATTTTTGAAATTTTACAAAATTGCCCAAATTAAGGTTCTCGATAGACAACGTCGTTGGCTTTAAATTGTTCCAAGACACGTGACCTTGAAAATTATTTTTAAGGCCGAAATTTGTCGCCAAATCGAATTTTAAATTTGTACCGCGGATATGCAATGGGATGTCGGATCTGCAATATTCGAAAGTAAATCCTCGTGTTCGTTTCATCGTTGTCGAGAAGCCAAAGCCGGACCAAACAAACCAATGTTGTGCATGTACGCCGACAACTTTGAAGTGATTTGTTTTTGGTCGAGGAAGAATAATTTTCCAACAAGTTTTGCATCAAAAATTATTAAAATTGCTCGCCAAATCTGATTCCGGCGTTAAAATTTTATATACAAAAAAAAATTTTGCTATTTGGTTTTGAAGGCACCCTTGGAAATTATTTTGAAAAATTATTTTTTCATTTTATAGCCGTACGGTACGAGATACGAAAAAAAGCTATAAATGCAATTTCGTGCATCCCCGGAATCTGCCTCGGCTGCCGGTAAAAAATTAAAAATCCTCCCGTAAATAAGGACCCTGTGGCCGTTTGAAGGATTCTCAAAATTTCCACCTTGATGCCGTCCTGGCGCGACGAGCGGGAAAAATTTTTAATTTGGAAAACGGTTTTGGGCGACAAATTTCGAGCCCCGCCTTTTCGAAAGTAACACTTTTTTTCGTCGGACGTCCGATAATCCGCCAAATTGCAGAAATGCAAATTTTGAAAAATTTCGATTACAAACCTCGACCTTTTTGGTGGAGATTAAAATTTCGATTTTTGGATCGCATCGCGACGGCCTCAAATTTGGATTCGCGTTTCCGCAAAACAATACGTAGGTCTTAGATAAAGTATTCTACAGGTAACTAATTAGTAAGTTGTAGCTTTTTTTTTTTTAATCCACAAGGTCAAATGACGATATTGCGTAATCGTGTGCAGATTTGTTGGGCGAACCCGATTAGGTCTTTGGATGTTTTTCGTGCGACAGTGCGGTGACGCTTACGTGTCCTTCCGACGGTTACCCCGGATTTGGGAGACCTTGAAATGTGCGACATCTTATTGCCCTCGCGCAGATATTAAAAGCACCATCATTTTGACCTTGAAATCTCTTTCGAGGGCCCCATTTTTGAAATTCTACAAAATTGCCCAAATTAAGGTTCTCGATAGACACCGTCGTTGGCTTTAAATTGTTCCAAGACACGTGACCTTGAAAATTATTTTTAAGACCAAAATTTGTCGCCAAATCGAATTTTGAATTTGTACCGCGGATATGCAATGGGATGTCGGATCTGCAATATTCGAAAGTAAATCGGAGGCCGAAGGCCGACCCGTAACAGGAATAACAAGCGGGAAGCCGAAGGCCGACCCTTATTATTGAAAGTAATCGGGAGGCCGAAGGCCGACTCGGGTTCGCTTCACCATTGAGACGCCAAATCCGGACCAGAGAAACCCGGGATCTCACATGCAAACCAACACTCGACCATGGAATCCTTAAAAGTTCCAAAAACCGGTCGGTAAGCCCATAAACAATCGGGAGGCCGATAGGCCGACAGCGAGGCCACGGGCCTCGCGCCTTTTATATAAAGAGCAGCAATACAATAAAGAAGTGTTTTTCAATTAATCTTCAATTAATTACGTTGAGTTCAAAACTCAACTCGTCCATGTTTAGAAAAATTGAGTGTTATATGAAATTGAGCTGGAATGGTTGACTTATGTACATCAAGTTGTTAATCTATCAAAAGTCAATATAAAATATGTATATTCGAGCTTATAAAGCCGAATATTGCAGTCTATTAAAACTATACATTTGCATTAATTTAAAAATAGGTAACTCATAAGGAAATTACCGTTTTTGAAAATTTGTTAAAATATTTTCGAGTTTTGCCTGGAAGCTCTTCATTTATTCCGTGGTGTAGAAATCTGGAATCTGGATGAATAACCAATTCCATCTATTGTACGTATCAAATAGTTACAGAGTGTTATATGAAATTTAAGTTACTATACACAGTTCATTAGGCTTTACTTTACTTTTATTCTCCGTGTACGTAATTAAAATAGTCAACTTATTCTAAAAAACCATGGATAATTTAAGCAGTACTAGTTCAGATAATAACATCGGAGTCAGGTTCGGTCTGGGCCTTTTTTTTCTTTGAGAATTTGACGCTGAAGCATGCAAACTTATGCAAAAGGGGTCATGCAAAATATTTAACATACCTTAATTTAATAGTTACAAAATTTGTTGAGAATAGGTAAGACTTGTAATTTTGCAACCAAGTAACTATTTGAATTTCCCACTACCATCTCCCTAAGCGCAAACCCAACTTCACGCCTAAGCGAGCGCACCTAACCTCAAACGCGACTGCGGGGGCCCCTATCCGTAAGCTCGTGATCTAGCTAAGACACCCTACGTTGTGTAATTAACTTTAAACCGGCTTGATTACAAAAATTACCCCAAGTTCGTTGGAAGCTCTTCATGCAGGTAAATGAACACAAAGACAGACAATTGCATGAGTCAAAGGGAAGAATGAAAGTAAAATCCTTTACACAAAATAATACACACAGTCTGTTGTTAATTTGTTTTAATTCAATGTCTCGATTGTTTTTGTCTTGTCATTTATAAATGGTACATAATAATTTTTACCCCTTGGGCAATTTTCATACAATATAAATTTCATATTAATTATCAATCATAATCATAGTGCATTAAGATTTCGTAACTTTGTTACTAAAAATTCATGCACATTTTGTTTTACATAATAATAATTATTCGTATAGGCTTGATTGTCCCGCTGGTTTTCAGCTAAGATGCAATCGCCATGTTAGAATTTCAAACAAAGTTAATATTTCCTTTGTTGACCGTTACTACAGCTCCACCAACGTTAGAACCGACCTGAGGGGGCGTATCAGGCGCTGCTAAAATTAAAAATGTACACTCAGATGAAGAAATTTCTCGGCGCGAATATTTAAAATCCATAAAATCCACAAATATTTAACCAACAGAAAAACTTATGTTTACGATTGATGGTCTCGTCGTGTCTTCGACAAGACTTGACGGGGTTAATTTTAATGAGGTTCGACTTCACTAATGATATCAAAGGTTGACCGTGGTGGTAAACCGAAATCAACTGGTACCACGATTCCAACGTTTGAACTGAAATATGATTTCTTGAACCTGGTAGGATCGCTCGACGAAGTCGGTCGAGGATGCCCAATACCAAGCGGTTTAGGTTTTTGACTATTATAGTAGTTCTTTGTTCGGTTTCAAAATGTCTGATTGAGGTCGTAGTGACCTGGTAGTTATGATCACGAGAATTTGACAGTATTAAGTAATTAAATAATTTACGACCTGTTATTTTCACACTCATATAGTAAGCAATGAACCTATTTCGATTACTTACTCTGTGGTGAATGTTGTATTTCCTTCTGGGTGCAATCGATCGACCTTCAGGACGGAATGGAAAATGGTTATTCCTCCTTGGGATGATGACCTAAAACAATCGAAAAAGACACTTATATGAGGGTGAAAGCTGAGGGAATTTGCTCCGCAAATTTGATTGAACGTAAATAATTACTGACGTTTATTCGTCTCGCAAATCTGATTGAACATAAATAATTAATCAATGATATCACCGTATTTCGTCGTTGGTTTTGTCGAACATTTTGTTCTAATAGTTTTTCCGTTGTCACACACATCCGTTTAAAGTGAAAATTCGTAATGGCGAACCAGCCAGCCTTTCGTATTTGCACGATCCTTATTCTTGGTTCGCCACCAAATAATCCACCCAAGGTAGTTATCTCGTTCAGGATAATCCACCCAAACCATGGATGACTATTCTCCTTCATTTGACCCACAATCTTCGACCTTTGTCGAACCGATTGATGCAACTTCAATTTAATCTTTTTGGATCGTGACCACCAAAATGGCTGAACCGCATTAATTCGTCTACGGCCGCTAATTTTTTTTATCCTTCGATAGAATACTTTTATAATCGTCGCACTTTGCACGAATCACTAACTCCCCTTATAATAATAGGGTTCGTAGCGTCAAACTTGTATTTAAATAATTCTAAAATATTGGTTTTTTTGTAGGACGTTAAATAATTTGCGTACTTGTACCTTCTCGCTTGTTCTAAACCACCTCGTTGCTAACCTCTTGCCAACGATAGTTTGATTTTTTATTATTTAATAGTGGTCAACGCGGCGTTTCTCGCATGCTGTAGCAGCTGCCTACGTATTAGGCGTTAGGAATCGTACCTTTAATATTTAAATCTATACTGTCATGATCTGCTTGGTACAGGGGATGATTTTTGGGTGATTTCTTCAAAGATTGCAACGCTCATGAGGTCCTTTCATTGGTTCAGACTAAAATTGTCAGTTAAATAGTTGTATCTGGGTTTTCCGTGATCCTTAAATGTAACTAACTGCTTTGCTTCAGGAAGACAAAAGATGCATACGCTGCTAACCCTGAAAAATAAAAACAAATTGTAAACAAGGTGGAACTCGCTTTAGCGGCAGTTCTTAGGCTTCTATACAGCTACCTTTCTGGTGTGGAAAGTTGTTATTTTTGATCGCCATATAATGTAACATCACATAATCAGATAATCTGCACCAATTAAATTTTTTGCGATTGGTAATTATCATTTACTATATAAGTAATAACAATCAAACTTTTCCATTCTATTAGAAATTTTACTTTTCTGTAATGTATGGTCCTTTTTTTGAGGTGGACCAATCCTCTCCTTTCTCTTTTATTTATAACTTAACTTCACTAAGCACATCAATAAAAAATTATTTTTTCACATCAAAGTAAAACAAGTAGTTTATATAGGGAGACCTCTTCGAAAATATCTTTAACTTAGTAAATTTCTTTCGAACATTTGCGTATTTATAAATCGCATTAGCGAATCGAAGCAACGGATTAACATATTAACAGACACGAAGCCAGACCATAAGGCTTCTTTCTATACCTTGTATAGAAGCCTAAAAGTAGCGCACTGGCTACCCAGTTCTTAGACCTCTATACACACAGAGTATTTCCAACACGATTTGAAACACTATGATTTTGAATTATGCGGACGGACAGACAGACGGACACGGAGCCAGATCATAAGGCTTCTTGCTATACTTTGTATAGAAGCCTAAAAGGATAAATATTGGTAAATGTTTTGTTCAAAGAAAATTGAATAACAAATTAAGTTAATCTATTAGTTGTAAGTCTAGGATTTTTAAAATTGAATAATGTGGCGGTTCGCGGAAATGCATGCGCGAGTGATAGCGTTGGTGAAAATTTTGGAAGGAAGAAGTAGTTCAGTGGAGCCACGTCCACGGTGACGTTCGGACGTAGAGAGTTGGGTTTCGTCCACGGTGACGTTAGGACGTGTATGGAGTGGCGTCTCGTCCATGGTTGTGAAAAGACGTTTTTGAAGTCAATAGTCAGCGAGCTGATAATGCGAAGAGATTAAGTTATTAGAGTAAATTATAAGATTAATTTGAATATTTAGTTAATTTAATTGAAACTATCAAGCTAACTGTGGAAAAAGAAAATATTCTGGAGATTTATGGGATAATTATTTTAACGGTTTTGATAATTAAGATTGGAGATTTGGTTATTGGAACTAGAGGAAAATAAGAAAAATTGGAACCATTGAGAATTTTATGGGAATTTATGAAAATTTAAAGATATTAATAGTAGAAAAGAAGAAAATCAACTTACCTGTGATTTATTGGACGGTCCGAGATCGAAGATTTGTTCAACGGTCATTTCTGCGTATTTGGTCGAGTCAACTTTGGAAGCTGTATCAAAAAACGAAGACACCAACGCTACACGTGCAACTCCGAGATAGTGCGAGTACGAAAGAACGAATCTACCCGGGTAAGAATTTTTGTGCGTAAAATTTCTTTATTCGAAATAGACGAATTATTGCGTTATTTAGTTCGGTTATGCTAAACATTGGGGTTTTTATAAATTAAATTATTTCGTTTGTGCAATTTAATTTGTTAATGATAAAAATCAATATTTATTTTTTTAAAAAAGTTTTATTATGTTCAATAAATTACATTGTTTTTCACTTGGCTACGTATGCGTTTAATTTCAAAATTGCAGTATTGGATCACGGAGAAAGGCATATACAATTTTTCGTATTCTCTTTATCTAATAGTCTTTATAAGAAAGATTTACAGTAAGTTGACTTATGAGTGTTGCAATTGAGTATAGGAACTCACCTTTGACCCTGAATGTCTCATCTGCTAGCTGGTGCATTTTTAATAAGTGTCATTGTAATTTTGTTAATAACAGTTTACAATTAAACAAGATTACATGGCAATACATTTGTTTTCGAGTTACTTTAGAATTTTAAGTTTATTATTTTTGTAAATACTTTTCTACCAGAGGCGGTATGCATTCTCAAAGAATTAACATTTCTTCCGTTCTTTCGGACAAAACCAAATAAAATAAAATCTGAAGATTTAAATAATCCCCGAACACATTATACAAATGTCGTCACTGGCCAGTGGAGTACTTCCCTCTCTGTTAACGACAGAGGCGGGCAAGATTTCCAGCAGCTGTGACAGTTAACTGTTACAGGGTGAGCGACACGAAAACTGGGAAACCTTTCTAGACTTGAATGATATAAATTTGCTCCTTTCTTCTACTACCTTTAGTGTAATCGTGGTGAGGAAAGCTCTGGCATGCACTGGCCACTGACAAATGCACTAAGATAAAGACAACCACGAAACTTTACCTCAGAGCTCTGGTAGAACTCCTCTCAACAACCTCGTAGACCCATCATCGTACATCAGATAAAACCATCGTAACTACATCGTGCTGACAACCATCAACTAATTTCGCGACCTCGACCACCTAAGTTGAACCATCAGTTAATTACGCCCAATAAACTTCTTCCTACTCATAGGTAGAAATACACATCTGTCCAAACATAACTCCCATCATAGATTGCAACTGGACTCTCCCCCCGTAAACCATAACTTGCCTCGCACAACTCCTTCACTATCGACCACGTACCTTCCAAGGAAAATCACCCCTTGCCTCTTATTGACCTGACCATTGCGCACCTGGCAAGAAACCGGAAGAAGCCAAATCATATAGACCCATAAGCCTGCTACCAATGCTCTCAAAGGTTTTTGAAAAATTCTACCTAAAAAGATTAAAACCCTTACTAGAACAACAAAACATCATACCAAATCACCAATTTGGGTTCAGAGATAAGCACGGCACTATAGAGCAAGTGCATAGACTAGCAAACATAATCAACAACGATTTTGAGAAAAAAAGATTCTGCTCAGCTGCATTCCTGGATGTGAGTCAGGCCTTCGATAAGGTCTGGCATGAGGGACTATTATACAAAATCAAAAAGCATTTGCCCTATCATCACTTCCTTATAGTAAAATCCTACTTAAAAGATAGGCACTTTTTGGTGAAACATCAGAATGAACATACAGACCTCTATCCAATTCTATCAGGAGTACCTCAAGGCAGCGTATTGGGTCCGGTACTTTACCTGATCCACACATCTGACCTACCAACCACGCGCCTGACAACGGTAGCCACATTCGCGGATGACACAGCAATATTGGCATCACACTCAGATCCAATAAAAGCATCAAAAAATCTCCAATTAAACCTAAACGAAATACAAACATGGCTGCGACAATGGCGCATCAAGGCAAACGAAACCAAATCTGTTCACATTACTTTCACCTTGAACAGATCAACATGTCCACCAGTTAAGTTAAACGACAAAGAACTCACTCAGGCTGACGACGTCAAATACCTTGGCATCCACTTAGATAGGCGTCTAACGTGGAGAAAACATATTTTCGCAAAACGGAAACAACTTGGCATCAAACTTAGCCAGATGTACTGGTTAATAGGCAGAAAGTCTCATCAGCTTACTCTGGAAAACAAAATATTACTCTATAAAGCAATACTCAGACCAATATGGACCTACGGAATACAACTGTGGGGCTCATCAGCCAATTCCAACATAGAGATCCTGCAGAGATTCCAGAACAAGATCCTAAGAGTGATGGTAGACGCACCAAGATACGTGTCAAATGAAATTATACAGCGCGATAAATCATTACCTTCCGTTCGTGAAACAATCAAAACATTCAGCGCTAAATATAGTGAAAGACTGCTACATCATCCTAACGAATACGCAAATAAACTACTTGTGAATACATGTGAAGTTCGCAGATTAAAAAGGTATCAACCTAACGACCTAACAAACAGATATAAATGAATTAAAAGTGCGCGGACATAAAGAAAACTCGAGGTTAGTTAATTTAATAGAAATTGTTCAACGGAATAATTATCTTCATGTTATCTCTTATTATAAAAGGCCAAGTCTTTCTTTCTGTCTGTCCCACGGAAATACCCGAAGCAAACCGAACCGAACCGAACGCACAACGTATCATCGGATCAACGTATCATCGTATCAACGTATCATCGTATCATTTTGTCTATATAGGACAGCTATTTCCAAAAAAGTATTATGTGAACTTCCATAATGGATAATGAAAATTTTGAAAATCCTGCTGCAAAGCGACGGCGATTGAATCGTGAGAGAAAAGCACGTACAAGAGCTAATAACACAGAAGAACAGCTTCGATCACAGCGACAAGCTGACGCTCGGTCTCATGCGATACGTCGACAACGTGATACTTTGGAACAAACTCAAGCGCAGCAAGCTGCTGACGCTCGGTCCCATGCGATACGTCAACAACGTGAAACTTTAGAAGAAACTCAAGCGCGGCAAGCTGCTGACGCTCGGTCCCATGCGATACGCCAACAACGTGAAACTTTAGAAGAAACTCAAGCGCGGCAAACTGCTGACGCTCGGTCCCATGCGATACATCGACAGAAAGAAAATCGATACCAAAGTCAAGCAATTCAACTCCAAATAAGAGCATTTAGATTTAATGAATCTCACGTTACTCGACACGATTGTGGAGAAATGAATTCCATCTGTCAGTTCTGCGGCTCCAAGAATTTCGCCAAGGAGCGTCCAGTTGATAAACAATTTAACAACTGCTGTCATAAAGGAAAAGTGAAGATTCCGCAACCGCTCGATCAACATGGGAATCTATTGTTATATCCCAAATTTCTTCGCTCTATGCTTTCAGATTCAGATAATCCTTACTACAAGAACTTTCGTCAGCACATCCGCTCTTACAATTCCTCAGTTTCTTTCGCTTCAATGGGAGCAGAGATTGTTTCAATGCCGGGTAACGGACCATACGTTTTCAAAATTCATGGACAGACGTACCACAGAACCACAAACCTGTATCCACCTGAAGGACAAACAAGAAAGTTTGCACAACTGTATGTAATGGACACGACAGAAGCGGTCAATGAACGAGTAAATCTGCCTGAGAATAGAGGTTGTCTACCTGAAGTGATTGAGAAAATCGATCGTTTCTTCCGCGTCAACAATCGTATCGCAGCTTCATATTGCCTGATGAAAGAAATTGAGCAACAAGAGCGTGTACGAGCCGAAGAAGAAGGACAACCAGTTCCGGTCGTCAATATGGTGATGCGGCGCGATCGGCAGTCTGATCAAAGACGTTACAATGCTCCAACGTCCAATGAAATTGCAATGGTGTTCGTAAATGATGATGGCGAACCTCCATTTGAACGTGATATCCGTATCTATCCTCGAAATCCCGTGGACAATGCACAACAATTCATTCGTATCAATATTCTCAGTCCAAATCTTGACCCTATGACTTATGGCATTCTTTATCCGTTTGGCAAACCGGGGTGGCAACCCAATTGGAGTTGCGAAGGATATCGGCAATCCCGTAATAAAATCAGCATGTTACAATTTAAAGTTGCGCAAACAGCAATTAGAAACGATTTCAATCCGATCATGAGTGCGGGAAAACTTACGCAACAGTGGATTGTCGACTCATATTTGCAAGTGGAAGCCAATAATTTGAACTACATACGATATCAACAAAGTAAATTGCGTACTGAATTGTATCAAGGTCTATCCGATCATATTCAAAACTAGATGATACCCCGTCCGAGGACGGGCAGCTAGAAGGACGGGCAGCTACCCAAGGTAACTTAAGTTGAATGAAGATTAAGGAAAGCTCTCAGTGCAATCCAAAAGCCATATGACCTTGGCTGCCTGCCCGTCCTCGGACGGGGTATCATCTAGTTATTTATATTGTCAGATGAGAAGCCTAATGCCTCCGGGCAAATTGCTGTATTCGTAGAGTTAATTTAAAAAAAAAACCATTGCGTGTACCCATTTCGACCTTCATAATTGTACATGAAACAAATTACCAAGTTAGCCTGATGTTTTAATTTTTAATTAAAATTAAGTAAATATTGCACAACTGATAACTATTAAAAATGCAGGTAAAATACCGGCGTGTCGAGAGCCATTTCATATACATACACCTATGTAACACATCATACTTTAATTTGGTAAAACCTAAATAAATTTGCTGTTACTGCAATATTATAAACCTGATGAACTAACCAATCAATCTCCTATCAACCCATGTCTCTAGAATACAATCAAATCATTCCAACTGCTGGACTCAACAATAAAAATGCGTCCCCAAATAATAAGATTCGAACTGGTTTAATAAAATTAGTGGATATTGTTGAGGAAGCGGTCATAAAAACAAATAAAATTTGCCAACGTTTCGGGTTCTTTATTGACCCATTTTCAAGGCTACAAAAAGAAAGAAAAATTAAATAGAATGTAAAAACATAAAATGTGAAAAAACCATAGAGAAAACAAGATGACTAAAATTATAAAAACTAAGTGATTATAAAATTTTTACAAGAAATATAACAGAATGAAACAAAATGAATAAAAAGATTGAAAAAACACATATAGATGGAATACAAACCTAGATGGAGAAAAATGGAGGTTAAAGAGCCATCATTTTTCAAACTGCCCTCCTCCTGGCCAATCTCACTGCCACGTGCTGTCTTCAGATTTAAACTTATTCAACAAAAGAATTAATCGACCAATTCAGATAGTCGTCAACTTAAGAATGAAAAAATTTTTTTTTATACCCTAAGTTAACTACTTCCTTGAGGTTGGTACCAGATAAAATTCAAATTGAAAAATCCAAAAACTAAAAACACCCAAAGGAATGAGAAAGGATATAAAGAGAGGAATTTAGGTTAATATTCCATCTAAAAACCAAAAATTATACCGGATTCAACATATCCAAAATATGCTTATAGCCTCCGTCAAAGTGGTCAACATCCCTTTTATCATTTATTGACGATTTTTGTGTATAGATGTGAATTGCCTCCTTAATTTTTCTCTTCTTGTCTATCTTCTCTCGGTCTAGAATGTTAATGTTGTCATAGTCAATGGAGTGGTTTTCATCCACCATATGTCTGCATAAAGCCGTGGGGTTTTTAGAATTTTTGCACCCCCCTTCTCCGTCAGCCAATCCGAGGGTACGAGCGTTCTTTAAATCCCTAGAATGTTCTTTTATGCGGACACATAGTTTCCTGCCCGTCTCACCAACATATACCGCATCGCAATCCATACACGGGATTTTATAAACAAGACCACTATGGAGGTCCCCAGAGATTGGATCTTTGGTTTTTGAGAAAAACCTAGAGTTCTTGTTGGGACAACTCAACCCTAATTTAATCTCTGGAGAAGATCTCAAAATAGCAATTAATTGTTCCGTAAGTCCTCTGACATAAGTGAGGCTAAAAAATTTACTATCAGAGCTCGTGGATCTACTTTCCTTATTATTTACGTTAACTTTCTTCTGGGTCAGGACAGTATTAATAAAGTTATTACTCATGCAGCATTAAAACCCTTGCATTCCAAACTATTACTAATTTATTAGGCAATTTACTTGTATTAAATCTCTACTTATTGCTCATGCAAAAATAAACATTGCCAGTATTTGTTTTGGTAGACTTAAAAACTGAACGAGAAAACGATAACTTCAATTCGTTTCGAGAGGTTAACCACAAGCGAAACTCATGTACACCAGACTGCCTAATGTAAAGACTTCCATAGAATCCCAAAACTTCTATTTATTTTTAAATACTGCCACAAATTTTCAAGATTGCCACAAATTTTATTTATTAGTCGAGTGGAAACTCGCTGAAAATTTCTGTTAAAGTTGCTTTTCAATAAATTTTCGTTTTAAATGTATATTGTATTTTGGGTCAACTCTGTATTAGGAAGACTTGACTAATCAGCTGTAAAGATACCAGTATATTTGCGATTGGTAATTGCCATGAGCCTAGGTTTAGTATATAAACGAAGAAGTATTATGAAGAGTTTAGAGAAGTAGTAAAACAGTGGTATTAAATCGTATTGTAACCAAATGAATCATATTATTAAATAAAGTTAGGCTTCGGCCAGTAAACCATAAATTACGTAATTAGACGACAAGATGAATACATAACAAATTGGCGACGAAAAATGGAGCGAATCTAGCGGAATGAGGAAAGTTTGTTTGAAGTGTGGTAGGAAGCATCAACAAAGAAATTGTCGTGTCGGGAATTGGACCTGTTTTAAGTGTAACATGAAAGGACATATAGCAAAAATGTGTTGCTATAGGAGTACAATAGCGACAATGGAGCGAAGTTCGATTAACGTAAAAACGGAAGTGTACCAGTTGCGAAAAATATGCATAAACTCGGTGAGTAATATGGCACATAAAATTAACGTAGCGATAAATAACAAGATAATTATGTTCGAAATCGATACGGGCGCGTGTAAAACAATTATTTGGTCAGACTTGTTTAAGGAAAAATTTTCAAACTTGAAGCTAACCCCAGTAAGGTATAGCCTATCATCAGTAACTGGTCAAGAAATAAAGGCGTTAGGAGAAATCGCGGTAAATGTTGAAACAAGTAAGGGAAAATACGTATTGCCGTTAACAATAGTGGAAACAAAGCAAGATTTTAGACCACTATTAGGAAGAAATTGGTTAGATGTTATGTTTCAAGGCTGGCAAGATAACTTCAAAGTGGCGTCCATGTCTATAAATACGGTGGATAGGTTAAAGGAAAAATTCAAGGATGTCTTCGATGGAAATATAATAAAGCCGATTAAGGATTTCGTAGCAAATTTTCGAATTAAAGAAGGGGCACATCCAATGTTTAAGAAGGCATACAATATGCCCTACGCATTACGAGATAAGGTGGAAGCGAAACTAAAAGCAATGGTAGCAATAGGAATCATAAAACCGGTGAAGACTAGTGAGTGGGCATCGCCCATTGTAATCGTGCCCAAGAAAGACGGAGACATTCGTATATGTGTTGATTTCAGTGTAACGGTGAATAAAGTATTGGAGGCCGAGCAGTATCCGTTACCTACGACTGAAGATATTTTTGCATCGTTGGCAGGGGGGGCAGTGTTTGCAGTAATAGATTTAACTGGGGCGTATACTCAGTTAAAAGTGGCAGAGAAGTCTCAAGAGTTATTGACAATAAATACGCATATGGGATTATTTCGATATACCTACAAGATTGACGTTTGGAATGTCGAGTGCGCCAGCAATTTTTCAATCGGTAATGGATCGTATATTAATGGGATTACCAAAAGTGAAATGTTATTTAGATGATATTTTAATCGCAGGAAAAGATATGGATGAATGCCAGAAATTAGTTAACGAAGTTCTCAAGCGGTTACAAAGTTATGGAGTGAAAGCTAATGTAGAAAAATGTAAATTTTTTGAAAACAGTGTAGAATATTTGGGCCATCGAATCGATAAAGAAGGTATTCACCCGATGGAAGAAAAGATTCGAGCAATAATGGATGCACCAGACCCGCAAAACGTAACACAAGTAAGGGCGTATCTTGGATTATTAAATTATTATGCGAAATTTGTACCAATGTTATCGACGCGACTCAAACCTTTGTATAAATTATTGGAGAAGGATACAGAATTTACATGGTCCAGTGAATGCAAAAGATGTTTCGAAGAAAGTAAACTGTTGATATGTCAAAATCAGGTATTGGTACATTATGACCCAAGTAAACCGATTGTTGTAGCTTGTGATGCAAGCTCGTACGGGGTAGGAAGTGTTTTAAGTCATCGGATAGATGGTATCGATAAGCCAATATTTTTTGCATCGGGGACGTTGTCGAAAAGCGAAAAGAATTATTCGTAAATTGAACGGGAAGCATTAGCAATAATGTTTGCGGTGAAACGATTTCACAAATAATATATCTATGGTAGGAAGTTTACGTTGGTATCCGATCACCAACCATTGCAAGTCATTTTTAACCCCGAAAAAGCAGTTTCAGTGATGACAGCGTCAAGGTTAGTACGGTGGAACCTGATACTATCCACGTATGATTACAAAATAGAGTATAAAAAAGGTTCACAATTAGTAGAAGCAGACGCGTTATCAAGATTACCATTGGATGACGTAACCGAGGTTGAATCATCGATAAATTCGTTCAGTTTGACAGACGAGATGCCATTGTCGAGTGAAGAAGTTTCAAGAATGACTAAAAAAGATTTAGTGTTAGTTAAAGTTAAAGATTTCGTTCACCGAGGTTGGCCAAGTACAGTAACCGATATAACGTTAAAACCATACTTCCTGAAGCGAAATGAGTTAACCATTGACAATAATATTGTATAATGAAAAGGAGTCTTGTAATAATACCCGAGTCATTAAGGATCAAAGTATTAGAGTTAATACACGCAGATCATGTAGGAATGGTCAAGTGCAAACTTTTAGCAAGATCCACGGTGTGGTGGCCTAAGATTAATGAAGACATAGAAATATTGATCAGTAAATGCCGAGTATGTCAATTGACTCAAAATAATGCGCAAGAAGCACCACTGGTTGCATGGCCGAAAACAGAAAAAGTGTGGCAACGAGTACATATAGATTTTTTTCATTTTATGGGTAAGTCATTTTTAATTATCGTAGATAGTAAATCGAAATGGCTGGACATGCACCTTATGTATAGAGGAACAGATGCTATACGAACAATAGAGAAGTTGAAAACAACGTTCGCGATAATGGGTTTGCCAGAAGTAATTGTAAGTGACAATGGCCCGCCGTTCAATTCAGGAGAATTTAATAAGTTCTGTCAAGTAAATGGAATTCAAGCCTTAAAGTCCCCACCATATCACCCACAGTCGAACGGATTGGCAGAACGGTATGTACAAAATGTGAAGTCAGCAATGGCAAAACACGTGATCGCAAAGTCAAGCTTAACGCTGCAGCAGCAAATGGTCAATTTTTTGTTTTCGTACAGAACGACACCGAATGTGGCAACAGGTGTTAGTCCCAATGATCTCGTATTCAGATGCAAACCGAGAACGAGATTGGATATGTTAAAACCATCTGGGAGTAAGGTAGTGGTAAGAAAACCTGAAGAATATGTATGTCGAAAACGATTTGCGGTAGGCGAGAAAGTGTTGGTGGGTGCATTGGGCCCTAATAGTTTGACCAAATGGGAAGAAGGGGTGGTCGTGAAAATATTAAGTGGAGTAACGTATCTAGTCCAAGTAAAAGATAGAATCCATCACAAGCATGCAAATAATATGCGAAAATCACATTTAGAAGAGACAGAGGAAATTGTCAAGCCGAAATCACCCAACAGGACTATGGCCGTACCAAGAACTGCGGTAAATGAAACTGTTAACAGGCATCCGGAAGAGGTTGTCATCGAAGGGGAAAATGTCGAAGTATTGAGCGAAGAACCAGAAGGGATAGCCGAAATACCAATGAGAAGTCCCGTAGTACTAAGACGTAGTTCCCGAATATCGAAACCACCAGAGAGGCTAACATATTAAACGAAGAGAGAAAATATTGTATTTTGGGTCAACTCTGTATTAGGAAGACTTGACTAATCAGCTGTAAAGATACCAGTATATTTGCGATTGGTAATTGCCATGAGCCTAGGTTTAGTACCTATATAAACGAAGAAGTATTATGAAGAGTTTAGAGAAGTAGTAAAACAGTGGTATTAAATCGTATTGTAACCATATGAATCATATTATTAAATAAAGTTAGGCTTCGGCCAGTAAACCATAAATTACGTAATTAGACGACAAGATGAATACACAACAATGTAATCTGATCCAAAAATTTTAACCGATATTGATTTGACTGAAAACCAAATGCAAGCAAGAGTATGGAAACTGACTGCACTGGTGTTGCGTGATTCATAGATTCTATGACCGGAAGCAACTTACGAGATTTTTTTTTCTTCATCTTGGTTTAATTAATTTATTTTAATTTGGAAAATATATAAATTGCAGTCATAAGCAGGAAGAATCGATCTATAATTTATTCTTATTGATTTTTTTTTCAATTGCATCGATTTTTTTTTGGCCATTCAATTTATTGTGGATTGATTTATGTGATCTTTAATAGGGAAGATGCATACATTTTTTTATGGCGTAATTACATCAAAAATAACTAAATATACTAATTAATGCTATTTAATTTATTTATTTTTGTTTTGATAATAGTAATTTAAAAAATTGGCTATGTGAATATTGCATAACTTTCCCCATTCAGTTCTAGAGTCACAAATTATTTTTCGGTAAAACAAATGAATAATAATAAAAACACAATATTGTGCGATTAATACTATTTTTTCAACGTTTTTTGCCGACCCACGAAAAGGGAGGGGGGGGAAATTTTTTTAGTTTTGTCAAAAAACTATTTTCCCTAAAAACCGGTCGGAGGCGGCGGGGGATCGGGGGCGGTTGCCACCTCTGCACCCCATCCATAGCCACCACTCCCAGGGTCCTAGCCCTCTCGGTTCCGGAGTTATGGTGTTTGAAGGTAAGTTGCCCTTGCGATGGTCGAAATTTGTGTGACGAATTTGCGTTAACAATTTGTGTGACGAACGATTTTTTTCAGTTAACTGCCCGTGCAATACCCGTGCGATAAGAAGCATAGCTTCAAAAAGTGCTATAATCAAAATCCATCAAACGACCTGTCAAAATTTATTAATTTTTAAAATTATTAACTTTGACGTGCTTTCTTTTCTCTCTCTGTCGTTTAATGTGTGTGCGAGTGCAAAGGGAGAGGGCGATTAAAAAAAGCATCCGGTTTAGTATGGTAAATGGTGGTCCAAAAGTAATAAACACCGTACTTTTTTTCATTTCGTTCACCATTTCCCTAATTTTGAACGGATTTTTACCATTTTTATCTGGCCTCTAAGTTTAGCCGTGATATACGTGCATACCAAATTTCGTGACATTGTGTTTAGCGGTTTAAGCTGTGCGATTGATACTAATTTTTTCGCACAGAGGTACACAGACACATACAGACGGACATCAATAAAAAATTGATGAAAATGTTATCAGGGCATCATAACGAATCATTTAATACCAAAATTTCAATTTTCGATTTTTGACCCGATGACAATACTTTCCCTATACATACCTACGTTAATACGTATGGGGAAAGTAAAAAAATGGATTTAATTAATCTCATTAGTTTTTCATTAACTCTTAGTAAAATTTTTACTTTACTTTTTAGCTTCAGAATGGATACGGAAGTCGCTCATGAAGCGCAAACTTCCGCCCCGGAAATGGACGGCGCTTCTGCCCTTCCGCCGGTACCTGGGTGCCGGCTGAAATACCACCGGGCAACAAAAGAAAGCACATAAGAAACAAACGAAAAATTCATAATTCACAGCAGGACGTACCTACCGGGGGACCTGCGACATTTTTTAAATTGGAGGCGGGGTGGTCGTGGTAATGAGAACCACCGACCAGCACCACCAGCACACCCCCACTACCAAAATTGCGCATTTTCTAATTGTACATTTAAATAAAAAATATTTCAATATTGATAGTTATTGTTGGCCGTATGCCTTTGATTAGAATTATTATATTTATTAATATTACGTGATTTACAATTGTTACTATACTGTGACAATAGCTATCAGGCTCAAGTTCCTGACGGAGCCTTTTCTGTCCATGGAACCGTGTCGGTTATGCCACCGTCCTCTGGATGATGTATTCGCCAGCCCGACGACATGCCAGCACGCCAGTTGCTATCGGTGACCGACAATTGGGCGCGATCGATTGGGCGCAACGACAACTGGGCGCAGCGACAACTGGGCGCAAATACAATTGGGCGCAAATACAATTGGGCGCAAATACAATTGGGCGCGAGGGAGATTTATCTATTACGTATTAATTATTATAACTGATTGTAAGAATTTATTTATAAAAAACTAATAGGTATTTACGTATAAAAATGTTTTAAATCTAGAAATGTTTATTTAGACAATAAAAAAAATTATAATTAAAAATTTAAACTAAATGTTTTTAAAATGTTTAGTCCTAACAATTACAAATAATAAAAATGCCTATTAATAAAGTACTAATCATGGATTCATTTCGTAATTATGGGAAATTCCCCACAAAAAGTCTATAATATTTCTATGGGGTCGTCCATAAATTACGTTACGCTCCTAGGGGGGGGGAGGGAGTTCCGACCCTTGTGACGATGGGGGGCGGGGGGGTTTCAAAAATTGTGATGTCACAAAAATTATTATTGCTTTTATTTCTCTCTCTCTCTAAAAACGTAAAAGCTTCTTGAAATGTCGAGTTAGTAACAGGTTGCCAACTTGACAACTTAAGATAAAAGTATGTTTTACACATGCAATAATTGGTTTCTAACGTCCTGACATTGGTCAGGACCGGCCCTCGTATAATTTGGCCACTCATGTTCTCCTTCTTCTAACAAGTATTTCAAAAATACTATTTTTTGAACTTACAAAATGATTTTTAAAATTTTTAAAAAACGTAAAAAGATTAAAAGATTAAAAAAATTAATTTTAGTTGGTAATCTGTACGTGTATATTTATGTATAAATATACAGAGCCGTCATAAATCTATTATAATAAATTGTTATAAAAATCAAAATGACACCGATTGTAAAATTTACTAAGAAGTCAATAAAACTACATTGGGGGGGGGTCAAGAATATGTGACGTAATATTTGGAGGGGGGGTTTAGGTTTGTGTGACGAAGTGTGGCGATGGGGGGAGGGGGTTAAAAATTGCTTAAAATTGCGTGACGTAATTTATGGACGACCCCTATGTGGCGTAATCCTCTACTAGATTTCTGATGCGCGCATCAGCCTCCGACTATTTTCTTTTCTTAATAGGTGGATTGTTGCCGGCAACTAATTTTTCATAAAACAGATCTCGCCCACGTTGAATAACTTTTAAACTAGAAATTAATTTCCAAATGTTTCCATACTTAGCTCTGTCTCTAATCGTCTATGTGCCGCTTCAGTAGAGGATTACGCGAATAGAAGTATTATAGACTTTTTGCGAGGCATTTCCCATAATTATGAAATGAATTCCTGATCAGTTAGGTACTATATTAATAGGCATTGTTATGATTTGTAAAAGTTAGAAGGAATAAACATTTTAAAAACATTTACTTTAAATTTTTAATTATAATTTCTTTTATTGGCTAAATAAACATTATTTCTAAATTTTTTAGAAAAAAAATTCTTACAATCAGTTATAATAATTAATACGTAATAGATAAATCTCCCTCGCGCCCAATTGTATTTTTGCGCCCAATTGTATTTGCGCCCAATTGTATTTGCGCCCAGTTGTCGCTGCGCCCAGTTGTCGTTGCGCCCAATCGATCGCGTCCAATCGATCGCGCCCAATCGATCGCGCCCAATTGTACTAGACCGCAGTTGCTATACCTGCTTCAAGGTACACTCCGGCCCAAGTAGTCCCGAAACCATAAGATGTCACGTATGTTGGGAAAGATTCCGGGACTACGCCATGTACTGCCGGGGAACGTTTATGCTCCTATCATCAGTTTCGACCCTTTTTCCTAAGAAAGGAAGGCGCGGGGTTATGCAAACCCCCCGTTCTTTCTCTCGGGGACGGGCATTGTGACGATGCAGACCAAATGAACCTATTAAAAATGTCTGTCCTCGTCATTGTAAAAGTCATATGCATAAAAGTAAATTATCAATGATGTTAAATAAACTTAAATGTTAAACCGTATTATGTATAAATTATTTAGTCTATAATTATTGAAACGTATTAGTTTATAACAATTAAGCCAGTGTACAGATTGTTTGAGAAGCACTGAAATTTTCTAATTCATTGTAACAACTTCCTAAAAAGAGGGTTGTTAAATTTACAATGTAAAACATATTTGTTTCAGAAAGTTTCGGTTTCTGTTAGCACGTTCTTGCATTTTCTCACAAAATACAAGCCTGGATTCTTCGTCAAACAAAAATATTTCTTGATGACATTGATATTTAAAAGGATGGTACTTGTGCTTTTTTAAAATTGTTCGAACATTTTCTCTACCAACATTACACTCAGCTGCAATGGATCTAATGCTTGCATTTGGATTCGCAGAAATTAAACCTAATATAGTTTCTTCCAATTCATGGTTGTTTCTCTGATATCCTATTTAAAAAATAATGATAAGACAACTTCAATTAATAATTTTGGTTAATACCTTTATTTAAATTTGTCGAAGTATTATCAGTGTCTTCAAATTTCTTAATTATATTCTGTATGGCCGATATTGATGGAATTTGGCTATTATTAAATTTAACAGAAAAGAAGTCACGTATTTGGCGTAAACTATTACCGCTGTAATAATATTTTACCATGAAAACTTTTTCTTCAACAGACCACTTCATTGTTAACAAAATTAATTTTAATCTGTCGAAGTAACTTTTGTTTGTAATATTTGGCTTTCATACAATAGCAATGCGGCACATTAGACGTAATGCAAAGACCCAGCCTGCTAATATTTTTTTAAGAAGCGCTATTTCTTAATTTTACTATCGACTTTTTAACAATAATTAAAAAACAAAATATTAAGTGTTTGGTATCTTTAGGCGCGGAAAAAAAATCTCTTTAATTTGGTATTTTTTTATTCATATCAGTTATAATGGGAAGCAGGAATTTAGAAAAAATCAATTTCCCATGATATTTCCCTATGTTCAGTTTTCGGCCGGTCACCCGGTATAGTATACTGTTAAAATATTATGTATGAAAGTATTAGAAAAATTTTGAATAAATCGATTTTGAAGTCAGCAAATTTACATGTAAAAACCTAACGCGATTTTTTGGGGGTGAAACGTAAAAGTTTACTGCCCCATACCGCGAGTGTACTTTTTAATGCTATTTCGAGGTTCTCTCACATCCCGGTTTCATTTATCCCGGTTTTCTTGATGGGTGGCGCCTTCTCGTATGTTTAGCCTAGTAATCAGAATCAAAACCGCCCTGGAGGGGTGCAACGCGGAGCGGAGCGGCGCCCCGTAAGATAGGTTTTGACGATGGATAAACCTCCTAATCGAATGCACACCCCAAAAATCGAATTAAAAAAAATTTAATTTTTTCACTTTTTCGGCAATACACGGGTTATTTTCCATTTTTTTGCTAATATTTATTACTAATATCTACTAATCACACCCCCACCTATCCGAATTTCAAAGAAAAATTCAAATCGGAGCGAAAAAATTTCACTCGATTTGAAGGGAACGTTGATGCATTTCATCGTGTCTGCCTGGGGGCGTGGCCTATTCGAACGTTTTCTTCGCTAAATTTACGTACTTTCAAATTGGTTTTTCTCAAAATTTTGACTATACTTTCATACATAAAATTTTTACAATATACTAGGTATATTAACCTTCCTCTTTGCTATAGAAAAATTTCAAATTTTTTGGGGTGGTGGATAATAGGTAACTGTCCCCCAGATTTGGCTCCTTCTGACTATTATCTGATTCCAAACATGAATCAATTCTTGGCTGGAAAGCGTTTTTCATCAAATGACGAAGCTATTGGAGGCGTGGATGGATATTTTGCAGACCCTCCGGAATCTTACTTTAGTCAATGTATTGAGTTGGAAAAACGTTGAAATAAATGTATTGAAGTTTCAGGTGATCATATTGAAAAATAAAACCTATTTCACCTCAACAAAAAAAAGTTTCTATCATGTTAGGCCGTTAACTTTTCAGATTGCCCTCCTATATTTACTAAGTTTCAAATTTTCTAATCAAAGTTTATTTTTCATCACTGCATAAAAATCACCCTATACCACCTACAATTTTTCTACTAGTTTTTGTGAATTCATAAGGTTAATGTTGGTATATACACCAAGTTTAAAATTTTTTGATCAAAGTTTAATTTTTGTCACTCCATAAATATCACCCTGTACAACCGAGAATATTTTGTAGCACCTCGTATCTTTCTTAAGGCTACAGCTCCGGCAGCTCAAATTATTAGCGGGCTGCGGGTAAGGAATCCAATACCCAAAAAAAAACAACAGCAAATCAAATTTTGGACGCCACCCGTTTTATTATTAGAAAGTTAAAAAAACGGGAAAAATTTTATAGACGTGCTTTACCACCGTAAGCCTAATGTTTCACAATATTACAATTTTTTATATTTTACAATTATCTGACCCTATGATAGGGTTCTCAAACATTTGTTAACTTACGCTAAGCGCTTGTTGGTCTTCGTGGATAAGCACGTTGTTGGAATTTATGATCTCCAGAATTTGCGCCCGGTATGACTGCGTCAGGTGGGGTTCCTTATTTGACCTTATTAACATCCGCCAAACTCTATATCTAATCTGAGTCGGTATCAAAACTAAACTTGGAAACCTTAAAAAAAAGGAGGGCCAAATAAATGACGAGTCCAAAAGTGGCGATCGTACCTACCTTCCCCTGCAGAAGGAAAGCTTCCGGAACAAAAACCAGTATACTATTAAAACAATCTTAAGCCACCCAATCGAATCTATCGGAAGGAAACGGTACAAAATATCTCTAACTCGGACTCAACAAATCTCAAATTTAACGGACTAATCTCCGAAATATTGTCCTTCTCCGGCTCTAATTTCTAACCTCTCTTCTTTTATCGCTTCCAATCCGCGCAAGTCTACTTCTCACCTCTAGTACCGGGTGCTTCGAAATAGCTTGCTACAATTTCTACTATTTTTTGTGTATTCGCGGATTTAATGTTAGTGCATACACCAAGTTTCAAATTGTTTTAATCTAAGTTTAGTTTTCATCCCTCTATAAAGACCACCCTGTAGCGCCTAGAATTTTTCTACTATTTTTCGTATATTTGCCGATTTAATGTTAGTGTAATTACCAAGTTTCAAATTTTTTTGACTAGGTTTAGATTTAATCCCTCTATACAGACCACCCTGTAGCACCAAGAATTTTTCTGATATTTTTCGTGAATGCGCGGATTTAATGTTGGTGTAATTACCAAGTTTCAAATTTTTTGGTCAAAGTTTAGTTTTCATCACTCTATAAAGACCACCCTGTAGCACCTAGAATTTTTCTACTCTTTTTCGTGTATGCGCGGATTTAATGTTAGTTTAATTACCAAGTTTCAAACTTTTTGGTCAAAGTTTAGTTTTCATCACTCTATAAAGACCACCCTGTAGCACCTAGAATTTTTCTGCTATTATTCGTGTATGCGCGGATTTAATGTTGGTGTAATTAGCAAGTTTCAAATTTTTTGGTCAAACTTTAGTTTTAATCACTCTTTAAAGACCACCCTGTAGCACCTAGAATTTTTCTACTATTATTTGTGTATGTGCGGATTTAATGTTAGTGTAATTACCAAGTTTCAAATTTTTTGGTCAAAATTTAGTTTTAATCACTCTTTAAAGATCACCCTGTAGCACCTAGAATTTTTCTACTATTATTCGTGTATGCGCCGATTTATTGTTGGTGTAATTATTAAGTTTCAAATTTTCTGGTCAAAATTTAGTTTCCATCACTATACAGACCACCCTGTAGGAATTTAATGCTATTAATTAGAAATATTTAGCTTGTTTTACAACCATGATTCAAGAATAAGTTATATTTCTAGGTTATTAAACTAATGTCTAAACTACTTAAATTCTAACTGAGTATTTGTTTCAGCTTGTACGGATGAGAGAGAGGAAATGGGAGAAAAACAAGAATTTTGTGAAAATCATTCAAGTTATAAAGTAAAACTTAATGTCGACTATCCGTTTGGTTTTAAATGAAATTCAAAAAGAAATACAGGTGGATAAGACAATAAAAGGTTTGTACAGGTTTTTGGTGACTAAAATTATTAATAATTAGTTAATTTTGTTAATTTGATATATTTTAAATTTAAAATGTTGAAAAGATGTGTAACAGAGACATCATACGGCGAAACGTGGAAATAGTTTGATACAGGTACCTGCTTATGTATTGCTATGTCTCAAAATGATAAATAAAGACTCCCAATACAAAAATGAATAATAAATTCAAAATAAGCATAAAATTCTAAATCGGTAGGCACTTTAAAAATTTGCTCTACGAGAAATTTTTATTTTTCTAAAATTTCAATTTTCTAACTTTACTTGAGTCTCTCAGGATGGACAAAAGATGATAAACATTGCTAAGTTTAAATAGACTGATGATTGTCACATCAGAAATGAAACAAAAAAACTTAATTAGCTGAAAATTTGTAAAAATGTGTTAATGATGATAACCTATAAAAATGTAAGGATTTGTAAACTGATTTATTCTATGAATAACATTCTTTGTAAAAATGTGATCATATCAAAAATTATGTAATTGTTTCATGCATCTAATGTGAGTAATTTCGAAGGGTAAATTGACAAATTAGCAAATAAGGGTCAAATTTGTGTAACATCAAAGAAAACAACAACAATGGAGAACATGAGTCAATGGACAATCCAAATACAGCATAAAAACGCAATATACCAGCAAAACTGCATGGAAAAACACCTCAAAGGAAACCGAGATTGGTACAAGGGGTGAATCTGCAATCAAAATTATTTATTAGAAAGAAATAAATTTGAAAATAAACGGATTTGACTTACTTCATTCGCACAGGCATGCCAATCATATCGATTTTCGATGAAAAATCAGTTGACTTCGTGAATTCTAACAGAGTGCACGCATTTTAAGCGCTCGATAAAATATTTGCGATGGGATCCGAAATTATTTGTTTACTAACAATTGGAGGTTAGAATTTTTCAGTTGGATTGAAACCAGATCTAAAAATAAACTCAAGGACAGTAATGGATGCTCATAATGTTATTAAAATGGTTATAATTTACGAACTCGACTCACATAAAACTTTCTGGATAATAATAACATTGTCAAATAAAAGTAACTTACCTCTCAACGTTTTTGGAAATCTTCAATTGGAAAAATACAAACGACAAATGTAAAATTCAATCACTATTCGATGCGGAAACAACTTTATGTGAGGTCAAATAAGATGAAAATGACGATCAACGCACCGATGTTGACTCATCAAATGTGTACACTAAAGTAGGCCACACACAACAAACGAAGTAATATCCTTTTAAAATTTAAAAACTTCATTGTCAAGGAGACAGGTACTGTGAATTTATGATTTCTATAATTTTATTATACAATTGGCCATCAGCGTGTTAATACAGGATTTGGAAAAAAGACTTCTTACAGAGTGCATTTTTCATTACCCTCAGTGAAAAGTTTTCATTAAAAAGTTTTATTATTTAGTTTAACAATACTTTAAGCTTTGAATAAGCAACAAATATTATTTTAAACATTTAAGCCCGCTAGTGTAAAGCGAGAGACTTGATTGGTCTAACAATCAAGCACGTCGGAATAAAGAGTGGACACCTCTTTATTTTGAAAGATTATTTTGTATCAATTGTTCTTAATTCTAAAGGTTCATTTTATATTGGATTTGAGATCCAAAACATTTGTATAAACATTTATTTCATGAAAAATATTTCAATCAATTTTCTTTTGTTTATAATAAATATTACTCATAAGCTAATGAAAGTTTTTTATTTCTTTTTTTTTCTTAAAAAAAAGGAAAGCAACTAGACATCCCGAGAGAGCCAATAAATATTCATAAGATCGCCTCTAATATTGACCGTTCATTAGGAACCCACCCTTGAGCGACTCATCACCGAGAGTTTAGTAAGAAGGGGCAATTGTGTTAAACTCCTTAGTATCAGGAGAACATAGCAGTATGTTTAGCCATCTAACGACAAATCGGTGAAGTAGGGGTAGGTACTTACGTACATTCCGATTTTACTTCAGAGGTTGCTAGTTAGATGGCGCTCGTTATAAAGTTTTTTGAGTTTTTTTAATGACGTGCCCTTGAGCTGTCATAAATTGTTGTTTTCATATTCATGCATTATTGTTTTAATTCACGATAATTTTGATACTTTTTAAATAATACTTTTATTTTATAAAGTAAAATGGTAAGCAACTTATTTTTGCATCGTATTAATAACCTTTGAGAAATGCTATAGTCATTGCCACGAAAGTTGACATCTCGTCATAAAAGCATAATCGTCTGAACTAAGCCAATACTCCCTAGTCAAATGAAGTGTATTTTAAAATAAGAATATATTGGTTATCTTTTTTTTTAATTTTCTTTCTCACTTTCCTTTTAGTTTAACAAATTTGAACTTGTCACCTGTCAAACCAAATATAGGTTATGCTGAAAGGAAACTTTTATGTTTTTATTGTCGCTTACCAAATTTATTTATTTATTAAGCAATAGTTATGAACAAATTCAAAATAAGACACAGCATAAGTATAGGTATACAGCACCTGTGCAATGCAAAAGCAAAACAATGAATGGCAAAAATTGCGATTTTGAGATTTTTGTACCGTTGCGTTGATAATTTCTTTGTCAATCTGTTCAGAGCTTTACTCAAAACTAACTTTTGGCAATTACATTGTTTTGCCTTTTCACACAGACCTGAAGAAAAACAAAATTGTGTAACACCCCACGGCGTTAAAGAGTTGAATTAATTGAAATTTTTCGGATTAACTGCCACCACATCGAAAATTTTTGGTTACTTTACCTGAAACCTGAGCTTTACGATGAACACTCAATTTGGGAATACGTAGCGCTGACCATGATCGAATTTCGGAAGTCGTAGGATGATTAAGATTAAACAACGTCTTAATTATTTCAACAATAAAAAAAAAGAATCGCTCTAATTTAATTATTTATTAATTATCAAACAAAAATAATTAATGTTTTGGACATAAAAATTGTACATATTAATTAGCATTAATTAACAATAAATAATAATTTTACAACAAAATTTCTCGTATAAAAAAGGTGGAGAATTTAATTCTCTACAAATTTGGTTCTCACCATTTTTAGCGAGAAATGCAAAATACTCCTGCAAATTACAAAACAAAAATAAAAACAAAAATCCAAAATTCCGGAAACAATCAGTCGTAATCACTTTCTTCAGAATCACTGGAGCCATTAGCATGGATGATAAGTTCATCGACCGTTATATCTAAAGCCTTTTCTCGCTCATACCAATCTTGTATTACCTTTTCGGTGTGACAAACACAGTTTTTCCATACTTCAGGAGAACAATTTTCTAATGCTTCATTCCACATATCAATTACGTTTTCATTACCATAACCATCTCTTCCAATGTGCTTGTTGTAGTAAGTTTTACAATGAGCCCATACTAATTCAATTGCATTGAATTCACAATGGTATGGTGGTAACCGTAAAACTTCATGTCCGTGGCTTCTTAATAATTCGTCCACTTCGTAGCGTTTTTCTTTTTTATGTAGTTTAGCTAGAGCTAGCAATTCTGGTTTAAAGCAGGACGGTTCAAATTCAATATTGTTTGCAGTTAACCATGCTGCAATATTTGGTTTTGTCCATGCCGAAGTAGGCATTTTTTCTACTACAGTAGAATGATACGATGCGTTGTCCATAATTATGAGAGATGGTTCTTCTAAATTGCATATTAATTTTTCAGCAACCCATTTTTTAAACAGTTCACCATTCATTTCACCGTGGTAATCCTCTTTTTGCGATTTTGAAGCAAACACTAATGAGGTATTATTAATAAATCCAGATTTTGACCCAGCGTGAAGTACAATGAAACGTTTTCCATCATAACCTTCTGGTTTCCTAACGCTTTTTGTAGAGCCATCTTGCCACGACATTCCAGGATTACCTTTAGAAAAAATCCATGTTTCATCTAAAAACACGACATCACGTTGAAACTGAGAATTTAAATTATTTCTATAATTCTGAAAAAAATGAATTCGATCTATTGCAATACTGCTTTTTTCGACCAATGCTCTTCGATTATTTTCTTTAGCAAATTTAAAACCAATTTCGTGCAAAACACGATTTAAGCTCCTGTTGCTTAGTAAAATATGCAGCTGTTCAATCTCCTTGTTTAACAAAGCAACGGTTAAATGTCTTTCTGCAAAAAATACACAAATTACATTTTGTGTTAATTATAAATGACAACGAAACTTACTTTGACTGTACATGTTATAAATTGTGTTTCTAATGTTCATTTTCGATGATTCTGGTAAATCGCTAGTTTTAACTTTCCTACGTTTTCGGTTTTTACCGGGACTTGATAATTCTGGATTTAGTGAACTACGGTTTCTAATCCGGGCAACAGAAGATACACTGATTCCTAAAGCATTGGCAACACGCTGCAATTTATAAAATATTTTATAAATATAAAATTAATGTAAAGTAATCTTTTTATATTCACCTCTTGAACACACTGTAATGGAATTAAACTGCCCCCGTGCTGTTTTTCAAGTTCAAAATAATTTAATAAATTTAAAATCAACTGTTGCGATTGAGATTTTAATGTTCTTCCACGTACAGAACTAGACATTTCGAGAGTTCTGAAAAGAACTAATTTTGTATTTTGACTAATTTTGACAAGCTTAAATCCACAAACCGAAAACTTAAACCACGAAAACTCCAAACTTCAAAAATACTAAAAGTGACAGAAATTTTATATAAATTACTACGCGAATCAAATTCTTTTTCCGGTACTAGTTACGACATGCTATGAGTATATCTGTCTTTTACTATCGTCTAACAAACGCAACAGCGTATGTCGTTACTGGAAACACGTGCAATATATTTTCGTGCTTTGTCATATCAATACAAAATGACTGGTAATGCTCATAAGCAATACGTCGTTGCTATATTCAGTCAATCTATGACGAGACGTCTTCTTTCATGGCAATGACTATACAATGTTTATTTTGTTCTAGCAGTCGACAAATGGATTTGTGCAGTAACATTTAGAAAATGTATAAGATGCAGATGCGTTTTGGAATTCTAACGAGAATTAAGGTACGTTTAAGTTTTACTTCGTTGCACTTGACAATCTTGCTGGTTATTTTCAAAAAAATTGATTGAAATAACCTTGAAATATTTGAGTAACATTTGATCATTTCGTTTGGTTGTCATACCGTTTAGTTGATCTACCAAAATTATGCCTTAAAAAGAAAATGTTACTTGTGTGTTGTTGTGTAAAGTAATTTAGTTTTTGTACTTATAATTAATTAATCACCAAGATTAGAAAATCATTTCACTTATATTTACATATTTCTGTTTTTATTAAATTCTGATAGTTGAACAAATTTTGACGATTGTTTATCTTTTCCAGATTTCATAATAATTCTGTAGGTTGCAGAACACCTATAGAAAATTGGATAGTGAAAAGTATGTGCAGCAAAAAAAATAGTTTGGAGTTTTGAAGATCTACATAGCCGCTACATCAGGAAATAGGTTAGTTGTACTTGCACAATCTTGTCTTATTGTTAGTGATGTTGTTGAGAGTTGAATTTTAATTTTTATCAGTTCGTTTCCCTCGTAAATTTAAGCGGTGCCTGTAAAAATTGATTTAATGGGGGCCATGCTTTATGAAACCACACTCGCCTAGTAATTTTTAAAACATCAATCTTGCTAATTGATATGACCTTGACCTACTTTTAAAGCAAAAAGAACATTGAGCAAACTTCAAAGGCACTGAAGTGTTTTTGTTTTAAAAACTGCTAATTTGTGAGTGCAGGTGTGCAGACTTTGAAGAAAGGGTTGTTAATTTTCCAGTAGAACTTGCAAAATCTATTATAATTTATAATGTACTGTCGTGATATCTTTAGCATAAGGGTTGGTCTGGTATAATTGGGTGTTTTCTGTGAAATGCTCATGTCGTGATTGTCACTTTTGAGACCATAATGATGGATAAGAGCTTGCACCTGAAATTTCTTGATACTTCAATGTTAGACTGCTTGCTTCATTTATCTGTAAAAGAATAACAAATGTAACTATTTTGTACCCACAAGGATTGTAAAATTTTGTGTAAAGGACAAAGGGAGATTTAGTTGTTTAAATTTTAAATTGACAAGTTATGATTAAGTCAAAATTAAAATTTATTTGTTAAAAGTGTAGGGGAATATTAAAATAGTGGTGATTTTAAAACGAATGCGCGGGCTGATAAGAAATTTTGGTGGGACCAGGAAAGAAGAATAGAAAGCAGTTGGGTTCCGTCCACGAAATAGGGACGACGTATTTTTAAAGTGGAGTTTCGTCCATCAAAGAGTGAGGATGGAATTTTGAAAAGTCGAGTTTCGTCCGGTAATAGTAAGGACGTAATAAATAGAGTCTTGTTCCGAATGTTATTTTTTTTTTTTTTTACTTTTTTTTATGATTACTTTTATTTTATTATTTTATTACATTATTTTTTATTTAAAGAATTACTTGGATGAGACCTGGTATGACACCCACGACACCGTTTCGAAAGGTTGGGTAGATGCCTCTAATAAATGCGTAACGAAAGCGCCATCAAACAAAGGAAAAAGGATAACAATATTGCATGCTGGTTCCAAAAACGGATGGGTACCCAACGCTCTATTGTTATCAGCTAAAAATATAAAAGATTCTAGTTTGGATTACCATGAAGATACTTTTTGAAAATTGGTTTAAAAATCAGTTACTGCCTAATATACCACCAAACAGTGTTATTGTCATGGACAATGCTAAATACCATAGCCGAGAACATAATAAAGTACCTGGTGCCAGCAGTAGAAAAAACACAATTCAAGATTTTTTTAATACCAATGACATATATTTTGAAGAAAGTTATAATAAAAAGCAATTATTAGAAGTTTTGAAAAGTGTAAATCTCACAAAGGAATATATTTGCGATAATATGGCTAACACTATGGGACACACTGTTTTACGGCTTCCACCCTATTATTGTATTTTTAATCCCATTGAGCAAGTTTGGCATCAGGTAAAATCTGGAGTGAGAGCAGTGAATGTTTCACCAACAATTAGTAGTAGTGTCTTGCAACTCATAAGAAATAGCATAGATAACGTTTCCCCTCACAATTGGCAGAACTATGTAGACCATGCTATTAAAGTAGAAAATACTTATTTAAACATTCAAAACATTGTTCCAGAAATGGTTATAAATGTAAATTCCGATAGTGACAGTGATACAGATTTCTTTGATAATGACATGTAAATCTCTTATAAGTTTTGGAATTACATACCAACATGGAAATGGAAGCTTGTGACTAGTTTAAATGTAAGTTAGTTCTTGTATTTTATTCTTTCAATTTAAAAGTTTTACAATTTCCTGAATACGTGCCTTTAGCAATGCATTCGTTATCTTGTTATATACGTTATCTTATCTATATTATATTTCGTCGCATTAAATGTTTTTATATCAACGTAATTAGATGCTATGACTTTTTTTAATTCCATTTAAAGTAAAATATACTATACATTAGTTACATTTGGTTTGATTTCAATACAGCAGGAAGTAAAAGAAAATAAGGTGCAAGGTATAGCAAGTATTTTCCGATTTTTATGAAAGTATTTATTAATTACAGTTAGATTGAGCATTTACTGAATTGACGACCCACTTTTGACCCTGAAAGAGTTCTCATTGCTGGCTGGTGCATAATTTAATTAAGTGCCATATTACCATCCTCGCTATAAAAATAAAAACGGTAGAAAAACATGGCAGTACTCATATACCCAAATTTGTCCAAGTGGAAGAACCTTTAATTGTTTATTTTGATGGTTGATACGATTAATTTTTTTTCTGTCGAAGTAATGTTATTTATTAATTACTAGAATATCATTATGTTATTGGAGTTGTAGTTCAGTTGGTCATATCCGAATATTAATGCTTCCTCAAACTAAAATGCCCAAATATGTGGGCAAAGTTGTTATAGTTTCTTATTTTAATTCTCAATGTCCCTTAGCTTTCGCATTTTTATATTTGAATATGATTTTGAAATTTCGCAATCAGTTAATTTATTTCTTATCGCAGTATTGCTATAAAATACCTGAAACGTGCTACATTTACCAATGTGTTACAAAATGACCTCTGCAAAATTTGAGCCAAATCCGAAAATTTTAAGACTTGCGACAGAGTACTAGAAATTTAACATTGGTTTTAAATGGGAAAAATGAGTAATTACGTTGAATCCACATAATTGATCACAATGAAATCTGTCAGTTAGCTTATATCATCATCGTATCTCAGTAAAATGAGCGGAATAAAAGCTTTCAGGAAGGAGTTATAGCATTTTAAAAAATTAATATTTTGGACTTGCAAAATACTGCCACCGCTCAGAAATGTTTGATTGTATTTTTTAGTAAATGCTCATTTCACTCAGGGAGTTGGCATCGAGTCAAAATCAGTCAGTGAGGTGTATTACAATCTTCCGCGTCGTTAAGACAACCCGTAATAGGAAATGGTGCGGCGGCTCAGCTCAGGGAGTTGTGGGGTGGGTTAAAAACTGAATTTTAAGGTTGTCGCGGAACTTAACTTCAGGGGATGGAGTCAAACCTACTTGAAACCATAAATAAATGAAATAGGCGCCACCCAGTTTTTGGATTACGCACTGCCTGTGTAAAAGTGCCAAAAATTGGGAAAACTTACTACAGCCAAATGAAATCTGGTTACACCGGACTCCTCCACTAAGGCCTCACAGAACAGCGGTCTTAAACCTAAATAATAATTCAGCAAAAACACAGTAATAAGACAATTAACACAAATAAGCATATATTATTAAAAAAAAATAGAACAGATTAAAACCTAAAATTACAAAGATTAAACTTATATTAGAAAGAAAAATATGGCCTTTTATTATCACTGAAGGTGAATTCTGACGTCAGTGATTTGAGACAATTTAAACTCTGAATTAAAATAAAATATTAAAACTACGTTAAAATTTAAATTAACAAACTAAATGTGGCCCAAGTTGGCCTAATAATAAAATTAGTTGTGAATTAATGATAAGTAAAGTAAAAAAAAAGGAAACGTGACACAACTCTTCGGTTTAAACACAATAATTGTTTTTGACCGTCAAAATGGTGTTGAACAAAAACGATAAAAATATAAAACACTTACGGCGTTTCCACCCAAATAATCCACTGATGACCTCACGGAGTGATGTAACCAGGGTTTGTAGTAGAAATGACCGGTGTCTTCCCAGTAGCAGATTTTGAACGACAGGCAATACGTAAACCGTTCCTCGAACGAATTGACACTCAAAGGAACATTCCCAAGTGTCGAGTACCCCTTAATTTTTGTATGGTTCCAAAACGTTAAATCCTCTTCCACAAGATAATATTGATTTTTGATTATTTGGCAAAAATCCGGTAAATCGATAAGATTGGTTCCATATAATTAAGTTGGTGTAATTGCATAATATGTCAATCTTTAGCGAAATTAAACAAAACTGCCACTGTATGAAAGTGCTAAACTGTATTTAAATTGCGTATCACGTTTACTCAAAAGTTGTGTTTTTAAATGTTCAAAACCGTCACTATTATTTTATCAATTATGGATTTCATTAAACGAAATTTACTAATTTAACCACGGGAATATCGAACTTGAACCGATTCCTTTATGATCCGCATAAGCGATAAAGGAGGTTAAACACCCAAACTTTTCACTACATAAACGGATTTGTCTTGTTGCTCCTTTGAACAACTGAACTCAACAATTAACAACAATTGACTACCACCGACCAACAACTGGCTGACACTGACTGACTTCCTCCCGCGGGATACGCGGTTTTTATCCCATATTGGGACACGTGAAACGCATTATGTGTAGGTCGTATGAGGAAGTTTCGAGAAAAACAAAATCATAAAAATATCAAATTGAATGGTGTTTCTAAATAGTACAAAAATTGTTGCAAAGTAAGAAAGGCAATATGAACGAAGCATGCTTGAAATTTCTACTTTGAGATTTAAGTAAACTTCAAAGATTAGTAAAGCCGCTTCCTATGAATTTACTTAAATCTAGTTTCGGTACAATGTAGCTATTTTTTTTATGGTTTCAGAATACATTAAAATTTTTATAGGTCTATTAGTTTTAAGTGTTTTTGGTGTAATTTTAATATTTTAGATACAGGAAATTGTATCATTGTATTACAAAGAAGAAAAATTAAATAATTTGTAAATAAGTTTTTACCAAAATTATATTTTAGAACTGCGAAAATAGGCAAATTCAAACGGATGTCACAGGTGGACAAACGCCATTAGTAATTTTTCCTTTTAAAACCAATGTTAAATTTCAAGTACTCTGTAGCACGTGTTAAAATTTTCGGACTTGGCTGAAATTTTGTAGATATCACTTTTTAAACATTAGAACCATTTATTGAGGGGGCTAAAAGAATAAACATCAAACCTTGGCAAAATTTTTTGTCTTGATTATGGATGGGTTTGCATTGTTACATCAATGTAAATTACACTTCATCATTTGTAAGTTAGCAAATACTTTTCTCACCGTTTCAGACTTCCCTCAAAACCAGTTTGCCTCAAAACGGCAAACGCATTAAACAGATTCGACTCCAGATCGTAACGTGATCTTGATCTAGCGTCTGACCAAAAAAATAGGTTCCGTCACGCAAAAACTGTAAATCCTGCTTCGGTTAGTAACTCTTTGGTTGTTTAAACACGGATAGTAATTTAATCAAGTAGCAAGAGTTATTAACATACTAACCGCAATATAACAAACTAATCGAAATAATATGTTGGTATCTTAGTAACCTTTCTAATTGACTAAATTAATATTTGATCTGTACGACCCTTTAGGAAGACCACCAACAGTTCGTTTAGTTGTCCAAAACGCCATCTCGATTCCGGTAAATAATAAAAATGTTAATATTCGTCACTCTCCCAACTGTAAGTCCCCACTTGGATTTGTAAATCGGGTTAGAACAGCTGACGTCATTATCAAAACCGCGATCTAGATTCCGGTAAATAGTAAAAATGTTAATATTCGTCACGCTCCCAACTGTAAGTCCCCACTTGGATTTGTAATTCGGGTTAGAACAGCTGACGTCATTGTCAAAACCGCGATTTTGATTCCGGTAAATGGTAAAAGTGGTATTATTCGTCACTCTCCCAACTGTAGGTCCCCACTTGGATTTGTAATTCGGGTTAGAACAGCTGACGTCATTGTCAAAACCGCGATTTTGATTCCGGTAAATGGTAAAAGTGGTATTATTCGTCACTCTCCCAACTGTAGGTCCCCACTTGGATTTGTAATTCGGGTTAGAACAGCTGACGTCATTGTCTAAACCGCGATTTCGATTCCGGTAAATAGTAAAAATGTTAATATTCGTTACGCTCGCAACTGTAAGTCCCCACTTGGATTTGTAATTCGGGTTAGAACAGCTGACGTCAATGTCAAAACCGCTATCTCGATTCCGGTAAATAGTAAAAATGTTACTATTTGTCACGCTCCCAACTGTAAGTCCCCACTTGGATGTGTAATTCGGCTTAGAACAGCTGACGTCTTTGTCAAAACCGCGATTTCGATTCCGCTAAATAGTAAAAATGTTAATATTCGTCACGCTCCCAACTGTAAGTCCACACTTAGATTTGTAATTCGGGTTAGAACAGCTGACGTCAATGTCAAAACCGCGATCTTGATTACGGTAAATAGTAAAAATGTTACTATTTGTCACGCTCCCAACTGTAAGTCCCCACTTGGATTTGTAATTCGGGTTAGAACAGCTGACGTCATTGTCAAAACCGCTATCTCGATTCCGGTAAATAGTAAAAATGTTACTATTTGTCACGCTCTCAACTGTAAGTCCCCACTTGGATGTGTAATTCGGGTTAGAACAGCTGACGTCTTTGTCAAAACCGCGATTTCGATTCCGGTAAATAGTAAAAATGTTAATATTCGTTACGCTCCCAACTGTAAGTCCCCACTTGGATTTGTAATACAGGTTAGAACAGCTGAAATCATTGTCAAAACCGCGATCTCGATTCCGGTAAATAGAGTAAAAATGTTAATATTTGTCACTCTCCCAACTACTGTAAGTCCACACTTAGATTTGTAATTCGGGTTAGAACAGCTGACGTCATTGTCAAAACCGCTATCTCGATTCCGGTAAATAGTAAAAATGTTAATATTCGTCACGCTCTCAACTGTAAGTCCCCACTTGGATGTGTAATTCGGGTTAGAACAGCTGACGTCATTGTTAAAACTGCGATCTCAATTCCGGTAAATAGTAAAGATGTTAATATTCGTCACTCTCCCAACTGTATCCCCATTTAGATTTGTAATTCGGGGTAGAGCAGTAGTCAACAGCTGACCTTATAGTCCAGGAACGCGTTAGCAGTCAAACGGGGTTCCGAAAATACGATCCCTCTCCATAAATAGTAAAGTACCGTTACGCTTAAACTAACTGGAATCCCTCGCGTCACATGTATTTGGGAGTCATCGACATCTCAATGATGGCGGTATGACCAGCTTAGTTTTAAGAATTTGGTTGGTTAGGCAGTCTGCGGATAAATCTAATTTCGAAAACGTCATCTCGGTCTGGTAATGTTTTGTGAAGCCAAGTAGCGGTATGAACAATTAATATTTGTGAGGCACGTCTTTGAAACGTATGAAATTACGTAGTATGCTTGAAAATGGGGTCGTGTGTCGAGTCTCAAGCCGCGTCTTCACTGCGTCGGCTTTTGTTGAGCGGCTCGCGTGCGGAGAAGGTGTGCGTAATTTTTATTGCACGTATTTATGTGCACACATTTCGTGCCGCACACCTTTTTCTGGCTCCGCACGCGAGCCGCTCAACAAAAGCCGACGCAGTGAAGACGCGGAATTATACTCGAAAATGTGTTGTGTATGTAAACATGATTGTAATTTATTTTTCACATTGCAGATAATGAATGGTTTATTCACATAGCAACAAGCGACAACCACGCCAGCGCACAACGTACGAGTTTGGACTTAGCAGTTTTCGTTAGAACACATCCAAGGGGAGATGGTTGTGCAGTGTGTATATTATTTGTATTGTCTTATACTTCCTTACTTACCGTCACAATAAAAGCTATAATTGCGTATTCTTGTATCATTGATATGAGGTATCTATTACGAACATAAGTTTCCCCACCTACTACAGTCATATAAGCATTCAAGGTAAGTTAGTGACATCACCTATTCGGAACTACGTAAGCAACTTGCCCGGTGCGGACTTGGAAAATATTTCAATTAGTTTGCTTCTCCCACTTTCGTCATGGCCCCACCAAGTATTCCGAACGAAACCGAACTCGGTTCGGTTGGAAGTGGGGGAAACCAATTTGGTATATAAGTAATGTTTCTCCTGGGGTTGAGGCGGGCGGGCGAAGGCCATTAGCCAGCAAACATCTAGCTCTTCCAACTCGATTAACAAACCGCGAAGAAGCGGCTTGTTGGATAGGGGCGCGCTTCGCACGCCCCCAGACCGCTTCGCGTCCTGTTGATCGAGTTGGAGGAGCTCGATGTTTGCTGGTCTACTGTTCAAGCCGCCCCACCCACCCCGTAGTTAATACATTGCTTATATACCAAATTTGTTTCCCCCACTCTCAAACGAAGCCAGTTCGGTTTTCGTTCGGAACTGGTGGGGCATCTGCGTCATCGACTTACGTATTGTAAATTGCTAAGTGTTAGTAATAATAATAAAACATACAATTTTATTTAAGTTACATTTATTATCGATAACGGTGCATTATTATAAGATAGAAAATATTTTAACAAGTTATTTTAACTTAAAACATTAAAGTGAATAAACTTACATAATTTTGCTTACAAAAATATTCTAAGTTGATTGACTTTAATTTTTAAATAAAGCTAATTTATATTACACTTCATTATAGTATACCAGTTTAAGAAACGTCTCCAAACCAACTTCGAACCTTTGAAGGATCTTCCTCCTGAGGGATCCATATTTAGAATCTGCAAAGTAGAAAACGTACATTACAAAATATTTCACAACAATTCCGTAACATTAATTTTTATATTTTTACATGCTACAACACAAATCGAAGCGTGGACTTATCAATTTTTGCCGGGATTTCCATTTTAAGAAATGGATCTGGATCGCTTTTTCGGCATTGTGTTCCCCAACGTGATTTGCAGATCGAGACGGGGACGGGAAACAGGTTTTTAAGAAATCGTCGGATGAGCTCGCGTTTACGGCATCGAGTCAATTAGTCGACGGCCCGAAATTCCAAATCCAAGCGGACAGTTCCATTTTTCGCGCGGTGTCCAACTTTTTAAGGAATCGCTGTACCGAGATCGCGTTTTTGGCATTGAGTTTATCAATGACGGCTTCCCCAATGCAACCCATAAAAAATGCGAGAACTCCTAGTTTTTGCGTGACAAGGTCCAAGTTTTTAACAAATTATCGAGATTGAAGATGCTTATTGCACATGTGAACACGGCCGCCTAAAGTTATTTGGGCCACTGGATTAACAAGTTGTGTTAATTAAAAATAAAATCTGTTGAATATTTTTTATTGGTTATTGTTATATTACGCGGGGTGGTAAATTGGTACACGCACTGTGTGGATTTCAATGTTAAATTCGTTGCATCCTAAATTATTTTAAAGAAAAATTAGAAATAAATTTCTTATAAAGAGAAAGCACTGCATCCACACACATTATTATCTGTAATTTTCCATTTCGTCGAGGGTAAAAATTAAGGTAACTAAATGTGATGTTTTAACAAAACTTAGCAGTGCTTTGGAATTGAACTTGCCAATGGGAGAGTTGTTTTTGTATCTACGATTTAAGAAAATTTACAATGACCTCCTTTGGTATCTTTGATTTTTAACACCTTGAAAACTGAAAATTACAGAAAAACTACGCACGCAGCATTTTTTTCATCACAAGAAACTTACAGTTTCTCTTTAAAATAATGAAGAATTTAATAAGGGCTATTTGTATAGCAGAAGATCATCCCACAGTTGGATGTAGCCCACGGATTTTTTGTGTATCAACCAATGAAATAGAGGAAATCCGTGAGTTAAATGGGATTGGAGGATGATCTGATATATGTACAACTGACCCAAAGAGTATAACATTGAAATCTCGATTGCGGTAACTAATTCACCACCCGGTAGAATAATTGGTTCAACGGAAAGTCTACAAGATGGAAAGCGGAGAGCTGTCTTCCTTTCCAAATCTGTTTGTGTTCTTTTGGTTAGAATGATTCTAAATTATATTATAATAAAAATATCGCAGTTATTTGTAATCTACTTAACAAAATTAAAAAGGACGGATTTTTTGAAAGCAAAGCGTACAACGAACGCTGACATAAAATATTAACAAAACGGGATGAAAATTTTCTAGTGTGTGAATTTAACAAATTAATAAACAATTTCAAATAACAGTTTCGGCCAGTGCTTTTAGGATTAAACCTCGAAATAGATCGCAAATGGACCAACAATTCAAATGAAGTCATGTATCCCTGGCTTTTTTCATGAATTGTATATCAGATTTCCACTTTGTTCCATTCTGGATCTACACATTTTAACCATGACTATCAAACGGTTGAATTTACGAGCAAATAATAAGGGAACAAACTTGAAGCGAATATTATAGAGTATAATAATCAACATTATTCTTCGATAAATAGTGTTAAGTTTTACCGCGCTAATAAAAAATTAAATAGCAGGTGAAAATCATTTTTTGAAAATATGGAAATTATATTATGGTGATTGTGTTCTAATAATAAACCATGAATGTTTTCAGATTTTTAATTTCATGTTAAAGTCGTTTCCATCAATCTTAAGTAAAATTGACGCATTTGCAAAATTTACGATTTCATCTCAAAGTTGGCGTATCGAGAGGACAGCTTCGAAAGACTCGCACGCTTAAACTACTTACTCTTCTTGTAAATGTTTTACACTATTTTTTTCAGAAGAGCTTTCTATTATTAATATAAAAATAAAAATTGTAATTAATTAATTTAAACCAAGTTCGGTGGCTTTGTTGATCTCTCCTTAACAAAATAGTGTCAACTGACATACGTACGTGGTTTTGAAATTAGACCGACGATATGTTGTGTTCTTGGGGAGCATTTTTTTAAATAATTTTATGCTCTACAAAAAATTTATTTTTGATTATTTCGCTATCTCACGTTTGTAACGTAAGGAAAATAAATAAATATGCATCATTTTTGATCAAATTCTTTGGTTTTTAATATTTTAACAAAATCGTTGGGTATTCGGAGACCCAAATAATTTTATTTTTACTTCTCCCTATTATTTTACGCTTAATTACAGAGTTTGGACTATTCGCGATCTCTTTCGAGATTTGGATCAAAAATCACGTGAAAACACTTGTAAGATGCAACTTTTGAATTTGAACTTCGCGCCAACGTCCTCTCCAGAAAACCGCCATCTCTTGAGAGCTAACCAAGTTCAAACCTAAAATCACACTTCTTCGACGACACGGAAACATAACTTGGACCACCACGTTGTGAAATACCTACGATCGTCATCTAGTAACCAAACTCTTTCTTCCGGGGTACAAAACATAGTGTCAAAAACAACTATAACAAAAACAAATGATCGCTCCGAAAGAGAGACGAACCATTAACTTCCAACACAAATAAAACTACCATATTTTGGGCAATGTCAATTCTTTTATTATCTTTAATATTCTTGTTTGAGGAATTTAACCTGAAGCAATGATTTACCTAAATCGTGACCTAATAAATCTGTAGATTTAATTACCCTGAAAGTCGATTTGTTTTAAATCACTTTATGTTATTTTGATAACTTTTAAATTACTTGTTGGGATTCAATCCTTTGGATTGTTATTATCTTTTCTTCATGTACTGAGTACATTTTATGAAGATTGAGGGAAGCTATGTGTTTTATTAAAACCCTAGCTGTTAAGGGAAAATTACCTTTTAAATCTACCTTTACACCACCACCCTTTAATCAAAATTTACTACCTAATTTACCAATATAACCAAAACCAGATCAGTAGTGAAGAATTGAGAGTGCGTTCCTCCCCCCACTCCAATTTTTTCAAGGTGGGAGGTGACTCCTCCCACTTTCCAAGGTGGGGATGACTCCGCCCACCACAAACACCACCACGCCCCCTTTCCAAGGTTACCACCACGCCCACTTCCCAAGGTTGCCACCACCACGCCCCCTTTCCAAGGTTGCCACCACCACGCCCACTTTCCAAGGTTACCACCACCACCACGCCCACTTTCTCAAGGTTGTCACCACCACCACGCCCCCAGTTCTCAAGGTCAACTTCAAGGTCACCCTCGATCATTCTGTTGACGGTACGTGTAATGTGAATGTCTCGAGGTCACCTTCAAGGTCACCCCCCAGCTATTGGTTGTGTGCGCAACCGAAAAACAAGGTCACCTTCAACAATCACCCAACCATACATCGCTCACAATATATATCGAGTGGTTTGCTTAATATTAAACACAACGTTTACCATAGTTTGTTATTCACAGTACCTACAACAAATTAAACAAGTAAGTCTAATATTTATTTATTTATAGTTACAATCATTGGTATTATTTTTATAGTGGAATATTTAAATGGAAAAACATATCCACTAAATAACTCATGTTCTAAAATCATCTCCATCGGTCTATCTAAAGTTGATTTACGACCTAGCATCACAATCAGTGGTGTGAAATGCTTATATAAGGTTGTATTAAGCGAAGACGATTGGAGGCGGTTTTTATATTATAAACCGATGATTTCTACATTTTTTACTGAAGAAGAAGATACAAAATGGTGTTCTATATTGGATACGTTTACAATTGAATTTACCAAAAAGTTTCAAAATAAAAAACTATTAAAATTATTTAAAGCTAAAGATCGATGGATTTATTTGGGTGCTGAAACTGTTGAGGGGTTGTGGGGACTGTCTAATTTGATTAACTCATATTTAACAATACTACATAATCAATCCTTTGACGCATATTATTCAAATATTGTTAAAAATTTAAACCCCACGGAAAACATATCCAATATTTTTAACTTTATAAATATAAACTCTGATGGTGTGCGAGCACACACGTTGATGGAGATGGTTCAATTTGTACCCGAAAAAATCATTGTAGATGTTGGAATTATTAATGCAAGAAAATAATTGTAGGATGTGGATGGCGTATTCTGCAAGACACTACCCAACAGCTGTAGATTTACCATCAGCCGTAAAAAGATATATGTGTGAAGTGCAGGATATGTCTTTCGACGTTCAAAATGGAGCAAATGGCATGAGACTTGGATATCCGAATCTAGAGGAAGCTACTCGTCAAGCAGCAGAATATGATGAATGTGTTGAAATATGTGATAAATTTTTAAAAAATACAATAACATTAGGTGGGTTTTTTCGAGTACTAATAGCAAAAGGTTTTAAAAATGTTTTATACAGCTTGAAAGAGTTTCTACCATATGGCATGGTTAGAAAGTATAATTTATTAGAATATTTTAAAGAATAGTTTATATAAATATTAAATGTTAATGTTAGAATATACATATTTACAAGATATTAAAATAAATTTTATATAATCTAGATTTATTGTCGTTATTATTATTATTTATGTGATCCAATCCAAACATCAACATATTATATTTATAATCAATAGCTCTCAATATTATGTGTGAAGTAGAAGTGATGGTTTGAGTTTATAACAGAAAATGAAATCAAACAAATTCCTAAGGAGATTCATAAATCTCATGAGAATAAGAATGGTTTAGTAATGATGATTTAGTCAGTTACATTCAATAACTAGTGCAACATGGACTCACTTATGTTATTTACGTTGATTCTAAATGGAACTTTATATACAATCTGCCCACGAAATGTGCGAGGTGTACACTCATGTTTAAAATATGACGATAAATTAAAAGAATGTCTCTGGACTCCGATGAATATTACATATGTCAATGATGATGTTTGCACATTCATCATCAATTTAACTGAAAAAAGTGATATTTTATATTATAAATTCAAAATGTTCTACGCAACAAAAATTGTTGAAACCTCCTGGAATGCGATTCTTGATAATTCTGATTATTTAACGAATTCAAATTATAATTTTATTGCGGTGTCTGGAATATTAAGCACTATATTGTTTTTATTTCTAATGTTCATAATATATCATTTCAGATATTATATTACAAAATTAGTGAAAAAAATGTAATTTTAGCAAATAAGTATGTAATCATAAATACATAAATAAAGCAATTATTTTTTTATTATTATTATTATTATTTCATCAAACACACCATACTTATTGGTTACATTATTGTAATATACATGATGAGCAATTAAACACCTTATTAGATCTCCTAGAACATCGATCGATATCACTTCGATCCTCAACTGGTATTTTCAGGTTTATATTTATCTTGTCAGGTATCGAATTGGGGAAAACTTCGTACCTCCCACAAACATCGCTACCAATTGAATAACCTCTCCCGGGTATATCCTGAACAAAAGGACATCTTGGAGACCATTTTCTATGTTCTATCAGGGGATCACCCCCCGCTTCCCAGCTACCAATAATGATTGCACAAAACGCACACCGAACATTATCATCATTGTGTAAACTATAGAAACCAACCTCTGCCAATTCTTTTGGGTTAGCAAATGGAGACTTCCAATTTTTAAACGAAGTAATGCGGGCTTCTTCATTTGAAGAATATTTGAGGAATGTATTGGGAAAATCTTCTTCAAGAAAAGGACATTTTGGAGACCACTTTTTATGTTCTATCATGGGATTATCCCCCACTCCCCACCCACCAATAATGATTATACAAAACGCACACTGAACATTATCATCATTGTGCAAACTATAGAAACCAGCTTTTGCTAAATCGTTTGGATTAGCAAATGGATACTTCCAATCTCTAAACGAAAAACGGCGGACTTTTTCATCAACATACCCATCCATGGTTTTAACGCAACTGCTTATATATTCAATAGGATGATAATTAAGTAAAAAAACATCGTATAAAAAAAAAAATCAAATTTATTACTGCATAATACAATTATTATATAAATGAAATACATTTGATAGTGCACAAATACATTCACTCATTGAATGAAAAAAACAGGATGGTTTGTCCAATGTTAGAGCAGGTTGTTCATCCAACTCTACCACAGGTTTATTAATTATTTTTTTGATGAATAAGGACTTTTCCAACCCTTTAATGTATACAACATCAACGGATAAAGTTAAATACCTAATAATATCATTAAATTTATGAACAGGTGTAAAACCGCTTTCCCATAATATTCCATGGTGTTTATGCATTATGTAGTTTGCCTGTTTCTGATACTCCGGTGCTAAGTCATTAAACTTAAGCGGTTGTTTAAATATGAAATGAGCTGTTTTAGAACCATCATAAACAGCTAATTCTTTGGGTAAAAATGTATTATTATTTGTTTTAAACCCTTGAACATCCAATACCATCACGTTACTCATATTTGCTTCACAGAATTTGTAAGAGGATTATAATTAAACATTCGATCATGAAGAACTAGACAGTAAGCGGTTGTGTCTGCTTTTATATTATCCCCACTCTCAAATTCTACTCTTACTTCAATTGGTCCTTTGCTAAGACCATCCTTCTGACGAGTACAATCTACTACAACCATTGGTGTATTAGCTTTAAATTCTTCAGGTGTAAGCATTGGCTCGTTTTCTTTACCGTAATATATTTGTTGAAAATTTGCAAACATTTCATATAGAATTGAGAAAGAATTCTTTTTATAGTTTATATTTAAATTATCATATGGGTAGCGCTCAGAATTTAAGTAAACATTCAAATTTACCAAATCACAAGAATCAAATTTACTCATATCCTTATCAATTTTGTTTTTTCTATTTGTTGAAAATGCTATTATTATCATTCTAGGTGTTTCCACTTGAGTAGTAGTTTTTACAGTCCACGAGTGACGATTTGTCTGAGGTAATTGGGGGTATTCATGAAGTTCCCACGATCTGAATGCTATTGGGATTTCTAAACTTTTATCAACAAAGTTAGTTAAACGTAATTGTTCTTCCAAGGAAACAGCTATGTGTGGTACTTTCCAGAAAAGTTTATTGATTGAAACTTTGAGTTTTTCATCGGCTTTTGAAGATACTACTGCATTAGTATCACTATTACTTCTTATTAACACCAGCTCTTGTTTAGCGTTCAATATGATTTTGTTATAATCCTCACCAAATCCCAAAATCATTTTTAGAGGTATACAAGCATTAAAATTTCCATTAGTACCTTGATTTAACACCATTTCTAAATGTTTTTGGGGTTCCCATCCAGCGTTTTTTAATTTTAAACATTCGTTTCTAGAGTAGGATGGATAAGCTTTTAAAGTAGAAGTAACACCTAAGTTTCTAGAAGAATCTATCACAACTCCGTTTAACTCATATCTAATTTCACTGAATAAAAATGCTATGCCGTTGTTAATGAAGTGACCTGTTGTAGATGTGGTACCATCTTCATGTTTTAGCGTGCCTTCGATATAAAGATAACTTAGACTGGGTGCCGTATACGCATCCAGCTGTTGAATAGGGATTCTAATTTCATCGTTATTGTCAAATGATGTGGAAGCATATGGTTGATGTGTGTGAAATTCGGCATTTGTAATCGAATTATCTTCAATAATTTTTTCTGCAATATCTAAAATCCCCATTTTACACAAGAACTTTATAACCTAAAGCTTTTAAAAACGCTCTATTGATTGGTGTTATCACACCTGTTGAAGATTTTTGACTGACGCTTTTTAAATTAGACAGGCGTTTATAAGCAACATTATAATGTTGACGTGCACTTCTTGAATACTGGATTACCATTTCTAAAGTTTTTTTAAATGAAACCTCATTGATATTTCTTCCCTGTTAAAATCTATAACCTGATCGTTCTGATCTATTACTCTAACTGAAATGTTTGATATAGATTGAGTGTTTATAGGTAAATAAATGACATTAGATGGGGTTTCAACTATTTTATAACCGCGTGGAACTATTGGAAAAAACTCGTGTACCACGTGACTCAGTTTTCCATTTCTATATGAACCGGTAGTAATATTACACTCAATGCAAATGGTGTTCACCGATAAAATATTTACACTGTGATCAGATACTTTCTGACTGTTTTTCTTGATGTATTGCTTATCAAAACCCAATAATGGTCCTATACTATCGTTTTTGCTAAAATTAATACGTTCTGTGCATTTAATGTTTACTTTTGAGGTATTAGTATTTGTTGTGAGTTCTAAAGAGACATTAGCATTACTTAATTGTGTTTGTAAATATGATCGAATATCATCGATTTCATATGCCCCCGATGGAATTTCAACAGTTTTTTCTACTCCAAAATAGAATCTCTTCTTATTCGATATGTTGAGATGTTTAGTTTTAGATAAATCTAATACATATTCTCCATTTTTTTGTTTAATAAATCCTAAATCTTCTTTGAAATCATTTGTATATTCCTTAGTGAATAATGATTTTAAATGCACTTCATTTTCCGTAATGATGAACTTATTAGGTACTTTCTTATTTATTTCTGATTTTAAATACTTTAGAACAACATCGAGCGCATAAAGGCCAGGTGAAACTTTGAAGTTTACATATTCATCATCTCCATCTCCATAGTAAAACTTACTATCTTGTTGAGGAATGTAAATTATTACATTTTTTAACTCCAACACATATTGATTACTTTTTTCTTTACTCACATAGAAATTAAGTTCCTTTAACACACTATCTTCTTTACTCGAGTTAACAGAGGATATGCAATTTACAATTATTTTATTATTATTATTTGTCGAAACAATCGAAATAGCATCACTATCTCTTGCGTGTATTGCTTTAACAATCGTCTCAATACTTGTCTGACCCTTTTGAATAGTTATACGAGCATCATCTCCATAGTAAAATTTATTGCATCCAGCCTTAACATTATGTATTGTGTTATAAGTTTCAAAATTTGTTAATGCTAACACATATTGACCATCATCAGTATATATAATAGGATTAATTTCCGAATACAATTCGGAACTATTACCGCTTACACTGATTACATATGACATGTTGTTGGTGTTTGGCTTAACACTGATGTAAATTAATTAGTGGAGTGTCTATATAAAAAGTCTAAGGTGATTCGGATTTTAAATTTTCGGTAGCAGCGCTATTAGTTTTTTGAATAAGGTTTTAGATATAGTCCGAGACCGCTTTTATATGGTTTTAAGTAAAGACCTTTGTCTATGGCAATAGCTTCCATGCTTTTATTATGTCGTTGTGTTTCTTTTAAATTTTCATTCGCGCTTTTAGAATCATTAACAGCTTTTGCAATACCCGCAGCACCTCCACCTAAAGCTCCTAAAGCGCTTAGGGCGGCAAATATAGGTATTAGCGGTAAGAATCCAACAGTTTTCGGTATTGGAATATATTCGCGGCTTCATCGGTTTCTGTTTAATAGTTGAAAGAGAAATTCTCGCATTAGTTAATAAATCTGAACTTTTACTTCTACTTAAAATATCTGTGACTTTTTTCAATGTTTGTTTAAATGATGGTCTCTTGGATTTTTTACATCCCATCCCTAATTTTATTTTAGCCTTCAATGTTTGTTTAAACGATGCTCTCTTTGATTTTCTACATCCCATCCATAATTTTACTTTAGCTTTCATAGCTTTCATTATATAACAAGAACATCATTAATTACCGTGAAACACCGGTATTATACCGCTTACCGGTATATTACGGTATAATACGGTATAATATGCGGTACAGAGTGGTATAATACGGTATAATATGCGGTATAGAGCGGTGTAATACCAGTATAATATGCGGTATAATACGGTATAATATGCGGTATAGAGCGGTATAATACCAGTATAATATGCGGTATAGAGCGGTATAATACCAGTATTATACCGGTATTATACCGCTTACCGGTATAATACGGTATAATATGCGGTACAGAGTGGTATAATACCGGTATTATACCGGTATTATACCGCTTACCGGTATAATACGGTACAATATGCTGTATAATACGGTACAATATGTGGTATAATACGATACAATATGCGGTATAGAACGGTATAATATCGGTATTAAGCGGTATTCAACGGTAATGGATTGATGTTGATAAGCTAATAGGCGATGACATCACGTGGGGCTATTGACTAGTACCCCAAAAAAGGAACAAAAATGACTACTATCGCAAATTTTCTAGTTTTGTTTAAACAAGATAATACAAATTTGAAACATGTTTATGATGATCATGTTGGGGTGGATATGACTTTTGAGCAATTTAAAACTTTATGTAATATTTGTTGGAAAGATAAATATGGAATGCTAACCATCGATAAAGTTTGTGATATTAACAGTGGTCGTTATAGACAGGGTTTCGATACATTCATTTATATATAAATGTGTAATTAATGGGATAGTTTTTAGTATTCCATCATCAACCACAATGAATAAACGTTTAACCCACGATCTTATACAAGCACGAAAAGCTGTGAAAATGAAATATAAAAATTTGAAATCGGATATAGCACAATCAAATTTAGATTTATTTAAAAAGTATAAACCCATCACGGAGCCTTTACAAGAAATAGTTTCACAATTTAATCAAGAATCTAAAATAAAACATGAACTTAAACCGGAAATTGATATCAACATACCAATCAAAGAAAATAAAAAATTTGAGAACAAATCTGATATGGAATCGAGTATTGAAAGAGTGAAAGAAAAGAGAATCGATAGAGGAGAGCCTGATGATGATGTTGATTTAAATCAAACAATTTTACATCACATGTTCACCGAAGTAGACACACCAAAAAGAAAAAAGAAAGAAAAAACATATGGACGTAAATCTGCGGTGGAATCGAAAATTAATAAATCACCACCAAACTTTTTAATAGATGGTGCAGTTTATCAACATGAGCCTGATGATGTTGATTTAAATCAAACAATTTTACATCCTATGTTTGCCGAAGAAGAATATAGTAGAGCTCATAATGAAACAACTAAAGAAGTTAATGATATGATTGAATCGAAATCATTTCAAGATTATTTAGAAAATTTTAGTGACCCGTTACCTAGATATTATGTTGAGAATATGATATTAGATAAAGAAGATGTTTTTGATTTTAATTATGGGGTGAAACATGATTTGGAAACTGCTAAATTTTCTATTGGTGATTCGTTAATTGATTTTGAAGGACCCGATATTATACTCAAATTACCGAACACTACTAATCCTTTAAAATATAAAGGAACCACAGGTCTTTACGAACTCTTATTTAAAAAAAATCCTGTGAACTATAGTGAAGATGATGAGAAAAAATATATTAATATTGGACGTAGAACCAATCTATTTCGTAGAAATTATTCAGCTGATGCTCAAATAAGTGGTAACGCTACATGCAAGTATAGACAAATAATTGAACCTGCATTAAGAGCTAGGGGTGTAACTGGAAATAAGAAAAAAAAGCTTGGTGGTTTTCTAGAACATCCATTGTTTTTACAATATAACAAAAGGAAAAAAGATTATGTGTATTTTGACGATGTAAATGAGATAATCGAAAGATTAAAACTCTTAATAGCTTCCCAATCTGCTGGTCATGACGGTCATGTAAACGAAATCACATCCATTGAAGAAGAGTTACGAGAAGCAAAAATTATTAAATAAGACATAATTGAAGATGGATATAAAAAGAGATGTTGTAAATGAATTACATAGATCTGCTCGTCGAAATTATCAACGAAGACCTGTTTTAGTTACAGGAATTAATGACCTTTTCCAAGCAGATTTAGTAGACATCGCCCAACTATCGTCTAGTAATAAAGGTTTCAAATTTATATTGGTTGTAATTAATGTTTTCTCAAAATATTTATGGGCAAAACCGTTAAAGAACAAAAGCGGACGATAGGTGACTGCCGCTATGAAAATGATTCTTAAAGAAAGTATTCCTAAAAATTTTCAAACAGATTTAGGGAAAGAATTTTACAATAAGGAGTTTCAAGAATTAATGAAGAAATATAAAATAAATCACTATAGTACATTTTCGATAAAAAAAAAGCGTCAGTGGTAGAGAGAGTTAATCGAACACTTAAAAATTTGATGTGGAAAGAATTTAGTTTTCGAGGAAATTATCGGTGGTTGGATATATTACAAAAACTAGTGGGTGCATATAATTCGAAAAAACATTCAACAACCGGTTTAAAACCGATAGATGTTACCCAAAAGAATGAGAAGTTATTGCTAAATACGGTATACAATCACCCGAAAGTTATTGATCCGAAAAACCCCAAATTTAAAATCGGCGATAGTGTTAGAATAAGTAAATATCGACACGCGTTTTCGAAAGAATACACCCCCCGCTTGGTCTAATGAGATATTTAAAATTTCTAAAGTTAAAGTGACGCTACCAAAATAAGTTGTTTGTTAAATGGTTGGGTTTGAACAAAAATCATAATTCGTGGATCAATGGTAAACAAGTTGTGTGATATAAAATTATACCAATCCGATTTTTGTAACTATCTTAAATGTTTTGGGAAAAAAATTTTTTTTTTAAATAAACAATCATAAATTAAATTATCTTTTATTTATTTCCAACTAATACATACTATTTTATACTTATTTACATTTAAGCTACAATCATTTCTAATTTAATATTATTTACATTTAAGCTACAATCATTTATAATGTAACATTATTTTAATTTAACATTATTTAATTTTCCAAGTATTTTTCTTAATTTCTCAACCCGAGTTTGTAGATGTTTTGGTTAAATCAGAAGATTCATCTAAAAAAGAATTATTAAAAATCTAAATAATAATAACATATTTTCATACCAACAAGAGATTAACAATCGAAAATAAACCACTTTTAAAAACCTTTGTAAATTCCACGATCACCTCAATCGAAGACAACCGCTTAATTCTTTTTCCATGTGTCCAGGTCAATCTGTTGTTGTCAAAAATTGTTCACTACACATGCATAAATCACAATTCAACGCTTTTGATTGGGTGATTTTTTGGATCCTTGCTTGCAATTTTTAAATGTGTTCTGTACTGGACGACCCCGAAAATTTTCAAATCTATCGAGTGCAAGTTTACAAGCCACAAAAATTTAAATTTAAAATTTTTGAATACAAATAATGTTTTTGATTTGTTTTAATAAAAGCAAATCCAGTCTTTTTGGAACATACTCCAGACTTGTAAATTGAATAAATTTGAAGAATTATTACAGTTAAAATTATTGATCATTTAAGATTTTTGTGTACAATGAAACTATAAAGTTGACATTTGAAAAATATTATTTTATTAAATTTTGAATTTATTTTATAGAAAAATTTTGGTAAATTGTGAAATTTTTTACTAATTTTTTTTTTTTGTTTAATAAAATTTTTTACAATACAAAAATGAAATGTTTGTTAGTAAATTAAAGAAATATTTTACACATAAAAATAAATTGTCTTTTTTTTTAAATCTTAAACATCCTGTATTAACTAAACATGCGTATAATATGTCATAATATGATAAACACACTTTATGAGTCATCAAAATTTTATAAAGTTTTTTTCATATCATGCAGTTGAGTAAAATTGTCCACAAGAAAATCGATCACCTCTATGGGAATGACCGCCGCTTAAATCCACTTAATTTTAACAAATTAAGTTTCCACTGGAAATCCACTTGCGCACTTATTTTTTTTTTTTTTTTTTATACACCTCACGAATGAAATTAACCACAAAATTTAAATTTACAATTTTGAATACAAATAATGTTTTTGATTTGTTTTAATAAAAGCAAATCTAGTCTTTTTGGAACATACTCCAGACTTGTAATTTGAATAAATTTGAAGAATTATTACAGTTAAAATTATTGATCATTTAAGATTTTTGTGTACAACGAAACTATAAAGTTAACATTTGAAAAAAATTATTTTATTAAATTTTGAATTTATTTTATAGAAAAATTTTGGTAAATTGTGAAATTTTTTATTAATTTTTTTTTTGTTTAATAAAATTTTTTACAATACAAAAATGAAATGTTTGTTAGTAAATTAAAGAAATATTTTACACATAAAAATAAATTGTCTTTTTTAAATCTTAAACACCCTGTATTAACTAAACATGTGTATAATATGAATTTTTTTACAATACAAAAATGAAATGTTTGTTAGTAAATTAAAGAAATATTTTACACATAAAAATAAATTGTCTTTTTTAAATCTTAAACATGTGTATAATATGTCATAATATGATAAACACACGCTTAAATCCACTTAATTTTAACAAATTAAGTTTCCACTGGAAATCCACTTTCGAAAATAAACCACTTTTAAAAACCTTTGAAAATTCCACGATCACCTCAATCGAAGACAACCGCTTAATTCTTTTTCGATGTGTCCAGGTCAATCTGTAGTTGTCAAAAATTGTGCACTACACATGTATAAATCACAATTCAACGCTTTTGGATGGTGAGCGCACCCGGAGTAACTGAAAGACAATTTTTACATAACATCTTTATTATTATTATTATTATTATAAACTTACGTAATACTTTAAAAGTTCGGATTCTCCCAATAATAGTCCTTACTCTCCCAATAATTGTAGTCGAACGAATTGATATTTTCACATGGGTCGTAACACACAAAATTATATATGTCATCGTCGTCGTCCTCGTCAGATTCCTCCGTTTTTAGCGATTCCTCCGTTTTTAGAGCTTTTAAACGCCGCTCCAAATCCTCAATTTGGGTGCGCAGCACAAATAGCATTAAGCTATTTGGTAGCAGGGACCGCCACTCTGGAACTTTTTCACCAACCACTACAGCACTGAGGTGTTTTAATGAATACATCATGATATCGTTAATAATTACAACTGGATTAAAAATAAATGAGGACGAGTATTTATACATTATTTAATTATGGTAATATGATGGTTTAGCATACACACGGGATATTGAATATAAATTTTACAACCCCATAATCTATTTTTTTAATCTGTTGCATAAATGCAATATTAGTGTAGTTTATGTAAGATAATTTGCATAAGTGTAAATATAATAACAATTATATATATTTATAGAATCTTGCTTACTATTCACAAATTCATTGTTCATTGCATAAATTAATATAAACGCATTCAATGAAGTTATATTACAATGAAGTTATATTACAATGTATCAACTACTTAAATGCAATTTATGCAAAATTATATGTAATTATGTATTAAATTATACGCTTCAACACAGGATGCGTTTGCAATAATTTGAAATTTTATGCACTTCTTATTATAATATGTTAATTTTTGTCTTTAATGCGTGCAAATTACTATATTATGCTTTTAATTAATTTCATATATGTTAATTCCATATTTTAAATTAAAATAAAATCGCTATGTTAATTTAAAATCGTTATGTTAATTAGCAACAATTTTTAATCTTATGTCAGCAGTATTTAAAATTTAGAATAATTTATATGTAGTTATCATGTTAAAATGTTAAAACTTTTTGAAAACCGCTGATGTAAAATGCGTTTGTGAATATGAATTATACTTCACGTAAACCAATGAGTTTAGATTGAAGAGGTGGTTTACTATTTGATTGGGTCAATGATGTACATTTTACCGGAAGGTGTGTTCAACCTTATACACTATCCATCAATTGAAAGCGTCTCCTACCCACTGTCTTTGAAAAGGGGGGCGAGTTACCTCGACCTTGCAGCGGGGAGGAGTTGTGGTGGCAACCTTGAGAAAGGGGGCTTGTTGGTGGTGGCAACCTTGAGAAAGGGGGGTGGTGGTGGTGGCAACCTTGAGAAAGGGGGCGTGGTGGTGGCAACCTTGGAAAGGGGGCGTGGTGGTGGCAACCTTGGGAAGTGGGCGTGGTGGTAACCTTGGAAAGGGGGCGTGGTGGTGTTTGTGGTGGGCGGAGTCATCCCCACCTTGGAAAGTGGGAGGAGTCACCTCCCACCTTGAAAAAATTGGAGTGGGGGGAGGAACGCACTCTCAATTCTTCACTACTCAGATCTACGTTACTACAACTTAAATAAATACAAGTCTTTGGGAACGGTTTAATGTAAACTTGCTTTATTGTTTGCCTTACGTGGCAATGTAGTACTGAGTGATTTATGTTCCAGCCTACCACTGGATTTGGGCGCATTCATACCAAGAGTCGTCGGAAGGCTAAATTGTACTTAATAAACCGAAACCAAAACATTGTTTTACATAAGTGAAAATCTACCATGTATATAAGATTTGTGAACACCCGGTACATTATTTCCTACACCTTGTGAGGGCAAGGAATTCCTAAATTCTTTATAATTGTAAATAATGATTAATTAAATTTGAAGCAACACCCTGTATATGATACATAAATTAATTTACTAACTGAAATGAAAACTATTATAGTTGAAATTTACACTCTTCCGGTATAAAATATGAATTACCCTTCTTTGTATGTTTTAATAACAGCTTGCATTGATAAAGTTTAACCTTATCGTATATGCAACTCAACAACCTTGAATCCACCCACCTACCTACATAGATTTAAACAAAAAAGCGTCTCAAACAGTTCATGACCCATAATAATATTACCGATTTATAAATATATTCTATAAATGAAATGATTTATCTTTACCTAATAATTTAATAAACGTGATGTTTATTTATTAAATTGATTTTAATGTAAGACATTAAAAACGAACAAGTGATCTTGTTTTACCGCTCCTCGTTGAATCTCGTCGTGTTCCCCCACGATCGTTACCGAAACGATTCTTTATAAACTTCAAATATACATGGTGACTAAAATATTCTAACTTAAAACAGCGGTAGATTTGAAATTACATTAATTTCAAAATTGCAATCTTACACACAGTATATCTGGAGTATTGTAATTGTTTGAAAAAATACGAGTTTGATGCTTGTATAGCACGAAGCCACGAAGGAAACCAGGATAAGTAGTGTTAACCATTTTGGGCGTTTAATTCAACCAATTGAACATTTTCGCATTAAGGGCCGGTTCCACCAACTCTGATTAAATATTTAATCATGATTAGTTGGAGTTAATCACGGTTAAATGAAAAAGAGCGTTCCACCATCTTTTCAATCTTGGTTAAAGCAGTTTAATCATGGTTAACTAGACTTCAAACTAATCGCCCGATTTTGGACTATTAGACAATTTTAATCATGGTTAATGGTGGGTGCATGCCAAGCTATGACCGCCTCATAAGAGATGGACATAGCTTTGGCAGTTAAGTGCGTCTACTGCTAATGCGAAACGCTCGGATCGAATCCGGGCAGGGTAAGAACTTTATTCTCGCCGTCTCTCCTCGGAAGGCAATGGCAAACCACCGAGGTAATTTGCCAAGAACGCCCATCTCAACATGAAGTGTATTACACTTCCCGTGGTTCGGAGCCCACGTTAAACAAGTAGGTCCTCTATGTATGTGAAAACACTTGGAACGCACATCACATGCATAGAAAGAGATGGGTCACGACGCTCGGAAACGAACAATACGACTAAGAAGAATTTTCCGATTAATCCTATATATTAAATATTAAATCAGCAAAACTAACTTCTATTTATTGTATTTTGTTATAAATAATAATCCATTTTAAAATTCAATGATAACACAGCCCAACAAAATGAAAAAAAAATTTGGCGCCGGAGAAGTAAGAACTGAATTTAAATGTGTTTGATGCCCTGATTTCAAAAATGTCTTTCTTATTTTCGTAGCAGCTCTAGTTTTTAAGATATCTGAAGATAACTTCTATAGATTTCACGTTATTACTATTATATGGGACGCGCATGAATGGATTATCGAGATTCCTTAAAGAAAGGCAGGTGGTTACGTACATTTAGCTTTTTTAAATTAAAATACATTAAATTAAATTACGTTAAATATTTTCCATGAACGCACCGTAATGGTAAACTGAAATTTGTAAGGGTTTAAAGTGTACACTGTAACAACTCTGCGTAGCGTTATTGTAAATTTAATCCCACCTCTGTCAGCATGTAACAAAACGGGAGTAGCGTTTTTAATTGAAGTTTAACCCTTTCAATGTCAACATGTAACAAAACTGAACCCCGTTTTGAATTAAAGGGTTTGATTCGGTCCTTTAGTACGATTGTATTACTGTTGTTGATAGCTGCCACCACTCAATTCTTTTGGATGTCACGGGTGTGACCACCTTGTGAGTAAAGCCCGGAGGATAGAATTAAGAAAACCTCTAAATTGACTACCTTCCAACTTCACTGGACCTTGTTGTTTGATGTTTAGGTAACGTGCCTCTACTATTGTTTTGGAAGACGTAGGGAAACCCAGAGAAATAACTTACACAAACTAATTAAAGTCGATCGCTGGAGTAACGACCAATTAAAGATTTAACTTGGTATAATTTCATATATTGAACAACTAATTAAACCTTTTATAAGATTTATACAAAGGATTACAATTATATCAAGATCTTACAAGTGAAAGAGATCCACACACATATAATACAAAAGAGAAATTGGTTACAAGTATTAATTTAACTAAAAGTCACAATACCTATTTATTACAAAAAATCCTGTGCTCTACGGGTGGTAAGGTTTGAGATGAATATCCTTATGGTAATCCCAATTGGTTACACTTATAGTTTTAACACAATCGTTTCGTTGACTGATTAAAAGTTAAAGACAAGTAAATTGATTTTAAAATATTGACCTTTGATCACTTTAAGAATTTATTTATTCGCGTTTCTCGAACTGCCGAAGAAAAAATATAATAATAATAATTTTTAATCTGACTATTTTCACTTAATTTAAAATGATTTTGACCGATTTTGTCGAGTTTTCGGTTAACTCTCAAATAAAATTCACCCGTTTGGTTTACTGCATCAAACGCGGAGTTTGAATCTGATGGATTCGTGGACTGTCTCTCAACGTGACTTCGAACTTTATTGAATTCGCGAACTGTGCTTGAACTTTTTTTGTTGATTTGCTCTCGCGGTATTTTATTAACTTCTCCCCGTTTCTGAATATTAAGATTACGCCTTCGAATTGAATTTATTGACCAATTGCGTGGGTGCTTTTTCCCTTAACTTTAAAAGAGGGTAGGCTTATAAATTGGATATTCTCAAAACTTACTTCCTTGCACGTGTGTGACTGATCCGGTTGGGAATAGTTTAATTTTCCCACAGATTTTGTATTTCTTAATTTAAAACATAATTACTAAACTCGTTAAAACAAATGAGGCATTAGATTGGAATCACGCCTTATGAAGAATTTTGAATATTTCTTAAAACTGTTCTTTTTGGCGGTATACTGGCTAATCCCCCATTTCCTCACACGTGTGGGTCTTACTTAGAAAAATGACTTTGTTCCCACCGTTTGCATTGATTTAACTAAGAACCTCATGGTGCCGTGCCGAGTTTTTGTAAAACAGGTGTTTGCACCCTACATTTTAAATAAAAGCCAAAATGTTTAATAGTTAGATCAATGTACCGGGTGTTTAAATTTCTTTACCTAAATTATTTTTATAATATTATTCTTTATGCTAATTTATTATGACAAATTACTCCTGTCGGAAGTTGTTTATACAAATTTAATATTTGTATCGTAATTATGAATAAAATGAATGGGCGGTTTGTTACAACACCGCAGGTAGTGAATTCGGCCGTGAGAGTTCGGCAGGTATCGTAAATGTGGGTTTTACGATCATGGAGATTTCCGAGTACCTTAAACAAGGTAATTTGATTTTAATTTTACCTGAAAAATTTTGGTTTTGACCTGTAAAAATATTTTCTTATTATTTTTACCTTTTATTAAAACTATACAATACATTACCGCGTATCCAAAAAACTAGAGCTGCTACGAAAAAAAGAAAGACATTTTTGAAATTAGGGCATCAAACATATTTAAATTCAGTTCTTACTTCTCCGGCGCCAAATTTTTTTTTCATTTTGTTGGGCTGTGTAATAATAGTAATAACGTGAAATCTATAGAAGTTATCTTAAGATATCTTAAAAACTAGAGCTGCTACGAAAAAAAGAAAGACATTTTTGAAATCAGGGCATCAAACATATTTAAATTCAGTTCTTACTTCTCCGTCACCAAAATGGCTGTTGGGCAGTGTAATTTAAAATAAATCATGTGACGCAACGCAACGCCATTTGTTTGACGTCACACGGCACAATTAACAATAACCCCGCTTTCTTGTTTACTCTTACATTTCGGAACAATACAATACTTATAGCTCGTCTTCTTGTTGGTTTCCATGATAATAAACAGCTTTTAACACTAACAAACTTCAACTTTCAAAGCACAAAACCACAGAACAATAATATAAATGAAAGTAAAATTGTGCCGTGTGACGTCACAAGCAAATGGCGACTTGCGCGGTCGTTTCCTTCAATTCAAATTGACGGATTTTTAAATATTTTTTAAATTATTATCAAAACGAAAATAAATAAATTAAATAGCATTAATTAGTATATTTAGTTATTTTTGATCCAACTACGCTATAAAAAAAATTTATGCATCTTCCCTATTGTTTCACTCGGCTGGCGCCTCGTGTAAACAATCCTTTACCCTCGGACCAAAAAAATGTCACTTTGCTCCCTTGGTGCATAATCTACTATTTTGTCGGTACCCCTTTGGGGCCGTCCATTAATTACGTAAGGATGATTTTTGTAATTTTGGACCCCCTCCCTCCCCCACGTAAGGGTACGTAAGATTGTGGAACCCCCCACATCTTATGTAAGGATTATTTAAAAGAAAATTAATTTTGACCACACTCTCCACCCGTAATATTTATAAAATATGAATAATAATCTATATTGTAGCGTCTGATGCTTTGAAGAATGCACGAGTACGCACACAATCGGTTTATGACACCTACCTTAAATCGACTCTTACTTCTCAGGGTATTAATGCGTCGGGATCTGAATCAACCAACACTGCTTATACGAGCTTATTCTTGATTGAACGAATTCTGTATTCCAACAAAGATAAAACTACAGTTGGAATTCCGTTAACAAGTTTTTTAATCAAATCAACAAATTTCAACATATAACAAGAACCCAAACAATCAAACAATCTTTATGTAAACTACTATTCTACGCACTGATTATTAAAAGGTAGCTAACCTGTGATTTGTATCGTGCGCACTATTTTCTTTCTTCAAATATTCCACTTTCCAATCTCCAATCTGCTTCTCATATATCGGATAACTTGGTATCCGTATCTCCCCAACGTATCTATAAGACACGATCTCGATCACAACCTTCGTTGCCAACACCTTCTGTATCCCGCTATCTTGCGGAATCTTAAATTCTCCAAGGAATTAATCTTCTTGGGTAGTACCACCGTATATCGTTCACGAATATAATTTATTTCAGTATATTTTATTTGAATCTTACTTGAATTCGCGAATATAACTCGCAGTACAAAATACACGACCGTCACCTCTCGTGATCTCGATGGAACTCCGCGAATATAATTTATTTCAATTATCTTTAATTGAATTGCAATTATTCGCACAACTGCATATCGCAGTAACTAATATGCGACCGTCACGCTTCGTGATCTTGATCGAACTGTTATTTACTTTTTATGTAACGTTCGTTACTATATATTTTGTTTTTTTCAAACCGGAGCTTCTTATATATCGGTTTGTTTGTACATGGCCGACGGTTCTCTGCACGTTTGATTAATTTCCGCATGTTGTATATCCCGTTTACACAACATGTAACTCGAACAAACTTAAAATTAAATTCAAACGACACAACAAAACAAACACATGTAAACAAATGTGTTTGAACCTCCGGTCTCCAACTGTACTTCTCTCCTTGTTGATACGACTCTATCCTTAACATGGATAGCGCGTATCACAACAATATATATAAAAATGGATGTATGTATGTGTGTATGTATGTTCCCTATAGACTCCTAAACCGTTTGACCGATCGGAACCAAATTTGGCACAGTTATTATGTAGGTTCCTGCGCATGTTTTTGTATTGAAATAGTGCAAAAATTCGCAAAGGAAAGGAAAGTTGATTTTGAGTAGCCTGCCTTCCTTTAAGGAATCTCGATAATCCATTCATGCGCGTCCCTATGGGACGCGCATGAATGGATTATCGAGATTCCTTAAAGGAAGGCAGGCTACTCAAAATCAACTTAAAAACAATAATGAATGCTGTCAATCTGTCAACCGATCGACAATGCAAATACGCGTGCACGTGCTTTACGTTTCTATTTGACCATCTTAACCAAATTTGGTGTAGAAGTTATTTACAACGCTACGTAAAACAGGCTACTTTAGAACCTTGGAGTGAGGCCGAAGGCCGAACAACCACGGTCTACACGTATGCCTGCGATACCCTTGAGTGAGGCCGAAGCCGAACAACCACATCCGACACGGTCTAGAAGGCTAACCGACTATGCCAGCTAGTATATTATACTATTATGCCACTATGTTTAATGATTTTTAAGGCGCTGATACACATGCTACTTACTGGCACGAAAATCATGCTATTATGACGTAATTGTCGTAAAATTACGTCTATTATGACGTAAATGTCGTAAAATTACGTCATAATAGCATGCTTTTCGTGCCAGTAAGTAGCATGTGTATCAGCGCTTTTAAGTACTATATATTTCAATATACAGTCGACTCTCGATAAATTGAAACTCAAGGGACCAGAGAAGGACCAGAGAAAAACTTCAAATTACCATTAATTATTACCAAATTATCGAGAGATTCAAATTAACGAGTGTTCAAATTATCGAGAGTCGACTGTATTTGATTTTTTATCAAATATTATATTTGATTTTTAAATGTAATTTAAAAAAATATTTAAAGAAACTTACGTAAGGAATACGTGGAACCCCCCCCCCTACGTAAGGGTCCATAAGATATCCAATACCCCCCCCCCCCCCCAAAAACCCTTACGTAATTAATGGATGACCCCTTTACATGATAGCGTTTTTGTACCCGTTTTTCCCTAGAAAATGATCACTATAAATTAAAAACACAGACTCTTTCAAATCATATCTGTTAGAAAAATTATAGAAGCAATAGGCACTAACTTTATAAATCCATTAACCAAACATTTCAAATAATTGCAAATATTAGCTTGGACCCACGGCTTGGACCAAGAAACGAGTACTTTTTGGGTTGGATCAGACCATTCTCGAATAAAATATTATTGAGCGGTCGGACCGTTCCCAAACGAAAAATTACTGCGGTCCGGACCGTGCACTAGGCACTCTCTAAACAGATGCTTCAAAACCTATCTAATAAAATACGGAAAATGTAATAAAACATGAATAAAACGTAGAAAAAAACCTAATATTTAATAATTAAAATATATCGATTGCAATTTATTATCCAAGACTCGTTTAATTTTTTTTAACTTGTTGATTTAGCGACAGTGCTCTATTTTACCGATACGCTACCATCTGTTATCAATAAATATTGAGATAAAAAATAAACATAAAAAATTATAAATATTTGGTATTATTTTTTAATAAATTCTAATTTAACGAATGTTGTGCTTCGGGGTGTTTGCAGTTTTGCAAAATTTACACTTTACTTCCAAATTTGATGTTGCAAAAATTACCAAACACTTGGTAAACTATTCGAGCAATTTATAAATAAAAGGTAAAGTATTTTTAACTCTCCCACTAATTAAATCGTTTCATTTAATTTTTCGTAGTATTTCGCATGTTTCTACCATGCAAAATAAACACCAATTCACAAATACTTATTTCATTGGTGCCGTGCCAACTTTTACTCGATGTATCATTGCCAAGAATGTGAGGGGGATTTAATTTTATTTTTTAATGCGACGAGATCTCACTTTTTTCATAACGCATTTGTTGTATAAATTTTTCTTTCAATGCGTACTTTTTTAGACAATTTAACTATGTAAATTAGAAATGATTAAAAGAATTTTCTATTTTTAGACTCGGAGTGAATTTTATTAGATACATTTTTTTGAATGAGAATTTTAAAAAATGGCGACCGAGTCCTTAGTTGTACAAGCTATTTATTCCTTTAAAGGAACCAACAATGACGAGGTAGGTTATGAGTACGGTTTTAACGTTATCTGATGGTAATGTTTTGTTTTAGCTGGAGTTCAAAAAAGGTGATAAAATTACTGTCACCCAGAAGGAAGAGGGTGGTTGGTGGGAAGGAACCCTAGAGGACAAAACAGGATGGTTTCCCAGCAATTATGTCAAAGAAATTAAAGGTAATTTGACGAATGCACAGCCACGGCACTTAAACATAATTTTTATCGTTTTGACAGATATTCCTACCGGTCCAATTGTCACATCAAGTGTCTTACAGAAACAATACAGAGCAGTAGTTTTAAAGGATTTAATCGATTCAGAAACGGCACACGTTACTGAGCAACAATTATTTGTAAACAATTTCTTACAGCCATTAGAGAAAAGTTCAGTGTAAGTTGGATTCATTTTCACATAGTTCACTTTTATTAGATTTTTTTTGTAGGTTATCTGCAGATGAGTATCGACAATTAACAGGAAATTTATTGGAGGTTCTTGATACTCACCAGCAATTGTTACGGCTTGTTGAGGAAGAGGATGCAAAACCTAGTCAAGATCAAAGAGTTGGAAGATTGTTCCTTGCTTGGGCACCAAGAATTAAATCGGTCCATCAAATTTATTGTTCTTTGCATCCAAGAGCTGCTTTTATTTTAGACAAGTTCAAGTAAGTTAAATATTTGGTAATTTTAAGTAGCATTTTAATTTTAATCATTTTAGAGATGACTTGACAACTTATATGGAGTCCTGTGGTGCAACAAGTCCAGGTGTCTTGGTTTTGACTATCGGTCTCAGCAAACCCTTTAGGAGGCTTGGGAAATATTCAGGAATGTTGCAGGAGTTGGAAAGGCATCTTGAGGAGAGTCATGCAGATCGTGGTGATACGCAAAGATCTGTAGCTGTTTATAAAGACATTGCCGTGAGTAACTAGAAAAAGCTTACTTTATTTAACTAAGTAGGAATTTGTTTAGACCACCTGCTCTGCAATAAGGCGTCAAAAGGAGTTGGAACTGCAAGTCTTAACAGGCCCGTTGCGTGGCTGGGAAGGTCAAAGTTTATCTTTGTTAGGTGATATTATTTTTATGGGATCGGTAGCTATTGGACCTCAACACCATGACAGATATTTGTTGTTGTTTTCCACAACCCTGCTTATGTTGTCGGTCAGTCCCAGATTTAGTGCTTTTATTTATGAGGTAAGGAAATTTTATTTTGAGGTGCCCTTTCACATGTTCTCATTTTCTATTGCTAATCTAAGAGTAAAATCCTGTAAATATGTCAAGGTTTGTTTACTTTTCAAAATTCGTAATACGACTGCAATGTTGCAATTTAAATGACATGAAGAAGTTAATTATTGCAGCATGTGAAGAAATAAACTGGATTTATGCCAGAATTAACAGTTTCTGGATTATTATGCCATTAATTTTGAATTGATAGTTGGCATTAATAAAAAAGTTTAAAATGTCATAAAATTTTTCAAGTACAATTTTTTTGGAACTTGTTTTGTTATAAAATTCCTGTAGAATGGTTTTTGTTGTAGGGGAAATTGCCTTTAACTGGAATCAGTGTCAATAGACTTGAGGACAGTGAACAATACAAAAACGCTTTTGAAATTAGTGGTCCTCTAATAGAAAAGAGGATTGCAGTATGCCAAAGTAAAGAAGAAGCTAATCACTGGGTCGAATTGTTAAGGAAGCACATGCCTTATCAGTCCAATTCAACCAATATTAACCAAAAAGTTTCACCCTCACAAGCTGAAATTGTTCCACAACCACCACCACATGTAAGTCATTTTATCCATAGTTTCTGCTTGCTTGGTTTTGCAATTTGTGTTCAATTTTATTTTACTGAATTACAATATTCTGAGGAATTTTTTTGGTATTGAAATAATGCTTATAGGTAACTCCAGATTATTATGATAAAATATTTTTATATTAATATTAGAAACAAAATAATGGAAGGGGTGGGGTGGAAAGAGGTGTTAATTTATATTATTGCAATTTTGCAGAAAATTTCTGATCTTTTCAATTTAAAAATTCAAAATTTTGGCAGCAAATAGATACAATACCCTTCTATCTTGTATTAAAATTTGGAACGCGCCTGACTTGTAGATTTTTGATGAGGGCGACTAAAAGTAGCATAACACCATTATCACAAAATTATTTAATTCATAATGATCAAATTAGAGAATAACTCCCTTATTTCTCTTAAATATTAACCCTTTCACCGATTTTACCAAAATTTGGGGGTCCAAAATATTTATGCTTAAAGGCATTCAAAATGTTGGGTCAAGGGGTTATTTTATTCTTAAATTTTGGTAAGTTTGTGGATTTATTTAGAATCAAGAAAAATAAATTTATGATTTAGAAATATTAATAATAGAAAAAATAATCATTATTTAAAAATTTTTAAAAGGGAAAATAAATTGATAAATCTTTAATTACGAGGACCATTGTGATATTCTTCGAAGAAAATTATATCTTATATATAAAAATTTATGTGATTGTTATTGACAAATTTTTTGCATTTCTTTCTTCATTTTTTACCCACAAATTTGTGGAGTTCTTAAAATATTTTCTTCATTTTTTACCCACAAATTTGTGGGGTTCTGAAAATATTTTCTTCCATTTTTTACCCACAATTTTGTGGGGGTTCTGAAAGTATTTTCTTCATTTTTTACCCACAAATTTGTGGGTTTCTGAAAATATTTTATTAATTTTTTACCCACAAATTTGTGGGTAAACCGGTGAAAGGGTTAAAAGTAAACCTACATCCCATTTGCTAACATAAATGGTAATTTATTGATAAAGGTGTTAACAAAAATATTATTTTTATTGTTATAGCAATAACCATCGGACAAATCGTCCTAATACTTTTCTAGAAGGTGCTTAATACTCAAACGCCATTTATTAAATCAAAACTTGTTACTTTTCAGATCAGTTAACACCTCTTCCCACTCACCCCTTCGAAAAACTGATTTTTTCTTTACTACCATATAATTTTATATTCATGTAACATGAACACATTTTCTTGGTCAGACCCGATTATAGATCAGAACCTTGAAAAGATCGCAAATGGACCAAACTCGATAGTTACGTGTAAAATAATACAGAGAAGTGGAAATAAAATTTTTTGGGTCTCAAAATACCCGACAATTTTGTTAAAACATAAAAACGAAGAATTTAATGACAAAATGGTACATGTTGATTTGTTATTGCTCACTTTGCAAAAAGTAAGTGAGGTAGTGAGAAACATAGGAGGGAGTTTTTGTCGAGCATGAAATTATCTAAACAAAAGTTTCCAAGAGCATATATTATATTAGGGGTCATCCATTAATTACGTAAGGGTTTTGGGGGGGAAGGGGGTATTGGATATCTTACGGACCCTTACGTAGGGCGGGAGGGGTCCGACGTATTCCTTACGTAAGTTTCTTAAAATATTTTTTTAAATTAAATTTAAAAATCAAATATAATATTTGATAAAAAATCAAATATATTGAAATATATAGTACTTAAAGGCGCTGATACACATGCTACTTACTGGCACGAAAAGCATGCTATTATGACGTAATTTTACGACATTTACGTCATAATAGACGTAATTTTACGACAATTACGTCATAATAGCATGATTTTCGTGCCAGTAAGTAGCATGTGTATCAGCGCCTTAAAAATCATTAAACATAGTGGCATAATAGTATAATATACTAGCTGGCACAGTCGGCCTACCGGCCGCCTTTAGCCATCTAGACCGTGTCGGATGTGGTTGTTCGGCTTTCGGCCTCACTCAAGGATATCGCAGGCATACGTGTAGACCGTGGTTGTTCGGCCTTCGGCCTCACTCCAAGGTTCTAAAGTAGCCTATGTTTTTCGTAGCGTTGTAAATAACTTCTACACCAAATTTGGTTAAGATGGTCAAATAGAAACGTAAAGCACGTGCACGCGTATTTGCATTGTCGATCGGTTGACAGATTGACAGCATTCATTATTGTTTTTTAAGTTGATTTTGAGTAGCCTGCCTTCCTTTAAGGAATCTCGATAATCCATTCATGCGCGTCCCATAGGGACGCGCATGAATGGATTATCGAGATTCCTTAAAGGAAGGCAGGCTACTCAAAATCAAGTTTCCTTTCCTTTGCGAATTTTTGCACTATTTCAATACAAAAACATGCGCAGGAACCTACATAATAACTGTGCCAAATTTGGTTCCGATCCTTACGTAAGATGTGGGGGGGGGAGGGGGTCCAAAATTACAAAAATCATCCTTACGTAATTAATGGACGGCCCCTTATGAGAACAGCAGTTTAGACATGAAAGCTTTTCAAAGTTATCCTTTTGATACGCCAACTTTAAGATGAATTCTTGATTTTCGCTAGCGAGTCAATTTTACTTAAGATTGATGGAAATAACTTAATATTAAAATATAAAGTCAGAAGAAATTCATGGGTTATTAGAACACCATAATATAATTTCTACATATTTAAAAAATTATTTTCAGCTCCAATTTAATTTATTAATTTAAATGAAATAATTTCTTTGATTTTTGGTATAAAGAACTTAAGTCAAAAAACACAAGTTTACAGTAGAAGCAAATTAAGTTGTTTTTACCGATTAAAAAAGGTAAATTTCGAAAAAAGTTTATAATATTTTCACTCTCACACTCTTATTTTTGTGATTTGATATAAGTTCTTTATACCATTGGAAAAAGGGAAAAAAATAGAATTGTTTTACTACAATAACCCAGAAACGGCAATTTTTGACTGAAGTTGTTTATACCAATCATCAAAGATTTATTTATTAATTTATTGGTATAGTAAGGAGCCGTTCATAAAGGACGTCCGAAATTTTTTCCAACTTTTCAACCCCTCCCTTCTCATTTGTCTAAAATCGAACTTGATCTTTTAAACTAAAAAACCAATTTATTAATTTTTAATATTTTTATGGCTGCAATAAAAATTGGAATTAAACAAGCAATAATTTATATAAAATTTATTTTATAAACTTTTAAAAATATTTAAACACAATTTTCTTTGAAATCCCAAAAATGGGATTTTTATATGGACGTTACATTTGGACGGCTTTCTGCAGAAAGGAACCAACTCCAATATTTTAATTTTGAGTAATTGACGGTTAAAGTCTAAAGCTCAATTTAAAATTAACCATTGATTTCAGTGAATTTATGATTAACTTATGAAATTTTGAGAACCATGTCATTGTGTACCAGCTTGCTTAATTTTTATGACAACAGAATTTCGTGCAACTTTGTAAAAAATGATTTTGTGGGTTGGTTCCTTTCTGCAGAAAGCCGTTCATTTGTTCAACCCGTCCTCTCGGTCATATTTTGTAAAACCCCCTCCCCCCGGACGTGGACGTCCTTTAAGCCGTATACAGAAAGAAAGCTGGAAACTTATAAGCGCTTACCGCGCTGGTCCGTTCTACACAAAGGAAGCAGGTTGAAGCAGACCAAGCAAAATGTCGGACTCATCGGACGATGATTTGGTTTTGTTAGAAAATGTGTATTTAAAAATGCGAAAAGAAGCTATACATCCCATTAATAGAGATACGCCGGTAAGCGCTTATAAGTTTCCAGCTTTCTTTCTGTATACGGCCATATGGATGACTCCTAAAACTTAAGACTATTAAAACTTTTTTTTACTTTAATTGTTAGTATCTCGAGAAGTACTGATATAAGAATAATGTTGATTTTTATACTTTTAGGTAATAACATTCTCCACAATTTTGTTCCCTTATCTTTTGTTCATAAATTCAACCATTTGTAAGTTATGGGTAAAATGTGTTCATCCAGAATGGAATACAGTGGAAATTTCGGAAAATATACTATTTTGAAAAAATCCAGGGACATGTGACGCATTTGCATTATTGTTCATTTTTTAATATCTACGGAAAATCAGTGATATCATCCATGTCATGTGAACGATGACATCCAAACTTTTTTAAATAGCAACCCTAGACGGCTTTTGAAGAATTCATAATCCTGCTTATGTTCACTGAAAATCTTTATAAAATAGCAGTTTTCCAATATCAAAGACGAAGACCTCCTGGACAAGGTAGACAAATGAAAATGGGGGGGGGGGTCATAAAAAATGTGAAATTTGTAGAACTATGATATCCAAGAATTATTATTTGTAATAATTATAGCAAATATTAATATTGTAATATAATAAATTTTAAAGTAGGTAAATATAAATTTGTAATAAATAATAAATCATTATTACAATGTATTCCTTAAATTATTACTATGAGATATAATCTTTCTACAAATTTCACGTTTTTAATTACCCCCCCCTCCATTTTTCACGTGCTTACCTTTTTTTTTCTTGGATCGACTTCTGCTCTGGAAGTAAGTGCAATTTGTTTAAGATTTTTAGTGGCCGTAAATTAAGATTATAAACTCTTCAAAGGTCATCTGGAAAAAACTGGTTGCTATTTAAAAAAATATTGGATGTCACTGCTTTTCCGTCTACATTAAATGATGGGCAATAATTCAAATGAGGTTACATCTTTCAGGATTTTTTTCAGAATTTGTAAATACCCTGAGATTCTAATAATAAATCACCCCGTTTTCAAATGGAAGTTTTTCAAAATTTGCTTTTTTCCAATTTCTGAGCTTAGTTGGCGTCGCTCAAAAAAAAGGTGGAACTCAGAAAATTCCCACTCTAAACCTTTTTTAAATTTAAAAATTTTCTTACAGTCGTCCCACCAGAACGGCATTAAGGCGGAAATATTTACAATTCTTCCGACAGCCGTAGCGTCCTTTTTTACCGTCGGATTTTTAATTTTTCGCCGGTAACGAAAGCAGATCCCGGGGCTACACAAATTGCCGCTGTAGCTTTTCTTTCGTATCTCGTACTGAACGGCAATAAAATGAAAAAGCAATTTTCAAGAGACTTTTGCCTTCAAATCCTAATTGGAAATTTTTTTAAATTTAATTTTAACGTCGAAATCGCATTTCGCGAGCAATTTTAAGAATTTTCAAGTGAAAACGTGTCATGAAATTATTCTTCATCGACAAAAAAAATGACTCTAAAAACGCTTCAAAGTGAACGTATTTTGTGAAATTCTGAAATTTTTTCTAAAATTTCGATAATTGAATTGTTTCTTTTTGAATCCTCTCACACTTTCAAAGAGTAGCGGAAACTTTTCATACAGTTTTTCCCTAAACCGTTTTGTTTGGGTTGCAAATTGTAATTAGTGGTTTATCTCCCGCGCAAATTTAAATGAACGTTCAAAAGACGTGGCGTCGCTATTTACCGGCCACTTGTAAATTTACAAAAATCGCTGTAAGCATAATATAAAAATGGGTTTTTAAACTTTTTTCATAGATACGAAACGAACGCCGAAAAAAATTAAAAATGAACACATTTTAGTCATTACTGACGAATGGTTGAATTTACGAACAAACAACAAGGTAACAAAATTGTAGATATTATTACCTACAAAAGTAAAAATCAACATTATTTTTCGACCAATACTTTTCTCGAAAATTAATAATGGAAGCAAAAAATGTGGTGTTTGATGGATTTTACAGTGTGACATTTTGCTGTGCTAATAAAAAATAACATTGGAGGTGAAAATCATTTTTTGAATATCTAGAAATTATGTTATGGTGTTGTAAATAAGCTATGAATTTTTTCAAATTTTTAATTTCACGTTTACGTTGTTTCCATCAATCTGAAGTAAAATTGAGGCATTGGTGAAAATCATGATTTCATCTCAAAGTTGGCGCATCGAGGGGCTAAAACACGCATAAACTACTTATCTTAGATATTATGTGCTCTTGGGAACTTTCTGTTAGATAATTTTATGCTCTACAAAAACTTCCTTATGATTTTTATGCTATCTCGTCTACCTTTTGCACCGAAATCGATGATAGTTAAACATGGACCATTTTTTCATCAAATTCCTCGGTTTTAAATTTTTTAACAAAACTGTTGGATATAAGGAGACGCAGAAAATTTTATTTCTACTTCTTTACATATGTATGTTATTTTCATGGTCGATCTCTTTCATGGTTTAATCCTAAAAGTACTGGCCTATGGACATTTATTTCTATTTCTTTTATTACATTTTTTAAAATATAAATTACACTTTGACTGCTACAAACATCACCGGTGATGTTAATTAAAAGTTGCACGCAAGTATTCATAATAAATATAAAATTTTTTACTTTACAGAAAAGGTTACAAATATACTTTGTAGCCTAACAATAACACCATAAAAATTGTAAGCACTCGGGGTTGTTTTTAGGGAGAGATTAAAAATAAATTTTGTCTAAAAATGTTAAAACTTGGAAAATATACTGATATTAAACCTGTAAATACATCAAGAATAGTACAAAAATTCTAAGCACTACAATGTTGTTTTTAGGGAGAGATGAAAAATACATTTTATTTAAAAATTTAGAAACTGTAAATACAGTAAAATTAAATCTGTGACTAAACCAACAATAGTAAAATTTTTTAAGCAGTTTGATCGACTCTATTAAGTCACTGTACTTTTTTGCTGTTTATAAAATTTTATCAAAATTTATTTTTCATCCCTCTCTAAAAACGACCTCATATTGCTTAGATTTTTTAAAATAATTTTAGTATATTTGCAGGTTTAATATTAGTAGCATATTTACAAAGTTTGAAAGATTATAAACAAAATTTATTTTTCATCCCTTCCCAAAGGTAACCCCGTAGTGCTTAGAATTTTTGTGCTATGTTTGGTATATTTGCAGGTTTAATATTAGTATATTTACGAAGTTTCAAAATATTTAAGCCACATGTATTTTTCATCCCTTCTTAAAAAAAACGGATCGATTGTGTTAGTGGTAGAATTGAAATTAGCATGTTTACCGATATGGTATGCATGACCGACAATTCAGATGCATTAGCATCACCGGTGGTGGTTTTAACATTTTTAGTAAGAAAATATAATCAAATTTTCCTCATTTACATGCCATTTAAATAAATGCGAATTAGTTGAAATGTTTACCTTTTCATAATATGTGAACCTTGCGAATGACTTTTTTCTCTTGTGGGGACAGCAAAAAATATGTTAATTGCAGGCTTAGGTATTATAATGTTTCGATACTCATTATCTCAAAAAAAGATAAGAAATAATTTATGAGAATTACAAAATTAGCTTGCAACTTAAGTACAGTTTGTTGTTGTTCCTGTTTTTTATTATTAACAAAAATTTGAAAAATTCTTGTATATGCAGTGTTTAGTTAGGAATTTGTGTCATTCGAACCATTAGGTAATTTATAAAGTCATGCATGCAATCACTTTTTGCATTATTCGTCATGTTTTACAATTTGTAATTCTTCTTCTTCTTCGCGTGCCTATCCGTTACCGGATGTTGGCGACCTCTCTCCTATGTATGTGTTGTGCATTTGTAGTACTATCACACACATAGGGGACCTACTTGTTTAACGCGGGCTCCGAACCGCGGGAAGTGTATACACTTCATCTCCAGAGAGGCTGTTCTAAGCATATTACACCTCGGTGGTTTGCCATTGCCTTCCGAGGGGAGACGGTCAGAATAAAGTTTTTACTGAGCCCGGAGTCGAACCGGGCATTCCGCATTAGCAGCAATGCACTTAACTGCTTAAGCTGATCACCGTCTCCAGCGGTTTGTAATTTTGTAATTAGCGAGATAAAAAGGTACCTCTACCGTCTTTTTTGAGGAACGAATTTATCGGGGTTACATAATTCAGTAATTTTTTAAATGCTTCTTATTTATCGTGTCCTACAAATAGATGATTTTTTAAGGTTTCATTAAATTCTATTTTAAAATTATTATTTGATTCATTATTTTTGATATTTTAATGAACATAAATTACATGGAATCCAAATTGAACTACTATTATTTAAAAATAACAAACAATAATTATTACAAATTTTTCTCTAACCCACCTTTATTAAATTACTAACCCGCACAGGAGTCCTTCAACCACTTAATTCGTGATTACTATAGTTGCTCAGCCTTTGGCCTCACTCAGGGAGGTTATGACTATAAACTCTATAGTTTGCTCAATCATCTGTCCACTCAGGAAACTTTAGAACAACATTTGAGAACTTTAGTACAAAATTTCATGGAAAATATGTAATTATCTACGCCATTGCCCACAATAATAATTAAGATCGAATGTGTATAATAAAATGGAGCGTAATTACGCTAATTACAAACAGGGTTACGTTAGGATTCTATCTTGGAATAGAAATCCAACGTAGTATAATTTGTAAAGATGCGTTTCGCCATTCAAAAAATACTTTAATTACGCAGTTTTACAAAATTAATAGATTAATAATTTATTTTTGCAAATTAGTTTTATCTATTCTTGTATAATTTGTAAAGATGCAATCGATGGTTTCGTAGTTAATGTAGTGAAAATTGATATTAATCATATCTGTATTTTTTGCTTAACTTAAAAATGCATAAAAACACTTATTAGACACTAAGTCGCAAATTTATGTTTGTGAATTTTTTTTTGCAAGAAAAATACATTAATTACGCAGGTTTTCAAAAGAAGTCGATTAATAATTTATTTATTTCATTCTTTGGTATTATAAAAATGCACTTTGAAATCAAGTTGGTTCTAGTGTAATTAATTCTTTCAAAGAAAGCGATTTTGGAAAATTTAATTGAATTGGGAATTATTCCCAAGGCTGTTCCATAATTAGATTATTTGACTTCATTATTTAAATCAGTTTTGATAACAGTTAAAATTTCTAATCTACAATGTAATATTATTGATGTCTTTTAATATTATCTATAGTGTCCGATTGACAAACACAAAATCTACAGAGAAATTACATAAATTTGTATATAAATAAACATAAACTTTATCTCATCGGTCATTTAAGAAAAAATTCTACTTTGGACACGAAATCACTGTTAGCAAATATTAGAAAAAGATACCATTTTATTTATCGAATCTAAATGAATTCCATAATAATGTGATATCTACGAGCGTAAAAAGAATTTCCGCCTTTATTAGCTTGTCCAATGAAAAAATAGAGCTTATGGAAATGTAAAGCTGGTTAATAATTTATTCAGAGCAGAGCTTATAAGTTACAGCTTCATTTAAAAAAAAGTAGCTCAACTCTGTACGTGCAACTTTATTTGGGTTTTTCTTTGTTGATTAAGTTCTAATTATGTAAGATATCGTGAACTAAAAAGTTCGTCGCCAGCAAAGCCACTGAATATTTTCATTGCTGATGAGAATTTAAATGCCTGTAATTTAAACAAAAAGTTATTAACTTCAAAACACCATTTCCTGAACTCGTTTTTAAAATTAAACAATAAATTATTTGCTGCTGCTATTACTTCGGTATTTGTTCCAGTGCCACTTAAAATTGATAATTTTATTAACTGTGACCAAATCACTTCAAACAGTTATTAGGGTTAAGTAAAAATAAATCTTGCTATGCACTCATAATATTTAAAAAAATATTTAAATTGATAAATGAAAGAGAAAGAAATTAATTTCATTAATGGTTTTTTGACTTGGTTGTTATTTTATTGTGAATTACAATTGTTTACTCTTGCTATATTTTTCTTGAGCTATTGTTTAATGGCAGAAAAACTGGGGTTATTGTATGTACTATATACTAATTACTCAAGGGTTTGTAACATTTTTATTAAGGTATTATTTTTTTGTGTTTAATGATCATTTGTGATTATTTGAGATTGTTTATAATTATAATAAATTATTTTACGGGTACCTCGATGGAGTAAACAAAATTAAGAATTAGATTAGACGCATGCGATTTGCAGAAGAGCCAATGACCAATACTGAATGGGAAGTAATTATATTTTTCCGATAAATGTGGTTTTCTAAATTCCAACACGCACATAGGAGGGAGGTCGCCTACGCCTAAAGCAGGTATGGCACAAGGAGGAGGGAAGAATCGCCAAATGTTTTAGCTCCAAGTTTCTTGGGAAATACAATAAATTCCGATTTTAAGCCATTCTTGAAGGATGTTTCTAGAGTCACAGATCCGGCTGAACACCGAAGTCAGTTATTTCACACTGTTCTGACTTGCACATAGTTAGGACCAGATGCTTTTTCCCTACTATTTTGGCGAATTGTATTTCCTCTGCTAGGATTCTTGGCCCCGTTTTGCACTATATCTGGGAGAGTTCTGGTCGATTGTCGTAAAACAGCTGTTTTACTATTTTTTAAAAGAAAATACATAGCAAAAAGTTTGCTAGCGCTTAGGAAACCTTGGTCATCAAAAATTAAGGAAGTATATTTAAAATGGCCAAAATATTTTTGCTAAGCCTGCAGTGATTTTTTTTGGTCAAAAATGGCGGCACTTTCGGGCTGACAAATCAGAGATTTTATTAGAAACCCAAACCTTAAAAAATATTCAAAAATTAGGACCTTCCGACCATTTTTAGGCAAGTCTTTATATCCTGCTTTGGAAGCTGTTGTTAAAATATTTTTTCTCCAGAACAGCATAAAGTGCAGAATTACGTTGAGATTAATTAAAGCGAAAATCAGCTATTCCGATACAAACTACAAACGCACTTTGTAATTAACAATTTATTTAAAATTTAATATATTTTTGATAGATTTGAAAGTTTTAATGGTTTTAATAACTTACAGTTTATATAGAAAGAACATAATATAATATTATGTTAATTTATTATAAATAGACCTCCCACAGGTCACAGGTATGTGACCGCCCACGTACAAACCCATACTATCAGTTGTATGCATTTTATTATTATTTCTGAAGTAATTTACATTACAATATAATACAATAATTTTATTTAAATTTTACAAATTCACTGAAATAATCATTTATTTTGTAATATTCCTTTAATTCTTTAGTACAGATTTTCTTTTTTTTTTATTTCGATTACGCCTTTGGTCTGGAGAAAAAATAGCATACGTGATTCGCACAGAAACAAATAACTATTAAAGTGTTATTAATAATAAAGTAAATTTAATTTACTTAACGAAATTCTTCGAAAAATCGCAGAAGATCGTTTTTGGATTTTTTTAATAATTTTCTTACACTGATATGTAAACATGAATAAAGAATTAGATTTACTATAATCTGAATATCGCTTAAAATGAAATTTTGTGTTTAGGAATCCACGAACCTTGATTTTCATTCTCGTGTTTCAAGATTGAACAAAACTAGTGCTTGTTTAATTTTTATAACTTTCTGTAAATAAATGACATAAAACACTAGACATTGCCCTGTGTAATGACCTACTCCGCCTCTTTCCTTGGCGATAAAAAATAATTGATTGCAAATAAGTAGTAACTTAATAATTGAATAAGTAGGTAGTTTTAAAAGTATTGAGTAGTTTTCTTTTTTAAAATTTCTAAGTTTATACTTGGGTAGCATAAAGATTTACTGTTGTTTAATTCAATTTTATCAGCGTCTATGAAGATTATTTGATCCGTTACATAATTTTTAACTTTTGGTGAAAGCTTTGCTGAAAGTAAAACCGTGTTCCACAATCTGGGGTAAATAATTATTGTATTTCATTTGAAGTCAAGTAGGGTCTTCTCCACGATAGGAGTACGGTAAATGACCGCATATAAGTAAATCCTAAGGATTGATGCATCGAGGAATTATGTGAATGCATTATTTCTTAAAAAAACGCATCAATAATTGGAAAATTTTTATTTTAACTTCAAGAGCGAACATTGCGATTATACGTGAACCATCGTGGAACACAAGAACATTTAAAAATCCTCCGCGGCTCTACTGGCAAGACATTTTTCTTTTGGTAAAATTTTTCCTTTCATTTTCGCATAAATGAGAGTCAATGTTTGCAATTTCACGTCGAATGTTCTTGAGGTTTGTCGACATATACTTTTCCTTTCAAGTAGCCCCAAAGAAAAAAATCTAGTCAGCACGTCGAGAGATAACGCGATCTTAGAATGAAATAAAGTTATTGTTTCGTTTGCTGTATGGCATGTTGCCCCGTTTTGCTGAAACCACAAATCCTCGAGATCCATATTAATTAATTTTGGCCACAAAAATTTAGTAACATGTTACCATAACGAGAACCATTAATCGTAAGCATATTAACATTTCGTGTATGGAACCGGGGTTAAATAGAAGCACACCATTGGTTGAATAGCAGCCCTGCACCGTAGATGCTTGCTAGTAGACTGCGTGCAAAAGCTCAAAAGTTATACAATGCGCGAAGGGCGAAATACATACATATAAATGTTACGTGAAAACATTAGCTTGGCGCGAAAATTTAAAAAATGTGAATAAAAAAAGACGTAATTACTCGTTCTTGAAAATTAATATGAAAAAAATATCACTAGGCATGTAATTTAATAAAAAAGTTATTGTTATTTATTTTATTTTGAAAGTAAACGAAAGTAAACATGCAACGAATGTTTTCTAGTTGGGCTTTTTAGTGTTTGAACGTGTTTTCGTTAATGCGCCGATGACAGTATAACTTTTGACCTTTCGCATCTACTCTACTTACGTTTTTTTGACGGTTAGTGTTTACCTCACCTTACAAATAAGGCCGTAAGCGCAAGAGTGGTGTAACCCTCAAATTGCCAAAATTGGGTTTTTTGGTGTAATGCCTCTGTCTTAGTAATACATTTGAAATAAAATCGATGTAACCAACATTATTGTAATATTCTAATAAATGGAAGCCATACAATGTTTTTGCATTCCATAAATGTAATGCATATTTCAAAGCTTTAGTGGTGAATATCTGCAATAGTTATATTTGATGGTTACACCACTCTTGCGCTCACGGCCTCAAATACGAGTCTAAGAATAAATATAAAGCATTTTAAAATCAAAAGGCGTTTGTTTCTTTGTTCCTTATTGTTTTATCGAACCTGAAATTTTATTTTATTATGCAAGTGTTTTTTAATTTGAAATAATAAAAATTAAATAATTACTATTACAATCAATTGATATGTATTTAAAATGTATTGTTTGCACTATTTCCATAATTTGTTTAATGCGTTAATGAAGGGAGATAACAAGTTTTTCAATGTAGAATAGTATTTTCTTTTTCTTTGTATTTCTATTGACCTTCAGCGTTTTTTAAAGAACCTAATTACAAAGCTATTTTAAATATAAAAAATATTACTTAAATCAGTAGTATCTAACTCATTTTCATTGCACACAAATTAAAATATTTATAATTAAATCAACTCCCAATTTACATTACCTTTGGTGACGCCACTAACAACAACATGGCTGTGTTTGGACGTACATATCGAAATTCACAGTTGTTTTATGGTTAAAGTTTACAAAAGTTCTGGCACGTTGTTAAATTTATTCTTATATATTTTGTTATTTATTTAACTTATTTATATCTTGAGCCTAAAGAACGTATTTTTATTTAATGCGTTTACTTACTCATTTGAAATCTTCCCGCATGGTGGTGTTTGCATAATGTAAATTGTGAATAGAAAGCGAATACAAATGTGAGGTTAACAAACGCCAACACAAGTTGCTACTAGCTAGAGATAGTTACAAAGCTCAAGAACCCCAATCTGCGCGAGGAGGAGCCAATGGGCCAAAATACATATACGAATTTGAACCTTTTGCGTCGATTTTTAGGGTTCTTGAGCTTTGAAACTATCTCTACGATGCCAACGGTTCAAAAATATTACCTTGAAGGCTCAAATCCCAACTTTTTAGCTTCTTTATGACACGTAGATCTCAAAACACATCTTCCTACAGCATCACTCCAGAGTATACTCAATTGTTCGTAGTTGGAACGTTTGTCTTAATTTTTCTAAACAAAGCTCTTTTGTCGGTGTCTGTAAGTTTACCTTTTTTCACGTACCCTGGGCTTCAAGGCAATTGAACTACTTGTTTAGTGTAATCTCACCATATTTCTTACACTATACGTGATAGTTTTGGAATATTAGATATTCTGGTTTTCGATAAATTAATAAATAATTTCCTGAATTTTTTTTACCAAAGGCTTTTCCTCTTCCCATTTTCGGTACTTCAAATAACAAAGCTGTTTTATCAATTTTTACAAACCTATGTCAATAAACAAAAGCAGCCGTGTATGCATAGTCAACTTAGTTGCTACTTACATAGCAAATTTAAAATGGCTATGGTTCCCATAGTCATAAACAAATTGTGTTATATTTCTTATATGCGGCTACTACAACCATACGAGTAGCCATGTATAAGAAATATGGGTAATTCCATATCAAATCAACCAAGGTATTTTCATGTCCCTCTTCGATTTTGTTAAAATTTGATATAGTACTTCTTCTTCTTCTTCAGGTGCCTATCCGTTATCGGATGTTGGCGACCTCTCTCCTATGTATGTGTTGTGCATTTGTAGTACTATCACACACATAGGGGACCTACTTGTTTAACGCGGGCTCCGAACCGCGGGAAGTGTATACACTTCATCTCCAGAGAGGCTATTCTTGGCATATTACACCTCGGTGATGGTTTGCCATTGCCTTCCGAGGGGAGACGGTCAGAATAAAGTTTTTACTGAGTACTTTAGTACATTAGTACTTGAGTACATTACATATGAGTACATGAGTACATTACATATGAGTACATGAGTACATTACATATGAGTACATGAGTACATTTTTAAAATAAAATAAAAGTACTAATTTAGTACTTCTAAGTTATGCCAAATAAACGGACCACGATCATTCATTTCGATGTTACTCCTAAACTAACAGCGTGCCCATTCTAGAATTTGGTATGCAAGTAGCCAAAAGTATAATAAAGATAATATTTTGTTGTTGAGAATTTTAAATTACCCCTTTCTTGGGGGAGAGGCACTCAAAGTCAAAATTTGATCAGGGCCCAGCGGCGGATCATTACTTTGCGAGGCCCCAGGCGCAACCTAATTAGGAGGCCCTCTAAAAAACCTCATTCGTTTAGAGGCCCCCTAAAATTTAGAAAAACGTTTTTAATTCATTTTTCAAGTGAAAATTTAAAAAATTCATACGATTTTGAGACTCCAAGCGCGCGCCTCATGCACCTGTCGCCACTGTCAGGGCCCCCATTTTATGACCTTAATTATTTACATAAAAAACTCACCGAAAAGGCCTCATTTCATGAGAAAAAATCGTGTCACTAAATGGTACGGTTCGGCCAGTAGAAATAGTTTATCGGAGCTCTACAAGCCATATTTGAACAAAATTGAAGAGGCACATGAAAATAATTGCAAAAAATTGGTTGATTACATAAAATATGGAATGACCCATACACTACCTTCGGAAAGTTTAAATACACCAATTGTTTTCTTGTTTTCGTAATTTTATTAATTAAAAAAACATTTTATATAATTCTTATGAATTCATTTTGTATTAGTAGTCGTTTATACGCTATAAAAAAGTAAAAAATAAAACGGGAACAGCCAATTATCCTAAACATCCTTTTCATAAAAAAAACACCATTTCGCACAAACGAGGCATTCTGTGAATTACTTTATCAATAACATCTGGTTGAATTTCATTCCACGCCTGTTGGAAGATCTCCCACAAGTGTTTTTGTGACGTAGGACATTTAAGTCGAACCCTAAGCTGGAGTTCGTCCCACAGCAACTCAATAGGGTTCAAGTCCGGAGACTGGGGTGGCCAAATCATATAATTAAGAAGCAATCTCTTTTTCCTCCAAAAATCCTCTAAACAGTTTTGACGAGTTTAGGTAGGAATTTCTTTTTCCCCCCCAGTTTTTAATGTAAATGTAAAAGATGTTAACAAAATATTTTTTCTTAAAATATCCATAAGTTAACATCAAAGATCGTAAAAATACAGAAATTGAAAAAAAAATTGGGTACAGACCCGAAATATAAATATTTTTCAAATGAATAAAATTTCTGACAAATTTAGAAAACTACAATATGTCACTTTATAATGCCATTTATACAGATATCTATGAAACTAACAAATAATTTCTACCATCTAGTAGATGGTGTTATAAAATAAAAATTACAACTTTCTCAAATTAAACGTTCGTTCAAAAATCAAATAAATGTAGGTACATTTAAACTTTCCGAGGGTAGTGTATATAAAAATTATATTTATTAATGTAGGTACTACCTTATAGCCATTTTAATATTTGCTAGTAGCTATAAGTTTACTATATGCATACAGCCGAAGTTGTTTCGCCATGAGTTTTTGTAACCACCCTAATTATCACCAAAGTTCATAAATAGTGCGAGAAATATTAAATATAAAATATTGCAATACGCTAGTTGCGTAGCTCAAGTGGCGCTGCCCTGGTGGCCAAATTTAGCGTAACTGGGGAGGTGGGCGCAAAGGGTTTAAGATACAAGTACTTAATAGTTTAATTACGAATTAAACATTAAGAATTAGAATTAAGAAGTAAATTTGAATTTAAATAATATTCTATATGCCCTATATAACTAAATAGCATTTATTGGTAGTGCTGACGATTTTAGGTAGATTCACATAGAAAAGTTGATTTAAAAATGGGTGCAAAAAGGTATTGTTGTGTAGTTGGATGCAATATAAATCAGAGAAAAAGAATCCTGATTTAACATTTTATCGCTTTCCTGGAAGACCTTACCAGATTAATCAAAAAAATGAGTGGATACAAGCTGTTAAAGAGCGAGTAAGTAATCTCTATTCCATATCTCATAGCCTCGTTCAATCTCCCATCAAATTTCTCTTTCAAAAATTTTCTTGCTAATGCCTCAAAATTGTTTGTTCTAGTTTTTATTCAATGAGCTTTGCTAGAACACGTTATTCTTTTAGTTCTTTCTTCAAACCACTGAAAACAATTTGAGTGGCCGACTGATTTCTCACAAATTTCAATAGCTGCATTTTTTGAGACTACAATTTTTTCTTCAAAAAATGCAATCAAATGTTCAGGACATTGCAACGGTTTTAAAAGAATTTTTAATCCCTCAATTAGTGTACACTGATAACTTCGATAGTTTGACCCCGATTCTTGTAAATCATAAATTTTTGTTATCACTTCATTTAATTCCTTTGTTAGCTGTTTGGCCTTTTCTGTCACAATATTTCTATTACTGGCAAGATCTTTTTCTAACTTTAAATAGTGACTAAATATACAATCAATATTATACATTGCACTGGGTACATTTTCTACATCATCAAATTTGTAATTAACATTGCAATCTATTTGTGATTCTTTTACATGGAAGAAGCTTTTCTATTGTACATCCTTTCTTAATTTATCGCATTGTGCTTTACTAGGCTGACTCCAGAAAAAAAACTAAAAACACTTGTTTTTATACGCTAGTTGCAACTTGTAAATTTTGATAACAAAACATTGTTTATTTTCTTTTATATAATAAAATTCATCTTGGGTATGTACCAGCCTAAACTTAAACGATCGACTACAGTTTATAATAATTATTATATAATAAAATATTTTAAATTAATAAAAATAATTAATATTTTTGCTAATATTACCATATAAACATGAACATTTGGGCATCCCAGTTTAGGCAAAATTTATCCACGAGACGGCGCTTCGTACGCTTTTGGGAGGTACGCAACTAGCGTATAAACATGTCATTTTTATCAATTCCGTGTTATGTTAAAAAATTCAATATTGAACACAATGTACTATATTATGCTATCAAAAAGGTCAAAACAGTCAGAAATGCTAAAAAAAAATTATGAAGTATCAACTTGTTTTACATTAATGTAAATAATTTCTAAATAAATTTTAGTAGGTGGGCCAGCGGCGGATCATGACTTTGCGGGGCCCCACGTGCAACCTGATCTGGAAGTCCCCTAAAAGAAAAACCTCTTTCGTTTTTTTTTCAAACGAAAATTGAAAATTTTCATGCGCCTGTGCTTTGATCCGCCACTGAGGTGGGCCAACTCAGAGCCAGTAGATTCCGTTTCTGAGCCAACTGTAAGGGCCGATTGTATAAGAAGAGTTCAACCTCTGGTAACGGTTAACCAAAAGATTTTTGCTGTATCGGCCAATCAAATGGCAGAAATCCCTGGGTTAACCCTTACTCGAGGTTGAACCTCAGTTATACAACCCGACCTAAGTGGACGGGGCTCGTATACAGGAGCGCCCCTTACGGAATCCACTCTGTTCTTCTATTATGATAATTTTTGTTATTGATTGAAGTCTTCTGGTGAGAATTTGGGCATATATTTTATAAGTGGAAAGTAGGAGGCTAATTCCTCTGTAGTTCTGACATTGGTTGCTATCGCCTTTTTTATATATTGGTTGTTTGATGATAAATTTCCAACACATGCTAATGAAGTGTAGGAGTCGGGAGTATCAGCATATTTAAGTAGTTCCATATTAATTCTGTATCTGTAGCTTTTCTATTTCTAGTGGATTTTAGACATTCCTCTAGTGTAATATGATCTATCGAGGCATTGCTGGATTAGGCTTGTATTGAAGTATTTAGGGTGTCTGGCAATTCACAGTTCACCATAGTGGATCAGCCATTCATCTTCTGTTGTAGTAATAGGTTTGTTTCATCAAGAAAAAATTGAACGGTTCTAGAACTAACGATTCTAGTTCAGAATTTTCGAATACGCATGCGTCCGCAATAACTACTTTAGAACTAGTCGTAAGAAAAAACTTTTGATGAAACAGTTTTAGTTCTAATTATTCGGGAAAACTCGGACGTCGGATTGACTCGAGTTTTATCTTGAACTTTATTAAACCCAACCTAAATTTGTTGTTGCAAATCATGCAGAAACGTACATTTATTTCTCTCTCTTCAGTCCATAACCCTTCGTCAGGGTGTGGTGGTATCAATGTAGAGTTTGTCTGACTATCTGTCGCCAGGCTTCTCTGTCTTGTGCCGTTGTAACTGATTCATGTAGTCCACATCCTATTAAGTTCCTTGTGCGGTCGATCCCGAGTGTTGGTGATCTGCCCCTTGGTCGGCGTCCTTCTATTTTGCCTTCCACAATTGTCTTTTTCATGATTCCATGGCGTCGGTCTTTCTCTCAATATGTCCAAGATATGTTAGGTATTGTTGGTTGATTACCTGGGGTAGCCTAGTGGTGATCTTCAACTCTTCTGTTATTAATACATTGGTGCGTCGCGCTGTCCAAGGTATGCGGAGCAATCTTCTATAGCACCACATTTCAAAAGCGGCTATCCTTCTTTCGTCAGCAGCTTTAATTGTCCATGTTTCTGATGCGTATATTGCTATGGGAAAGATCAAGGATCACACCAGTTTTAGCTTGGTGTTAACTGTTATGGATCTATCTGTCCATATTTTATTTACATTCATTCAATTATAAACATTTAAATTAAAATTAGTCTTTTTCTCCAAATTCTTTATTAAATGACGAGACGCGTTTCGAGAATCTAATGTATTCTCATCATCGGTCGTTATTAAAGGACAAAAACATAAGAGGTGTCAAATTTTATACATCAAATTAAATTAATAAGAGTCGGTCATTAGTATATCAAATAAAAATAAACGAAACGCGTCTCGTCATTTAATAAAGAATTTGGAGAAAAAGACTAATTTTAATTTATTACAAAACTCCAAAAAATTGGGAGAAATAAAATGATTTTTGATATAAACATTTAAGTTGAAAAAATGAGTGATTCAGGTTTCAGTGATCTCAATGATAATATTGACAATGTCTCTAGTGATGAGGAAATTATGCTTGCACAACTTAGCACAAAAGTGCGTAATGAGTTAAAATAATTTTTAATTATTAAAATAAATAAAATAAAATAACTTTTTTTATACATTATTGGTGGCTAAAACAAGTATTCGTACTAGTACGTCTTCAGTCGGGATATTATGGGCGGTCGCCTTTTAGAGTTACTACTAGTTCTTGCTTCTGAACAAGTACTGATTTGAACCGTTCTAGAACTCACAATTAGGCTGTTGAAACAGCGGACTAATAGTTCGTAGAACTAGCAGTTCATATTTTAACGTTTGATGAAACAGATTTTAGTTAACGAGCATGCGCATAGCTCTAGAACTAACGAGAACTCTCGATGAAACAAACCTATTATTTGTTCCATGATCAAATCGGATTATTTGTAGATGACGTTGTCAAATCTAAAGAATGGAAATACCATGCAATTCAAAATGACACATTTTATTGAATCACTCTTTACATTCTAAAATTTCTTGACCGTCTTCCGTGCTTCGAAGGAAACGTAAAAACGGCGATCCCCCTGTTAATAATTTGCCATCATAACAATAAAACAAGGTGGAACTCGCTTTGGCGGCAGTTCTTAGGCTTCTATACAGCTACCTTTCTGGTGTGAGTTGTTACGAGGGTTGCTGTTTAACTTTCTGGCCTAGGGTACACTAAGCGTTGCTAGGTGCAATTTGACATTTGCATTGTAAAGTTTGACATGTTGTAGCATAAACGTACTCAGAACGTTTTGACGTACGGCCATCATTTCTGTTGTTTATAGTGACTTGAAAAAATCAATTTGGCAAAAAAATGGAATTAACTCGTGAACATTTTCGTGCAATCATTTTTCACAACTTTCGAGGTGGATTATCACGACAAGAGTGCATCGATGAAATTAAATCTTTGTATGGCGATGAAGCACCATCCTATAGCACTGTGAAAAACTGGTTTAATGAATTCAATCGTGGCCGACGCTCGCTCGAAGATGAAGGTAGTCCAAAAACAGTCGTTGTGCCAGAGAACATTGATGCCGTCCGTGAACTGATAAAGCAAGATCGTCATGTGACATACCGTGAGATAGAGGCATCCTTGGGCATTTCTTCCACCAGCATACATTCGATATTGCATGGACACCTGGCCGTAAAAAAGGTTTGTTCTCGTTGGATCCCGCATAATTTGACAGTGGCTCAAAAAAAGTGTCGTGTGGATTGGTGCAAAGAAAATTTAAAAAAATACAATCGCGGTGTTTCAAAAGACGTTTATAAGATCGTCACAGGTGACGAATCATGGATCTATGCTTATGAGCCCGAAACAAAACAGCAATCGACCGTGTGGGTCTTCGAAGACGAGCCAAATCCAACGAAAGTTGTTCGTGCAAGAAGCACTTCGAAGCAAATGGTAGCCTGTTTCTTTGGTAAAACTGGTCATGTGGCGACTGTTCCGCTTGAGCAACGTAGGACGGTCAATTCTGAGTGGTACACCACAATTTGTTTGCCTGAAGTCTTCGGAGAAATTCGAAAAACGAACAAGAGAAGACGGATCATTGTGCACCATGACAATGCGAGCTCTCACACATCAGCTCAAACCAGCGCCTTTTTGACCGCCCAAAACGTCGAATTGATGGGTCATCCGCCGTACAGCCCTGACTTGGCACCCAATGACTTCTTTTTATTCCCGAACATCAAGAGAAAAATGCGTGGTCAACGATTTTCGTCGCCAGAAGATGCTGTTGAAGCGTTCAAAAACCATGTTTTGGAGGTGTCTCAATCGGAGTGGAAAAAGTGCTTCGACAATTGGTTTGAGCGCATGCAAAAGTGTATAAATCTTGCTGGAGAATACTTTGAAAAACAATAAAATCATTTTTGATGATAAATATTCGCATTTTCATTATTAGGCCAGAAAGTTAAACAGCAACCCTCGTATTAGCTGGTTATTTTTGGTCGCCATATAATGTAACATCACATAATCAGATAATCTGCACTAATTAAATTTTTGCGGTTGGTAATTATCATTTACTATATAAGTAATAACAATCAAACTTTTCCATTCCATTCGAAACTTTACTTCTCTGTAATGTATGGTCCTTTTTTTGAAGTGGACCAATCCTCTGCTTTCTCTTTTATTTACAACTTAACTTCACTAACCACATCAATAAAAAATTATTTTTTCACATCAAAGTAAAAAAAACAACTAGGAAGTCCATTTTAAATTTAAAACAAATTTGAATTTTATTATACCTTACATACGATGTGTTTACAATGACAATTTCGAGGGTTCTGATTAGGTTTGAATTATGCGGACGGACGGACACGGAGCCAGATCATAAGGCTTCTAGCTATACTTTGTATAAAAGCCTAAAACAGGGTGCAGGCACATTGAAAGGCAAGCTACCCGAGATGTAAAATCCAAAAATGCTCACAGAACTAATTGCAAAAATTAGTAAAGAACAGGTCCTGGACTATATTAAGCGGGAGACTTCTTAATAAAAGTGGAAGAAGAAGACAATAAAAAATATTTTCAATGTTTAATTAACTATTTTATTTTTAAAGTTTAATTTGTTTTAATTAATATAAGGACAAACAAAATTTTACTCATTAACTTCCAGTAACAACTTTTTACTTTCTTCAGATGTTAATTTTGTATCGTTTATTTAGCTATTACCTTATCAATGTAAGATTAAGTTAACCATAATATGCTTGTTTGTTGTAATAATCATGTTAATTTATAATAGAACTATTGTTCAAGATATTCCATAGGAGTCTTATCTATGGATATCATCAAACACCTTTTGTTAATATTTTTCGAGGCATTTGTCCATAAATAGTGCCTACTGTTTAACGTGGATTCTGAATCACGGTATAATCAATATAGGGGGGAGATCTGATGACCTTGAGATTAGGATTTCATATTTTATGTCAACTGCTAGCCCGAGCCACCAGAACGAATTATTAGTGTATTACCGAATATTTTTGAAAATTATTAATGTGGTTGTAAATTTTGAATATTTTTTAACAATCTATTAATGGTGAAGTGAAAATTAAGTGACACGATAAAACGTTTGGATCAAATTAATCAAATTATTTTTAATAATTCAAAATTTTAGAAATCCTGCCGAAATAGATATTTTATCTCAAAACAAACATTTTTCAACCCAATTTTTATTTGATTTCTAATGTACAATAATCTCGAGGACGAACTTCTAGATCTATAAAATAATGAAAATCGTTCAGTGCATATTATGCGACTATTTTAAAATTTCACATAATTTTTTACCATTTGGTAATTCAAAGTGTACTTGAAGGTTCAAAGGTTTTTGTACAAAATTTAAACTTGAATTACAAGTTAAAAATCAACGATTGAGTAATTAATGGCGGCATCTAAACGTTTTTTTTATCTTATATAAAAAAATAAAAGTGAAAGATGAAAAATTGATAGTCGGATGGAAAGACATAATTGATAAAATATTAGATTTTATTGTACTTTATTCAGGCTTGTACAAATTAATACAGCATGCATAGGTAGACAATTTTTTGTGGAAATATTTCTAATTGTAATTTAAACTTAAATTATTGAATATAACAAACATGCGCCTGATTACAAATAATAACGATAAACAATAGTAGCTACAATTCCGAGTACAATAGGAATAATCCAAGACGTTAGTGAAGTTTCGTTTGATGTTTCTTCGGAGTTCGAAGTCCAATTAGGTTTTTCTTTTACTGGACTACGTTCAGATTCCACGATCTCCCCAATTTTATATTTAACCATCAACTCACGAGCATCACTCGAATGACCGACATCTTCAAATTGTTCGCTACCATCACGACCTGCCTGTTCTAATAAAACTTCTTCACCACCAGGATGCTCGTTCAAAAAAGCTGTGACGTCGTATACGCTATTGTGGATTATAATATACGAACTATCGCTGTCGTTATGTGATTTAACTTCTTCGCGAGTAAACTCCTTTGTTGCCATTATTGCTGTTAAAAATTGCACTAATCACCACACAATACTACCAAAAAAAAATGTACAGTTAATCGTGTAACGCAATAATTACGTGGAGTGAACGAATCACGACTTTATCTTGACGAAAAATTATCCGAACTGTTATCAATAACCAACACGAGTACTTTGTACTTGTACCACCGACAACCTCATAAACTACCTAATAACAAAATGTCATTGAATAATGTCACAGAATGTTATAATTACAATTAATTTATAAAAATTGCCTTCTCATTGTACGTGTCTAGCGCAACAAACCAGAAAACTGGTTGGGGTCTAACTAACTTGAGCAGTGTCTGTTGTAGCGCTAACGGTAAAATATTTCCACTTCTCCAACTTCGACAACACATTCAAAGCAAGTTTTATACTTCTTTTCTTACTGATCGATATTTTAATTTTAACTCTCGAGAAAATTAATTTCATCAGCGCCCACACTTATTTGTGCCTCTTCTCGTTACCAATAACAATATTATTTTAAAATATTCAGGCCATTGCCGTACTTGCCAATAGGCTGATGGGAGGTGGGGATTTACCGGAAGAAAACCTCACCAAAGAGATTTAGAAAATATATACGTATAAAAGAGGAATCATTTTTCGAGTTTGTCAATATAATATTTAATCAAATTCGACGATTTTTATAGATATAACCTGAAAAGTAATTTTTTCAAGTAATTATTGTGATACGTATTGAAAAATTAGGAGTGTTAAAATATTTGATTACATTATTTTATATAATATTACGAGCTATGAACTAAATGTGCATTGCTGTACAATGGAAGCCTTAATTCCAATCAGACGTATCAAGGTCTTCATTAAAGAAATTTTAATCAAAGACACTTTAAAAGACTTTTATTTTTAAACAAATTACTTATATCTGTTTTAAAATCATCAAAAACTTATATACAGGGTGTTGAAGAAAGGTGATACCAATTTTTAAGTGCATTACGTAGAAACAAAATAGAACTTCTGAAAACAATCATTTCAGTGTCCCACGTTCGTTTAAATTCGGTCTACAGATATTTTATTAGAAAGTTTGAAATATCCAATCAAGAACAAATAAAATAATGAGCACGACCAAAACAGGTAGAGGGCCGGCCGTACGTTAAAAATTGAAATTGATATTTTGTGCATTTTTTCAATTCGATAGATGCAGTGGCGGATCTATGGGGAGGGGAGTTATAGCCCTCCATACGCATTGCACGTTTGCAAACGTTTTGTAGTTCCGTCAATTTCAAAAGCCCAAAACACGCAAAGTTTTGAAAAGAACGGTGCTGGTGTTTTCAAAATTTTCATTTACAATCATAAGGCGTTTGTAGGAGCTTCAAAGCGAAAAAATCGTTGAGTAGACCGAACGCGCTCATATTTAGCCAGCTAGAGTTTAGACAACCCAGAGTACAACGGACGCTATTCGCCAGAAGTGTAGCTCAGTTTACTATCATCACTGAGTCAAGGCCAGCAGTCAGGGACCACCCTGACTGCTCGAGAGATGGACTTATTTTAAAAAATTAATAAACCCAAAAGGATCGAATGAAATGTTTTCATTTTTGGAATGCATGGTTCCTCATGTTTTGAAGAATATGTAATACAAAAATTATACAAAAATATGTAAAAATGGCGGCGCTACACTTGATGCGGTGGAGACATAGATAGGTGGAGATCCTACACTAATACCCGCGGTGTTGGCTGCATGAAAATCTGCGCAATGGCGCGCCCGAAAATAAAAAAATATATATCCACACTGTAAAAAAAGCACGTCAAAATACATTCAAATACGTGTAATTTTTACATTCAAAATTATAGTAAAAATACATATTGTGTATTATTCTATTGATAATAATGTAATTTCACACTATTATCAATAGAATAATACACAATATCGATGGCTAAGTGCTAAGATGTCGTGACCCACAACTTTTGAGATTTTGCTTTTATATCATTTATACGTAGAGGGTTATTTTTTTAAAATTAAAATACATAGTTTTCTACGTATAAATGATATAAAGGCAAAATATCAAGGGTTGTGGGTTACGACATCTTATCACTTAGCCATCGATATGTATTTTTACTCTAATTTTGAATGTAAAAATTACACGTATTTGAATATTATCTGAACCACGAAAGAAGAGCTCTGTGACGTCAATAATTCGTCATAAATAGCTGAAGATCAGACAACTTTTTAGTTTGCATCTTTGTCCCTCTTACGTTAAACGATATAAGGAAAATATAATGTCATGTCGTTTCTAAGTTCATAAAATAATCACGTGGGGAGCTCTTCTTTCGTGGTTCGGACTATATGTATTTTTACGTGCTTTTTGTTACAGTGCAGCATATTCATAAATAGTGTGACTATTTTGCTAGGTATGGATTTTTTTTGGAGAAAATGGCGATGAGTAATAAAATATACTCTTTGTTTACACACATTTTACACCAAAAAACTTATACACGCAAAAATCGTCCAACTGCGACAAGGTGGAGAGGGGAAAAGTCGGAAAAAATTGCGGACGTCCTTTGTGAACGACCCCTAATATGCCAGGGTTTGAATAATCCAGATTGAGTAACATATTTTTAGCATACCATCTTGCTAAAACGGCCTAAATTGTTTGCATATACAGTAGAATCACGGTTATCTTTTGGCAATTACGTAGCCTTTTCTTAATATATTAGGCTGTTTTTTTATGTGATTGGCGACATGATCTGATTTGTGGAATGAAATAATAATATCTTTAGTCAGTTAAACCATTTGTGAATTACATATTTATACATTCATAATATAGAAGCATTTGTATATTTTTAATTTTTATTTTTACGAAAATTCAAGGTAATCCGAGGGACTTCCCATCCCGTAAATGCTCGGATAATCGGGGTTCTACTGTATATAATATTATAATAAATTATATTCGAGCTCTGGAGGTTTTAACTATACTTAAAATGTATTTTATTTGTAAAATTTAATTCCAAAAAAGGTATTAGTGTTATTTAGTTACACATTATTATAATATCGCGTAAATGAAAATTTAGGATTTGGCGAATATCCGAATATTCTTAAATTTATTATTACGCGACCTTTCTATGAGAATTGAGATAATAATTGTTGTAATATTCATAAAATTAACCACGTAAAAATAATAGGGATAATTCCATCATATTAAGCAAGAAAATCGGACAAGAAAATTATTGCATAATCGATGCAAAACTCGGATCATTATAAAAGTTAGGATTTCCAAATGGACAAATGTGTCCATGATTTAATTGCTTTTAATAGTTGAATATATTTTTGAAATTGGTGGAGAAGGTTTCAGTCTTCAGAAAGAAATTATTACATAGAAAAGAAATTTAAATTACGACGATGTCAAAAAGAAAGTTTCCAATTTTATTGTTGAAGCAATTTGTGACCTCCAATGAAGTTGTTTTCTCTCATGATATAAAAATGATATTTGAAAAGCACCTATTTCAACTTGTCAACTGGTTTAAAAAACACTTTCAAAAAGTTAATAATATAGAAAAGTTCACATGGATTCAAAAAACATTCATTACATCGCCGTCGGCACAAGAAGAGATTGCGACAGTACATAAACAAAATTTTCCAATAATATGGAACTGGTTGAATTCTGGATATCAGGAAAAAATAAATTTCCTAAAGCGGTTTCCATTTGCAACGAATTTCGAAAGTCGGAGAAGTTAAGTCTTCAGATAGGAATTTTCCCATGTAGGGTGTTTGAAAACATAGGATACCAATTAGACTAATAAACAAAAACAAAAGTCTGTATAAACATGTCCAAAACCAATTTTTTAAATCTTGTAATTTGTTTTATTTATTTTACTATAGAAAAGGTCTTCTAACTGAGAAATAAATAGTTTTTGGACTTTTTCTTTGTTTTAATTAGTTTTATTTACTTCTAAAATTTGATACCACCTTTTGCCAACACCCCGTATATTGTAATACTGATATGTGTTTTTAACGGAAACACAGCATTGCATTTCCTTAATTTGAAAAAATATCATATTAGGGAAAAACTGGAGAAATCGGGAAATTCGTTTTATAAAATTTATAAAACTAAAATAAAAGAACAAAAAACGAGTAAATAAAAAAAACTGAAACCTTGAAAAATATTCCTTAAAAATGACTAAGAAATTATCAACTTTGAAAGATCACCATTGTGGCTCTATTAGTAGAAAATTGTTCTATGCGAAAATTTCCAACGAATTGAGTCAAGTTTCAGTCATCTGTGGAGCACCACTTTTATGTCAGATGAACAGGAAAGAAATTAAATTCCGAAAACTATGATATTTTGGACAAAAAACTTTGGTTGTTCGGAGAGCTGTACCTCAGGACATATATGTACATATAAAAACTATTAGAACAATATTTATTTTAGGTTTTACTCAGAATTCAATTTACAATATATTATGTAATATTTGAAACGATAAATCCACAAGTTTTTCATTTTTTTAGAGTTTCTTAAATAAATTTGGCTCTATTTCAGTTCGAGCCTGTTTTTGGAAACTTAGGAACTGTTTTCCCATGCCAAAACTAAAGGGTTTAAGCAAAAAAATTGCAATTCTGAGATATTTCACGCATATCCCTTTTTTGCGATGTTATGAATGAACTTACAGTAATATTGAGGTATTTATACAACATACGACTATGTAGTGCTATGTTTGCTAAATGCAAATTGGTGAATCCGTTACCTTGAATTATTATAAAAATTCCTAATTTGATTTGACGCAACGGTTTGATATAAAAAGAAATTGTATTATTATTAAAACGACGTATAAATAAACGTCATCATATTAAGTAATTATGTAATAGAGTTAAATTTAATAAAACTTTGAAGAAAGGCTGCGTTCTTAAAACGTATAATATTCAAGGTCGCCAAATATTTTCATATGTACAATACTTACAATAAATACGATTCTCATGTAATTACACAAATTTAACAAGTCGTGAAAATCCAACAATGAGGATATCATTAGCAGTATTTCACAAATAAGTAATAATTTTATTATTTACATTGTAAGAGAGGATTTGGAATACATTTTCTGGTTAAAAGTTTTGGGAAGGATTTTCGCCATACTCTGTCATTATCCGTCCTTGTACTTGCTACTGTGACGAATGAACATTAGTAAAATGAACTTTACCCAAAAATTTGCTTCTCAATATTTCATAATTAACTGTTAATTTACATGCAAATTACTTTAAAGTGGTAGTACCATTTTTTAATTAATAATTTATTGCGAACAAAGTAGAAATTTTTACTTAAAATGCTAAATAACGCAATTAATTTATTGTTTGATTATTTATTTATTTGTGATTTATTTTTTATTTTTAACAGCTTGACAATCGAGGATATTGCAATCGAACGTCTGTTCTACTTTTTTCTTATCATCCTCCATTTTCGTCAACAGCCCTTCCTACTGTTTCTTATCCTCCAGCAGCTCCTTATGCAAATTTGACAAAACTTTATAGAAAAATGGTAAAATCGAAAGAAATTACCAGTAGATTACTCAAAAAATTATTATATCCTGAATATGCTGGTAAAAAAATTGATTTGTCATTTGTGAAACGACGCAGGCATAGAACTGAAATAACAATATTACCTCGAGATTGTCGTCATCGAAGTAGTTATGTAATCTGTGATACCGATTCGGGCACTTCGTCCACTTCAGATAACGATTCCGATGATGAAGGATCGTCTAGTCATAAAGTGGGCAAGCAAAAATTTTCGAGTTATTGCGCAAGCGATGATTCCGAAGTATCCAGTAATCCTTTTGGATATATTCGTTATTATAATCCTCAAACGGGTCAACAGCGAGAAGAAACAAAATACGAAAGCATGATCGATTATGGCGAAGTTTATACACCACCCACCGTGGTCGAAACCATGGCACCCATAAAATCCAGTATTATTTTAACCTCCACTGCCAGAGTTGAGTTAGCTCATCAAATTTCCGAAGCTTCCGATGATAGCTTGATTATTGCACCCAAACCCTACATGACGTGTGACGATTTAGTACATTTGGACACCGATGTAAAATTAACACACAGTTCTCCAACTGTAAGGCAAAGTTTACCATCAAAATTTGTTGGTAATAAATTTAATAAAAATAGTTTAACAGTTATCGATATTCCTCCCTGGCAATCGACTAGCGACAATTATCTTACTTGTAGATCTAATGTATTTTGTCATTTATCTGAACAAAATAATTCTAGTTCGAGCACCACTACACATTCGAGTAGTTTAGATTTACCAGCGGTAAATTCTGTACCTTTACCAGATACCATTTTAGCTGAATTGCTTTATAACACGGAAGAAACTGGTTCCGAATTAAGACCAGAATCGAAATCCACAGATAATAAAGTTATTAAACCACCAACTATGTTTCGTAATACCGAAGATTTAAGTAATTATAGTGGTAAAAATGAAAAGCACGAACATCCCAAACGCCGATCTAGTATTCAAATAAATCCTGAAGTACCTCGTAGTTGTAGTCCGCTCAGACGATGCATGAGCTATCAATTGGTGCAATTGTCCGATCCGAATTTACCTTACACTCCTTGCTGTCGATGTATGGAACCATGCCATAGCAGTCGAAGATCGTCAGATTCGGGAATGGCTGGTAGTTGCACACTAAATTCGCCAGATTATCCTACAGAAAAAAGACAAAGTTCTGAAAGTCTCGATATTTATAACAACGACGATGTAGATTTAAGTTGTTTGGGTGGCAATATCATCTCCTTTAGCGAATTGGAAGCAAGAAAGTTTGAGTATCAATGCCAATGCACGTCACCGTTTGGTTCGACACCTAGAACGTCTTGCCAACCTTCCATCTCAGAAAATATAATCACCGGTTCGCGGGAATCAATGCGTACTTCTCACGTCGACATTCATAAGATTTCTACTCCTCACCCTTGGGAATCTGAACATTTAATCCATTCCAAACTCATGAAAATACGTTCCCAAAGTGTTACGCTTCAAAGACAAAAGGGCAAATCAGCTAAAGAACCTGACCAGAAAATGCTAAAATCGGTAGATAATATTTTAGATGATTCTAATATTGCTGCACTGACTTCTCAGGATGCGGAAGAGAATAAAGGCGAGCTGTACACGTCAGGATTATATGCTCATTGGTGGCTTAAGGCAAAAATTCCATACGAAGTTGTTAAAGGCATTTACGAAGAAACACGTTCTCCCACTGCAGGCAAGGGTTGACTGTATTTGTTTGGCTTGTTTTGGCTTAAGAAATCCTTATTAATATTTCACAAATTTAACCTGTGCTGCTTTTGATGCTGACCCTTGCCTGTACTTTGAACTAAAACTTAACATTTCTTAGAACGATGAACAAAATGTTGATATACTATTTAGTGGCTTTTTTTACCAACAATATGTGGATTATACGGTTTTGATTTTATCGTTTTTCGCTGGAGTTAACATTTTATTTTTTTTATAATTTTTAGACCAGTAATTTTGTTTAAAAATTTATTTTTGTATTACAATCAATTTAAAGTTTTTATATTACAATAGCTGAGAAGTTTTTTATCACGACATTCTTTATATTTTATATCAGAATTTGAAGTGAAGTGGATTACGTATATTATATTGAATGATTTGCAAAAATGTATACGAAAGCGGTGATAATAAAATTCAAATAAAAAATTCTCGTTTTACTAAGGTATTACTGAAATCACATGTTCCATTATTCAATTACGTCCCAATACCACAGATTTGCATTCATTGAATGGGCGATAATTTTATTTACTTGATTTTATCTTTCTTATCAAGTTATTCTTGATCTTTAAACATTGTATAATTGTGTAAATGTATTCGTTTGCTTAATATTTTTAAAAATAGACATGGAGGTTACTAAAGTATAAGTTGTATTTATAAATTTATAATTTCAATGGATACTGGATATATAATTGTTTATTTGAACACCATTTGTTAGAAAATTCTCGTTACTTAAAATTTCAGTGATATGTTTAGCCATTCTGATTTTGATACAATTTTAAAGTTGCTAAGGCTAGTCGTGCAATTAATTTGTAGACCTCTGAGCGATTAGCCAAGTTTCAAATCTTACATTATACAGTATGAGACTCTTTTGCATTTTTTTGTGAGAAGTAGAAATTTTTTAAATCATGTCTGATCTGAAAATTACCTGTTTATTAACTTCCCTTTTTTGTTTTGTTGTGTAATTTTAATTTGTGATTTTGATACTGTTTTGCAAAAAAATATTATTTAGTTGTTTTTTGTTTATAGATGTCACCTCTCGTGGCGGCGGCAACCACGACCAGCGGAGGAAACCGTCAAGGGGTAGGAGCAAGCAGTAACGTTCGTTCCACTCCTCTGTTCTTAAATCAAAATATAGCATTAAATAATAACCGTGGTTGGTCAGCTAGTTGCTTAAGACCTGCACCTCCTTTGCGCCCTTGCCTTGCCCTTGGTACAGTTCCTAACGGATCTCCAATTCGTTCTACTCGTAAACCTATTTCGTATAAAGAAGACGCCCTCATATTAGACGTTATCGAAGCATATTGCTCCAATGTCAAACCAAGAAATACAGTCAAATCCGGTAAGTTATTAAAATTGAACCTTCGCTTCTCTATATTGTTTTCTTGTCAAAAATCTTGAAATGTATTTGTTTCATCTTGGTGGATGGGAAAAGCAGTGGAGATATTAACTGGCGGTAATGTACGAATGCACGACAAGCTAGCACGTTCGCATTTATACAAGTCGAGTGTTGATTTAGGCAGATCATCATCTGCTGCTGTTATTACTCAACCGTTATCGCACAGGCGTAATTTTCGACCTCACGCCAGAGCTTCCACTTGGTGTTGTGGTTCACTTATTTTGAAACGTGTCAAGCATAGTCTATAACCAAACATTGTATGTAGTCGGCTTTTCAGATTCCTCAATTACTTACATAAATTATTATTACTTATTTTTAACAAATTTCAAACAAAATAGACAAGGGTGTTGCATAATTTCTCACATTCAAATAGCAAAGTACAAATCCACTTACGCTACTTTTACTCAAGTTCAGGTAATTTGCAGAGGACGTCCTCATATTTATATCACTTTAAGTTATACGGATGTGCAGGAATAGATGAATGAGATTTTAACTTTCTATTTGTGAAGTTACATGGAGAATGCTATAAATCTCGCATAAAAATGTTGTTTAATTATTGTTATTTATGTAAATTATTATAATAGCAGTTGCATTATGTTTTACACCCAAGAGCACAACAAAGTATTACTTTGAAATTTTATATCAGTTTTAAGTTTGTAAAAGGCGTACAGCCTATTCTGAACCATAATTTAATTTTAAATCGGATTTTTTAGCCTCAACACTTTTAACTCGAGATATTTTTCAAAAAATCGACTGTGATAAGTTTTATTGTTTTTAAAATGTCAAGTCAAGTCAAAATGAAAAGTACACAAATTTGCATGTGCTCTTGAAGAGATTAACGTGAATTTCGAACCACGGCACACTTAATTCAGGAATCGACGAAATAGAGTTTGAATTTATATAAAAAAGTAAGACTAAATTAGTAAAATCATAACCCCTTTATGGGGTTTCCTTTATTTTTCCACCTCTAAGCGTTTTGCATAGACGACATGATGAACTTTGCCGTATAGTTGACGAAATATTAGTCCATTATGTTCATAATATTTCCTTTAATTGACCTTTGTTACTGATTTTGTATTTTCTAAAGTTTTGTCTAAATTATCCTAATTTTTTTTATCACATTTACATAAGGATATTGTCGAACAGTGTCCAGCACCTTTGGACAGACAGTAAAATACAGATGTACGTCATAAGCTTTGTACTTCGGATCATTATCCTAATAATTCAATTTAAATTAAATGTATTTAGAATACCGTAAAGTGGGGTTACTTTGCATTCCGTCGGGTAACTTTGCACCAATGGTGTAAAAGTATATATCTGGTCACCCTGTAATATCATTTTATTTTGTTGCGCTAAAAACTTTTTGTACCGATAGAGGACATTATAAGTGTGATTACAGAATGTTAAATTCCCACTCTTAACATTAGTTGTTGATCAATTGCCGCCGAAAAGTTTAACCTAGAAATTCTGACATTACGAAGTGTGGTAATGGGTTACTTTGCATCAACACCCAATTTATTAGCCAAATATACTACCTAAATTAAGCTGTGCAAAGTATCCCCGTCTTAAGGTATACTTTGCACCACAATTCTAACAAGTTTTTGTAAAAAAGGGCTCAATGAATCAACTTTTAATTGTTGTCACGACTATTTCACTACCCCTGCGATGGCTATCAATGATACCTAAATACTAAAATTGCTTTTAGTACATTATTACAGAACATCAAACAGTACAAGTCAAAAAATTGGTGCAAAGTAACCCCACTTTACGGTACCTAATTTCTCTGCAGTTGGCTATAAATTTTTTTCAGAAGGTCTAAGTAAATTATCCCTACGGTTTTAATAAACTCCAAGTTACTTTCACCGGTCACGGAAATACAGGCCCTACTATAACAATAATTTTGCTTTCAGTTTTGTTTGCGAATCAAAGCTTTGACGATTAACTTCACTAACGTATGGATTTCTTCGTGTGATTCTTCTATGATAATCATTATTTTTCAATAAATTTTGTATTGTTTCGACGGAAATACGTTTTTCAAAACTCTTCTTAAGCTTAATTTTCAATTTTGTAGCATTCGTTTTAGGATCCCTTTTCCCATAGAATGAATTGCTGTTGTTGGTTAATTTCATTTCATCAATCTTGGTTTTTGAAACTATTATAGTTGCAATATTACTTACTATACATTTTTCCTTTTTCATCATGATAAATTATTATCAGCTGCCCTTGATCAAAGAAATATTTTTCGTTATAATTTTTTTCCTAGATGTAACGGGCTTTCTGTATTAAAATTAAAAGTAATATTTGTATTTAATCCCTGCGTCTTTGAATTTGGTGAGTATGTAAGCACCGTTTATATGATTATTCCACTCAGGCACATTGAAACCGGTTTTCAACCAACACAAGAGCACTATTTTATATTGTATATTAACCGATAAATAACCTGCACGAACGACCCATCTCCGCTGATACAGTTGCCCTTGTGGAATATTCGTATGTAACAGCACGAGGGCGAGAAAAATACTCTTAAGATTTGTCGAGTTTAAGGGTCGAGTCGAGTATTTTTCTCGTCCTCATGCTGTTACATACGATTATTCATCTCGAGTAATTTTAAACCAATGAAAACGCTCTATTTGAGATCTGTTAATATTCGGAATCACACCTGTTCCCGGGGATGTATCCACGGTGACAGTTTCGTGTTTATCGCAATTGAAATTTTTTTTAAATAGTTGGTTCAAAATTACTGTATGTGAATTAGCAACCAAACAGTACCCTGAAAGTTTCATATATTTGAATATTTTACTCAGATCAGTCTTTTAGCGCTGCATTCCACTCGTGCTATGCTTTTGTGCAATCTCCTTGCAAAAAGCCTGTTCTCGGGAAAATATTCGAATATTTTCCCTTCCCTGGTGCTGTTACACCCAACAATATATTGTAGCGTCTGATGCCTTGAAGAATGCACGAGTACGCACACAATCGGTTTATGGACCCCTACCTTTAATTCGACTCTTATACTTCTCAGGGTAATATGCGTCGGGATCTGAATCAACCAACACTTCTTATACGAGCTTATTCTTGATTGAACGAATTCTGTATTCCAACAAAGATAAAACTACAGTTGGAATTCCGTTAACAAGTTTTTTAATCAAATCAACAAATTTCAACATATAACCAGAACCCAAACAATCAAACAATCTTTATAAACTACTATTCTACGCACTGATTATTAAAAGGTAGCTAACCTGTGATTTGTATCGTGCGCACTATTTTCTTTCTTCAAAAATTCCACTTTCCAATCTCCAATCTCCAATCTGCTTCTCATATATCGGATAACTTCACGATTTAACTTCGAGACACGATCTCGATCACAACCTTCGTTGCCAACACCTTCTGTATCTCGCTATCTTGCGGAATCTTAAATTCTCCAAGGAATTAATCTTCTTGGGTAGTACCACCGTATATCGTTCACGGATATAAATTATTTCAGTATATTCTAATTGAATTGCAATTATTCGCACAACTGCATCTCGCAGTAACTAATATGCGACCGTCACGCTTCGTGATCTTGATGGAACCTTTATTTACTTTTTATGTAACGTTCGTTACTATATATTTTGTTTTTTTAAACCGGAGCTTCTTATATATCGGTTTGTTTGTACATGGCCGACGGTTCTCTGCACGTTTGATTAATTTCCGCATGTTGTATATCCCGTTTACACAACATGTAACTCGAACAAACTTAAAATTAAATTCAAACGACACAACAAAACAAACACATGTAAACAAATGTGTTTGAACCTCCGGTCTCCAACTGTACTTCTCTCCTTGTTGGTACGACTCTATCCTCAACATGGATAGCGCGTATCACAACAAATGCCCCCTGCTAAGTTTACCCACAGTAGTGCGATGCAACTAACTTGGTAAATCTTCGCATTCATTCAACATCTTCATTCATTCTTCACACCCTTCTTCCATACATGACCCCCTTTCATACCATTCAATTGACCCTGACTTCCCTCTAACATCTTCATTCATTCTCTCTCTTGCTCCAATCACCATCTGTTCCTAACGCTTTTATTCTTTTGCATCGACTTAGGGTCCTCAAACTCAGCGATGTCTTATTCCCAACTGGACTGGCTTTAGCCAAGCCTCTTACGTTCTCCCTGTACTGTGCAGTCTTACCCTAACATACCCTCGGGCTATGTTGGTGCGTACACCTCCCTCTTAATGGACCTGCATATCCTGCAGTAGTCACTTACATTTATCCCTTCCCTTCCCTTTGTAGCGTCAGTGGTTTGTAAACATAATTTGAGAATGCCTACGAGATTACCCGTGTAAAATTATTTTTTTATATGTACGAGGTACTGTTAGTCATTCAATTCATCCTTATGGTGACTCTTCTTCTTGCGGGTCCGCAACGTATGGGTATAACAGGTTAAAATGAAATTTTCCCCGAATTTCTCCCCCCTGATCTCGTTCATCAAAATTATTCTTTGAATCTTTCCTAAATTTTAAGATTTCTAACTTGTGCCTAAATATAATCGTTATCGTTAACCACCTCATGGATCCTAAAAGGTCCTTCGTATGGCAACGATAACTTCGCACAGATGTTCTGCGCCCGGTTTGAGGTTCTCAAACTTTTAACGACTACCCTGTCCCCTATATTGAATGACAGTCGCTTTCAGATTCTTCTATTCATCCGTTCTTCATACTTCCTCGAACTTCGATGCGCGTTTTCTGAAATGATCAATGATCAACACAACGATCATTGTTAAAAATAAGTCGCATTGTCTTTTAATATGCGGTCGGGTTTGATTACGTCGTTTGCGAAATTTTCTCGGCAGTGAATGTTGGTAGCTTTATTCGCTATGTACAGCTCATTTGCCGCTATGCTTTTAAGAAGCCATTGATCCCTGATTTGACTGAATTCCGGACTCCCTTGACTCCTGTAAATATTTTTCTATGAATAAACTCCGTGTCCCTGATTTAAATTTGTTTGCGCGTCTAAAATGTCCTTCAACTTCTTCTTACTATTTCATATAATCTTTCACATATATCTTCTGACACTCGCAGTGCATTCACTTGTCGAGTATCTACTGATACCTTAAATTATTATTGTAGCGCATAGCTTACAATAACACCCCTGTAGATTTTCTTGTAGATTCTTGAAGACTTCTTGTCGACTCTTATTCACCCCTCATCTTCCCTGCTGAAGGCATCCGCGATCAAATTATCTTTCTCATCATGAGAATTAACACGGAGTAATCCGTCTCAATCACAAATCTATTTCCCTTAAACTATTTTAACTGGTTCAATGCGCACACAATTGCTAACATTTCCTTGAAACTATTGAAGATATCTTCATGTACCCGTCCTCAATTCCAACGTGTACCTTTTTTAATGACGTTAAGAAACCTAACGTTTTTCACCACTCCGAGAAAACTTCGCAACGTAAATTCCGTGTTCGCGGCTAAATTTTAACCTCCTCCAATCTATCATTGTCGACTGAGATTCCTACTCGGTCTACCGTGAACCCTAAAAATTTTACTCGATTCAACATAAATTGACATTTTGATAAATTTAGTTTAAGCCCTGTTTGTTCCAACGTGCTTAATACCTCTTCCAACTGTCGTAAATGATCTTCCTCGTTGTCCGAAAATACCAACATGTCATCAACATAGTGGACAAGATAGTCTTCGTGCCTTTTGAGTACTTATCTAAAATACTCCTGACTCGTTTATTATTGATTTAATTGCATTTTCTATCTCCGTTGACAGTGACATTTAATTTATTACATAATTTCAAACTTTTGCCTAAATCGGGTTGTTCATTTGACTTTTCCATTTTATTGACGGTTTGATTATTTTTCAATCTTTTACCGACAATGGAATTGTTAATGATTGATTTCAAAGGTTGGCCTAAAATTGGTTTGTTTATATTTGAATTCAAATGTGGTTCTAAAATTGATCCTTTGTTATTTTCTAATGGGAGCCTAAATATGACTCTTCGTTTATTGGTGAATTCTAATGTGTACCTAAAATTGATCTTTTATTGAATTTGTGAATTCTAACTTTGATCTAAAATTGATCTTTTAATGAATTCTAACGCGTACCTAAACTTGATCTTTTATTGAATTCTAACGCGTACCTAAACTTGATTCTCCGTTTCTTTGTGAATTCTAATGGGTACCTAAACTTGACCCATTTATTATTTTCTAATGTGAACCTAAACTTGATTTGTTATTCACAATTCTGCTCACGCCTCTATGTACTCTTCCCGGGGTACATAGGTATTAAGCCCCCTGCGTGTGCTTTCCGCTTAAGGAAAGTTCGACCCCGAACATACATGCACCGCGGCTCGCGTGTTAGCCGTCGGTCGGTTCGTGGTGTCGATCGCCATCCGATAGACATCCCTGTTGATGTCTTTTGGCGGTGCGTCTTTCTCCCGGTCGCGTTGTCGCCAGCCTTTTCGATCCATACCGCCGTAAACCTGGCATGCCCCCATGCGCGGATGATCGTACCCCCCTGATGCTGGTCTGTTCCAACTAAATTGCTGGTCCCGCATCTTATTTGGTTGCGCGCGCCAGTCGCTTCCTTCCCATCGCACATATGGAATTGTCGCTGGTCGCGTTTTCTCCCCTTTACAACCGATGCTTCCGTTAAACCCCTTTACAAATTCGATGAACCCTTCCATCGTCTCTACCTTGGTCTCGATACCAATCCCGGCGTTCACATCCTTCCCGGAATGCCCCCCGATTGCTCTGACCAACAGTACTTCAACCTCGCGTGGCTCTACCTGCTGTGCTGGGTTAATTCCATTAACCGCACACTTCTCGTTAGCCGCGATTTCGTCTGCCCCCTCTTTATCAATATTAGTGATTTTCTCACTCTCCCCTTTCATTCTCTCTTCACTAACATTCACCCTTGACAATTTTCCCTCCTGTCTATTGAATGTTTCCTCGATCTCTGTAAAGAGGACGTCCTGTTGGTCAAATCGTTCATTCATCTGATCAAAACCTTTATTCATACAAGCATTCCTTTTCCCAATTTGTTCATTCAACTGATCAAAACCTTTATTCATACTAGTTTTTATCTCATTCAAACTTTCATCCCATTTTCTCCCTCTTTCAATCATCTGATCCATATTTGCATCCCATTTTCTCCCTCTTTCTCTCTCTTCCTTCGCTTTTTCACTATCTTCCTTCATACTTGCATACATCTCTCTCAACATTGCCATTATCTGGTCCACATCTTGTACTGGCTCTATGCTTTCATACCCCACATTTACTCTCCCCCTACTTGCATCTCTACTGTGCGTATTCATGTTAATCTTTTCATGTTCATCTTTGTTGGATCTTAAGCTGTCGTATACTGAGTTGAATTCTTGCCCCTTATCGTTGAGGTGCCACTTTTATGTGGCTTTAAACGATTGAATTCTCGCCCTCTAGTTGGGTGCCACTTTTATGTAGCGTCTGATGCCTTGAAGAATGCACGAGTACGCACACAATCGGTTTATGGACCCCTACCTTTAATTCGACTCTTATACTTCTCAGGGTAATATGCGTCGGGATCTGAATCAACCAACACTTCTTATACGAGCTTATTCTTGATTGAACGAATTCTGTATTCCAACAAAGATAAAACTACAGTTGGAATTCCGTTAACAAGTTTTTTAATCAAATCAACAAATTTCAACATATAACCAGAACCCAAACAATCAAACAATCTTTATAAACTACTATTCTACGCACTGATTATTAAAAGGTAGCTAACCTGTGATTTGTATCGTGCGCACTATTTTCTTTCTTCAAAAATTCCACTTTCCAATCTCCAATCTCCAATCTGCTTCTCATATATCGGATAACTTCACGATTTAACTTCGAGACACGATCTCGATCACAACCTTCGTTGCCAACACCTTCTGTATCTCGCTATCTTGCGGAATCTTAAATTCTCCAAGGAATTAATCTTCTTGGGTAGTACCACCGTATATCGTTCACGGATATAAATTATTTCAGTATATTCTAATTGAATTGCAATTATTCGCACAACTGCATCTCGCAGTAATTAATATGCGACCGTCACGCTTCGTGATCTTGATGGAACCGTTATTTACTTTTTATGTAACGTTCGTTACTATATATTTTGTTTTTTTAAACCGGAGCTTCTTATATATCGGTTTGTTTGTACATGGCCGACGGTTCTCTGCACGTTTGATTAATTTCCGCATGTTGTATATCCCGTTTACACAACATGTAACTCGAACAAACTTAAAATTAAATTCAAACGACACAACAAAACAAACACATGTAAACAAATGTGTTTGAACCTCCGGTCTCCAACTGTACTTCTCTCCTTGTTGGTACGACTCTATCCTCAACATGGATAGCGCGTATCACAACAATATATTACCGATATGACATGGCCGGATATAAAATTGTTTCAAATAAATGTATTTAAGGCAATTAACATTATATATTTTTGTATTATGGTTTTTGATTTTATGAATTGAAAAATGCAATCAAGTTATTTATAAGTTGAGAAAAAACTATATTTTTTACCTTCATTTCTGTTACCCGAATTTCGTTTTGATTCAAGGTGTATAGAAAACTTGAATTTTATTTATAATCATGAAAAACCAGAAAAACTCATTGAAATAAAATAATGGCCACTTTCACCAAGGTTAATTAAGGATTTAATCTATTATTAAAGTATAATTAACTCATCTGATCGAATACAATGCTTTTTAATTGTTATTACTATGCTTATAGTTTTTCACATAAGTTCAAGTTAATCAGGTTTCATGAAACCGGACATAAGAAAAATGCAACTAATCATAAATAGGATACATTCATATTGTCGCCACTATTTAGACAGTCTCTGTAGACTGAAAAAATACCAATGAAAAGTTCTTTCTCATTAGTATTTCTCACTGTAGTCCTAAAGTGTCCCTCGTGGCAGGACGCAATAGACTTACTTTTTTTACGTGGGATCCGAACTACGGCGTTATTCTTGGGTTACCAGTTGATAATTGCACGGGGAACATTTTCAAAAACCTGTTTCACATTTCTGGTATGGCAATGATGTCAGATTGTATACAAATAGTCCTGGTTTCCGTGGCAAGCACGAGGTGGTCCCACGTTACAAGTTGTAACCTTATATTTCGCATTATATTATCTTGGACAGCATCCAAAACTTTTTGTAAGTTCGGAATTTTGGTCCCTTGGAGTGTTTCGAAAACACTTCAACTGTTTGTTTCCCACAGGCCGGTAGTTTGACTGTCACTGCTTATTCGATATGGCTGGATTTTGTAAATTTGGTTTGTTTGACAGTGGTGGCTTGCGAATTTCGTCTCTTTTACTGCACCACCCCTTCAAAAGATTTACGTAACTAGGGTAAGGTTTGCAATTTGCCATGTGCTTATCTTTGTACTTCAACTTGTTACACTTACGTGCGGTGTCATTCAAAATATCGTGCACTCTTTTGTCAAGTGCTTTTCTGCACACTTACCACAGGCGGTTCTAACAAAGCAGGTGGTTACTGCAACGTGTTTATATTGTTGATACTTGTAACATTTTAAATTTCGAGTTGCTCTTAAATTGGTTAAACCGCTTGTAATACAACACTCGACTATTGCTATCTTTAAAGTATTCTAACACCATTTCAGGGGGTAGATCCGTCATACCTGCAAAGGGAACTCTGTCAATAGCTAAGGACTCTCTAGGATCTATGCTTTTCCAAAGTTCTGCTGTTGGCTTTTGACAATCTTTCATATCATGGAGCCATAATTTTTGTTTTCTTCCGGCTATATTTGATTTTTTACCGGGTTTCTAGTTATTTCCTTTATCCACTTCATAAGTTGGGCATAATCTAGTTTAGCATGCAAGACCTGTAACTTAGGTTTGCCTTGCCTTAGTATAATGTCATTTAAAGTTCTCGTCTCTCTGGGATCATCTTTTATTACCGGAACATCGTTAATCAAGACACCATATTTGTTTTTTTATTAGCACGTTATACGCTGGCAAGGCATAACTTGTTTACCTTTCTTTGTTTCCCTTCGGCATCGTAAGGGGCGGTAACGTGGGCTTTAGATTTCGTAGTAATTTTTGTTTCCGTACTTGTTGTTTCATCCTACTTACTTATTACCTCTATCAGTTTGATAGTTTGTAAAACAACTTATTGCGCCTTCCTATTTAGTAGCGCCGCCTGTTGATAATTTTTTGAACTAAACCAAGTGTTTGTAAAACTCTCATAAGGTTTGCGTATTGCGTTGCGATTACAAGTTCCACTCGCAACGTTCTCCAACTCAACGACATTTATAGAATTCATAAATCACAAAAATTATGGGATTGCAATTTTATTTGGACAATAAAAAACATTGGTAAATTTTATTGCTTCATATTCGATTTTATAGAAATTTTGCAATAGCTTGCTTCGTTTGCGTTTTTAAAATCACAGCATAGATTGTGATGTTACATTTGCTTATTGGGAAAAATGTGGAAGTCACATATTAAGTTATCAGTAAGTAATCACGTTTTTTTTTAACAAGGAACCATCCAAAAAGTATATAAAGATTGAAAGAAAGAATGTTATACTTCTTGCTACAAAATATTATGAAGGAGGTGACGCAATTTAAATATAATATAACCAAATAAAGAAAGCATTTTTGAAACTCTTACCTGATAGATGTGGAAATTCCAACAGTTACTAAAACGTCTTTGATCAAGACACTGCGAAATTAATGCAACACACCTTATTGAATTATAATTTTTTTACATAATTTATGTAAGTACAGAGGATTTTGCTGTTTTTGCATGGGGAGAAACTAAAATTTTATTTCTTTACTAATCCATGAATGCAATACGGTGTGAAAATAATATTTTCTTTCTTGCACGAAATTTTTTTTGCTGTAAATTTGATAAGATTACATTTTTTTGGACCACTGATATTTGAACCACCTTGAAAAGTTGTGTTTGTGTGAATTATGATAATTTCATTTTTACAACTTGTTAAAATAAACAATATTTTAATAGATGTGCACACACCATCGGATATATCCACAACTTCGGAAAGCAGTATGATTGAAACAATAAAATTACTAAGGAATCGACTTCGGAATGTTGAAATAAATATGGCAACCTTAACGACACAACTTACTGAGGAACGAAGTGCCAGATGTGCCTTACAGACAATTGTTAAAAATAATTTAGTTCATTTAAAAGAAATAGACAGTATTGAATGGCCGACCATGGAAAGTAATATTTTAAATTAAGTTATTGTATTTGCAATTAATATTTTAACAATAATAGTTTATTGTATTAATTTTATCGATTCCGTTATTTTAGTTAAAATAATATATTCCTTTATATTATTAATTTAATGTTGTGTTATACTTTAGCACTTTTAGGGATTTTTATTATTGTTTTGTGTTATTTTAAACTTGTCTTGTAATTATTTTATACTTCTTGGAATATTTGAATTAATAAAAACAAGATTTAAAATGTTCTTTCTATATTATCAACTTTTTACATTATTGTTGTTGTTGTTATACAGCAAACAATGTCAAAAAAAACAATGGTCAATATTTAAAATAAAATCCTACTTACACTTAAATTTCTGTTGTTATACTAAAGGACATTTCAATTTTTTTTCCAAATTATAATAATTAAAAAAATGTAAAAAGTAGTTTCGTTTGGTGCAATTAAGTAATGCAACTTATAATTAATATTATTATTAAGTAAGTCCTATAATTAGGCACATTTTTTACCTAGGTATTATTTTTGTGATCAGCTAATAATTATTATTGTGCTATTACAAAAAGAAAATAATAAAATTCTTCACAAGAAGTTTTTAAAAATGATGAAGATGTTTGAAAAAAAGAAGAAGTGATGAATCAAAACAGTGTCTACTTTCTCGATAACTCTCTTACCTTAAAAACACTTTAATTACAATTCAAATATTTACAACTACAGAGTGTTCCGTTTTATTTTTTAAATTGCACGTTCTGTATTACTTTAGATATTCGGATACGCCTTTAAATTCCCTGTTAATTAATCAGTTTACAAAATAAATCTTAAAGTTACAAAATATAACCACCTAAAATCAGGAACCAGTTTGTAAATTGAATAATTACCAGGCAATAACAATAAATTAATAATAAATAAATAAACTTACACAATGGGGAATTTAAATCAGATGTGTAAAATAATACAGGATGTAATGTTTAAAAAATAAAATTTTTCTTCAACGTTAGAACACCCTGTGCATAGTTAACAATAATTTCAGAAGCAAATCTTTTAAATTTTCGATGGTAAGGGAGCTATCAAAGAAGTCCACAGTATTGAATCATCCTGTATAGATTGCAAAATTTGACTTGCATAAAAATTTAACTTTTATAAAAAGAAGGATACTCGCCGTCGTTCACACTCTTATTGAGAATATCACAGAAAATAAAAGTAGTTTACTTCATTTTCAAGCAAACTAAAGCAACTTAAGTATTTATTTTTCATGCGTCTATCTTTTGTTGAGCCATGGTGTGTTGTTTGATATAACCGGCATACATTTGCCGGGCTTGATTGAGAACTTTATTTACATTATGTTTCCGAACCATTTTGTCAAAATGCATAGCCATTTCGTTATAATCCATACCATTCGTTATAATTTCGTTTCGATGTTGTAATAAAACAGTAATGCATAAAAACATAAGGAAGGGATTTCCACCACCAAATTCGTTAGGTGGCGGTAATATATTTACAGTTTTAATTGATTCCGTAACTTCCTCACATGAATTAGTAAGTACTTGTGTCGTCTCATTCAACAAATTATTTTTGATATCTTTAGTTTCTTCTGCAGCCTTTAAATTCGTCTCCGAAAGTTGCTTTTGTTGATGATTGTGATTATTCAAAGTCGCACTAGGTTTGGAATTTTGGCGAACATCTTTGTCATAATCTAAATCCAACTGTTCATCCGGTGTTTTGATGTTTTTATGCAACGGATTTTCCCATACAAATACGTTATCTATTTTTGTTACGAGTTTTGGCGCAGTCTTTAATTTAATTTCGTTACTTTGTAGTTTTAGATTTAACGTAGGCGAAGGAGTTAATTCGATTTCACTTTGGTTTCCATCACTGTTTGATTTGGCGGATTTTAAATTTCTAAAAAATAATATACAATTAACTTTTAGGCTTCTATACAAAGTATAACAAGAAGCCTTATGATCTGGCTCCGTGTCTGTCCGTCCGTCCGTCCGCATAATTCAAATCTAATCAGAATTTATATATTAAGATAAGTTACAAAAATATTCTGTGCTTTAAGATTGTAATTTTCAACCTATATAGTAGACTTAATCCGATGATCTGACCGATCAAGGTATCAACGGATCAATGTATCAACGGATTAAGTTATCAGATCACGGATCAACGGATTAAGTTATCAAATTAACGGATAAAATTTATTGTCATATTTTATCTACTATATTTTTCTGAAAAGAAACTTAAAAAAAAAGCTTCTATATACAAAGTATAGCAAGAAGCCTTATTTTAAGTTGATTTTGAGTAGCCTGCCTTCCTTTAAGGAATCTCGATAATCCATTCATGCGCGTCCCATAGGGACGCGCATGAATGGATTATCGAGATTCCTTAAAGGAAGGCAGGCTACTCAAAATCAACTTTCCTTTCCTTTGCGAATTTTTGCACTATTTCAATACAAAAACATGCGCAGGGACCTACATAATAACTGGGCCAAATTTGGTTCCGATCGGTCAAACGGTCTAGGAGTCTATAGGGAATATACATACATCCATTTTTATATATCGTCGGCTTACTGCAAAAACTGACCAAGTCAAAAAACAAAGTTTCTAGATAAATGAAATTGAATGTTTAATATTTTGTGAAAAATCAGCTTTTTAAAAGTTTTAATTTTTGTTTTAGGAAAATGAAACTTTAACAATACTTATTATTAGGGCTTTTGCTAATTTTTAAATTCTTTAAAAATCCTGAGCGAACTTAATCAACAAAGTTTGTCGTGACTGGGAAACTGACTTGGTCAGTTTTTGCAGTAAGCCCACGATATATAGATATAGTAAATGATAATTACCAACCGCAAAAAATTTAATTAGTGCAGATTATCTGGATCCTTCTATATCTTCTCTATGCCGGTTTCCCATTATATTATAGTAGATACATTTTATCCGATGATCCTTTTATCCTATAATCCGTTTATCTGTTGATCCGTTGATTGCAAAAATTTAATCTGATATATTATTAAATTACATGTCTAACAAAAATAACTAGCTAACAACTTCTTTTTACACCAGAAAGGTAGCTGTATAGAAGCCTAGGATCTGCCGCAAAAGCGAGATCCACCTTGTTTATATTGAACATGGAATCCTCAAATTTGTTTTCCCAGGTTTAAAACACCATGAATCGCTTTGGTTTGAATAAGTGGAATTCATTGTGCTTCGAAAAATTAAAGTGGGCAAAAAGTTATTAACAATCTTATAAGCAAAGAACACAATGCTGTTTGTTTTTTCTCGAATATCTCGAAAAGTAAGCAAGATAGGGTAACAAACTATACCTATTTTGTTGTAGAGCGTTAAATTATCTACAATATGGACAAAAAAATTATGGCTTTCAAAGCAGTCTTAGATATTTGCTGGTTTTAGAATTGATTTCATGGAAATCTTTTTGAGGTCGAGTAACCTAAAGTTGACCACCCCAAATAAAATTAAAAATTTCCTATTGCAAGGAGGAAGGTTTATATAGTATATTGTTAAAATTTTACATGCGAATGTATTATCAAAATTTTGAATAAATCGATTTTGAAGTTAGCAAATTTAACATGTAAAAGCCGACCGACGCGCTGGAATCTCATATGAGATTCCGCGCGTCGAGTTCTTTGGTATACCCTAACACTTAGAAAATTTCGTCAGATGCTGCTCGCACATCCTACAGGTAACATGACTCGAATCCCGGTTTTCTTGAAGGATGGCGCTTTCAAGTATGTTTAGCTTTTGCCGCGTAGCGGCCAGGCGATGAAAAACCGGCCGGAACTCCGGAGTAGCGCAGGCTCAGGTTTATCGATGCCCACAGCCGGACGAGTTTCGAATCCAAACCCCAAAATTTCAAATTCGAATTTTTCAAAAGTTTGAAAATACATTCGCATGTGAAATTTTAACAGTATACTATATAAACCTTCCTCTTTGCAATAGGAAATTTTTAATTTTATTTGGGGTGGTCTACTTTAGGTAACTCCCCCCTCTTTTTATATACATAGATCTTATTGGAGATGGAATTTTAAACATAAAAGACCCTTGTATTTTTTTCGTATGATGTACAGCTCCACCAACGTTAGAATCGACCTGAGGGGGCCTGTCAGGCGCTGCTAAAATTAAAAATGTACACTCAGATGAAAAGTTTCTCGGCGCGAATATTTAAAATCCATAAATTATTTTGTCAAATTGCAGTCACGAAATACGTAAAAAATGTTATCGCAAATATTAAATAAAGCACATTTGGAATAACTTTCGTAAATATTAAGTTCAAACTTTTACAACAGAATGTACTTGAGAAATAACTCAACGTTCATTGGTTCATTCAAATCTTTATCAAATTAGTTGGCAAAATTAATCTAATATTGCAAACCCTTCTTGTTGGACCGTTAATAAAAAATTCTACATGCGTCATACGAAAAAATTGAAGTAATCTTTTTCTGTTTAAAGTTTTGTTTCCAACAAGATGCACATAATAAGATTTCGGTAAAATCAATTTTAAGACCTCAAAATAGTAAAAAACTAAGACTACTCCAAGAAGTTAAATCTTTTAGTTTGCATAGCTACAAAATAAATAAATAAATAAATGTATAGAACCTTTTTATAGAGAATTTAAAGAGATAAATTTTTTATAATAGCTTCCATTGACGTATCTCTTGTCGTTTTCTAGTTATAGCGAAAAATCCGTTTTGGGGCCCTTCTCCCCCCTCTCTTGGCCCGGAAAACTTGATGTTATTCAGGAATCAATATGAACAAGTTCACAAATTTTCAAAACTTTCCTAGTGATTCCCGCTATTTTGTCTTATTTTACTGGTCTATAAGAAAACTGCATAAACTGAAAACTAGGAAAATATTTGATTCGAGAATTCCCAAACTCTAATTTTTAGCCTACGTTCTTATACATTTTTTTAGTAACGAGTCATACTCGAGCTCTCGTGGCTACTATTATGGATTCTTTTTAGAACAAATTAGACTGATTTTAGCGGATTTTAAATATACAAAAAAAATGATAAAAAATAATACTCCACTTTTTACTCAAAGCTGCAGTTGCTACTTGAGCCACTTCCACTACTATTTTTTTTTCTGTAGTGGCATTTTCTTGTTGTTACAAAGTGCGAGGGTTTTTTAATTTGATAATTACAGTAATTCTTCTAACAAATATTAGGAAAAATGTCGATCGATAAGGAAATTACCGGTTTAAACATCGAATTACAAGATGATGAATTAATAACCTCCAAAAATTTTCCGATTTTAAAAAATACTCGAATTTTTCAAGTCATTAACGGGGAAACTCCAGACAAATTGCCAATATGGATAATGAGACAAGCTGGACGTTATTTACCCGAATTTCGTGAGTTTCGTAAAAATCATTCCTTTTTTGAAATATGTCAAACCCCGAGTCTTGCTTGTGAAGTTACGTTGATGCCGATACGTCGATATGAATTGGACGCTGCCATAATCTTCAGCGATATTCTTGTCATTCCGCAAGCGTTGGGTATGGAAGTGTTAATGGGACCAGGCGGGCCTAAAATATTAGACCCGTTAACTATCGAAACTTTGCCGAGGTTACAGGAAGACGGTGCTGTCGAGCGATTAGCGTATGTGGGAGAAGCTATTACATTAACAAGGCACAGATTAAAGGGACAGGTACCGTTGTTTGGATTTAGCGGTGCACCGTGGACTTTAATGGGTTACATGATTGAAGGTGGTGGTTCTAAAACACTTTCGAAAGCTAAGCACTGGTTGTATGCTGACAAATCGTACGCCCACCAAGTACTTCGTCTCCTAACAAATGTGATAATAGATTATCTTGTAATGCAGGCTGAAGCTGGAGCTCAAATTTTGCAAGTTTTTGACTCTAGTGCTGAGTATTTAAACGAAAAATTGTATGCAACTTTTGGACTTCCCTACTTGAAAGATATTCGCGATGGTGTGAAAGAAAAGTTGAAAAATTTGAATATTCCCGACGTTCCAATGGTCCTGTTTGCAAAGGGAGCCTCATTTAGTATTGAAGAGCAAACGAAGCTAGGGTATGAAGTTTTGGGAATAGATTGGACCGTTACAAGTGATACTATTAAGAAATTGAGGAGTTCCAATGTTACTCTGCAAGGAAATTTAGATCCTTGTGCTTTGTATGCTCCTAAAGAGGATTTAATAGAAAATATTAAAGGTATGGTACAAAATTTTGGTGTAAATCGATATATTGTTAATTTGGGACATGGAATTTATCCTGATATGGATACCGAATCTGTTGATACTTTTGTTAAGACTGTGCATGAAATAAAAACCCAGTAATTTTAAATTGGGAAAACTATTTAAGTTTTGTATTTTAGGGGACTGAAATTTTTTTAAATGTTTTCTAGAACGTATATATATTTTATTGCAAAGATTATAAAAACTGAAACGGTCCAAATTTGTTTGATTTATGTTATCCCCCCTTTAATCATTCCATCCTTTTTTTGGCCCATCAACTATACAGATTTATTGTTAAACAGGCCAGTGTTTGCATGCGATTTTTGATCAAAACATATTTTTTTAAGTGGACTTTTGAATCATATTATCTTTATTTAGTCCGGACAGTAAGGAACAAATTTACTATAGAACCTTGCACTTTGTGATAGAAGCATGAAATTTGGCATCAAGTGTAGATTCAAACCTCCTTTACAAAACAAGATGTGACGCCACGCCGACCCCCCCCCCCCCCTTAAACCACTAGACGCAAAAACACCCTCCAAATTTCAGTTTATCCTATTTATTTCGTAAACCGCTCATCATACGGTAAAAATACATCAGAGCAAATAAATTTATAATTAAATTCTAAACAAAAATGGTTCTAAGGATATTTTTGATACGACTTACGGTTTCGATAGAATCATCACGTAAATGTAGGTCAAATATGGCGCGAACTGAAGAACCCGCGGATTTTCTCCAAATTCCCCATGTTGCGCCACTCGTACACAAAAATTACTGAAATATAAAATTTAGAACGGACAATTATCTATTTGTAGTGTTAATTGCTATTCGTCAAAATGTATTTTTCATAAGTTTTTAAGCACTATTGTATAATAGTAAGACGGACCCCGTAAAGAACAAAATGACTATAGAACCTTGAACTTTGTAATAGAAGCATAAAATTTGGCACAAGTGTAGATTTAAACCTCTTTTACAAAACAAGATGTGACGCCACGCCGGTCGCCGCCCACTTCAACCCCAAGACGCAAAAACACCCCCCAAATTAGTTTATTCTGTTAATTTCGTAAACGGTTCATCATAAATATGATAAAAATACGTCAGAGCAAATAAATTTATAATTAAATTTTAAACAAAAAAGGTTCTTACAATTTTTTTCATACGAGTTACGGTTTCCATAGAATCGTCATGTAAATGAAAGTCAAATATAGCGCGCACTGCAGAACTCGACAATTTTTCCCAAATATGTCGTGCTTCGCCACTTTTAACATAAAAAATTACTGAAATAGAAATAAGAAAGGACAATTATATAGCTGTAATGTTAATTACTTGTTCGTCAAAATGTATTTTTCATAAGTTTTTAAGCACTAGTGTATAATAAAACTACGCATTTTAGACGAAAAATTTATTATTTATAGCTAATATTTTGAAAACGACCGCCATAAATACACAGTTCAGTACAATTAAAATTTGCTTTTATGCATTTGCACTGTAATGCTAATTGTTTTTTACATCCAAATTTACTTGTCCAGTCATATAAGTCAAAAATAAGGGTCAACCTCGGAATGAGAGATAATAAGCTGAAAACTCGTATACTTAGACCTTTATTTTGGAAATCTAAAAGTTGTCTCAAAAGTCACCTAAAATCTCGTGTCCGCGTCTTAAGATATTCAAGCTCAAAAGTCAAAGAAATCGGTATTGTGAATTTGTATTGTGAATTGAAAATGGTATTATGTTTCATGTAAGCATGTTTCCATAGATTATAATCAATGCGTTCTTTGTCAAAAGCAAACCTCCGAAACACTTTCAAATCCGAGAAATAACACTAGAGGAAAAACAAAAGAAGGATACGAAGCACTAATTAATGCTAAGTATTCAGAGTTTGCATGACATGGACCAAATGTCTTCTGTTCCATTTTTTGTAAATATTAAAGCTTTGAATGACGGATCAGGAATCTTTAATACGATGATTAAAAATAATGCGAAATACCATAAAAGCTGTAAACTTTAAAATATTTATAAAATATTTGATGCAAAGTTTTTATAAAAACAAGATCAGCTGTGAAAAGTAATTTTGAGTTAGGTTTATCGTTTGTATTATTTGATATACTACAATGGAAAGAAATAATCATAATTTAGTTACAAAATTTAATCAATAATCACAATTTACTAAATTTGATGCAGTATTTAGAAAAACACGATCAGCTGTTGGCATCCATTAGTACACCGAATGTCTATTTACAAGTTGGGTGGGGGTCAACAGCCAATAGGATGCCTGCTTTTATAAAAATTATAGAAACAGTTCTAAAATCAAAAGTTTTTATAAAAACGTTTTTGTGACGTCTGAAAATACAAATACCATAAAAATATTTTGACGTTTGTCATTTTTATAAACCTACTGCGCTATCACACTATCAAAATCGTTTGCTTGCAAACTTTTATAAAAATTTGGATGAAATTTTTATAGTCAGACATGGGCTTTAGATGCTTTATAGAAGATTTGTTAATTTTAAATTTAATAATTAAGGTAATTTTAAATTGTATAATAAAATGTAGCAATAAATTAACTATTACATAAGGTAGTATAATTTTTCGAAAATTAAACATCTCGTTATTAATTTTTAAAATTTGATCAATTTAAACGTTTTTACGTTCATACGTACCTACCGAGAAACAACATTATAATGCAATGTTATATACCTACCCAATTAATACTTAAATACCTTATAAATCCGTAACTTTTGTCTAAAAATGTTTTAAAGAAAACCAAAGAAAACCAAAGGTTATGCAACCAACCTTCCTCGGCAAAACGAAAGTTTTTATAAAAACGTTTTTGTGACGTCATGAAAATAGAAGCACCATAAAATATTTTGACGTTTCGTCATTTTTATAAAACTAGTGCGCTGTCACACTATCAAAATCGTTTGTATGGAAATTTTTATAAAAATATGGATGAAAATTTTATAATGAGACACGGGCTTAAATATTTGTGTTTTAAGTATAAGATGGAGGATAAAAACCACCTCCCATAGTGGAACTTTAACGAAATACTTATAATCGGCATTAATATTAACAATTTACTGACGAAAATTAGGCAACGATTTATTCAAATATTGTGTCTTATTATTGGCGATTTACCCTACCGTTGGTGGCGCCACTAGAATGTAAACAATGGCCGACAAGCTACGTATTCGTGAAATAAATTTGAAAGTAAACACAACAATTTACATTATTTACTCGTCTATTATTCATAATATCACACAGTAACAATTTCTTTAAATTATAAACACACGTTTTAAACGTTAACAACTGACAACTGATCGCATGTTATACGTAGCATTCTAACTTAAAATTCTACCGCATGGTGGCGTGTTGCTAAATGTAAATCGCCAATACAATAGTGCTTAAAACCTTATGAAAAATACATTTTGACAAACAAGTAATTAACATTACAGATAGATAATTAATTGTCCTTTCTTATTTCTATTTCAGTAATTTTTTATGTTAAAAGTGGCGAAGCACGACATATTTGGGAAAAATTGTCGAGTTCTGCAGTGCGCGCCATATTTGACTTTCATTTATATGATGATTCTATGGAAACCGTAACTCGTATGAAAAAAATTGTAAGAACCTTTTTTGTTTAAAATTTAATTATAAATTTATTTTCTCTGATGTATTTTTATCATATGATGAACCATTTACGAAATAAACAGAATAAACTAATTTGGGGGTGTTTTTGCGTCTTGGGGTTGAAGGGGGCGGCGACCGGCGCACAGTGGAACGATTTCCTATTGGACAGTTATCGGAAGAAGCTTCGGAAGCACGAAATAAAGATTTTAGAAGGTATAGAGAAATGAGTTCACGAAAATGTTCCAGAATAGCAGCCAACGAATATATTTTGAATAATTTGTTAATTTCTTCTGATCCTTTTATTTCGAGTATTCGACCTTATAAAAAAAGAGGAAAAAAAAATATGACGTTGAAACGTTGGATTTATTAGAGCTACCTCTAGAAAATGTTTTATGAGACGCAAATGAAAGCGACACAGATGGAGAAATATAATAATATAGAATATTCAATAAAATAATAATATTTAATATAATTTAAAAGATTAAAGGATTAAAGTATCTATTTTGAGGGGAAAATTTTTAAATGTTAATATCTCGTAAACTGGCAAACATTACCGAGAGAAATTTTAATATGAAGTAGATATGTAGTTAAGAAGTGCGCATACAAAATTTCACGTATGTGTCTTTTGTAAAACTCGAGAAAAATTCATTTGAGCATAAATTTAAAAATCATTGTTTTACGTATTACATCCATAATGCGCCTCCTAAAATTAGTACTGTGCGTTTCGTTTAACAATTTTTAATATAAATATGTCCTTTGCAGGCAAGAAAACCTACTAGAACATGACTTTTTAAGCTTTTTTTAGACCTCATCTTTCAAATTTTTTAAAAAATTTACCAATCACAAATAAACAGTATATAAGGAATATTGAAAAAATAAACAGGCAATTTCCACATTTTTGGCAAATCGTTCCACTGTGCGGCGTGGCGTCACTTCTTGTTTTGTAAAGGAGGTTTGAATCTACACTTGTGCCAAATTTTATGCTTCTATTACAAAGTTAAAGGTTCTATAATCATTTTGTTCTTTACGGTACGTCTTATTATTATACAATAATGTTTAAAAATGTATCAAAAATACATTTTTTCGAACAAGCAATTAACCCTACAGATAGATAATTGTCCGTTCTTAATTTTATATTTCAGTAATTTTTGTGTACGAGTGGCGCAACATGGGGAATTTGGAGAAAATCCGCGGAATCTTCAGTTCGCGCCATATTTGACCTACATTTACGTGATGATTCTATCGAAACCGTAAGTCGTATCAAAAATATCCTTAGAACCTTTTTTGTTTAAAATTTAATTATAAATTTATTTGCTCTGATGTATTTTTACCGTATGATGAGCGGTTTACGAAATAAATAGGATAAACTAAAATTTGGGGGGTGTTTTTGCGTCTAAGGGTTGAAGAGGGGGGGGGGGTCGGCATGGCGTCACATCTTGTTTTGTAAAGTAGGTTTGAATCTACACTTGTGCCAAATTTCATGCTTCTATCACAAATTGCAAGGTTGTGTTCCATAACGTCCGGACTAATTTTAATAAAGACAAAAACATTGGCCAATATACTTTAAGCATATTTTATTTGTTAAATTTTGAGCATTTTTCTTCTGAACAATAAAAGTTGAATGCATATTTTGGTGATTTTGAGCTAATCATTGTCAAGTTCCAGTACAGGAACCACAAATCAATTGATTAAGCTATTTTATACATTTACTTCAACTTTTCTTTAAGGTCCCGTATCCCTGAACCTTATAAAATTGAACTTATTTTACATTAAAAAAAATTCATTGAATTCAAATATTAACTCTTTTCAATTAAGAAACCTATGTGGTAACCCTGTAATTTGTAATGTACTCAATTATTAACTTTTTTAAATTATAACTACATCGAGCACACACGCAAGGTCAGTTTCACAACGAAAATTAGGCCAAATTTTCAAGGACAAAATTTAAAAAGCGTCATCAAGGTGTTCAAGAAAGTGGAATGACTCGATCATCATTAAAATTTTGTAAATTAAAATAAACTGTACTTACATTTTACTGCTAGCTTCGCTCACAGGTGAATCATCTTGCAACAATTTATCTTCAACGTGATTCCCAAACACATGTCTATCTAAATTTTCTAAATCTAAACACATCTCTTTGGTAACAGAAGTCGTTAAAGGAAAATATTCTTGCGAATCGTCAGGACTGTAATCGTCAAACGTATCATCACAGCTGTTAGACGTGGAAGAGAATTGATGTAATTTTTCTAATGGAGAATTATGATCTAAACTTGAAGACTCAGAATCGTCGAAACTTGACTTTGTTAAACAAATTTTCGGGTTATCAATTGTATTATCACCGTTACTCTCAACCATGTGAGAAATTTTGTTTTTATTAGTCGCAGCAAAATGTAAAAACTCGTTCAAATTTCTCACTACTTTACCCTTTGGCTTTTTAGTTTCCGATTCTTCTTTTATAGAACTCCTCATGTCTAATCTATCCAAAGACGAAAATATTCCAACCTTTTTGTTTGATAAACGTTCCTTAAGTTCTTGAAAATGACCGGGCCGTTTGGAAGTCTTGATTAAATTCGTCATACTGGTGGATATGCTGGAACTTCTATTGCGTGACATATTCTTTTTATTATTTAAAATTATGGAATCTGATTTTGAGTCTAAAGGCGACACAGATCGTGGTCGTAAATCGTCTGCTTTTGGCGATCTAGGAGATTTCGGCGATCTGCTCGACGATTTTGACATTCTTTGTTGTACTAGCGTAGCGTCATCTAAACTTTGATGTTTGTGATTACCTGCCAAGATAATATTTCTGTTACGGCCCAATGTTTCATCTAAGCTATGATTTTGTCTTGGAACTGAAGGCATTTTCTTTTCTGTGTAATTTTTTAAAGAAACTGATGAACTTTGTCTTCTCAATGCACATACTTTTGTGTAAGCACTTTCTCTTGGTGTTTTTATTAAAGGACTAATTGGTGGAGTAGAACTTACAGGAGGTTGAAATTTAACATCTAACAATTTGAGTTCGATAGATGGCGGATCAGCCGGAAGAGAACTCCATAATACTTCCAACATTCTTAAGGAATCGTCAAAAGCAAATTCGCGTTTCATTTCTAAGAGTAACCACCGGTAGCAAAATAAGAGATCATCTGCCTGTAAGTTAGAAAAAAATGGACGGTTGTAGTAAAATGGCACAAATATATTATTATAAATCGTACCTGATGACTTTTCAAGTAATTATAAAATTCTGGATCATAAAACATCAAACCTTCAGCCAAATGAGTAAATTTTTGTGTCATAGCAATTCCGTCCAACATAAAATTAGTGCTTAATCTCAACATTAGGGCACAAAAGCAAATATAAGCATGAGCTTCATCCCCCATTGTAACTAATAAAGGAGAAGCAAGATCGCTCATGCCCTGACAGTAGCTAACTTTTGGATGGTTAAGTGCGTACCTAAAACACTCGGGTTAACAATCCACAACTTCAATAAACGGTTAAAAACACACGTTGTTAAAATATTAAATAAGGAAGCAATATTTTGATTATCATCACTGCCGGCGTAAAACTTATGATGCCTATCAGTTCTAAGGACATCTTTTCTCACCATTCCAGTGGTATAAGCTAATTCGCCTACTACGGGACCTCGTGCAACTGCAGCTTTCCAAGTATCTCTTAAATTGACATATTCACTAGCCTTCCTTCGAATATAATCCATACGTTCCCGACCACTCATACCATTAGGATAAACATTCAATAGATGTTTCCACACCACTTTCCTAGCAAAATTAAGTAATCAAAAAAAAATTTATAATGAAGAAGGTATAAACAAAACATGGGAAAACAATGTTTTGAGTAATTTTTAGGCAATAAATTTAATTTTCGTTTGACTATTTGAAAAAAGTTATGACCATTAGATATTATTTTTTTTTTATTTTAAGCGTAATTACATCTTTGATTACAAAAAATAAAATATTCAGTAATTACAACCAGAGTACACGCCAAATATGCATATGAGCGATAATTTATTAATAATTGAAAATGGTGCAATATATGTCGATTTTTGTTTCACCATTTTCGACATTAAAAATGGCGTTTTAAATGTCGATTTTCGTATGTGATGTTGTGCTTTTAAGTTGTGGCATTTCTTCACGGAATTATCATCGCAACAGCAACGCTGGTTCGGAAAATACTCGCTGAATCTTTGAGTATTTTTCTTACCCTTGTGCTGTAACATACGATAATTGCATTCAGGGTCAAATTTTGGCGTTTCGACCAATCACCGTGCGTTATTTTACATTGTACTTATACGGATACAATTCGTGCAACGTGGAATTTTACCCGCAAATACTGTAAAATATCCAGTTATTTTGAAATCCTACGAAAATATTCAAATAACCCTAGGTCAATTTGAATATTTCGAATATTTTAAATTGTTTTGAAAATAAAGAGTATTTGATATTTGTAGTGGAAACGCACTCGTAAAGCACTAAAAAATATTCGCTGTAAACTGCCCTTGAATTAATAATAATATGTTTCTCTGTGATTTAAATTTGGGCTTTTGTTTTTTAGTTTGAATTAAACGTCAAGTATTTTCCTCGTTCAATTTTTGTGTGCAGTCTGTATTGTACGAAAGTAAGTTTCTTTGTGCTCGTTAGTTTGTATTGGTGGCTGCACCTCAAGGGGTGCATCTAACACTCGTGGGCCCTTGGTGTGGTTTCCATTGTCCCGATATTGGTAAGATAGTTTTCTTTTATCAGCGTTTTCTTTAACATTTTGCATTTTTAGGGCCTTACACCATTTGCGTATTATTTACTTTTATGGTAAATAATAAATTATAGTATACTAGATGAGATTTTTTGTCGCTAAAATGTCGCTACTGCTTTTGTCGCTGCTAAGTAAGTAACCAGTTTTGCGATCATTTGTGAATTTGAAACGCTGCCCTAGCATGAATTTTACTTTTTTTAAAAACGGCTTAATTTTACTTTTGCTTGTTAAAGAGGACCTGTTTTATTTGTATACCTCGCTATTTTTTGTTTGATTTGTCACTGTTACCTGTTCACACTTATTTTTGTTTGTTGGCATATTGATTTTGATGTTCTTATTGCTATTTAAATATTTTGGTGTAATTTCTGTTTTCATAATTTCACAATAATGTAAGATATGTTGACATTAAAAATGGCGTTTTAAATGTCGATTTTCGTATGTGATGTTGTGGCGTTTCTTCACGGAATTATCATCGCAACAGCAACGCTGGTTCGGAAAATACTCAAAGATTCAGCGAGTACAGGTTTTAGCGCAGCTACGCTCGTGCAATCTCCTTGCTAAAACCTGTACTCGCTGAATCTTTGAGTATTTTCCTTACCTTGTGCTGTAACATACGAAAATTTTCAAATACAAGGTGGCACAGGCAGTCGTTCAGCCCTCTTTAGCCATCACGCGATTGTCAAGGTTGTGCGGCCTAAAGGCAGCACTGGGAGGACTTATTGTTATTACTACAAGTCTAGACCGCAATTTTTCGGCCCTTATTTTGACTTGCCCCATGTGACATATTGCAGCACTTTAAAAGAAATACAGCAGCCTTCGCATAGTAAGCCTGTAAGTAAAATTCCGCGGTTTCCTTCTTATATGATCTTATCTGCAAATCCCAATATGGAACAGCATTGTAGCCCTAATAGGGCTTTAGATGTAAATTTTCAAAGTTGATAGTTTTTGAACCTTTCCTTCCACTTAATTTTAGTGCACCTGAATTGTAAATTGAATATAACTTCGAGTAGAGAATAAAATTTTACATAAAAATACAAAATTTAATAATATGTTATAGCTTGAATGTTTTTAAAAATATGGGTTTCCAAAAAATCCGAATTTTCATTCAATTTATTTTTTTTTCCAAATAATTGTCTTTCATGGGGATCCACTTAATAAAAATAGTAAATGAAAGTTGTTGATGACTTAATTTTGTGTAATTTATACAATTTCACCAAAAAAAGCTTTGCTTTTTACCGGGTATAATTCTAAAACTATTAAGATTAGAATAGTATTTTCAGTTTATTATTATGCAGATACGCAAAAACGAGTAAATTTCGAAAACCTGCGACCGTAAAATACATTCTTTAAAAATGGGCATAAATGATCCATTTTGAATGCTCACATCTAAGGCCCTATTAGGTCCAGAAACAAGTTTTATGCAAATAGTAAAATTGTGAGCAAAAGCTAAAAAAGAATTTTTTCTAAAGGGCTCGCCACATAGCCTGTGCTGTGCTATGCCAATGTCAAACATTGAAGTAGAAACATAGGGTTTCAATAGTGACGTTCACATAGTTATGAGTTGCTATGCTATTTTGCGCATGACCATGACATTGTTCAACGTTTGTGTTGACATAACACGACAGAGCATAGCATAGCACAGCACAAGCTATGTGGCGAGCCCTTAACTCTTATAGTTTCGAAGATACAGCTTTGCAAACTACATTATTTTTTATAATTTTTTTTGCCTGTCCATCTGACACTAAAGTGATCTCAATTGCCTGTAATTTCCCATATATAGTAACCTTGTAGGTCTAACAGGTCGCTAGCTGTCAGTTTTCAAAGTCAATAGTGTTTTAACCTTTTCTGCCAATTTTTTTATTTTTGCAAATAGTAGTTTAATTTCAGTGCACCTGAAGTATAAATTGCATAATATAACTTAAAGTATAGAGAATGCAATTTTAAGTTCAACTAAAAAAATTAGAAGGTTGTAACTCCAATAGTTTTGGAGATATGGCTTTCTAAAATACCCAAATTTTCATTAAATATTTGCTGAAAATTTTTAAATTAAATTTTTTGGAAATAGTTCTCGTTTTGGGAATAGGGTTATTGCATGAATTTCTAAGTATTTTTTTTATAAACTTTAAGTATTGTTCAATAGTACTGTATAGATCAAAAGTCTAAGAAGACTTTGGTTTTCCGTAAAAAAATTATTAAAAAAGTATTAATTTGAAACAGGAATTTCGCGCGAGTGACGTCACACTCTACTTTTGAAAACATCTGGCAACATAGTAGCAGTTAGCTGTCAAGTTGTTTTGTGATAGCCTTATAAAAAATTTAAACTTTAATAAAAATGAGTTCAAACAAACAGATTAAAAAGTGCTTATAAAAATGTGCACAATAGGAAGATTATCCGAACTAGCTTTTACAAAATTTGAATCCAAAGAAGCCATTTTTAATAAAATAATAACTTAGAACAATAACCAATAACCTTAAACTAAAAAGCTGTCAAACGCTTTAAAATTTTTTCAACTGTCAATGAAGTAAATATTAAATAATTCAACGTTGCCAAATAGATCAGAAAATTATTCGGCAAAACGCGTGTGACGTCAGAGGGGCCGTCGGCAAACCGAACGTATTTTGAATTTTAAATTCGATTTTCACGTTCAAAGACGCTTTTTAAAAAATTTTTGTTTCTTGTTTAGTTAGTTTATCTTTCTATGTTTTACAAGGAATAATAAGCGTCATCGCTAAATTCGATATCATGCAACAACCCTATTATGCCAATAAAAGTTATAAAAGACAGTTTTCAGATGACTTCATTCTGCGCAATTTACATAATTTTCACCGTTTTTTTTCCGTTTTATGTACATTTTTAATACTTTTTTTGGCATGGAATTCAGCAAAAACGAATAAATGAATGAAAAATTGATAACATGAAAAAAATCTTGAAAAAACTGTAAAAAGTGAGCAACTTTGAAAGCTCACACCTAAGACTCGATTAGGGTTAGAAAGTTGTCTTATACACAGTTTTACAAAGAATTTAATTTTCTTTCATTTATTTCTAGGCCACATTTGTGCCAAATGGATAGGTAAAAAATTCTACATCAAAATCTGAAAACTACGTTATTTTGAGCAAAAATCTACACAAAAGAGGTTCATTGTAAGATTGTACTTACCTTGGAAACTAAAAGGGTTAGAATTATTTTTTAACTTTTGCTCACAATTTTATTTAGATTATAACTACTTTGGACATACACTGTAAAAAAAGCACGTAAAAATACATTCAAATATGTGTAATTTTTACATTCAAAATTATACTAAAAATACATATTGTGTATTATTCCATTGATAATAGTGTGAAATTACATTATTATCAATGGAATAATACACAATAATACAGTGTAGGATGCATAGGAAATGGCTAATTAATGATTTTGTGATTTTTGGACCTTTTTCAGCAAATTTACGTATGTTCCAGTCCGAGCCTGATGTCTAAAACCTATGAGCTCTTTTTTGATGCACAATTGAAGGGTTTAGGCAAAATAAAATCGCATTTCAGAGTTATTATCCCACAGACCCTTTTTCAAGACGTAATGATTGGACTAAAACTAAAGCTACGTATTCTGTATTCACCTACTTCAGTTCGAGCCTAATATTGAGAAACTTAGGGGATGTTGACCAGAACTTTTTTTTTTAACCAGTACAGTCATATTTTTAACTAGGATAAATACTAGTTTATTTCATAAATTTTCAAATGGTCACATATCTTTTCAGTACCAACCAAAAGTTGTAATTACTAAAATGATAATTTGATGACTCCAAGATCCTTTAACAAGTGGACCTGGTTTTATATCTTTCTACTCCAAAACATTTGTAATTTTTAGACTCAAATTCGCCCTATTGTAATCATTACAAAACTTACCTCAAACTAGGATCAATTCCTCCAAAATATATTGCAGTTCTCAGTTCTTTGCTATGCATAATTTGACCGACAGGATCCAAAAATTTTCGAAATTCAGAATCGGATAAAGGAGGTCTAGGTGGTTGCAGTATAGAACTTCCATCATCCCCAAAATTAAACGCTCGTTGCACCATGTTAAAAGTTTTCCCCATCTAATATTACAACCCTTAAAACACTTCATACTAAATTATTGTAAACAAACCTGATTAAAAATTCCATGAAGACGAGGTGAAGGTTTGGCTTCTTGAGCATTTCCTGTCCGGATTTGTGTAATAACAGGTACATTATTGCGTGTATCCCAATCATCACTCGATTCTTCATAAGGCTTCAGGTCAACTTTCAAACATAAGCATGGTTCCGAATTACTTGCTAACGAAAGATTATAAGCTCTAAAATGCCTTCATGTTAAAAAATATTCAAGGTAATTCCTAATGCGTTACTTTAAAAATGCTGCATCCAGTTCCCAATCCGATAGCAAAGGCATATAAGTTTCAACACCATTTACGTCGAATAAGCGGTAACTTATCGTAAAATCATTCTTCAAATCAAAAGCCTTTGCTAGAATACTTTGTAACACCTCAAAAGAAGTAATTTGTGGGTCGACACTAAATTTTCGAAACTCCGGTGACGTTACACCCTCAAATTTCTAAACAAATTACAATCAGTTGGAATTGTAAAAGGTGGCTTATAAACGTGTGTACCTTAACTTTTATCCTCACCGCTTCTCGACTAAATCCATAAGCTCCAGACATCATTTACGAGTACATAAGAAATCTTAATTTAAAATCTATACATGTAATAATTGATAAATGTATTTGTAAGTTTAGCAAAGTCTATAAAGTTTACTTTGCAACACTTTTGTCTTACATTTTAACTTAAAAATTTCTCTCCGAAATTAAGGATAAAGGAAATTTTAAAAATTAGTCCACGAATATGACATTTCTCATTGGATACAAAAAACCAGAAACGTCAAATAAATGTCAAAAATTTGGTTAGGTTTTTCTTTTTACCAAATTAAGGTTGGTATGAAAGCATCAATAATTTTCAAAATTCGATTTTGCGGCAAAACAGGAAGTGTGGATTATTTTATAATCTGATAAAAAATGTAAGGATATTAAATGTTATGCCAAACCGGAGATGGTTTCAATAACAAATTATTACATAATATTTGATTTCAAAGTTTATTTCCTTTATTTAAAGCCACATCAAAGAGGATGTAAAGTTCTAATAAAATTAGTGTCCTTATTATATAACAAAATAAATGTCTTTACTGGGCTTAAAGAAATAACATAGCTTCCTTAATCTACAATGTTTTGCAAAATCACAGCGGTTCATGCAAGTGTGGTTTTCTTCCAGAACACGAAAAATCTATTGCTAAATGTTAAACTTAAATATAATTATATCTTGGCTGCTATTTTTCAATAACTAATTTATTTGATTTGTACATTGTTCCAACTATGACCTAAAAACAGAAACTTATTATACTGCAAATGTTATTATCGTAAAATTATGTATATTTACCTGTTGCTTAATAATTTTCAAATTTTCAATCCCTTTCATGAAATTTTCGTTTATGTGATTTAGATCAACCAAAGTTTTGTTTTCTTTAAACGTATCTTTCACCCGACGTAAAGCATAGCTTCTAAAATGTAAAACAATCCAATAAAACATTATGTCATAATTATTGTAAGACCTACCTAAAATTATATGATTCTAATCTTTTCGATTCACGAAGTAAAGATCTGTATAACGATAAAACTTTCTGTTTCGAAGACATTTTCAATGTTACACGTTCAAAAATTTTAGGTTATGTTAACTATAAATGTCAATAAATGAGAAGTGTCAAGTTGCCAAATTCCAAAGTCGTAACGCAAATCCGATTGGTGAAAAATTTTAAATTCAAAAATAAAAAGTGCAGTTTTTAGTCATAATTCATAATTGTATGCAAAACTCAAAAGATCATAAATAGATAAAGGAAGGCCTAGGTATTGTTGATGAGCATATATTTATGGTGACCATATGTACTTATTTTAGTAGGACAGTACTCTTTTTTAGAACGATGTCCTATGTACTTAAAAACTTCTCCAAGTACTTACAAATGTACTTATTTTTTGTACACCCGCCAGGGGGGGGGGGGCACCCGACGCTGCCCCAAACCTCATGGTTGTTTCCTTCAGTGCAACCCCAGAAAAAAAAAGGTCATCAATCGTAATCGTCGTATATTTAGGTACGCCGCACAGTGTGGTGAAATGGGGTTTTTGTGGACAAACGGTTGCTGAGCCTTCAATTTTAGGGCAAAAAATCTGGAAGTTGTCTTACTATATCCTTAATCCTTAATATATATAAAAATGGATGTATGTATGTTCCCTCCTAAACCGTTTGACCGATCGGAACCAAATTTGGCACAGTTATTATGTAGGTCCCTGCGCATGTTTTTGTATTAAAATAGTGCAAAAATTCGCAAAGGAAAGGAAAGTTGATTTTGAGTAGCTTGCCTTCCTTTAAGGAATCTCGATAATCCATTCATGCGCGTCCCCAGGGGACGCGCATGAATGGATTATCGAGATTCCTTAAAGGAAGGCAAGCTACTCAAAATCAACTTAAAAACAATAATGAATGCTGTCAAACTGTCAACCGATCGACAATGCAAATACGCGTGCACGTGCTTTACGTTTCTATTTGACCAATCTTAACCAAATTTGGTGTAGAAGTTATTTACAACGCTACGAAAAACATACGTAGGCTACTTTAGTACCTTGGAGTGAGGCCGAAGGCCGAACAACCACATCCGACACGGTCTAGATGGCTAAAGGCGGCCGGTAGGCCGACTGTGCCAGCTAGTCCTTAATAAAATAGAAGAAAACAATAATTTTTGTGTTTTCCCACAGAATATTGCATAAGCCACGATTCGAAATTCTAAAGTTCGTCATTTTAAAATAGTTTTCAATTGTTTTTAATATCTTTCTGTATCGTCCGTTCTGCTTATGTATTGTTTACATGGGCAATTGGGAAAAATTTATTGATTTGTTAATCCAATAATACCTTGGGTAAAAATTGGACAAGTCTCAGTAAAAACGCTCTTGTGTTCGCGTCTGCAAGTATCTGCAGCTGAAATTTGGAGGGCAAGTACTAGAGATACCAATGATACCATAAAAAAATTTTCGGTGTGTCTCATGCGTTCTCACACAACTAAAAGTTTAAGAGAAGTTAACATTTAAAAAAATCGAGTTTTTAGGTCGAAATTAGGTCTACAAACCGTTAAAAATGTAATTCTTTGTTTTGTTTTGGCACTTGTGTGCTAATAACGAGAAACAGAAATAATATTTCAACTTGAAAACTGAAAAAAATCAATGAATTTTCGTTTTTAAGCAAAGTTAAAGTACCTATGTATACGGTACATAATGTATTGTTGTGTCCACTACAAGCTAGCTCCCTCATAAATGTGTACGGGATACACAATCAAAATAAGAGGGAGGATATGTCCATTTTATTTATAAAATTTTGTTCAGAATGAATGTGAATATAAGAAAAAATTAAAAATGTTGCTAGATTTAAGTTTTGTTTGTAACGATAATAAAAAGAAACACGTAGGACAAAGCGGCATCGTTAGAAGAATAAAAATAAAACATAATCAGTCAAATGCGAGTGGTAACCAGGCCAATATAATAAAGAGCGGTAGAGGCAGTCGAGAAATAGATGACCCGCAGACCGGTTGAGTTTAGAGAGTTCCTAATTAAATAATACGAGCACAGTCGTGTTTAGAGTTCCTAATTAAATAATACGAGTACAGTCGTGTTTAGAGGCAGTCGAGAAATAGATGACCCGCAGACCGGTTGAGTTTAGAGAGTTCCTAATTAAATAATACGAGCACAGTCGTGTTTAGAGTTCCTAATTAAATAATACGAGTACAGTCGTGTTTAGAGGCAATCAGAAAATAAATAATACGCGTACGGTCGTGTTTAGAAGAGTTGCTACTTAGAAAGTAAACGACATGCAGAACAGTCGTGTTTAGAAGTGAATCGATAAATGATATGAAGACCATTTATATTTGGATAACTTAATCGATAAATGATACGCAGACCGGTTATATTCGAAGAAGTTAATTGTTGTGCGATAGAAGAAGAGTTAAGTGGATTGCAGTTTGAGAGTAAAGGAGTGTTGGAGAATTGGACCAATTTGAAGTGAGAGAATTGGATAACGGAACGTGTAGAGCTAGTACGTGGAGCAAATTGGGTTCAGAATTGAATATCGGAACGCGAGAAGCTAGTACGTGAAGCAAGATAGAAGAAAGAAGAAGGTGTATTAAGTTCGTCAGTGCGGTAGATAACGTGCGACGAAATTAAGGTCGGTCTACGAAAAGAACATAACAAGGTAAAGCTTTATAATATCATAAAGAATATAAGTAGGGATGTTAAGTAGTTAGTTATCTGTTGATTTATTTAGAAATTTAATTGTTTTGTTGTTTGTTGTGAAAGGAGAATGTTTATTAATAAATTGATGTGTTTGATGTATCCTGTCTCTTATTTGATTGTGTGTCACGTCTGAAGGATCTTCACAAATAAGCGACCTTGAGAGCTAGAAGAGGACACAAAAGTATATAAAAAAGGTTGACTTTGCCCCATTTTTTCGACACTTTCCAAGCGCATTTTTTATGATTTTTATTGTGTTCCTGAATCCTTGGGATGTTCCTAGCAAGACACTATTATTAAACAGACCAAATGAATTACTTTAAAAATCACCATTTGTCCGCCTCCACCACACTGTGCGCCGTTGACCTTTTTTTAGGTATTTATCGTGTTTCGCCGAAATGTACTTTTTTTTCATAAAAATAATATGGTCACCATACATATATTGCACATCAATATTATTGATGTGCATTTCCCCCTCATTTATTTTACTTATCAAATGTTTACATCTAATAAACAATGCCCCCTATAATCTTCGAATGTATGAACAAAATTACCTATGATAGAATATATTAAATTTAATAATTTAATTTGGCTTCTTCACTTAAAAGATTAGGCTCTTATGGCCTGTTTTCGGACGCCCATTTTTTTCTCGGCCTCCCGACATCTCTTATTCTTCTTTTCGGTTTGTAATGCAATGTTTGGAGGAATTGACATTCTTCCTAGATGTTCATTCCATTTTAATCTATTTTCTTAGTACCTACTCTATAAATCAAAAACTCCGTCGTTGTGTTCTAAAAAAACAAACTGGATACATTTCAAATACCTGGTGGAAATAAACCTCCAAACACAAATTCCATTAAAAACAGGAAATGATATAGAGGAAGCAATTGAACATTTACCAGAAATACATAACTCCACACCAGAAACCAAAATACATAACTCAACTAACGAGTGTCCCGCAAACATAAACCAAAAAATCAAAGAAAAACGTCAATTAAGAAAGCGGTGGCAAATAACAAGATGTCCTCACGATAAAACTAAACTTAACAAAGCAGTGAAGGAATTGAAGCACCTATTACAAGAAGACAAAAATAACTGTATAAAAAACTATTTAAAAAGCGTAACTCCAACAGAGGCAACTGATTATTCTTTGTGGAAGGCAACAAAGAAGCTAAATCGACCACAAACAGTGGTACCCCCATTAAGAATGGAAGATGGGAGCTGGGCTAAAAGCGGAAAACAAAAAGCTGAACTATTTGCAAGACATCTCGTAAAAGTTTTCCAACCCTTCCAATCTAGTATGCTTGTGTAACAAAACGGGATTTTAATTCATAAAAGTTAATTTTAATATTTTAAATTGAGATATACTTATAAATTATTATTGCGATAATAACTGATGATTGTTAATGAACCATATTTATCAACAGCGGAAGAGATAAGTTTTATAACGCGAACGAGAATTGATAATGTATTTTATCAATTTTCGTCTGCATGCGAACTTCCTGCGTCTAAAGATGACTTTTTACACTGTTCTTTGTTCAGGTGAACTGTTTAATTTCAGACAACAGTGGAGTATCGCCAATTTGACCGGATATTTCAATGCAGTCTACGCGATTTCATTGATGAAGCAATCAAGATTTGATTGCATTGAAGCAATCAGTAGACATTTGCTTCTCGTTAAAATAGCGATAGGGATGTATCTGTCTATAGGTGAAATTTGTCAGTGGTGCAAATTCTCACGCTATGGAAGGTCAACCCTCGTGATTTCTGAAAGGTATAAATATGGTTGAATAACAAAACAGAAGAAGTCCTTCCAGTGAGTCCGTCGGAGACTATTGTAGATTCTCGCGTGCGGGACGGTTTGACGGATTGTCAGTTTTGATTTTGGTTTTGGGCAAATAAGACAAGGGAGTGTCTTGCCGAGTTGTCTTGCTTGTGTATTTTAAGTGCTTTGAAGGGTCAAATAGTTTGTTTATTGAATCCGTAAATAGATTGTGTATTCTCTGGTGTGAGACATTTATGACGAATTTATCGTTGTTTTGGGCAATAGACAAGGCATTGTCTTGGCCGCATTGGATTGTCTGGAGATCCAAGGTAGAAGGAAAAATATATCATATTTTTATGAATAATATATAAAATATAATTTTGAATTATTTACTAACAGAAGGATGGTATTTTTTTCTGATAGTTATTTTAGATTGTATACCTAGTATGTGTTTAAAAGGGCCACCCTAAATTGTAAGGGAGATTTAAAGTGTATTATGTATTTGTTTTAAATTTATCCATAGTAATAAATATTGTTTTTTAAAATTCAGTGTTTTCGTTTTTCCTGTTGAGGAAAAGAACGTTTTTTTTTCAGTGTCGAGCTTAGTGTCGTTTTGCCCGCACCGAAGTTTCAACTTCAACATTTAGCCGGGGGACGTAACGCCAAACGGGGAGTGTCTGGGGCTTATTACCAGAAAGTCGCGTACCAAATTGATAGTGTGTTTTTTTTGAGAACAGAATTCTGCGGTGGGCGTAATCGGTTGAACGGTGGTGGCAGTATAATCTATAAATATTCTCAGTAGATCGATAAGTGCCTAAGTGGGATTTTGTGTTCGATCGGCAAATTTGCTTATTTTTTAATAACTCCAGCCGTTCCTAGGAAAAGTAGTTCCGAAGGACGGTTGGCGGTTACACTTGAAGAAGACAAAGAAATTTATCAGTACTTAGACATTCCAGGTCAACTCGAACTACCAATAAAACCTTTTAAGGTAAATCAGATAACATCTATGATTAAAAAGAAATTAAACATCAAAAAAGCACCTGGATATGACTTATTAATGGTAAAATATTAAAAGAACTTCCACGAAGTGGTGTAAAATTTATTACACAGATATTTAACGCCATACAAAGAACAGGGTACTTCCGCAATGGAAGATTGCAGAAATAATTATGATTCCCAAACCTGGTAAACCTGCCGAAGACGTGAAGTCATATCGACCCATTAGCTTACTACCAATACTATCCAAGCTTTTCGAAAGAATGTTTCTAGAAAAATTTAAATCAATCTTAGAAGACAAACATCTTCTTCCAGATCACCAGTTTGGGTTTAGACATGAGCATGCCACAGTGGAACAGGTCCATCGACTAGCTGCAAAAATAAATGAGAATTTCGAAAACAAAAACTATTGTTCTGCGGTTTTCATTGACGTCAGCCAAGCATTCGACAAGGTCTGGCATCCCGGACTCCTGTACAAGATAAGAAAAGTGTTGCCCGATAACGCCTACATCCTACATGATATTAAAATCGTATCTGACAGACAGACACTTCCGTGTCAGATTTCAGGATGATAACACCACGATCTATCCGATCAAGTCTGGAATTCCTCAAGGAAGCGTAATGGGACCTATCCTTTACCTTCTCTTTACTGCAGACCTGCCAACAAGTCCAAATACCACCACAGCTACTTTTGCGGACGACACTGCGATTCTAGCTGCACACAAAGTGCCCTCTGTAGCAACAGAAATACTACAAGAGAACTTGAACAAAATCGAACTATGGTTTAGAAAATGGAGGATAAAAGCCAATGAAAATAAATCGGTTCATATAACTTCTACGCTACGAAAAGGAACATGCCCTCCAGTACGATTAAACAACCAACAGCTACCGCAAACCGAAGATACTAAATACTTAGTATACCTAAGTAGTTTGATTTGACGTACCAAATGGCATCCGACCATGCAAAAATTGCGGTAAAAATGGCATCCGAGGCAAATTGGCATCCAATATACGGATGCTCACTTGAAATCACTGTATAAAATTGTTTTACGGCATAGCATGTGCTGTCATCTACAAATTACTAAGAAACTAGGGGACGTCATATTTACCGAATAGTTGATATTAGTAATCACATTGGTTCGACTAAGTTCCGCAAGGTGTGCTAGTATAATATACGTGGTGTATTTAGATGGTAAAGGGGCATTACAGTTAACGGAAAAAATGGAATCCGGATCATTGGCAACGTTGGATTCTAAAATTAGCGTCATTATCTTGAATTAAACTGCTTCAGCATCCAATCTTTCAAATCGTATAGAACTTATACAATGTAAGACTTTTAATTGATAAATTTTTAATTGAAACAAACATTTAATTGATAAATTAATAATAATATAAAACTTTTTAAAAATGATATAGTTAATTTAAACTTTTAATAATATTTAAAAGTTTAAAAATAAAACATTCATGGGCGAAAAGTAACTTAAGCTATGAAACTCAAAGTTGGAAATATCTAAAAAACGACTCGTTTGAGAAACCTCGTTTATTAAAACTTTTCGACTTATTTTTGGCCCTTTACTATATGCCCTTATAATACTTTACTTTTTTTTCAACACTCTCTTAGTCCGGTCAAATTAGACCAAAAAATAAGAGTGAGATTACAATAATTCGCACCCAGCTGAAAATTGGTAGGATTGTTCAAAACACCATCATAAATGAAATATAAAAAGTCCTCATCGATCCGACACCTGGAAAAAATTTTATTCGGGTTCAAAGGTCACTAAAACGGGTTTTTCGCGATTTTCAGCAAAACGGTAAGTTTTATCATAAAATTATCTCATTCAAAAATTGTAGATCAGATAATTATCTATAAAAAATGTCTAAATACTTTTTTTCCTAAGAGTCACCGTTTTTGAGATATGACGATTCGAAAAGTTGAAAGAGTTGTAATCGTCATTTAGGTGCAAATAAATAAAATGAATTTGTGGAAAAGCTATAATGGTGCCAGCTTTCATATTTGGGTGCTAGCTGGTGCTAGCTCTAAGTATCCCAGTGCTAGGTTTATGGGTAAAAATATTAACCGGGGGGGGGGGCTAGCGTTACTTTGCCCCCCCCCACCGGTTTCAAAGTCGATTTGTGAAAATACTGTAATGGTGCTAGCTTTCATATTTGGGTGCTAGCTCTAAGGATCCCAGTGCTAGGTTTTTGGGTAAAAATATTAACCGGGGGGCTAGCGTTACTTTGCCCCCCCCCCCCCGGTTTCAAAGTCGATTTGTGAAAAAACTGTAATGGTGCTAGCTTTCATATTTGGGTGCTAGCTCTAAGGATCCCAGTGCTTGCTTTTGGTGTAAAAATATTAACCGGGGGGGGGGGCCAAAGTATCGGACCCCATATTATGACGATTACAACTCTTTCAACTTTTCGAATCGTTATATCTCAAAAACGGTGACTCTTAGGAAAAAAAGTATTTAGACATTTTTTATAGATAATTATCTGATCTACAATTTTTGAATGGGATAATTTTATGATAAAACTTACCGTTTTGCTGAAAATCGCGAAAAACCCATTTTAGTGACCTTTGACCCCGAATAAATTTTTTTCCAGGTGTCGGATCGATGAGGACTTTTTAGATTTCATTTATGATGGTGTTTTGAACAATCCTACCAATTTTCAGCTGGGTGCGAATTATTGTAACCTCAGATGTCTAAATTGACCGGACTATCTATACAGTAAAGGAGTGATTAAGTGGCGAGGGCGCGCACCTCTGATGCGAGAGTACGAGGTTTCGCTCCCGGTCCTGTGACAAGCATTTTTTCACGATATTATTCTCGGATGTAACAACATTAGGGGGCCCAGCAGGAGACCCTGACGTGTTGTTTGACCGAGTATTCAACGACTATTTTTTACTTTTTTAATATTTATTTCATCGCATTTTACTATTTTTGAAGCGAGTAACATCGCTTCTTTTTTTTATCAAAATATTTGCTCCGAACAACAGGCGTTTAGCTTTTCGTCCGATTAACCCCCTGGGGGTTACCACCCGGGGACGTTACGCAGGATTATTCATCGATCAATTTTAATTATTTTATAAATTAGTTTATATTTGCTCCGAGCAACAGGCGTTTAGCTTTTTTTCCGATAAGTTTTATAATATGGCATTAATTAATGCTTGGTTATATACTATTGTGTGTGTACCAACTTAATACGTATTAAGGGATTAATGGATTATACCTCCATCGCGGTATAATCCCGGATAATTCCGTAAAATAATAGGATAATCCCTAAATTTTTGTGTTGGTAATAAAAATTTACTATATAACCAACTCGATAAGCAAATTTTCTTATTGAACATTTTTTTCGGTGGATTTTTATCGGCCGTTATGGTGGTCCTGCTTGGCCCCTTGACTTAATTACCAACCTCAAAAAATTAGAGAAAATTTTAATGAAATCGAATTAAAATTTAATATTCCCACGCGCAACTTGCTCGGAACTTTTGAAACTTGCATCACTTCTGCTGAGTTCATAGCTAAACTTTCGGGATATGGATTTTTAAAAAGTACATAATTTACACACATAATTCTGATGTACTTATTTTTTTGTAGCATTACGGATTACCAACTTGCAAAGGTGGGGGTGCTGGGTATATACCCTTTGGGGCATGTAGTTCTTGCGGAACAAAAAAATTTTGTATATGAAAGTTGTAGGGAATCGTAGGCACTACAACTTGAGTTTGAACATTTTTCTCATAACTATCATAGGAAAGCAGATAGAAAATATTGAAAAACTCACCCTCTAAAAACGCCGCTTTTTGGATTTTAGCACTTTTCCTTGAGGAGTTATGAAAAAAAGTTTTAGACAAAAGTTGTTCCAAATATTTTTCCGAAATTACACCAACAGCAGCTGAGATATAAAAACACACTCTTATTATCTCGTGATTATGTACATAGTTTAAACTATCCATTGACTGGACTATTATAGAATATTTTATTTAATTTTTACTTCCCTATAAGGAAGTATTGTAATCATGAAAAAATTCGATGTCGATATTTTAACGGAAATATCCGTTTTGAGCATTTCTGAATCCGTTTTGACTACTTTCGCAATGATGTCTGTATGTATGTATGTATGTATGTATGTATGTATGTATGTCTGTATGTATGGATGTATGTAACGCAAAATGTCTGTAAGTTCTGTATCTCTGGAACGAATTGTTATATAGTAACCAAATTTCATATTTAACACTTTAATCGGTATACAAAGGCACCATTTGATTTTGGAGGAAATCCTTAAACCGGAAGTAGCTCTTCACTTGAAGGACTAAATGGTTTTTCTTAAATATCTCAGGAACGAATTGTTATCTAGTAACCAAATTTCATATTTAATACTTTAATCAGTATACTAAAGCACCATGTGATTTTGGAGGAAATCCCTAAACCGGAAGTAGCACTTTACTTGAAGGACGAAATGGTTTTTCTTCAATATCTCAGGAACAAATTGTTATATAGTAACCAAATTTCATATTTAACACTTTAATCGGTATACAAAGGCACCATTTGATTTTGGAGGAAATCCTTAAACCGGAAGTAGCACTTCACTTGAAGGACGAAATGGTTTTTCTTAAATATCTCAGGAACGAATTGTTATCTAGTAACCAAATTTCATATTTAACACTTTAATCAGTATACTAAAGCACCATGTGATTTTGGAGGAAATCCCTAAACCGGAAGTAGCACTTTACTTGAAGGACGAAATTTAATAATTTAATTAAATAATAAAATAAAATTTAAATAATAATTCTGCGAATCTTTAGATGAACGATAAAGGAATGATTCCTTATAGGGAAGTCATGTGCTGGCCACATCAGATTTTTAGTTTGAGAAAGTGGGGTTGCTAGCTTTATACAGGTGAAAATTAGCCAATGAAATTTTCACATGTTTTTAGTTTTCCATGAAATTTTAGAATATTGTTGAAATACTCGATTTCTGAGATTTACTTGGTTTAATTTAAAATTTAATTTTCCTTGTTACTAGATGACTAATTTATTTTGCACATGACTGTAGGTACAATGTAGCTACAGTTTATCAGTCAACGTGCAAAAAATACTGCTAACGCAACACCTAACATCTATCTAAAAGCGCGCCAATTCGAGCTTTTTTATTTCAGTGCTAAGTGCTTTTAGAAGAAAGTGATTGTTCGTCTGTGTTCCTATTAAAAATTTAATTGTTGAAAACTTTAAAACATGTTTAAAAGAGGTGAACGTATTCTAATGATGGCATTAGAAAAACAAAACGATGTTCTTAAAGGTGAGTTTTACTGAATAATACAGAAAAATTAGGCAGTTAAGTGGAAATTTCTTTATATTGTTTTTTTTAATTTAATTAATTCGGGAATGTTAAGACATAATATTATGTCGAAAAATAAGTATGGTACAGTCTAAAACTCTCTAAAACAAACGTCCAATAATTCGAATTTTTCTCTAAATTGAATTATTTATTTGGTACGGGCAACCGAATAGGGTTTGCGTGTAAAAATCATTCTCTAAATCGAATTAAAAAATTCGGACTCTGTTTAATTCGAATCTAATATTGGGAATTTGATGTCAATTTACATATAATTCGCCTCTATAAATCGAATTTGATTTTAATAAATGAGGTATCTTGCAGTGTAATCATTTATCTATCAAACTTTCCGCATTTAACTGACGCGTCATGACGTTCCGACATGTGATTCCCAGAGTTTTTTTTATAATATATTGTGAGTTTTCAAATGCTTGCAAAGCATTGCAATTTCAATTTTCAGCCGTTTATTTTATTATTTCATTTGTTTTGTAAAAGAATGAACAATTTTTCATATGATATGTATCTTATAATTTGTACACATGTTGATCATTTCTTTCGTTTCTTTTTACTTCCTCTAATTCGAACTGTCTCTTTCGAACAAATTTTAATGCATTATGAGAATTCGATTTAGAGGGAATTGACTGTATCAACCCATCAACTAACTGCTGTTGAAAAGCGCGCCAGTGCGTGCGTCGTTTATTGCAGAGTTTGGTTTTCTCGACGTTGGCGTGTAGATTTGCGCCAAAAATTTTCATATTGTAGATTTAAACGCGTAAATTTGTAGATTTTACCAATTTGTGTGTTTTATTGCATGAAAAAGCGCCTAAAGGGCTCAAAACATTGCAAAGAAATGTTTTGTTGATTAATGGCGCAGTTACAAAAATTAGGAACTCTTGCAAACTTACTGTTGACCATATGATTATTTTTAACTTAGTTAGGGTATGATAAAATTGAATTTAAAAATGAGATCTAAAAATATGAATTTTAAAATGGAAAGTTTACAAACTTTATATGGAGCTGATTTGTATGGTTGTTACACCACGTTCTGCATCTACGACACCTTTCCAACAGGTAATAAAAGGTTGGCTAGCTCAAAGTCGCGAAGGGGTGGGTTGGTGAATGGAATGAAAGGGTCGTGTGACGGCACGTCGCAAAGCGTGTGTTTCCTATCGACGACCGGGCAATCCTCGATCGCGATTCTAAAAATTGTCAAAATCGGTGTGAATAATTTACACGGGGGGGGAATTAAGTCAAAATCGATGGGGTTAATATACACGAGGGAGTTTAAATGGGCGCCACGCATACGAAGAACTGAATCTCTTTGAAGGGGACTGGTTATCACACCTTCCAAGCTGGTACGCGACAACTTGATGAACTTACAGCGAATTCTCACTCCGGAAAAACCTCGCTCAATGACCTTACCTTTACAGGAGGCGAACTTTCCGTTGGTGAAAATAGCTAAATAAACATTAACACAACAATAATAATAACACACAAAGTTGGGAAATAAAAATGTATTAAATAAAATAATATCAGGGGGGAGTTGACAAAGTTTACACAAGATACTATCAAATTTACATGTCTTGTATAAAAATAAATATGTACAGTTGACGGAACCTTTCCGTGTGGTTTCCGTTGCGAAACTAATATTCGTAAAACAATTACTCTTACAAAAATACAAAAGGTTAATTTGCATGAAAGGGGGGCGTATTGAATACAGCACTCCACCAAAATAAATAGTTACTTAAGCGCAACTTGATAATATTCAAAACTATGATTCATAAAATTGATCATGGAACTTAATCAATGCAATTGATCATCAAAATTCCCAACAACGGGACAAACAAACTTTAGCTACAATACTAAACTTGAAACGTTACGTTAAATTGTTCGGTTACACTCTGAACGCTCGAATGGCGTGTTAAAAGTTACGTTAATAATAGATAATAATATTAAGTTAAATAAAAGGTATACAAAATGGTTGCGATATCGACTTCCGGGGTTGAACTGAACGTTCATAAACACAAATAATGGTCCATAGGACCAATTAACATCACAATCTTAAAAATATAAAAAGGTTTCTTACTTAATGTGGGTGGTTGATGTTCGACCTCTAGGTAAAGTCGATGACGAGTCCTTCGGGAGTGAGATTCGTCTGCAGAATAGAGCTGAAAGCGATGTCTCAAACCATACCAGAAGGTCAGCGGAGTAACCAGCTTCCAAAACCTCTTTAAATCGAAAGGTGGTGAAGTAACGGGGTGGTTCACGCACTATATTACGCGAATTTCCTTCGTATACAATTAAATTAATATACTTCACTTAAGTTCGTTATTCGCGAAATGACAATTAATTCAAGCCGGTACTGTCTAATTAAAAAAATGTCAATATGGTGTTTGATAAAAACAACGATTGGAATGCGCACATGTGTTCGAAGTGCAGCACCTGTTTTGTATTATTCGATAAAAGCAATGCTACGTAATTGCCTTAAGAGCGGCAAGCAATACCTCGTCGTGATGAAACGTGATAAACAGATGGTATAACAAAAAGTCCGATAATTGATTAATTGTTTAACAACAATTAACGTATTGTTGTCCGATAAAATATTAATTGTTTAACAACAATTGACGTATTGTTGTCCGATAAAATATTAATTGTTTATTAACGATAGACGGTATGAATGTTCGATAATTATTAATTGGTTATTAACGATAGACGGTATGAATGTTCGATAAACATTAATTGTTTATTAACGATAGACGGTATGAATGTTCGATAAATATTAATTGTTTAACCACAATAGACGATATGAATGTTCGATCAATATTAATTGTTTAACCACAATAGACGATATGAATGTTCGATAAATATTAATTGTTTATTAACGATAGACGGTATGAATGTTCGATAATTATTAATTGGTTATTAACGATAGACGGTATGAATGTTCGATAAACATTAATTGTTTATTAACGATAGACGGTATGAATGTTCGATAAATATTAATTGTTTAACCACAATAGACGATATGAATGTTCGATCAATATTAATTGTTTAACCACAATAGACGATATGAATGTTCGATAAATATTAATTGTTTATTAACGATAGACGGTATGAATGTTCGATAATTATTAATTGGTTATTAACGATAGACGGTATGAATGTTCGATAAACATTAATTGTTTATTAACGATAGACGGTATGAATGTTCGATAAATATTAATTGTTTAACCACAATAGACGATATGAATGTTCGATAAATACCTGCAGTTGACACTCACTAATTTTTAGCACCAATGACTTGTATTTATTTAAAGACCTCAAAAAAATGTGAGACCTCGATATTTTAATTCCGCTTTTGGAAGCGCTAAGATACGAAAAAGGTAGTATCAGATTCCAAGTGAATCTCTCCGAATATGCAATTTGCAGCTCAATTTATGCATTCTCCCTACTCTGATCTGGGATTTTTCCCACTTACTGATTGATTTGGACCCTGGTAATTGGGTCCTATAAATTTAGAAAGAAGGGAGACGTGATTTAATTGGATCAATGCCTAGAGTGTGAGGGCACACTTTCTTCTTTCTCCATGTAAAGTGTATCGAGAAGTTTGGTACGACACGTGCGAGCAAAACAATTTTTTGCTCGTCTGGTTGGACGAGAAAGGTCTAACTTTTGCACTTTTTACTTGTTTTTATCGAAGTCTGTAATTTCGAAATCGCTATCCTTTCCATGTTAAACCCGAGCACATTTGGCCGCTTATCTGCACATGGTCGAGATAGCAAAACAAAAGGCATTGATTCTCACGAGGTTCAAACATGCACGTGTGTGTCCTTGTATTGACAACTGGCTCGTGATTATAGATCGTATGAAAGTGTCTCTCGATCCTACCTAAACTTTATAGTAATGCATTTGCCTATATTGACGTTTAGTTTGCAACGTTATAGAATAGAGAATTTATTGCCGATGAGGTGAATTATGGATTAATGCTACGTCAACATTATTAACACTTCCTCATCTACCGTATGGTTCATTGTACGTGTATTAAAATATTTGATGATACTTTCCTAACTATACAATTCTTAAGATTATTGTGCATTTGCAAAACGTAAATTTATTAGTTGATCGAATGTTTCAATCTTTTATATTTACAACCCGACCTAAAAATGTTTTCTCAAAGAGTAATTTTCAACGGATCGATTCGAAATTTAAAATATAAGTTTAATAGATCATAAACGCAAAATCTAAAGATGCGCCCGATGCGCGGAATAAGGTGACACTCCCCTTACGTCAAGAGTTGTTATCCCTAACTACTCTTCAACTGGGACGCGCGCAACCTCAACCGAAACAAAAACTGTCCTGCGATAAACCGTCAACACTTGTAGTGTTGAAACAACTACTCAGCTAGTGACTAGACTATACGTATATGCCGGGAAAGAGAGAGAAGGTTCACCTAACCCTAGGCTTAATCAACCCGTGAGTCGTAGTGACTCCTACATGAGAGGGCGGTTCGCGAAATCACGCGATCATTCGCTGGCCGTGGGACCCACAAATGTCTGTGAAGACACCGGACTCTAGATCAAGGTAGACCTGAGCTAAGGTAACACTTCCTTGGCGTACTCATATTTACAAAGCCTTCTCTAAAATGGTTCAGTCGATGGGGACTGTCTGCCTTTTTCAATACGTTGAAAAAGCAGAGTAAAAAAAAACGTGTGCTTGGCTGGATCAAATTTACAAAAGCCGTTTGGGGCACTTCAGTAGATGGGGACTGTCTGTTTTATCATTTATCGTTGGTGAAACAGAGAAAAAAACTTGCGCTTAGCTTGATCAAATTTACAAAGCCGTTTGGGAGACCATCCACCTTCATCATGACTTCGACCCAAACGAGATGATCGGAAGAGAGAGAAGAGGTAGTGATGGGGGGGTAAAAGATAAGAGTGGGGGAGGGGGGGGGTTAAAAAAGTGAGGGGTAGCAACCTACAAGGGACAGTTGAGGGACCAATTCCTCGAACCGTCCGAGTTAAACACGGATGCAACCGGGAAAAATAGTGGGGCATAAATCGTAATACGAAACGGGACGGGATAACGACCTACAAGGGACAGTCGAGGGACCAAATCCTCGAACCGTCCGGGTTAAACACGGATCTAAACGCGAGAAAAAAAAATAGGGGGGGGTTTTCTCAAAAAAACTTAGGGTGGGATGACAACCTACAAGGGACAGTCGAGGGAGCAAATCCTCGAACCGTCCGGGTTGAACACGGATCTACGCACGAGAACGTGCTGAACGAGAAAGAAAAGTGGGGCACGAATGCCACGTCAATCGTGTTGACCGGAGGGGCTGAATCTCCGAACCAACAAGTAAAGACTAATAAAGGATCACGATAGGCGTGATCCAAAATTCGCGAAAGACGCGATATAAGAGATATGGAGTCCGGCGGGACGAGAGTGGGATGGTACCGAACCGACACCCATATCAAAAGGTACAAGTTACACAACTCGTGGTCGCACAACTAAATATGCGATACTTTGTAAAAGATATTTACGCTACAGAGCTCGAGTTGACGAGACGGGAGTATCAGTCGTCAACAATGATACAATCAAATATGAAATAAAACCAGAAAAACTGAACCCTATACGGGGGTTGGGATTGTCTTTGTCAGTATAACCGAAGGGACCGAATCTCCGAATTACACCGACGAAAACGAGAACGCTACTCCGAAATGATCGGGACGTTTCCATAAAAAAAAACTTGGAAAAACTTCCTACTTGAGAATACCCGACGTCAACTTGACTGGTGGAGTCCAACGGCGGTAAGCGCCGACTGGAAACTCCAATCCAAGGAACGCCTGTACCAGTATGTCAAAGCATGAATATACCATATTCGGCAGGGTCCTGTACCTCCTATGCAAAGCATGAATACACCACACTCGACAAAATCCAAATTACCTGGAGGAGAAAAAGCGAGAAAGGTAGTTTAGTGTCTTGCACGGGCGGTTGATCGGGAAATCCAGCGGTGACTGGCACCGGGGGAAATCTCCAATCTAAGCGCAAATCGCGCAAAGCGACAATGCTCGCCCAAGATGGCGACACCATATGAGTGGAACGTATCCACCAGAGCTATACGTCACAAAAGTGTAAGGAATGTAACAAGAGGGTCTTGCTCCAAGATGGTGACATAATACTTCGGAGTCGGGCAATTCGTAAAGTGCCTGGATCCCAGGGTAGTACCATGACATCAACCGAGAGTCAACATGGTTGAAAACCAAAAAAAATATCGGGAACTTATTTTGACTCCAACCGAGAGTCAACATGGTTGAAAACCAAAAAAAATATCGGGAACTTACTTTGACTCCAACCGAGAGTCAACATGGTTGAAAAAAAATGAACGAAATATTCACAGATACTGAGCGTTATACCTTAATCCTAAAGAAAAGAATGCAAGGGTTATGCACCTATGCACTAGAGTACGAGAAGAAAAAGAAAAAAAGAAAAATGTTCACGTCATTTCAGATACTCCTATACCGGTATTCTTGGACGTGCGTCGGAAAACACCGACACTTCCAAAAAGAAACAACAGTAACACGACGTTCGTGACGATCACGTTGTACGTGAACAAAATCTGAAAAATCTGGAAGTAAAAATTGAGAAGGGTAGTTTAACGTCTTACGCGGACTAATTTTCAAAACCATAACAGCAGCGACATAAAGTTCGGGACGTAACTATCACGTCGTGAGAGAACAAAATCTTAAAAACCTAAAACTAAAAGTGAGAAGGGTAGTTTAATGTATTACACGGACTAATTCTCAATGCTGGTTCTATATACAATTCGGTAGCCGGGGGGGGAGTTAATTGACTAAACCGGGACTAAAGTTGTTGTTTACCCACGAGAAAAAAAATATTCCCACAAAAACGTAACTTGGTCAGGGCTCGACATGGTGACAACTGTCTGAGTTGCACCTCTAATGTTTACTGTAAACGTATGAAGTGACTATTACATTTCATTCAAAAAAAAGGGGGGAGAACACAATCGTTCTTCCAAACAAAAATCAAAATTGACCACAAAATTAACGTATGACTGATGAGGACGTTGGGTAACTAAGCCACCGCAACACCAATCTATACTTGGTCTACCTAAGCGATTTATTGGGTAGTTACTCCAATGGACCGATAAGTATACCCTCTAACTTCGCGTAAACTACTTCCTTAAATGTTCGATAAAAAAAACGAAATTCGCGACTCCTACCATCATGCGTGATAAACAAAAAAACCAACTAAAGACCTGATTACTTATGGGGTCTGTAATTTTACTCTATACGCTCGAGATACCGTTAAATAACTTCCTTTCCCCTAACGTCTTCAATCTAACTACATAATATCTAAACTTAACATTGATTAAATCGATACCTTAAAATTAATTACACCGAAACTCAACCTAAACTGCTAATTACACAATAAAAGAATAAAAGTTACACACAAGGAAAATATTCGAGGTCCTAATCACTTCTAAAGTCGTTGTGACTGTCATAAGAGAGGGCGGTTCGCGAAATCACGCGATCCTTCGCTTGCCGTGAGACCCACAATTAACAACAGAGACGCAGAACTCTAGTTTGGGTTGGGCCCGAATCTAAGGTGAAATTTAAGAAAGGCGCGATCAAATTTACAATGGCCTCTGGGATGAATGGATCAGATATACAAGTTCATCCCTAATTTTCTATTTATTTTCCAAATGTCGTAGAGGAGAGAGAAAAAAAGGGGGGGGGGGGGGAAAAAATACAAACTAATGATCGAATTGTCCTTCCGTGGACCGACAGATGTCCTAACTGCGTAGGCCGATGGTGGTCGATCTGTTATTCCCTAACAAGGTAAATTTCCCAGGTTGTTGTTTCGAGTTTAACCACTACTCCTGTACAAAGCTCCCTTTCCAAGAAGGTTCCTTTGGGGCAGATTATAAATCGCCAAACTACGAGAAGAAAAAAAAATATATGGGACGATAATGCGCCGAGGAATGGACTATGTCCACAAAATTACTCAATAACCCCGGGGTTTGGATCGACATCCAACACTGGATTGACGTCCAAAAAAATTTTATCTGACAGTGGAACTAGGTCCAGCCTGATAATACGATAACTCCATGAGAAGCGGGTTACTCTAAACAACTATCAACCAAACGCAACCGCACTACAACAATAAAATTCGATACAAAAAAAAGTCTCCTTACAGGGTGCGTTAGAAAAAAAAAGAACTTTCAAAAGAAAACTCTAACTTAATTCGACAAACTAAACTCCCAACTAAATTTAAAAAAGCCTTATTATAAATGTCGGTACGAAATTCAAAAAAAATTTGAAAAACGGCACGGTAAAAGTCGGTACTAAATTCAAAAAAAATTTAAAGCCTTACGGTAAATGTCGATACTAAATTCAAAAAAAATTTAAAAGCCTTACGGTAAATGTCGATACTAAATTCAAAAAAAAATTTAAAAGCCTTACGGTAAATGTCGATACTAAATAAAAAAAATTCCAAAAGCTTTACCTTAAGGGTCGGTATTGAATTCAAAAAAAACTTGACGTAAATTAACTACGTGAAAGTCAAAAACAACCTTCTACGGGTCCACTAGGTGGATGCGTAAACTTCCAAACCGTACCTATAAACTAATTAGAAAATTTGAACTTCAAAATTAAGTTCACCAAAAAACATACTTAAATCCTAACCTGAACTTTAATCGGGGCTTGACTTCAAGTCCTTGGCATGCCATGCACCAGGTCTAACTCCTGCGGTATCTGACAGTACAAATGTGGTGTTCGAAAGTTTCTTATGAATAACAAAAGGTCCTACAAATTTTGGAGCTAACTTAGCATTAAAATGCTTCGATGCATCGGATAAAACATAATTACGTCTATACACGGTATCACCAACATCGAAATTCGACGGACGTCGTCTTAAATCATAAACAATTTTAGATTTCTCATAAGCGCTTTCTAATCTTTTGGTGATGTCATCGTAAACATCACCTAGTGCTAATGCACGTCGTTTAAGTTCGTCACGATCGGCAAATGTTATGTCTTTCAGCGTGTTCTGATCAGCTGTTTCGATACGCTGTCCACCGGACATGATCATCTCTCGACCGAAATTTGCGAAATACGGAGTCATTCCGATGACTTCATGCAGTGCAGTCCGTACTGCGCAAGCAACCTGGGGGAGATAGATATCCCAACTCTTATGATTATCGTTAACGTAAGAAGCTAACATAGTTTTTAAAACACGATTCACCCTTTCAACAGGATTCGCCTGGGGGTGGTAATATGCATTAAAGATAATTCGGGTATTATATTTCTGTATCATTTTTTGAAATTCCTTACTTCTAAATTGGACTCCGTTATCAGTCAAAATATACTGTGGGGCTCCAAACACTAACAAAACGTTATCTTCAAGTTTTTGAATGACCTGAGATGCGGTAGCTGTACGTAATGGATAAAATAATGCAAATTTGGTAAAACAATCCACAATCGATAAAATATGAGTGTAACCTTTAGTCGACCGAGGCAGTGGTCCAACTATATCGATGGATATCATTTGCCATGGCCTAGTTACTACGGGATGACGGGACATAAAACCACGGGGTTTTTGCTGTTCAGGCTTATGAGCCATACAAACTGGACACTTATTTACATAACGAGTAATATCGGTCTTCATCTTCGGCCAATAATACTCATGAGCTACTCGATCAAATGTTTTTAAAACTCCTAAATGACCGGAAGTAGGTTTATCGTGACACTCGGAAATGATTTTCTTTCTGCGAAATTTCGGAACTACTGTTCTCCATTGACACTCTCTATCCGATAGAGATGGATATCGAACTTTTACTTGTTTAAATAATTCGTCCTCAATAACTTGCCATTTCCTAAACTGAAGGGGGTCTCTTCTGACATTCTTCAACATTCGATAGTACCAACGATCGGTATGCGAGTTAATTAAGGGTTGGTCGTTATCTACTGGATTCTTTACTTTATCGGGTGACCTTCTAACTTGAACAGGGTCAACTAATACTGACGTTATTTCGGGAACAGTGCGCGATAAAGCGTCAGGGACTAAATGATCCTTTCCTTTTCGGTGGATGATTTTGAAATCGTACTGTTGTAACCTGAGAGCCCAACGACATAAACGTCCTGAGGGGTTTTCCAGATTATTTAACCAAATCAGGGAATGGTGGTCGGTAATGACCGTGAAATGTGAAGCTTCGAGATAGGGTCTTAATTTCTCTACTGCCCACAAAACTGCTAAACATTCTCGTTCCGTAACGGAATAATTTCGTTCATTACGAGTTAATGACCTACTAATATAACAAATGACTTGTTCTTTCTCGTCAATGGTTTGGCTGAGGACTCCTCCGAGTCCAAAACCGGATGCGTCTGTCTGTACGGTAAAGGGGACGCTAAAATCAGGGCACGATAGAATAGGGGCTGAAACTAAACAATTCTTAATAGTCGTAAACGCTACTTCACAAGGTTCATCCCAAATGAACTTGGAATTTTTTCTTAACAACGCTGTGAGCGGTGCAAGGATTGTTGAAAACTGCGGGATAAATCTGCGGTACCACGAAGCCATACCTATTAATTGCCGAATTTCTTTAACCGTACGAGGGGCTGGTATACGCGTAATTGCCGCTACCTTATCTGGATCTGCAAGTAATCCATTTGCGTTAATCACGTATCCTAAATATTTCAATTCGGGTTGACAAAAGTGACATTTGTCTTTCCCTAATGATAGACCTGCGGTACGTAACCGAGAAAAAACTTCCTGTAACACTTCAAGATGTTTTTCGAAGGTGGATGTACAGATGATGATGTCATCCAGGTATACGAATACAAAGGGTTCGAGATCGGGGCCTAGAACTTGATCTATCAGCCTCATCCAAGTAGCAGGAGCATTATGAAGCCCGAAGGGCATCCTGGTGAATTGAAACAATCCACGTCCGGGTACTGTAAAGGCGGTATATTTTTTGGAATTTTCCTCGACAGGAATTTGCCAATACGCTGACTTAATGTCCAGGGACGTTATAAACCGTGCGTCTCGAAGACGATCTAAAATTGAGGACACATACGGGATTGGGTACGCGTCCTTCTCGGATACTTGATTTAATTTTCTGAAATCGACACAAAATCGATATGATTTGTCTTTCTTTTTGACTAACAAAATGGGGTTTGACCAACCACTAGATGATCGTTCTATTACACCTAACTTAAGCATATGATCTAATTCTTTATCGATATGTGCTTGTACACTAGGGTTAACCGGATAATAACGCTGTTTAATCGGCATTGAGTCGGTTTTAATAACATGTTGCACTAGGTCAGTACAACCGAGTTCTTTGACCTTAGTCCGAAAATGTAGGTCAATGACCTTATCTAAACGCTGACGTTCCTCAACTGATAAATTGAAAAGATTTCCTAAGGGTGTTTTCTTGTCGGTAATTACCGAGGTAACTTGGGGTTTCCCGAAATACCACGATTTGTTTTTCAAATCAGGGACGAAACCGATGGATTCCCAAAAATCTACACCTAAAATAAGTGCGTGTGAAAACTTTGGTACCACAATGACTGAAATATGGGCGACACGATGCTGTAATCTAATGGGTAATTGAGCTATCCCGATACTGTTTATAATTTCACCGTCTGCTACGGTACACTTTGGTCGTAACGTGGAGTCAAGTTGAATTTTTACACCGGTAGATTGTAAAATATTCCAACCTTCCTCGCCTAAAATCGTGTTGGTCGCTCCTGAGTCCAGGAGGGCTAAAATTTCACAACCGAGAACATTGACTCTTACATGGGGACGATTATCATGTCTTGAATCCTCTAATACATAATCTAATATAGTTTTAATTTTATCTTTACGTTTAGCTAACATCTTATGAAAATGGGTCGAATTTACAAACTTGCGGGAGTTCACTAGGTGACCACGTCCTAATGAGTCCCGGAAGAGTTTTCCGAACTCCTTCTACTCTGACTGGGGTTACAGTGGGGGCAGGTTTTTGTTGTTTCACCTTTTCTCCCACAGCGATAGCAATATATTTGTTTCTGCGGAACGGTACAACGCGACGCCAAATGTCCTGTGCCACCACAATTCCAACAAGAATTATTACTTGAAGTTTTACTAAAAACTTCGACAGCGCTATTACGACTTTTAAAGGTCGGTTTATTTACAGATCGTTTATTATTTCGTGATTTATTAAAAGGCGTTGATTCGGCACGCGATGCGCGATCATTTTCTTGAGTCGGTACACTCAAGTGGGTATAAGCTACATCTGGTTCTAAGTCGTTTTTCCTCTTTGACGGCGGTGCGTAATTGGAAATGGTCAACCTACGCGCTTCGAGAATGCGCCCCAATTCAATGAGCCTGTCAAAAGACGTAATTTCGGTAAAACCTAACTGTGCAATATAAAATGGGTTTAAGTTTCGTAATGCGATACTTAATTGTCTTTCTTCCGATAATGGGATGACTAAGCGAGCAAACATCGTTTTTAACATTGCTACATACATTGCCAAATTTTCCTCGTTCCCTTGAGTTCTACGTGTAATTTCCTCAAGTAATCTGACGTCATAGTCAGCTGGTCGAAATTGTGCATTTAATAATACTACTAATTCTGACCAAGTAGATGCCTTATCTCTATTTGCGCGAAACCACAATAATGCTTTACCCTCGAACAGGTCAATCGCCTCTTCGAAGAGTTGACTTAAATTTACACGTCTAGCAACAATTAATTCATTGACTCTTTCTAAAAATGCAGTGATCGAAATACTTTTTGCTTCACCGGAAAACTTTAATCGCCACTTGACAACAGGTGTTGATTTCGTACAATAACTTTTCTGCCCTACCTCAACCGGAGGGGGGTTAATATTTAATGAAACTGGATTTGAAGTTACGATTACTTCTGGTTCTACTGGGGTCTCTCGACTAATTTCGGCCACGATATTCGATAATGAGTCTCGCTCCGTTCGAGAATTTGCTACAAATAAGCGGTACGCGGATCTACATTCTTCTAATTCGTCCATAACTGTTCGTTTTGAATTTTTGTCTTTTACTAAAAAGGGTTTTGATCGGGATAATCTATTAAAGTAATGTGCTAACTTCGTTTCTACCTCGATTTCTACGTTAGGTTCTTGGTCTCGTGAAACTTCCAAGCGACCAAGTAGTCTATGAAGAATCAATAAGCCGGCTCTTAATGCCACCAAATCTTCTGCAAAGGTAAACGGATACCACGCTAAAGCGTAACTTTCGCCTTCTTCTTCTTTATCAAGGGCTATTACTAATTCATCACGTAATTCTTTTACCGAACCGTGAAAAGGTAAACCTCTAATCTTTAATTCGTATTGGACCTCGTCCTTTCGCAACTTGTCCGGTACAATCCTGAATGCCATTATTAATCGAAATGAATAAATTCAATTAAATACAAAAAAGAATTCGCGGAACACGACTCCACTTGTTCTCTGAACAACTAATGGTAAACGGAAATACAATATTCGATCTTAAAATCGCGATAATTTTCACTTTTAAATTTAAATAGGGGGGCGTTATGGAATCTCGTTAGTCCATTCATGCGCGTCGGTACTATTTTAAAAATTGAAATCTTAATTCAAAACTTCGTGATTTACAAAATTTGACGTAATGTGCCAAAAGGGCTTTCTTGACAGCCGCCTAGTTGAACGCTAAATTATTTTTTTCAACTTACAAAAATTAATTCGGAATTTACTCGATTTACAACAAAAGGAAATTCGATACCATAACATGCCAAAAAGGCTTTATCGATAGCCCCACGTTGGGCGCCAAATTATTATCCTGTTACACCACGTTCTGCATCTACGACACCTTTCCAACAGGTAATAAAAGGTTGGCTAGCTCAAAGTCGCGAAGGGGTGGGTTGGTGAATGGAATGAAAGGGTCGTGTGACGGCACGTCGCAAAGCGTGTGTTTCCTATCGACGACCGGGCAATCCTCGATCGCGATTCTAAAAATTGTCAAAATCGGTGTGAATAATTTACACGGGGGGGGAATTAAGTCAAAATCGATGGGGTTAATATACACGAGGGAGTTTAAATGGGCGCCACGCATACGAAGAACTGAATCTCTTTGAAGGGGACTGGTTATCACACCTTCCAAGCTGGTACGCGACAACTTGATGAACTTACAGCGAATTCTCACTCCGGAAAAACCTCGCTCAATGACCTTACCTTTACAGGAGGCGAACTTTCCGTTGGTGAAAATAGCTAAATAAACATTAACACAACAATAATAATAACACACAAAGTTGGGAAATAAAAATGTATTAAATAAAATAATATCAGGGGGGAGTTGACAAAGTTTACACAAGATACTATCAAATTTACATGTCTTGTATAAAAATAAATATGTACAGTTGACGGAACCTTTCCGTGTGGTTTCCGTTGCGAAACTAATATTCGTAAAACAATTACTCTTACAAAAATACAAAAGGTTAATTTGCATGAAAGGGGGGCGTATTGAATACAGCACTCCACCAAAATAAATAGTTACTTAAGCGCAACTTGATAATATTCAAAACTATGATTCATAAAATTGATCATGGAACTTAATCAATGCAATTGATCATCAAAATTCCCAACAACGGGACAAACAAACTTTAGCTACAATACTAAACTTGAAACGTTACGTTAAATTGTTCGGTTACACTCTGAACGCTCGAATGGCGTGTTAAAAGTTACGTTAATAATAGATAATAATATTAAGTTAAATAAAAGGTATACAAAATGGTTGCGATATCGACTTCCGGGGTTGAACTGAACGTTCATAAACACAAATAATGGTCCATAGGACCAATTAACATCACAATCTTAAAAATATAAAAAGGTTTCTTACTTAATGTGGGTGGTTGATGTTCGACCTCTAGGTAAAGTCGATGACGAGTCCTTCGGGAGTGAGATTCGTCTGCAGAATAGAGCTGAAAGCGATGTCTCAAACCATACCAGAAGGTCAGCGGAGTAACCAGCTTCCAAAACCTCTTTAAATCGAAAGGTGGTGAAGTAACGGGGTGGTTCACGCACTATATTACGCGAATTTCCTTCGTATACAATTAAATTAATATACTTCACTTAAGTTCGTTATTCGCGAAATGACAATTAATTCAAGCCGGTACTGTCTAATTAAAAAAATGTCAATATGGTGTTTGATAAAAACAACGATTGGAATGCGCACATGTGTTCGAAGTGCAGCACCTGTTTTGTATTATTCGATAAAAGCAATGCTACGTAATTGCCTTAAGAGCGGCAAGCAATACCTCGTCGTGATGAAACGTGATAAACAGATGGTATAACAAAAAGTCCGATAATTGATTAATTGTTTAACAACAATTAACGTATTGTTGTCCGATAAAATATTAATTGTTTAACAACAATTGACGTATTGTTGTCCGATAAAATATTAATTGTTTATTAACGATAGACGGTATGAATGTTCGATAATTATTAATTGGTTATTAACGATAGACGGTATGAATGTTCGATAAACATTAATTGTTTATTAACGATAGACGGTATGAATGTTCGATAAATATTAATTGTTTAACCACAATAGACGATATGAATGTTCGATCAATATTAATTGTTTAACCACAATAGACGATATGAATGTTCGATAAATATTAATTGTTTATTAACGATAGACGGTATGAATGTTCGATAATTATTAATTGGTTATTAACGATAGACGGTATGAATGTTCGATAAACATTAATTGTTTATTAACGATAGACGGTATGAATGTTCGATAAATATTAATTGTTTAACCACAATAGACGATATGAATGTTCGATCAATATTAATTGTTTAACCACAATAGACGATATGAATGTTCGATAAATATTAATTGTTTATTAACGATAGACGGTATGAATGTTCGATAATTATTAATTGGTTATTAACGATAGACGGTATGAATGTTCGATAAACATTAATTGTTTATTAACGATAGACGGTATGAATGTTCGATAAATATTAATTGTTTAACCACAATAGACGATATGAATGTTCGATAAATACCTGCAGTTGACACTCACTAATTTTTAGCACCAATGACTTGTATTTATTTAAAGACCTCAAAAAAATGTGAGACCTCGATATTTTAATTCCGCTTTTGGAAGCGCTAAGATACGAAAAAGGTAGTATCAGATTCCAAGTGAATCTCTCCGAATATGCAATTTGCAGCTCAATTTATGCATTCTCCCTACTCTGATCTGGGATTTTTCCCACTTACTGATTGATTTGGACCCTGGTAATTGGGTCCTATAAATTTAGAAAGAAGGGAGACGTGATTTAATTGGATCAATGCCTAGAGTGTGAGGGCACACTTTCTTCTTTCTCCATGTAAAGTGTATCGAGAAGTTTGGTACGACACGTGCGAGCAAAACAATTTTTTGCTCGTCTGGTTGGACGAGAAAGGTCTAACTTTTGCACTTTTTACTTGTTTTTATCGAAGTCTGTAATTTCGAAATCGCTATCCTTTCCATGTTAAACCCGAGCACATTTGGCCGCTTATCTGCACATGGTCGAGATAGCAAAACAAAAGGCATTGATTCTCACGAGGTTCAAACATGCACGTGTGTGTCCTTGTATTGACAACTGGCTCGTGATTATAGATCGTATGAAAGTGTCTCTCGATCCTACCTAAACTTTATAGTAATGCATTTGCCTATATTGACGTTTAGTTTGCAACGTTATAGAATAGAGAATTTATTGCCGATGAGGTGAATTATGGATTAATGCTACGTCAACATTATTAACACTTCCTCATCTACCGTATGGTTCATTGTACGTGTATTAAAATATTTGATGATACTTTCCTAACTATACAATTCTTAAGATTATTGTGCATTTGCAAAACGTAAATTTATTAGTTGATCGAATGTTTCAATCTTTTATATTTACAACCCGACCTAAAAATGTTTTCTCAAAGAGTAATTTTCAACGGATCGATTCGAAATTTAAAATATAAGTTTAATAGATCATAAACGCAAAATCTAAAGATGCGCCCGATGCGCGGAATAAGGTGACATGGTATCTAGTTTATGTTAATGAGCCCTTCAATCGAGTGCAACATTCAGAGATCTATTATTTTTAATTACGATAACTGACCAATTTTGAAAAGTTTCTGGCATGTACAAAATTTCAGCTGGATTTTCTGTACTATAAAGTCCAAAAAACCTGGAAATACTCGACTTGTTAGATTTGAGTCGATTTTTACAACTTTTGGTAACAAAATGTGGTTCGTGATAATCGCTTCCATTCTAAACAATGACATTTAAATTTTTTTAACAAGTTCTGCAAGAGTTCATACTTTTTTTACGGTTTTAAGTAGTATTCCTTAATTGACTTTTTCATTAATTCGAAGATCTGACAATAAAAGAGTACTCCTACAAGAGCCAATAGTCTTAAATTCAGTATAGAAAGAAATTTTCATTTTTTGTCACTTTTTCTTCCAATTTCTTTGGATTAAAGTCCGTTTTTCGCGACATAAGATGGAAATTTGTTCTCTTTATAGGATGCTACGATTTTGAATCCGAGGAGAACTGCTACAGTTCTGGATCGGAATACATCCCAGAGTCCGAACCGGAAGGAAATGAATCTGATTTTGAGATATCAACAGTATTAGAGCCCATAGTATACCATGATGAAGAAAGTAGAGCTGATATCCCAACAGTTGAAGCTCCTATGCTATATCACGAAGACTTGGGGCATCTTGAAGTAGCAGGTATTGGATATCACTGTGAAACTGCTAAACAGACAAATCGACGGTTGAGAAGGAAGCACCGTTGTCTCTATTGCGATCAGGATGTGGGAAATTTTTGTCGGCATTTAGAAAGGAATCATTCAGATGAAATTGAGGTGATAGAATTGATGAGCCTAACGAAAAATTCAAAAAAACGAAAGAAACTCGTCGATAAATTACGCCGAGAAGGTGATTTTTGTAGTTCCAATATCGTGCCAGTAATGTCAAACGTTAAAAAAGATACCAGCGATTACATTGTATGCAAGTTTTGTAAAGGCTATTATTCTGCCAAAAGTTTACGTAAATATACAAAAAAGTGTTACTTCAATCCTGATCCGTCGAAACGCTTTAATGCTCAGATAGAAGGCCAAACGATCATGGTCGGCAGTTTTGGACCAAACGATCCTTTAAGATTGTGTGGTCTTTTAAATGTGATGCGAGCCGACGATGTCTCTATGGTAGCGAAAAAAGAAACTATCATTTGTGAAGTTGCCCGAAGATATTTAAGAAGTCATCGAGAAAAACATCTTCTATTAGTTGCAAAGCGAAATATGCGTCGTTTAGCTCGTTTATTGATTAGCGTAAGAACCTTAGAGAAAAACCAGAAATTAAAATTAATTGATATTATGACTCCATACAAATTTAAAAACTTAGTAAGAGGAATACATGACATAGCAGGCTATGATCATGTAAATCGAATTTACAAAAGTCCATCTTTGGCATTACAAATGGGTACATTAATAAAACATGCTATAAATACGGCTTATTCTATGGAAATTCAAAATGAAGAATCTTCTAAAGAACGTGTGGACAACTTGAAAGCCTTATGCACCTTAATCGAGACGGAATGGTCTCACGAAATATCGAGCGAGGCTGGACAAAATTTGGCCACCAATAAATTCAATAAGCCAGCATTAATTCCAATGGCTGAGGACATAAAGGTAAAAGTTAGCATTATATAATAATTATTTTTTATTTATATTTTTATTTACAGAAATTTGGAGCATACTTGGATAATTTGATAACAAATTCCAAATCACGTTTACTAGTAACATCTAACGATTCCCAAGCATATCGCGATTTAATGGACTCCGTATTTTGTAACATTTTGATTTTCAACAAGCGACGAGTTGGAGAACTTCAAAGAATGCCTATCTTAATACGTGTACGGGGTACGTGTGCAATAAGTACAGTAAGAAGTAAAGATAGTGTTAATTTTTTAATAATTCATAGTTTGTTTTTGTTTAAATATTTGGTTTTTACCAAAGGAAATTAAAATTGGATTTGACCATAAAATTATGTCAAAATGTATTTTTATTTTTATCATTTTTTTAATTTTAAACAATAAATTACTAATTCAGTTTTGCTTACTTTTCCCTTAGTCTCTACATTTCAAAATTTCTTTACTTGAAAGGATTTAACATTTTTCATAATATGTTTTAATTGTTTCCAAATGATTTATCCACCAAAGATTAATTTTAAAATGTTTAAAGTTGAATCGACATTACATTCCGTGAACTAAATCAAGTTTTAAGAGAATTATATCAAGAACGCCCTAACCGCTTTTAGAAGATTACAACAGAATGCTAAACAATTGATTAATAACTTTGAAAAAATTAATAAGCATCAAATTTCCAAAATCGCTTTGCAATACATCTGCGCTCAGTGCGTTTTATTTGTCATAAATATTCCATACGTTGCGTTGGGATAGGTTAGTTAGTTATAATAAGGTCAAGAGAAAATTTCCCCAGTTATCCAGTAGGTTTACGCCAATCGTCAGTTTTATCATTCAATTCTTGTTTATTGACGTTATCATAAGTAATTAGCGTATACGGCTGCATTACTGTTACTTGTTTTCTTCTAAATTAAAAAAATTGGCCTACGATATAAAAATTATCGAATAATTACTTTATGGAGCATCAACTAACATTCGAAATATGTTTGTCAGATGATTGTCTACATATTGGCAACATCGCAATGGATGCCAACTTACCTTAAAAGTTATATACAGAAGTCAAGTTGTACTCAAACAGGTTAAATATATTGAGGGATGTTATTTATTACTTTGTATATATTGGATGTCAAGTATACCTAATTATGGATGTCTTATATACATCAAATATATTGGCGGATGCCACACGGTATTCTTACTGAACGGATGTCAATTGATTCAGCATTGAAGTAATAATATACCTAAAAGTATACCTAAGTATACCTAAGTATACCTAAGTATACCTAAGTATACTTAGTATACCTAAGTCTCGACCGACGACTAACCTGGCGTAATCACATTTTCACCAAAGGAAAACAACTAGGCCTAAAATTGAGCAAACTGTATTGGATAAATAGATGAACTCTAGTGGGATAGTGGATCGCAATAAAACAATTAAGTTGTCACGTCAACGTTTCGGAAGCATTTATTGTTCCATCATCAGGACTGTAATAAACAATGTCAATGAGAAACAAAGCAGCAAAATCATGGGGGGGGGGTTTACAACTCATAAAGGTGACATACCTAAACAACTGGATGTAATGGATGTAACTGGATGTAATGGATGTAACTGGATGACTACTCGAATGATATGAGTTTGCAAAATTTTATTTTTGACACCACTGATGATTGTGATCTCATGGCTTTCAGCATTGACCTGCTTCATGATTAACGCAGAAAACGATATTACATCCAGTTGTTTAGGTATGTCACCTTTATGAGTTGTAAACCCCCCCCCATGACTTTGCTGCTTTGTTTCTCATTGACATTGTTTATTACAGTCCTGATGATGGAACAATAAATGCTTCCGAAACGTTGACGTGACAACTTAATTGTTTTATTGCGATCCACTATCCCACTAGAGTTCATCTATTTAATCAGAGGCAATTCGACAAGAACTTGTTGGTTGTATTGGATAATTGGTAAAAAGTCAAAGTTGAGTATCGAAAATAAACTCCTAATTTACAAGGCAATTATAAAACCCGTATGGACGTACGGAATCCAGCTTTGGGGTTCAGCATCAAACTCGAGATGGTCATAGCTTTGGCAGTTAAGTGCGTCTACTGCTAATGCGAAACGCTCGGATCGAATCCGGGCAAGGTAAGAACTTTATTCTGGCCGTCTCTCCTCGGAAGCCAATGGCAAACCACCGAGGTAATTTGCCAAGAGCGCCCATCTCAACATGAAGTGTATTACACTTCCCGTGGTTCGGAGCCCACGTTAAGCAAGTAGGTCCTCTATGTATATGAAAACACTTGGAACGCACATCACATGCATAGAAAGAGATGGGTCACCACGTTCGGAAACGAACAATACGACTAAGAAGAAGAATCAAACTCGAACGTAGAAATTCTGGAAAGATTTCAATCAAAAACACTACGCATGATTTCCGATGCTCCATGGTTTGTTCCAAACAAAGTAATCCTTCGTGATTTTGAGATACCCACCGTAAAAGAGGAAATTAAAAATGTTAGTAAAAAATACCATGCAAGACTAAGTGCTCATCCCAACAAACTAGTGAAAAAACTAAATACACGAATCAACAACAGCAGGTTATCCCTATATGTCAAAACTAATGTCAAACAAATTAATTATTATACGACAGGAGACAAGATAGATTGTAAATTATTGAGTTAATTAAAAAAAAAATTTATTTGTTAACTACTTCAATCTCCAGCTCGAATCTTATTTCTTCATTTCTTTTCTTATCTATATATATATATTACTATGAGGAGGGTGGATCGTCCCTCGTCAATAGCAATTCTTATAATTGTTAATGACAAACGGAATTTCCGTTGCAAAGAAATTGTAATATTCAATAAATTAAATAATGTCTCGGCTGAACTTTCTTTTATTTGCATGTAGACTCTTACCTTCAGTGTAGATACTGGAGAAATTTCCTCTTTATTTATCTGTGGAATTCTTAAGTCGGAAAACACAAGAGTTTTCAAATAATGATCCAAAATTATTAAAAAACATAATATATTTCAACTCAAATCAATTATTAAATAAGTAAATAAATATTGAACAATGTTTCTAATTATACCCCAATTAATTACTATAAAAATAAAACTTGTCTTTTGTTGCACCTATTTTAAATATACCGCGCGTTTGTTCCGTAAACATTTAGTTTTTATATAATGGTCCACTTACCACTGTTGGTATGTACTGGTATGTACTCTTTTACTTTTGTCAGCTTAAGCGACGAACGTTCTTTATCCAGCTTGTGACTTCGTGTTTTGTACTAATTAGTTGGTCCAGATCCAAATTTTATCAATCACTTGTGTCGTAGCACTCTTTATCAGTTACTCTTCGGTAAGTAAAATTTATTTGTGACTTCGTGTTTTGTACTAATTAGTTGGTCCAGATCCAAATTTTATCAATCACTTGTGTCGTAGCACTCTTTATCAGTTACTCTTCGGTAAGTAAAATTTATTTTTACCTTTTTTATATTTGTCACGTGCACTAACATGTAACTAACCTCTAATCTCTGTTTAGGTCCCTCAAATTTGGTTACCACTTGGAGGAATTCTCTTTTAACCACTTTTTATTAAATTAAAATCGGGAGCAAAATTCACATAACTACCCGCTTTTCCACCTTTTAAGGGACTCCTCTTTTTTTTGTTTTTATCTCCTTGGTTACGAAATTTCAATCTACTTGATGAAAATTTGAAGTTGTAAGTACAAATTTGTATCAACGGTCTCTTTTTAATGTTTGATTTTTGTCTCTTCAGGTTTAACACATTTTGTGACCCGATCGTCATACCTTCGGAACAACGTTCGTCGACATGTAAACAAATTTTTTAAGTTCGTGCAACTTTTAACGACTTATTTTCTAACACTTTAAAATTAACAAAATTAACAATTTTTAACTTTCTTATATTTAGGTTTGGTTTGACAATTTTAATATTTGGATCTTATTTGTTTTAAAATTGCATTTTTAAATTTTATAAAACTTTTGTATTCTTTGTAAATCAATTTCATTAAATGTATTTTACCACCGTTTTGAATTAAATTTTGTTTATCGACCCTTTTGGATTCGAAATCTCATGCAAATTTTGTGCTTCTTATACTTTAACGTTATCAAGAATTGCTATTAGCGTATCGGTCGCCTTAGAACATGACAGTATTTAATCCCCTGTGCAAATTTGTTAAATTTTGTCAAACCCCTCTTTTTATACGAAATTTACGAATTTGTACTATGAACTTTTAACACGAATTAACTAACTTTGAACAATTAACTTACTAAAAATTATTAACTAAACTAACCCTAACATTATTCTAACTGATTCATTTTCATTTCGTTAACCAAAACCCTGCTTTCCTCATTAGTTCAATTTTCTTTTGTGACTCAACGTTGATTTTGAAATTGACCTATTTTAGGCATCTTATTTACATTTTGATTCGTTATTAAATTTGATTTTCATTTACAAATTATTTTTCTTTGGGTGAAATTACTTATTCCTCTTTAACTTATTTTTCTGTTCTACTTCTCTAAATTGACTTTTTATTTATTTAAATCCTGTCATTGGTATCCTCATGTCTTATTTATTTATTCAATAATTCCCTATTTATTTCAATAATTCTTATCAATTTTACCATTTATTGGTACCCCTTATAATTCATTTATAATCAATAAATCTAACATCCGCAGTGCTATAACTTTCCGGATATCTATTTCCTCATACTATCTAATCACATTATTTATCATCATATATTATCATGATCACATTAATTAACCCCCTTTTATTTCGTCAATAACTAATTATTTGGATACCTATTCTATCATTAAATTTTTATTATCATATTTCCATCTTTTATCTGTTGTTTATCAATCGCAATGTTCACCCAAGTTAAAATTCCTATTTATTTTATTTAAATGCATTATTCGTATTACTTTAAATTGCCCTATCTTCCCAATAATTTTATTTTCTTTATCAATCAATTAAATCAATATTTTTAACACACATCGAGTCCTTTTCTTCTAATAAATTATCTTCTTTTTGTTTTGGTTAATTCATAAAATTTTCTTCTGCTTTCTACTATTTTTCTGCAGCGGTTCATGAATGTTGTTTGGTGCATTTTTAAATTAAGTTTCGCTGTCATACAACAAATACCAACTTTCAATCCGCCGCAACAACTTCCAACTCACCAAAGAATTCTTTTTATTATTTTCATTGTCCTATTTCATCGCATAATCATATTTACATTGGTCTTCATAATAATTCATCCCCTAATCCGAAATTTCTTCTTGTAGTTTCAATTGTATTTGTTTTAATTTAAAACGTATCCTTTTATAATTTCCCATGATTTTCATGTAATCATTTGTATCATTTTTTATTCGGTGTGACTTATAAATTTTTAAGTCACCGTCTCGCATTAAATTGTTTAACATTTTACTGTCATTTGGCTGTCGCAAATATTTATTTTCCATTCTGTCACTTTTTCGTGAACTGTCATAATTTTTGTTACTTTTCTTTTGTCGTGCATTAAATTTACTATTTCTTCGCGGTTTGTGTGTTGATGTTAGTTTTATGCACTTATGTTTCGCTCTGCCTTTTCCATTGAACTTCCCCATCAGTAACTCCTTTTTAACTAATCCCTGAACTTGACTGTCCCAAAATCTTTCTAAAAATAATTGTTCAAACCCTGCAAAATCATTGAATTTGTCTTGTATGCACCCAAACCATTGTTGCACATTCGTACCCATCATTCCATAAATACTGTTTTTTAATTTATTTACATCATGAATTTGAATGGTGCTTCGTTTTGCATATTTAATGAATTGTTTGGGGTTAAAATTCCCCTTTTCATGAAATTTTATTGTTTGGCCATTATTTACCGGCCACGGAAGATCTTGCATCGAGGACAAGTTAATTACACCGTTTACCGTTTCTTGAATCTTTTTACATGCCATTTCTTCAATTTTTCTTATTTCTTCCCCCTGATTGTCAATTTCTACCTTTATTTGTTTTTCAAACGTTATGACATGGTTGTTTATTAGATTTACCGATTCTTTTATCGACGTATTATTTTTTTCAAGTAACCCCTTTATTTTAACTTCTGTTTGCTCCGACCATTTCTCGTGTGACCGTTCAATCTTTTCATTGATTGCTCCTTCCGGTATAATTTCCCCTTTTAATTTTTCTAACTCATTTTTCACCTCATCTACATTTACTTCTACGACTTTGATTTTATGATTTACCTCTTTTACTTCCCTTTTCACCTCGTCTACATTCAACTCAATGATTATTACCTTTTCATTTACCTTATCTAATTCTCCCGTGAGTTTGTCTTCCAATTTAATAAATCCTTCTTCCATTTTCTTACTTAATTCTTCTGTGTTTTTTCTCGCTTCTTCAGCGCTCCTTTTTGCTTCTTCAGCGTTTCTTTTCGATAATTCTTCGATATTTCTTTTTGCTAACTCTTCAGCGTCTCTTTTCGCTTCTTCTTTGTTTCTTTTTGCTAATTCTTCGGCGTCTCTTTTCGTCATTGCTACGTATTGATAGAACCACGTCGGTGGTGCATCCATTTTTTTTAACTGTTCCCCCTTTTGAGGCGTCTCTTCAGCGTCTTCTTGTTTTGACGTCTCTTCTTCGGTTTCTACCTCCTCCTTTTCTGATAATTCCTCTTCTATTATTTCTTTCTCGGTAGTGGGCACAAATTCCTCAACCAAAACATCTTCCTCTTCCACTATTTTGGTCTTTTTCTCATACCTCCTCGTCCTTTCTGACTTATCTTCATTTGCCATTGTTAATTTATTAATTTTTACAATTAATTTTATAAAGAAAACGGTTACTAATTGTAATTTGTGCACTAATTTAATTTTTAAATTAATATTTATTTTTGTGATTATAAATCAACCTATCTATCTGTCAAATTGTCATACAAAATTTTTTTTTTTTTTTTGTTATAAATCTAATCACCCTCTTTTAATTAAATTAAATTTGTCACTTTTTCAGCGGACTCGTAATTGTTCCCTAATTTCTCGATGCTTACACGTTGGGCGCCAATAAATATACTATGAGGAGGTCGGATCGTCCCTCGTCAATAGCAATTCTTATAATTGTTAATGACAAACGGAATTTCCGTTGCAAAGAAATTGTAATATTCAATAAATTAAATAATGTCTCGGCTGAACTTTCTTTTATTTGCATGTAGACTCTTACCTTCAGTGTAGATACTGGAGAAATTTCCTCTTTATTTATCTGTGGAATTCTTAAGTCGGAAAACACAAGAGTTTTCAAATAATGATCCAAAATTATTAAAAAACATAATATATTTCAACTCAAATCAATTATTAAATAAGTAAATAAATATTGAACAATGTTTCTAATTATACCCCAATTAATTACTATAAAAATAAAACTTGTCTTTTGTTGCACCTATTTTAAATATACCGCGCGTTTGTTCCGTAAACATTTAGTTTTTATATAATGGTCCACTTACCACTGTTGGTATGTACTGGTATGTACTCTTTTACTTTTGTCAGCTTAAGCGACGAACGTTCTTTATCCAGCTTGTGACTTCGTGTTTTGTACTAATTAGTTGGTCCAGATCCAAATTTTATCAATCACTTGTGTCGTAGCACTCTTTATCAGTTACTCTTCGGTAAGTAAAATTTATTTGTGACTTCGTGTTTTGTACTAATTAGTTGGTCCAGATCCAAATTTTATCAATCACTTGTGTCGTAGCACTCTTTATCAGTTACTCTTCGGTAAGTAAAATTTATTTTTACCTTTTTTATATTTGTCACGTGCACTAACATGTAACTAACCTCTAATCTCTGTTTAGGTCCCTCAAATTTGGTTACCACTTGGAGGAATTCTCTTTTAACCACTTTTTATTAAATTAAAATCGGGAGCAAAATTCACATAACTACCCGCTTTTCCACCTTTTAAGGGACTCCTCTTTTTTTTGTTTTTATCTCCTTGGTTACGAAATTTCAATCTACTTGATGAAAATTTGAAGTTGTAAGTACAAATTTGTATCAACGGTCTCTTTTTAATGTTTGATTTTTGTCTCTTCAGGTTTAACACATTTTGTGACCCGATCGTCATACCTTCGGAACAACGTTCGTCGACATGTAAACAAATTTTTTAAGTTCGTGCAACTTTTAACGACTTATTTTCTAACACTTTAAAATTAACAAAATTAACAATTTTTAACTTTCTTATATTTAGGTTTGGTTTGACAATTTTAATATTTGGATCTTATTTGTTTTAAAATTGCATTTTTAAATTTTATAAAACTTTTGTATTCTTTGTAAATCAATTTCATTAAATGTATTTTACCACCGTTTTGAATTAAATTTTGTTTATCGACCCTTTTGGATTCGAAATCTCATGCAAATTTTGTGCTTCTTATACTTTAACGTTATCAAGAATTGCTATTAGCGTATCGGTCGCCTTAGAACATGACAATATATATGCAAATGGTATTAATACGCCTCCGAGAAGTACACCAGCGCATCTCGTTAGACTCCGATTTTACTAGTTCAACTCCGAAACCGGAGTCGAAAACGTTTCCCCATTAAAAATTGAAATTATGGTGTTCCACATCGCCTGGATTACCGTGACCAACTTTACGCTGGAGTCCAAATGGTACTATACACGTATACATTTATACAACGTAGTGTACGAAAAATCCGCTAGGTTCGCTACCGTTTTAAACAATTATAAGAGAATATGTTTGCCGGTTGCTTGTGCCTCCACACGCCTGTAGATCACTTAGGCCTCCGATTTTTTAAATACTTTGGCAACAGCGCTTTATACTATTCTTAGTTAGTAGTGGGCGACTTACACAAACAAAATCGTTTGCATTTATGCATTTTCTACTGTTGGCACATTTTTTTTATATCAATGGCTTTTATAATTTATTAACAGCAAAAGTGTACTATTAAAACTTGTTCTTTAATTAAAAAATGTAAACAATGTTAAAATTTTAATCAAATATTTCGAAAATTATCTTATAATTAATTGATAAAATAGATTATTGCATAGCAGCTTTCGAGACCAAAATGTAAAAAACTGACGTATTTTTATCAAATTTATTAGAAATATAATATCATAAAAAAATTCAATTACTATTAATACACGTAAGTTTTTATTTTAACCCAGTCTTAATTTTCGAGTGGTGAAAAAAGTTAAATAGTACTATACAAATTAAAATCAAAAAGTTCACAACAATAATACCCGAACGAGTTTAGCTCCGAGCAATACATATACAAACTAATTATTTTAATTAATACTCTACTCGAAAGCAATTCAATATTTTATTACGGACCTGTAAAAACTATTTCCATACAGAAATGTTTAATTTGCTTGGACTATTAATTTATACTACGCAATGAATCAAATAAAATAATGATTGTAATGATTAGTATGTACTGATCAGCACGCTGAAATCTGCACTATTATAATAAAGCCAAAGTTTGCACTGTTGTCCATGTATGATAAAATTTTAATTGGTTGTTCCTTAAGATTTTAGGCGAACATAAGCTAATCTTTGTTTCTAATAAAATTCACATATTGGTGGTCTTTAGACACGCCCTTTTTAAAAGTGGAAATTTTTTTTGACATTTACCCCCACTTAAAGAGTTTTTACTAACGTCTAGAATAAATTCTTCATATTTGGTATATCAATAGGTAACATAAAACAATTTTATAAAAATAAATTTTTCCCCCTCCACCACAAAATTTTGGACTAAAGACACTCAGAAATTTAAAAAAATATATATATCTGATTCCCCCTAATCATCTAAATGAATAATACGAAAAAACATTTTTAAAATTATCCGCACAAAAAAAGTTTTTTTTGGAACTTCATCGATCATCACCAAAATTGATATCTGATTCCCCCTAATCATCTAAATGAATAATACGAAAAAAAATTTGTTAAATTATACGCACAAAAAAAGTTTTTTTTTTAACTTCATCGATCATCACCAAAATTGATATCTGATTTCCCCTAATCATCTAAATGAATAATACGAAAAAAAATTTTAAAATTATTAGTAAATACATCCGAAACTGTCGGGATTCGATATTACTACTTTTAATGTAAATTTTTTGGTTTTTTCATAATTTGTTTAATTATTTCGAATAATTTATATTTGAATAAACAATTCTCTGAGTGGCATAAAAATTAAATCGGGCAGGACAACGTCTGCCGGGTCAGCTAGTAATTAAATAAAACGCATACGATTTTTCGTCATTTAGCCAACGTCGTCAACTATTTTTTAGATTTAATGATATTATTCTTATTATCCCACCGTATTAACTACCCACATAATATAAAATAAAGACATTGAAAGCTATAATTTCAAGCATAAATCATTAGTAGTTTTTAAAACGTTTTTATTAACTCTTTTTTGTTTCTGTTCGGGGGGAATTTTGAAATCGATTTTAAACTAACTTTCTGATGAGTAGTCCGGTCAAATTAGACCAAAAAATAGGAGTGAGGTTGCAATAATTCGCAGCCAGCTGAAAATTGGTAGGATTGTTCAAAACACCATCATAAATAAAATCTAAAAAGTCCTCATCGATCCGACACCTGGAAAAAAATTTATTCGGGGTCAAAGGTCACTAAAACGGGTTTTTCGCGATTTTCAGCAAAACGGTAAGTTTTATCATAAAATTATCCCATTCAAAAATTGTAGATCAGATAATTATCTATAAAAAATGTCTAAATACTTTTTTTCCTAAGAGCCACCGTTTTCGAGATATAACGATTCGAAAAGTTGAAAGAGTTGTAATCGTCATAATATGGGGTCCGTTACTTTGGCCCCCCCCCCCGGTTAATATTTTTACACCAAAAGCAAGCACTGGGATCCTTAGAGCTAGCACCCAAATATGAAAGCTGGCACCATTACAGTTTTTTCACAAATCGACTTTGAAACCGGGGGGGGGGCAAAGTAACGCTAGCCACCCCGGTTAATATTTTTACCCAAAAACCTAGCACTGGGATCCTTAGAGTTAGCACCAGCTAGCACCCAAATATGAACACTAGCACCATTACAGTATTTTCAAAAATCTACTTTGAAACCGGGGGGGGGGCAAAGTAACGCTAGCCCTCCCGGTTAATATTTTTACCCATAAACCTAGCACTGGGATACTTAGAGCTAGCACCAGCTAGCACCCAAATATGAAAGCTGGCACCATTATAGTTTTTCCACAAATTCATTTTATTTATTTGCACCTAAATGACGATTACAACTCTTTCAACTTTTCGAATCGTTATATCTCAAAAACGGTGACTCTTAGGAAAAAAAGTAATTAGACATTTTTTATAGATAATTATCTGATCTACAATTTTTGAATGGGATAATTTTATAATAAAACTTACCGTTTTGCTGAAAATCGCGAAAAACCCGTTTTAGTGACCTTTGACCCCGAATAAATTTTTTTCCAGGTCTCGGATCGATGAGGACTTTTTAGATTTCATTTATGATGGTGTTTTGAACAATCCTACCAATTTTCAGCTGGGTGCGAATTATTGCAACCTCGGATGTCTAAATTGACCGGACTAGAGCTACAAATTAGTTAGTAGTAGGCGACTTACACAAACAAAATCGTAAATTTGCATTTATGCATTTTATACTATTGGCAATTTTTTTTTATATCCATGGCTTTTATAATTTATTAACAGCAAAAGTGTACTATTAAAACTTGTTCTTTAATTAATAAATGTAAACAATGTTAAAATTTTAATCAAATATTTCGAAAATTATCTTATAATTAATTGATAAAATAGATTATTGCATAGCAGCTTTCGAGACCAAAATGTAAAAAAAACTGACGTATTTTTATCAAATTTATTAGAAATATAATATCATAAAAAAATTCAATTACTATTATTACTATTAGGTACGTAAAAAAATTACAATTCATAAAAATTCAATTATTTTTGTGCATGTTATACACGTAAGTTTTTATTTTAACCCAGTCTTAATTTTCGAGTGGTGAAAAAAAAAGTTAAATAGTACTATACAAATTAAAATCAAAAAGTTCACAACAAATACCCGAATGAGTTTAGCTCCGAGCAATACATATACAAACTAATTATTTTAATTAATACTCTACTCTAAAGCAATTACGGCGACCTGTAAAAACTATTTCCATACAGAAATGTTTAATTTGCTTGGACTATTAATTTATACTACGCAATGAATCAAATAAAATAATGATTGTAATGATTAGTATGTACTGATCAGCACGCTGAAATCTGCACTATTATAATAAAGCCAAAGTTTGCACTGTTGTCCATGTATGATAAAATTTTAATTGGTTGTTCCTTAAGATTTTAGGCGAACATAAGCTAATAATTAAATAAAACGCATACGATTATTCGTCATTTAGCTAACGTCGTCAACTATTTCAACAAGTTATCAGTTACAAGATAAAATTATGCTGCATTTCATTATTACTTAGTAAGGGGATTACCTACTGTAACCGATAAATTTTTTCGATTTTTTTTACATATTCTTATAGTTGGGAGTCTTGAAAATTTGTCCAAAAAATATTAAAGTAAAATTCATCAAATTACCAGAATTATAACGGATTTTCTGCAATGGTGTTTATTATTGAAACTTTTTAAATCATAATTACATTTTAAAAAGGAATTAATTTTTGTATTTTGTACTTTATACAAAATATACAAAAATAAACTTAACAAATGTAAGTTGTAGCTGTCTGTAATTTATTGTCTTTAAGAATCCAAAAAACAAAAAAAAGTTTAAAAATTGTTAAAAACCAACGTTTTAGTTGACATGCAAAATCGAATGGATTGTGGAAAAGTAGCTTTAAAAGTTTGTTCTTACAAATTGCGACATTTCTCCCCGCGTCCGGGGTTGTTTACTAATTTAATACTATGTTTTTTTTATGGATACAGCATCAGTTAGTATACCTTAAACCAAAATTGGTTTTATTATCTATTTAGAGTAATTTATTATACTAACTTTTATTTAGAATATTTTCAAAATAAACTATTTTTAGTAAAACCTGACAAAATAATACGATTTACAAAAATATGTTGATTCTTTAATAAAAAAAACGTTTTGATGGGAAAATTTCACTTAATTTTGAGCCCTTAAAATAATACACGCCTCTTTGTAAATAAAGACAGAATAAAAAAACTAGGTATTCATGCTCATACGTAAACATCGATGAGAAGGCCAAAATTTACGCAAACAAGAGAGACAGCGATGCCACGATACGGTCTGATCACCGACCGTGTTACTGTTCGAAAGAGGCGAGGACTGCCACAAAATAAGAAAGAAGTGCCGAACTTGACTTCTTGGAAGTCGAAGAATATATTCTGTATGGCCCTCGTACACTAGATTAAGGTTAGGTTACGAAAATCATCCATTATCCACCTCGTTACTACACGAGAAAGTTGAAAACGATTTATTTCAAAACTACATTTTTAAAGTCGGGTGTACATTTTCCAAAGAAACTGCTCGGCGGATTGACTTGATTTTATTTTAGGCATTTAGAGTACATTTCAGGCTATGGTCGGAACCTCAAATATTCAAAATATATTTAAAATTGCCATTTTCCGGGCTGTGATATTTTGTTGTAAAACTCAAAATTTGTTTTGAAATCATCGCCATTTTTTCATTTACATTTTCAAGGTTCCGACCATAGCCACATTCATAGAGAACAAAATTTAAAAAAATTTGTTAATTTCGGATAATTACTTTGGTTAGAAACATTACACCCGATTGGACAGTCATTTCGAAACATTAATTACGCATTGATCTGTTACTTGTATCATTTTCAATAAAAAGCTTTGCAAAAATTTTAGGTGTTACTTTAAATATGAATAAATAAGAATCCTAAATTTCGGCTCAATAGCTTTAACAGTTTTCTCAAATTTAATTCCTAAAAATCAGTTTGAAAACGACTGTTCACAGTAGGTAACCCCTTTAACTACATTGCTACTTTATGTTACAAGTGTTTTCGTTGCTTAATTGTGGCAATAAATTAAAATTTTTATGAAAGAAAAGTTAAATATACTACAACTTGAAATGAAAAAGTGCACAAACAGAAATAACCGTACTTGTTTAGCTCCGAGCAATATATGTACAAACTAATTACTATTTTAAGAAATACTCTACTCTAAAGCAATTCAATTTTTTATTACGGCATCCTGTAAAAACTATTTCCATACAGAAATGTTTAATTTGCTTGGACTACTATTTATACTTCGCAGTGAATCAAATAAAATAATGATTGTCGATTATGTTTTTGGATTATGTTTATGGTTTTGGATTTGCTTTACAAAAGCAAAATAGTAAAGAAGAACGCAAATTGTTGTAAGAAATTTGAATAAATTACTTAAGAAAGAAAAAAATTACAAGTCATCTTCAGAACAAGTTTACTGAAGTCACAATAATAATAATTAGTACTATATCAATTTGTATCGTAACATTGAAGTTTAAGTTTTATTACGATTAGGCGCAAAAATTGTCAAGATACGAGTTTTTATAAAAAATGAATTTCATGGAAATTATTGAAATTTGATTAGGTTTCCGAGTTATTTTACGAGCAACTGAACATAATAAGGTATTATTACCAGCTGAAAAAAATATTTTATAAAACTATACTATGTAATTCGATTGAAAGCCACTCCAATTACCACTTGAATGCGGGGTCTACGCGGTCCGAAGGCCTTTTATTGGCAATCCATTCAACTTTTTAAAGATTTCTTAACACAGATCGTTGTCATCATATTTTAAGCATCTCCTGATGATACGGTGAAATTTATTTAAAAGGTTCTCTTTGTTATTCATTTCAATGTTCAGTAGGATTAAACTTAAGATAAAGTTTTTCATCTTTTGTTCCAAAATATTTCTTTGAAAATTATTTACCAAACTACTAAAAATACTGAACTAACTTTAATTGGATTTTTATTAGTGGATATAGTATAGTAGATTAGTTCTTTTCGTCGAAATTGACAAAAAGGTGCCAATTATAAATAAATTAGATTCTATATAGTACTACGTATTAATACGCTTGCATTATAAAACTTCATATTTTTACTTTAATAAATATTGCATAATATAATTAACAGTGGATGCATGAGAATGGTCTACCCACACAAATAATATGATATCTAAGCGCGTGTGTTTCATCTCTATTGTGCCATTATTCCATCTCGTTTTATCAGCAATTACATTCGGCAACATTGTTGGAGTATTTCACAGCCTTTTAATATATACAATTTATACAAATTGTGTCCATAACGTCGTATCGATATACGGAGACCAAAGCGTAATGCCACTATACCAATTATCTGTATCATAAAACACGAAAAATCCTTTCCCCTCTCCGGTTGATTCAGGAGTTCTAATCGTCTAATAGATTTATATACATTTACTTAATATCTACGGTTGTTTTTAAAGGCGGATAAACTGTCGTCCTATTAATGTACGGAGTCCAATACGATACAAGTGCACGTATATATATATATTAGCGTACATCCAGCTGCGATTCTTAGGAATTTCATTTCTGCGCGTCGGATCTTGTTAAAAAGTACCTTCTTTACAACCCAGGTTTCGCTTGTGTACATTAAAGTTGGTATGGCAATGTTTTTGTAAAATTTAACTCGTGTGTCTCGGCTGGCTGTATTCTTCAAGTTGCGATAAATTAATGGTACAATAGTTTACTTTGAATTTTGTTATTTTTTCCTCTATATCTCGGTTTTCTTAATAAGTTAAATTCTAAAGTTTTTTTTCTTTTTTTTCTTCGCTTCCTCTTGTCAGAGGAGTCGTAATCAGCTTTGCTTATCTGTTATTTCAACAGCTCTCTTTACAATATTTCGCCTCTTATCTCTATTTCCAGTGCTGTGGGGGGTAGCCTGACATCCAAGACCTCGAGCGAGATGGAGAGATGATTTGGAGCAAATAGGGGGAAAGCAGTGGATGGAACTGACAGCGAATAAAGCAGAATGGAAGCAGCTAGGGGAGGCGTTTGTCCAAAGATGGAACACATAGCGCTGGTACATGATGATGGTATAGTATATATATTTTTTATTGACCCCATGAAACACATTACAATCTGTCCATAGGACAATAAGTAACACCGTTTGAAATTAACAAAGTGACACAGTGGAGAACCAACCCATTAGTAGGCCTCCTTTAGATTAGTTATTACATTTTATATCAATAATATAGTAAGTTAAGACAATTTAGTTCAAAACTTAAATGCGATAGGGCAAGTCCATGGGATCGCATCGCTTTAGTTTCTTTATCTGAAGTTCAACTAGTAAATTACACACTAACGGGTTGGGATGGTCTGCGAGTCTCAACTGATATTTTTTGCTCGTGGACGAAATCTCTTTTCTTACATTATTTATTGGTAGATCAGAATTAATAACGTGGTGTGGGACATTTCAGGAAGCGTTACAAATGCTACACAATTCATTGAATTGAAAACGCTGAATCTTTTCAATATTGGAATCGCAGGCAGAATCCCTCTTCTGAGGGCGAAGGTGATATGTGTCGACTTTGCGATGTTGGCTTTGATACGACAAGTTTTGAACCAGTTTTCAATTTAGTAGGTGACATTGCAAAAATCGAGAAGCGAGGTTTGGATACTGTATTATTAGTTTCCGGTAGGTCTGATATGAATAAAAGATATAGAGTAGGCCCCAAGGACACTACCCTGAGGCACACCTGATAAGATGAGTTCAAACTGATGAAAAATACAGTTTGACGAACAAGTACTTAAAACTACAGATAGATAATTATCCGTTCTTAATTTTCTATTTCAGTAATATTTTGTCAGAGCGACAGGACATGAAGTATTTGACGAAAATCAGTGAGTTCTACAGTGCTCGCTATATTTGACTTGAATTTACATGATGATTCTATGGAATCTGTAAGTCGCATTAAAAAAATCCCGATGACCATTTTTGTTTAAAATTTAATTATAAATTTATTTGCTCTGATGTATTTTTATCGTCTGATGAACCGTTTACGAAATAAATAGGATAAACTAAAAATTCAGGGGTAGTTTTGCGTCTTGCGGTGGAAGGGGGCGGCGGACAGCGTAGCGTCACATTTAGTTTTGTAAAGGACGTTCACATCTATACTCGTACTTCTGCCGAAATTAGCGTTACACCATCAGGTCTTTTTCTATAGTAACGCAAAAATCCAGAGGGATGAAGAATGAAGGAAATGTTTATAGTGGTAAGGGATTGTATAATATTTTCGTTAAGAGTTAGCCAGAATGCGCGCACAGTCGATGTATGTTGAAATATTTAATTCAAAACGAAGTGAATAAGTGAAATAAAAAATTATTGTCTTCCAGGCTACAACAGCTTCTTTTAAGTAAGAGACCTCAAAATCCGGTAAGGATAGAACCAATGAGTGTCTCAGATAAAAGTTAGAAGAACTACGTCTACCGATTTTCAAACGCCTAAACCGCCAAAACGTATTGGTAATGAAGCTTGTTTGAAAGAAAGCTTCTAATCAGATGTTCAACAAATTTTTCAAATGAGTTCTCATTGCAGAGTCGATGATGGATATTAAAACGAAATATTTCTAAATTGTGCTTCTAAGAAATATGTAAATTTTCAAATGAAGCCGCATGTCTTAAAATGAATAAAGCCATGTGAGGATTAATTTCGTTTAAACGATCGGAAAATTTTGATATATTTTGGGGTTTGTGGACAATCATAGTAGGGCCGCTTCATCTTTAATTGGGGCACCAAGAAGAGTTAAATTTTGACTATTAAGAATTTTTAAATTTGGACTTACATTAGTTTCGCGAAATTATTTATAATTTATGTTACATTTCACATTTTGAAAAATTCAATTGTAACCCTTAATGTTTGAAACCAAAAAACAGTTTATTTAAATCTAAAAGAATCGTATCAATCAAGGTATCAAAGTTTAATACTAAATATTAAACTCCGAAGATAAAGATTTAATAAGTTTGTCAACAGACAAACTAAAAACAGCGGGGCCTAATGGATCACCTTGTTGAACCCCTACCGTAGAAGAAATTGAAGTGTCTTTTATAACATAGTGTGGAAGGTTTCGCGTAAGCTTGCTACAAGTAAGGATATCCTATTTTTATATTGATGATTTACGTTAATAAAATTTTATGTTATTTATGGTTATAAAGTACCAATAGAAAAATAAAGGACATTTAACATCTTTAGTGCTATATAGAAGCATCATCGGTAATACTAGCTAAAAGTTTTGACTTGACAGAGAAGGTTACTAATTAAGATAATACCTTGTTGCCTGCCAATAACGCAAACAAAATTCTAAGCACTCGGGGTTGTTTTCAGGGAAGAATGAAAAATTAATTTCGTTTAAAAATTTGGAAACTGTAAATGTACTAATATTAAACCTGTAAATAGTGTAAATACACACAAAAATAGTAAAACAATTATAAGCACTCGGAGGTTGCTTTTAGGGAAAGATAAAAAATACATTTTGTTTAAAACTGCAGAGTAATTAGTAGGTATAAAATAATATTTACACTTGTGAATATACAAAAAATAGTGAGAAAAAAAAATTTCAAGCACTCGGAGGTTGTTTCTAGGGATGAATGAACAGTATAATATTTTGTGTAAAAATATTGTAACTCTGTAAATAATAAATTAAGGGTGCGAATGAATGTATAAATACCGGTACCGTGATTGAAAAACTGAACGAATTTAAATTCAATTTTCATCAATAAGAGTTATTTTTTTAAACAAAATTCAAAGTATTCCATAGAGCACGCGATATGAACTTATCGATGTCAATTTTGTTTTTCTCTAATGTCAGTTACAAACATGGTGTTCACTAAAGAGCAACAAATCATAATTTTTAAGCTTTTAAAACAACAATGTAGTTTTGCTATGATACAAAAAAGGTGTAAAGACCAAAATTTTTGTGTTTCGAAAGGTACACTCTCTAACTACAAAAAAAATGGAATCCCAGAACTTAAATCCAAAATTCGGAAGAAAGGCAGCAGAAAGAAGCCAACTCTGACAAATCGACAATTATCGAATTTAAAGAAAATGGCATTAAAAACGAATCCTCCGACACTACAACATATGGCTAATCATTTCAAAACATCTGAATATATCATTCGGTATAATCTAAATAAAAAATTAAACCTGAAATTAATGAAGAAACCAAGGAGACATCATATTTCTGAAGAAACAATTATTAAACGGCACCAGCGCTCACTAGGATTGTATCACTTACTAAATTGTGATAAATGGCAAAAATACATCACTGTCGATGAAGCATGGTTCCATCTAACAAATACTGATGGCCAACGAAAAGTTCAGTACTTGAGACGTGAGCAATCGGCAAAAGAATTGGACGTATTCACAAAACAGTCCCATCCGAAGGGAGTTATGGTGTTCATGGGAATATCGAATTATGGAACCACAACGCCAATATTTGTTGAGCCTGGTGCTAAAATTAACTCGGAATATTACATTAAGAATTGTTTGAAGCCACTTTTGACTGACGCAAAAAGATTATATCCTGCTGGTGATTGGATATTTCACCAAGACTCGGCACCAGCTCACGCTTCTAAGAAGACTTTAAATTTTCTTGAACAGAACGGCGTATCTTTTATTCATCCGGATATATGGACGCCATCATCACCGGACCGTTCACCCTGTGATTATTTTTTGTGGGGCTATTTAAAATCTCAGTTAAATAAGTCAAAAGTTACAACCCTTAAACAGCTAAAAAACTAATAAAACGTGAGATAGAAAGCCTTCCTCTGGAAATGATACAACGATCGCTAAAATCGTGGCCAAAACGTTGTCTTCAAGTGTACAGGAATCAAGGACAACATATTAAATAAAATTATTGAAAGAAAATAAAAATAACTGTGACTTATTAAATTTCAAAATCGTTCAATTTTTCATTCACGGTAGCGTATACGCTATACAGACCCTTTGAATTTTGCTATTCTAAGAAAAACTATATCATATATGACATTTAGCAAATCAGGTTCCTGTAGAAAAAACTATGATCTGTGTTTCTAGAGATGAATTATTAAAATTGTGCCTAAAATATAGCAATAAAAATAAAAACTGTAACCTAAAAAAAAAATTTCCAAACCAAAATGTCTTTCTCTAGAAACACGAATACACCCGTGAAGTTTACATATTATCAAATTAAATTGATAAAAGTTTATTTATAACAGTTATAATCAATCTACAGTTTCGTTTATCATTACTACCATTTTAGGCAGTTTTTGCGAAAAATAATTCACAGTGTGTCATGGTGATGGCGTTGTACTCAGTCGGACTGGTCGGATCGGAATTTACCTGCATATTTTTAGTTAAAATATTTTATATGAGGTATTTTTTTAATAGAGGTAGTTCCTCTATTATGTTCAATTATTATGAACATAATTTTTGTCTTTGTCAATAATGTACATATTGGTGCGACATCTGTTGGAAATGAATACCACAAATGGATTATTACAAAAGGTGTGAAAATGAATTAAATTAAAAATATTTTCGACAGTTGCGACGTTGGCGGCCATTTCCCCGATATTTGTCAATTCCCCACCTTAATAATATTCAAACTGTAAATACGCGTACATCAAAAATAGTAATGAAATTTTGAATGTTTTTGAACAAAATATTTATTTTGCGGGAATCCCATTTTAAATTAAATTTTCTATTAGAAAACGCCAAAAACATATTCGAGTTGCATTTAAAATTTTGAACTTGGGTTGGATAGGGTTGTGAGAGTAGGTCCGGGGTAAGTAATGGTATTAGGCATTGTAATATTCCGGGTTTAGGACAATTAGGCGCGGCCGATGAGGCGCGGCCGATTAGGCGCGGCCGATTAGGCGCGGACTCAATTAGGCGCGGACCCAATTAGACGCCGTGCCATTTAGGCGCGGATACAATTAGGCGCGAACTGTTTAGGCGCGGATACAATTAGGAGCAGACCGTTTAGGCGCTAAGCCATTTAGGCGCTGGCCATACACAAATTAAATTGTTAATCTGTTATAAGTATTGTTGTGTCCATCAATATTTGGCTGTTGCGATATTAAATTGTTTTTAAGTGCAGTCAGAGAAAATATGGCATGAGAAAAGTTTGTCAAAAACAATTTAAAAAAAGATGTATTATTGTAATTATAAAAATGTTAGTAGGCAAATTTAGAAATGATAAAAAAGGTAACCATAGAAATAAGAGGATAATAAAAAAACGAGAGTTCCTTCCAAATTGGTGAAAGCGGGTAGCTGGGCGAAATTTGCTCCCGACTTTAAATAAAAAGGGGAAATAAACGGGGGTTGAATAAAATCAAGCGACGAGAGTAGTCGCATATAAGAGACTTCCTTTTAGAAAGTGATACGGGAAGCCTGTAAAAGAGCCCGTGAAAAGAGTACTACCACTCCACAATAAAAATATTTGGTTAACCAAGAGGTTAGACCTGGATGGATACAAGGTGGTGTAATGAGAGAAGAATAAGTGTTATAAAAGAAATTAAATAAAAGTTTATTTACCTTGTGCGGTGAAGAGCACAGAGAAAGTTGGAGATATTATTGGAAGGAATTGGAGAAGATACAATTTGGTTGATAAATCACTGCTGAAAGAGTGGACCGTGGTATTAGCGCGGATAGAAAAGAAAGCCGATGACTTATGAAGGAAGTGACAATTGTTTGTGCGTAAAAAGGGGTAAGCTTACCAATTTATTTACTTAGAGTGTCGCGAAATTCGGAAACATAACGGTGATAATTAAAAACAAAGGGTAGAATAAGGTTTGATTTTCGTATGATTAATTTTAAGAATTTGTTTGATTATTGTTAACTTTGTTATTGCTGTTAATTGTTTATTTTAATTTTGTGTTAATTTGTTAATTAAATGTTTATAAAGATTAGATGTCCGTATTTTCTTTGACTGTGTGATTAAAGTAATTCCGTCGTAAAAGTCAAAAGAACCTGTCATCCTGAGATCAGAGTAAATCGTGTTAACGGTTCACGGTGGACATTGCAAGTTGACAGCCCAACGCGAGGCTAAGGTCATAGCAGTATGTATTAATTTCACCTCTTCCACCTCTTTGCGGCCGATTTAACTTTTTGTGAAGATTTATTTGTTTTTAATCATTAGTTTTCTAAAGAAATATCAAAAACTAACACTAACCTACCGGCAGATCCACCTCTTCGGGGCAGATCCAACTCTTTGCGGCAGATCCACCTCTTTGTGGCCGATTTAACTTTTTGCGAAGATTTATTTGTTTTTAATTATTAATGGACTTTTGTGAATTTTAAAAATAAATACAGACTTAAACAGATTAACAATTTAATTTGTTTATGGCCGGCGTCTAAATAGCCGGCGCCTAATTGGGCCCGCGCCTAAATGGCTTTGCGCCTAAATGACACGGCGCCTAATCGGGTCCGCATCTAATTGAGTCCGTACCTAATCGACCGCGTCTAATCGGTCACGCCTAATTGTCCGGATCCCTAATATTCCATAGGCTAAAATTCTAAAAAAAAAATTAGTGCGATGGTACGAGGTAAATTGTTGATTCAACGGCTGTCAGGTCGATTCTTGGCTAGATTAAGACATTTTTGGCCAAAATTCTGAAATCTACAAATCTGGTTCAAAATGAGCTCCTGATTACAGAACAAATAATAAAAAAACCATTAATGAACTAGGAAAATTTTCAGGGGTGTATGTAAATCAAAATAACTAATGCCCATTTGTTCAGTATTAGGTTATTTTATATAGAAATGATTATTTCAAGAATTGCACCCATGGAAATAAATTCAGGTTAAAAATTAACCTAATACTGAACAACTGGGACCAAGGAATTAAAATCCTGAAACTTCGAATTTGTAGAGAATTTTGCTTATAAATTATTGAAAAAATTGAAACAAAAATGAAAAGTGGTAAAAAAATTACTATTTATAACTAGGATTTAAAGTAGTAAAAATCGAAATAATTGAGTAAAATTCTGAACGTTCACATCTGTAGAGAATTTGACCTTTTGAATTAATGGCAAAATAATAGAAAATTAAAATATTCAAATTTATATTTTCACTTTATCCTAAATTTGCATTTGACTGATCGTCACCAAAATAGTTTCTTATAAAATTGCTCAACCCGTTTTCTACCTATACATTTTTGAAATTTCTACGAAAGGTGGAGATGAAGTAATACCATAAGGCACAAAAGGGCGAATGGTGAGGGTAGTAGGAAAGTACAATAGCTTCTGGTCGTGTGAAACATCATAGTATTACTCGAATAGGTACTTATGTATATCAAATACACACCACAGGCTTAAGAACGACGGAATGGATAAGCGCCGTCTGTATAAGGTATACCAACACCAATAGAACCACAAAAACATAAATCACACTAACGAGTCGATTCTGGTCCCTTTCATTAAGTCTTAAATGCTTTTAAACTTTAAGTTTTACTAAACTAGCCAATTAAAACATTTTAAACGTGGGGTTAAAATAAAATCGTTAATTTTCATTGATTAGTTCAGTCAAACTTAAAGTTGAACATTTTTTAAAAGATAAAGAAATAACGAGAATAAACGTGTCCGATGTCTTTGATGCTACCCAAAAGGTATTTACTAATAATTCTATAATTATTTTTAGTAAATACTCTGTAATTAGTATGTAAAATAGTAACTCTCGCACTTCAAAGTAAATCTATATTTTCACTGGTAACATACTTGGACAAATTCTGCAAAAGACAATCGCATCACCTATTTATTGTGTTTTAATACTGCAATCAGTATTAAACTACATTCCTCAATAAAAATTTTGTAACGATGGACGTAAAACGCGAGCTTGTTCTAAATTCATGAGTATGAATTTAGAAATAGAGAATGGAAAGAAAACCTGTGAAATTGTGAAGTTCTTCAACAATCAAAAATCAAAATCAAATAAACCTCTTGGGTACCCTGAGGCGTTGAGGTAGTGAAGTTCTTAAAAAAGCAAAAAATTAATAGATTTCTTCAGCGCTGCGTTACTCGATTTCGGGATACGAAACTGTGCACTTTCGACAAAAAAACTTGGCCAGAGTTTCGATATGAGTCACCAATCAGCATATGTAATTTTGAGAGAAGATCTGAATCTAAAGGCATATAAAAAAGAAGAATTCATGGACTTCCACAAAAATTAAAAAAAATAGACACAAAAAATGCAAAGTATTGTTACAGCGGCACGGTGACTGTAAAATTATATTTTCAGATGAAAAACTTTTTATACTTCAAGAACCACTCAACCCTTAGAATAACCGTTTGTATTCTACTAGTATGGTTAATATCCCTATAAGCAAATTTAGTGTTGAGTCGTTCCAGAAAAAACGTCAGTGATGATTTCCAAAAGAGGCAAGCTTCCATGCCATTCATTGATAAAGGTGTAAAAATTAATGCCTGTTATTACTTGAATAATATTTTAATTAATCATTTACTATTCCATGCTAACATCTTATTTGGCGATAAACATTTTTGCATCCAACAAGAATCAGCACCCTCCCATAAGGCAAAAGTGACCAACACTGGTGCTAAGAAAACTAAGCTTAATTTATTAGGGTCGAAGAATGGCCTGCCTAGCAAATTGGGGAATCTAAAAAAATAAATTATGTGTATTGATTTTAATAAGCATTTGAAAAAAATTTCTAAACAAAAATGTATAAATAATTGTATAAATATTCTCTAGTAAAAATTGTGTGTGCTTCTATACAAAACTTCCCTTTTAATTTTTTGTTTTTAGTGCGAAGGTTATTATTTTACACTCTGTATAATTCAGGTTTTCCAAATTTTCTCGTTTATACGAGATGAAGCGGAGAGGGTGACAAATACAACTTTTTATTAAGAGTGATTTGTTTTTATACCTAAAGTACACTATAGTCGATTGTTAGCATCGAATAATTTCATTAATTAATTTGAATTGCAATATCAATTCTTGTTATTTCCAAAATTAGGCATTTTTCACGTGCATTAATATTATTTTTAAAACGTTATTCCACACATAATGAAATTTTGAGACAAAGTATCAACAGAAACGTCAAGTTAGATTTAGTACTTAAATTTTATAGCTAAAACTGTTCATTAACTCACATACCACCATAATATAAGAAACAACAGAAAATATATATCTATAATACAGCCCTTAGTTCGTTATGTATCAGAACGACGTCTTAGAATAAAGATGAAAGATGATCAGAAATATGTAGCTGTTTTGATAAATTACAGTTTAAAAAATAAAATAATCACAGACTAGAAAGAATTGAAACTATACTGCACAACTACTAATACACTTATAAACACGCGTTTGCTTCTAGCAATGGGAAATTGGGAAATGGGACTTAGGGATTATGCCCTCTAGCTCGGCGAAATATAAGCCTGTGTATAAAGCTTTGTCCTCACTAAATACTTTGTTATTTACCTGTTTCAAAGTCTCAAGCCGTAAAAATAGAGTTATTATATTTTTAGCCAGAAATGTGTTAATCTGATCCACTGTATTGCGGCCAAATTATTCAGCATTCCATATTGAGCTGTATGGTATGTACTATGTACATAGATCTTAAGTTAGTAAGTCACAATATCTAAATAAAATTGTTTGGATTTATTTTTAGTTGCAAGTTTCATAGTATGGATTTGGAAAACCCAAACATTTCAATTCGCCATCGTGCTTAACAACTTGGGCTTTGTCTGTCCACTACATGGAAAATTTACATCAAGATCTTGGTTTACATCCTTACAAGATCCAGTTGGTTCAAGAATTGAAGCCTAATGATCATCGATTGCGTCGTGCGTTTGCAGATTGAGCTCACAATCAATTGGAATCCATTTCTTTACAGCCAAATTTTGTTTAGTGACGAGGCACATTTCTGGTTGAATGGGTATGTATGCGAGACGTACACTGCTGTGCAAAAGTCTGCGGCCACTTAATTAATTTGCATAAATTTATTATAGAACATTTAATAAATGAAATAAAAAGGCAAATACGAATTAATTTTTTTTCAGGATTTATAAAAACTGTTTAAAAAGTTGTTTAAAAACTGTCTTTTAAACAAATTTTGAATAATTTAAAATTTAAATAAAACGCACAAACTAAATACACACAGAAGGCAAAATAACGTTTTCAAGACGAAAAACTAAATCAAACTGAAAGAATATTTAACAAATGTTTAGGAAATATAAAATTCACACCAAAATATGAACCGAATTATGGTTATACAAACCATCTGTTTCATTTATTACCAAAGTGCCATTTTGAGATCAAGGACAACAGTCGTAAAATTTATGTTTCTTTTAAATTTTTTGTAACAACTGTGCTCAAAGCAATTTAAAATTCTTATTACATTTGTACAAATACCTATTTCATTATTTTAATCTGTAAAATGGAGATTAATTAATTATAAATAGCAATTAATGAAGTGGCCGCAGACTTTTGCACAGTAGTGTACATATTTTATACTACGATATTTTACTCCACTAGGGATCCGGTGCTATATTTACCATAAATGGGGTCATAATTAGTGTGATGCTTGTGAAGAAGATGACAAAACCTATGTACATATGTGTGTGACTTTTGTCAAGATGTATAAACAAAGCTCGCAAAAACTTCTGAATATTTTATGAATTTGTAACTTTAAACTTTCACAATTTGTTTTCAAATGAATTGGTTCAATAAACATTCGAAGATAGCAATAAGCACTGCTGAAAGTTTATGTTATAAAAAATATATTTATTCGTTTAATTAACTAGGAATCAAATATTTAAATAAATATAAATAACTACCCTTTTGCTATTTATTACCTTCCTAAGTAAATTTAATTTATATCTTTACCCATTTATCGGAGTAAAATGACCCTTTTGCACCTTCTGCTTATACATATATTTTTTAAACATTTAAACGAATCGTTTAAAAAGAAATCAAAACAATTCACTGGTTGGAAGAAAGATGCAGCTATAGGAGCCTGTCAAAGGAGAAACGCTAATTTGAATTATTTTAGGTTCCAGAGAAATTTCTTCGTTAGGGGGATTCTTTTACCCCACCCTCCACTAATATACAGGATGTTCTGGGCCTTAACAATTATTCTTATTTGCGAGAGAATGTGCGAGTGCAGCGTTTCGGAGTTATGAACAAATTAAAATTTCAAGGGGTCTTAATCAAGAGCAGTGTACGTATACTTTTTTGTTTTTATTTTTATTGAATGTCAGGTTGTGATTACAAAAGTAATTAAGGTAATAGAATTAGTAATTAGTAGCAAATATAGCATATACACGCAATATACCTTCAACCAATCGCTTTGGTAATGTGGTTGATTAATGCGCTAATTTAAATGTTCGGATAAGAAAAATGAATAAATGCGATTCAAAAAGTGTTAAAAAATCATATCTAAGACAGATTTATTATGATAGAATTTCAGTAGTTTTTAATTTAAAAATGTTTAGGAAATGCAGTGTAGAATCTTTACATTGCCAAAATGATCAAATTAAGTTAAATCGCGAGACTTTTTTCCATAGTGTTAACGAAGTAAGTAATCCTGACCGAAACTGTTAGTTTAAACTCGAACACAGTAAATAAACGGCGGGGTAGTATTTTCTTTTTTATTTTACCAATTTGCTTTATTATATCGCTTAAATGATTATTCGCTTTATTCTTAGGATAATCTCATATAGGTGATTCATTTTAGGCCGGTTGCGGTTGAGCAATTTACGAATAAAGCCGTAGTAATAACAAAATCGAAAATTGCAATTACGGTTACAATGCCCTAATATGATAATATTCGTTGAGAAATGCTATGATATAAAGTACTACGTACATGTGTGTTCGGGAACATAAAAGTTAGAAAATAAAGTTTGAATGGCTGGTAAAGGCGTTCATTTTATATTTTTAAGTTTTCAACGTAGCTGTTTTCTCCTAAGAAACTTCCTTCAAATTCAATACAGGTAAAGAATTTTTTATCGTATAAAAGACTTTTATTAAAGAATTAATACACTGGAGGCCCTGAAGCACAACCTGAATTTGATGCCCTGTCTAAAAATTTAAAATAATGTTGTTAAGCATCTTGGATAAAAAGGAACAAATAAGTTATTTGTTATTTATTATTTTTTAATTAGGCAAAAATTCACACAAAGTAAATAAATAATTTTTGTTTAACAAGGATAAATTTTACTTATTGTTTTTTTTAATTATGGTTACAGCCATCATTCTCATTATTTATGAGAGACAGAAGTTATCTTAGCTTTTCCAATTTTTTTTATATTAAATTTAATTTTTAATTATTTTTTCATTTGTGCTTTCTACGACGGCGTTTTCCACTATTTTCTTATTGCTTTGTGTTAAGAGATCTTTGCAAAATTTTAATCTTCTATTAAGTTGGTTTATCAAAAAAAATTTTGATTAATGAAGTAATAATTGTAACCCCACCTTTAGCTACTCTAACGTGATTTGCGGCTGAACCGGAAGTGGTGAAAAGCTAAATTATGGCTGAAAACCTCCGGAAATGATCAAAAGTATCTGTGCAAGAACCAAACCGATAGCTTTTATAGTTGCGTAGTAAAAAATTTTACTAACACATTGACAAACATAGTAATCAAATACATCAGTAACTCCCTTTTTCTTTTTTCCTTTTTTTTAATAAATTATTAGTTTATGAAAATTGTTAATAATTAAAATTTCGATAAAATTAAAGATAAATCCTATTGTCGAAGCTCAAAAGCTAATGAAATAAATACTTTTTAAATCTCAATTTAAAATAAACATATACCTATTAAAATTAAAGGAATAGAAAACAGTTTTCACTAGACAGAATAAGGGAAAATTATAAAAATAGTGTAAAACGTGAAATCCGAGTAAAATAATTATTACAACTATAAAAGCGCCTATAGTAGTAAAGAAAAAATTGTATATCTACAATCCATTACGTATAAATGTAATTGCATTACGTCTGTTTTTATAACCATATAACCGAGAGAAACTTTTTAAAATTTATTTATTTTTTTCGTTTAAATATTTAAATCATAAAATATCACGCTTGCGTATTTTGTCGTAATACGGTGTGTATATAAATGCGGAAACGGCGCCGACGTCTTCAGTATACTCGCGTCTAGACGCGAAAGTTACATTCACGTTTTGGCCACAGAAGCTATCATCAAGTAACGCGTGTCCAACACGATTACATACATCAAAGAATTTCGTCTTGACATTATATACGGTACGATAACTTTTAATTCTTTAGCATAGTTAAATTAATTACTTTCCAGAAAATTATGCTGATAATTTACTAAGACGAAAATTAAATTAAATTAAATTTTTTAATGCGTTATTGGATTTTATTAATTCATTTCATCTGTAAAGTTCGCGGTAGTTTGAAAAAGCAGCATGCAAAAATAAATTGAGAATATTCCATCACTAAAATTCACACTAAAATTTTAAAATAAGATTGTTTGATTTGTTTTCAAATAAAAGGCGCACCTAATAATTATAAAAATAGTTTTCTTTATCTATCTAACAAATTCTTTTCTATTCGCGTGATCGATTCTTTAATTACGTGGGTAGACTACAGAAATCTTCCCTTACTGACTGACGTCATTTAATTTCAAGAAATGTTTCGAACTAAACAATTTTTTATCGTTTTATATTGATCTTGAACAAACTCAATAAATTTAATTAAAACGTTTCTGCATATCATAACATTTTAATGACATCGATGTAGGATTATTGTATTAAAATTTTAGTAATGCTACATCAATATTAATTAATCCGCAGAGATTGGCATTGTGAAGTAAGGTTTTGTTAAATATTTGAGTTGTATATTATATAAATTGCATATTGTGGATTTCACATTATGATGTGAGTCTTTTTTCATGTAGGTATTTATTAATTTAAAATATCATCATCAGGCAAACGCACCAATGGTCTACAGGAAATATTTTTCTGTATCTCGCAACGAAATCTAATAAAAATTAAAGGGAAAAGTTTTCTCGGAGAACTATCAAAAAAATTATTTTAACTTTCCAAGTTAAAAACAGTTTCTGTAATAATAAAAGTTTTAATTCTAGTTAACTTTGAATGTCTTGATACATCCCAAAGGATTAAATTCTAATTTAAGCATTACCAGTCCGCAGTCTCCAGTTGCGATTTTAATGCTTAATTTAAAATTTTAAGTCCTGAGTAAACCCCTTTTATAAGGGGACCACACATATAATTTTACATTAACTTTGACATTTGAGGGTATTTACTGTTTTTTAAGAAACTTTGAAATAAAAACTTTCAAGATCCAATGTTAGCAAAGGCTTGAAAATAAAAACCACTTATTAATCGCAGGACGTGACAAATTTTACAAAAATGTATTTTACCCTTGTGAAAATTTTACTTAAACAAACAGAAATGAAAACTTATTTCAATATCTTTGATAATATTCTACATAAAAGTGATAAAAAATAATACACTTGAATGGCAATCTCATGAACAGTCAGCAATTTCTTGTTGTTGCTAAGAATAATGGTTTACCAACCTTTGTTTTCACTTAATGAAGTGGAAAATAGCATTGAAATGTTAAAAATGTAAATTAATGAGAATATGCAAGGATGTAAGGATTATAGGGATAAACTTCTTAGTCACCCCTGGAAATTTTCCACAATTGTAGCGAGTATAACCACATAGTTTTTTATTGGTAAAATTGACGTGTTTATAAATTCATGATCTTATCCTGTACCTAATAATTATTAAAAAGTTGGAAATAAAACTTTTTATGCGGACTAAAGGTTCGAAATATTCAATAAAACTATACATTTTTTACTGGATACCTTCATTTGCAACAATTCACAATTTTCAGGCATCATTTCATTTTTATGAGCTTTTTAAATGTAATCAAACTTAAACTAAAAAATTTGCATAAAGGATATTTTTTTACAACGCTATCAGGTTTTAGGTCAAATATATCCTCGTATTTTCCATTCAAAAATAATAAATTTAAAACAGAATTTTTTAAAATAATCAAATTGCAAAGATATATAACTTCGCATCATCGTTCTATTAAATTTTTTTGGGAAGGTTCGGATCAATATGGATCTTGCTTATTATAAAAAATAGTTTCAAAAATTATCAAGCGTGTATTTTCTATTATGATAAGCGAGATATCTATGTGGGTTCGTTTAATATAAATTTAATATCAAATTATGAAATTGATTCATGCGAAGGCTTATTCAAATTTTGTGATTAACGACTTAAATTATTGAAAGTTTTATGTATTATGTATTTGGTACTTATGTATGTAAATAATTATAACTAACAATAAGTATTTTTATTTTCAAAATTTCATTGAAAAGTTTTTGGCAGGGAATATTTTTCATTACACAATTGCTATAGTGTATTGTAATCAGTGGATCTCCAAAAGTGGTTAACAGCAAAGTTTAGTAGCGCTATTTATTCTGATAACGTTGGGGCGTAAAATAAAACCAATTGAGCAACGCGTTCTTGAGTTATTGACAAAAGTATTGCAGCGACAATCCGATGCTTTACCCTATATTATGCCCCGAAGGCCCTTTGATGTTGAAGGGCGCCTAAGCATTATCTTTTTATTCAGGTGGTTGTCTTGCTGCTAACTAGAAATAAAATATACTGGCATTGCTGGGCGCCAGGTGAAGTTAATAAAACAAAAGAAGTAAAAAGTTGCTTTATTACATCACAAAAATAAACAGATTAAGGATGAGGCGTGATATATTTATTAAATTCCAAAATCTGAGGCATTCTAAACATAATATAAGAAGTTAATATGATCATTAAACTGAAGGCTGATGAAATACCTCAACAAAAATAAAAACAAAACAATGGGGATACTCTGAAGGAGTAAGTCTAATAAACTAAAAGAGTTTCATGCACCTCGATGATTCAGCACCGTAGAAAAATTTTTGCAATGAAACAAAAAATATTCGATCGTTAGGACTTCATTTGCCATGTGACATACTAATTTATATTTTTTTATGAAATTTATTTTCATGTATCTATACATAACAATGACATACAATTCTGTGTTCTGAAACGACACCGGGTCATATACTACAAAACATATTTTCTAAATCAAAATGCCTCAGTCGTTCACTTAACCTTAAAAATTGGTACAATAATGCTACCCAACATCAGAATTTTATGGATTTGTTTGGAACTAAATCAAACAATTATTGGCAGATTTTAACTTTTTAGTGGTTATCCGCAGCTTTGAATGTCGTCAATGCCTAAATTTTAAAGATAAAAATATGCTGTCACGGACTTTTTTTGTAGGAAATTAAATTTCTCACAAAATTGTTTATACAGCATTTTTTCCTATCTGTTACAATTCTTTCATCATTTCAAGTGAAAGCACAGGAAAATTTATAATCCAACCAATAATTGTTCGATTTAAAAATCGATTTAAAATTCTGTTGAATAGAACAATTTATTGTATAAAATTGAATTTTTAAAGGTAAGAACACGATCGAGGCTTCTAAACATATTTCATGAATTGTGGTCTTATAACTGCGTGACATTACGCATTGTTTTTGGCGGCTTCTTTTAATTTTAATTTTATCAGTTTTAACTACATGTGAATGAATTGCGCTAAAAAATCTGAATTTGTCGCATGGTACAGGACATCGTAAAGATCGAGTTTTCATAAATTCTCCACAAAAATTTTTAGTCAGTACGTTAACCCCACTATAAACTATAAACCTGTGACTCTAGGAATATTCAAATAACCAGACGAACTTGCTTATATACTATACAACTTCCGCCATTTAAATGCGCAGTTACAAAATCCTGTTAAATTTTGAGGGTTTGGTTTAAATAAAATGGGTGGAAAGTTTACCGAACTATTTGGAGGAGAATTTTTAGGACAACATGTGAAGCTAATAGTTTTTCAAATGGTCATCCATCCATATTTTCGAATACAAAAAGACGATGTGGTAAGAATCTGACGGAATTGCTTTGGAAGGACTGTGCGGAGAATAAAAGAACAACATGTGAAGCTAATAGTTTTTCAAATGGTCATCCATCCATATTTTCGAATACAAAAAGACGATGTGGTAAGAATCTGACGGAATTGCTTTGGAAGGACTGTGCGGAGAATAAAAGAACAACATGTGAAGCTAATAGTTTTTCAAATGGTCATCCATCCATATTTTCGAATACAAAAAGACGATGTGGTAAGAATCTGACGGAATTGCTTTGGAAGGACTGTGCGGAGAATAAAATATAGTACTTGCAAGTTACCGGTGCGAGTTCATAACATAAGTAAATAAATTAAGAAGTATCCAACTTTTATTTGCAGTTTATTAAAATATATATTACAAACCACAAACTGGACTTATTGCAAAAATTTTTATTACAATTTATATCAAAAAGCAAATAAGGTCATAAATACCAAATTTTGGTTTCACACCAGAGCCTATTTAAAACAAACTGCTGCAAAACAAACTGAGAACACCTTTTCTTTTCAATGATACAATATTTCTTCTGCATCTCAGCCATTTCCGCCCACTGCTAGACGTAAGCTTTTCCCATATTTCTCCATTCCTCCCTATTTTGTATAATTTATTTGTTGCCCTTGTTTACCTGCCGTTCCTTTTATGTCGCCTGACTAACATTTTCTTTGGAGTCTACTAGCGCCTCTTTTTATGGTTTTCGAACGCCACAAGTTTACTGTATTTGTCCATTTAGTCTTTTCTCTCACTTTTCTCTTTCCACACCTTCTGTCCACCTCCACGTTACCTCTGCAACCCTTCTAATCACATCCATTACTTCTGTTTGCCTTCGCAGTTCTACATTTCTTATTTTATCTCGCAGATTTGTTTCTGCTCCGTAGGCCAGTACTAGTAGGATGCATAAGGCTAACATTTTTCTCTTCAAGCACATTGGCATGCCACTGTTTTTCAGGATCCATCCCAGCTTTCTAAATGCTGACCATTTCAGTCTGATCTTTCCTGAGATTTCAGAATTTTGGTTCTTCTTAACTTGGTGTCTTTTTAAAGTCAACAAATCCGAGGTGAAGTGGTATATTATATTCATTGCATTTATCAACATCCATACAAATTTTGGCTACACACCAGAGTCTACAAAAATAAAACACAATATCACATATTATATTTAAAATATTATCTACAATTTAAAAAAGAAGTTAGAAAGGAATCATTGACATTATGTTAAACACCACCGATAAAAAAAATTAATGTAAGAGCATTGAAATACTTAATACCAAAGCTTTTATTTCGTGTTGAAGGAAATTTGCTTTAGAAATGGTATTTTTTAACATACAATTCTTTTATTATTGATAATTTTATTTCTCAATATTTATTCAATTGATTGGAAAAAAATTAACGCAAGAACATTTAAATACTAAATACCAAAGCTTTTATTTTGTGTTCCGCTGAAAGCAAATTTGCGTCATCACTTAAGGCTTAGAGAAGGTATTTTTGAACATATAATTCTGTTAATTATCGATAATTTTATTTATATTCCATTCAATTTGTCGAAAAAAAATTAATGCAAGAACATTTAACAACTTAATACTAAAGATTTTCTTTTGTGCTGCGTTGAAAGCAAATTTGCTTCATTACTTAAGGTTTAGAGATGATATTTTTATTAAATAATTCTATTAATTTAATTGATAATAATAATAATTGGAATATACTTTTCTGTTTAGTTTTTTATACTTCGAAAAATAATTATTGTTTCCTGTATATGGTGTTTAGTGCAAAAATAACAGTAGCGGCTCCTGAATTTCACAATGGGAAGGCATAAAATTAAAAATATAAATTTACTATGTTTTTATTTACTTACAGAGTAATTTAATTCAAAGAAGCTTTAATCGATAAATCGAAATAGCTAAGAAAAAAAACAGTATCATCAAACAATTTTTAATGTTTTACCACTTGATCACCATATGCGGGGAGGGGGGGGATAATTACTGGGTCTAGCGACAAATTTGTTTCTTGCTTTGAAAATATTAATCCTCTTAATTGTTAAATAAATAATCATGTCTCATGATTATTTATCATGTCTAATGATTATTTATCATTATTCAGCTAGAAGCTGAAAACTGGAATCCAGTGGTATGGAATGTGGAATAATATCATATGGCGAAGAAAAGTAAAGCAGTATTATAAAACTTTTTTAAAGTTTTACTGCCTGATCATTCCATACCCACCAGACCCCCACGGCCTCTGAAGCGCCAATTTTTTAGAATATCATTTTAATAATAGCAGTAATAGTATGTTCAGAAAAATGTTTAGGATTAGAATGAAAAAGTTTTTCTAAATTAAATGTTCTTAATTAACGACGTTGGAAACTAAAGTTATTCGAAATGCTTGCCTACATAACATTTATATAATATAATTTTTGTGTGTTCACCCTTAGATTATTAATTTTTCACAACCATTAAGTTTTATTTAGATTTCCAGGCTGCATTAAAAATTGTTTCGCTACAAAAGTGCAGGACAGTTTTACCCATTTTAAAATTTAATTTTTATTTAAAATGATTTTACTGTTTCACATTTTTTCTGGTGAAGGGCTGTGTAAAATTTATCTGCATTAAAGTTTTGATACCAGTCCGCTTCTGAAGGTAATAGAGAACAAGATCGAAAGAAGAAATATAACAAAAAGACATAAACAAAAAAGTTATTTTTCTATTTACATAAATCTGAACTATATTTTTTATTTACTCTTGTTACGTTATTGTTCGAGGGCAATAAATTTAGATAGTACGTGCGGACAATAAATAAAACTAATATGACACTTGGCAATAAAAATAGATTTCGTTCCATTACTAGCCAATTTAAACTATTTGCAGAAAAAGTGCCAGTTTTAATTAACTTTTGATTAAAACTGAAATAAAATCCACACTCGATACGACATCGCAAAACGCAATCGGAGTGTAAAAAATTCGAATCAAATTACTAACGTGGGGTTTTATTAGTTGTCAGTTTTCTACAAAAAACTTTTAAACTTATATGAAGTTCTTTTATCGAGTAGAATTTCTACACATCAAGTTTAATGTAGAATTCTGATGATGATGTATAATATTTTAGGAACTTATATAAGGTACGAACGAACAATCTGTGTCAAAACTTAAAAAATGATTTTGCTTTTTAAAATATTTGAAGCAAACTTAAAAAAGAACTTTCAAACAAATTATATTACTATTAGGATTTTATCCAAACTTTACGAACTTTGTAAGTTTCAAATACAATATCCACTTTTTTCTTATACACAGTTTGGGCTTTCGTACCTCTAATGTGTGGCGTATTTTACAATTTTAATTTTTATCATTAATCATGACAACAAGCAAGGTCTAACCTAAATGAAGCCAACATGAAGCCCAATAACCAATTTATCCTACAACAAAAACTTTGAACAACGAGAATAAATCAACAGTAAAATACTTGATTTTATTTTGTTCAATTTTGTCACGAAAAAATATTATGTTAAAAGTGAAAATTTTTTATCTTGATGAACGGTAACTTTTGGCAAGTAATTTAGTGAAATCCATTCTGGGGTTAATGGATTCTACGACGGTATTCATTAGAAGCAGAGAAGTTGCAATTTTGCAAGTTGAAATCGATCGATTCTTACTACTCTTACTACGCTGCACATTAATAAAGCAAATAGCCCCGAAAACGTTGTCAAAAAATCAGATATATCACAAATACAATTAAATCGAACTTAGTTACTGTGAAGTGTAAATATCTAAAGACCTTACAAAATGGCTAACGAACGAAACGAAAACTAGAAGAAGTGTATCGAAGTGTGAAAAAAGCAGGCCGCAGGATAATAAAGCAACTCGATAAATTGCTAAATCGCGTCAGTGTAGTAAAGCATTGTTACGAGTTAGACTAGTGAGGCAAGATAAATCTTTACAAAAAATTGAATTTTGTTAACTTTGAATTTTTAATGAATCAGTTCCGACTTTTATCTTTTTCTTGAAAATTTCATTTTTTTAAATAAATAATTTGTAATAATTGGGTACTTGCAGTGATTTTCAAATGTAATTAATAAAACATTACCAGTCTAAAAAGTATGTACTAATAAGTATATCAATAAATTTCAAATAGATATAATATGAATTTTTAATTAGGATTTAGGTCTTAATTTTACCTCCGACAGGACGAAACTGTTGTGTGTTTAGGGTGTGATAATGTTCGTTCGTTCGTTCGTTTGTCTGCTTCCATTCGACTTCAAAACCAATGCACCAATTTTTAAGAAGTATTTTTGGAAACATTAAATATTTCTTCAGGGCGGTTTCTTAAATATTGATTATCGAATTTAACCGCCAGGGATTGCTGCAGTGTTAACGTAACTACTGAGATATTGATCATCACACTGTACCACCAGGGGACACTGCTGTACCAACAAAACTTCATAAAGGATGCACTGATTTAATGCAGTTTTTTGTAATCGATGGAACAATATTGATCTTGAAGAGACCCAAGGCTTCTTCATTCATCCTCTCTCTATTACTTTGCAACTTAACGCTACGAAGACAAGGCCGTGTTATCCGGTATCTCGTCGTTCGCTTTTACTCATCCACAGAGCGTTGATGTTCACCGGAGGGCCGTGCTAAGAAATTTTGTCAAGTCCGCAATTCGAACCCACAATTTCCGTACCGTAACTCAACCATCGATCACAGCAAGCCACTTATGTAGACCTTATATTGATCTTACAGGTTCAGATTGTAATTTCAAATTAAATTGTAATAAACGGTGTACCCTTTAATGTTACACCCGTTAATTGTTAGGCTAATCACCTATCCACTTCAGGGTTTAACAACTCCAGAGCAGTCAACGACGACTTAAAAGTATTGAAGTCATAGCAAACTGCTACTTACACCGTTGCTCAACCATAAACTGGATATGTGTTAATTAGTCTAGCAATTAACTGGTGTTAATTGGAAGGTGTAATATTGGTAGGGACAACTTAGAGCCATTTACGTTTATTCTGTGGTACGTACTCAGCTAAGATACAGGATGCAACTGAATGATTTTTTAATTCAAAATTATTTCATTCAGTTACACCTTGTATACTATAGTACGCATTTCCTCCAGAGGTTAATTTCATTCTATATTTTTTAAACTTTTTCTGTCGGTAATTAAGCTCGGTTTTTTACATATTTATTTAGGTGTGGGTACTTTATATTACTTTAACAAACTTTAAAAAATTGGTTTACATTTTACTCGCAAAAAATAATTTCTAATTTTTATGAAAAGAATAACAAAACAAAATAAAAGTGCAAAAAAATGAATGGAAAACAAAGGATAAAACTAAGCAACCCAACAGACGAACACAAAAAAACAATAAATATGTAACAAAAACAAAAGACTATCGTATAGCCTATTCGGTGAGTCACGCAACTAAGGCTCGATATAATCTCGTTTTTGACTGAAGTTTTTTCATCAACCCACCCTTACTGGCTTGCAATGATGAATGAAAATACTAATGAATTTTGACCTTTCTCTGATTTATTTTTACTGCCGTATCGGTTCCGACTTTTATTAAGTTATGCTTATGTAGGTATGAAACTTTTTCCCGCAATTTTTCCGTTCCGATCTTTTCGGTTTCTGATCGTTTTTGAATTTGTACAAAACAATTTTAATTAACACATCATGCGAAGTTTATCAGTATAATGTGGTTTAGTGTGGAGACTGACTAATTGATTTTGGTTCTCAAACGCGTCAGGCTTGTAAACTGACACATTTGTGAGATTATGGGGAAGGTAACAGAAAACCGCCGCATTATTTATGTTTCCACTAGGGTAAAACACCCTAATAATTTTCTAAAAATTCAGCAAAACAATTTTACATTTTCTATTAATTTGAAAAAAATATGAAATTGAGTTTTTATTTTCAATTAAAAGTAAACGAGATTTTTAGTTTATTCTCGGAGAAGTAATTTTAGTTTTATAAAACCTTTTTAAGCCATAAATTTTTTCTAAATTAAGGGATCTCCACAAACTTTTAATATATTTTTATATTCTCCTTTGTATTTTGTAAAGAAAAATACACAAATTTCAAAAGAACATAAATTCATTACTGAACTTGACTAGTTCCTTCAACGTAAACTAATAAACTAAATAAGTGGGGTCGAAGAAAAATCGATTACGTTTCCTTTGTAGCGTTCAAGAAGACTGAAATGTGCACAAATATACACTGCAAGTGGAAGTTTATTTAATCTTTATTTTAATGAAGACAACAATTTTGTATAATTAAATCTCTGCTGTAGTCAGTTTGTTAATTCAATTATACCCAGCTGTCAAATTAAATATTCACTTTTACATTTTAAAAGTTTATAATTCCAATTCTAATACTAACTTCTTAGATAACTTTCATTATTTTATTGTTATTTTTCTATTTTCAGCAAATTTATAGAAAATTTTGCATAAGCACTTATTTGGTACCAGAAGATTATGCAAAAGATAATTTTACGGAAAACATGAAAATGTAAATTAAAATAAAAAACTTAAGTATGACAATGATAAATAAGCCTCTAAATTCTTTTGCGGACTAAATTCTTACTTCTAATTATTCGGCTTTAGTCGTCATTGTCGTGAAATATTGGCTTTATCCTTTACGACCAACTGCTTCTGATTTTAATCATCATTTTTTTGTATAATTTTTTTCCAACATTTTGTTTATACTAACATAAACACTATTATGCAACCTATGCATTATAACATAATTAAGTATGAAAGCGCGGCTAGCCTTTATCTTCAGCGGCGAGAGAGTGGGTTCTTTTGCTCAAGTGGTTGTCTGCACCTAAATAAAATACACTGGTGTTGTTAAACAGACACCACGCCAATCAGATGAAATGCATAAAACAAACGGGGAGCAAAAAAGTTGCATTATTACATCATCAAAATTAATTCGATAGAGCTTCTAGAAAATTCAGAAAATAAAATGCATCATAACACTTGCAAATTGCAAACTTTAGTTCATTACAAAAGCGAATGAATAGAGAATTTTCCATGTAAATTTTCATTTGAACATTTCTTAGTTTGAGCTCGTAGTGCTCAACTGTAGCAACGTTTTGCATAACATATTTGAGAATACAAATTTTCTGTTGGGGCAAAAACAACTGGACGTAATATCGCCGATCGCATTAAAGATGTTAGATAAATTTTATTATCTCTAATTTCTCTATTTTCAATTTGTCGTGACTCCGTTTTATTTCAGTATTTTCTATTATTGAACTGATACAGTAAACTGTTATTGTTTTCGAGGCTAACTAAATACAACGAAAATTTTTTACTGGAACCATAAAATTTTAGATAGCACTTAATTTTTATTATTACTGAAATTTATAACGGTTATAATATACCATTTAAAACGTACAAATTATATTAATTTCGGATATTATTTATTGGGTGTTAAACCCAATTACACGTACAAACTGCATCTGCTGCAACCGAACGCCTCAGGAATAAACGATGTGCTCGAAATTAGTTTGCTTTACCAGTCTAACCTCGCTGCAAATAGCACAAAATAAATTATTTTTTTATCGGACTAATGGTCTTAGATAATATCATCCAAGATGAACCGTTGAGAACATTTTGGACTTACGATTTACTTGAAATAATGATTCAGCTAAAATTTAAATTTAAAACAGTTTATAGCTGCCCTTTTAAACTTGTAGTTTGGTATAGTTTTAATTATTAAAAGAAACTGAAGTTTCCAACTACCGAAACTTCGTAGATACTTTAATTAAAGTTAACACAAAATAAAAATTAAACAAAAAAATTACTTTTCAAATAAGTAAATACAATTTCGAGTATACGAATCACGATCTCTTTTCATATACACAAGCTTGATTGCTGATAATGCAAACGTGAAATTTAATGTTTTGTATAAATGGGTGGAAAATAATTTTAGAAATATGAAAACGTCGGAGTATTTATACTCATTTTATAATGATGGCTTGAATCGATTGCGATGGGAAGACGAAATTCAATAAACAGTCCCTTCTTCTCAATTTATCCATTGAGTGTTTGTCTTTGTCTAATAATTCTATCTGATTCCCCTTTTTGGTCCCAAAGAGGGGTGCATTTTAAGCAGTAATAATTTCTCATCTGGTTATATATTCCTGCATAGCAATTACTTTGTAGTTAAAGTAATTTTGATTGCAAACAAGGAACCCAATATCGTTCATGAACATCCAAAAACTTATTTCATTTTTTAAAATTTAATCTTTTAGTATGTTTCGTAGCAATTTATGTGTTCAAAAGATCTATAAAAATAAATATGCTTGCTTTTTAGTAAATAGCGGAAGCCAATATGAATTTATCATTTTTAAATTCAGCGCCGATGTGGTGTTGTGCTCAACACGCACGATAAAATAAATGGAATAATTTTTATACGATTATATTATATCGTATAGTATCCGGATAATGAAAATTAAATGTGTGGTAATGTATTATTATTTGTGGTTGTACATTTACTTCCATTCACGTGCCACCCTTATCTCTCAATTGAGCAAGCTATATTATCACACGATTACACATTGTAAATGTTATTAAATGTAGCGCAAGTACTTTGCTGGAGATTTTCTTCTCAACAAAGTTTGAAGTATACATATTATATTATGTAATCACCAGAAGCACTTCAAATTATATAAATATTTATCAACAAAACTGCTTAATTTTTTTGTCAAACGTGGGTGAATTTCCCAAATATATAAAGTCTTCAATTAATCTTTTTAAGTCCCCTGGGATAGGTATTCGAAATTAACTGTTCAAGCTTCATTTACGCTTCAGTTTTTTCAAAAAATGTTGAGACTTAAAATCGATCTATTTATGTTATTTGATTTAAACTGACTTTTTGGTTGATGTCTAGTTTGTCTATTTACGCAGTAGAAATGTTCTTCTCAGTTAAAAAGTTTTAAACGTTATGGGTGCCCATTATATGGTAATTATTAGAGAGCGGATTCTAAACGTTTTTCTGACATTGAATTTTAAACCCAGCAACAAATTATTTTGTAATCTTCACGAATGTACATAAGAGAAACACTTGGGAGCAAATTTGTTCATGCTTTTTTGTTTCTTTTTTATTTGCTTATGTTTGTGATTATTTGCTCATCTTAGTGCATATTTAGGACTTATTTTTGATATTTCTTTATTGTTTCGTAATACCTTTGATTGTAATACCAACCTGTTTATAAATTTTCGACTAACATAGAAAACCTGGAAAAGTCAGGGAATTTAAAATTTCTCAAATTTGGGCAGGGAAAGTAAGGGAATTTAATTAGTTCATATTGTCTTTATATAAATAAACATTTCAACAACCATTGCCTCAACAGAAATATAAAATTCCCAAAAGACTACTCTTTGGATAACTGGATTACAGATTAACCAGAACTAAAAATTGAATATAAAAAAATTGCTTTTTGTTTTGTTTCTAGGACTGCCATTCCAGGTCTTTTTGATTGTAAATATTACTTGTTTAGAGCTTTTTTGGACTTTTTTTTAGCATAATGTTGTGCTTTTCTAAGCACTTTTTTTTACTTAAAATGTGATTATTTTTCCGCTCAGATTAAATAATATACTCTGATATCTTTTTGATTATTCTTGATTTATCGAACAATGTTGGTACAAGTACTCGTATTTCAAAATTCATAGGCCAGTCATATTAGACATCGAACCCCCTCCAATAATTAGTCTTCTCAAGTTGAAAATACCATGAATCGATTTGATTTTCAGTTCCTATAAGTGGGATTAATTCGACTAGTGGCGGTTGGTCCAGGGAGGGTGACGGGGCGCCGCCCTCCCAAAACAGCTTAAGAACTCATAATAGTCCTGTTTTTAAGCTTACACTTCGTCGCTTGGGTGATATACGGTAGCAGTTTAAATCACTTTCTTAAAAAGTGAAAAATATCATTTCTAGCCCCCCCCCCCCTTCCATGATAACATACTACGAACGTCCACTGATGAGTAGGCTAATCAAGCAACCCATCCCAGTTAAGAGATTCACGAAATTAAATTGTTTTCTTGACTTGACTTCATTACAATTAAATAATAATTCTGATGTGATTCTGAATCAAGTTTTCATTTTTCAAAAATTAACAACTAGTAAACGTTAAAAATTTAAGTGCTTTCAGAAGCTTTCAGCAATATTTTATTATTTTTTGCAATAATTATTACCAAGTTATGAGAGCTAATGAAAAAAGTTTACTTCGCTTCGTTAATTTTAAATTTCAATTTATTCATTTCACAAGTTAATTATTAAAACATGATAATATTTTTTTTATTTCCTTGAATATTTACAAGTCGTTTTGATGTAAACATTTAGTAAATTAATTGGCAGTAAATTATTGACATGTTGAGAATATTTCATTAAATATTCTCGTATTAAATTAATTTACAAATTCAATTCAATTTCAATAATTTTAAATAAAATTAAAATTGTCTTCTGAAACGTGTGGGTAAGTCGGTGGGCTTGAATCGCTTCAATCTTCTAACCTCATGTGAGTGGTCCAATAATCCGTTTGCCAGTTCATTTGGATGAAATTCAATTCAATTTTTGTATTTTCTGTAAAAGTTTTTGATTTCGTCATGAATCGAGTTGACTTTTAAATCATGATGGAATACTTGATTTGTTACATACCATGGGGCATTGACGATTATTCTTAGCAATTAAGCATCTTATTTTGAAACCTCTGCAATATTTCTATGTTTGACACACTGGCAGTTCCCCACAGTTGTATAATAATATAACAGCCTTAATTTATTCAACTTAAAAAAAAATATCTATAAAAGGATAATAACTTTAGGTACTTCGTAAAAATTTTATGAACAAGCATCTCAAGTTATCTGTGTGTTCATAATGCTAAATTTATCTGTCAAGCCCTCCTCCAGTGCGGCTTTCAGGCCGCACAACCATGGCAATCACGACCTTGTTGTAGAGGTTAAATTTATGATGGTTTATATTTTAGACAATTTAAAAATAAAACTTGGCCAACGTGGTAGGGACCATCCCATTGATGGAGAGAAGCCTACATCCAGCAGTGGAAAAATAACGATTGTAAAGAAGAAGAAATAAAATACAGGAAATTTATATTATTTCCATTTCTTTAAATTTAGTATCTTCTCATTGAAACAAGTCACGAGCCGTCACTGAATTTGGCATCGAAAAATTAACGCGGATCAAAAAGCTATTAACAATCTTATAGCAAAACACCCGACGCTGTTTATTTTTTCTCAAAAGTTTCGAAAACTAAGCAAGGTAGGGTAACAAACTCTACATACCTTTCTTGTTAAGTGTTAAATTCTGAAACTCTGGTTCTGAATATCGGCAATTTCCTCGTTTTTCACATCATCTGAGAGATCTTCACAGAGAACTTTTCATATATACAATAGCACTACAGGCCTAGCAGGCCCAGGGCTTGATTCACCACCTGGCTCCATTTCTTCCTGTCTTTTGCTCTTTCTTCCCAATCTCTCACGTTTATCTCGGATAAGTCTTCCTGTATCTCATTGCTCCATCTTGTTCTCGGTCTTCCTCTTTTCCTTACGCCACCGAAATCCGATTTCCACACACTCTTTGGAGTTCTTCCGTCACGCATTCTTATTACATGGCCCAGCCATCCAATCCTCCGCGCCTTTACTATGTTTACGATATTTGGTTCGCCATACAATTCGCTCAGTTCATTGTTTGTTCTTCTCATCCATCTGTCATCCATCCGCTTTCCACCAAATATCCTTCTCAGGATCTTTCTCTCCCATACCTCCAACATCACTTTTTCTTGATTCCTCAGCGTCCACACCTCGCAACCGTAAATCACTGTTGGTCTTATTACGGTCTTATATAACCTCAGCTTTAATGACCTAGAGAAAATTTTACCATTTAGCACCGACTTGATCGCAAAAGCACTTCTCGTTCCCGCCGCCAATCTTGCCTTCACCTCAATCTCGTTTCCTGGCTTTTTTGCGATGACCGTCCCCAAATACGTGAAAAACTCCACTTCCTCAAAGGTTAATACTTTGTCTTCGTTCATTTTGATACTCAGTGTATTTTTCTCAAAAGGCCTCTCTTCCCATACCATGTACTTGGTCTTGTGCTCATTTACCTTTAGACCTATTTCACCTGCTACACTTAACAGTCTTTTTATATTATCTTGCAGTTCATTCTTTGTTCTTGTCAAGATCGTCAGGTCGTCTGCAAAAGCCAAGCACTGGTGTTTCCGCTGGTAGATTGTTCCATTTCTATTAATTTTTGCTTTCCTTATCACTTTTTCTAGTGCAACGTTAAACAAAAGTGACGACAGTGGGTCTCCCTGTCTCAAGCCTACCTTTACTTCAAAGCCTCGTGATATATATCCATCTACTTTTACCTTATTTTGTGTATCATTCAGGGTCATTTTCACCAACCTGATCAACTTTGATGGTATTCCTAACTCATACATTGCTTTGTAGAGTTCTTCTCTTATGATACTATCGTAGGCTTGTCTGAAATCTAAAAACAGCGCATGTGTATTCAAACCATATTCGTGGCTTGTTGCTTGGATTTCTCTTATTACAAAAATTTGGTCTGTCACGGATCTATCCTTCCTAAAACCACACTGGTATTCACCTATTATCTCTTCTGTATAGGTTCGTAATTTGTTTTTAATACAGGTGGCCATGATCTTATAGGCGGTGTTCAATAAGGCTATACCCCGATAGTTCTCACATTCCGTTTTTTCTCCTTTTTTATGTATAGGACAGATAAGTGCTATGTTCCACCTCTGTGGCATCTCCTCTTTTATCCAAACCTGTTGTATTAATGCTACAATCATTTCCTGTAGTTTATCTCCACCGTATTTAATCATTTCCGTCTGCACTTCGTCTTCTCCCGCAGCTCTATTATTCTTCATGTTTTTTATTATTTCCAAGATTTCTTTCTTTGTTGGTGTTTCTATGTCACTGATATTAGCTTCGTTTTCATTGTATTCCACCTGTTTCTCTTTCTCATTTTCTTCCTGTTTGTTCAATAGTTCTTGGAAGTATTCGGCCCATCTCTCAATCACATCCTCTGTTGCTCCAATCAGACTCCCATCCTTGCCTCTGCAGAAGGTTGTCTTTGTTTGATATCCTCGTTTAATTTTCTTAACTCTTTGGTAGAAATTTCTTATTTCTTTGTTCTTGTATTTTTCTTCTATTTCCTCCAGTTTGCGCACATTATATCCTCGATTCTTTTCTCTTAATATTCTCTTATACCTTTTCCTCTGTTCCTGATAATTACTCTTATCTTCTATTGTTCCTCTTTTTAGCATTAGTTTTCTTATATTTTCCCGTTTTTCCACTTCGGTCTTGCACTGTTCATCATACCAATCGTTTTCTTGTTTTCGTTTTTCTTTGTACTTGTTCTTAGTTACTTTACTTATGCTATCTCGTATTGTTTCGAAAATTTCGGTTGTATCCTCTTGTGTTTCCGCCATCTCCAGCATTTCTTCTAATTCCTCTCTATATTTCTCTTGTTCTTGTTTATTTTTGAACTGTATTCTTTTATTTTGTCTCTTAAATATTTATTTTTTAACTTCCCTACATGGGATTACCTGCTTCATCCTAATTCCCACCATAAAATGGTCCGAATCTATATCGGCTCCCCGATATGCTCTCACGTCCTTAATACATTTTTCATTTCTCCTCTCTATCAGTACATGATCTATCTGGTTTATATATCTACCATCTGGACTTATCCATGTACCCTTATGTATGTCTTTGTGTTCATAGTACGTGCTCTTTATTCTCATGTCTCTACCCAATGCAAAATCTATCAGAAACCTTCCATTTTCGTTACTAACATCATGCAAACTAAATCTTCCTATGGTTGGTCGATAGATTTCCTCTTTACCTATTTTGGCATTCCAGTCACCTACAATCAGTTTCAAGTCATATTTTTCATATTTTTTTAAAGAACTTTTCATGGTACAACCAAATTTTAGAATTTTTCATTGTTTATTTTGTACTTTTTCAAACAGTTGATCATATCTGTATTTTTAGCTTAACCTAAAAAATGCACAAAAACACTTTTTAGGTAGTAAAAAAGGAACAAATTTTTACAACTATAAAATCACACTGTGATATTATCTTCGGGCGTTCACTTATCACGCGAAAACGTGACTAAATATGACGAAAACGTTTGCGAATTATATTTTGTAGTATAATTTCTTTGTGTCAATTTATGCCTTTCTTTAGTGCCTGAAATGTATTTTTTTACATTTTTTAGGTTTAACTGAAAATACTGATATAATTATTAATATCAATTTTCACTATATTTTAATCAACAAGCTATCAATTTGACTTTTTTGGAGTAGTCTTATTAGTTGTCATTGTAAAAATGATCTAACAGGAATCTTGTTATTAAGAGTCGATCTTATGGGTAATGGATCTTTTTGGGGATCAAATTTTAAACAAAAAAGTCCCTCATGAATTTTTCGTACACAATGAATATAGAATATTTTATTGTCAAGCAAAATTATCTAATATTGCGCATAAGTTAGATCAAAAATTCTACATTTGTCGTGCGAAAAACCCGAAAAGGTCTTTTTATACCTAAAATTTTATTCTATATACGATGCATTAAGATTTCAGTAAAATCAATTTTAAGACATAAAAGTAACAAAAAACTAAGACTACTCCAGAAAGTAAAATATTTTTGTTTATATTATCTATTGCCAGAAAATAATCAAAGAAGGGTTAATAATCGACTACACCATGAAATGTATTTTTTGTAGTCCTCAGATTACGTGTGATTCTTTTGGATTATTAGTTCTATTGTAGATGGCCGAAAAAATTTACCAGCACAAAATCATAAATCGACTAAATTGAGAATTTTCGGAACCCGAGTTTCAGAACCCGAGTTTCGGAGTTTGACGGCGCGTGCAAGCGAAACGACTGACTTAACGATAAATGTTATTGAAATTAGTATTATTGTAGATAACTCGATCTTGTTCAGTTTTCGAAATATTTGAGCAAAAATAAACAGGGTCGCTTTCTTTGTTTAGAAGATTGTTAATAACGTTTTGGCTCGCGTTAATTTTTCGAAGCAAAATGAATTCCAATAAATTATAGAAACTTAATCCAAACCAATTCACGGTGTTTACAATTATTGGGAAGGGGTGACCCCTTTTAAATTAGTCTAATATGACTGGCCTATTAGATACGATTACTTTTAGACATTACAAATTTATTGTACATACTCAAAATTGCATCAATAACTCTATAATTACAAAAGTAGCTGCAAGTACCTAATTGCTACTAGCTTGTTTGTAATTAAGCTGCTAGTCAATTCAGCAAATAATTCGGAAACGTAGAATTATGCAATGGATTTACTTGTTATGTGTGCAAAAGAATACTTAATACGTTTTGACGATTTACTGTTGAAAATGCTTGGTAGATAATTCAAATTTTAGTACAGACATTTTTAAATTAACTGACAATGCTAGAACGAGCTAATTTGATTTAGTTGGTCTAGTTTATATAATAGGTTAATGCTAATTATTTTATGTTAGTGTAATTTTGTACCGTATAATATGTTAACCTCGTTAAGATTCGTTATAAGCACTACTTCCTCACTCGCCATGAATTAAATAAATTGCGACAAGTAATATAAATTAACAAAGTAATAATACTAAACCCAATTAAAATTATTGCTGATTAAAAACTATTGTTTTAATTAAACAGTCTATAACAAATATTTGATAATATGGATTCTCCCTATTAGTGATTTCATGATAGGTTCTCTAAATTGTACCTGTCGAAAAGGTAATATTTATAATAAAATTGATTTCTTTACCATCTTGTGGGTTTGGAACTCCCCAGGGAAAGACGATTTTGAGACACCCTTTTTGAAATTATTGGGGAGGGGCTAAACATCAAGGGAATAAACCAAGTGGCTTCTTTTATAGAAAAGTAGAATGTCTAAGTAATCTTTAATCCCCTTCTTAACAGAGTGAAAGAATTTGTAAGTTTGGAAAAATTTGAAGCAGACAGATAAGAATTACGAAAAGGATCAAAAACTTTGATGTCATCAATATCATCAACATTTTTACTTATCAAAACAGATTATCTGAAAAATAATAATTATTCTCTCTTAGTTTTTAGACAACATTTATCCAATTTCTTTCATACAAATTTAATACTGAATAGAACGTGGTACTTTAGTTGCATACTGCCGTTCTTACTGGATCTAAACTCGTTAGATTTATATTTTTTTGTGTGAACACTTGAAAAGTATGGTGTCAACATCGGTTGACACTTTGAATGGATTGACGCAAAGAATAAATGTGGTTGGAATAAATTGTGCATTTAAATGAATTGAGGACCTGATGCACTTAGAATTTGGAAACTCAATTTTGTCAATACCCTGTATATAAATAAATAGTTAAAATATATATTATTTTCGGACACGAGCAGGTTAGTCGTGCGAGAGCATGGCAAAAAAGTCACAGTACATCGTTATCTCTAAATGTATGTATTCCATTTCTAAAACGGTTTAAAATTTCAAATAAAATATAAATTAAACCGTTGACGTTGTAATCGAAAATCGAATTAAATGAGCTTATTCGCGATAAGCAAAATTTACAGTAAAATGTAAAGAGTAAATAGTAGAAGAAAATATATCCCGCAACAAAAATGCTGAAAATTATTGTGCTTAGAGAGAAAACAAAATAAAAGTCTAATCTATTCTGAAATTGATCGAAAAATATACATATATCCTTACATTTAGAAAGCATTTCAGGATAACAGATCCAAATTCAAAAAAGATTTTTTAAATTGTCAACTTGATGATTTAATAAATACTTAAGCTATCTTATCATAAAATCTAAATTACGCTTCCAGGCAAAAGTAATTTCTGTTATAATGAAAACGGTTCATTTGTACCTACAGATTCCCTAGCTTAACTTATCTAAAAATACAAATGGAGTAAAATCGGCGAACTGGTAATAAATTAAGAGGTTTAATTGTTATTGATTGAAGAACAAAATGGCAATTGTAGTTTCAGAGATTATGAAACAAATAATTCCAAGCCTTTCTTTCAAAAATTATAACCCAATTATGGTCAAATGGTTGAAATGAATTTTAGTACCACTTGACTTGCTAAACATAATAGAAACCTTTTCAACAAAATATATTCAATTTAGTTGTATATAGCTAATTGTTATGAAACAGATTAATAATTAAATGCAACCATCAGAACTATCCGCAATAAAGTGCATTCCATTTCCTCGATATGTTTCCTCCCAATATATTACGCACTAAAGCTATATAAAATATCCTCGAGCTAAATATTTTATTGGTTTATTTTTGTATGTTATTTTAGACTTTTTGCCCTCTGAAACCATAATGATGAATTTTAAAGTGTTTCCAAAATAAACTTGAGCAAATGTAGCAGTAATTTGAAAATATGAAAATTTATGCGTTTAAATAGTTCAACTTGTTACAAACTAATTCTGGTTTACAAGTTAGCTAAGTTAACCAAGTTTACACCTATTGTTTTCATGTTCTTGTTACTTTAAATAGTTTCTTAACGCCGTATCTGCTAGAGAAGCAGTCATTAATTATATACCAAGAAATTTATAAGTAATTATACGTCGGAAAATTTACCTCAGGTTATTTCGTTTGGCATATAATTAACTTAAATTTTGTATAAGCTGCTACTTTCATCCAAAATAAAACGCTTTCTTTTTGGATTCCGAATATTACGTACCGCTATATTAGTTCTGCGTGTAATATTTTCATTTATTTTCTATAAATGTGCTTATTCCACACAATAAAAGCACATAAAACTATTCATATAGCTTAGAAAATGCGCTATTGTCCAGCTGTATTTTTACACCGCAAGCTTTGTGCACACAGAGCTTTTCTCTGACAATGGATTTCTTTTATGCATTTGAAGCAAGTTGTTTTGGAAATAAAATATAAAAAACGCATTTTTATATTAGAAATGTCACTATGAAATACTCAAGAAATCCAAAATAATGTTATAAATTTTAATTAAAAAGTGTTTGAAAATAATATATTAGGAAAGTTTTTAATTTTATTTAAAAGTTTGATGTGCGCATCGAAATCTTTCAAAAACTCTTAATACTTATTATACTCGCAACACTTTCAGCTTGCAATGTATCACAATTTATAAATAAGTAAATTTTCAAATTAAATATTTTCAACAAACTCTAATTTTTTTAAGTAAAATAAATTACGTCCGAAAGTTAAAGGTGGTTTACAATTTATTATTTAACTTTGCTTATATGTGTTTCTTTTTATTTTAAAATCACAGTCAAGGGAGACATAATGCTCTATTTTTGATTAAATTTAAAGGCGCAAAAATTACTTTTTACTCCAAAACTTGTAAGGAAAGCATTATAAACAAAGTAAACTTTACTCGTGTTTCTTTTAATTAATTAATCAAGCAAGTAAGCATTAGGAATAGACGCCAACTAGGTACCTACTTTATTAAAACTTTATTAATAAATTTTACAAATTGTTGCGCCCATAATGTAATGCACAATAATAATTCCTTTAGTTAGTACAAAAGTTTTTTTTAAAAATCTTGTAGGTTCTTCACACCTTTTCGGAATGATCAATTATTGGCGGGATAGCATTTTCTAGACAGTTCGAAATTTCGAAATGGTCTACCATATTGCAGTCTGCATTCAATAGATTTAATGGGGCACCGACAAAAAAATTTAGTTGTGTTTTTTTATGTAAATACGTACCATCATTAGGATGTCCTTTGCCAGGTAATGTAGTTGGATTTTTCTAAATGTGACTCATTTCAACGTAATTAAATAATGATATTCATAGCATTTAAATAATTTTAAAACCACAACAAACTGTGACGTCACATTAATGTTAATTGTCGTATGCAGCTACGAGATGGCATCAATTGCAATTTGTGGTGTCAACTGCAGATGTGATTATTTTGTGTACATAGTCATGTAAATATCAGTTTTAGTCTAAAACTTTTATATTAGTTTTTGTGGAACTATGCACGTTTTAAATGCAGCTGCTCGTATTTGACATTTTAAATGTTTTTAAATGATTATTTTAATGTAAATTTAAACTAACTGTTATATTTTGAGATCGAAGGTAATCCACACAAAGTTTTATTTACCAAAAATAGACTGGATTGACTAAAACTAATATTTACATGACTTATGAACACAAAATAATCGCATCTACAGTTAACACCACAACTCTTTTGCACAACACAAAACGTTTGTTAATTAATTTTGTACTTGCACTGTAGAACCAATGGGGGTACAGTTCGTTAATTTCCCTGACAAAAAAAGTTGAACTGGTAACTTAGCCCGATATTCAGATACCATAATCAAAGTTGACAGGTATTCAATATCTGGCAACAAAATAGAGCTAACACCAAACCAAATACCGATTTTCCAACCAAATCCGAATAAATCGTCCTAATAAATTCTCAGCATTCAAACTTTGGAAACCAATACCAAAATCGTACCTTGATAAGATGTTAACGCAGCACGGATACCTTATCGACCTGAAATAAAATATGGCGACCTTCGTCGTCTTTCCAACTCGAACTTACAGCTTTGCTATAACCATAAACATTTCCAAATACCAAAAAGACGTAAACAAACTTCGTTCAACAACGTAATTGAAAGAATCGGGTTATCCATCTACTAAATCCTAAATTAGAGAAGAAGCCGACAGAAGATTTTAAAGAAATTTTGAGGGTTCTTTAGAACACTGTTATGTACATGTCTGTAAAATTTCAGCTTTCCCTGAATTTTTGGTAATCATAATAATTTTCTTGACTATTGTCTGGACTAGTAAGAAAAATTTGGAAAAATCTGTTTTGTTGAGAATTTTGTCCTTTTCACTTTTGGTCTGATTTTAAAGGAAAAATTTTCATTAGAAATTTAATTAAGCAAGTTGTAGACCAAAAACCATGCCAAATGAACTAAAATTTCCAATTTGGGGTAGACGCTTACAACGGATTTTATGGGACTTTTTCGAATATCTCAAAGATCATACATATTTGTGCCAAATTTCAACTTGGCCGGATTTTATGCAAGTTCGAGTGATTTTCTTGGCTTCGTTACCTAGACTACTGATATGATAATATTAAGTTACTAGCTGAAATCAGATCAACGGACGAATCAATTTAGCCTTACAGACACATTTATTCGGTCTTTTAAAGTCTTGTGACATTGTCAGATTCCCCGCCTGTGTTCGTTGCGTGTTGAAAATGTATAGAGCACAGGGAACGTATAGCTTAAAGTGGGTTCCGAACCATGGGAATAGAGGATTTCCATGCAGTTCATTCCAACTGGTGATGACGTAGCTTTAACCATGTATGATGTTATCTGAGGCCAGCAGGTGAATGAAAAATGTGATGGTGCTCCTCAGGAATCCAATCCACGAATCTTAGCAAGAGATGCTACTTGCTTTGCCATTCACTTGCCGCACCTCACACAATATTATCTAGATGAGAAGTACTTAAACGTAATGTATTTTCTTATAAAAATACTACGATTCCTTTAAAATTATTATGATCGATTTTATAGTTTATTGCAGTTCCGATTTAAAATTTAAGTACATCATTCAAACGTTATTTCCAATATTCCATAAATTTTAGTAGGAATGATATTTTTAAGTACTCGAGTCATATAAATTAAGAACGTGGCAGCGTCAAGAGCATTGATTGTTCTCATGCGAGAAGACATGTTTTCACACATGTCTCATTGATTATTCAATTCCTATGCCTTTGAACCAATGAGAGAGAGCTCCATTTATCCACTGTACAGTGATGTCATTTTGATTCCTGAGGGTTAGTTTTTGCACCCCTATTGTTCAGAGCTAAGTGCGTTAGATTAAAACCATTTTTTTGCAAAATGATTAATTTTGCTGAATAACCACCTAAACAGCAACTTGTGCTCGAAAAATTCTTTAAACATTCATCTCCTACGGGTTTTAGCTGCGGACCCAGCACTTACTCGCTTTGCTCACTCATACAATCTCCTTACTAAAATCTGTACTCGACCAATCTTGTGCTGTTAATACATCCGAAGAAAGCCTTTGGTAAAAATACCTTTTATTATTAGATCTCCTACAGGAATCTTAACAACTCTTCTTTTCGGCATAGATTTGATCCAATTTAGAATTGGATAGGGAAATCATGAGCCTTAGCAGTACGTTAATACTTTTAAATACTCGGTATTCTATTTAGACGTTCCACTACTTTATGAAGTATCGACCAGGGACTTCTTTATTTCGATCTTGTATTGCAAAAAGAGCAAGGTTTATGACATTTTAACTGATAGTCAAGATAATCCTAAAAAGGTTTGAGGAAGCTAAAACTGATTATGCTGTAATTTATTTTTTAATCAGCATATTTATCATCAGAAACATGAATTCAAGTTTACTTTTTCAAATTAATTAGAACCTGTAAAACCATTATAATCTATGGAGAACCCAATTCTATATTTCGAATGGATCGAAATAAGGGATATTGTGTCTAAAACCTTAGAAGAAAATCGCCTGCAGCATTTTCTTTATAGGAATGATTACATTTTATCCTCATTAATAATATTCATTTTGTAATCAGTGAAAATGTTTTGGTTTCCAAATTTTGAAGTCCGTCCCTGAAATTGTCCTGTATATAAGCTAATCTACCTACCAATCATTGTATGAAAATTAATATTTAAACTACGTAATGTGCAAAAACATTATTTATTTTGGACGAGCTTGCATCAAGGGAATAGAGATCATGTAAATTTTTCATTAAGAAACCGTGCGAATAATTCAAGACAATTTCAAGTTTTTATGTTATTAGGAAATGACAATTCCATGTTCTTACAGTTTGTAAAACAAAAAGGTTTATATTCCACAATTCTTTTTCCAGCAAGTCAGCTTTCTGCAAAGTTTTCCTGTGGGATTTAACCATTCCATTTTAAACTATCCTAATCCAGAAATGCATACTTAGAGATGCTCTAATCCCTCCTGAATTGGGTGAATGTTATTCCGTATCAACTTCCGAGTACATCTCGGCACGGTTTGCAATCTAACGGTAATAAGAAATGGAATACGTATTATCCTCTATGTAATAATAGTTGGTGTGCTTGAAAATGTCTCTTGTGGACGATTATACGATTGATAAGACCCAGTTGTTAAGTTTGCTGACGACGTTGCTAGTTGAGAATTCCATTCGATTAACAACTTTTGACATCTCAAGTTGAGAACTTGTAATGCATGTCTAACTTAATTAGGTAATTGATTTAGACGGAAACTTTCAGATAACTATTTTATTTGTTTATCATCAAGAACATAATATTATTGATTACCTTTTAATTATCAAAAAATATTTCAGGATTTAACAATAAAATTAATTAATTTAGAGTAAGCAACTCCCTAATAAGCACAACGTCGTAACAATCAAATTGGGATATTAAAATTTGCTAATTAAACGTGTAAATATTTAGAAATGTGAAAATTACATTTCAAATATTTACATACCATTTTCTGCAATAACAAAATTGGTTCCAGGAACACTTTAATTAATAATTTTCAATTGGTCCAAAACTGAGAGTAAACTTTGAAAGTATAAGTGTGGTGGAATATGGTAAAACAAGAAAACATGCGGTTTGTAAATATTAAGATAAAAATTTTGAACAGGAAATAAGCTAATATCAAGATTGGCAAATCAAAAAGTAACTCGAGCGTTATACGAAAAGTGATGGACGAATAGCTTTTCCTTTGAACTTTGATAGGGTATTGAAGAATCTCTACTGATGTTTGGCTACAAAGTCAAGCAGAAATAACTTTTATGTGGCTGGAACGCTTATATAAACGTCTGAACAGAAAAAACCACAAAAATTGACAAATATGATATATTTGGATATTGCATGCAATAAAAATTTCTATTTATTTACGAACCTCTAACATCGATAGTTTATTTAGGTTGCCGTTTTTAACCAAATGCATAAAAATTATTTTGCGTGGTTAGATAAAATGTGTTTGTAACTTAGTACTGGATTCGACTCGAGTAATGTTGTGAGTGTGTTTCAAACTAATGACAATTTTTTTTTGCAGGCGACCTTTCTAGTCGACAACATCTTGTAAATTTTCTCAGCATCAACGGTAAGTTGGACTTCGTAAAATTTTTATGACTACACGTAAAACATACCAAAGAGAAAACTTGAAAAAACTAAGATAATCCATTCTTAGCATCCAGCATTACGTTACTGGTGTATTACATTAGAATTTAAATTGCACGAAGCATTATTAAAAAAAGTTTTTAATTAAAAAATTAAAAGACAGGGCAACGCACCACTATTGTAACTTAGAATTAATAATTCTTTCGTAATAAAAAAATTTTTAGTATTGTCGAACTGGAGTGTTTTAATCCTGGTCACGTTTTGAATTGTTTGTGTATTTCATGTTTTGAATGGTGTTAAATTAGAGACTACGTTTATGTGTGCAAGGATAATTTGAATTTCTGTAATTTATATGTACACATTGTAATTAATGCAAAACAGTACAGAAAGCTTCATTAAAACAGTAAGAGGAAATAAAAAGAGCAAAAAGTTGTCAACATTGTGCACTTCAGCCCGAGTTACGATTAAAATGAAAATATTCTAGTTTGCTGAGATTAAAATTTCAAATTTCTTAATTTTCTCACACTTATTTATCTTTCTAAACGACTATGTTAATATTTTATACGTACATTTCGAAATTGTTTGGTTACTATTGTAAATTTTGGTTCAAAACCACTTACATTTGAGAATCACCAATAAAAAGATTAATAACACAAGGGATAATACCTGTTACGTGATTTACCACATTGTCTACATACCGAGTTGTGAAAGTTAGTTTTAAAAAGTGGTTAAGCTGTAAGCTACTTTTTCAATTTATTGTTTCCAAATTAATCATTTAAAATTCGATCCATTTATTACATTTTATTTCTTAATTTGGTAATAAAATACGTATTATTCTTTGTTACTGCAATATATAAAAATATATCGCAATGAAAGTAATAAAATAGTATTTTAAAAATGTACAATGGATAAAATTTGATGGAGCTTTCAAAGCAGAAAAGTCATCTGGCGTTAACGACAGTGCGACGACATTCAATGTTTTATATCATAGTTCCAAACTATAATAATAGCTAAAAATATTTCGGTATATTATAATCTTTTTGCAAGAAGAGATTATTTTATAGTTGAATGTGCTCTATAAAGTTCTTACGTGAATTTTCCCTCAAGTAAACTATTTTGTTGGTTTGTTAGAAATTCATTCAGCCTAAGATGATAATTTTTATAATTTGTGGTTCAATATTAAATTAATTTTATTTGTTGTAAATAAAGTTAATTTGTTGGTTTACATTTTTGCATTAGGAATTTTATTTCGGTTGGTTGCAAAATTTATAAAATAATTTCCGGGGAATTTTTGTCACCAACGAAGATTTTATATTGTACCACGCAAGAGGGAGGACGTGCGATTTATTTGCGAGTTCTGTGGAAGAATTGTGATAAATTCTTCGCTAGAGGTTAACGAATGGAGAAGTTTTTGTGTTTTATCTACCGGTGTTTTCCGAGTTTGGGCCTTTTTAATGGTACTTTTGTCAGTTTCGGCATTGTGGTCAATTTCCTTTTTCTGGATGTTAGTTTTGTGCTGTTTGATGTCGTCCATCTGTGGTATGGTGTTACACCACGTTCTGCATCCACGACACCTTTCCAACAGGTAATAAAAGGTTGGCTAGCTCAAAGTCGCGAAGGGGTGGGTTGGTGGAAGGAATGAAAGGGGCGTGTGACGGCACGTCGCAAAGCGTGGGTTTCCTATCGACGACCGGGCAATCCTCGATCGCGATTCTAAAAATTGTCAAAATCGGTGTGAATAATTTACACGGGGGGGGAGTTAAGTCAAAATCGGTGGGGTTAATATACACGCGGGAGTTTGAATGGGCGCCACGCATACGAAGAAATGAATCTCTTTGAAGGGGACTGGTTATCACACCTTCCAAGCTGGTACGCGACAACTTGATGATCTTACAGCGAACTCTCACTCCGGAAAAACCTCGCTCAATGACCTTACCTTTACAGGAGGCGAACTTTCCGTTGGTGAAAATAGCTAAATAAACATTAACACAGCAATAATAATAACACACAAAGTTGGGAAATAATAAAAATGTATTAAATAAAATAATATCAGGGGGGAGTTGACAAAATTTACACAAGATATTATCAAATTTACACGTCTTGTATAAAAATAAATATGTACAGTTGACGGAACCTTTCAGTATGGTTTCCGTTGCGAAATTAATATTCGTAAAACAATTATTCTTACAAAAATACAAACTGTTAATTTGCATGAAAGGGGGGCGTATTGAATACAGCACTCCACCAAAATAAATAGTTACTTAAGCGCAACTTGATAATATTCAAAACTATGATTCATAAAATTGATCAGGGAACTTAATCAATGCAATTGATCATCAAAATTCCCAACAACGGGACAAACAAACTTTAGCTACAATACTAAACTTGAAACGTTACGTTAAATTGTTTGGTTACATTCTGAACGCTCGAATGGCGTGTTAAAAGTTACGTTAATAATAGATAATAAAATTAAGTTAAATAAAAGGTATACAAAATGGTTGCGATATCGTCTTCCAGGGTTGAACTGAACGTTCATAAACACAACTAATGGTCCATATAACCAATTAACATCACAATCTTAAAAATATAAAAAGGTTTCTTACTTAATCTGGATGGTTGATGTTCGACCTCTAGGTAAAGTCGATGACGGGTCCTTCAGGAGTGAGATCTCGTCTTCAGAACGTGGAATGGAGCTGAATGTGATGTCTCAAACCATATCAGAAGGGCAGCGTAATAACCAGCTTCCCAAAAACTCTTCAAATCGGGAGGTGGTGAAATAACAGGGTGGTTCACGCACTGTATTTCGCGATATAATAGGGGTCTCCGTACGAAATAATTCACTAAGTTAGTTATTCGCGAAGTGACAAATAATTCAAGCCGGCACTGTCTAAGTAAGAAATGTTAATGTGGTGTCCGATAAAAAAAAGACGATTGGAATGCACACATGGGTTGGAAGTGCAACACCTGTTTTGTACCATTCGATAAAAGCAATGTTACGTACTTGCCTTATGAGCGGCAAGCAATAACTCGACGTGATTAACGTGATAAGCAGATGGTATAAAAAGTCCGATAATTGATTCAATGTTTAGTAACCATAGACGATATTAATTGTTCGATCACTCATTAAATATTAGCAACAATTGACGATATACTGGTTCGATAAAATATTAATTGTTTATTAACAATTGACGATATTAATCGTTTAACAACAATTGACGGTATTAATCGTTTAACAACAATTGACGGTATTAATGTTCGATAAAATATTAATTGTTTATTAACAATTGACGATATTCTGGCCCGATAAAATATTAATTGTTTATTAACAATTGACGATATTAATTGTTCGATAGTACCTGCAGTTGACACACACTAATTTTTAGCACCAATGACTTGTATTTATTTAAAGACCTCTAATAAATGTGAGACCTCGATAGTTAATTCCGCTTTTGGAAGCGCTAAGATACGAAAAAGGTAGTATCAGATTCCAAGTGAATCTCTCCGAATATGCAATTTGCAGCTCAATTTATGCATTCTCCCTACTCTGATCTGGGATTTTTCCCACTTACTGATTGATTTGGATCCTTGTAATTGGGTCCTATAAATTTAGAAAGAAGGGAGACGTGATTTAATTGGATAAATGCCTAGAGTGTGAGGGCACACTTTCTTCTTTCTCCATGTAAAGTGTATCGAGAAGTTTGGTACGACACGTGCGAGCAAAACAATTTTTTGCTCGTCTGGTTGGACGAGAAAGGTCTAACTTTTGCACTTTTTACTTGTTTTTATCGAAGTCTGTAATTTCGAAATCGCTATCCTTGCCATGTTAAACCCGAGCACATTTGGCCGCTTATCTGCACATGGTCGAGATAGCAAAACAAAAGGCATTGATTCTCACGAGTTTCAAACATGCACGTGTGTGTCCTTGTATTGACAACTGGCTCGTGATTATGGATCGTATAAAAGTGTCTCTCGATCCTACCTAAAATTTATAGTAATGCATTTGCCTATATTGACGTTTAGTTTGCAACGTTATAGAATAGAGAATTTATTGCCGATGAGGTGAATTATGGATTAATGCTACGTCAACATTATTAACACTTCCTCATCTACCGTAGGGTTTATTGTACGTGTATTAAAATATTTGATGATACTTTCCTAACTATACAATTCTTAAGATTATTGTGCATTTGCAAAACGTAAATTTATTAGTTGAGCGAATGTTTCAATCTTTTATATTTACAACCCGACCTAAAAATGTTTTCTCAAAGAGTAATTTTCAACGGATCGATTCGAAATTTAACATATAAGTTTAATAGATCATAAACGCAAAATCTAAGGGTGCGCCCGATGCGCGGAATAAGGTGACACTCCCCTTACGTCAAGAGTTGTTATCCCTAACTACTCTTCAACTGGGACGCGCGCAACCTCAACCGAAACAAAAAACTGTCCTGCGATAAACCATCAACACTTGTAGTGTTGCAACAACTACTCAGCTAGTGACTAGACTATACGTATATGCCGGGAAAGAGAGAGAAGGTTCACCTAACCCTAGGCTTAATCAACCCGTGAGTCGTAGTGACTCCTACATGAGAGGGCGGTTCGCGAAATCACGCGATCATTCGCTGGCCGTGGGACCCACAAATGTCTGTGAAGACACCGGACTCTAGATCAAGGTAGACCTGAGCTAAGGTAACACTTCCTTGGCGTACTCATATTTACAAAGCCTTCTCTAAAATGGTTCAGTCGATGGGGACTGTCTGCCTTTTTCAATACGTTGAAAAAACAGAGTAAAAAAAAACGTGTGCTTGGCTGGATCAAATTTACAAAAGCCGTTTGGGGCACTTCAGTAGATGGGGACTGTCTGTTTTATCATTTATCGTTGGTGAAACAGAGAAAAAAACTTGCGCTTAGCTTGATCAAATTTACAAAGCCGTTTGGGAGACCATCCACCTTCATCATGACTTCGATCCAAACGAGATGATCGGAAGAGAGAGAAGAGGTAGTGATGGGGGGGTAAAAGATAGGAGTGGGGGGGAGGGGGGGGGGGGTAAAAAAGTGAGGGGTAGCAACCTACAAGGGACAGTTGGGGGACCAAATCCTCGAACCGTCCGAGTTAAACACGGATGCAACCGGGAAAAATAGTGGGGCATAAATCGTAATACGAAACGGGACGGGATAACGACCTACAAGGGACAGTCGAGGGAGCAAATCCTCGAACCGTCCGGGTTAAACACGGATCTAAACGCGAGAAAAAAAATAGGGGCACGAATGCCGCGTCAATCGTGTTGACCGGAGGGGCTGAATCTCCGAACCAACAAGTAAAGACTAATAAAGGATCACGATAGGCGTGATCCAAAATTCGCGAAAGACGCGATATAAGGGATATGGAGTCCGGCGGGACGAGAGTGGGACGGTACCGAACCGACACCCATATCAAAAGGTACAAGTTACACAACTCGTGGTCGCACAACTAAATATGCGATACTTTGTAAAAGATATTTACGCTACAGAGCTCGAGTTGACGAGACGGGAGTATCAGTCGTCAACAATGATACAATCAAATATGAAATAAAACCAGAAAAACTGAACCCTATACGGGGGTAGGGATTGTCTTTGTCAGTATAACCGAAGGGACCGAATCTCCGAATTACACCGACGAAAACGAGAACGCTACTCCGAAATGATCGGGACATTTCCATGAAAAAAAAACTTGGAAAAACTTCCTACTTGAGAATACCCGACGTCAACTTGACTGGTGGAGTCCAACGGCGGTAAGCGCCGACTGGAAACTCCAATCCAAGGAACGCCTGTACCAGTATGTCAAAGTATGAATATACCATATTCGGTGGGGTCCTGTACCTCCTATGCAAAGTATGAACATACCACACTCGACAAAACCTGAAAAATCTGGAGGTGGAAAAAAAAAACGAGAAAGGTAGTTTAGTGTCTTGCACGGGCGGTTGATCGGGAAATCCAGCGGTGACTGACACCGGGGGAAATCTCCAATCTAAGTGCAAATCGCGCAAAGCGACAATGCTCGCCCAAGATGGCGACACCATATGAGTGGAACGTATCCACCAGAGCTATATGTCACAAAAGTGTAAGGAATGTAACAAGAGGGTCTTGCTCCAAGATGGTGACATAATACTTCGGAGTCGGGCAATTTGTAAAGTGCCTGGATCCCAGGGTAGTACCATGACATCAACCGAGAGTCAACATGGTTGAAAACCAAAAAAAATATCGGGAACTTATTTTGGCTCGAACCGAGAGTCAATGTCGTTACAAAATGAACGAAATGTTCACAGATACTGAGCGTTATACCTTAATCCTAAAGAAAAGAATGCAAGGGTTGAGCACCTATGCACTAGAGTACGAGAAGAAAAAGAAAAAAATGTTCGCATCATTTCAGATACTCCTATACCGGTATTCTTGGACGTGCGTCGGAAAACACCGACACTTCCAAAAAAGAAACAACAGTAACACGACGTTCGTGACGATCACGTTGTACGTGAACAAAATCTGAAAAATCTGGAAGTAAAAATTGAGAAGGGTAGTTTAACGTCTTACGCGGACTATTTTTCAAAACCATAACAACAGCGACATAAAGTTCGGGACGTAACTATCACGTCGTGAGAGAACAAAATCTTAAAAACCTAAAACTAAAAGTGAGAAGGGTAGTTTAATGTCTTACACGGACTAATTCTCAATGCTGGTTCTATATACAATTCGGTAGCCGGGGGGGGAGTTAATTGACTAAACCGGGACTAAAGTTGTTGTTTACCCACGAGAAAAAAAATATTCCCACAAAAACGTAACTTGGTCAGGGCTCGACATGGTGACAACTGTCTGAGTTGCACCTCTAATGTTTACTGTAAACGTATGAAGTGACTCTACTACATTTCATTCAAAAAAAAGGGGGGAGAACACAATCGTTCTTCCAAACAAAAATCAAAATTGACCACAAAATTAACGTATGACTGATGAGGACGTTGGGTAACTAAGCCACCGCAACACCAATCTATACTTGGTCTACCTAAGCGATTTATTGGGTAGTTACTCCAATGGACCGATAAGTATACCCTCTAACTTCGCGTAAACTACTTCCTTAAATGTTCGATAAAAAAAAACGAAATTCGCAACTCCTACCATCATGCGTGATAAACAAAAAAAACCAACTAAAGACCTGATTACTTATTGGGTCTGTAATTTTACTCTATACGCTTGAGATACCGTTAAATAACTTCCTTTCCCCTAACGTCTTCAATCTAACTACATAATATCTAAACTTAACATTGCTTAAATCGATACCTTAAAATTAATTACACCGAAACTCAACCTAAACTGCTAATTACACAATAAAAGAATAAAAGTTACACACAAGGAAAATATTCGAGGTCCTAATCACTTCTAAAGTCGTTGTGACTGTCATAAGAGAGGGCGGTTCGCGAAATCACGCGATCCTTCGCTTGCCGTAAGACCCACAATTAACAACAGAGACGCAGAACTCTAGTTTGGGTTGGGCCCGAATCTAAGGTGAAATTTAAGAAAGGCGCGATCAAATTTACAATGGCCTCTGGGATGAATGGATCAGATATACAAGTTCATCCCTAATTTTCTATTTATTTTCCAAATGTCGTAGAGGAGAGAGAGAGAAAAAAAAAGGGGGGGGAGAAAAAAAATACAAACTAATGATCGAATTGTCCTTCCGTGGACCGACAGATGTCCTAACTGCGTAGGCCGATGGTGGTCGATCTGTTATTCCCTAACAAGGTAAATTTCCCAGGTTGTTGTTTCGAGTTTAACCACTACTCCTGTACAAAGCTCCCTTTCCAAGAAGGTTCCTTTGGGGCAGATTATAAATCGCCAAACTACGAGAAGAAAAAAAAATATATGGGACGATAATGCGCCGAGGGATGGACTATGTCCACAAAATTACTCAATAACCCCGGGGTTTGGATCGTCATCCAACACTGGATTGACGTCCAAAAAAAATTTTATCTGACAGTGGAACTAGGTCCAGCCTGATAATACGATAACTCAATGAGAAGCGGGTTACTCTAAACAACTATCAACCAAACGCAACCGCACTACTACAATAAAATTCGATACAAAAAAAAATCTCCTTACAGGGTGCGTTAGAAAAAAAAAGAACTTTCAAAAGAAAACTCTAACTTAATTCGACAAACTAAACTCCCAACTAAATTTAAAAAAGCCTTATTATAAATGTCGGTACTAAATTCAAAAAAATTGAAAAACTTCACGGCAAATGTCGATACTAAATCCAAAAAAAATTTTAAAAGCCTTACGGTAAATGTCGATACTAAATTCAAAAAAAATTTAATAAAGCTTTACGGTAAAAGTCGGTACCAAATGAAAAAAAAATTGAAAAGCTTTACGGTAAAAGTCGGTACTAAATGAAAAAAAATTGAAAAGCTTTACGGTAAACGTCGATACTAAATAAAAAAATTTCAAAAGCTTTACCCTAAGGGTCGGTATTGAATTCAAAAAAAACTTGACGTAAATTAACTACGTGAAAGTCAAAAACAACCTTCTACGGGTCCACTAGGTGGATGCGTAAACTTCCAAACCGTACCTATAAACTAATTAGAAAATTTGAACTTCAAAATTAAGTTCACCAAAAAACATACTTAAATCCTAACCTGAACTTTAATCGGGGCTTGACTTCAAGTCCTTGGCATGCCATGCACCAGGTCTCACTCCTGTGGTGTCTGACAGTACAAATGTGGTGTTCGAAAGTTTCTCATGAATAACAAAAGGTCCTACAAATTTTGGAGCTAACTTTGCATTAAAATGCTTCGATGCATCGGATAAAACATAATTACGTCTATACACGGTATCACCAACATCGAAATTCGACGGACGTCGTCTTAAATCATAAACAATTTTAGATTTCTCATAAGCGCTTTCTAATCTTTTGGTGATGTCATCGTAAACATCACCTAGTGCTAATGCACGTCGTTTAAGTTCGTCACGATCGGCAAACGTTATGTCTTTCAGCGTGTTCTGATCAGCTGTTTCGATACGCTGTCCACCGGACATGATCATCTCTCGACCGAAATTTGCGAAATACGGAGTCATTCCGATGACTTCATGCAGTGCAGTCCGTACTGCGCAAGCAACCTGGGGGAGATAGATATCCCAACTCTTATGATTATCGTTAACGTAAGAAGCTAACATAGTTTTTAAAACACGATTCACCCTTTCAACAGGATTCGCTTGGGGGTGGTAATATGCATTAAAGATAATTCGGGTATTATATTTCTGTATCATTTTTTGAAATTCCTTACTTCTAAATTGGACTCCGTTATCAGTCAAAATATACTGTGGGGCTCCAAACACTAACAAAACGTTATCTTCAAGTTTTTGAATGACCTGAGATGCGGTAGCTGTACGTAATGGATAAAATAATGCAAATTTGGTAAAACAATCCACAATCGATAAAATATGAGTGTAACCTTTAGTCGACCGAGGCAGTGGTCCAACTATATCGATGGATATCATTTGCCATGGCCTAGTTACTACGGGATGACGGGACATAAAACCACGGGGTTTTTGCTGTTCAGGCTTATGAGCCCTACAAACTGGACACTTATTTACATAACGAGTAATATCGGTCTTCATCTTCGGCCAATAATACTCATGAGCTACTCGATCAAATGTTTTTAAAACTCCTAAATGACCGGAAGTAGGTTTATCGTGACACTCGGAAATGATTTTCTTTCTGCGAAATTTCGGAACTACTGTTCTCCATTGACACTCTCTATCCGATAGAGATGGATATCGAACTTTTACTTGTTTAAATAATTCGTCCTCAATAACTTGCCATTTCCTAAACTGAAGGGGGTCTCTTCTGACATTCTTCAACATTCGATAATACCAACGATCGGTATGCGAGTTAATTAAGGGTTGGTCGTTATCTACTGGATTCTTTACTTTATCGGGTGACTTTCTAACTTGAACAGGGTCAACTAATACTGACGTTATTTCGGGAACAGTGCGCGACAAAGCGTCAGGGACTAAATGATCCTTTCCTTTTCGGTGGATGATTTTGAAATCGTACTGTTGTAACCTGAGAGCCCAACGACATAAACGTCCTGAGGGGTTTTCCAGATTATTTAACCAAATCAGGGAGTGGTGATCGGTAATGACCGTGAAATGTGAAGCTTCGAGATAGGGTCTTAATTTCTCTACTGCCCACAAAACTGCTAAACATTCTCGTTCCGTAACGGAATAATTTCGTTCATTACGAGTTAATGACCTACTAATATAACAAATGACTTGTTCTTTCTCGTCAATGGTTTGGCTGAGGACTCCTCCGAGTCCAAAACCGGATGCGTCTGTCTGAACGGTAAAGGGGACGCTAAAATCAGGGCACGATAGAATAGGGGCTGAAACTAAACAATTCTTAATAGTCGTAAACGCTACTTCACAAGGTTCATCCCAAATGAACTTGGAATTTTTTCTTAACAACGCTGTGAGCGGTGCAAGGATTGTTGAGAACTGCGGGATAAATCTGCGGTACCACGAAGCCATACCTATTAATTGCCGAATTTCTTTAACCGTACGAGGGGCTGGTATACGCGTAATTGCCGCTACCTTATCTGGATCTGCAAGTAATCCATTTGCGTTAATCACGTATCCTAAATATTTCAATTCGGGTTGACAAAAGTGACATTTGTCTTTCCCTAATGATAGACCTGCGGTACGTAACCGGGAAAAAACTTCCTGTAACACTTCAAGATGTTTTTCGAAGGTGGATGTACAGATGATGATGTCATCCAGGTATACAAATACAAAGGGTTCGAGATCGGGACCTAGAACTTGATCTATCAGCCTCATCCAAGTAGCAGGAGCATTATGAAGCCCGAAGGGCATCCTGGTGAATTGAAACAATCCACGTCCGGGTACTGTAAAGGCGGTATATTTTTTGGAATTTTCCTCGACAGGAATTTGCCAATACGCTGACTTAATGTCCAGGGACGTTATAAACCGTGCGTCTCGAAGACGATCTAAAATTGAGGACACATACGGGATTGGGTACGCGTCCTTCTCGGATACTTGATTTAATTTTCTGAAATCGACACAAAATCGATATGATTTGTCTTTCTTTTTGACTAACAAAATGGGGTTTGACCAACCACTAGATGATCGTTCTATTACACCTAACTTAAGCATATGATCTAGTTCTTTATCGATATGTGCTTGTACACTAGGGTTAACCGGATAATAACGCTGTTTAATCGGCATTGAGTCGGTTTTAATAACATGTTGCACTAGGTCAGTACAACCGAGTTCTTTGACCTTAGTCCGAAAATGTAGGTCAATGACCTTATCTAAACGCTGACGTTCCTCAACTGATAAATTGAAAAGATTTCCTAAGGGTGTTTTCTTGTCGGTAATTACAGATGTAACTTGGGGTTTCCCGAAATACCACGATTTGTTTTTCAAATCAGGGACGAAACCGATGGATTCCCAAAAATCTACACCTAAAATAAGTGCGTGTGAAAACTTTGGTACCACAATGACTGAAATATGGGCGACACGATGCTGCAATCTAATGGGTAATTGAGCTATCCCGATACTGTTTATAATTTCACCGTCGGCTACGGTACACTTTGGTCGTAACGTGGAGTCAAGTTGAATTTTTACACCGGTAGATTGTAAAATATTCCAACCTTCCTCGCCTAAAATCGTGTTGGTCGCTCCTGAGTCCAGGAGGGCTAAAATTTCACAACCGAGAACATTGACTCTTACATGGGGACGATTATCATGTCTTGAATCCTCTAATACATAATCTAATATAGTTTTAATTTTATCTTTACGTTTAGCTAACATTTTATGAAAATGGGTCGAATTTACAAACTTGCGGGAGTTCACTAGGTGACCACGTCCTAATGAGTCCCGGAAGAGTTTTCCGAACTCCTTCTACTCTGACTGGGGTTACAGTGGGGGCAGGTTTTTGTTGTTTCACCTTTTCTCCCACAGCGATAGCAATATATTTGTTTCTGCGGAACGGTACAACGCGACGCTAAATGTCCTGTGCCACCACAATTCCAACAAGAATTATTACTTGAAGTTTTACTAAAAACTTCGACAGCGCTATTACGACTTTTAAAAGTCGGTTTATTTACAGATCGTTTATTATTTCGTGATTTATTAAAAGACGTTGATTCGGCACGCGATGCGCGATCATTTTCTTGAGTCGGTACACTCAAATGGGTATAAGCTACGTCTGGTTCTAAGTCGTTTTTCCTCTTTGACGGCGGTGCGTAATTGGAAATGGTCAACCTACGCGCTTCGAGAATGCGCCCCAATTCAATGAGCCTGTCAAAAGACGTAATTTCGGTAAAACCTAACTGTGCAATATAAAATGGGTTTAAGTTTCGTAATGCGATACTTAATTGTCTTTCTTCCGATAATGGGATGACTAAACGAGCAAACATCGTTTTTAACATTGCTACATACATTGCCAAATTTTCCTCGTTCCCTTGAGTTCTACGTGTAATTTCCTCAAGTAATCTGACGTCATAGTCAGCTGGTCGAAATTGTGCATTTAATAATACTACTAATTCTGACCAAGTAGATGCCTTATCTCTATTTGCGCGAAACCACAATAATGCTTTACCCTCGAACAGGTCAATCGCCTCTTCGAAGAGTTGACTTAAATTTACACGTCTAGCAACAATTAATTCATTGACTCTTTCTAAAAATGCAGTGATCGAAATACTTTTTGCTTCACCGGAAAACTTTAATCGCCACTTGACAACAGGTGTTGATTTCGTACAATAACTTTTCTGCCCTACCTCAACCGGAGGGGGGTTAATATTTAATGAAACTGGATTTGAAGTTACGATTACTTCTGGTTCTACTGGGGTCTCTCGACTAATTTCGGCCACGATATTCGATAATGAATCTCGCTCCGTTCGAGAATTTGCTACAAATAAGCGGTACGCGGATCTACATTCTTCTAATTCGTCCATAACTGTTCGTTTTGAATTTTTATCTTTTACTAAAAAGGGTTTTGATCGGGATAATCTATTAAAGTAATGTGCTAACTTCGTTTCTACCTCGATCTCTACGTTAGGTTCTTGGTCTCGTGAAACTTCCAAGCGACCAAGTAGTCTATGAAGAATCAATAGGCCGGCTCTTAATGCCACCAAATCTTCTGCAAAGGTAAACAGATACCACGCTAAAGCGTAACTTTCGCCTTCTTCTTCTTTATCAAGGGCTATTACTAATTCATCACGTAATTCTTTTACCGAACCGTGAAAAGGTAAACCTCTAATCTTTAATTCGTATTGGACCTCGTCCTTTCGCAACTTGTCCGGTACAATCCTGAATGCCATTATTAATCGAAATGAATAAATTTAATTAAATACAAAAAAGAATTCGCGGAACACGACTCCACTTGTTCTCTGAACAACTAATGGTAAACGGAAATACAATATTTGATCTTAAAATCGCGATAATTTTCACTTTTAAATTTAAATAGGGGGGCGTTATGGAATCTCGTTAGTCCATTCATGCGCGTCGGTACTATTTTAAAAATTGAAATCTTAATTCAAAACTTCGTGATTTACAAAATTTGACGTAATGTGCCAAAAGGGCTTTCTTGACAGCCGCCTAGTTGGGCGCAAATTATTTTTTTAACCTACAAAAATTAATTTGGAATTTACTTGTTTTACAAACAAAAAAAATTCGATACCATAACATGCCAAAAGGGCTTTATCGATAGCACCACGTTGGCCGCGCCAAATTATTATCCTGTTACACCACGTTCTGCATCCACGACACCTTTCCAACAGGTAATAAAAGGTTGGCTAGCTCAAAGTCGCGAAGGGGTGGGTTGGTGGAAGGAATGAAAGGGGCGTGTGACGGCACGTCGCAAAGCGTGGGTTTCCTATCGACGACCGGGCAATCCTCGATCGCGATTCTAAAAATTGTCAAAATCGGTGTGAATAATTTACACGGGGGGGGAGTTAAGTCAAAATCGGTGGGGTTAATATACACGCGGGAGTTTGAATGGGCGCCACGCATACGAAGAAATGAATCTCTTTGAAGGGGACTGGTTATCACACCTTCCAAGCTGGTACGCGACAACTTGATGATCTTACAGCGAACTCTCACTCCGGAAAAACCTCGCTCAATGACCTTACCTTTACAGGAGGCGAACTTTCCGTTGGTGAAAATAGCTAAATAAACATTAACACAGCAATAATAATAACACACAAAGTTGGGAAATAATAAAAATGTATTAAATAAAATAATATCAGGGGGGAGTTGACAAAATTTACACAAGATATTATCAAATTTACACGTCTTGTATAAAAATAAATATGTACAGTTGACGGAACCTTTCAGTATGGTTTCCGTTGCGAAATTAATATTCGTAAAACAATTATTCTTACAAAAATACAAACTGTTAATTTGCATGAAAGGGGGGCGTATTGAATACAGCACTCCACCAAAATAAATAGTTACTTAAGCGCAACTTGATAATATTCAAAACTATGATTCATAAAATTGATCAGGGAACTTAATCAATGCAATTGATCATCAAAATTCCCAACAACGGGACAAACAAACTTTAGCTACAATACTAAACTTGAAACGTTACGTTAAATTGTTTGGTTACATTCTGAACGCTCGAATGGCGTGTTAAAAGTTACGTTAATAATAGATAATAAAATTAAGTTAAATAAAAGGTATACAAAATGGTTGCGATATCGTCTTCCAGGGTTGAACTGAACGTTCATAAACACAACTAATGGTCCATATAACCAATTAACATCACAATCTTAAAAATATAAAAAGGTTTCTTACTTAATCTGGATGGTTGATGTTCGACCTCTAGGTAAAGTCGATGACGGGTCCTTCAGGAGTGAGATCTCGTCTTCAGAACGTAGAATGGAGCTGAATGTGATGTCTCAAACCATACCAGAAGGGCAGCGTAATAACCAGCTTCCCAAAAACTCTTCAAATCGGGAGGTGGTGAAATAACAGGGTGGTTCACGCACTGTATTTCGCGATATAATAGGGGTCTCCGTACGAAATAATTCACTAAGTTAGTTATTCGCGAAGTGACAAATAATTCAAGCCGGCACTGTCTAAGTAAGAAATGTTAATGTGGTGTCCGATAAAAAAAAGACGATTGGAATGCACACATGGGTTGGAAGTGCAACACCTGTTTTGTACCATTCGATAAAAGCAATGTTACGTACTTGCCTTATGAGCGGCAAGCAATAACTCGACGTGATTAACGTGATAAGCAGATGGTATAAAAAGTCCGATAATTGATTCAATGTTTAGTAACCATAGACGATATTAATTGTTCGATCACTCATTAAATATTAGCAACAATTGACGATATACTGGTTCGATAAAATATTAATTGTTTATTAACAATTGACGATATTAATCGTTTAACAACAATTGACGGTATTAATCGTTTAACAACAATTGACGGTATTAATGTTCGATAAAATATTAATTGTTTATTAACAATTGACGATATTCTGGCCCGATAAAATATTAATTGTTTATTAACAATTGACGATATTAATTGTTCGATAGTACCTGCAGTTGACACCCACTAATTTTTAGCACCAATGACTTGTATTTATTTAAAGACCTCTAATAAATGTGAGACCTCGATAGTTAATTCCGCTTTTGGAAGCGCTAAGATACGAAAAAGGTAGTATCAGATTCCAAGTGAATCTCTCCGAATATGCAATTTGCAGCTCAATTTATGCATTCTCCCTACTCTGATCTGGGATTTTTCCCACTTACTGATTGATTTGGATCCTTGTAATTGGGTCCTATAAATTTAGAAAGAAGGGAGACGTGATTTAATTGGATAAATGCCTAGAGTGTGAGGGCACACTTTCTTCTTTCTCCATGTAAAGTGTATCGAGAAGTTTGGTACGACACGTGCGAGCAAAACAATTTTTTGCTCGTCTGGTTGGACGAGAAAGGTCTAACTTTTGCACTTTTTACTTGTTTTTATCGAAGTCTGTAATTTCGAAATCGCTATCCTTGCCATGTTAAACCCGAGCACATTTGGCCGCTTATCTGCACATGGTCGAGATAGCAAAACAAAAGGCATTGATTCTCACGAGTTTCAAACATGCACGTGTGTGTCCTTGTATTGACAACTGGCTCGTGATTATGGATCGTATAAAAGTGTCTCTCGATCCTACCTAAAATTTATAGTAATGCATTTGCCTATATTGACGTTTAGTTTGCAACGTTATAGAATAGAGAATTTATTGCCGATGAGGTGAATTATGGATTAATGCTACGTCAACATTATTAACACTTCCTCATCTACCGTAGGGTTTATTGTACGTGTATTAAAATATTTGATGATACTTTCCTAACTATACAATTCTTAAGATTATTGTGCATTTGCAAAACGTAAATTTATTAGTTGAGCGAATGTTTCAATCTTTTATATTTACAACCCGACCTAAAAATGTTTTCTCAAAGAGTAATTTTCAACGGATCGATTCGAAATTTAACATATAAGTTTAATAGATCATAAACGCAAAATCTAAGGGTGCGCCCGATGCGCGGAATAAGGTGACAATGGTTAGTGAACTACAATAAGGTTGTAGGGTAAATTTTGTATCACAGATATAAGAACGTAGTGTGGTGTGGTGGCGAAGGAGTTAAACTGTGGACCTGATTATCCGAGTTCGAATCTCAGCTACTCCCGAATTGTTTGCGTTGTAGTTCGGATTCCACGTAAAGCTGTAGATCCCATTATGTATGTACATAGTACATGCACGTATAGAGTCTGTAGTTAAAACTGTGGACTTATTATTCGTTAGTGTGGGTTTATTCATAATTTTTTTTTATTTCGCTCTAGGGATACAGCAATTTATATATTTACAATATTAAGTTCTCGTATTAATGGATAATTAAATAATCACGAGCGTAGGTTGTTCCAATAAACAATCTGAATATTTAAAGTTTACTACAATTATTTTTCTGGCATAAATAAAAATTAGTCTGTCTAAGATTTAACTACAATAAATTTATAATTTGTTTATGAAGTCAACAGGTCAACAGGTTTTAATCAGTAGGTACTCTGTGGTAATTGACAATCGTTCAACTTCACATGAGGACAGTTTCCTCTCCTCATGGAAAAACTAAATTGTACTGACTTTCATTCTCTATTTCTTAAGCCAATCCTGTATTATATTCAGGTTCAATTGTAAATTTTTTGATGCTATTGCTGGATCAAACAATACTGCAGTGTCATCAGCAATAAATGCAGCTACAGTTGTGGATTCTAATACTGGTAAGTCAGATGTAAATGGTAAACACAGGATGGGTCCTAGTATGTTTCCTTTCCTAATAAAAATTAAAAAGAAAATATCCTTAAATAAAATGGTTTTGATATCGTACAAATACAAATACAACATATCGACCCTATTCCCTGATGATTCGTATAAAATAAATTATTTTTGGCAAAAACAATGGGACGAAGTATTGAATAATTATATTGACAGTCCACATATTTTGAGTTTCTAGTCAAACTTTAAAATTTAATAAGTTTTCTTTTGTTCATGAGCAAGTGCCACAGAAATCCATAGTAAAAACTGTTTATTTGTGTCAAGAATTCCAAAGTTATCAAACGATTTCGATGGGGAATTCTTTACCAATTCCAAATTCCGACATTAATTTCATTAATTTATGTTAAGGTGAAATTTTTTCATATTGTTACATGAAAGTATGTAAACCAGCCAATTCAATTTGTTAGCTTTAATATTGACAGTACACACCGAAAGTTAATAAATCTATTGAAAACATTTTTCACTCGTAACTAATTAAAGCCCAAAAGATTTGATCCACCAACCAATTATTTGAATGTAAGTTTTATATCCGTATTATACTTTTTAATTTTATATTTACTTTTTTTTATAAACCAAGGTAATGAAATGTAAAAAAGTAAATATAAAATTTAAATAACTCAATATTATTATACTTTTAATTTCCAGACTTTTCGGCGTTAAAATTGATCTTTTGAAATATTTTTTGCACTCGAGTTTAGTTTTGACCAGAGGGTGGTCGATGCATTTGTGTTAAAAGTAGTTTATTTGCATTTACATCATCACGAACTGTCAAAAATACAAAGAATTCCGCAAAGAAGCAAAATTAGAAGGACAAATAAAAGAAGTCTTAGCAAATGAAGAAGAAGCCATTAACAAACTTATAAAATTTGTCAAAATATCGAGTATATACAAACAATTATGAACTAAAACTGCTAAAAGACAATCAAATAACGAAACCAAATAATATGTATGATACTAAGCGTAATGACCCTTTTTTTGCGAGCGTTGGGAGTGGGGAAATCTTCAACAAGACACCACCCAGATGTTTTGGGTGGTAGTGTGAGATTCTTAACTCACTAAAACCCTACTCCGTGGAGGTGCCGGGAATCGCTAGCTGCATTACTTCCGAACACCCCCTGCTTTGGCATTTCTGCCATCTCCTACTCCTTCCTGTCGAAAACATCTTCTGCCCTTTCGGGACTTTGCTCTTCTTATGGTTCACCTGCCTTGTCTCTCCAGTTCTTCATTGGCCTTCGTGGACATTATGGAGGTGATCAGCTCATGGACGGCCCTCCACTTGCTTTCCCCCTGCAACATCACTGCCACAATGTTGTCTGGCGTGAGCTTCTTCTGGACATGCTGTCTTGCCTCTTCTCTATTTTGGGATCTCGTACAGTCGAACCAGTCTCGTACCATCTCGTACAGTTGAAGAGGGTGTGGCCCGCGTCGTCCGTATCTACAGTATACACAGTTCTCCGTGTCAGCGCGCTTGAATCTCTTCAAGTATGCCTGGAAGCAACCGTGCCCCGACAGGAACTGGGTGACCTCGTAGGTGATGTGGCCAAATTTTCGATTTATCCACGGTCTGATGGATGGTATCAGCCGTGCCGTCCAACGTCCCTTATCGGAGCGCTCCCATTGTTCCTGCCACTCTTGCAGGGCACTTTCTTCGGCTTGGTCGTACTCTTCCTTGTTTCCTGCACTGTGCCTGTGGGCCCTTTGTTTCGCCTTGAGGTGGATAGGCATTTGCGACCCTATCACCAGAGCGGCATCCGTTGAGATGGTCCTGTACGCCCTGCATATTCGGATTGCACTCCGTCTTTGAACCCTCTCCAGTATGCTTCTGTACGACGCCTTATCCAACGATTTCGCCCATATGGGAGCGGCGTACAGCATCACCGAGTCGGCCACACCCGCAAGCAGCCGCCTCTTCGCCTCGCTAGGTCCCCTGGTGTTGGGCATCAACCTGCCCAGCATTGAGGTCATAGTTGCGGCCCTCTTGGCCACTTTTGTAAGGTGTAATGACCCTAGCAGTTATAAACGCAACTCTCAAATTTAAAAAAAAAATTTTTTGCTTTTATTTTATTGAATTTGTCCAGAAAAGTTTTGTTTTTTGAAATATTACGTTGACTTTATGAACTTTTTGAATTATTATCGAAACTTAGATAATAATTTTCATTCGTTCTCGAGCCCTGAACAAGACAATATGTTGATTTTTATTCTGAAGAACAGTAAATTTCAAATAAAATTATTTAAGTAAAGCGGTGTTTAATTAGAGAAAGAAAGATTAATTGGATGAATAATGTTGTAGATTGGAGATTCACATGAGGAAATTGATTTTTCTCGAGGCGAGGATAGAATTTATATAGAAAAAATTATTAATTATCCAACTAAAAATTTTATTAGTAGTCTTCACCCCTTCTTACCATTACAGCAAATCACGAGCTGCCACTGAAATAAAACTAGGTTTACGTACAAAAATTAAATTAAAATTAGCGAGGCGGGTAAACGAAGGTTCACGTGGACAAAATCGCTCAGATGCGAAACAGTAAGCCCCACTATTCTAACAATGTAAATTTTAAATTTAAACTATTGTGCCGGGTTGTGCCGGTTTTAAAATTACTTTCCGTTCTTAATCTCCGCTAAAAACAAAAAAAACTGTTTTTCACTCTAGCCCCCCATTTCACGGACGCGGCTTGATCTCAACTAAATTTCGGGTGTTTAACCGAAAAACCGGTTAAAGCGGATTGTCCTAAAATCACGCAAATATGCGAAAAAATGAAATACTTATATTTTTTATTCATAAATTGTAAATAATATATATTTTGTCTAGTTACAATATAATATACTATATAATGCACAATCAGAATAATATAACATTATAGACATAAGCTATAAATATTTAATGCATTAAATATGTCAATATATTTTGTTATTTGCGAAGTTACCTTTACGTTTCTACTGTAATAAAATTAATAAAACATTAATTAAAAACAATATATTAAAACATTTATCACCCCATCAAATAAGTGGAAAGAAATAGAATCTACACAGCTTCCGGTTTTCCTTGCCTATGTCCGTTGCGTTTAAAACGTGTTACGGACGGTTAACCCCCCTCTGAATTTTTTCACATTGACTGATTAAACGCACTAAAATTGCTAAAAAAAAAATTTTAATTAACATTTTTTGCGTTATTATGTAATGAATTATTTCCCTCCCCCTAATACACTTTGACTGGACCCGCTCGTGTTGAAATTAAAATAAGGAACAATATAATTTTATTTTTAACATTGTTGTAGATTAAATCCTAAAATTTATTATTATTATTGCTTATTTAATATAAAGAGAAATTAATTTATTTGTACAAGAAATAAAACCAAATAATTGTTGTATTTCTCCATTTAGATTAATAAATTTAAATTTAACGTTTAGGAACCAGGTAAACAAACAGAAACAACTCACGTAAAATCGACCTTATGGCTGATTTCAATGTTAGCTTCCTAGCCTGTATCGAACCAAATACATGATCTAAGATCTTGGCACGAGAAGTCAACACGCCAACCCGCTAGGCCATTAACTCACCTTTCTTAGGAATTTTAACTAAATAAACAAACAAATACCTAATTAGACGTTGGAAAATTTGTATTATTCTTTGGTATTGTTGTAATACCGCGTAAATCACCAAAATTACATTTTTATAATATATTATGTAGTATTTCAGTAACGAATAATAATATGTATTTCACTATCAATTTAAAAAATCAAAATTAATGTTATAATAGATCAAAGTTCAATTAGCTTAGAAACAATAATACAAAAATGACTGGGTGAATGTCATGACATATATCCCCTTTGGAAGGACTATTTTTATACTGAAAATGTTGAAAAGAAAGCTCAGAAATAAATTTCTATTATGTGTGGCACAAAGTAACGCATATTAAACACAATTTATTAGAATATTTATAATATTGAATTATTTAAAATTTTATTGTTAAAATAATAATAATTTAGAATTGATCGCGAAAATTTTAATATACTGCCTACGTAATATATTATAACTAAGTACTTAATTATTATAGAACCATAGAAAATGTTTTAAAATTTACTAAATTCACGAATTAAATTTTTAAATTCGAATTTTTAATACTAGCAATAATTGGCGACTCATAATTGATATTTTATTTATTATTAATAACCAGTACTTTATTTTTTTTGCATTTTTTCTGATGTTTGCTGTATAATATAATAGCAGAAATACATTACAAATATAAATATTATATAAGAAGAGTACATTCTATTAATTTTTCATTATAATTCATCTCGAAAATTTTCTATATTGCAAACAAACCATTCTATCACGAAGTTTTAAATGTAATGAAATTATTATGACAGAAAAATGATTCGTCATATCAAACTTACAACTTTAAAATTCCAATATTTTATAGTCCAATCATTACGTACTTTTGCGGGGCAATAACCCGGAAATGGATCATTTTTGTTTGAACAGTTTAGTTTGGCATCAAAAAGTAGCCCCTCAATTATGGACATCAGCTTCGGGCTGGAATAGGGGCACATTTGCCAAGGAAGGCAAAAATTTGTGCCCAAAATAAGTATTAGCGAAGTTAAAGTAAATCTCATTTTCGGCAAAAGCAAAAAAATACTGCTCTAACCCGTATAGTTTTCGAGATACAGCGTTTTAAAGAAGTCTAAAATAATGGAGCTTTCTGATTTTGTTTTAGTCCTTTTTTTTAGTTAATCTGATGCATAAGTAGTCTCTAATGGGTAAAACTAGCTTCAATTATATATAGATTACTGTACAAAGCAACTTTCCGGCTCTAACAGGTCCTTATATGTGAACTTTTAAAGTTGATTGCTGTTTAACTTTTCCTGCCACTTTTAAATTTTTATAGTTGACTCAATTTCAGTGCACTTTAAGTTAGAATTAAACATTACTTGAAGTACGGAAAATAAAATTAAAATATGTAGAGCCAAACGCAGAACTAAAAAGTAATAAAAGTGTTGTAACTAGAATGGGTTTTGAGATGCAGCTTTCCGAAAGAATTCTAATTTTCAGTAAATTTTTTGGAAATAATTTATTTTCTGGAAATTCTATGTGTAAACGTTATCGACGAAAGTTGTCACAGGATTAATTTTACATAATAATTTACACTTTTTTTCTAAAATTAAAAACTGATTTTTACTCAGCGTATTTTGACAAGAGCGTGTACGACAAAACTCGAAATCGGTTATGGATAATAAATTGGAACAAAATGATATACACATATTATTATGCATGATGTTGACTGTAATGCTTTATTATTGATAAGATGTCCAGTTGCTTCCATTATGAATAATTGCCTGGCATCTACGAGGCGTGCTTTCTACTAATATAATCGCATAATCTTGCGGCAAAGACCTCCATATCAGGTCTTCTTTCCTCACAGCTTGAACTTCATGAGTGTCCAAACATTTTCTATTGGATTTGTATCTGGCGACTATGAAGGCCAATCCAGTACGTCAACGTCATATTGTTGTTTCCACGCAGTGCAAAATCTACTCCGATGTTTTGGGTCATTGTCCTCTTGCAATAGCCAATAAAGCCCTCTGATATATTCTGACTATTTTGGCAGCGTTCAAATTTTCAGTGAAGATATGCAACGTGCCAAATCCCTGCCTTCAAAAACAGCCCCACACGTGCGCTTTTACTAGATGTTGAACTGGGTGAGTCTTTTGGCGTTGGTAGACCAGGCATGACTAATTTTCTCAAAAGGAAGCTTCATCCGAAAAAATTACATTGTCCCAACGGGGCTACAAATTTTCTGCCGCCCAAGCACGTCTCTTTTCGAGATGTTTAAAAATTAATCTCTAATCTACGTTATTTTGGACAAAAATTGACAAAACCGAAACTTTGCATCTCATCAGGATCTACAGAAACTAGAACTCTTTTTTTGTGGCCTATTCTCAGAATGCCCAGGTAGCACAAAATATTGCGCAATATCGGCGCAACATTGTGCCAATATTGGAAAATTGTGCAATATTGGCAACGACCAGTCAATATTGGTGCAATATTTATTATCATTATTGCGGCGATAATGGCTAAAATTATTGGTGCAATATTGGTTGCTGATATTGGGGCAATATTGTATATCCATGTTGGGACAATAATTATTAAAAACTTCATTAATATCTAAATAGTACTGAATATATTCTCCTAAATAACTTTAAAGTTATATTATTAGTGATTTTCATCATTGGAAAATGCATTGCTAACACGTAGCTAAAATTTTCATGTTTTATTGATATCCAATATTGGTACAAGATTGCGTAGCCAATATTGCGGCATTAGTGCGCAGCGATATCGGGATAATATTGCATAGCGATATTGGTGCAATATTTACTACCATTATTGCGGCGACATGGCTAACATTATTGGTGCAATATTGTTTGCCTATATTTGGGCAATAAAGTATATCCATGTTGGGACAATAATTATTAAAAACTTCATTAATATATAAATAGTACTGAATATATTCTCCCAAATAACTTCAAAGTTATATTATTAGTGATTTTCATCATTGGAAAATGCATTGCTAACACGTAGCTAAACTTTTCATGTTTTATTGATATCCAATATTGGTACAAGATTGCGTAGCCAATATTGCGGCATTAGTGCGCAGCGATATCGGGAAAATATTGCTTAGCAGTATTGGAGCAATATTTACTACCATTATTGCGGCGATCATGGCTAACATTATTGGTGCAATATTGTTTGCCTATATTTGGGCAATATTGTATAACCATGTTGGGACAATAATTATTAAAAACTTCATTAATATATAAATAGTACTGAATATATTCTCCCAAATAACTTCAAAGTTATATTATTAGTGATTTTCATCATTGGAAAATGCATTGCTAACACGTAGCTAAACTTTTCATGTTTTATTGATATCCAATATTGGTACAAGATTGCGTAGCCAATATTGCGGCATTAGTGCGCAGCGATATCGGGACAATTTTGCTTAGCAGTATTGGAGCAATATTTACTACCATTATTGCGGCGATCATGGCTAACATTATTGGTGCAATATTGGTTGCTGATATTGGGGCAATATTTTATATCCATGTTGGGACAATAATTATTAAAAACTTCATTAATATCTAAATAGTACTGAATATATTCTCCCAAATAACTTTAAAGTTATATTATTAGTGATTTTCATCATTGGAAAATGCATTGCTAACACGTAGCTAAAATTTTCATGTTTTATTGATATCCAATATTGGTACAAGATTGCGTAGCCAATATTGCGGCATTAGTGCGCAGCGATATCGGGACAATTTTGCTTAGCAGTATTGGAGCAATATTTACTACCATTATTGCGGCGATCATGGCTAACATTATTGGTGCAATATTGTTTGCCTATATTTGGACAATATTGTATATCCATGTTGGGACAATAATTATTAAAAACTTCATTAATATATAAAGAGTACTGAATATATTCTCCCAAATAACTTCAAAGTTATATTATTAGTGATTTTCATCATTGGAAAATGCATTGCTAACACGTAGCTAAAATTTTCATGTTTTATTGATATCCAATATTGGTACAAGATTGCGTAGCCAATATTGCGGCATTAGTGCGCAGCAATATTGGGTCAATATTGATAACAGACGTACTTCTACCAGATCTTGATTTAGGCATACGGAAATCTATAAAATTATATATTAGTATTAAAATTATTGAACCGAAAACCGAAACCGAATTAAAAACAAATAAGCAAACCTTTTACGCATTTATTTATTATTTCAAAATTAGCAACATTGTGTAACTAAAATGTTATTTAGTTACTATACAACACCCCTATATAATTATCTATTAATCTATTAATATTAATAATATATTATAAAAAAATTAATAATATAATATATAAAAATGGATGTACGGTATGTTAGACCGTTCTACCGATTTGGGCCAAATTTTGCACACTTACTCAATAAGGGTCAGAATAGGTTTCTGTTAGAAGAAAACTTTACTTCCCCCCCCCCCAAAGGTTTTTCGCCAAAATTACGCATGGAGAACTGATTTTAGGTATACACACAGAGCATCCCATGACACTCTGTTATTTCACCATTTTACCTTCCACCCACTACCGCCCCCCTTCCTCCCCCCCCCAAGGTTTTCTCTTAATTGCTTAAATATTATCGCAGAAACTCGAAATTCGATTGTTACCTTGCGCACCTAGATCAACTTTTAAATTCCCAAAGATTTCTTCCCACCCCAAGTTTTACATGTAGGTTAGTTAAAAATACTATTTTTTTATTAAAATGTATTGAGATAAATTTAATAGTAAACATAAGCAAAAAGCTTATGTAAAGGTTTTTAGCTTTTTAGATAGACCAGTGTGACATAAAAATTAATTTAGGGCAAAACAGTGTTTGCCGGGTCAGCTAGTAATTTATATTAATAATAAGTTTTTTTTTTTATTTGAAATTCAAGAAAATTCGAAACATAATTTAATATTACAAATTATTTTACCTCCCCCCCCCCCATGTTATGTAAATAAACGTTCCAAATTTAAGGAAATTTCATTTAACCGTCTTAATTGGTTAAAAGGTTTATTTTACCCCCCCTCCCCCCATGTTATCTTGTATGGTATAATTCACGTTATAATATAAATAATATGTCCTTTACAGGCAAGAAAACATACTGTTTAAGAATTTTTTTAAACTGAAAAACTTCTATCCATGGCAATAAAACCAAAATCAGCACTAACTCGTTCCTGGTTTCTGCATATTGTTATTTGTTGTAACTGTTTATTTGGAGTTCTGTAACCAAATAAATTTTCAAACGGAAATCAACTTATTGCTTATAACTTTAAATTTGAGTTGGCGAAATCTGAAACTAAATTTTATGGAATGAACGTTCTAAACCATTTCACATAAAATATTTTTGATTATTTTCTACTTGTTTGTGGGCGGTGACTTCTTAATTATTTATTTTAAATCTTATTTTATGCGGGTCATCCCTAATTTTTTTTACAAACTTATCATTAATATAAATTATAATTATATAGGGGCGTTGTATTGTAACTAACTAAATAAACGTGTTTAGTTACATTTTGTAACTAAACACGTTATTTTAGTTACATTTTGTAACTAAACACACGTTATTTTAGTTACACAATGTTACTAATTTTGAAATAATAAGAAAATGCGTAAAAGTTTTGGTTATTTATTTTTAATTCGCTTTCGGTTCGGAGATGCTAAAACTATACAAATTGGGGAAAATCCAGAACAGAACGCATTTTACGGAGTTCGATCGAAACCTACATTGAATGTAATAATAAATTTTAATTTAAATATTCAAAATTATTTTATTTAAAGTTGTAAGATTCCACAAAAAATGATTTTACTACACGGTTTTGCTATAAATATGTTGTATGTATAAGAAACTTTGTGTAATTTAAACAACAAAATACGTGTTTGCAGGGACGGTTTGAAAATATTGAATATTTTTAAAATAAGGAACAAATTTAAAAGAAATATATTATACAATAATTTTATTACTAATAATTACATTTAGTTGAAATTTGCGAGGTTCTTTAAAATTAATAAATTGCACTTTCTCGTAATATAATGGAACCTGAACATCATTTACGAACATCGCCTTTAGCTAAAATTAAAGATTTTAAATTTATCACCTATATACCTCTAGATTCAATGCATCTTGTGTTCTTGGGGGTGACAAGAAAATTAATAAATTTTTGGATTAAAACATCATCGCAGTTTAGACTTAGTCCAAATCTTAGAAAAATTATGTCTGAAAGATCAGCAAGTTATGCTGAAACTGTTCCAAAAGCCACGAACATTTGATGAAATAGATAGATGGAAAGCTACCGAGTTCCGTTTCTTTTTATTTTACAGCGGTCCACTAATTTTAAAAGATTTAATATGCCCTGAACAGTATATCAATTTTTTACACCTAAATATTGTGTTCAGAATGCTAAGTACAGGAAAATACGAAAAGCAGATCAAACGTCAAGACGCTAATGAATTAATCAAAAAGTTCTGTCTGAAATTTGAAAAACTTTATGGACTTTGTGAAATGGTTTACAATGTTCATTCCATAAAACATTTAGTTTCAGATACCGTCGATTCAAATTTAAAGTTGGAAGCGATAAGTTGTTTTATATTTGAAAATTTACTAGGTTCATTATTAAAATTAATAAGAACTCCGAACAAACAGTTACAACAAATAGTATGCAGGATCCAGGAACGAGGTAGTGCTAATTTCGATTTTATTGCCACTGACAGAAGTTTTATGAAAGCAATCAAACCGGACAAAAAAAATTGCTTCATATTAACGCACCATAATAAGATTGCGAAAGTAATAAGAATTAAAAATGAAATTTTTATAAGTAATATGTTCTCTAGTATAACTAATTTTTTTACTAAACCTTTTCCATCAATGCAAGTTGGAATTTATAAAATTTTTAATTTAGGCCAATATGAATATGAAATACCATTAAAAGAAATAAAATCCAAATTTTGGGTAACACCATATAATGATTACTTTGTTGCGGTGGAGTTATTACATCATGTTTAACTTTTTTCTTAAAAATAAAATATAATTTTTGTTAATAATTTAATTTTTATAAATAAAATATAATGTAATCATACATAAAACTTTAATAAGTTGTCATTATTTAACTTAATTGATAAATTATCAATTATTTACTATAATTTGTTAATAATCTCAATCTAGAAATTAAGTTTCTACAAGAAGGCGTCGTAGGTCTAACGGTAAAGCGGAGGGTTTCAAATCCAAAAAGGACGGTCCGGTTCAGGTTCGAATCCCACCCAGGTCAGTAAAAAAAAAGTGTAATTTATATTTCAGTTTAATTTCAGATTCAGATTGAGAAGAAATAACTAAGCCAATATACATATAATCAAATTTAAGGAATAGAGAAGAAATAAGTATATATAAATATAAAATTAAGGAAGCAAATTTGTAAATTAAAATAATAAATAATTATCAAAATTTTTTTTTATTTGCAATCGTGGTAAAATATTGGAAGCGATATTGAGCAATATTGTCTGCAATATTGAGCAACATTGCAAATTGTTCTCATTCGTATATTGCGCTATATTGACATCAAGATTGCATTCATATTGTTATCAATATTGCGCAATGTTGACTGCAATATTGTGCAACATTGCAAATTGTTCTCATTAGTATATTGCGCTATATTGACATCAATATTGCATCAATATTGGGCGCGATATGGCCCCAATATTGAAGGAAATATTGCTTCAATATTGCTATCAATATTGCGAAATATTGACTGCAATATTGTGCAACATTGCAATTTGTTCTCATTAGTATATTGCGCTATATTGACCGCAATATTGGGCCAATATTTAAACTATGAAGGACCAATATTGCCTCAATATTGCGTGCTACCTGGGTGGTATGTTGTTTAATTTTGCTAATAGTTATTTTGGACATACTTGGTACGACCAAATTATGACTGTAATTTTTGGGATCTTCTTCGATAAATTTGCTCCTGTTAAAAATTAAATATTGGAATCGAAAGTTTGAATTTAAAAAGAAACTGTTTTCAATACAACGTGGTATTTTTTCGCACGCATTTTTGTAATTAAAATATTTTCAAATAGACCAATAGTAAAATAATTAAATTTTACGTATTATTTAGTACATAATGCATACATTCTTGGCCTAAAACCAAACTTTATTTACTGAAGAATTGTCAACCCAAAGAAATGTTCAGCAGCCTTTTTTAAATTTTTCTTTGCATATTTCCAATTTTATTCATTTTTCGTCATTTTCACTTTGCTTTGTCCTTTTCTATCTGTCTTCAAATTTTTATTATTTTACTATTTGTAATTCTTCTTCTTCACGTGCCTATCCGTTACCGGATGTTGGCGACCTCTCTCCTATGTATGCGTTATGCATTTGTAGTACTATCGCATACATAGGGGACCTACTTGTTTAACGCGGGCTCCGAACCGCGGGAAGTGTATACACTTCTTCTCCAGAGAGGCTGTTCTTAGCATATTACACCTCGGTGGTTTGCCATTGCTTTCCGAGGGGAGACGGTCAGAATAAAGTTTTTACTGAGCCCGTAGTCGAACCGGGCATTCAGCATTAGCAGCAATGCACTTAACCGCTTAAGCTGATCACCGTCTCTTTTGTAATTATTTTATTCTATTACCTTTATATTTCAGATTTTCTCTTTAAATTTTTCATTTCTTTCAATTAATTTTTCATTTTCTTACGAAATGTAGGAATTTTTTATTTTTTAAAATTTTATTTTCAAATATAATTTATTTTTTGATTAAGCATACCTGATGATGGTATAAAATAATACCAAAACATCGATTAGTATAGTATCGTATTGTTTTTCTAATTTTTCAGTTCAATTTTCATTCCCCCCTCCCCCTTTTGTAAATTCTTAATATTTCATTCATTCTGGTTTTCATTAATAAATATTGTTTTTGGTTGCACGCTGAAAGATGGTACCCAAAGGTAAATGTAAAATATTACCATTTATACCCAAAATTAACTGACCCAATTAAAAAAGAAGTTCAAGATACTTTACAGCTACGTATTCGGGAATTCAACGTATTTTATCACCGATAGCTAAAACTATAATAGTTAATGTTTTCAAAAAAGTAGCTCAACTACTGCTCAACTCTATTTACTTACCTTCTAATTCAGGGGTTGCTAGGCATCCGGATTTGGATGTGAATGTCCCGATTTAGAAATTATAATCCCGACTCCAGATACGCAGTCTGTAATTCCCGATTTTCACACAAACTTTAAAAATTTTACTAGAATTACAAAGAAATTATTAATATGGAAAAAACGGAATCGATTATTACTACAAAACTTAGAAGTTGCGTTAATGGTGAAAGAGAATTTTAAAGGAATGTGAGGAATTTAGAACATGTTTGAAAACTAAGAATGCACAATTTTAGCAGGAAATGAAAACTATTGTGTAAAATTTTACGGTTTATTTTTACATAAAATATTTCAATTTATTTTACAATAAAAATATTCATTTTTATGTCTGTGTGATAAATGCTAGAATATTATTATAATGGAATATTTTTTGTGCACTTAAATGTATTATAAAAACGGATACAAGTAAAGTACTTTCTGTTTTAAAAATCCGGAAATTTCCACTAATATTTATCTTAAATATTTTAATGCGATGTCATGTTTGTTGCGGTGCAATGTTATAAAATTTATTTACTAATGTAACATAACTAAAAATTCTGACGCACCCTATATATTATATTAGAACGATTTCAAGAAAGTTATACGCAATCGATACTATTATGTAGCTTTTTTGCTAAGCTGCACTTTAGGTTTAGGGATATCGCCATTAGTGTTTTAAAAACTTTTCTGTGTAGACATAAATGCACATGAAGGATAAAGCAATAGAAATCGATAAAGGGTGAATAGTAAAAACAGCTCAGTTAGAAGTTATTAGCAAAATATTGTTTCAGTCAAACAGTTTAACATTTTGAACAAATAATTCACGATTGTTGTTTGGCATTGCCACTCAGAATAACCAATTTAAAAATATTCCTCACACTGTACCAAATTCTTCTTTAATAACTTTTCGAAGAAAATTTAAAGTTCAATTACTTAAAATCTTGTTAGAAGTTTGATGAAGAAACAGCTTAACAATTTTTGATTGTTAAATCATAATAAGGGCACTTTCATCAAAACAAATCCTGAATTATGCAAAAGAATCTCAGCTGTTAGATTTGGAATATAAAATATGAGTGTCGAGTATCGGCATGCAAATAGGCGACGCTTATACATCAAGGACTTAATACACGTCGCGACGGCGGGTGATTTGCTATTACGGTCATGAATATATTGTGAGTATAAAGAGTTGTAGGACTAAGGGCGACTAAGGGTCAGTGGTGAGGTAACGAGGTCGCCAACTCACTAATCCTCGCTGTTATTACTGCACTGTCACGTTAGGTAAATTGTTCAACTTATAACCTAAGGATTAGCATTTATACCAGGAACAAAAACAAAATGTGAATAGAAATTAAACAGCAGTAGAATGTGGGATTTATTTTTTGCACTGATGATTATACATAATATAACCCTTTTGTGCGTTGTTTCATTTTTACGCGCTGCTATTTTTATAAATTAAATACTCGGAATAATTCATCACCTAATTCCTTACTTTTATAAAAAATTAAGCTCGGTAGGTACAGGATTGATGTATATGTATACAAGTAATAATTATGTATCAATCGGTCTGGTAAACGGAATTAAAAATTATTGTGACAAAGGAAAACTTATTTTCATGTTTCCTGCGTTATTCAAGTATTAAAATATCAAAAACCTTGGAAATTTCTGTTCATGAAGGATAAAATTCATTGAAAATGCAATATAATGGTCGAGTTTCCGCTGATTTGACATGTAGTGATCCTTACGTAAATTGAAATCAGGCGGGTGTATGAAAATCATGAAAGTACTACTCCATATTATTTGCAAACCATAATTGTTATTTTTCATCAGGATAAATTTCCAAATCAATTTTTTTCGATGATGATAACAAGTTGAGTGGAGTGGCTGTGAAAATATTATCTAAAAACACAAACTTGACTAATATACTAGACTGTGGGCAAAAAAATGTGGGTATTATTTTTTAGAAAATCTTCTATAAGAAATGTGTTTAGTGAAGCCTGAACAACATAATTTTTCATGAGTGCAATATTTTTCGTCTAAATAGGCCGTTGAAATTTTGTTCCGGCAAATTTTTAACAAGAGGCACTGTTACTCAATTGCTCGAAGAATTATTTATCTTCATTTGTTTATTGCTGATGGGGTTTACTGTATACGTCGTTGGAATATTAAGCATCAGTAAAATATTAATTGACTAGGTATTGCTTCCTGAAACGACCATCACTTTTTTGATTTAGACGGAATTGTGCGTTAAAAGTTAAACAAAGGATTTGAATTATTCGTCTAATTATTTCCGCAGTTTCATTAACGTGAAAGGAAAGCGTCGTAAGACTACCCCGACGCGTCATAGTTCAGTTTAAGTTTAATAATTAGCACAATAGTGCTGCTTCCCAAGTTATCATAAAAAAGTAATGTGGAAAACCATTTTCAAATAAGAAAGTACGCAGACAACCGTAACACATAAATCCTGAAAGTATAATCAAATTTTCGTAAACAAAGCTGTAAAAATAAATATAAAAAAAGTTAGATCGACAAATTTGTTGCTGTTTATGAGTTTACGTCCAAAAATATTGTAATTGTTAATTACGTTAAGAAGAAAGTGCTTGAGAAGTGGTGCCGATAAAATTCTATTACTTTTAATAAAGTTGGTTCCTATTTGGTTAAAATTCCACATCCAGCTTGGTTCACTTGGTTTTTAATACAGTTTTCACAATATGCTAACGTTGAACTCGACATTATTGCTGCTAACGGCTATCACGCTTTGCAAAGGACGCGTTATCCTTATGAATCCACATTTGATGCTGGTATAAAATAACAACTGCAAATTCTCATACTAAAATACTGCCGACACCTCTCGATGAATTTCAGAATGTACCACCATAAAGTTTAAATTATTCACTCTGATATTTGAAAATATTCGCAATTCGTCATAATTAAATTTGGAAAAGAATTTCTAAGCGGAAATTAAATAATTTACCCGCAGTATTTTTAATTGACTAGGGTCAATAAAATTAATCTCAAATACAAATTTATCGTGAAAATATATTATCGTTGATCTCCTATAGCACTAAATGTCGTTTGTAAACAGCAGAAAATTAATTTATTTGCTCCATGAAAATACAATTTATCGAGTTCTTCTGTAAATTTTATTTTTCAGATTACTTTTAGGTAGCTTGAGCACTTTTTGTAAATGTTAATTAAAGGATCTCCGTAATTATCACCGTGAGCTTACGATTTTTTTATTTATTTCTTGTTTATCTTAATTACTCTTCAGACACGTGATACCTCGCCTTTCGTTTTTTTTAATTTGTAGAAAAAATTAGGCGTTTCGTCGTATTGCAAAATTAACCGCAATATTATTATCTTTTGTAATCTTGGGTAAACTGAAACAAACGAAAAATTTAAAAAATTTTCGGCAGAGAAAACAATCAGCAAACAACTGATGTGTTTTCCTAGAAAGTAGTAACCCAATTTGTCCGCGGTCGTTTTCGTGGTCTAACCACGAAGTAGATTGGATTTGACTATTGCGTTTTCCCAGGGAGAAGAGAAAGCGGTTTATAGAAAATTATGTGTGCTTTGGATTATTTTGTAAATTTAATACTTTGGCTTGTTAAAATTGAACAGTTGTTGCCAGAACAAATGTAATGTCTTCTGTATGTTAAAATTTACGTTAAGCTTAATTAAACATTATCAGATAATTTAAATGCCTAAATTAAAACGTTTACGTTCCGGAAAATTGGTATTCAATTAAATTGTTCTTAAACTAATTAATTTAGTTGTTCGAATTTTGGAAAATTGTATTTAGCGAACAAACAAACAAATCATAAGGATCCTGCTGAAAAAGGGTAAATAATTTAATATATTAGCGGAATTATACGTTTAAAATAAATAAACTACTACATTTTATGTCCACAATAAATTTCTCGCAAGAAAAGTAATTTAAAAATGAAGGAAAGAAATTCTTGACGTTAATTGAAACTAATAACACCTATGGCCTACAATAGAGATACTAAACATGGGGCTGAAGTCAAATAAAGTCGGAGAGTTAGTTGTTTGTTTAATAAAGTTATAACCTCCTATGTATCATGTATTCGAATTCTTATTAACATTTTAATAATGTTTTCTCGAGTATTCCACTATAAAGACAATCTCTTGTCTCCAGTGCAGTTTCTTGGCGGAATTTTAATATTAAAGTTTCAGACGATTTAAATTAATTCTATTTAGTATAAAGCAACTTTGTCAATAAATATTTTTAAATATTCTGCTTTATAAGAAGAAACTTTTTATAAGTTGAACAGAATATATGATTACTTTAGTGGGTTAAAAGCAAAGAAAAGTTTTACGAAGCTCCATTCCAGTCATGTAAATTTCAACAAAACGACAAAAATTTAAATAAAAGCTTCAATTGAAATTCTTCTTGCTTTTTCATGAAGTACGAACTATATAATCGACTCAGTCGAATATATCGTTCAGTCAGATTTGTGTGTGGTATTAAAGGGGTACGTGAAATGGCAGGCATAGTATAGCGTGGTGGATTTAAGCATTTCCAATAACTTGAGAGCATCCTAACGGTTTATTGACTTCCGATTTCTAAAATGGATATACGTAATATATGTATATAGATAACATATAAAATGCAATAATTTATAAGATTTTATAAACTTTTTACACCTTTTAAACGCATATGAGAGTACCATAACCAAATGGAAGGATTTCCTATAACCAATACAGTAAATCAGACTTTATACCTAATATTGATTATACATGGAAATATTTCAAAAATGTAATTTCAATGTTATACGTATATAATATAGGTTTCACTATTAATCGTCACTTCCCACGAGACTTGAATATGTAATGAACTACAAATTTTGGCGCCGTATAATCAAGGAACGAAGGAAGACAATGATAACGCTAGTGCTTTAAATTTCAAGTTATGGGATACACTCGCAAATGGAAATGAAACACATTTAATGCTGCTTAGTGACATACCATGAATAAGTAATAGTTTGTTTTAAATAATAAACAAGTTCCTGGAGCAAACTAATTATTTATGCCGTTTTAAGGTATCAATCCTCGGGGGTACCATACCTAAGTATGCATAACAAAATTTTATTTACCAACATAGCTATCCTAAACTATTATAAAACAACAATTAGAAAAATATATTCTATTCAGATCCACTATGGCAGGTCGCGACCCGTCATAATAATTATGAAGTAATAATTTATTCCAAGCCATTAGGCATTTATTTTCAACGTAATTTATGTTTGTTTGGTATATGACAAAGTTAATTTAGTTAATAGTGTGCAAATATAGCGAGAGAACAGAAACTGAGATAGTACTAATATTAAGTGAAAAACATATTGCGTGCTTCACATAATTATGTTCCAATTAATAAACACAAAAGACATTTTCATACAAAATAACGTTTGATATTTTGATATCGCCGACTAGGACGACAGAAGTGCTGCAATCACGATGAACAAAAAAAATGTATACCCATCATAATAGTGGAGTGATCATCCAAAGAAACAACAAGGTATTTGAACGTGAAACTGGAAAACTAACAAACTACCCGGAGATAAATAATACCATAGTATGATAGGAATACTTCAATCGATCGAACCGCTCTTAGACAGTTGTGGTTGTGTGTCGGTAGAGGATGTGTGACTGAACTAAGCCTAAAAGTGTGGTTAATTATGTAAAGACTACTCTTGGAATTATTGATACGAAGTGTGCACAGCTGGTAGATACTAGATCCTGAATACATATGCTCATTTAAGATTGGAGTTCGCGAACATATGTTTCAATCGCTCCTGAACCCACAAAAATGTGAATGCTGGAAGTGTCAGCTTGCCAATTAAGGAGTTTATTCCAGGAAGATTCAATAAAAACTCCTTTTTCTTGTAAAAACATCTCGAGTTCATCAATAACTCTTGTTCTTCTTCTATTGGTTTACTGAGAACTGTTCATTTTTTAAAATTTGATCTACATAATTCTTATTTTACGTACTAATATTCAAATTTTTGCTGAAAGTCATTGCACTTAATTTTAATTACAGATTTTTAAGTGTAACTTCTTGAAGTGGTCGATTCTGCGATTCGAACGGAAATCTCGGAGACAGAAGTTTGGTTAACACGGAAGATCGGATAACCGAGACTCGGATAATCGGGGTTTTAATGAAATTTGAAATTAATATAACTTTCCTGCAAATAGAAACAGTATTAAGTCAAATTTGATCCTAGAATTGAAACTTTATTACATATCGAGGTAAAAACGCCGAGGTGAGCTGTAGTCCACGGCGGTAATAACCCCGCTTCCATCGCAGTATGCATAGAATTAATTAAAGAGCAATAATTAACAAATAAATAAATATTTTTTGTATACAATCACAATGCCGTAACTCTTAATTTAAATCTAAAATCAAATTTGAGTTCGCGAAGTGGTCACTTTGCGAACCTTTCAGAGGTTGGGTAATAATCACCGCTCAATAATGGAACCATTAGTACTAACCTAAGGAAGTTTCGAAATGTGAACACTTCTCGAACTAACCGGTTACAAAGTTCCCAACTTATTAAAATTTAGTAATGCATCAAATACTAACTGTTTGTGAATAAATATAAATGCTATAAAAGTAAACCAAAAAGTTTTTATTCATGAATGTCACTTAAAAACACTTTAAACCCTAATAAAATAAATTGACCTGTTTGCTATAAAAAAAGTTTCCTATAATAATTTCTGTGCTATAAAAATATATAAAAATTGCAAATTTTTCAATAAAAATGTGATTTGTATTTAATATTTTCTACTTCAATTCAATATTTGCCACTTCGATTCTATTGTTGCCGATGGTCTGACTCTGACGTGTATTAGAAGTGGTAAAAATGTTTCCCTGAACTGAAGAAAGAGGCAGTTCAGCGTTTACATTGATATATTATAATCTGACCTTTATACCCTGGTGTACACAAGAAGGCCAATATGGCTACAAAACTAAAAATGAATACAGTTTAGAAACGCAAGTAGAATAAATGAAGTGGAAATGTGCATTAATATTATTTGTCAGATTTTCAATTATTATCGATACTAATAGTAAATATTTATTTCAAGTGACAAATATTAAATCCAAGTACTTAGCAAAAAATATTAAATCCAAGTGGTAAATACTAAATTTCAGCGGTAACTAAATATCAAATCCACGTAGCAAATGTATAAGCAACAAAACATTTTATTAGCAAATATTATAATTATTGTATAAAATTACATTAGGGAAAATACAGCAAATAATTTCTTCTCAGTGTGAAGGTTCTGGGTTATTGAGTTATGAATTTATTGGTTTTCGTTAATTTATTGTTATCGAAAATTTGAATTCAAAGAAGAAAAACTTTTATGAATATTTTAATTTTACCAAAATTATTTTAGTGGTAATTTAGTACACATTTATGTAAATAGGACATTTTCAAAAAATACCCAAAATTAAAGTGATTAAATTTTAACATATTTTTGATGATCTTCGTCAAAACCAATAATTTTAATAAAAACTAGAATGAACAAAATTTTATGAACAACGAATGAAGAAAAGAAATTTAAGAAATGTTCAAGGAAAATGTAAAATGTAAAAGTAAATTTCAACAAAACTAAGTATCTAGTGGCAGGAGGGCAAGGAAAAGACCTAGACATAGAAGGAAAAACAATAAAAGCAAACGGAGAGTACAAATATTTAGGTGTGGTTATATCTGAAGAAGGAAACTGTCAAAGAGAAATATCGAGCAGAATTATAAAAGCTAAACAAGTAACACAAAAGTTAAACGCACTTCTCTGGTCAAAGGATCTAAGAAAAAGGACAAAAAAAAGAATATACAATAGTATGGTCAAAATCATTCTTACCCTATGCATCAGAAACGTGGGAAATAACAAAAAGAAACAAAAATAGACTCCTGGCCGCGGAAATGGATTTCTTGCGACGAATCTGTGAAATAAGTAGGCTGCAACACATCAGAAATGAAGAAATAAGAACCAAAATGAAAATGAAGGAAACAATAACGGAAGAAGTGGAAAGAAAGCAATTGATATGGTATGGACATATGCGACGAATGCCACCCCAGAGGTGGCCACAAAAAATATGGTCCTGGACCCCCCCCCCCTAGAACGAAGAAAACGAGGGCGCCCTCCAAGAAGATGGGATGATGAGATCCGCGAAGCTATGGAAAAGAGGCAGTTAGAAGAGGATCTATGGCAAAACAGAGACCTCTGGCACCTAGGATGCGGAACACGGCCATAATATATTATAATGTATTGTAATGTGTGAAATAAGGCTGTAATATATTCGCAAATATATTATATCTTTTTATATATAGATAGATAAGTATAGACTTTTGGTAAATAAAGACATAATTCTCCTCACTTAATAACCGCTCCTAAACATTCGTAATGGCTTCATCAAGTAACATTTTTGAAAAGGTTGAATCTTCCGAAAGTTCTGTTTTGCCAGCAATTTTAAACGGAACATATTTTAAAGTGTCTGAAGATGATCGGGGTAATGTAAAGGCCGTTTGCCAAATTTGTTTAAAAAATAAAAATAAAAACGTGACAATTAGTGGAACGATGAAAGCAACTACAAATTTTAAAACTCACTTAAAGAGATTGCATCCAAATGTTTTGGAAGAATATGAAAAATTCAAAATTGACAACAAAGTTTCTGGCAACAGAAATAAAAGAAGACATGACGAGGATCCCAATGATGGTAAAATATTAAAAAAATCAAAGATCGAAGACTATGGTCAATGTACAAAACAAGATGCTTTTGATCAAAACGTTATGGATTACATTATCAACAGCATCAAACCGTTGTCAACTGTTGAAGATAAAAATTTTATAACGTCAAAACACGAAATATCAAATAATATTTTAATGTAAATATTCGACAATACGGTCCTGTCTAGTGAAAGAATAATTAAAATTGTAAAAGATTGCAAAATGATTAAGTTTATAATGAATCAGAATACACGTTTAGGAAATACATCCGCACTTTTAGTTAGAAGTGATTGTGCATGGGTGTGGGTCAGGAGTTTAGTGAGGAGAGTAGTGTACGAGCAGTTGAAAGAGATGTGTGGTAAAAGGGAATAGAATGGGGTTGAAAAATGGAATGGATTGTAAATGGGTATTTAAAATAAGAAACATGTAATATAAAGTTCGATGGTTCGTAAGTTAAGAAATTATGTTGTAAGGTAAATTTATTATTTTTATATTTCTCCCAAATCACACCTAGGTGTGAATTCGAAGAAATGGTGCAAGAGATAGGAAACGCAAAAGTATTTAGCAAAATCGACATAAAAATGGCATACCATCAAATCGAATTGGATGAAGAGTCGCGGGGAATCATAACTTTTAGTACAGAAAAAGGTTTGTATAGATACAAACGACTAAATTTTGGAATCTCATGCGCACCAGAAATGTTCCAACTAATAATAAACCAAGTGGTGATGGAGTGTCAAGGAGTGATTACATTCATGGATGACATAGTTGTTGTTGCTGAAACAATAGAGGATCATAAAATAAGATTAGCAGCATGTTTAGAAAAAATAAAATATGCAGGAATGATTCTAAATGAAGAGAAATGCGAATTTGCAAAGGAAAAGATAAAGTTCTTAGGGCATGAGATTTCATCTGAAGGGGTGAAAACAAGTAAAAGCAATATACAGGTCATGGAAGAGTTTCGAGAACCGCAGAATGCAGAAGAGGTAAGAAGTTTTTTGGGCTTGGTAAATTTTAGTGCAAGACATATTAAAAACTTAGCAACCTTAAATGAACCACTAAGGAGACTCACTAAAAGTGGGGTAAGATTTGTGTGGAAAACTGAACAAAAAGATTCATTTAAGAAATTGAAACAAGAAATTACGAATTGTAAAGTTTTGAAGATCTTCGATAGAAATTGCAGAACTCAAGTTGTAGTAGATGCGAGTCCAGCCGGTCTGGGAGCAATATTGATACAAAGACGAAAAGAAGAAGATCATATTGTTGCATATGCCAGCAGAAGTTTAACGGATGTAGAAACTCGTTACTCACAAACGGAAAAAGAAGCTTTAGCAATTGTGTGGGGATTCGAAAGATTTAAAATGTATTTAATGGGAGCAGAATTTGACTTAATAACTGATCATAAACCTTTAGAATTTATATTTTCAGAAAGATCAAAACCGTCAGCACATATTGAAAGATGGGTGTTAAGAATGCAACCGTTTAAATACAAAGTAGTTTAAGTAAAGGAAAAGACAACATAGCTGATCCATTATCAAGATTACTAAAAGTAGAAAAAGTAGAAACTCCAAAGGCGTTAACAACTAGAGAAATTGAAGAAGAGTCAACTAGTGATCAGAAATTAAAGCAGGTCAGAAAAATTCTGAAATATGGAGGAGAATTTAACGAAGAGCTCAGAGCATTTAAATTAATAAAAGAAGAACTATGTACAGTAGGTAAGATTATATTACGTGGTACAAGAATTGTGGTTCCACAAACAATGATAAAGAGAATTTTGGAATTGGGATACGAAGGACATTTGGGAACAACGACCATGAAGAAAAATTTAAGAACTAAAGTGTGGTGGCCTAAAATGGATGAACACATAGAAAAATTCTGTAGCAAATGTCATGAATGTCAGTTAGTTTCAGCTCCAGGTCCACCAGAACCATTGAAACGTACCAGATTACCTGATCAACCATGGCAACATGTAGCAATTGATTTTCAAGGCCCATTGCCGTCAGGTGAGAATATTTTAGTAGTAGTTGACTATTATTCTAGATATGTAACGGTAGAATTAATGAGGAGTACTTATAACGACAAGCAAAATGCTAGACACATTTGAGGAAATGTTTTCAAAATTTGGTTATCAAGAATTTATACATTCGGATAACGGACCACAGTTTATTAGTAATGAATACGAAGTATATTGTAAAGAAAAAGGAATATACAAAATACACACAACACCATTGTGGCCTCAAGCAAATGGGGAAGTCGAAAGACAAAATAGATCAATTTTAAAACGATTAAAAATTGCAGAAAGTCAAAAGAAAAGTTTAAAACAAGAACTGGAGACATATTATTTTATTAATGTATCATACGACACCACATTCGACTACGAATAATACTCCAGGTGAATTATTTTTCGGAAGGATGTTACGGAATAAATTACCACAAATTGCAACAAGGAACTTAGAAGATGAAGAAGTAAGAGAGAAGGACTTTGAACAAAAAGAAAAAGGCAGAATTTATGCAGATCAGAAAAGACATTCGAAAATAAGTGAACTAAAAACAGGAGATAGGGTATTGGTAAAACAAGCAACACAAAATAAATTAACAACAACGTTTGGAGATGAGAAATGTGAAGTGCTACGAAAGAAAGGAAATGAAGTAACTTTAGAATCACCAAAAGGCAAAGTGTTTAAAAGAAATTCTAGTTATGTGAAGAAATATCAAGAACCAGAACGAGTAGAAGAAAATGAATGTGTTAGTGAAAGTGAAAAAAGCAGAGAAATTAAAGAAATTGATAATCGGGATAAAACAAGTGAGATTGAGATCGGAGAAAAGCGAACAAAGAAGGTTCCCGAATATTTAAAAGACTATGTTTTGTAACTTGTTACTTTATATTAATTTTATAGCTTAACTTTTAGTTTATTATGCATGTAAGGTTTGTTTTAAAAGAAGGAAGAAATGTAGTGATGTGAGACACTATAAACAGCGTGGCAAGAACCACAGCAGAGAGGTTAGGTATAAAGGTTATAAGGTTATAATAAGCACATGGAATAAATAGAATATTAAATTGAATTATTGTTTATTATAAAGAATCTACATTTACTAGCTAGTATGATTTTTTAAATGACCTTTTAAAGTTCTTTTCTGTGCACATTTGTAGTCGCATATTGCACAAGCAAAGGGTTTATCCCCGGTGTGAGTTCTTAAATGCAGTTTTAAACCATCTTTACGTGCAGATTTGTAGTCGCATACTTCACAAGCAAAGGGTTTATCCCCGGTGTGAGTTCTTAAATGCAGTTTTAAACCATCTTTACGTGCAGATTTGTAGTCGCATACTTCACAAGCAAAGAGTTTTTCCCCAGTGTGAGTTTTTAAATGCGCTGTTAAAGTTCCTTTCTGTGCAGATTTGTAGTGGCATATTTCACAAGCAAAGAGTTTTTCCCCAGTGTGAATTCTTAAATGAACTTTTAACCGAGATTTATGGGAACATTTGTAGTCGCATATTTCACAAGCAAAGAGCTTTTCCCCAGTGTGAGTTCTTAAATGCGCTGTTAAAGTTCCTTTCTGTGCAAATTTGTTGTCGCATATTTCACAACCAAAGAGTTTTTCCCCAGTGTGAGTTCTCAAATGATCTTTTAACCGAGTTTTCTTGGAACATCTGTAGTCGCATATTTCACAAGCAAAGAGTTTTTCCCCAGTGTGAGTTTTCAAATGCAGTTTTAAATAAGCTTTACTTGCAGATTTGTAGTCGCATACTTCACAAGCAAAGGGTTTATCCCCGGTGTGAGTTCTTAAATGCAGTTTTAAACCATCTTTACGTGCAGATTTGTAGTCGCATACTTCACAAGCAAAGAGTTTTTCCCCAGTGTGAGTTCTTAAATGCGCTGTTAAAGTTCCTTTCTGTGTAGATTTGTAGTGGCATATTTCACAACCAAAGAGTTTTTCCCCAGTGTGAGTTCTTAAATGCGCTGTTAAAGTTCCTTTCTGTGCAGATTTGTAGTCGCATACTTCACAAGCAAAGAGTTTTTCCCCAGTGTGAGTGCTTAAATGCACTTTTAAACCGCTTTTACTTGCAGATTTGTAGTCGCATACTTCACAAGCAAAGGGTTTATCCCCGGTGTGAGTTCTTAAATGCAGTTTTAAACTATCTTTACGTGCAGATTTGTAGTCGCATACTTCACAAGCAAAGAGTTTTTCCCCAGTGTGAGTTCTTAAATGCGCTGTTAAAGTTCCTTTCTGTGCAGATTTGTAGGCGCATACTTCACAAGCAAAGAGTTTTTCCCCAGTGTGAGTTTTTAAATGCGCTGTTAAAGTTCCTTTCTGTGCAGATTTGTAGTGGCATATTTCACAAGCAAAGAGTTTTTCCCCAGTGTGAATTCTTAAATGAACTGTTAACCGAGATTTCTGGGAACATTTGTAGTCGCATATTTCACAGGCAAAGAGTTTTTCCCCAGTGTGAGTTCTTAAATGCGCTGTTAAAGTTCCTTTACATGCAAATTTGTTGTCGCATATTTCACAACCAAAGAGTTTTTCCCCAGTGTGAGTTCTCAAATGCTCTTTTAACCGAGTTTTCTCGGAACATCTGTAGTCGCATATTTCACAAGCAAAGAGTTTTTCCCCAGTGTGAGTTCTCAAATGCACTTTTAAACTATCTTTACGTGCAGATTTGTAGTCGCATACTTCACAAGCAAAGGGTTTTACCCCAGTGTGAGTGCTTAAATGCTCTTTTAACCGAGTTTTCTCGGAACATCTGTAGTCGCATATTTCACAAGCAAAGGTTTTCTCGCCGGTATGAGTTCGTAAATGAATTTTTAATTTTGATGGGTATGCACATTTAAGTTTACAAATAACACATATAAATGATTTCCTGACCTTATGAACTCTTAAATGACGTATTAAAGTTTGTTTAAGAGCAAATTTACAACCACAAATAGCACACTCGAACAAATTTGAACAATTCAGCGTGAAATCTGTAGTGTCGGTATCTTCATTTTTAATATCAATCGAGTGATGCAAATCTTCTAACTTTATTTCGTCTGTCTCAATTGGGGAGTGGATATTTGAATGGCACGATGTTTCCTGTAAGAAACGAATCATTAGGAAGTGTAGCAATTGAAAAGCTTAGTGCTCGTTGAGCTTAGAACCAGTCGTTGCTAAAGACAACTTTAGCATAAATCTTCATTAATTTGAAGATTTATGAACCAAAGTGGTCTAGAACCAGTATGGTTTATCTACTGCCATAACAGACTCTGTAACTCTTACATATTTTCACAAAAAAATTAAAATTTGCATAATATTGTTTGCCATCAACACTACGCATTATTAATTTTATTACCAATAAATACTATCGGAGAAAAAAAAACTTTTAATTATTTTTTAATAAAAGAAAGGTCGTAGAGCAAAGTACGCATGTTCCGGTGACCTCCGCGCGGATTTGACAACTCCAAACATTCTTCTTCTGAAAAAAGTTAGTTGGGTCCAGTCATGTCTTCATGACCCCCCCCCCAATCTGGTTAAGGGTCTGATTGGACCAAAATTAAAGAGCCTAAATTCTCTATAAAACAGATTTGTCCAAATTTTCTTACTGGTCCAGACAAGGAAGTGGATAAAATAGTTCAAGTATGCAAAAAAATCCGGACAAGTTGAAATTTTGCAGACATAAAGGCTACTCCCGAAAGCAGCGGATTGCCGAGCGAAGTTTTATATGGTTTTAAATTGCAAATTTGAAAAACATACTCATAAAAGTATTGCAGTTTTAAATTGCGCCGCCACAGGCCGAGTTAAAACGGAAGATTTTGGGTCTTCGAAAAACCAATTTTTGGTAATTGGTTTTGAAGTTATGTTTTATGTGATTCCGTAAAATATTCAAAGTGATTCTATTTTAAACAAATGCAGGTGATTGCACTTGCAAGTTTTATCCTGTCGATTTTCTCGGTATAAAGATTGCATCATCGCTACGTTTGTATTCTTTGTATTGTACTACGACTGCTGTAAATCATGGAACATTAAGAAAACTTTTGTATTACTTTTCACAGACGTAAACGCCGAATACCGCAAAATATTATGATTTACAGCAGTCGTACAATACAAACACTGCCGCTTTGCATGCCATCTCTAACCAAGATCTGCTAATTAATGTTTACTGACGACGTCACAGATTGAATAAAAAATTCAAATTACACATCGAAATGACCCGTTTTTAGAAAAATGTAACCATATTATATGGCAAAGCACATCCTAAGGATCGTATTTACGTAGAAAACATTACTAATTTTTTTTTGGCGGTACCCCATTGGAGATTTTAGCTCCGCTAACGCGATGTTTCGCATACAACTCGCTTAATTTCAGTTTTGTGAAAAATTCTCATCAGATCAAAATTGAAGGGCATAAAATTCTCTACAAAATAGAATTTTTCAAAATTCACCCGAGTTCCACTATTCCTGAAATAAAATTCAATTTCAAAATGCGTCTGAAATAGCTATTTTGTAGAGAATGTTGTGCTCGTCAATTTTGGTTTGATGATAATTTTCCCTAAAAATGAAATTAAACATGTAATAGGCGAAAAATTGGGGAAGAAGCCAAAAGTGATTTTAGGGGGGGGGAGTCATTCGAATTTTACAATACATACGATATCTGCCAAATTTTTTTCAAGCTCAAACTGTTACTCGGCTGGAAAATATTACAACTCTTATTAGTCCTATCAACATTGAGGCTAAAGGTATTCCAAAAAGGTGAAACTTAATTCTTTGCTATTTTTATGAACTCCCAGTCCACAAGGAAGGTCAGGAAAGGAAAGAGTTAACAAGACAATTCTTTTTTTATACAGAGATGGCAGCTGGTAGTATTCGGAAAACAAATATCAACACTAAGGTTTTCTCCCCCTTTTCTCAAAAAAATCATAAAAAAAGTTCGGAAATTTAAGAAAATAGCCTTTATCAACGATAAATATCTTGCGTGGGGGACCAAATAAAAATTTTAAATGTTAGCCCTTAACAGTACTACATGATGGTATTATGTGCCAAAAATTTGGAGTTTGAGATTTCACTAAAAGCTGAGATATTGCAAACACAATGGTACACTTCAATTTTAGAGAATTTTAAATGACCCCTGCTTTTGGGGGACGAGCATTCAAAGTTAAAATTTGACCTTAATTATTTACACACAAAAGCTCACTAAAAAGGTCTATTCAATATCTTCCATTTCAAAAAGAAAAATCGTGTCTTGAAGTGGTACGGTTCGGCCAGTAGAAATACTTTATCGAAGCTCTACAAGCCAAATTTGTAACTTTAGGGCTAAACAAAACAATACGGGTCCGTTTATGTGGCATAACTTAAAAGTATACCAAATTTGAGCAAAATCGAAGAGGGACGTGAAAATAATTATTGCAAAAAATTGGTTGATTTTATATGGATTGACCCCATGGCGATATTACAAATACTAACATTTTTTAAAGATGGTCAAGATCCTACATACACAATCATCGAATTGAATTTGTTGGGGATTTTATAAACGAAACTAACGAAAGAATTTTTTTGTTAACATTGCGGTGTGAAACAATCAAAATATAATAATAAACCTATTTTTGTCACTTCTTATATTCCTTCTAAAATTCGTTTTTTTTGAGAAAATGTATATTTACAAACTTGGTGTTCAAACCGCTTTACAAAGCATGACATTTTTTAACGTAATGTCGACTTTCTTACGTCTCAACTTTTATCTTTATGGCATTAAATATGGTTTATAGTTTACCTCAGTATTATCCTGTTGATTTTCTAAAATCGGATCATTTTCTACTTTAATATTTCGATTAAATTCGATTTCCATTGTGACTTATAGCAATTGTGACTTATAGCAAAGGCCGCCTACTTTTTACGCTTTATAAATTTATCTCTATAAATAATAAAAAATGAATCTGAAAACCTTTGTCACGGCATCACTTGATAACGGCTGGACCGATTTTGTTACTGTTTCTTTTAAATGTTCGCAATAGTCCGAAGATGGTTCTCACGTAAAGGCGGTGTGACACTTTGTGTAAATTTGCGTGTAAATTTCTACACCGTGTCAAACACGTAAATTTTCTTGTAAATTTTGTTGCAAATCTGCTAGCAAATTTTTTTGCGAGTGTGTTTGCCACTTGTGTAAAAATTTCCACGTAAATTTACAATTTGCACATGCGCGTTCTGGTCAATTGAAAATTCGATCGGTAAGTGGCTATAAGAAGTTTGTATGTCTGGTCGCCTTGTGTTGTTTAATACTAAAAGAAACGTGATAATGGATTCAAATTGGTTTTTTAACCCATTAATTAAGATTACCATTAATTACTCAATAAGAAATTTATAAAGTTAAAAAATATCTTTAACATGGAACATGTTTTTCGGTACTAAACCGTTTATCATAGTTTTCCTCGAGATTTAGGGGTGCCTATCTCGTTTCTTCTTCTTACTGCTGGTTATAATAGGATAATGCCTTATAATTTTTGTGTTGGTAATAAAAATTTACTATATTATATGTATATATAGATATATATATAAATGCATACATTCTTCAGTCAAAACCAAAAATTTTAATAAAATCTAGAATGAATGAAATATTAAGAAATTTAGAACTGGCATTTTAGTACGCATTTACTATGTAAATAGATTATTTTCAAAATATACCCAATATCGTATTAAAGTGATTAAATTTTAACTATTGGTGCAAATAATGCACATATTTTTGATGATCTTTGTCAAAACAAATAATTTTAATAAAACCTAGAATGAACAAAGAATGAAGGAAATAAATTTAAGAAATGTTCAACGAAAAATTGGTAAAAATTTAATTACAAAATTATAAAAAAAATGCATACATTCTTCAGTCAAAACAAAAAATTTTAATAAAATCTAGAATGAATGAAATATTATTTAGAACATGTTAAAGGAAGGGGGGGGGGGATAAAAATTGAATGAAAAAATGATAAAAACGATAGCATACTACATCGATGTTTCGGAATTATTATTCTATCAGACTTGTTTAATCAAAAAAATAAATAGCAATTGAAAATAAAATTAGAAAAACGTTTTAAATATTATGTGATTTTTAAATACTATGTGATAAATAATTTTTTTGGAAAACGCAAAATCAAAAATTATTGAAGACTACAGAAAATTTAAAGTGAAAATTTTAAATAAAGGATGAAATAAATGATATAATTACATGTAACAAAATAATAGAAAGGTAAAATACGACAGAACTAAACTAGAAATGACAATAATGAAAAAAGTTACAAATAGTAAAATAACCCAGAAATAAAGAAAATTAAGTAAAAATAGCAAGTTAAGATTCAAAATACAACAAATCAAACTGGAAAAAGACCAAAAATGAATAATCATTCTTCATATTTTATATTATTTGTAATTATTTCATTTTATTTCTTCTTTATTTCATCTCGTTACTTAAGATTTTCACTTCAAATTTTCCGTTTTCTTCAATAAGTTTTGATTTTGCCTTTCTAACGAAATATTTTTCCCGTTTTATTTTCAATTATCATTTAATTTTGGATTTAGCATGCTTGATGATGGAATAATAATTTCTAAACATCCATGTCGTATTATTTATTTTATAATTTTTAGATTTAATTTTTGCACCCTCCTTTCTTTTAAAACTTTTTTTATTTCTTAATATTCCATTTATTTTGGATTTTTTTTTAATTTTCGGTTTTGGCTCAAGAATGTAGAATGCATTAATTTATACTAATATCTAAAATTTATTTATAATAGTATTAGTTTATTTTGAAAATATTCTATTTATCCTTAACTGCATTTTACCTACTGAAGTGTTTCTGACAATTAAAATAAATTGCATATTTACTTTTTTTTAATAATAACCAAGTTAATGAAATGTTTGAAAATAAGGCACTACGACGTCGTTTCGCTCTAATTGGTCTCGTCAGGTATCTGTAAAATTTAAAAAGCAAAGGAAAAATTCAAAGTCACTAATCAAAAATATATTAAAATTAAATATCAAAACACAAAATAATATTACATTTATTTTACGGAATTTAGTCAAAATCCAACGTAGAATAACTTGATTATTCTAGTAGACTTCTGGATTAAATTTTTTATTGAGTTTGCAGGTTGCATAAATTATTTTATTGATTTTCGATGAAGCTCCTTTATCCTTTCATAGAATATTAGATTATATTATTAAGTACCTACCTAGTTTACTCATATCAAACCAACTACAACTAATAAAAAATGTCATGGATGTGTAGCAGCTGTAGATAGTTGGACGTTTTGTTTTGATGGAGATGAAATTTTCGAAGTTTTCAAAAAAATCCTTGGAACTTCCTATATACAAACGTGGTAGGAAAAATTTCATGTAACCGTTCGGCTGTAACCAATTTGACTATTTATCATAACTTATTTCAGTCATGGGAAAACGTTTTTTGGGTTATTCACAATTTATAACTATACGGATTTGGCAGACATTTGATAGTGTTTCCCATCGTTTTACATCTGAATTTGTCATATTGTACAAGTTTGATGCTTCTTGGCATTCAGCCACTTTAAGAAATTAGAGATAATGTTGTAATAAAAGTTACAATTAATAACTTTTCACATAGCCAGTAAAACTACAAGACCGAACCAATTATTTTTATTGTAAGCTAACATCATACTAATTACGGTTTTAAAAGTCTCCCCTCTTGAGCATTGTATAATAATTTTTTCACTCAGTATAATGTAATGCAATATACGGTAACATTTGGATTATTGAATTAAATTAAAATAAAAAATTTCAGGTAAAAATTGCAATAGTTTATTAATTTATTAGCTCCTTAGCTAATTGTAGTCTACATATGTATATAGTACACCATCCAACAACATTTTGATCCAAAACTATTTTATTGTAGCTCATTGTTTCCAATTAAATTATATAAAAATTAAAGTAAAATAAATGTTGTATTAGGGCTAGTTTGGAATGGTGCCACTACATTTTAAATACATCAGAGATGTGCAACAGTATCATAAATCTTCAGTATAAAATAGAAAGAACCTGAAGCGACGTAGCGTCACAATACAAAATGCCTCTATTCTGAAATGTGTTACTCTGTAATCAATTATTTAGAGTCCATTCTTTTGGCAGAGTTAGTAGCGATATATATTAATATGAATGTGTACTAGGCGTAGTGTTTTCATTGCAATTTTTCATCAATCTTTCTTACAATTCCATTTTAGTTTTCTACATTTAATTAAAATAAATTTTAACTCGGTTGTTTTTTTCTCTCGTTAATTAATGAGGGTACAGCGGATGATCGATGGGCTTTTGGTGATGGTGAGAAGTGCTTTTCCAAGCATGTATGTTTTACTAAACGTTTATATACATTTAATTCAACTAAGTTAAGAAATATGGGTTTTATCCAAAAGTTATTCCAAATGTTAAGTTGATACTTCATTTTCTATACAGGATTTATCGCATAGACTGGAGTTAGCAGAACTACTGCAATGCTAACGATAATATGAGCTACGGATATAGCATTTTCAGACAGTATGTTCCATTCTCTGCTATTGTCTCCCTTTATAATCCTTTTCGTATTGTGCGCACTCTACGGACAATGCTTTTATTACACTTCTCATTATCTACTATAACAATTGTATTAGAAACTCCGACTAACTCGAAATAGTGGCGATATATGTTAAAATGAAACCCAATTTTAAATTAAACCGAAAGCTGTTTTTAAAAAAGATTTGTTAATTAAAATCAAATATTCTTATGTCAATATTTAGTTTAAAATTAAATTTTAATTAAACAACTATAGTATATACCCAGAGATTCGTACATTATTTAAACCTTGTATTAATTATATACAGTTTGTATAACCTTTTGTTAATCCTTACATATTATGGCAAATCTTTTAAATTTTTTATTTAATTTAGATTGTGTATTTTTAAGCAGAACTTTAGAAATGCGCTTGTCTCTTCAGATGTTAGCGATGTGGAAAATACAGAAAACACATTAGAAGGGTTTTCGTCAACGAGTGACATTAAATCTCTGCCTTCCGTTTACCATGTTGGCACATAGTAGATGCACAAATCGTGTCGATAAAATACATTATTCAATATAACGTTAAAACGTCACTCACAAAATTACTAGTGAATAGGCAAAGAATCCAACTAAATAAAATGCAATTGAAATACTAAACGAAAATAATATTGCAGAGTTGTGGTTTTATGAGTAATAACTTTAAATTATGTAATAAATCTTTGATAGTATGCAGATGCAGAGATGCATTCGAAAAGGTTCTGTTAAAATGCATATTGCTGCGAAAGGTAGATAGAGAGCCAAGTTGGGAAAGGTTTATCTTACTCAACTCGCAGTTGCAAACATAATTGAAAACTTTTTAATTAAGAATGTTTTAAACGGAATAATTTATAATTCTTAGTTTTTACTGTATTACACTATCTTAATATTAAAACGTTCTTTGTATGCTGCAGAAAACCACTTAAAGTTTAAACCATAAGATAAAGGAAACAAAATAAAGTAGACATAAAGGGAGGAGATATTAAAAAGCAATGTACGTATTTAAGTCAAGTGGAACAATTGATTTCGAGAAAATACACAATTTGTTGCACATATTTTATAGGGCCATTCTGAAAACCGTTCGATTATGTTTCTTCTAGCCCGAAGACATAAGAGTTATATTTATTGTATGTTATTATTACACCAGAGAAGACACATTTTATATTATGCAGATAATTCTATTATAAAATAAATTTGGGTTTGACAGAGTAACATATTTTTAAATAGAAATGCTTACGATTTATTATCGCAATAAAGCATATTATTAATATGCAAATTTAATTGAGTAAACAATTCAGCTTTGCGAGTTGTAGAAATTTAAAATAAGTAAAATTAGGATGAAAATTTGTTTTCCTTGTTAATATAAATTAAACCTGCGTTATTGAAGTTTATTTTTGTTTTTATTTTATTTGCAAAAACATTTAAAATAAAACAAAGTACAAAACAAATATATAAATAGTAACTGCTGTATGTTAAAATTTACGTTGCGCTTGGTTTAGTTCCCGATGACTGTTTTATCATCACAACTCACACAGCGGCTGACTTACAGGCTTAATTTTGTCATATATTCCTAGGTTCTTTGGTCGTCGTCACCACGGTCGTCACCATTTTTGATAGAAGCTCCGGAAGCGCACGGTGAGCTGTGATGATTACTGAAATTCTTCCTCGAATGACTAACCACCATTTATTTATCTTCCAGTCCTTGCAAGTACAACTATTTATTTCTTCATTAAATATTTTTTGTTATGTAATAAAATAATCCTTAATGACTTTCTATGCTGCAAAAGATAAATACAATTTTATCATGTTTACTATTTACTTCATCACTTATTTTAAAGTAAAATGAACGATTAAAGGTCTACATTTACAGTAAAAGCGAAACTTTGTAAACTACTGAAATAGTAATTGAAAATGTTTAAATTGAGTACTTTAACGACTAATAAAGACAATTTTCCTTCTGTTTTTGCGACCCAAATACCATTAAGGGATGCTTTTATTTTTATTTTCTATCGAAAAACTCAATAATGCAATTTGTAATCAGGTTAAACTAAATGTGTAGATTATTCTAAAGGCAAACGTTTGAATGTTTAAGCGTAATTATAATTTGACTTTTATTTTAATAACGAAGAAGCTGAGTGTGGCGTTACATGCATTAAACATGAACGGAACAATGAAACTACCGCCACTTAATGTAACAATGCAATGTACATCAATAGGTAAATGGTAATGCTGCGTTGCATATTGAGTTTATCAGTAATTGAGGTTTCTCTATTGATGTACCTGTCTCTTTTAAACCCCAATTTGCTATTGTTGAAATTTAAATTTTATTATTCTTTAACTTCTCCAATTCTGAATTGGAATAATCCTTTATCTGAAAATAAAATTTTTTTTCTTGTCATGAATATTATTTTTTTTACTACAAATTGTGCTCATTCAGCCATAAATTAAATTTATTAAATTTTTCATTGTAATGAGATTAAACGAGGTTGACATTCAGCAAGTCTACTTGTAACCTGAAAAATAAAATTATATTATATTAAATCTGTTTGATTTTGAAACAAAAATAACGTAATGTAATAGATGAAAGCAAAGGAAAAAGTGAATTACTGTGAACTTTTAAGATTTAGTTATGGTTCTCTTCAACTTCATCTCTAAATTGGTTTGAGTAGAATTCGAACGTGATAAACTTGTCACCTTATCGATCATGAAAACTCGGTTTTATCAAAATGGTCTGATAAGAAGTCGAGCAATTCTTAAAACAAGTTAATCGCCTGTAAGTAAAAGATACGTAGTAAAAGTGCAATGGATTTTTCTTTGCAACATTTATGTAGTACGTATCATTGTGACAATTATCTTTTGATATTTTCAGGATTCACTTGTAATTTATTATTATTTAACATATGATATTTCAAAGTGGTTTAAAAAATATCAAGTATTAATTGTAAAAAAAAAATTAATCAGTAGAATTATATTAAGGCCAGATTAATCCGAAATGTCATTCGAATGACATGGCTGACAATCATTGGATACACTAATATTTATAAATAGTACTAATTATTGGCTCAAAAATTAATATTAATAAAAATAAACTAATAAAATAATATCAGTAATTAAAATTATAACCATACGTAGTTACAATAATTATTAACGCTAATATTATTGTTTAAAAATTTTATTCGCAGATGAAATTAATTTTAATTCACTTTTGTGAAAAAAAAAAATTGAAAGAGTAAAAAAGAAGAGAAATATTTTAGCTATTCTATTAAATTTTTTTTTAAATAAATTATACTAGCTCTGGTGAAATAAATTCAATTAAATATTGATTTTTATTGTTTATTTTATTTTAAATTTCCAACTTAAACTACTAATTTATTATCGTTTACGCTTACCAGTGCCAGTAACTGGAGATTATAGTATACCAATCATTGATTCTTGAGTGCCAATAACTGGAAGAGTTACAGTGACAATCATTAGCTAAAGTGCTAATCACTGGACTAAATGACGTTTTTAGACCTTTACCGGTTTTTCATAATTAAAATAATTTTTTAGGTATCATATTTTATAATGTACTTGTTGTATCATATTCATGATATTAAGTTTAAAATATTGCTTTTCTAAAACTGAAAGCTGAATTTTTGCCAGGAGTTGAAGTTGTTGTACCGCTTAAGGTGTCAATCATTGGGTGTTTTACCCTATTATACCGTGGCGTACTTTGAATTCCAGTTCGACCCGCACTTCCAAAGCCACTTGCCAGTTTTCAGCAAATATCGTTAGCGGTTCGCAAACGTAGAATAATCTCGTAGAAAATGGATCGAATTTGTTTTATTGTATGACCATGCTTTCGATCTTACTTCCGAAAAAGATTGATCTCCTCAGATACACACTGGTGAAGCAATACCCCATCATCACGACTCGCTACTGCTTGAGTTCACACAGCTAAACTTTGATTTTGATGCACATACAGAAGTTTTGCGAGCGCCCTATATTAAAGCAACAGATTGTTTATTGAAATTACATCCGCCCGAATACTTTCATTTAGTGGAAGTATCACCTGAGCAAATGTTGATAAAAACACCCCCCCCCCCCCCGCGAAAACCTGAAACAATATCTGTCCTCACTATCTCTAATGAGAAGGTAGATCGGAACAAATAATGTCCACGCAGAAAATAAATTCTACTTTTATTTGCGTGGGGCCCTGATGGTAGATATAAGCCAGCTCGTTATAGCGGTAGCAAGGCCGTGGGTCGTGTCAAATGAACGCCCCAAAGAAAATCAAGGAAACAGCTTTGCTAACACAACAAAAATAATCAGCAATTAGATGTTCGTTGTTGGAAGGCGATGACATAAGCGATGTCGGATGGAAATTGCGTTAGCCGACCAGAACCAGTACAGTGGCAAAGACATTACCACCAAGAACCATATCCATATCCGCTAATTACGTAACCTCACAGCCCATGATTACCCCACAGTAGCAACAAAAATCGACATTATCACTTGAAAAATTTACCCCAGCCTTATCTTGCTTCAAACTGACACAAGAAGCGTCTTGCTTGTTCAATAGTTCACCCAAGACTCTCTTTTGCGCCGATAGAACCTCTTATCTCCCTTTCCAGTCCCTCTTCCCAGTTCTACCGTTAGATGGAGCGAGAAGTGCCAATAAATAATTATTGGGAACGAATTTAATGGGCAAAATATTTGTTACAAACCCGTATAGCATGCAATAAGCTACCCTTTTTAATTTAATATCTGATCATTTGGCTACATAAGGATTTTAATGCCAAGTAGAAATTCACTGTAGAATTTGGCAGTGAAAGTTGTCAGTGAAAATTGCATTACTAAACGTCTACATCCGTAAAATACCCATTCACTTACTCATTACTTACCATATCTCGCAAACTCAGTTAACTCCAAAGTTGAAATGTTAAGTGGTTATTGCTTATGTGTAGATGAGATTAGATAAAAAAGGTAACCGCGAAATGTTACTTCTATTCTTATTTTAGTAATTTCTCCCAGTGCGGCCTTTAGGTCGCACAGGCAATCGTGTAATAAATAATAACATAAATAAGTACAAAATAATAATAATATATAAATATAATAATAAAACATGAAATATTTTCAAACAGACTAATATTGATATAATTAAATTTTGACTTTTAATACAAATTCAAACTTTCTTCAGATAAAACCAAAAGATTTATTACATTCCAGGACGAATGAAATATAAAGAATTTAAACAATGGAGAGGAAACTGAATGGAAAAATTAGTATAAAACAAACATCGTTGTTTCGGCATTGTTATACCATCATTAGGCATGCTTAATCAAAGAAAATAATAATTATATAATAATAAATTGAAAACAATTGTTTTTATTCACTTAATGGTGTGATAACAAGCTAAATTTATGAAGAAAATTTTTCATTGAGAATTAGAAATAAGAACAAATTTTGTTAGAAGAAGAAAAATTAAAAATTAAGAGAAAGAAAAGGGAGAATTTGAGGTAGAAATGTAAAATTTAGTTAATAGATAAATTGTAAATAGTAAAATAATAGAAAATTTGAAAAAAAGGTAAAATGCAAAAATTACAGCACATCAAGTTTAAAGTGACCGAAAGGAAAAATTCCAAATAGTAAAGTAATAGAGAAATTGAAGAAATAAATAAAAGGGTAAGACATAAAATGCAACAAATTAAACTGAAAACAACAAAAAATGTATAAATTAGCAAATACAATCATTTTTTGAAAAACAAGTTATCTTATCTAAGACTATTTGACAATTAAAATTTCAGAATGGCTTCAAAAAGTAGACCAATACTAATGCTACATTTTTAATAAAATACAATGTAATAATCATAAACCTAAACAAAAAATGAATTTATATGAAATAATATTACAATTCACTAAACATTATTTATATTTAATATATAAATTTTTTAACTACTAAAAAATAGATGGCCCGAAATAGATGCTATAAATTTAGATAATTAATTATTTATTATTAAATTTATTATTTTTATAGATCAAAAATTATTTCCATAATATTACAAATATTAATTCTGTATAACAAAAAATAATTCTATGGGTTAACAAACAAAAAACACTCTTATTTGCAGACGCCGAAGATTTTTAATCTTATTTTTTTATGATTTTGCGAATCCTAAAAATAGGTACTTTTTTGACCCAAGTTGAATTAATTATATAATTAATGATACATTATTGTACACCAGTTTGTAATTCGTCCTAAAATTAAAAACAAACTGAATAGATCACAAAACCCAGTGCATTTCAAATGGAAATGTTTACCCCTCTGACATGGTTAAAATTTAGAAAGCTTAAATTTCAAGGGTACCTATTCCTGTTTTAAATAATTAAAAAAAGGCGATCATATAAAATTCGTCCAAACCCGAATAAGGGCTACCCTAGTATAGATAGAGAAAATGAACATAATATAAATTCTTCTTCTTCTGCATTTTGAAGATTATGCAGTCAACTGTTCCATTGTTCATCGTTTTGTCAGTTTCTCAACATATCTTCTATTTGTAGCTTTCAGTTTGTAGTTGCACGCCTTCAGTTCACATAATATTACTACTCAATATCAGAAATAATATAAAGTATTGTGTCCATCAAATCGGTCCAAATATACTACCACTATAATGCTACCAATAAAATTAATATCGGAAATATTATAAGTTCTCACGCCCAAACGTCATGCTTCGGAATTAAATGTAATTTTAATACTTAGTTAAGTTTCTTTTCATTTATAACATGTAGTTTAACATAGGGGCGAAGAAATTAAACTGCGGACCGAATAGCTATTAGAAAAAAATCAAAAATTATTATTATAGAAAATGGAGATAAAGCTCTTCCTTCGCCCTTTATTACGAAGTTATAGCTTGAAAGGAAAACACTTATGTGCACACACAGGAGATTTTTTTGTCTTAATTTTGTATAATTTTGGCGAATTCAAAAAATGGGTCATTTAGGTTTGATTGCGAATTTACGTTTCAATTTATTTGTATAAATTTCGTTGCACGACTACTCTGCAATATTCTTTGCAAAAGTTGAATTAATCATACAATGCAGTAGTAACATTTAAAATTTAACAGGAATTTAAACATAAACAATACTAGTTTTAAAAATTTGTAGAAAGATTATTCAATTTTTAATGTTCAACTTTAAGAGTTTGAACTTTATAATGGTAACGGTTTTAAGAACTCATAAAATATAAAAATCTTAGAACGATGTTAAATTTTTGAATTATGTCGTCCATTCTGACAGTGGTACGACAGTAGACATTACAAAAATGATATTGCAGCACGTGACGACGACATTTTCTTATAAAAATGTTAAATCTTAAACCACCTCAATGCATCTTTATTTTTTTAAAAGAACTAAATCTGTGATCTACATACAAAACCAAAATTAAAAAAAGGTCATAATTTGCTCTAAAAAAAACCGCGGCGAGAGTAATTAATTTTTTAACACGCTTTCTCGGTTGCAAATTTGTTTTGAACATCAAGTTGTAATATCATTACAAAATCCATATAAATGATAAATGGATAAAATTCAAGCCTGAATTGATGTATAAACATGCAAGTTTAATAAACGATGATATATCGCAAGATTATTACATTTGTGCGAATTTTTGGAGTTGAAAATTTTGGAAAATAAATGATTGTCATATCTGTTTTCGTTATAAAATAGAATTTGCGTATGAAAATTTTTGTTTGAGTATACGTGAAATAGGCGTATAATAAATTATGAAGGTATGTGACGAACAAAGAAGCGATATTATACTGAATATCTTTCAAAATTCCAACAAGATTCTTGCAGCGTTCCGTCATTGCCGTTTAGGGTCAGCTCTCCAATTGTGTTTTAATCATATCCGAACAATTTAAAAAATTTACTTCCCCATTGGCTTCCTTAATACCTATTTTTTATGGACATAAGTGAAGAATAAAAGAGTTAAAAATGCTTTAACATAATGAAAAATTTACAAGTTGCTAATTTAGAAATATTTTTATATTCTTATTAAGTTTTTTTTTAGTAGAATTTGTGTCGTCTCTGTTCTAAATTTTAATTAAAATTTTATGCAGCATATTTAAAGTTGCACTAAAAATGTAATTTTACTTTATGACCGCTAACAATAGCATCAACACCGATAATATAATAAATACCCTTTGTTATAGCGTAATATTTTATATCTTCCAAACTATAATATTACTAGCTATTTTAGAGATATAAATTTTCGCTGGTAACTGTACCGATAAATAAATTGCAAAGTTTATTATTTTAATTATTAATTAAATTAAGCAACATTTTTAAAACTTGCTCTTCCATGAAAGCAGCTTTAGTAATAGTAATGGTGTTTACTTAACTCATTTACTCAAGTGAGAAAGAAAATTTATTGAGATTCTAGCACCGGAAAATTGCCTATGAATTACATCAGCAGTAACAACCATTTTTCTGTTCTTGTATAGCCACATAATATAAGACTTAATGATGATTTTTCATTCTCTCCACCGATAATCGACTAACTTTGTTGTTTTATATCTCGACGCGCATGTTAATAATAATTCGTATTTTTGAAAACCACCAAGTTTTCGTATAAATTCTACATTTTATGTCTTTCCTTAAATTTTTTTACTCCTTAAATTTACAAGTGTAAAAAATTCTCAAAGGAGTATATTTCACTTCATGCAATATCTTCGTTTACTGAGATATTATCGAGCATTGCTATAAATCAAACTTTCTGACTACATTTAACCCGTGCTCATGTTATTTTAAAAAGTTAAATCCAGTTTTTTTTCTCAATATACTTTTTATAAGATAGAGGGCCTTTAAATTCTAAAGTTTTCTTATGCATATTTAAAGAGCTCGTCCGAATCCTTGTTCGTTTCTTGTAAACCGCTAAATGTGACTTGTTTTTAACAGTATTTGACACATTTAAATTTTTATAAGTGCATTTACATAAGGTATAATGGGAATTATTTCAGGAATAAAACATTATACAGGGTGAATCTATAATATAGACATTTTGGAAAGCTCCATTACTGTACAGAATTTAATTAAAAATATACTAAATATGTACATAAATGATTCGTAAAATTTAATAAAGTAGGAGATGCCTTTGGTTAACTGGAAAGATTGAACGTGGATAATAGAATTCTCTGTGAAAATAATGGAATTAATTCTTTTGCCTACACAAAACAATTATTAGGCGTCTAGACTTTATTTCCAGATTTGGATCACGAGATATTTGTGAGTTCGTTGCAACCTAAGTGGTGGTGATCCAATAACTGAAAGGTAAAGTTGGTTTTTGGGTACCAGGTGTGAATAAAATAATATAAATTGCAAAGATATTGATTTATTAACAGACCAAAATTATTATGAAAAGTAAGAAACGTGTCTTATTAAACAACGTGCAGAAACCAAACTGTATAAATGTAATTACTCTAAAGCCGAACAGAAGGCGGTCAGAGGGATCTGTAACAAAACAATTTACAAATGGACTGAAAGTCAACACGCTCTATGAACTAATCTTTCAGCCCTTACGACTTAAAATATCGGGGTGATATTGAAATCCGAAGCCTCTTCCTAATGTTGACGAGCTTGCCTCCGATATTTCTACGGTCTCGGCAAAAAAAGAAATTCGAAGTGTTCACAGCAAGCTAAAAAGTTTTTTTTTATCAGTTTTTCTGCAAAAAAATGAAGGTGTTCAGATCAGAACCGATCAAAAAGATCTTGGCACTGTAAAAATTAAACAATTCAAATTCAAATTATTGTTTATATAGCTCGTCAAGTTGATAAACAAAATATCGTTAAACTCAAACTCCACGGTTTAAATAAAGGAAACATGGGATGGGCTTTCGTTTGTGTTCAAATTCATGGGATCCAAAATCAATTTCTCAGACCGCCCTCCAAATCTACTTCAAAAAATAAATGAGTGCCTACAGTTAAAATTTCAGTTTTATGATTTTATTATTAACCAATGCCAGACGAGTTAAATTTTTCAATTTGAAATTCATAGGACTGTGTAATTTTTTCAGTTTGTACTTAATTACCAAACGAAATATTGATCAGAAAATCTGAAAGTTTCGAAAAATTGGTGTACGAAAATATTACTAATTATATGGAAACAAATTTCGCCCTTTGACCTTTTAATTAGATAGGAGTTAATCCGAGCCAATTATTTAATGCAATTTTTTTTTAATTTATGAAATAAGTTAGTAATGTTATAACAACTTCAAAATATAATTCCTTGATATTTTTTAACTCTTTTTGACCCTGTCATTAGTTAAAATTAAGATCGAATGCTGAAATTTTAAGAGTACTCTTTTTTAAATATTTGGAGACGAGTTGGGGGGCGATTCTCTAAAAATTCACCCGGGCCCAAATAAGGACCACCACCGTAGTATAGATAGATAAAAAGAACCATTAATAATATAAAATTATCTGAAAAATATTGCAAAACAGAATATAAATTCGTCTTCATCTCCATTTCAAGGATTATACCATAACTTGTTCCAGTGTTCATCATTTCTTCAATTTCACAACATTTCTTCTACATACACCTTTCAGTTTGTATTACCAATCTTTCAATTCACTTAATATTAGTCAATATCAGAATTTATAGGGTGTTTCAAAAATTTCAAAAACCTTCCTGTTTTTTGTTTTGATGGTTTAAAAAGTTGAAAAGATTGTGTTTAGTCTTGTAGGAAAAAGATTGTACGCCATCCACAGTGGTCTAAAATAAAAAATGTTCTGTAAAGGTAAATAAACATTATATGTATTTAAATATTCAACATTTTATTTTTTCATCCCATAAATAGGTTAATTTTCGAATATTAACCATATTTTAACCCCTAAATATTTCTACACGGATCATTTTTGTTTTCATTTTTTACCGTTCTCTTGAGCTATTATGTTGACCATGTGTACCAAATTTGATCGTGAGTTGATGTTGAGTTCAATTACTAAAAATAAATTAAGAATAACAAGAAGCGGACAATGATCAGTGTTTTGCCTATTTCTCAATTTTCTTTCAACTTTATGGCAAAATTTTTTTTTGGCATTTTGGCATTTATGGCATATTTTTCGTAATTCATACTTCGCATACTAATAACCGTCCAAAGTTGAGCTAAGTTGCGCGACCATCGAGGTTTTCATTTAAAGGGGTTGGAATTGATTTTCAATTAATTGTATCGATTTTCAGCATAAATATTTATTATATGAATAAGTTGATAAATTCTTCGTTTCTTAGGCACTACAGGATGTTTATGACAGATTCTGAAGAAGGAGTTATGGGGTTAGAGTCCTATCTATTTATTATCGATTTGATATTAAGTTGATAAATTGTTTTTATTAAATAAAAAGAAAATTGGACTTGTAGCGAAATATTTCTGTTAGTAATAAATTTAACTCGTTTTTAATTTTGTATTTACATAGCTATTTTTGCATTAAGTTGAGTTATAACAGAGAAATCAGCAAAATATGCTTCTTGTTTTATCTCCCACCCCTCATGGAGGACTCAAAGGTGTCTTGGTCAAAGGTGGGAAACTTCAGGATTAGTTAATTATACTCTAAAAAAATCATTATGCATATAAAAAAAAATACAGTCAAAATTGTTTCTAAACATTTTCACCATTGTAAATTAATAGACACTATTTTATAATGCTATAATAATTAATAAGCATAAATATTTTTAATATACAGTCGAGTCGCGAAATAGTGAATACCGTATATATAGTGAACTACCGGAAATAGTGAACACAAAAATTTTAACATTGAGTGTATATGGGAATCCTATATAACGAACAGCGGTAACCCCGATACAGCGAACTGCGTACTAAATCGTGCAGTTTGAATGACATCATTTATAGGGACTTCCCCCAAAGATTGAGAATTTACGAATATTATACAGGGAACGAAATTCAGATCGATTCTGAATCAGAAAAGGATGATATGGTTTCTTATACTTTTAATGATAAACTTATTTCAATAAATTATGCATTGACATCTTTAAATAATGTTATTCAGTGGAGTGAAGAAAATGCAGAAGAAGTTGAAATATTAAGTATTAAATTAAATCAAAAACAAGTGCAATCAAAAATAACATCATTTTTCCTACCCGTATTGTAATTATGTTTGTAGGTAACCATCAATTTTCTTTAAAATAAAGCTTTCATTTTCAAAATGTGATTTTATTGTAAATTTTTTAATACCGAAATAGTGAACAACCCCGAAAAAGTGAAAGGTCTTTGCCATATTTAATTCACTATTTCGCGACTCGACTGTATCTGTATTTTTAGTTTTAGAGGCGGTCATAGCTTGGCAGTTAAGTGCGTCTACTGCTAATGCGAAACGCTCGGATCGAATCCGGGCAGGATAAGAACTTTATTCTGACCGTCTCTCCTCGGCAGGCAATGGCAAACCACCGAGGTAATCTGCCAAGAAAATCCATCTCGAAATGAAGTGTAGTACACTTCCCGTGGTTCGGAGCCCACGTTAAACAAGTAGGTCCTCTATGTATGTGAAAACAATTTGAACGCACATCATATGCATAGAAAGAGATAGAACGAGATGGGTCACCAAACCCTTATTAGGGTAAAAGGACTGAGAAGAAAGGATTTTTAGTTTAACCTAAAAAATGTACAAAAGAACACTTTTCACTTTTTGCACTAGTAAATTATACTATAAAATATAAATCACAAAAGTTTTCGTCACACTATGACATCTGCCTGATTTTTATTATTTTATTAATTAGACGCCTGAAAAGTTGACACCTGAAAATAGTTAAATATTTATTGCGATGCCCCACAAGGTCGCATATTTTGATAGTTTCCGCTTTTTGTTTTTGCGAACAATCAGAAAATCTTAGGAATGTAATTATCTCTTCCCTGGATCCGTCCTTGCCGTGCGATAGCGATCACCAACTTGACGTTTTTGTGTCACAAGGGTGACACAACCGTGTCTCACCATGTTAACGGAACACCGTTTGAGAATCATTGATGTATGTAGATTATAGTTTATCTCGAAAAAGGATAATCGATAAAATAATTATTATTATTCGCGTAAAAAGTGTAGCTACATCGGTTTAGAGTTAAAAATTATTTGCGGTATTGACAGCTATAAAATTATAGTGCAATTTTCGAATGGGTTTATCGGAAAATCGGGTTAATAAAAGTTTCTAATTTGGTTAATGAAACCTAAATTGGTTTTGATATTGACATACCTGGAGGCATGCCATTTCCATCAAATTAAATTTTTTTAATTTAATTATCAACATTAATTATTCATTTTTTAATTCGTTTGTATATAATTTTCCAAATCCAAATTTTATTTTATTTCCTATTTTATTACCCACTTATTATTATTATAATTTTAACTATGCTTAAGAGACTATTACTTCCAGTATTTTTATTATAGCACGTGATTTGTGAAAATTGAACTACAAGGAAGCTTAAGGATAAATATCCTGTACGTTATCGTTGCACGTTCTAGTCTTATATAGAACGGAAATAGGAGATGTAGAAAAATATATTCTGAATATATTAAAAATTATATCGCATTAAATTCAAAAAACACAAGCAAGCTAGCATTTTTTGTAAGTACATAAAACTGCATATTTTACAAAACTTTAAAAATAAAACCGCATTTTATTTAATTGGGTTGAAAAAGTTTAACCGCAATCCAGACACTAAAAGCAAAAATGTTTTTGAAACAAAGTTTGTAAATTTAAAAACGAATTTTTTTAAAGTAAATTTGAGTGTTAATGCGAGCGTTATAAGCCGGGCGAATGTTAGTGGTAAAAGTAATTTACATTATTACTTTTAATATTATTTAATTCTGCCATAATAATAATTCACATGGCTACCTAACCTTTGATGCCAAACGCGAATGGAATACAAATACAACTTTATTTGCTAATATAAAATTTATTTAGGTTTATGGTTCTAACTTACGGCTGTAATGAAGACTTGTTCAAAAATTTTTTTATGGAGGTGTAAACCAAAATTTACGAGAAACCAAAACAAGTCACATTATAATATTAATGGCAAGCTTTAATAATACAAAAGACGCAAAAGAGTGGAAGGTTACTGCATTTATATCACAAACATTTATATTTACTATGGTAAAAGATATTTGTGTATTTTTAAAAGTCTCGTGCAGTATCACTTAAGATTATTACATTGTGATAAACGATATGACATATATGAAAGTGTAATGATAAAACCTTATAATTTATTTATCTGTAAACCCCATCATAAACACTAGTAACCTGTAAAAACAAAATAGCAATTTTTGATGTAAAGCACTGAAAAATTAGAATATCACTAAATATTTAGTGTAAATTATAAGACGGGTAAGACATTTTCAAGCAATTAAGAAGAAAATTAACATCTGAGACAAGTAGGGATGACAACTATTTTAATATGAACCTAACACAAAAGCAATTAAAATCATATGCCAAAATTTATCTTTCCAGAGACAGAAAATGCTAGATCTTACATGAAAAGGCAAAAATAACAAACTCCTAAAAATGTAATTAGTAACTTCGGAATGATGCTACCCATCAAATCCGTAGTTGAATGAGTTTCCATCAACTTTTTTATAAATTTTTGATCAAAATTCATTTCCCTTATTTCAAAAATAATACTTGTTTATTTTAAATAAATTTATTCATTGGTTTGAATTTTGAAATGCAGAGGGATGGAGTTATAAATTAATTAAAATTTGAGAAACTATAGCTCACTAAAATTGTTTCGATCTTATTGGAATCTCATCAGGCAAACATCATCAAGAGACTTGAAAAATAGGTTTTTTAAATTTGCATGCACTTTAATATTTTAGGGTTTCAGTTTGATATGACAACAACCGATACTCTTATTGTGAAACCGCGCAGGAAGTCTCGAGCCTAACCGCTCGTCAGTTTAAGAATGGAAGTCAATCTGCGACCTAATAGAACCAATTAATTTTTAAAAGTAAAATTCCACCTTACTATCAGCGGTAATTAGTGAACTTCGAATGATAACTCAAAGTCAATTACTTTTTTTTGCTTTTCATTCGACTCAAAACAAAAAGATTTTACACCATAGAATGATAAATTTTTTTTACTTTCTCGATGACCCTGTCGACAGATTTGATTGAGTTGGACGTATTTACTAACTTTTGGAGCTTCTGTAACTTATTAGTAACAATTTATCGTCTTCATATTTATTTCAAGAAGAAAATATTTACACACAGAAAATAAACAAGAAATCTATCTGATCGTTGGAGTGCGACGAGTCGCTACTGATAAAATCTTTTATCGGATATTGACGGAAAAATGTCTAAATAATCAATCTTCGGTGCATCGATTTATTAAAACTATTATGGAAGCGGTTAATTAGACTATATTATATTTCTGTCCAAGTTTATATAATTTTTCCAATATGCATCACCTTATGACAGCATAAACCGTGATATGAAAAGGAAATCTGTCTGTGTAGAATGGACTGTTTAATCCAGGACAGTGGGGGTTTTGAATTTATGCCTGGTTTATAACAATCCTTAAATTAAAAAATTTATTTTAAGTTTAAATGCAAACACAGTTTAGCTAAAATTCAACAAACATTGATTTGAAACAAAATAAAGATATATGAATAAATTAATATAGTTTAAGGGAGTCGGAAATTATGGATATAGGTAAACGATAGCTTACTACAATTGTTTTAATCTTATTAGATTTCATCAGGCAAGCTTAATCAAGAAACTTGATTAGGGAATTTATAGCCAATTTAAACTTATTATAGGTTAACAAGTGATATTACGATACATCAGTCGCTCAGTTTAGTCGAAGCTTGAAAGCAGTTAAAAGTACAGACTTTCTAGAGCGCTCAACTTGATTACAAGTCTCACTTGAAAATGTTTATCGTGAAAACGATAATATTGTTCTTAAAATTAAAATACAAAACACTTATATTTTCTAATTAATTAATTTTCTTTATTGGGAAATGTTGGAAATGTAGGTTATTATTATTAATGCGCAAAATACAAGCAGACTAAAGTTTGGCAATAAATAATCAGAAAGCAACCGATACTTGTGCAGCTCATCTTGCTTAGTTATTTGAATCCTATCCTGTATTCTATCACTGCAACTGGGATTACCATTTAAACCTTTTTAAATTCCATGAAATACTAACTTCGTATCGGCCAATCAGTCTTTTGCCAATTCTTTCAAAGAGTTTTGAGAAACTGATCCTGAAAGTCATACCATAAACTCTTTTTTCCCTCATCTTTACGTTGTAGGCTTTGGCCCATTATGTCACCCATGTTGCTTCCATTTTATACATTTCGTCTTCCTGCCAGTTTGTATAGGTATAAATGCTTTAGGAATCGATCGTTTGTCATTCTCATTAAGTGACTTCCATTTCTTTCGGTATCGCACTATTTTTCCGACCAAGTAAAAAATGTTGAGAATGTTTCTAATATCGGCGTTTCTTACTTTATTTAAACGCGTGGAGGTTCATAGTAGAGTCCCAAAAATTAAATTTATTTTCTGTTCTATTGTCGCTCCCCACTGCTTTTTTATTCTTATTGAACTTAAGAATTTCGTCTAATTCTTTGAATTCCATAGGATTCACCTCTCCATGTTTACTTTCTTTACCTTTCGTATTTACTTCTTCCCTATGTTGCCAAAGTGATGCATAATATTTTAGCCATTCTTTGCTTGTTATGGAATCTAAAATTACCCTATCATGTTGTTGACAATTCAGATAATTCATTATATTATACGCAACATTTTATCTTCTGGGTACGTCACTCTCAATTTTACTAATAATATCTTCCCATTCATTTTGTTGAAATTCTCTATGTATCAGTTTTACTTCTTGTTTTGGATAACCCTAGTAGCTTTTGTTCTCTTCTGCTCTATTTATAAGTAGCTCATGTAAGTAATTTTACCCCTTTTATTACACGTTTTAATCTTCTTTTATTACTTACAGTCTTTTGACGTCCATAGAATTCATCTGTTGTTTTTTTAGTGCGGTTTTGATGTTTAACCATTCTTTACTGTGAGGAAACAATAATTAACAGAGAATTCCAGATAATGGCATATCCGGATGACATAGTTATCATAATCAGAACGAAAAAAATGGATGGAGGAAATATTTCTGAAGATAGCGAACGAGATAAAAGAATTGGACCTGAAAATAAATGAAGGCAAAATAAAATATATGAAATGCAGAATAAGTTCAAGTATAATATTAAGGGGATACAATTTCGAAGAGGTGCAGAAGTTCAGTTGTTTGCCAGTGTACTTGAATAGTAATAATGAAAGAGGGGAAGAGATAACAGAAAGATACAAGCTGGACATCGATCGTATTATGACAACAAAAAATTATTAGAAGATCGAAAAATAAGCAAAAGAACAAAAACGAGAATGAGGTTATATGAGTTTGATAAGACCGGTAGTGATATATGCGACAGAAGTGTTAACAGATTCTGCGACAGATTCTCAGAACAATACTGGGACCAAAAACGATCAGCGATGGAGTTATTACAGCGAGAAGGAATAACGAGTTAATGATAGAAATTAGAAACGAAGATATTATGTAGGAAGTTCATTAAGTGGCAAAGATTAAGATGGCTGGGTCATGTGATAAGGAAGGATTTGAAAATGCCTACAAGAGCTTTAATGATATGGAGATCACGCAATGACAGAACCAGAGGAAGACCTAAATCTAGATGGATTGATGAAGTGAAGCGGGATCTGGAAATCATGAGCAGATAATTGGATGGGAAAATGTGGTGATCGAAAAGAATGGCGAAAAGAGTGGTAGAAGAAACTATAAGTAGTGATACAAATGAGGAAATAGGAGTAATCTAACTTACAAATGGATTTTGATAGGTAGGATGATAAAGTAGGTGGCTATATTCAGCAAAGAAGGAAGGCCTAAAAAGAAGAATATATCTTCTTAAAGTAGATATATTTTAATCGTATCTTGTCCCATATCTGGTGTTTGTATTTTTTTGAATCATTTGGTTTTTAAATTTATTGTTGTATGCAGTAAATGGTGATCCGATCCAATATCGGGGTCCCGATCCACTCGTACATCCTTAATCAATTCCGCTGTTCCGTACTTGCTTAGAAAGTAGTCTGTGGTTTATGTTTGACTTCTTGCTATCCAGGTAAATTTATAGATTCTTCTATGTCTGAAGGATGTTTTCATTATCTTGCTGCTGTTGAAATTTGCGAAGTCGCGTAGTTTTTTTTCCGTTATTGTTCAGTAGGTATGTCTTCATTGTGTTTGCATATTATGTGATGGGTTCCTTTTCTATTCTGGCATTGAAGTCTCCTCCTATTATTAGGTAATTATTCTTTGAGCATGCGTCTAAACTTTTTGTAGAGATTGTAGAATTCTTCTGTTTCTTCTTTTTTTGTCTCTTCACGGCCTTATACGTTGATATAGATATATAATTAATATCTCTATCTATTTTGCATCAGTCGGATGGACATGGGAGTGTCTTAAAAATCCAAAAACAAAAACCGCAAACTATGGAACACAATATCTTGGTTTTCTAAAGGAAAACTAAGAGCAAACAATTCAGGCTCAATCAAATTCAGAAGGATTGGCCGATACAAACTAAATCAAAATTATCACAAAATAATAAAGTTTTACTCTACAAAGTAAAACTTTTTACCACGTTAAACTTTTAATTAATTTTATTTAAACAAATTTATATTAATTCTTAAGAATTATCACCGAATTTATTTTAAATAAATTACTATGCAACTTTTCGTTGGTTATGAAGAGAATTCAAATAATAAATGTTCAGGTCAGAATTAATTTATTTTTTACAATAATTGATATCACCATTTTAAATGGGCATTGGTTTCTATAATAAATAAGCCAAATCGATATTATTTAGGAATCATTGATTCGAATTGAATAGATATTTTTTTGGATAACTCAGACTCGGAATCCAGAACGCTATTTGATTCATTTTCTTAAAGAAAAGTACTTATAGTCCCAAACTAAAATCTAAAACTTGTTTGCTAAATGGGAGAAAATACTATTTATGCAATTAATTATATTAATGAATAAAATTAATCTGCTAATTATTTAAAAGGATTTCTACTTATTTTAGAAATTATTTTACCTCTTAAGTAATTTAAATAGAAATATTCTTAATGAAATCAATTAATTCTAAATGTAAAATTTTCAAAAATAACTTAAAATGTTAAAATAATTTAATTTTAATTATAAATGTTGAAAGTCCTACAAAAAAACATCCCATAAATGAAGATTGACGCTGAAACAAAGGAAATTTTAATTAAAAATAGGGTAGTTTCGAAACTAATGAAAATTGTAAAACAATAGCGTACGGCATGTTTCGATCTTATTAGATCTTCATCAAATAAGCATAATAATCAATAAATAAAGCGCAATTATTGATAAATGAAAATCATAATACTATTAATAAAAAATGCAGTAAACGAAAAATAAAATAGATTCGAAAATATTAAAAGTGCAGTAAATATAATATATAAGCTTTCTGGCCAAACAAAATAAAACTTGAACCAAAAACACTTAAAATAATGGCGAAAACCATAAATTACCAATAAAACATTTTTGCTTACCTGGAAATTCTGTTGCTGACGGTTGAAATGCATTTGGATAACTTTCGATTTTAACCTAAATTTAGAATAAATATTTTATTATGATGTTGAAGCCTGAAATGCATTTGGATAACTTTTGATTTTAAACCAAATTTAGAATAAATATTCTATAGAACCTTTCTTGGGTGTTCAGAGAAATCTAGTTTCGTTCCTTTGATTATAATGTTGTCCACCTACATACGAATAGTTAGTTATACTCTTTCCAATTTCAGCAATGATTCCTTCGTTTCACCGTGGTAAATGGGCGGGCAGCTATTAACTCATAACGTTAATTTAAAATAACCTTTCAAAATTTATGAAAATCATACGACAAAGGAAATCTACAAAGTTATTTTATTAATTACATAGAAGTGTGTTTCGGTAATAAAATATTTGTCAAAGAGTGGTATGCGATAAACAGAACTCTCAACTTTTCGTACATTCTAAATTTTAATTTTATATATTTATAGCTGTTAAAATAACCTTTATATGTTTAATGTATCTATAAAATAAATGGATCTCCCTCTCATTCCTTATTATACTTTGATGTTTTATTATCTGATAGAAATTCAAAATAATGGTCCACCTACATCTAAAAAGTTATCTGTGGCAGAGATCTTCAGCAGAATAAGTCATTTAACACTACACATAATTTTGAAACAAGAATGCATTTCAGTGAGGATAGTTTCGGTTAAATGATAGCAATAGTGTTATCTCTTCCTCAGGAACCAGAAGTCATCTGTATGGAGGCCAAATTTTAAAATTCCAATTAGTTTTCCTTCAAGTAACAAACTATCATGATAGTTACTATTACTGGCCCGATAGTACTATTAACTGTCAGATAAATGTATGTACTATGTATATCGCGACAGTGGCATGACAGCAACTCTCGCGAAAACTATTACCGTGGAAACGAGGCTTAACACAGCTGATAGCTAATTTATGTCACGCCGAGCTTACGAAATATTGATTAAAAATGTTCAAGGGTTAAAATTAATATAAATGAGATTGAAAAATTAAAGCATTCTAAAGTTAAACTTAATTAAAAGATAGTATTGGAGTGGAGAATTGCACAAAGCATACAAACTAAAGTTAAGCGAAACAGAGGTACTCCCCATTAAATTATACAATAAAAATAATTATAACCGTGGCTTGGATTTTAATTTCCTTAAATATTGCAAAACATGCGCTATAAAGAATGTCCCAAAAGATTCCAACCATTTTTATATAGGCAAATAAAAATTAATCTAGAAAAATAACATCCAAAAATAATAGTAGGTATTAATTCGACTTAACTGACAATTTAGGAGAGAAATTTGGAAATAGAAGAATTCAATGATTTAATACTATAAAATGCTCTGAAATCATATGATACAAAATGTTTTGCAAATGAAACGCTTTTTTTTATTAATATAAAAAATTATTAGATAGGTAAATAATAATAGGTTTTGAAAAAGTCGTTCTTGTTCCGATGGAAGCTTATCTTTTAAGCTACTAATAGAAAACCGACGAGAATTTAATTTGGAGACCCACCTTGCATTTGTGGACTATCAAAAAGCATTCGACGGAATAAACCGACCCAAACTAGGACAAATTATGGAAAACAAGGGCATGCCTCCCCACATGATGCCATGTTATACAAAGTCTTTGTAGAAACACAAAAGTAACAATTGACACAGGCGAATACACACCTAAAAAACTACGTATATTAAAACCACTCAAGGAGTTAGACAAGGGTGCGAATTGTCGCTTATTATTTTAATTCATATATTGACGAAATGATAGACGAGTGGAAGGTAAGCATATACCTATCACGAAATTCCTCCACTTCCACAACAAAAGCCAGTTATGGAACATGAAATTGTGAACCAAATCCCGAAAGAATTATTTTATAAATAAACGTAGGAAAATTAATCTTAGAAAAGCTAAAATAAGGAATACATACATACTCAATAAAACACTGCAGCAATAATATCAAACTAATTTTATAAAATTATTATAAAGAATGAAATTATTCAGAAATTATGAAATTATACCATCTCACAGCATTACTCATAACGGCGCGGCGTCTCGAAACACAAAATGGTAAACTTTCAAGCAAAAAGACGGCAAGTCATTGTTAAACACGTCAGTAACTCTCCAGACATACCATCAGACTCCCCAATTTGCGCATTACAGCCTTATCTCCCTTTCGACCTTACGCTCAAAGTTTGCAGCATATGGCCAAACAAAAAATTGTAGCGAATTAAAGCAAAAAATCGTTACATTATTTAATGTAACAATACAGGCTAACAATAGTGAATACTAGAAGCGTAGAAGGTATTATTAAAAGATGTTATCAAATTACTTTCAGCGAAGTGCTACGAGCTAGCACAGATTGAGACAAAAATTAAAGCAGAAGACGTAATCTTAACAAGCAGGTGGAACTAAGGTATAAAAGAAAAACATTCCACAAATGGGTACTTAATCTAATAACGAAACGTTATCAGTAAGCAGATTCAAATTTGTGGCAAAGCGAAAAATTCCGCTACGAATGTGCCAGAAACTACAATGATACAGTCCCAATCGGACCCGTATATTGGCAAAAGGACAACTTCAGCTCAGATATCCGATGTGAGATGCAATTCGATCAACATACGTAGTAACAACATTACTCTTATTCCAACCATCCAATGTAATGGTATGAGCATATATGGAATATGACCATTATGTGGCATTACTCATATCCAACCACCTAATGTAATGGTGTGATCATAGATGGAATAAGGCCCTAATCTCGAGGAATGTATTGAACTGTTATTTTCCTCCCTAAGAAATTTTCCATTTTAGGCTTCTATACAAAGTATAACAAGAAGCCTTATGATCTGTTTGAAATCCAAGTTGGGATCACCCCATTTTGAATTTTCAGCAGCACACTAACTGGATCTTTTACACGTTGAATTTGTGCTTATAATGACCTAAATGAGGAAGAACACAAAGTTGACCCATATTTCAATCGCGGCATTGGTGCGGTTTATAAAAATCGAACAGGCTCCCTTCAATGAACGAATTTGCTATTGATAATTTTTCGATTTCCTCATACATTTCTGCTATATTGTCATCATTTGCATCTTCGGTTGGTGCGTATGAATTTGTTATAGATAAATTCACGTGGTCGTCTTTAATTTCAACGTATACCAGCCTTCAGTTTATTGGCTGAATGTTATTATGTTATTTGCGTGGGTTCTCTCCTTTATGAAAGCTACATCATTTTTACTTAGTTTCTTTTTACCTGAATACAGGATTGTATCATTCTTTATTTTTACGTGTAATTTCAGGATAAGTAGCCACATACTTTAACATCAAAATAAACACATCAAGGAGATTTATATGAGACCCGGAAGTTAATTAAGGGAATCAAATTGATTATATTATATTAGTGGCGAAAAAAGATCATTTAAAGTAAGTGACGCAAGAACACATAGAGGTACAAGTGTAGATAAGGATCACAATATAGTCATAATGGAAGTCAAAAAGAGTAAGATTGAGGAAGATGCAAGACAAGAAAATGCGAAAACAACAGATTGGCAATAGAAAAGTTGCATGCTGAGACGAACCAGAATAAATATGCCCAAGTATTACACGAAGAGGTGATTCATAAAAACAAAGCCAAAATATAGAAGAAGAGTGGATCAATATTAGAAGCAACATACTGACAGCAGCTGAAAATATAATTGAGCTAAAGGATAAAACTATTAAAAAGGAATGATTTGACGAAGAACGTGAAACAATGACGGAACTAAAAAGAGAAACAAGATTAAAATCTGTGATTTCCCAAACTACAGAAAATAACGAAATAGTTATGCAAAGAAAAAAGAAGACAGACTGTGCAAATATAAGACACACACAGATATAGAAAGAATGCATAAAAATCCAAGGGAATTCTACAATAAAATAAAAAAACAAAAAACAACAATAAATCTGCAAGGTTGGAAGAGTATGTGAACAGTATAAGATAGGTCACCATCGACAAAGTTTTCGGCCTGGTAGATCCATAGTAGATGCAGACATGCATACAGAGATGCTATTTATAGACTTCAAAGAAGCCTTTCACTAATTAACAGAAACCAATTAATAAAAGAAATGGAAGAAATAAAAATACCTGCAAAACTTATAAGACTAACATAAATGACACCTAAAAATTCGGCAGCGGTAGTGATAACAGGAAAATGAATTACCGAAGTATTCGCCATAAACACATACGAAAAAATACGTAGATAAAAATATGTAAAACTCTGAGATAATGTGTATGAACAAGAAAGAAGAAGCGAAACTAGGGTTTTTTAGAGAAAAATTATGAGGAAGATTTTGGGATTGATAAAAATTAATTAAAAACAATACAAATGAAGAACAAACAATGATATAGAATAGGAACTGGAAGACGGAAGCATTGTGAAACACATTAAAGCTATGAGATTGGGTTGGTTGAGTCATAGATTGCAGGACATAGTTAATAACTTATGAATTTTTAAGGTCAACGATTGGAGAACGAGAGTTCTCGATAGACAACGATGGAGAAGGGTCGTACAAGAGGCGAAGACACGCAGAGGGTTGTAAAGAGTGACCAAAAAAGAGAAGTAAAATAAAGAATAATCCACCATCAAAAATGGATTGAAAAGCGTCCATGGCAACGTGGTGATATTCCTTCAAGGAATATCAAAAAATGACCCGGAATCGAACCAGGAATCTTGCATTATCAGTTGATCTCGCTATAACATTTAGGTCATGAACGTTGTTTTAGTAATTAAATTACTTACAAATAGATCAATTGTGGTACTGGTTTTGAGTTTTCATGCTCACGTGTTTATAATCATTTGGAATAAAATAATTTTTAAACTACTAAAATGAAATTCGAACTGAGACGAAAATTTGCAGAGGTTATGGTCGATATACCTGTAATAGTTGTAACAGTAAACTGTTACTATGGTTCGCTCAGCGAAATAGTTTATTTTTTTAATCCTTATTTTTGATACCTGGATAGGTCGATTTATTTTTACCATCTTAAAGTCGACCGAATTTAATTAAGGATTAGTGTATTTCTACGCCTGTGGGTTAGGTGACCAAAATGACGGTCGGAATTTTTCGAAAGAAAATCAAAAAGGTCGGTAAAGCAGCTTACAAAAAAAAATGGTCGATAAAATTTTGTAGTACGAACAAGACGTATGAATATTTGCTCTGCATGGTTTTGCAATTTTACGAATAATTTTAAAGTGATAAAATTTAATTTAAGTGCGGAAGCACGAGTGCATTTCCTTTTTAGCGAGAGCCCAATTTTTTTACGCTTCCTGACCGTTTTTTTTTTGGAAGCTGATGTCTAAATGAGGGAGCGCTATCATTCCGCCATACTAGGAAAATTCTGGTCGCGTTTTTACTTTTAACGACCTAACCAGACGACTCCAGGTAATTTCGTATCATTTTCTTGTGGCTTATGTTTTATTGTTTTTTTAATTGTTTAACATCTGGATTTACTTTGCCTCGCACTTTTGCTACGAACGTTTTTTTTGGCCGAAGTTATCGTCAGTTTGCAGGCTTGCACTTTTGTTTCGACGTGATTAAAGGCCGATTAATCTTTTGCGTTCGCAAGTGTCGATAAAGAATGCGATATGTTCAAACCTTTGTGTTTTAAAATTATTAATCAATTTTGGATTTTAAATTAATAATTATTTTAGTGAATTTGAACAACGCATTATTTTCGATGAATGGTATCGAACGGCGCTGGCTGAATGCGTTGGCATAGGAAATCCAAACTGGCCGTCATACGTTCAAATCTTGAATTTGAAATTTTTACATTCGACATTTTTTTTATGTGTTTATTTTTATTTATGTGTTTTTTTGAAAGTAATCAGCGATGTAGACCAACGTACAGGGTCTTTGATTTTTGTCGTCGGCGCTCCCGCTTGTTCGACCCCGAAGTTCGCTAGTGGTTCCGCTTGGCAGGATCTGTATGACCACTCGAACGTTCGGCTGATCGATTTTAGGGAGTAGTTTTCGGCGATGGTATCCAGGCTCCTGTACTGGTTTTGGTCATTGGCAAACATCGAAATTTCCACCACGTTAAGGCAACAACTATCTTGTTGCCAATTTATGTTTGTTTTTATTGACTTTGATGTGTTGTTAATTTTGATTTTTATGTGGTTATTCCACAAGCTAAAATACGTTTTAGCTTGCCGCGGATCTTATGGGAGGTTGGTTGGGTAATGTTTGTCTGCTTACTGGTTCGATAACATCATGAATCAGGAGAATCTGCTAAGGTTCGTTCACCTACTGGTTTCATAACATCATAAACCATTTTATCATTTTATTTTTTCATGACTACCCAAGTAACATTTTACCGTCATAAATGTACATATACCTTACAGAAATTTCCGTAACGGTAAAGCATTGATTTGCCCCTTTTGCAGTTACTGTATTGATGTATCATTTATGCACATATAAGGTACAGGTATTTTCGCAACGGTACGGCATTGATTTGCCCCTTTTGCAGTTACTGTATTGATGTATCATTTATGTACATATACATTACAGGTATTTTTGCAACGGTTCAGCATTGATTTGCCCCTTTTGCAGTTACTGTATTAGTACATCGTTTTTATACCGATTATGTGTTGATTTTTTATGAACGAGATATTTATTTAATAGAAAAAATTATTTTTATAAAAGATAAAATTTTTGATTTTTAAATATTTCTATTTTTTACATACTGCTAAATTGTTTCCCTGTTGTCTGCGCCAGAATCTGAAAATTGACATTATAAATGTGATAATTTTTACTTACTTTTTTTTCCGAGGCCAGGTTTTGAACCCAAGCTGTACTGTACCTATACGTCTGAAAACCAACTGCTTAGCCAACTCGACTACCTGGGTATACGGTATAAACTATGATATTTCTTATTTGATGGTCAATTTTATTTTCAATTCATAGATTAAAAATATTACCTAATATTGAATTAAAATAAATCAAATATTTTGCTTTGGTACTTTAAAATTTATTACATTATGAATTATTTTAAATAAAAGTTGTTATTTTGCACGTGTTTTGAAGAAAAATGCTACGACGCCGACGTCACTTTAATTCGAATCGACAGCGGTGGTGGGATTAAATTTATTTAATTTAAATTTATTAAATTTTAATTTCCTGACTTTTAATTTCCAGAATTTTTATTTCAAATTTGGAGATTTTCGAAGATTTTTGATTGTTATTATTTGCGCCGTAGTTTTTCTTAAAAATCCGTATTGAAGTAACGAAGTTAGAAACTTTTTCAATATTTAGAAAATCAAAAATTTGATACATAGTTGAAATAAAGATTTATGATTACTAGAAAGACATAAAAGACCGATTCCCCAACTATAATATTATTCCTTTCTCATTATAGGAAAAAAAAAATTTGAGAATGTAAGAAATCTCGATGGCGTAATGGTAAATAGGCACGATGGTACCTTTGGCAATCCGTTGTACAGTGGTTCAACTCCCAAGCCGGCAAAGTTATTTTAAAAATAAATTTCCTAATTAATTAAATTTTTAATATTTTTATTAATAAATATTATAAACACAGTTATTTATCGGTCTTAAAACTTTAAAAGGGCCTTTAGTTAATTAGCTATTAGAAAACATAAAATATTTAAAATACACGTTTTACATTAGCTAGTTAACTAAAGGGCTTTTTATATGGGTTGATAATACCGGACGTAAGAGGTTTAAAATTTCCGCCCCCAATTTAGAAATTTGACCGCCCTTCTTACTCCAATAATATCTCATATAATAATTATTGTAATATAAAATGCTTATCATAATTTGTAACCAATCAGAAACAAGAGTTTTTCTAACGGCGAAATTTTTTTTTATACATAATCTTGATACATAAATAACTATAATGTTACATATTTTTTACATTTCAATATTAATAAAAATTATAAAAAGCGCGTCTCGAAATTTAATTTAATAAAAAGGGACTTTGGAGAATAAGACGGATTTTTATTTATAAAATTATTATATTATACGAGTATATATTTCATAATATTTTATTATGTACTTATTAAAATAGTCATGGACAATATCAAAACCGTGAAATAAATATCACAAAGTTTAACTAATAAATCATCTTTACATATTATATACCGGAATTGTAAGCGACTAAAACTTTACTATTTAATCTACACTTTCAGGTATCAAACCGGTGATGAAAATATCGTACCGTCCATCTTATAAAATACCTGTATATGTTAGACATTGCTTTTATTGTAACAAAACAAAACGATTAAAACATTACCTAATCGGTACCGTATGTTCAACTATATTTTAGTTAATAAACTTTCAGTGCCGATCCGATAAAGCAATTGCCTTCAGAATAACGGTGCGAAAATATGTACATTGAAACTATACCTAAACAGTACAGTGTAAATATGAACTAAAATTTATGTGCCGCTTAGGTACCATTTTGGTACTTAATTTTCAGGTAATAATTGTAATATAAAATGCGTATAATAATTTGTAACCAATGAGAAACAAGAGTTTTGCTAACGGTGAAATTTTTCTTCGTTCTGATTGGTTACAACTGTTTTAAAACGTAATTAAAATTCATTGATCTTTAAATTACTTATTTTTATAATAAATATTTTAATGTTACGTATGTTTCACATTTTAATATTAATAAAAATTATTATATTATATAATATATTTCATAATATGTTATTATGTACTTATTAAACCTGTCATGGACAAATATTATTATGTTGAACAATATCAAAACGGTGAGGTAAAAATCATAAAATTTAACCAATAAAGCATCTTTACATATTATATACCGGAATTGTAGCAACTAAAACATTACTATTTAAACTGTACTTTAAGGTATCAAACCGGTGATGGAAATATCGTACATTCCATCTTATAAAATACATGTACATGTTAGATATCGCTTTTATAGTAACAAAACAAAACGATCAAAACATTACCTAAACGGTACCGTATGTTCAAATATATTTTAGCTAATAAAATTTCAATGCCGATCCGATACAACAATTGCCTTCAGAATAACGGTGCGAAAATATGTACATTGAAACTATACCTAAACAGTACAGTGTAAATATGAACTAAAATTTATGTGCCGCTTAGGTACCATTTTGGTACTTAATTTTCAGGTATGAAAATATATGTACATATTCGTTATACTTCAATGGTATACCGGTATAAAACCGACGTTGATGTTACTTGGGTAAGTACCACAACATCCAGGTACTAGTTATTCCATCTATTACAACGGACAATGGCTCTGATTTAGCCTTGGTAGTGAGTTTTTTTGTTAGTTAATTAGTTTAACTAAGTTTTAGAATTTGTTCTTTTTCATGAGAAGCATTCCGCTTACCTACCATGAGCTGTAGTAGAGTCTATTTCACATCTGTGCGTGCTCAGCTATTCTTTTGTTCATTTTTTTTAGTTTCATTTCGGTAATGATTAAAGGGCAAATTTGCATCTGAAATCCTTTATTATTTGCCTGGCGCCCTGGCTAAAGTTATTTTAGCAAAGCAGATCAATTATATTTAAACGAACCCACGAACACTTTCGAGCGACCCAGCGAGCTCCGACACTGGGTAATTCCTATGAGCTAGCTGTCTTGTACCCTTCACCTACAGACGTGATAAGCGGCGGATGGAGCGAAAATTTGACGGTTTTCGCGACAGTTACATAGTTATTGAAGATTTATGAAAATTTCACATAACCATAAGAACAAAAAGATTTCATGGGTACGAACATTTACTAATTTAACCGGTGCGGTGTAGTGAATACGCTTATGACTAATACCGTTGCTAATGCAATCAAAGCTAATACCCATATAAATGTGATACAGTGGCGGGATTATTATTGATAAAATAAAGAAAGTTTTTTATCAATATTTTCATTTCTTGTTACATTGTATGACATCGTGTGGGGTTTATAAAAATTAAACTAGTGGTTTTAAGGATAATATACAGGTTGTTTTATTTTATGCTGAATATTGCATATCACTTGTAAACTTGGATATATCTTTCATCGCCTATTCCCACAAAAATGCTTTACTATAAACCTAGAGGGAAAAGGGGCGTAGGAACCCCTGTTCCCATCCTAGATGATTAAATAATAATAAAAGAAACGCAGAAATAATAAAAAGAAATTAAATAAAACTGATTTTATTTTCGATGTATTTGTTTTCTTCCATAAAAGAGAACAACAAGATAACTTGTTTATCGATTTTATTACTAAAAGAGCAAAAATTATAATAAACATTAAAAATTTACGAATGTTTTCCAAAAAATACGTACGTGCTTTAAATAATGTAGTTGCTTTTAAATTTCTCTTGAAAATATTTTACTTTAAGTTACCGATATATCGCCTTATTTTTTATCGTATTGCTTAGAACTTTCTTTTCTTTATTAAAATAAATGATTATGTTATTATAAATTATGGCTCATATTCTAAAAAATTTATAGAGATAGAGTAGCAAGATGATAAAATAAGCACATAAAATACAATACTGTAGTATCATACTACATAGTATGTATGAGTATAAGCGGAAAATAATGTAGAAAGGTTATGTATTGAGTTCATGTTTCCTATTTAATATTTAAGATGTATTCTGCGAGAGTCTGCTAAACTACTGTTTCTCCAACACATGTTTCATTAGACGTCAGACAACAAACTAAAACTAAAAATTAATATTACACACGCAATGCTACGTCAAATTTGGAAAATTACATTAGAACGCCTCTCTCAAATTTACGTTCAAAAGATAATGAAAAAAAGTTAATTAGCGCAGCATGTTTATATTTCGATAATGCGAAATGTTTCAAAATATAACAAGGCATTTTAAATAATATCTAGTACTCATTAATTTAAACATGGTGAACTATTACTGCTTATTAGTATCTAATTAATTTGTATAAATTAAATCTTTGTTACTAAAGTTTGAAATTAATTATTATTTTAGACTTTTGATTGACATTTCTAAAACTTATTAATCAACAGTGGTTAGACCAAAGAATTAACACAAGTACCAAGAACTTGAGCTTCAACAACTAAATACTTCACCCCTTTCTACACTGTCAGACCCTATTTTGCCACCCCTGCTGCTTAATTACTGATGGAAGTGTTTCGTAATTGGAAAATAATTTTTAATGTCCACAACATAGTTATAATGTTTGTGTATATCAACGTTAACATTGATTTCTGAAAAAAGATACAAAATACGATAAAGCGTTGTTTCCGTTTTATTTATTTAATTACGGTACTTCATTATTTGGGGAAACGTTTGGAAGTTGCGTGTAAAAGTGCAACCACAAAATTTTGATTTCGTTGCAGCAATAAATCTATTTTAATGTTACTTTTTGTAACTTTTCTAACGGCTCTTAAAAATGACGGATTATTTTGATTTAATTATTGGAATTAAACGTGTAAATAGTAACTATTGTGAGTTTCAATAAAACAGATCATGAGGTTTTACGTCTCACTGAGGTGGCAGCTTGGCAGCTAATATATCAGGACCGTGTGTGCACCGTCAGAAAAAGTTTAACGGTGAAGTGGTTTTGACTTGAAGTTGGGGAATACTCTACTTTTTACACTTAAGTGTCAAACGGAGTTATATTATATGACTTAAGTTGTCTTTCAGCTTTTATCAGATGTGATAAGTCTTTATATTTTATATCTTTATAATATATAAATATATGAAGTTGGCTCTTTACTTCCAATTGTTTCAATACGAACGTAACGGAAAAATTGTCTGTTTAAACAATAAAAAAAGTTGAATAAATCCGGAAGCTTCTTACAGTTAAGACTATTTCTTGCTTGTGTATGTAATCTCATTTGCTAAAAGTATTACTATCTTGTTACTTTTTTAAGAAGCTCTAAAAGCTGCGTAAATCTATAAATACGGATTTACAGGCCATCAAGCTTTCTGAGAAAGCTTTTATCGAGTGTACAAGTAATATATGACAAAAATTCAAGTATAAATTTGAGTTTAGTGAAAATTCTTTCGAAAGTTAATTATTTTTGAAATGAAAAGAGAAAACACTTTAATGCAATTTAATTCTTTTCGCTTGTCTGGTTTTTGGTTGTACATTGTTTTTCTTTGCGGCAACAAACTACGTGCAAGATGGAAAGGGATTGTTGATCCACGATGCGGGCGTATCTTAAACCACCTCGTGTGTTGTGGTTGTAAACGTATGAGAGTTGGTCGACCATGAATTTCCTAAAATTGTTTAAACTTAAGCAAATATGTAGGAAATTCTTGACATTGCTTAAAAGCAGTTACTAATTACACTCACATTGTTGTTTTTTTTCAACTTATTGAAAAATAATTCCAAAACTTCAGTTCAATTTCATCGATTTTAATTTTTACTACTTGTTTTTCATGTTCTACGAGTTTTCTAACTAGGCAACAGTTTGTAACTCTAAAACAAACCCCATAATTCCTTCACTTCTTTAGAGTCAAACGACTAGAAATTTTTTGTTGTAGTTCTTGAAAGCAGAACTTTTGAAATTCGCACACGTAAACACTTGAACGTGACAAGGTTAATTTAAGGAACATTTCCGCTTTCAGGATATTTATAATAATATTGATTAAAACATATCACCAGTTTGCATTTCGATATTTAGCAATAGGAACTAAATAACAAGGTTACAATATCGAAATACGTATACGAGTATACTATAAACAATAATCATTTTTCGCTTTGCTATAATATATTACAACGTAATGCTTTTGCGAAAAAATTTGTATGAAAATTTCGTATTTCACAAGAATTTGATATTTTCTAGTGTCGTTGCACAATTTTTAATAAAATGTTTATATACCGGCTGCTGCAGGTCTTTTTCAAAAATTTTATCTTGTTGTTGGAAAAAAACCGAAGGAAGCTAACTTGTATAGTTTACATAAAATACCTATAACTTTATAAAAGCCATAAGATAATATTATTGGAAAGTGAATTAGAGCACTCCTGTATTTTTAATGAGCAGTAAAAGGGTTGTGGGTTTCCTTCACAAAACATAGTGCATCTAAAGTTATCAACAACTAATACCCTAGCCGCGAGCTGTTTGTTTTAAAATTTAATGCAATGTTCTTTTAATTCTGAATGCAAAGTTGAAGTAGTTTTTTGTGAACGCCTAAAAAGAGCAATAAACATTGCTGAAAGCTTATGTAAATTTAATTTTGATTTATTTTGTTTTATTAACTAATTGATTTTTAAAGTACGTTTTAATAAGAAGTAACATTGTATTTCTAAATATTTTTATGGTTTTATAATGATTTTGTTTGTAGAAAATTAATCACGATAATTATTTTTAAAAGCCTAACAAAAGTCAAAAATATAAACGGCTTTGACTTATTTACCCAAGTGTGTTCAAGTTTTTTTTAGCACAACTAGAATTATTATTATGAACTAATACCAGAACTACAAGTCATGCATGTGCTTCTAAAATGTAATAAAATATTCTTTTAGTTCTGAATACTAAGTTTAAGGTAGTTTTATCGCTGTACAGTTTTCTTAGGAAAGTATTTAAATTTTTACTACTTAATATTCCATAAATAATGTGCCATGCATACGATCATATTTTCAAAATTTGCAACCGTTTAAATAATGAGATAATCGTTTTGAAAAATTAGGTGCAATAGAATATTGATATTTACATTAATATCGTAACCTATACGTCGTCGATCTGATTGGAACACTGGTACTCATTCTCCTAACCAAAATTAGAAACAATAACACAAAAATAATTTTAAGTAGATAACTAAATTAAACTACAATAAATATATAAGTATTAATTTTTCCTTTCTCTTTAAATTTTGAACCCTTTCAATGAAAAACGTCACGATCCATCATTGCAAATGAGGTTCTAATAAATAGGAAGCTGCAGTGACCGGGAGCTCTGGGGGGATATTCTATACCCCCCAGTAGTTGGTGAACCGGTGGTAAAATATTAAAAAATGTGTTATGCTTTACTTTTCTGCTGGGGGTGTTCCATACGAGGTATTTAAATTCCCCCCTCCACAGATATTCCTGGTTAAAATAGAAAATAAAATAAAATAAGCATCTTATTTTTGTTCCAATTTAATACAAAAATTTCAAATTTTTTTTGCTGAATATAAAAGAATGCTTTTTTGGAAATAAGTTATTTTGTGAGAAATAACCAAATTTATGATTCCTTTTCATTTAAATTTTGTGCCCTTCCATTGGAAGAAGTCAAGAGCCGCCACTGTATTTAAGTACTATATATAATATGGTTATTGCACTGGTGTGAACATTCAGCGAGCAAAACTATAAACATTTTGTTTTAATACTTTTATTTTAGCTAATTGAGAAATGTACTCTAAACTTGATTACGACCATATATTATTTCTAAACTTTCCTTATTAATAAGCAGTGGTCGAAAGAAAATACGTTCAAGTTCATTGAACTGTATTATTAGCCTTTTTGGCGTTTACATTTAATTTGACGTTTGCTTAATTAACTTATTTTTTCTCAATCGAAACAACCTATTACGTCACAAACCGTTGGAAAGTGTTCTGATTTCTTATAATTTTCAAATTTCAAAGGTAATTATAAAGCCTTGACGATCCGCAAATATTATAATAAAATAATTCAAGCGTATATCCAGAAATATATTTTTATATTGCAGGTTCGTTCGACGTGGTATTTCGTCTTTAACCCGCTTAATTTCATTTTTGGGGAAAATTATCGTCAGACCACATTAAAGAGCACAAAATTGTCTGCAGAATAGATTTGCTCAAAATTCTCCTAGTTTAAACAGGAAAGCCGAAAAAAAGCTCGAGTTTGCGAACACTTTGGAACAAGCAGAAATTATGCAGGGATATCCTAAGGAACCCCGAAAAAGTTTTTAAAATTCCCAACTGGCTTCTTCCCTAATTAGAAACATTTTTTCACACCCAAACGTATTCAAAATCGTAAAATTCTCTACAAAACAGAGTTTTTTTTAATAAATTTAATATGTTGTGCTATTACTGCAATAAAAACCAATTCCAGAAAGCTGCAAGGTGCTTTACGACGCTTTATTTTGAAAAATTGAAATTTGAAAAGCGTTTTCCAATAAGAAATTTTTATGTCATCTTCGCCATTTGAAGTAAATCCTGAAATATTTATTACGTAAAGAATTTTGACCTCTTCAATGTTAGTTTAATGATATTTTGTGATAAAAATTCAATTAAGTGAGTACCAAGCGGAAAACCACGTTAGACTAATTAAAACCGATTATAAAACAATTTGCATCGAGTGGCACACAAACTAAAAAATAAAACTAGGCAAAATTAATAATGAGAAAATTCTCTGAAAGACTGATTGATAAATTTAAACAAAATAACCTAAATTGGGAAAATGTGCATCACGAATCAGACACCAATAAGAAATTTCACTTATTCAAAAAGACGATTCAAGAAATTGCAAACGTTGCATTCTCAGTAAGAATTACAAACGAAACGTAACCAAAATCAAACTCATGAAAGAACTCAAAATCATACAAAAAGAAAAGTAATCACTTAACCAACGAAACAAACGCGATCTTACAAAAAAACAACTTCAAAAAAATTTGAAGTGCACAAGAAGGAGATTACTCTATCTAGTAAAACCTCAAAAACAACATATTGAATCATCAACAAAGAACTTGGCAAGAAAATTGAACTAGTAAATGACACAACACTTACAGAAAATGATTTTCGCGAATATTTCTCAAATGTACCTCAAAGTCTGAACAAGAAAATTTCAACAGCAACCACAAACCCACTGCAATACCCGAATTCAGTTATTTCAATCACAGAATCAAACATATTCTTACACAACATCGCCGAGACTGAATTAGAAAGTACCACAGTAAAATTGAAAAACTCACCCTCCTACGACTTCTACGACCTTAATCTGAAAACAGTAAAGTTCATACATCAAGATATACAAACAGTGTTGTGTCATATTATAAATGCATGCACGATGAAGGAGTCGTTCCGGACACCACGAAAGTGTTGAAACTCATTCCAATATGCAAAAAAAGAAATAAAAACGAAACAACCAACTACCAACTAATATTTATACTTACCATTTTCTCAAAAATGTTTGAGAAAGACCCTACTATATACGACTATTTTCCAAAATTTTGAACGCAAAAAAGAAACTCTCACAAAACAACAATTTGGCTATCAAAACGGAAAAAATATCATAGATGCAATTATGTATCTGACATCTCATACACACGAGAGAAGAAATGCCAAACTATTTTCTGCGACCTTTTTAAAGCTTTTGATATGTTGGACCATAGGATATTTGTTCTTTGTTATCTACTGAAATGACCATCCAACAAATATGGAATCTCCAACATCACTAATAAAAGAAGAAAGAAACGAGACAACCAACGAACAACAAAATAGGGCAACAGAATGGTTCACATCGAATCGTTTGCTAATGAACGAAAAAAAAATGTAAAAGATAGCATTCACAACAAACAAGAGCAAATATAACAGCAAAACCCATTAAAATACCTAGGCATAACACGGGAAACCTAGTTTACCTGGAAAGAACGAACGCAACGAAGAACCTGGAAATAACGAAGGTAACCATGAGGAAAATTGTTGCAAAACTACTGTACTTTTCCATATTTCATGCAGCAGATGTACGGTTTTCGGATTTGGGGTCACTCAACATACAGAAACGGTGTATTTATAATGCAGAAAAAGGTCATATGAGAACTGAAAGGGTTCTCATGGCTCAGAACACACTGCAAGTCATCTGTAAATAATGGCGTTGTTCTCTGTATATTTTGATATGTTTTTTCAATTTTATAAAATTGCCCCGCTTTGGGTTAGCGAAATTGATATGATTTTAATTAATTTTTTAATTTTAATTTTAAAGTTTTAAAATGTTGTTGAGTCCAATCGACATGGTTTTAACGAAACCATCTGCTATTTTAGTATATTTTTGGATTAATTGACCATTTTTGTTAAGTAATAAATTTGTATTGGGTTAAAATTTTATTATCTGCTATTTTTATGTGCGCCTCACAAATGTGCACCATCACCTTTCAAACACGAAATTTTTATCATCTACTTATTATTTCACTCATCGTCCAATGCTAAAACAATTTTCCAACTTAATATTTAAACACTTTTCTAAATTAATATTTTATTTTAAAACACTATAAAAAGTGTACAATAAACTGTTAGAAGATATCAAGAGTCTTCCCTTGATAAAGTTTAAAAGAAGTGTTCGAATTTCTCGATTGAGTTGAAATGAAAAACCGTTGATCTCCACTTTTTTCTAGTTCAATTGTATATTAATATTAAGAACACATTGTACATGTCATTATAATTAAAAATAAAGATTATTATTACAATCAGTTGTCTTGAAAGCTATTTGACAGAATTTATTATTATTAGGTGAGTAAACAAATTAAATAAATTAAAATAGCCAATGGTTATATAACATTTCGCTCTAGTTTATGTATTTTAGGATTTATGACAAATAAAAACCACTCCGATAATAATTACTTAGAATCTTTGTTGTGTTCAAATTTGTTTTAGCCATAACTATAGAATAATCAACTAAAACCGAAGTTACGAGCTGTAGTTTTTAAAATATAATTAAATACCCATTTAGTTCTGAATGGTAAAGTTGAAGGAAGATCTACAAATATTTTTATTGTTTTATGATCATTTTGTCTATCATCTAATTTTTTGTTATCATCTATTTGATAACAAGTCTTGCAAATGGTTTTAGAATCGCTAGAAGTCTTTTAAATTTATATTAATACATTTTAAATCTTGTAAATCAACCACAAATCGTATTAACGATTTATAATCCACGACAAGACTATTGTTAGATTCCCATTTAGTGCAAATACAGGTAATTTGTACTTAAATAATCTTGGCAAATAAAGGGATAACTGATATACCGAGAAGATGGCATAAATTTTAAGTTTAATATGGCTTAAATGAAATAGATCTGAAGTTGTAAATATGATGGAATAGTAAAAAAATAATAGACATTACAATTTTATACAGAAAGTACTAAAAAGCAAGTTTCCATAAAAAACGAGAAATTTATTGAAACTGAAGCAATATTTTTTAACTTACAGTAAAATATAGGAAAGCTATAAAAATATATGGAGATTTATACAATAAAATAAATGATTCGAATTTGTTTGTAAACAAATATGCATGGAATAAAAGCAGAAAATCTTATAGTAATTCCATAATTTGCCACTTAAAATTCTGAGCACAAGTGCCAGCCTATCGCATTTTTGTAAGCACTCTCCTAAAAATGTCATAACCTTAGGCCTACCAAAGCCCTCTAAATCCTTGTATTGAACATATCCTGATGACCTATGCTCTGATATCGTCGTATTCCTATGGCTTCCACGTTCGACTAGCTATTGTTAACTTCGCAATCGCTATCGCTAGCCATCGGACTCCCCTAGGGTAAAGCGTTGTAAGGAATGCGTGAGTGTGTATTGGATAACATTACTAATGTATGAGTAATTAACACTAACTAAATTACCTGCACACATTTTTCGAATAAGAAATATTTCGGTAATATATTACGGTGACAACCAAAAGACCTGACTTTGCAAACGACAGAATTGTACAAACGTATGACTAGATAAAAAACAAGGTTCAGCTTTAAATAAAGTAGACCTATTGAGAAGAAAAACGTAGTCGATATATTTGAAACTATTTTTGCTTACAAGTTTGACTCGAAGAAATCGTAAACTATGCACTATGCTCAAAAACGTAATACTTGGCATCAATAAAACATGTAATGCTAAAGGAACTTAACGAAAGCTTAATGCTATTGTTACAAAGAAAAAAGGTCTAGAATTTTGTTGGTTTAATTAAAGTCTATGTTGACGACAAGATGTACTTCAGAATTTACACAAAGCGTACAATTTCAGGGTAGAAAAACCCTTATCAATGACAACTGCCCCACCGAGACGATAACAGCTAACGAGCTTCCTGCTATCTGTATAAAGGAGTGGTATCGAAAATGAACTGATAAGTAAAAGTACCCTCGGAAATATCGACTGTCTTTTCTTTTTATATTTTTTATGGACGCTGCCTTACTATTTACAAAATTTGTGACGTACAGCCAAATTGCTTACTTACGATGCGCTGCTAAACCTAAAGTACTACTTATTTATTTTATAAAACACTACTGTTTCCTGTAATATGCTACTCTAAAGCGGGTTTTTAATGAGTTTAATAAACGTTACGACAGGAATTTCCTGCTAGTCAAGTCGCATTTTGTTAATTAAACTCCACGAATATTATTTGATAAAGAACAAACTTACTAATGAATATTACATTTTTCTTTTTATGACTTATCTACCAAATATCTCAGTTTCTGGCAATAGGAATTAATTGAGCGAATATTTGGCTTTGTTCTAATTCGACGTGCTAAAATTTAACGTAACCGTTAACTTGGTTCTGCTGAAACGTGCCACCTTATCAATCAATGATTGATCAATTAATTAATTATTTAATTAATCAAGCTGAAACAACAATACGGTTTTTAAATAATAAAGTCGTGTATAATACGTAACGGCATGAATTGAATTTATTCAAACGTCATATACATAAACACCTTGTATATCAACAGAATATATGGTTTCTATAAAGATTGAGTTACGTTTTACAATATGAGTAGATGTGGCATTGCTCTTCAGGAATTTACATTTAGAAATAATAGAATGAAGAAGAGTAAAAAATATCATGAATACTGAACAGATACACCGACTACGCTTTTATATACAAGTTGACATAAATAACCTATTTATTAAGAAGATTTCGTTTGGTTCCGAAAAAGTGACTTATAAAACATTTAAAATATTAAAATGAATAATCACGCATTTTCTAAATTAAAATTTAATTTTTCGATATTATTAAAATTAAAAATAAATTAAACCGTAACGTTTAATAGTAGGTACATCATATCGTTAGATTTTCTCTTATGAAACGTTTTGTTATTGTAAGCTTTAGGTAAATTAGCCTATGTTAAAAGCTATAACAGTTAATTTAAACCAGAAAATAGCAAGCTTAGGAAACCATTATTAGAAGAAGCTCCGGTAATAATAGCACTATAGAGATATGAAGCGTTTTTCACTACAGCGGAAAACACCTTTTAACAAGATTGTGCCCGAGAAACTAAGATTGCAAAAGGAGATAGATCCCCTAATATTAGGAAAATTATAAAATTCGTAGCAATAAATTTTATAATTTAAAATGACGAAGTAATTTAAATTCTTCAAGATTTCATTATTTTTGAATTGGTTTTTGTTTCAGTTTTTCCAATTTAATTTAATTTTAGATGCGAATAGAAAACGAGTATTATCGTAATATACCAATCCCGAAAAATACAAGAGGGATTCAAAGAATTACAGAACAATCGCTCACCAATATGAAAAAGTAGATAACTTGATCCCTTTGTTTTTTGAGAGTAATGGTGATCAGAATCATCTCGAGTATAAAATCAGCAACAGCACAAACGAAAAATATTTATTTTATTGCTATTGCGTTAGTTTCGGGAAAAAAACCGTTTTGTAGCTTTGATTCCAAAATGGAATTAGACCATACAATTATTTTCTAAAGTGCGAAAAGATAACGGTTTCAAAGAAAAAGTTAAATAGATACTTGGCCGGTATAAATACTTCATGTGATTCGGGTCTACTAAATAAATAATTCTGCAGGGGCTACTTTTTAACATTAAAAATTAATGTTTATCTGCAAGTAAATATTTAAAAAAATGGACATGCAAGCTATGTACTACTCTCTGGAGCTTTCTATCTTAGATAACAATAAGAAAGTTTCCAGTTAGTTTCTAGTTCCTAACTAGAAAACTAACTTGTGGACAAGCTAAAGCTGGTAGAGTGTTATTCCCAAGTTATTGTCATTACTTTACTACTTAAAGTCGTTAACGGTTCCTACAAGTACAAGCTGCAGCTGACACAAGTTTTGTGACTTCGTTTACAATAGCACTATAAGTGCATTAAAAGTGACAAATTTAGTCGTGAGTTGGAATTGCTATGCATGTATGTATTTGTGTGACGTTAATCAAGAAACTAAGTTCTGAAGTTATCAAGTAATTGAAATGCCATTGCGAATGCAATATATACAAGCAACAAAGAAAGCAGAACTTAGATATTCTGCATAAGTAGCTGTAACAGGATTAGGACCGAATAAGGAAATGCGCCACATCTGAAAACGCATGCAATATTCCCCCTTGTAATACAAAACACACTTTAGTTGTGTGACGCTTTTGGATAGAGTGTAGAAGAAGCATCCCTTGGAAAAGCAAGTTTCAAAAGCTCTTCATGCATAATCCTTTTGTTAGCCAAGTTAAAATGTTCGAATGAACGTATACATATATATATTTATATTACGGACGGTTAGCTCAAAATTCTAAATGAATGAAGTTACGAGGAAGAATTTTAAAAATAGCGTGCTTTCAGTAAAATTTGATTGAATTTCGACCAACCTTCGTTCGTCTGAATAATATTTAGGGTGGGTTCTTAATTATGAATAATTATTTGGTGATATACAGTTCCAAATTATTACTTTCAAAAATATATGCTTTAGCCTTCCAAAAAATTGCCTTGTTTTAAAAAGTCTATTACTGAGGTCAAGGTTAACATTTGTAGATTTACAAATTTTAATGTAATTTATTACTGTACATTTTAGGTATTTTATGACATTATAAGCTTATATATTCTATAAATGATACATAAATCGAAGCTCCATTAAGATATTTCTTAGCGATAATAGAACTACATTACCGGTTAGTTAACGAGTCATAAACAGCATAGCACCATTATAAGTGTACGTGATTCTCACTTAAATGCATTTTGTAAACCACCTGAACATACATGAATGTGTTATCTGATTAACAAAATTTATTATTTATACATAATACAGGTAAACTTTCACTCTGCACACAGAGGGGATGAAAAAATTATATTTTCGTTTAATTTTTAATGAATTTACTTACATAAATTCAGTTTTCAAAACAATCAAATTTTTTTTACTATTCCACTTCAGCTCTGCTGAAATTGAGATTATGAGATTACAGAATGCCTGAGATTTTTTTTTTTCAATTTTAATTCTACGAAGAAAAAACTCATTTAGAATAAACAAAGCTCACCCATTGTGTGGTGCTTAGAAATATTCGACATGACCAAAAGTGTGATGGTTATCGCATTACACGAAGTAGTGAAAATATAGGCCGAAAAACCTTAGGGACTAACTACTGAGTTTCTGTTCTTTAGTAAAACAAAAGCTTTTGATACACGAACTCGTAAATAATGTAACAATTGATGTCTGTTTTTACTTTACCTACTAATTCAACCATTACTTTAGAATTTTTTATTTTGCTGAAACAGTAATAACGTTAACTTTGAAATAAAATATTTACAAAGCTCGCATCTTACGAGAGGAAAAATATAAAATACGCAGTTCAGTTTTGTAAAATATTACTTTCAAAGAAAATTTTATAAGTATATTGAAATTTATGAATTTAGGTACATACGAGTGTAGAAATAAAGAAAAAAATATTGTTAATCAAATCCCGAATATTAAATAATCAAATTTGGGATTTAATTTTTATTCTTATCATAAACATGTTTATGAAATTGTCAAAATGTAGATTTTTAATTATTTGTCAAAGGATAAACCTTTTTAAAACATTTAATTAAAGCGACGTAATCGGAATAATCTCACTCATCCGTGATATAATCCATATAACTTAACATAACAGCACGAACTGTTCCTAACAACTACTTATTAAACTTAATTAATTGTATAACTAATATTATATTAACTATGTCGACATAATATAATTCAAAATTTTTCAATGTGAAAAATTTCGACGTTTAACTCGGGATAAACCCGGAATACCTGCAGTACTACCTATTTAATATTAAAACTGTACAGAAAGTTTAAGCTGGAATCCAAACCATGGTACTGGGAATCAAATCGTAAGCCCGTTGTCCGAATTATTATGCACTATATTTGCGGAGTTTTCTTCTCTAATCTGCTTTAATATAGGGGACCTAATGTTGAATAGTGTAATGCACTGTATTCAAAATCAGTTTTTTAATATGTTGGGAAATGTGTAATTATTAACTACTATAACTTTCCAATCAGTCAGTTGGAAGTGGTCACTTTCCAAACTTTGATTAGGTTGGGAAGTTTTTACTTTCTGAAAATTTGATTTCAGGTTATATTATTTAAATTAATAGTCATACACAAAAATCATTATTTATTTTCCAATTGTCCTTTAAAACTAATTTACATTTACTCGGTGTTTCGCACTTCGATCATTTATCTAACTCCTTGATCAGTATAGAATAATTTTCTATCTACAAACGCGTTTTGGAGAAAATTTCATACTTGAATTTTTCTTAGACATTCTTGATTAATTTTAATTTTGTTTTAATAATAATTACTTTTCTTTTGTGTTCTCAGATTTTTCTAAATACACCATAATAATAAATTATTATGAACATTTTTCCAATATTATTTTTAAAACTGCAGGATAGCTAAACATTCATTATTTAAGTATCTTCATATTCGATCTAATTACTTTCTTGTTGCGTTAAACCATACATTAGCTTAACAATGAAAAATAGGCTAGCATCTCTTGGAGGTAACTCATTATTGTTGGTAAATCTATGTACACTTATCAATCAGGGTTAAAACTACATTCCATCTGCCTTCCTAAAAAGAATAAAACTATGCAACAGTGAAACGGTAGATGCAAAAATTCATAATTAAATACGAAAAATAACGAAACACTTTATTTTTCTCTATTGAACGCCAACTCTTACAATAAGCGTAAGAGTTAACACACTGTAATAAAATTAGAATATCTGAAACTCTATTTTTATTCCCTCGAAGATATGGATGTCTTTTAGAGAAATTGACGAAGCTTTTGAGTACTACATCTCACAAGATTATAGCAATTTCTTTTCAATTATTCAGCGTTTTATCAGCAAACACTGACCCTCCAAGTACAAAGTAAGGTATAATCTTTTTAAACTAGCTTTATTTACACATCGACATCTAAAAGTTAGTTTACATTTACAGATAAGAAGTTCCTGAAGTTTCTCCATAGTAAGTTAAGCCAGGGTTTGTAGACTGAAGAGGCTCATAAATTTCTTTGTTTTTCTTCCACCATACTTCTTTTTCCATACAAAACACTGCACAATGCTCTCTTTGAAGTTATTTCTGTTGAAGTGAAGTGAAAAAATTCACCTTTACGAATTCTTGATGAAAACAAAAACTTTAAGCTTGGTTCAATTTTTAGAACAACAAACCGCTAGATAATTGAAAAGAAATTGCTATCTTGTGATATGTTAAGAGGCATATTTGAGTATTCCAAAGCTTGATCAATTTTTCTAAAAGATATCTATGTCTTCTAGGCACTAATTTTTCCCGATACCTCCAAAACTGGCACAGTGGTTGCTTCTTTAAATACTCGGGAAATAAAAGAAGGTCTGAGACAACGAATGAAATTTTCTCACAGATTTCATGGATGGGTAGACATTGATGCTGGGTTCCTGTCCGGTACTACACCCAATGTTTTTCAACATTACTTTTTTGTTTTAGCTTTGCGCCGGGGTGAGGAAATCTCGTGCGAGACACCGGCTTAATCTAAGCCGGTAGTGTCAGACTTGCACTGACTAAAACCTCACCCCTACCCTCGACTCCCGGTTTCGCCGTCTGGGCATTACTTCGGGAGTCGCGGCTCTTGCGCGTTTCGTCGCCCTTGTTTCGCTTCCCTCTCGAGCTGTACATTCGTACATTCGGTCATCGCAGTGTCAGCAGGTTGGGTCGTCCAGTTTCTTAAAGGTACTCGTTGAACCTTCTAACCGTGCCCCGTCTGGACTTGGGTGAGGTGGAACGAGAGTTCTCCATTCTTCGTGGCGACCCACGGCTCGACACTAGACAATTAGGGTCTCCTATCCTTATCCATGTAATTCAATGAATTAATTACAACACCAAATTTTTGAAGTGTATTCTAAATTTATTAATTTCAATTTTAAATGTCAAAACGTCAGAATCGATTTTCAATCATTTCTGTCAAAAATTTCCAAATTAACATCCAAATTATATATATTAACGTTCATCGGCCAACCAAGAGTATTTTACACTATTTAAAAATTTATTTCGAGCAACCAAATTGTCCAAAATTTGTAAATTTATCCGAGTAAATATTGAAACATCGTATTGCAAAAACAAAACATTACTGACTTTCAACATTATTTAGGCTTAGAAAAACGTACATAGCAATCACGATTAGGTACATTGTTTTTATGTTAATTTTTGAATGTCCACAAATACTTACCATACTACTACTCCATAGCACTATAATTCATGTTGGACCTTGACTGTCTCCACTATTTGCTTCCACTTCTGACAGCCTTGAGAAGACTCCCTCTAATGTCCATGTGGACTTCCAACATCCAGAGAACTGCGTTGATGCCATCTCGCCATCTCAGTCACGGTTTTCCAAGCGTGAATTACACACGTGAGCTTAAATTTGGTTGAGCTTAAATTAGTGCTGAAATACAGACCCCTAAGATCCCTAGCCCTTCAATATAGTTGCCATCTTTTGTAAGATTTTGGGATATGTTGTCTTTAATTGGCCGATTCGTAGATTTTTATAACCGATGTGGAATATTAAATCTAACCAAAATTATAATGGTTTTCAATTTAAATTACTGGGAGAAATTCCATACTAAAATTAGAACTCCTTCGTGATTGGTTAATTTTATAATAAGAAATGACAAATTTTAAAAATTAAAACTTTGAGTATTTTCTTACGTAAATCGAACTTTTAGTGATGGCGGCGACGCATTATTATAATTCATAGGTAATTTAAATTAGAAGCAACTATAGTTGATTCATTTATTACAAAGACTCGATCATTGCCCCCCATCATTAGAAAGTAAAATATAAAACTAACTAATATAATACATAGAGTGACGGCATAAAGTCAAAAGTGTACATCAACATTGCTTTCGGCAAAAGACTATAAAGAAAATATTAAAATAGAGCTTTAGTTTATTATTTTCTTTGAACATGAATGATTCTAGTTTATTATTCCTTGATGAATAAAGCATAATTAAAAATTTGCTTGACAGGCTTGCTGTTGTCAAGATGTATACATCTAAATAAAGCTGAAATAAAATAATAACATTTATGAAATCACTGTGAGATGGAAGTTTGTATTAAATATTTGCAATTTTTGAATGCTGAAAATGCAGCATAGAATGAAATATGTCTAGGATTATCTTTCATGAACATTTTTGCTTTATTTTTTGTAGTAATTTCATTTTACTGTTGATTATTCCATAATTTTCTCAGCTCATTTATTTGGCTGTGTTAGTTTACCACTCGAAGATAAAAAGGAAATAAATATATGAAACGAAAAATCGCGCTTAATTTTAGTTCATAAAAGATGAAAAATGTAGGTGAACAATAAGAATAAAAAAGGTGAATATAATTTTAAAAAATACATGATTTTTCTCAAAAAACTGCTGATGTTTTATACATCTCAATTTTGTCACGCACAAAAGAAAAATTGATAACCCATATTTCCCACATGGACGACGAGAATATAAAACGGAAAACCAAATGCATACTTTTACAGAAACAGAATGTTTTATGTCATCTCCAATTTAAATTTATAATCTTGATTTAAAGTATTTACAAAGTGAAAAAAAATTCAAAATGCATATATTCACAGCATTATCTTATTTACCTTCATTTTTTAACGCTGACTGATATTTCGTGAATATTTTCATTTTTATTTAATATACATGGACAATACAAATCGATTATATGCATCAATCAAACTGTATTTTAAGCTGAATGGTTTAAAAGCTTTCGATTACTTCAGGAACCACAATATTCGAAAAACCGAAAACAGCACTTTTATATATTTTGAGTCAACGTATATATGTTATCCCCTATGAATTGCTTTTCTATATGATAATACAACCCACCTAATATGATTATATATGGTCCGCTAAGTTCGATTATTGAAATATTTTCATGCATCGGCACTAAATACGGTACTGATAAATAACTGAAATTGAGCTTGGAAAATCCATTAACGATTCCAATTTATTATCGATTAATCGCTTAATAGAATTCATTTACCATATAATTTTCCATTCTTAACGCTCATCTAACTTTTTATTATATCAATTGGCGTGAAAATACAATCACGTAATTTATCACTCATGAAAATATTAATTAACGAGAATGTGAAAACTACTAAAACGTTTTCGTTTAAAAAGTCTACGAATGATTTACATAAAACTGTTATATTCAATTTTAACATAGTCTTATAAAACCCTGCCTTTAGTTAAAAAATTACCTACCTTTCCACGTAAGTTGGAAAATATCTTGCTGAATTCAAATTGAAATCGCCGCTACTTTTAGAAGGCGTTATTCGGGATTTTCTCTAGTTTTACGTGTTATATTGCCACTTAAAATTTACTACGGACCCGCCAAGAGTGTCTCACTTGACCTTATTCATAGAAAAAGCTTCACATTCATTTTAGAAAACAACTTTTAAATAGACGCTTTTATTCTAAAAAGCATGGTTTGGTGTGATCCTAATTGAGTTAAAGTCGGAAAAATATTAACCTCGGTGTTGTGTTTTTATATGCAGTTATTAATAAAAATAAATTCACGAACCAATTAGAAATAGTTTTAACTTAAAACAATAATAGAAAACAACTTATTTCCTCTCAAAGCTTTTAATGGCTTTTAAATTATTTAGCTCAGCTTTTATTGTTACAAAATTGTAATTTAATTTTATGACAACGGGGTCATAATTACTTGCATCATTTGGGAACAATTTGGGAAGCTTTCTCTCCTGTGAATTTTGGAGAGATTCAAAATGGTTTACTAGAAGCGCATTGGAAAATCACACGTCAAATACATTACCTGATGCTAATGGAAACGAAATAGAAGAGAAATTGGGTCAAACTGAAGTCGTCCCTTTTGATACGTTTCTACTGAAAAACACTTAAGTTTAATTTTATAATAAAACTTTATTATTTATGCATATTTAGTGAGATTTAAACTGGAATAAATTTATGGAAAATATTTTTGATTTATCTCGAATAAAATTTTCCAGTAAAATGCCAAATAAAAAATTCATTTTGACACATTTTTAGGAAAATAAGTCATACGAATCGAAAGTAATATGTTACGAATTAACGATTGCCTTAGAAGATAAAATCAAAATATTTTGGCTCTCTAGAACTGTTAACTTTTAAAGAAGAAAAACGATAGTCAAGTAACTTGTTTACTTTGATTCCCAGGGAGAGAACATAATAAACTACCCTGTTTGGTGTATTCAGAAAATTTAATAATATTATTTCACATTTTCTTAAAACAATTTCACTCCGTTTGTATCTATTAAATTAAAATTTGTTGTTGTATGTAATGAACGTCGGTTTAAATTTTTAACAAAGAGAAAAACAGAACAATGAATGCTGTATGTACTTTTTAATTGGAATAACGAGGGCGGTAGATTATTGGGTGGGAAATTTAACATTGGGTTCAAATACACTACTGCTATGTAGTGCTTCTTTAATATCTTCAGATTGCGAGTTTTCTTTACTTTTTTAATTAACTTAAAACGTTCTTGTGTTGACAAAAAAATAAACGAATTCAATTTATTTTAAATGCACTTCAACGGCGAAAACTTCTGAAAGAGTTTATGTTTCAAACTAACTCTAGTGGTAAAAATGATGTAATCAAAAATGTTTGAGTTGCGAAGTACTTGAACTAATTAACTTAGTTGTATACATTTCTTTTCTTTCTTTAAGTACTCTCCAAAGTAAAATATAGCAAATTTAGGTTAAGAGAACGAGATGAAAGTACAATTGCTTATTTCTCATTTTCACTCGTTTGTTCTCCCAAGATCAATTTTACAATCTGAGGTCTAATTTTAAAATTAAGGAAATGAAAATTTTGCACTTGACACATTTTACAACAGTGAAATTTTTATGTACAAATAAATTTTTGTTGGTCACGCTATTATGTTGAGTCTCGTTAATCATTATTATTATCGTTATTTTCCTGGCCAAATTAAATTGTCTACCATCGGTAGATTTAACGAGGTGCGATTTCTATATTTCAGGAACAACAAAGTCATTCAAGTATACTTACTGCTGAACAATTGTTTCGTTATTTTCCTGTTAAAGTGAAAATTGGTGTTTCTCCACTTTCTATAACAGTTTTGCAGTAGGATATAAAACATTATCATTAACCCTTAGAAGGAGCCACTATAGAAGTTTTAGGAAGATTTTTATAGTGTACCTACATACCAATTTTACTACCAAAATAGATTTTTGAAAATGTCGGTTGCCGCACTTAAAACCTACTACTTGTGTATTAAATTGTATGGAAATCGTATGTAGTATATACAAAGGTCATTCGATAAAAGGTGATAATATTTTAATTTGTTAAGAAATGCATTAATAATAATTGGAAAAATGTGAAAATTTTTATTTTTACATAAAGCATGACATCATTGTTTAGGAAAAATTTTACAATATCTTTTCACATAAATGAGACTCAATGTTTGCATTTTCACGTCGAATATTGTTCTTGAGGTCTGGAATCGTTTGAAGTTTGCCGATATATGATTTTCTCTTCAGTAGCCTCAAAGAAAAAATCTAATGGCGTCAAATAGCAAGATCTAGACTGTCAATTAATATCAGCACGTTGAAAGTAAACGCGATCTTCGAATTTTGAATGCAATAAAGTTATTGATTCGTTTGCTGTATGCCATGTTGTCCCTTCTTGCTGAAACCACGTACTATCCTCAAGATTCACATCAATTAATTATGGCCACGAAAAATTAGTTAACAGATCAGGATAACGGGAACCATTAACACTAAGCGCTTGCCCGGCATCATTTTAGAAGGAATATTGTCCAATTACCCCTCTAATCCAAAAAGTGCACCAAACAGTGACTCTGCACGGGTTGTTCCTAGATCACTTGTGGGTTTTCAGCTCCATAAATTTGACAATTTCGAAAACCACTCCAGCCTTCGATGTTCTTGTGCCATTTGGGTACTTTTGCTTCTTTCGGATGGAGTGGGAATACCGCTTCAGCCTTGTTGTCGATAAGGGTATTTCTTAGTCTTCGTGATCTGAACCCAGAGCTGCTTTGATGACCTTGCCGTTTCTAAAATTTCTGCTTTCTAAATCCAAACTTGTGCTCAGGTATTATTTTCTTCATTACTAATATTGGTTGGATCCTTTGTAGCAATATTTTTTTAAATAACTTTAATAGTAAGGGTAAGAGGCTGATTGGTCTATATGAAGTGGGCTTTTAGGGTGGTTTACCAGGTTTAGGAAGTAGAATTATCTGTGCCACTTTCCATTGTGCTGGGAAAACATTTATACGAATAGCAGCATTGAAAACGTAGGTCAGCAGTCTCAAACCTTTTTCAGGTAACTCCTTTAGGATTCTTCCAGTGATGAGATTATACCCTGACGACTTTTTAGGATATAAATGGAGTTTAATCGCGTTTTCTACCTCTTTTAACTTAAGTGGTTTGATAAGATTTTGTTCGCATCCGAGCTCCATTGTTTGTTCCTCGTAATTATTTTCAACCGCTTCTTGAGTTTCCAGTGGAAATAGTTGGAAGAGGTTTGTCAAATGCTCAGCGAAAACATCCTCCGTTTCTGGTCGCTTCTTGCCCAACCGCCGTCCGTTTTTCTGATCGGCGGTACGAATGTTCTTGGTCGCTGTAAGTTCTTAGTAGCTTTCCATAAAGAGTAGTCTGTCGCTTATGGTGGTGATAAATTTTCTAAGTAATTTTGAACCGATTTGTATTTTATGTCATGTAGAAGATTTTTAAGTTTAGCAGTTGATTGATTTAGTTTTATCACTAGGGTGTCTAGTGGTTTGCCATAGTTTTCTGAGTTTTCGCTTCTCAGCGACATACAGCTTTCTTCACTTTGGGGGAGCAATTAGCGTCATTTGTAGAGTTTTGTGTAGGGGTAGATAACTCACATAAAACCCAAATGAAATAAGTAATTCCTAGCAATACCCTTTGTAATGCAAATGTCCAATACATCTGAATTTTTACATCTATCTGTTGGCCAATAAGTTGGATGTCCTGATGACAGATAGTTGAGATTTAATTTTGTTAATGTTTTAGAAAGATCTCTGGCACGGGGATTTGCAATTCTAGATTCCCATTATTGATGTTTTGCGTTAAAATCGCCCGCTGCAATAAAGCGGTTTCAGAGTGTTTCAAATAACTCCATAATCCCATCTTCTTTGATTTTATGTTTTGGTGGACAGTATACACAGTTGAAATAGTTATAGGACCACCCATCCCCTACACCATGGTACTTGCAGTTTGTAGTGTTCTTGTTGGAATTTGGATAGGTCATGGTGTCTAAGTGAGATTTTGATGATAACCGCAGAACCTCCGGGTGCTGGACCATCTGGGTGACGTGAGTGGTAGATTGAGTACTAGTAGTTTGGTATTTTTATATAATGCTTATTAGTGAAATACGTTTCAGACACCAGCATGATCTCTTGTTATTGTTTTATCTTGTTATTGGCTTATCCAATCCATTGGCGTTCCATGTTGCCATCTTTGTAGAGAATTAACACTAGTTTAATTAGCAAATTTAGCATTTGGTCAATTCTATCCATGAGTGTGATCATCACTTTTTCCATAGTATTAGTGTTTTGATTTTGTGTCATCTGGTGGGTTTGTTGTTGATTGTTATTATTTGTTGTGTTATTTTGCATTCATCCATTTACCATGTTTGCATATGAGATTCTCGAAGGGAAAGTTCTTGTTTGTTGTGGAGGGGGTTTTTTGTCAAACGTTTCTAATTACTTGTGGGTTCACTCGTTGCCACTGACAACTTTAACCGAATGTTTTTCAAGAGAATTTCGATTTTCTTGATAGATTTTCGGAATCACCAATAACTGATTTTGTGATTTGAGTAGATATTCTGGGTGTTTTTCACAATAGTTTGTAGTAGTTTGCCAATTTCAACTGCAAAAATTTTCATCATTTTGGTAACGTGTTTTTTACAACAACTATACGTTCGTCGATCGTGTAACATTTCATGATCAAATCGCATTATTTGTAGATGATGTATTCCAAATATGAATGCTGTCAAATCTATAGAGCGGAAATGCCGCGCAGTTCAAAATGACACACCTTATCGAATCACCCGTTAATAAGTTGACTACTTTTTTATTTATGGAGAATCGTTTTATAAGGGAAATGTAGATTATTCGAAACGTAAATACTTATTACCCTAAATTGCATGTTTTCAAATTTATTTCCCGCATATTGAAATTACTTCGGTAATTAATAAACAGTAACAGTACCACACGGTACAAAGTTTAATTTTCCTGAATTTGGGATAACTCCGGAAATTAATCTTGAAAGTGGTTGTATATAAATACAAAACTAACATGTGTAAATTTTAGTACCTATGTACTACTTCACGTTGAAACCGCTAGAATTTTTATTTGGTACCTATACCATAATAAAAATTGTAATAAAATTGCAAACTAAATTTTAATTATTTAGCATGATTAACAAAAATATTATTACGCTGAAAACCCTTTTAAAATTATTAAAACTATCTATTTTATTGTACTGCGCTTTTATGTGGAAAGTAAATGTACAGATAACAAACAACGCGACTGCGGATTTATATGCAAATACTTCAAATCTGAAGTTTAATTAAAAATGGAATAATTTATTTTATTTGTACAATTCAAATGCCAGTAATTTCTTGTATCGAAGTTATTGTGAAGCACCGTAAACTTGAATACAAAAGTTTTCAATTAATTAAGACGTAATCCAAAGCAGCCGACATCGTCAAGTGAGAATTTCTATTAATGCAAAGCGGGAAAAGATTAACTAAGCTACAAGAAAACTTTCTAGTGTCGAGGCATCTAACAATATTTTTTTAATTTAAATTTTGATTCCCTGAAACAAAATTGTAAATTCAGACGTCTAATATAGCTTTCAGTAAGGCGATACCAGAAAGTTGCAATTTAAAAAGGAATATTTTATGGTTGAATAAATTGTCTTTGATTATATACCATTGATTATAAATTTGAAAAATTTGCTAAAATTGGTATAATATTTATTTTGCTGCAAAATTTCTTTTATTTTAATTTTCTAAATTATTTGAACTTTAAATTTTCAACTTGATGCAAATATTTTTACACTTGCGTGGTTCTAACGGTACGAGATCGTTTGCTATCCAAATTTACTTTGCAGGCCCGGTCTACATAGACGTGATTTTAATTTTAATTTTAAATTTATTTTCTGTAACATTTTTTCTTTCTAATCTTTACTTTTTTTCTTCTCCTTAATCAATTATAAATTTACAGTTACTTTAATTTCTCTTCTGTTAATCTTTCTTCGTTATTTTACAACTTTGTTCTTTAACACATCTGGTTCCACTTTTATTCTAATTACACTTCAACTATTTTGATCAATACTTCAACTTGATTTTTATATTTTTTTATCTTGAAATTTTTTCAATTAATATTTCTTATAAATTTTAAAACCACGTCTATCAGAAGGGTTGAAAAGAACGACTAGAAATTAAATATAAAATTTGCTGATGGATCAGTGAGTCATAAATAATAAATTCACCAGTTTAACAAAATATCACAAATTATATGCAGAATTTTTACATAAAAAAATACAACATATTATTTCAGTTTTGTAGCATGACTGTATCCGTTAGGTGTTAAAACTGTGTGACGGATATACAGGCTACTTACAGCGTATAACGTGAATTCTGCACCACATGACCAGGGAAGCGTTTAGGTTATTTATAAATACGACTGCGTATATTTTTTGAGCGTCTAAACCCAGATTTGAATTTATTGGCACAAAACGTAATAATTCGATCTATTTTTCCCAATAAATTACTGCACTTAATTTCCTATCAAATTTGCGTATCTTTCTGAAATGTATAATCAATGCTACTGTTTATTTAATTTTTTCTATATATTTTGATTTTAACTTTGATTATTTTACCTTATCGCATTCAGCTCTGCCTTCAACTAAAGTGTCGCTTTTATTTGAATTCTACTCGTACACAAAATTTTTATTTCTAAATGTTATTATTATTCTTATCTCGACTTCTCTTTTTCATGATTAGCATCCGTTTCCCTAATTTACATTCACTTTAATTAAAGGTGTTTCTAAATTTCTATATTTTAATAATTATAAATTTTCAAATAATCTGTTAACGAACTTCCTTCTAATGTTAGTGTTATAATTTCATCTTCCAATCCTCAATTCTTATTTATTTGTAAGAATAAAAAAGTCATTACCAAAGAGTTCATGCAATTTCATTGTCGTCACAATTCCTCTGACTGAGGCAGAAAGCTGAGCAACCATGACCCACACTTATGGTCGCAATCCCCTCAAGTTTGGTCTTCTTTTTGTTTTAAGTTTTTTAAAACCAGAAACTTCTTATGATATGACGTTTTCCAGTCAATGACAAAAAAAGAGAAAAAGAATTAAATTTAAGAAAATTTGTAGATTAACCATTTGAGATGCAAATCTAATGCGCGAATAACAAATTTCCCATTCAAAATTCAAATATATAACATAATATTACATTTTCAAACACAATTTTTTTATGTTTGGTCTTCCTTATAGACAACAGAAAGTCTAGCAATAGATTATGTACAATAAGCAATCATATATAGATATATAAAACCAAATTTAATACTTTCGCAACGTTTCTTCTCCAATTCACTGATTTTCTTCTTCAAAAATTTAGCCACTTTCTCTGAAAGTATGAGTATAATATAATTAAATATATTATCATTTTCTTTGACGTCAGATTGTCTATTTTATCCTATATTTTCATAATCAAATTTTTTAATTTCTTTCTTTTTTTCTTAATAAACAGTTCCTTATTTTTGCATTGAACTTCTTCCACTTATTTGGGCTGATCCAGAAACATGCAATATTCTTTAACTAATATTGAAAATTAATATTAAATTTTAAACAATAAAAAACAAAGCTTTATGTTTTAATATTAAAACATCTTTGAAAAAGGCAACATGAAAAAGGTATTCATTAGCATACTGAATTCTTAAATATCGATATAATATTATCTTATATTTGTATGTTGGTGTATTTCCTAGAAGAGCCAGTTTTTGCTTCCGATTTCTTTGTTAACGGACGAAATGACTAACAATTTTTTTTAACAAAATGAGCGGATAACTTACTTTTAACCTGCTTGAAAAATAGTTTAATAATTAATTTTATATACTAGTACATAAAAAATACCCCCCGCCCCCCGAGGATTATTTAATTTAAAATTGAAGAGTATTAATATTTTCAAATAACACAATAATAGTTATATTATTTTATTTATATTTTGTGCACTTCCATTGAAAGAAGTTCCAAGCCGTCACTGCTAAAAAGACATACCATTAAAATTCAGCAAGGTGTAGCGATTCCAGATTTGGCCGCCATATTGGAAAAATTGCGCGAATACAGACATTTTTTTAATAAAAACAAATAACAACCACTTCTCGCAGTTAAAAATATTTATGAATATCTCAGTTCAGGTTTACTTTAGAGCAAATTATCTAATAATTGAAATGAAAAATAAACTCAATTATCTACAGAAAAGCTTTTATAGGTTTTTATTGTTTATCGCTCGGTTTCAGAGTTGCAGCCTTTAGGGCATGCGGTTTGCATTTGTCATTCTTTATTTATCAATTTCATCATTTTCACAATAAAATTTATGTTGACTGACCTATAAATGGAATAAAGAGAAATTGTTCACAGCAAGAAATTCAAATTTAATTTAATCGCAATTTAAGTGAAGAATTTAATCTCTCAATCCGTCCATTTATCTGAAGAAATTTTAACTAAAACTTTCCCATCAGAATGTTTGAACGGGTTGAACTCCTTGATCTTTCTAATTTACAATGAGATTTAAGATATATTTAAAAAAAAGTTTTAAGAGGTTTCCAGAAAACCACCTGTTCAATGAGGATTTTTTGCATTCTAAATAGAAAGCGCATGCCTGATAAAATGAGGCATACAAGGTAATCGATTGTATTTACAAAATACGATTTGAAACTGGGGGGCTGGGGGGTACGGAATACACCCCAGGCGATTTTGTAGCAATTTTCTTATTGCATTGTAAATTGATATTTTAGTACTGGGGATTTAAAGTTGTACATTTTTCATTTACTTGAAATTTCTTTCAATTTTTTAAGAAGCCATAAGAGAACGGCACAACATACTGGAATCCAGAGAATAGCTGATGGATAGCTGACAGCGCGGCTGGGAGCACTGCCTTAAGGGTAGATGGACGACATCTCTGATAACGAATTTCAGAAAATGGATGATGAGAGAGATATGCTTCCACCTCACACAAGCACTGTTTGGATATGGATTTTTCGCAGACTATCTGTACAAGTACCGTAAAAAAGATAGCGAAACTTACTTCTTCTGCGAACAAGTTGACACACCTGTCCACACTTTGTTCGAATCCCGGAAATGGAAAGAAGAGAGAGATGATGCGGAGAGAGCACTGCAAATACGGCTATATGAAGTGAATATGGTAAAACTTATTATGTTGCACAACGAAGAAAATTGACCAATGTATGATCGTGAAGATCCTGTCCAGTAAGGAAGAATATAAGCCTGAGGTACAACGACTCTGAAAAAAGAAATAAACAAGCTTCGAATGCTACCGTGAAGAAATGTCCTGACGTACCAGGGGCAGTAGAAATGATATACGGAGTGGGGTTTTAGTGGGTCAGAGCACCAGACGGTGCTCCAAACCCCACACTACCACGAACGTCAACTGGTGGTGTTTTGTGAAGACCCTAGTCCAAGTAAGATTTCCCCACTCCCAAAGCACAAAAAGAGTTAATCGTTCTTGTTATTATTTGTATGTCGTAAATTTTAGAAATAAACACTTTTGAAAAATCGGTCCTGGGTAGTCCTTCGAAAATGATGGAAAATCATATTTTCATATTTCTTTTATTTCCCGAAATATTTAGCAAAGAACTTAAAAATGAATACGCTGTACCTAGTTATTTTCTTGTAGTTCAGAAAATATTGTGGGTGAATCCTTTTTAAATCAATATCGATATATTTATGTATGTAATAGGTACATAAATGTTGTGCATAAACACTTCGATTTTATTCCAACTTGTTATTTATTATTATAAAGGTTCTTGGTTAACCACTGTAATCGAACAATGTAACAAGTAATTCAATCACTTGTTACACTTCCGAGTATAATCCACATACAATTGAAATCACGAAAGATGACCTTTACCTTATGATGGCCATAACTTACTATGTTCGTGTGATAAAATTATAATAAATTGCTCGAGTAAAATTATTGTCTTTTACGATATAATAAAACGTCAGTATAAAATATCAACAGTTATTAACCATGTTTTTAAAATAAAAGTAGATAAACGAAAAATTCCTAATGCATCTGATACACGCTATAATAATAATAATAATTTTTATTTCAATAATAATAATAATTTGTTTACACCATTTTCCTTCTCGCGGTTAAAATATTTTCAAGTGCAAGTTATTGAGTTAAAAAATTTAAGCTTTTAAAGAATATTTTTAAATTAACAAGCTGAAAGTAAAATATTTTCAAAAGGCTAATATTAATGTTAAAATAAATAAATTTTAATAGTTAGGGGTCATCCATTAATTACGTAAGGGTTTTTTGGGGGGGAGGGGGTATTGGATATCTTACGGACCCTTACGTGTAGGTCCGACGTATTCCTTACGTAAGTTTCTTAAAATATTTTTTTAAATTAAATTTAAAAATCAAATATAATTTTTTCTTTTTATGTTGGTAATTATATCCAGGTATAATGGAAATACCATATATTGAAATATATAGTACTTAAAAATCATTAAACATAGTGGCATAATAGTGTGAATTATAGAAAATGGCATCAAACTTTGGCTATCTTTACGAACGGTTTTTCATCTATGTAAATAAAAATGTAATTTAAATTTTTGTATTTATTATTATCTATCTATATATTAAAATGGATGTATGTGTGTATGTATGTTCCCTATAGACTCCTAAACCGTTTGACCAATCGGAACCAAATATGGAAGAGTTGTATTGAAATAGTGCAAAAATTCGCAAAGGAAAGGAAAGTTGATTTTGAGTAGCCTGCCTTCCTTTAAGGAATCTCGATAATCCATTCATGCGCGTCCCTGTGGGACGCGCATGAATGGATTATCGAGATTCCTTAAAGGAAGGCAGGCTACTCAAAATCAACTTAAAAAACAATAATGAATGCTGTCAAACTGTCAACCGATCGACAATGCAAATACGCGTGCACGTGCTTTACGTTTCTATTTGACCAATCTTCACCAAATTTGGTGTAGAAGTTATTTACAATGCTACGAAAAACATAGGCTACTTTAGTACCTTGGAGCGAGGCCGAAGGCCGAAAAACCACGGTCTACACGTATACCTGTGATACCCTTGAGTGAAGCCGAAGGCCGAACAACCACATCCGACACGGTCTAGATGGCCAAAGGCGGCCGGCAGGCCGACTGTGCCAGCTAGTATAATATATTATTATTCATCTTTTATAAATATAAGGGGTGGAGAGGGGGGTCAAAATTAATTTTCTTACGTAAGATGTGGGGGGGTTGCCACAATCTTACGTACCCTTACGTGGCGGGGGGAGGGGGTCCAAAATTACAAAAATCGTCCTTACGTAATTAATGGACGGCCCTTTAGGTAAATTTAATTTTTTAAAAGTTAATTTTAAGTATTTACTAATAATTAACATTTAATTATTTTAACATTAAAATATTATTCTTTTTGAAAACATAAATATCACATTGTTTTCAAAACAGTTCTTTTTTTAATTCAAATTTAATATAAAATTATATCAACAAAATGCAACATAATTATGAATAAACATGAAAATATTCTATCAAATCATACTATAAAATTTAAATATACATAGCTACTTTTAATCATTTTTATACTATACACACATACAACCCACGTTGTTCTTTCAATATTTTAGTAAATATGAACATTTTACATTTGTATGGTTAATATAATAGTTTGTTTTTCTGACATTTTCTGATCTATTTAACGTTTTAAATCTCCAGTTGTCGTTGGTAGATATACGATGGTAGTGACGTAGGCTCATCTTACTTGATTTCAACTGTAAGTCAAGATTTTCTTAAGGTATTTGTTACTGTCAATCAACTGTCAGATCATAAGCACAATTCGACAAACAACTGAGAGTTGCTCGATTATACTCGAAACAACGAGATTGATTGAAGGATAGCCAAAAACCTTCGTAGTGACAGAATATATTGGTAAAAACCTATTATGGTGCGTATCAACCCTATAATTCCTGTCAAAGTGTCACAAAGTTAGCATCAGAACGTGCAAGAAACGTTAATTTTTATATATCGTTGGTTTGAGTTTTCAAATAGTAGCATTTGCTATATTTTTACAACTATTTTTTGTAAAAATGATATATACGTGATAAGTCATAATAATACAACAGCTTCTGTAATTACAATTTATTTGTCATTTTAACAAATAATATATAAGAGTCAAAATACAAAATTTCATAATTTTATTAAAAAATAGATGTCGCAATTAAAAACCCTAATTAATCAGTTAAAGTAAATGGGCAAATACTACTTCTAGTTATTTTGTATATAGTACTGCAAAGCAAAGTTTGTTGTAGTTTGTACTTGGCAAACTTCATGAAGAGTTATTAAAGTAACTAGGACATTTACATACATTGCAGCTATTATAATAACCAAAAGTAGCATTTATTGCTCATAAAATTAAAATTTGTACTAAAAAGCGGTACAAGACAACAAAGTAGATTCGTATTCAGAATATGAACCATTTTATGTAAAATTTTAATACATGTAAAAGCATCTTTGCAATTTAATAAAAGTTTAAATTTGTATCTCACTAAAAAATTGGCTAAAAAACAAAGAATTACGTTTTTTGTAAAACTTGGATTCTCTCATATAATAAACAACTTTGCAACTGCATAAACCTAGTGTAGACCGTTTATTTAATGAATGGATAGCAATCTACCAGTAAATTAAGTTCTAAAACGTAGTTAAATTACAGTAGCACATTGATTACAATAATTAATTAAGAAAAATTAATGGTAAACTGTTTAGGTAACCTAAAGCTTTTAATTACATTTTTAATGTTAATTGTACATCAAAAGCTTAATAAATGTAATTAACTGCCTTTGTATGTTATACAAATTTTTATTTTAGAAGCAGCATAGCATAATCCCATTTAGCTTACCTAATATTTTTAAATAATTAATTTATAATACGAATATCACTAACTTTGATCATTTATTTTTCAGGATTACGGTTTTATAGGACCTCCAAGATCGTTTCGTACCCAGCAGGCCGCACAAGGTAAATCCCAAAATTTGTCTTTAATCTACAAACGACGGCTTAATTAAATTTTTGACTATTTTGCATAATAATGTTGTTTGGCTCAAACCGTATACGAATACAAATAAGACCCAGAATATGAAAACTTTAACCCCTCCAAATGATATAAATCAAAAAGTTCAATAGATGTCTTTAACTTGTACAGATTTCGAATAAGAAACTTGAGTCCAAAAAGTAACAGCACCTGCTCCGCTCGTAAAAATGTCTTCAGAAGCATTTTTATTTAAAAAAATTATTTTTTTCGTGTACCGCTATAAAAATATATTTTCTGCATATTTATTTAAAAACATAATAATCCTTCTGCTCTTATTTACGATACAGTGCAAATAAAAATAAATGTATTTAAGAAAACTAAATGAACATTCATACCGCCCTCTGCTGCCTAGGTGTTCAACTTCAGAACCTTCCCCTGAAAGACTTTTCAGAAGCAGGAAAATCTTAGGAAACTCTCCTCGAGTTAGACAACTACCGCCCCGTTGCGACGGAAATGTACACTAAACAAATCGATTCGATAATATGATTTACTTCGTAGTAAAAATTTTTATAACTTGAATGCAAAAGTTTCTTGATTACTAACTTATTGAAACTTTACATTAGAAAATGTTCACAAATACAGTTTTTTTAATTGCTGAATAGAGATCTATTCCATAACGATTTATATTTGAAACTATAAATGCGATTATGCTTCATCGTGTGGAGTCTTAATTTAAAATACGTAGGGTAGGCTATTAAAGCTGCAAGTTATAGTACGTAAAATTGTGACCCGGTTATTTACGTAAACTTGGGAAATCGATGCTTTACGTCATAGTCACTCTGAAACACCCGTGTTAGTTCAAAATATTTTTTAGCGGTTACTATTTTGAATCGATTAAGAAAAATGTGAAAATTTATTACCGCCATTTGATTACTTTAGAAAATGTTCTATTAATTTTCAATTAGGCTTATAAATATACAGTAGGATATAGAGTAAAGGGTGTCGTAAATTTTATTTACAAATTTATTTCTTAATAAAACTTTTATTGAGAGACAAAAAAACTTTCCGAGTTTTATGGGGTTAATGTGGTTTGTTACTACAGAACCCTCTATTTATTGTTAATTTGTATATAAATTGGACCCTATAAGAATAGATTTTTGTAATTTTCAGAAATTTAATTTATTATAAAAAAACAGAGGCATTCAAACTTTTCCTTTGCTGCAATTCAACAAAAAGGATAAAATTAATAAGTAAGTTCCAATTGCCATTTTTTTTATAATTTTATTTGGGTAACCTGTCATATATAAATATTTAAATATAGTTTAAAAAGCGGTAAGATACATAATGTTGTGTTGGAACTGGTAAAATAATAGAAAGGCTGCTTCTACGTTTATATCTTTATTATTGGATTTACAAGAGGAAAATCCCTGGTTTGAAAAATATCAAAGTTTTTTCATTATAAAACATTGTTGTCTTATCTTTTAATATAAAAGGAACTTTCGTAATATAATAACATTATTTTTAAAGCTAAAGTTAAAAATAACAATAGCAATTTTTAATTTTAATTAACTGAATGAAAAAAATTTCAAATTTATCAAGATAATTAATGTGTTTGTTGCTTATACAAAATGTTACTAAATATTATGATTTCATACATAACCTTTATTATGGTCGTGGTTTTATCATGCACTGATATCTGACCAAGTTTCAAGTGGACAATAATTTAAATATGAAATACTAACATTTTCTCAAAATGTGTCCATATAGTTATCTGTGTATAGTCGATGAGCAACTGCTGTAGCAGATCTGCTATTCTGCATTAAAAATAATCTTTTGGCTGCTTGGATCCAGACATTCCTCAAACCATACTTCTACAAATCAAATACATTTGGATATGGTGTCAACGCTTGATAAAGCCATAATACCCAGGAGAATACTGTGCTTAGTTAGCTTAGTAAGGGTGAGGGGATCGATATGAGGTTTCAGCTATACTCGAGTAAGATAAACACTATGGGCCTTATATTCATCCAACAGGAGAATAATGTGGGATTCCATCAAACAACTATTTATTTATTCGTAGTCCTTCATGATTCCCACTCGGATGAACTTACGTCTAACCTAAATAATTAATGACAATGTTTAACAGGAACAAGTAGGGTACAGTAAATAAAGGATGTCATCAAAATTTAAAAAAAAAGGTTACAAAAAAGACATTACTTTAAGTTTAATGTTGGGGGGGGGGGTTAAATCGCAATGAAGATTTTTTGGCTGCGATAACCAAAATGTAACGATAAAATGGATTTGTCTTAATTTCTTTTTTAATTTAATTTAATTTCTTGTGGAGTATGCCCACTTCTTGTAGAAATTTTTACGATTCTTTCCTTGCTCATTAAATAAAGTTCTTCCATGTATTTTGAAGTTCTAAATAATTTTCCTTCGCATTTTTCTCTATTCCTACTTTCTTTTCCAATCTGTCCGTGTTTCGCTGTAAGGTCTTCTCCCTAGTACAAACATACTGCTGTGATCCAAGCTACCGAGCCGACACAAAACATAAAATTTCTAACTTAATTCAATGTAACATTAAAAATTTGACCCACTTAAAACTACACAGATTCAAAAGATAAACTATTTGCACTATTTTTCAATATTATGAGGATATAAAGATCTCTAAAGATTGGAACACTTGATATAAAGCTGTAAGATAAATTCATTAAAGATATTGCCACATCAAAATTTAGTAAAAAAAGGATATTTAGGTCAAAAATAGTAGTTTCGTTGAATATTGTTATCAGCGGAAACATAACCAATAATTTGGTGACATAAAAATTGAATTTATTCTGTGAATAACTTGTCATGTGTAAAACTGATTATATCAAAATGTGTTACATAATCTGCTCTTTGTAATGATGATAATTTGGTTCTGTGAATCCATAAAAAGGTCAATAATGCTCAAGTTCGTTTGAAAAGGTGATAACAAATTTTGTGATAAGAAAAGATTCAAATATCCGTCTAAATTGTGCATACTAAAAGTGCTACTGTATTTAAAAACGTCTAGAAACCATTGGAAAATTCATCACATCAGAAATGGAAAAGACCCTGTAAATATAAAGAGATTTGGTTAATACAAAATTTGGTGAAGTACACAATTTGACTTACCTTTTATCAAAATCGACGAATTTTGGAAAAGTGCGCAACATAAAAGTCAGTCTTCTTTTAACGCTTGAAAGTACGGGACGCGTGTGGTTCTAAAGTGAACAACCCAAATTAAAATCATCCAGATGTTCAACGATGCCGAATATTTGTTGAAAGTTAGATTATGTGTATTATCTAAAATGGCTAACTATTAGTTGAAACATCTCACTACCAACAACGTGTTAAATTACGACTCACCTTTCGTATATCCTGGAAGCGAATATCTACAAACAACTCATTAGTACTTTGAAAATTTGGAACAACTGATCAACAAGTGTCAATCGTTAATCAACGTCGCACAATCACTTAAAACAGGAGCGACTTCACATCAACATTCACCGATACGACGTAGTTGAGTGCAACGCGACGAAGTGAACGCGCATCGTAATAGTGTTTAGTGCGCACGCCTTTTTAAACAGGCAGGATATTTGAATCAGGTATATGAAAAACTTATTATTTTATTAAATTTGGCCCTCAGCATATCAAAATAGGACGTGACTAACTAATAGCACCATCCTCATCAAAAATTTCAATAAACATTTTTCCATTATTTATTTTTCGACGAACAAAATTTTACTTAAAAAAACATTTAAACCCGTTAATGGACAGCGGAGGTTTTGAATTTAATTCAAACCAACAAGAGGAAGAAAGAAGTTTCTGGATCGACGCATTTCGACTTTATTTGATGTTTAATGATTGTAATTTTCCACAGATAAAAATTTATCTGAAAATTGTTGATGCGCTTGCGAATTAATTATTTTGGTCAATATAAAATTATTTTTGATTTAAATGCAACTTTTATTGATTCAACCACGACAGCTAAGTGTTTCAAATTTTGAGATCGTCAAAAACAAAGGTGAATTAGTTTATTTCCAAACAATTATTTTGTCAACAAATTTCAATCTTAAAGAGATTTATCTGAACTTCAATAAGCATCCCAGAATTCAACTGAATCTACAATACCTTGAGGGAATCTCAACTGCTGAGCTAAACTAGAGGGACAAGAGTGGTGAGTTTCTTAATAAATTTGCACCCTTGAAAATTTCAATTTTTAATAAAAAAATTTTTCTTACACTTTCAAATACAAACCCGAGGTGTGCAATTTTATATGAGAAACATCATAGCAATACGTATCCATCTATATCAACTTTTCTCTTCCATTTTCTTCTAGTTTATTGCACTGCGGTTACATTAATCTCATATCTTGCTAACTGATTCTCTTTCTTCTCTCATTCTCTAAATTTACAGTTTCATTTGCATTGCTACAATTGTTCTTGTTTCCCCATGCGATTGTTGGTTTTGCTGTCTTAGGTTTTTAGTTTTTCATTTACTCCCTCTTTCTGTTCCAGTACTTGCAGTTTTTATTCCAAGCATATTTGATTCCGTTTATTATATAAGTTTTTAGTATTTTACTTTGACATTCTTACCCTTTTACATTCTTTTCTTTGCCATTTCTCTCAATTATCTGTGAATATTCATCTTCCCCGCCGTTAGATCGCTTTGTTCCTCATAATTTCTTTTTTATTGTACCATGGTTTTACTTCTGCCAAATATTCTGTGTACATAACTTGCGAACTTGTGTGCTTTTGCGATTTTAAACTTTACTTGTATTTTTATTTCTAGAAGGTTTTCCAGCTCTGTCATAAATTTAAAATCATAAAAATTGGTCCTCTTGATTACTATGTTGTTTGTTCCTTGAGATTTCTCTTTGTTTTCTATTGCTTCCTCCAGTTTTTCTATTCTTGTCTTCATTTCTAGCTCTTTTTTTCCATTTTGCACCCTTACGCTGAAATATTTGTTTTAGATTGTAGATTTCCTACTTCAGCTCAGCTGAATTTTTGTTCATTTCTTATATAATGTCTTTAAACTAGATTCTTACTTCGTTCACTTCCATTGTAGGGGTTCTGCTTCTTTAAGTGCCGTACCTGATTTCAGACGTAAGCGACCTCTCTCCTATGTATGTGTTGTGCGTTTGAAGTATTTTCATGCACATAGGGGACCTACTGCTTAACGCGGGCTCCGAACCGCGGGAAGTGTATACATCACTTCATCTCCAGAGAGGCTGTACCAGGCAGATTACACCTCGGTGGTTTGCCATTGCCTTCCGAGGGGGACGGTCAGAATAAAGTTTTACTGAGCCCGGAGTTGAACCAGGTATTTAGCATTAGCAGCAACACACTAAACCGCCAAGCTGGCGACCGTCTCATTCATTTTGTCGGGGTTACTAGTTTTTAATTCACTCTACTTCCACTTCCATTTGTTTCTGTTCTGACGATCTACACCCTGAACATTAAAATGAAGTAAATGCCTCATGAATGAAGTCAAAGTTTGAGCACTAGGTAAAAGATGGCCTCCATAACTTCTTTTCAATAAACTTCAATGAAAGCGTACCAATTTTGCATACTGGGTACCAAACCCGAACATTTTGTGGGCTGTGCGATTGCTGCAAAATGAAAAGTTTCTCATCTAAAAAAACAAATTCGTCATCTAAGTGCAAATCAAGTATGAGAGAAACTCTTTGCTTATGCTTTTTATTGTACGCATTTGAACTCCATGGATTTGATGTTTCTTGTAAGTCTTATTACCAAGGTCCTTTTTTAGAATAGTCATCCTTGACGTTTGTGAAATTTTCAAGTCTTGTTCCAATTTTCGTGATGAGCGATGACAATTATGTTCTCTAACAACCTTAATGGAAATTAGAGAGCATTTTTTATCTAACACAACAGTTTTTATTACGAGATCTCGAAATTGTTTCATGTTGAATAATAAATTTCTGCTAACACTAATAATAAAATAAAACAAAAACAAATGTATTAAAGATCTAAATTTTAGACTGAAAATGTGGATTCGAACTTTCCATTTGAGGGGTATAATAAATGTTTGCCTTCGTCTAATTTAAGTATAATCATACACTATTGGGAAAGCAGAAAATCTCAGAAATCTCTCGCTTCTTTCGAGTTATTAAAACCCAATCTTCAGCTCCTCGGAAGATTGAATCAACACCATAACTAGAAATTTCATCTGTTCCTTGAGACTTCTCGCTCTATTATGTACTTTATCAATCGCATATCTTTCTGAAATAAAAGTTACCACGTTGATAAAATATCGTCTTCTTGATGATAGGGAAAAATGTCCGCTTCTTGGAAAATGTTTGAATCGACACCGAGCAAGATTTTTTCAGCGCATTATCTGGCTGAATTGATTACCCTGGTAGAACTTCTATTCTAAAAATTTAATTTATAAGAAATATCAGGCTTAACTCCTTCCTTATTATGAACAAAGGTTAACTAGGCAACAACAGTCACAAATGATCTAAACCGAGAGTTAAATTGGGTTTCTAAAATCGTGCCTAGTTCTAGTTTATGACTTTATATCCAGCCTTGAATCACTTTTAGATTCCAAACAAAACCCCGAGAATTGCCGTATCTTTGAGGTTATCTTTCAATCATCTCAAAAAGTGTAATTGAAAAAATGTCAGAAGAAAGATAGCTTTTAATTACAAAAAATATATTATGTATCGTAAATCTATGATGTGTTATACCATAACTAGAAAAGATTATTTTTTAAATATACCATAAAATCTTCATCTCATGATTTTACCTAAAATTTAATTTTACATAGAAAAATGCCTTCCTATCTGCTTGGGAACAATTTCAGCGATTTAATGTCAGTAGGAATTCTACGTAATTTCCAGGCACTATTTTGAACTTATAGCTAAATGATCAGTTAGAGCAACTATGTTTGATTAAATTGATATGTTTATTTGATTTGCTGTGTCCGAAATGGAGATGTTCAAAGTCGAGAGAGTTTTACTAGGGAAATAGTTTCTCTTTTCACTAAGAAAACAATTTCTAATTTCAGTTCCAGTTTAGAATTAAAAAAATTTAAAGTGTTAACTCTCTATCACTGTTGCTATTGATTATTTGCCTGTTTATTTTGTGTAACTTCAATTTTTTCTGTTTACAGTCTAACGCGTCATGACGCAAGCTTTTTAATTTTCATTGATGAGATGATGAGGGATCATTCTATTTGTCGAGATAAATTTAAAAATTCACGTCATTTATCCGTTCGAGCAAGAAAAGGATAGCGTAGAGCAATTTAAAATTTATTTTAAACCATGGATGTTAACATTTTTTAATCGCTTTTAATCGCTACTTTCGTACTAGCGCATCCATCAGCCTGATTTTATAAAGGTACGCGCGCTTTACAAGAGTAGTTTGTGAAAATAAATTTTCAATTAAAATGAAGTTTTCTTTAAAGCGAGGTTTGTTTCAGTTAATTAAATTTTTTGTAAGGATTGTTTTGAAATGGCAGAAAAGAAATTACAATTTCATTAAATTGTTAGGTATATGGAGCTGGCATTCCGGAATTTTAAAGAGTTTTTATGTGTATGTGTAGCGTCTTTCGTTTTCTATTACGTACCATTCTTTTTGTATGCTTACAAATATTACAACCCTATATTATAGCACATGCTACCACACGGAAATGTAAAAATGTTGCGAGTAGTTGCGTCTGGGGACAATAAGGCAGCGTTTTGGTATTACATCTAATACGCCTCTAGGCACCAAATTCTTTGCCGTTGTCCTACAAAGTTTGTTAATTAAATTTTTTTTGATAGTAAATTGCAACTACAAGGTAATGATAAAGTAATATGTGAGTTAAAAGTCAGGTAAAAGTCATATAGAGAGGTTTAGTCTACAAGGGATTAAGTTAAATGAAAGGATGTGACTGCATAACCGTACGAGGGGAGATCAATAGGTTCGGTAAAAACGATATAAGGAAAGGAGTTATAAAAAAATTCCGAAAGTGGTTTATAACAAAATCAAATAGAAGGCTAGTTTTCAAAAATTCAATCGATCCAAGTAACCATGGGACAGTTTTGGTATTTGTAAAAATAGAGAAACTCGAATTAAAATTTTTTAATAAAAAAAGGTAAAAGTGCAAAAGAAATACAAAAGATATGCTTGAAGTGTACAAGGAATCTACACATTCACTAAAAACCATTTACAAGTGAGTACGGTTTTTCAAAGCGAAACAGGAATCCTTAGATGATGATCACCGCGCGGTCAGCCTGCAGATGCATTCTGCGGATGATAAACGTCTGTGCCTATCTAAAAAATATCTCGAGACATCAATTTATCATATCGCGCATCCAATGCAAAACTAACATAACTCAAAAACGATAGTTTCGAGATAATGAGCCTTGAATATTTCACGTTGCGTTTAAACATCGCAATACTATCATAAAGTGGTCCCCATTGTTTAATATTGAAGCTACAGTTGTGAAAGTTTTACACTATAAAATATTGAATTTAATTAATATTTTTAATGTTCATAACTCGAAATCGTCATTTTTTGAGTTGTGTTGGTTTTGCATTGGGTGTGCGATATGGTACTATCCATACAATTCTACGTGATCATCTTTAGGTATCAAAAGTAAGTGTAAGATGGGTTTCACATTTGCTGTCTCCTGAACAGAAGTAATTTCGAGCCGAAAATTATAGGCAAATTTTGGAAATGTGCGAAGGTGGTGCAGGAAAACTTTTAAATAACATTATAATAGGTCATGGAAGATGGATTCTTTATTATGACCGCGAATTCAAACAGGCGTCCATGCAGTGGATAGAAAAGGGAATACCACCACCTAAGAAGTTCAACCGTCCGCTGGCAAGATTATGGCCACAAAGGACAAAGTGAAACAAAAAGTTTTACTTCTCCACGACAATGCACCAGTTCACAAGTCGAAAGTTTCACAGGCTGCTATTAAAATATGTGGCTTCGAAGAAATAAATCAAAAGCTGTAGGGACCCGGGGGTATGGAATACCCCCCAGAATTTCGTGAACAAAGGATGCATAATTTCAAACTCAACGTATTTCGTGATCAGACAAAACTACATTTCTTGATCACCAAATCCTGGGGGTTAGGTTATATTCGCATATCTACCCGTACACTGGGGGGTATTCCATACCCCCAGATCTTCCGATCAGCACTCTTACGGTTCAACAGTGTAATCTTTTAAAAGAACCACTGCCAAATTTGATCTGAAATCTCTAAATTGCTTTGTAAAACCGGGAGGTCTGGGGGGGTATGAAATATCTCCCAGTGCAAGTCTTACCCAACCCGGATTCGAACCGAGCGTTTGGCATTAGCACTAGAAGCACTTAACTGCCAAAGTTATGACCGCCTCTAAACTCGTACGCTGGGGGGGGGGGGGTATTTATACTCCCCAGATTACTTTCTATTCCCAAAAATAAAGAAAGAATTAGGACGGATGAACACTGTAAAAATGCTTGTAAATATAGATTAAAACACGTGTAATTTTTACATTCAAAAATATTCCATTAATAATAATGTAAAATTACGATTTCTCTGTAATTTTCTTTGTATATGTCATTTTACTTTGAAATTTGTGTAATTTAAAAAAGAAAAAGTGAAAATTATACAAAAAAATGTAAATTTACCAGTTTTTGGCATCACGAATGTAAAACTACATTTGAATATTGTACGTTTACATCACCGAAATAAATTCACGTAAATATACATTTGAAAACGTGTAATTTTTACATTCTAAATTACGCAAATATACTGTCATGTTCTGATTATCAGAGATGGGGGGTCTGATGTAATTGGGTTTATTTTGTGATAAAATACTCATTACTTAATATTCAAATAAAGGACCATCATGGTATTTAAATAATTACACCTGAATCTTCTTGGCACTTCCGAGTAATGAACTGCTTGCATCAATTCAATCTAAAAATACAACAAACGTAATTTTGTATACACACATATTTAGAAAAAAGATGTAAAAAGCAAAAGAAGGATTATTGGTTTTATTCAAATAGAATTTGGGAAGAAATAGAATATTAATTTATTTGTAAAAGAGTAGGATAGCGATAAAAGAAGTGTTTTGCGTTTCAAAGAATTTAGTGCGCGGGCTTATAGACGATTTTTGGTGGGATGGAAAATGGATAAGAGAGAAGCGAACGATCCGCCAGACAGTAAGGACGTGATTTTTTGAAAATTATTAAATGTTGAGAAATGGTTTAAAATTTTGTAAAGTTTGGATTTGTCAAATGTTGTTGATGATTCATGAGGAGTATAAATAAGCGTTAAGAAAATTTATGGAAAGTTTCGATTGGTTATTCAATGGTGGTTGGAAAATTTTGGTGACCGCTGACAAATTTTTTATGGTTATGATTGGAGATTGGAAAATTATTGAAGATTATGAATTTATGGACTTACCTGAACATTTATCCAGTAATCCGAAGAAAATAAATCAATCGTTGATCTTGTCTGGAGTTTTTTTCCTTGCATGGAATTGGAACCAACTTTATAATCGCTTTCACGCTGCCTGTTTCACTCCACATCGATGGGACCCGACAGTCTAGACTTCGGTAAGCCAATTTTGTGTCGACAAAGTTTATTAAAATCTATCGTTAGACAAATAAAGTTCGCGCGTGAACTTAAAAACGGGGGGTTTATAAACTTTTCTTATGTTATACTTGTAAATTTAATTTGTTCCAATTTATGAAAAGTCAGTCTTTTGTTTTAAATGATTATATTTTGTTTAATAAATTACAATATTGTGTCTACAAGTAATTACGTTTATTTTTGATTTAAATTTATACAGCAGTGAAGTCCAGATTAAGCAGGTGTAAGGTACAATAAGTTTTATTTTTTCGTTTCATTGAGGTTACTAATTTAAGGTAGCTTATATGAGTGTTTTGACTACATGGATGAACCCAATTTACGACCCTTAATATTGAGTTTTTCGTGCAAAGCTAGGCGGAGCATAATTGAATTAAGTGCCATTATTATTACCCACTATATAAGTTAAAATTTGATTTTTACAGTAGCAAAACATGGCAATACATATTGTGTAATATTCCATTAATAATAGTGTGAAATTAAGGTTTCTCTGTAATTTTCCTTGAATATGTGATTTATAAGTTAGGAAAGTTCCAACTTTGATTAGTTATATTTTACATGCGGTGCGAAAATTTACATTTAATAATGGCAACCTATATGTGGGGAACGGATTATGTGTCTTGTAACTTTACATAATACATAAGCAATTTTACACAATGAACAAACAATTTACACACTTAAAACATCAAATGTAATATTACAATGATAATCATGGGCGTGAAAAGTGATGTATGGTTATCATTGTATCATTGCCGAAAAATAAATTCTATTTCGTTCAAAAATATTGATTGATTTCCCTCCTAGATCGTATATAAATTATTTAATTAAAACTCTCCGGCTGCTCTTACAGTTCCATAATCCATCCATTTAATTGTTTCCATTATCATACCAATAATCCATACTTCATAATTCATAAATCTAATAATACTTCAAATAGATTTTATAATCCAATTTTAATTTCCATCGATTATACTAAACAACTTTAGTGTTCGAAAGCTTCTCTGAGTCTGTTCGTGCAGACCCCTCCACATATTATAATAAATGCCAACATCATAAAAAATTACAAATAATTCCATCCACAACAAATTCAAATTTCAAAATTTTAAATTTCAAAAGTTTTAAAAACACAAAATCATGGCAGAATATATTGGAAAGAATTTAAAATTTTATATAGATAATTTTGTAAGAGATTTTCACTATGTGAATTATATGTATCATATTTTATAATAAAAAATTATTGAATTAATTATAAAAATATAACAAGGTTTCTCAAATACCAACTGGATTTCTCAAATACTCGCATACAGAAATTTTTAAAATTTAATAATAGGAGACCGGGAATATATGGCTACATGGGTAAGTTGATACATTAAAAGAATTAATAAAACTACCGACAAAACCTTTTTCGAACAAATTATAAAAATTAAGAACTCCCCCAACTATTCACATATTTAAAATTGAAAACTAAACAACAATAATACCAGCCAAAAATTTATTCACTCGTTTTGTTCATAAAATCTGTTAATTTCATTTTATGTGTGGTTTTACAAATTTCAAGTGCTTCCAAATTAAGCCTCAATTAAAAAAGTTTTCATGCCCGACACAATGATGGTATTACAGAAATAAACATATTAGATGCACATAAAATTGTTTACTTTAACTAACCAGTTTTGTTATTAAAATTTACATAAAAGTTAATTAAAAGTTTTTCAGTTGCTCATTATGAAAAATAATTTCACAAAGTTGTGTTAAAATTACACTGAAATAATTGAAGAGTTTTTCAATCTTAGTTTTGAAAGCATTTTATATTTTTAAAAACCATATTTTAATTTAATTTCACAAGTATTTTATGTTTCATTGTTCTTGTCGAAGAAAATGTTGGACTGCTCATCAAGTCCGCAGAACTGCAAATTAATAAATAATTAGCATTTAAAAACAAAGAATCTACGTAAATGAAACTCGACCATAATTACAAAAATCGATATATTAATTAGAAATAATTATACCAGATCCCTCTATATTGTTACAGTTATCGTATATAAATTATTCATGAAAATTTATTATATAAACGCTTTCCATAAATTTAATAATAAAATATTAGAATACGTTCACGTGAATCATATTTCAGATAAAAATAATTAAATCAAAACCTCATCTATATGAATAAGCTATAAATTCCAAATACATAGTATAAAATGCAACTGTTCTGTACAGCATACATGCAAATTACAATTTTTTTCTTGTTTGAAAGTCGCAACAAAAATTTTACTTTTCATATTTTTATAAAATTGCAAATCAAAATTTATTGCTAAAGACATTCATTTAAAATAAGTAAGTGCTGCGGGGTAGCTACATTATGTTACAAAATTTCACTAATATTAAGTGGGTGCAGATTTTTCTTTCGACAGAGAAAGCAATTTTAAATAATATTAAGTACATTTTTCATCAATTTTCCTAAGTCTATAAGTAATGTAATATTTTTATGGGTATGCAAAAATGTCAGAAAATAGCCTTAAGAGTTGTAATACGAGTAGAGCCAAATATTAGTTTCGTTAGTCTGGGATAAAAAAACTACAGCGCGAAAAATATAACGCGTGTATAAAAACAGTTAGATTCTTGATCAAAAATATTATTTTGTTCTCTTTACCATTTATGTTGTCTGTTATATTGAATAAATTCCTGTAATTTAATTTTCTGTATAACTTTTTTATGTCGTCATTTACTTAATTATCCTCTTTGCTCGTTACTTTTTATATTTATTGTAATTCAATTTTGTTTTCTTTCATATTACTATTTTTTTTTCTATTTCCATTCAAATTTAATTCAATGGGAAATTCAAGAATTAATCAACACCTGGTGCATTCGGCGATAAAATTCGCCACGCAATTCGCTTAACTATAAATTTAATATAATTTTAATTTTAAAATCCTTCAATTTAATAACTTCCTTCCCTATAATTTTGATTAGCAATATCGTCCTATTTTATACCTTATAATCTTCTTTTAATAAATAATTAGTTCTCGGCTTCCTAGTGTTTCAAATAATATCTTACGATTGCGCCGATTATAGCGGGGCTTCATCAAAAATTTTGCAAGTTACAAAGAAATAAATGTTTGCTTTTAGAGGAGCGGATACTAGCATAAAAGACGCTTAGTTTAGGAGTAACCCAATCTTGGCGTAAAACTAATTGAGTCATACCTTAAAATGTCCGCATTGAAGTACTGGATATAAATCCAAAGTTACGACATCGGCCGTTTGGACTGACAAAAGTTATAGGCCAAAAACTAAAAAAAAAAAAAATTTCAAATAAGTTTAAGCTACCTTTTATCGCGCTCGCGATTGAAAACCACTATAGTTACTGAGATGATTTTAACACTATTATTTAGTATAAAATGTCTACTTTCCAACCATATATAAAAATATATTAATTCAATTCTAATCAACCCCAATTTAACATTATATAGGCAGCGGGTAATTCGCGTCAAATTTATTTGGTTAAAATGAAAAGTTTTTCTTTAATAATATTCTTTTGAGATCGAAATCTAAAAATTCCTATACGTGACAAACAGCGCAATTTCATAAGGAATATTTCATACGCTTACATTATATACTTATTTTGCTAAATAAGAACAGGGGAGCCAAAAAACCAAAGTCACAGCAACATATTCCGCTTGATACCTCTTTCCCCACGACCCGCGAAGATACCAACTCATTCGCTTTCATTCATAATTTTTGCTTGCAGATACATTTTATTTTTATATTAAACATTCCATGAAACTTGTAATATTAAAATTAACTTTAAAAATTAACCACTAACTAACAACAAATAAAATTATTTTTCATGACGTTTCAGGAATGTTTATTTATTGTTATAGTGGTGACCAAGATGCTAATTTTTAATTATAAATATTATAAAAGAACTAAATAAATACATTTTATAATGCACTATTGTAGGTTTCCTTAAAATATATGATTTTTTAACTATTAAAGATATCTGACTAACAATAAATAAACATTCCTGAAACGTTATGAAAAATAATTTTATTTGTTGTTAGTTAGTTAGTGGGGAAATATCAAGGCAATATAGGTGCGGTAACTAGGAGAGGGGGTTACAGTTGACTTATAATCTCGATGTATCTGGTACGAGTCCGATTTTGACTATCTGTTCTTAAACTTTGAACAGTAGGTTCCCAAGTAACATTTTTCCCTGTGAAATTAAAATTTCTCTGGTAGGTCCCTGGCAAATACCTGGTAGGTAACTAAAACAGGGTTTACGGCTTTGCCTGTCTATAGGGATTTGTCAGGTACCTGTTAGCATGTCCTTTGTAGGGCCCTATTAAATGCTTGCGCTAGGGATTTGCCAGGTAGCCAAATACAGGTTCCTTGTAGGGCCCTGTGAAATGCTTGCGGTAGGGATTTGCCAGGGAGTCATATACAGGTTCCTTGTAGGGCCCTGTGAAATGCTTGCGGTAGGGATTTGCCAGGGAGTCATATACAGGTTCTTTGTAGGGCCCTGTGAAATGCTTTCGGTAGGGATTTGCCAGGTACTCATTTACAGGTTATTTGTAGGGCTCTCTGTAAAATGCCTGTGGCAAGTTGAACAACCAATAATAGAAAACCTTTGATTATTAGACCAATCAAAGTCGACATCGACGTCAAAGTAAGAAATTCATCGCAAAAACTTTGAAAATATCGCAAAAAAATAGTAATTTTGATGTAAAAAAAAAATCGTTCTACAGTATCGTTTGGAATGTAATTCTAGTAGGTTGTAACGAAATGTCGGAGGTATCATTTTTTTTATGCTCCGAGCAACACATGCGTTACACTTTGAAATGCAAACAAGTACCCACGAACGATGTTTTCAGGCAATTATAACAACTTGCGATGAAAATTCCGACAACATTTTTTTCTCTTTTTTTCACTTTTTTATTTTACGAATACCTGTACAATTACATTTCAAACAATACTGTACAACGATTTTTTTTTTGCATCAAAATTACTAATTTTTTTGACGTATTTTATGATTTCAACCCACGTGTTTGAAAAACATTTTTTTCGCTTTTTTCCATTTTTTATTTCACAAAACACTGTAGAATTACATTCCAAAGGTTACTGTAGAACGATTTTTTTTTTGCATCAAAATTACTCATTTTTGCCATAATTTCCGATATTTTTGCGATAAATTTTTTAAATTTACGAAAAAAAAAAAATTTTTGGCTTCTTTTTTGTAATTCTTGGCTTAGTAAGAAGTAAGAAGACAAAAAATCATTGAAAACACACGAAAATTAAGAAAAATGTCATTCGATTCACCGAGTACAGCCCTCTGCGAGTTTTATTACAAGTTACGATGAAAATTGGAACAGCATTTTTTTCCTTTTTTTTCACTTTTTTATTTTACCAATCCCTGTACAATTTATTACATTTCAAACAATACTGTACAACGATTTTTTTTGCATCAAAATTACTAATTTTGTTGACGTGTTTTATATGATGTCGAACGGTCGAATCCATTTTTTTTCGCTTTTTCCATTTTTTATTTCACAAAACACTGTAGAATTACATTCCAAAGGTTACTGTAGAACGATTTTTTTTTTGCATCAAAATTACTCATTTTTTGCCATAATTTATAAATATAATAATAATATTACTTTATTTGGTAATTTACTACCACTATTTACATCACAAACAAATTCATACAAACAATAAAGAAATAAAAAAATCAGTTTACAAAAAAAAAAGATATCCATCCTAAACAATAAAGAATAAACATTAAATCATTAACCCCTTCTAAGTAAAATGCAAACTAACATAATTCTTAACATTCCTCTTAAAAATTTCAACTCTTTTCTCCATCTTAAGTGATAACGGCAAGTCATTAAATAATTTTAAACCACTATATAACAACATATTTTGTGTTCTATTATTCCTAAACAGATTCAAACGAAAATCCTGGGCATTACGTACTTGATACTTATTCACATCTGCCACATAAGTAATATTGTTGCACAAATACGACGGAAGCATCTTATTCTTCAATTTGAAAACAAACATCAAAACATTAACTACAATTCTTTGATAAACACTCTGCCATTGTAATGTGACTAGCAACATACTTTTGGATATAAAACGACCTACTCTTAAAATTGTTCTCATACCCCTATTCTGTAGCTTTTGTAACCTATCCAACATGCCACCATTGCCCATAAACAGAACAGACGAACAGTACTCAAAATGAGGCTTTATCATCACATTAAAAATCCTAATTGCGCTCAAAACCGATATATTCTTCCTAATTTTCAAAAAAAAATGCAATTTCTTCGCTATTTTTTTACATACATAATCAAAGTGACTCTTAAAGTTCAATTTATCGTCAACAACTACACCCAAGTATTTCATCTGACTAACCACCTCAATCCGAGTACCCTCCATCATAACATCACGAGTTCTACCCCTACTGTCATTTACAATAATACATTTTGACTTACACAAATTAAGTTTTAGTTTATTCATTTGAAACCATACACTAAGTTTCTCTAACTCTTGATTAATAACCCCAACGCAGTCATCCACATCATCACCACAAAAATATAAGAGCGCGTCATCCGCAAAAAGAACTAATTTTGCCCTATTAATTACATTATGCATATCATTTACGTACAACAGAAATAATACCACACCAAGAACCGTTCCCTGCGATATATTATTTCCGATATTTTTGCGATAAATTTTTTAAATTTACGAAAAAAAAAATTTTTGGCTTCTTTTTTGTAATTCTTGGCTTAGTAAGAAGTAAGAAGACAAAAAATCATTGAAAACAAACGAAAATTAAGAAAAATGTCATTCGATTCACCGAGTACAGCCCTCCGCGAGTTTAATTTATTACAAGTTACGATGAAAATTGGAACAGCATTTTTTTCGCTTTTTTTCACTTTTTTATTTTACCAATCCCTGGACAATTTATTACATTTTAAACAATACTGTACAACGATTTTTTTTGCATCAAAATTACTAATTTTGTTGACGTGTTTTATATGATGTTTTATAAAAAACATTTTTTTCGCTTTTTTCCATTTTTTATTTCACGAAACACTGTAGAAGTAGATTCGTTACTATAGAAGGATTTTTTTGCATCAAAATTACTCACTCACTCACAAAATTACTCACATTAAATTTTTGTAGTCATAAAGCAATTTTACAACTAAAATAACAACAGCTCGGTGGCACAGAAGTTAACGCTGTCGGACAATCAAGGGAAGGTTTACGGGTTCGATCCTCGCCAAGGTAAGATTTTATTTCTAATTTTCAAAATTTAATTCCAGACTCCAAGAAACAAAGAAGACGACAACATCATGAGATATATCACCACCAACAAGTTCTTACTAATGAGAATAAATAATGAGAAATGGGTAAAATAAAAAATTATATGTTGTAGAGTTAAAATTGTTAAAATTAAAAATGTAGCAAAAATTAATTTTTTTATTATAAATAAATTATTAAATAAATAAATTTTATAAACAATAAATTTAATTATAATCAAAATTTTTTTGCACCCTGTTAATCGCATATAATAACTCCCTGGTAGATCCCTATAACAACTCCCTGGTAGATCCCTGCGGTAGGGACTTACCAGGGCCCCTGTGAAAGGTACTTAGTAGATCTCTAGTAGAGGCCCCTAATAGGTGGTCCATTTGCCCCTGGCGCAAGCCCCTACCACAATCCCAACTAGGGTTTTAGACAGGGACAGGGACCTGTGAGATTTGACTGGTAGGGATTTGCCAGGGGCCTACCAGGTTAAAAATGTTGCTTGGGTTCCCTTATGTATTTTAAAATATTTTAAATGCACATCACATACACAGGAGAGACGCTCACGACGTTGAGCGTAGAATATCCATCGGTATAATGGAATGGGAAACCACGATTCCATTCCTAGTCACTTCGGATACACTTCTATGATCTGAAATCTCTGACGTCCCCAAAGTCTAGTCAAAGTCAAGATGATTGATTAATCATCAATCCCAAATAAATCACACAATGGGGATGCTTTTCAGTAGTGGATTATGCAGCATTGAATGATGATATAATCTAAGTATATTATACACAACTTTATTAACTATGAATGGATCTCGATGAGATAATTGTTTTCCTAAACACCGGCACTTCGTAAAGCGCTGGATAGTGAAAACTCCACTGTCCAATTAGTGAAACAATTGCATAAAATAATTTTTAAGTCACAACTCAAGCAGTTGACATAATCCGGATTCGAGCAGTACTGCGGCGTATTCTTGAATAAGTGGTGTGATCTTGAGTCTAGACCAGCGAAATCAATCACTCATAATCGCTATGAATTGAGAAAATCATTAACTTTTTCTTGCTATTTAAGAATCCATTTAGAAACTATAATATGTATATTTTGTTTGTTTTAAATAGCTAAATAATGTTTAAACATTTTACTGCAAAGTATAATAATGGCAATGTAAAAAATTTTCTAAATTAAATGCGATACTTCAACCATTTATATATTCTCACTACTTGACAGGTGTAATAAAAAATAATAAAATAGCAAACAGTAATAAGACGTCGCAAGCTGGGTAAATGAAGTTACAGTAGACCGTCTATTTTCATGCTTTGGGGTTGCGAAGGTGGGCAGTTCCCAAGAATTAGGAAATAGTGAGAAAATACATGGGCCAATCCGAGTTGCAAGCATCTTTCCATAATAATATGTTATTTAACCCTTTCATGTTCAAGCTTCTATATAACAAGACGTAATTATAAACTCTATAGGTACATACATATTATAAGTATGAATAGAAACTTATAATTTACAGTGTTAAGTAATTTATTTGAATTGATCCAGTTTTACTTTTTTACCATCAGCTAAGATAAAAACTGAACGAAACATTATTTTATATTGACTTTTGAAAAAATAAGGGCAATAAAAACAATAACAATATATAACAAGGGATTTTGGAAAACCCACTTACTTGAACATTATTACAATGTAATTGAATAACCACATCCTTCGTTGGGCTTTAGAATTTCTATAGTTCCTTATCGTTAAAACTGCTCCGTAAAACTGCAAAAACAGTTGCAGGCTTAAGATAATTATTCCCTAGTGACTACGTTTTAAAGAGGTGTAGGGAATCTGACAGTTCCGACATTATAAGTGGAGGTATTTCCGTCTGCCAGGTGGTGGACGCCAGAATTTAATCACGCTGAGTCAAAATAAATAGATAATACATCACATAAAATAAGCGTAAAAAAGTTGGCTCATTTCTTTGATGGTAAAGGGAATGCATTATTTACTCAGTTTGCCAGAAGGTTTACACTGTTTAAAAAAATTTCTGGGCTGTCAGCCCAGTAGTAGAATGTTCGACACTAAAGTGAAAGTACCAAATTTGGTTCCTGTCAAAAATACGTAGCAAAATTAAAAGTTGCCTCTATGCTCAACCTGCATACAGCAGCTGTGGTGTCTAAATGTTGAAACCTTTCTTCAGCATTTGTAGTTTGGAACCGAAGATAATAGTAAGTTCTCCATGCTCAATTTCAGGAGAATATGCGGCAGAGAAAGAAGCTATTTTCAGTATAGTGGGCAGTACATAAGGCTAAAGAAGATAATAATCTGACTAATCGTACTTAATCTTTAGTCCAAACCCAAGTAACACCAAAGTCGGTTTTATACCGATATAGCATTGATATGGTATGGTATCAATGGTATACCATTGGACGTTGTGTAACCACTTTACTTAAATAATTTATCTAAGGATAACCACTTCCTCGTTAGTTGTTACAAGTCCACTTTGATAACCGTAGATGTTGAACAGGTTGGCTAGCTCTTGGTTTTTTATGCCTTAGTCGTAGAGCGAGGGTTACTCTGATGTATTGCGAGTATTTGGGGTTCGGTATTCTCTTGCTGCTGATACTAAATGCTCGGGGCGCCAAAAGGGTTAATAAACAAACACCGATGCTTAATCGTTTAATAACCATTTAATAAGAAAACATAAAAATAAAATTCTTGAGTGAACAGAAAATAAATCGTACACTTAGTGTAACTTAAAATGACAATAATTGAACTTAACGAAATCTCTTGGTACAATATGAAAAACTTATTACTACAATAATTAAAATATTTACAAATAATTGAGTGTTCGTCTGAAAAGATCGTAGCCTCGTCTTGACGAAGTCGTGACGATTCAATAACCAAAGCAAAAATGTTAATGGAAGCAATAGTACAAGTTGTTAGCAAACTACCAGAAATAAAGGTTGTTAACACAAAGCAAACCAAATTTATATTGTGAGTAATGCAATTACTCACGTTTACGATGGATACAAATTGCACGTAGCTGGAATCCACAGATCTGTAGGTTCCCCTCTCGGTACATTCAATTTCTGAATAAGGTTCTAAAAGAATACAACACATATACAAATCGATAAGCCAATTGTTAACAAGCAAACAATGAACTTTAAAGTTCTTTTCTGAAATCTGAATAATAAGTAATAAAATGTGATACTGTGTTTCTTGGATGTTGATTTTCCAAATGGATGGATAATTGAAATTAGCTTCTGCTTCAATTGATTTGAATTGATCTTTATCGTCAACGTTTTCCTCAGTTTTTAAATTCCAAAAGTTTGTTGTTGTTTGAAATAAATTTACCACCATTAATCTGACTGCGCAGTGCTCAGGAAAAATCCGTTTACTACTGCGTCTATCGATTGGAAATTTTTGATGGCGTCTTTATTGGGTTTCCAATTTTTATAAATCGATATTATTGATTATAGAAAAAATTGTTGGATCGAAATAATTAGCTCGAATTGTCACTTGACATTCGGTGAACGTATTACACTAAAACTTGGTTCGTAATTTTCACTAATTACTTTAAAAATACTCAAAAAACTAGGAGCACGAGATAGTATGTGTATTATTTGCGACTTGCTAAACGCTAACCCGGATTGAGCATAAAACCTACAGGCGAGTAACTTCGACGTATTAATACGCCGTGAAAAGTAGTACTAATATAAAGTTGGTGGCATTTGATTTTATCGATCTTTTCATACTAAATAATAATTATATACATGTTAGGAAAACTAAAGAAAGGTCGTTCGACAAAAATAGTTAAATAAAAATATAAAATTCGGAATAAATTTGACCGAGGCGTTGATTGGTCGTAAATTGACAACAGGGTTGGCATGGTGACATTCTGGAATGTTACAGTTGATGTTACTTGGAAAATGTTTTAATAACAGCGGGCATTGGCAAACAACTAATTTGATAACCATGCCGTTATTCAAGCAATTGTTTACGAGAAATCCCAATATGCCATTGTATTTGCCAAGATATAATAAGTTAATAATATGAAAATCCAGAATGCCGTACATAAGGAAAAAGTTAACTGTTCCTCCTCCACTATTTTAGAGATTATGGTAAATGTTCTCACATAAGATACAGGCGACAAATCTCTCCAGTCGTTTAGCTCCTTAACAGAAGCATCGTGATTCATCTCTTTTATGCATGTGACATGCGTTCAATATGTTCTCGCATACATAGAGGACCTACTTGTTTAACGTGGGCTCCGAACCACGGGAAGTGTAATACACTTCATTTTGAGATGGATTCTCTTGGCAGATTACCCCGGTGGTTTGCCATTGCCTTCCGAGGAGAGACGGTCAGAATAAAGTTATTACCCTGCTCGGATTCGATCCGAGCGTTTCGCATTAGCAGTAGACGCATTTAACTGCCAAAGCTATGACCGACTCTGACGGACTATGACCAACGATAGGCGACAAATATGGCCTACCTAAACTTAAAAAGCTTATAACTTTTAACCGTGGCTATTCTGCCGTCATTAGTTAAATCGTCCTAAGTAACAAATTGCTTTTCGGGGAAGAAATGAGTTTATATGTATGTTATTCAGCCATTTTCATATCATTTAACAGAAATTTAATTTATTAAATATTATTAAATTTATTACATTAAATACAATTTTAATATGAAGAAATCTTTATAACATATTATGCATAAGGTCAGTTTTCTTCCGAAAACTACCTGGTTAGTTAGGACGTTTCAACTTAGCACGGCAATATTTGCGTGTACAGTTTTCACAAAAAAGTGAGCCAGTATTACATTTGGATTATAATACCCATATGTTTGGGTTATATGGCCCACAATGAAAAATACCTAAAAAGTAAAGGAAAGTAACTTTTATATATTGTTTGGACTTGGACGGTAGATTGTGTAATAACGCTGTGCTGCTTGAAAGTTGATGGTGCTGCCACTTCAATTTGGGGGCAAAAAAAAATTGGACAGTGACTTCTCAGAATTAAACAGAACTATGGAAAAAAGTGGACCGTGGATGAAAAAGAAATAAAATAAATAATAAAAGAAAAATTAGAAACAATTGACGAAGTCAAAGAAGAACAAAAATTAAGAGATTATAGATTTGCATTGACGTAGACCACAACGGAAATGGTATTGCATGAAAAGATGGATCATAATATTGAAAATGAAAAAAAAAGGTAAACACAGTTAAAAACCGAGCGAAAAAGTGAGAACACATAATAAAAAATAAAGTGCACACTGTCAAAGTAGAAAGTAGAAAAAAGATCGATCAGGTATTAAACGTTTGGTTCAAGAACTAATCTTGGGTTTTAATGCAGATAAGACAACAAAGAATTATGGTGATGGCAGAACAAATAACAAAGCATTCATAAAAAATTTAGGGCAAATCGCAAATAAATAGAACATGTCTCAAAATTAAAAAGCATAATTAAAACAATGTTAAAAGAAATTAAAGATTATCCCAGACCAATAAAGTTGAGAACGTTGAGAGGATTTCTTGGCTTCATGAACTACTATAAAACATTTATTCCAAATTATTCGACAAAAACGTTACCTTTGTTGGAGTTATTACAAAAGCATGTTAAATGGAAATGTGATGACAGAATAGAAGAAGCTTTTGTTGACTTGAAAGACAATACAATCTAGTTATTCGAAAAAAAATTGAAAGTTGTTAAACATTATAATTTGTAAATAGTTGGATATTATGTGTAAAAATGATGATATTGTTATGTAATTGATGATTAATTTTTAACAAAAAACCACACAATCGTATGATAATCTTAAATTTAATTGGGAGCTCACGATGTTCAGATACCAAATTTAGGATTATCCGAGCAATTTATGCGGTGTTTTTTTGCAATTTCAACGGTGTCGGTGTTTGTGTAAAACTGTGTGTTTGCAATTGTCATTTTTGAATTTTAATCGTTGAGGAATTTTGAATTTTTATTTTTAAGTTGGGAAGTTTTATCTGCTGATGGCGGAACGACAGTTTTTTAGAAGATTGGTAAAAACAGGAATTGGTTAACAAACGATTTGTATTTGAAAAGTGTTGTGACATATCGGTGCACATTTTGTAGAAAGGCACATAACGTAGCAATACACACGCACAATTCAATTATAATTATAATTAAATTTCGTTTTAATTACAATTCAATTCATTTTTTATTTACGAGGAAATCGCTAGTTATTCTAAAATATAAATATGGTAGTTACCGAGTTTTACCTCTAAACTGACGATATGTTCAAGTTTTTCTCAGATTATTTTTTAGAATTAAAATATGCAACTTTACCCCAATCAGCACAGGAGTGACTTGGCGTGAATAATAATTTCATACGAATAATTTGAGTAAATTGTAGTAGGGTAATCTTGGAAAATCTTACGAATCATTAGGGGGGTCAAAGAAGTTTTGTTTTAAAATATGTTAATTGAAACCAGTTCGTATTCATTTTTTGAAATCAATTTTTCATATAAAAAATTAACATTTCATCAATTATTAAAAATTTGTATTTGTAATAAATATGAAGGCACAGGAGTTGAAAATTTCCAAAATAATCCTTACATACGGTAGGGGGAATCTAGAAATTCTTGCGTACCCAGATACGGGAATGGAAGAGCTCTAAAATTTCAAAAATCGTCCTTACGTAATTAATGGATCCATCCTTTTCAATTTTGACTAGAATGACACAGAAACTAAGCATTATTATGAATTATTTTTTATCATTAGTAATTATCTGCTTAATTCGGTTAACTTTTACAAAACTTATTGATATAAGGAACGCAGACAATTATTTGATAAATTGAATTTTATGATTAACTTGTTTTTAAACAAATTTTAGAGATATTCCAAAAGTCAAATTAAGGATTGAAAGCTTATTTCTGCAAAAATTGGTGCCTATTCAGGTAGTAATTAATTTGTGTAATAAGTAGGACATTCTTCTTCTTCTTCAGGTGCCTATCCGTTTCGGATGTTGGCTATCATCCTGACTATTTTGACCTTATTCACCGCTGCTCGGAAGAGTTCCGTGGTCGTCATAGAGTACCACGTTCTCAGGTTCCTCAACCAAGATATTCTTCTTCTGCCGACGCTTCTTTTTCCAGCTATTTTGCCTTGTAGAATGCATTGTAGCAGTTGATATCTACTCTCATTTCGCATTATGTGACCGAGATACTGCAATTTCCTACTTTTTACTGTGTTCACAACTTCAAGATCTTTATTCTTCTAAGTATCTCTCGGTTTGTCACACGTTCCACCCACGAAACCCTCAGGGTTCTTCGGTATAGCCACATCTCGAACGCCTGGAGTTTCTTTGTAGTGGCTTCCGTCAACGTCCAGGCCTCCAGTCCATAGAATAGTACAGGAAAAACGTAGCATCTCAACATTCTGTTCTTTGTTGCTATCGTCAAGTTATGGCTCTTAAACAGCGCAGACATTCTAATAAACACACTTCTAGCTTTCTCGATGCGACATTTAATTTCTTGGGAATGGTCCCATTGTTCATTGATGATGGTGCCTAGGTATGTGTATCTACTGACTCTTTCTATTATTTGGTTGTTGACTTTTAGTTGGCAGTTTGTGATATTATTCTTACTAATGAATATGAATAATATTATAAATTATACTATTATGGTATAGAAATAAAACTATGTGTCGGGGGTTTAAATTATTACAGCTTAAGAAACTGTTCAAAAACGTTTAAGTTCTTGTCCCGGTCTTACAAGAACACGTATGTTTCTGAAATTTTTTAAAAATCGATTTTCTTTATCTATATGAATTATTGGTATGCCCGATAAAGCCGCTTAATTATTGTTAATGAAAGATGAATCAAAATGCAGCTATCACAGCTTCGCAGCTATCACAGATCAGCCCAAGTGGAATTGTCCGCATTCTCCACATTGCAAGTCCGCAAAACTAAAACCACGAGTTCCACATGGCTAAGTCCTCTCCTGCATAATCTTGTAATCTGCATAATTGAACTTACCAGTTTAATCTCCCTAATTTCATTTTAATTTCGCGTATTAAATTAAAAGTTGTACTAAAATTTGTTTTACTAAGAACATTTTTAAATAATGTGCTCGGAAAATCTCCACAACGTTGATTTTATTTTCAATAGTAAAGTATAAGTGCTGATGAGTACATGCATGTTTTGCAAATACTCGTAGATGTGTTTTAAATTTTCTATACGTATTCACGACTTTTCATTTTAAATATTAATAAAAAAAAAAATTTCAGAAAAAAGAGTTTACAAAAGTACAACATATATCGTGTCGAGCACCACTTAAAAAATGTTAACTTAGCTTCGCATAGAAATGCTTTTCAAGTAGATATCTCTATTTTAAAACATGTATACCGGAGATATAGCTTACCCTAACAAGAAAGCCAAAAAGAAAGCATGCTACGCGTATAGAACGAATATAAAGTTTAGGGTTAGGAAGGGTGCGCAATCCGGCGTCGCGATGTACTGTCAAACGTGGCGTTAGAGCCAGGGCGTCGTCACCAACCCACATTCTGATCCTGTACCTGTACAGGTGGATATAATGCGGAACATCGCTTAAAACCACACTGCATTAGAGTGAAGCGCCGGGTGCTACTGTTGTGTAAACTTGAAATAATTCGGTTATTGCGTGGGCTTGATAAAATGCTTTTCATAATGGGTGAGTTTGAAAATTGTAATTTATTTTAATAATTGTTCATATTTTTTGTTGATTATTTAAATTTTCAAATTTAAAAGCGGCATGTAATTAATAAATTTCGCTGTCATGTACATTATTCGTTCTTTTATTGGTATAAAAAATATTGCAACTGTACGTTCTTATTTTGGCACCACTTAATTATTTCGGTTTCGTTTTAAAATTCAAATATACCACTGTAAAGCGGCATGTTTTAAGTTACCACAAATGTAGCCGTAATTACAGCAAAATGAAGTAAAAGCAAAGCATTTAAGGCAGTTGCCCGCTTTTTAAAACCACCGAATACAAATCACAACAAAATTTAATTAGGTCTAATAACCTTTCCGACTTCCCAAAATTAGGTTATTCTAATATTGTAACAATTTTGTGCACTCGGATGTTTGAATTAAATTTGCACCGCTGTTCTCGCCTAATTATTAAGAAAACTTATTGTTTTAATTATAAATGTTAACGGTACCGAATGATCCCTTTTAATGTGCACTAAATTGTTAACTTTGGGAATTATAACTTTATCGGTGTGACAATTATAATTGTTATATGCAAACCTAATTAATTCCGCTAAGAAGTGGACAACCGAACTTATGAACATTTGGGTAATCACGATTTCGTAATTACAACCCCAATATTTTGTCAAAAATTCTTCTGATGTTCTTAATGAGGCCGTTCATATACGTACGGTTAACATTTTGCTCAATTGTCACGTTGTTTTTGAAGAGCACGTACTATAATAACACTTCTTGCTCAATTCTAATGTAAAAATAAAATTTTTGATGTTATAATAATAAAACTAATACGGAAGAGTACTTCTAAATTAAAATAATTTATTACTTTAACTTGAACTAACTTCATTTTGTAATTTAACCATCATGAAAGTTACTGTAGCTAAACTATGTAAGATAATAGCAATTAATATAACAAACTACTGAAGATGATACCGTTATTTCAGAAATTTCATCAACAAGAAAGCTTACAGCATGTAAGTTTCGTCAATAAACAAGGTGGAATCAAAAATAGAAAAATTAGGTAAACATGCGTATCCCAAAATAAATTTTAACTTCTGTTTCACATTTAAGTAAACCAAAATTACTACTTTGCTATACAAACAAAAACAACAAATTTCAAATTTCAAATTAATTATTTAAATTATGTAAACAAAATTGGATGATATGGTTGGTTAGTTTACTTGACTAAACGTGTAAAGTAAATCTTGATTTTGTCGTGGTAGTATTTTTTTGCTGTTAAGAAAATAAATTTTACATTTCGGCATTTTATTCCACATTTTTTACTTTTCATATTATAAACCAACTAAACCTGATTTATATAAGATACGGAAGAATGGTCTCCAATTTTTTTTAAATGGAAATCTACTTTCCACGTCATTCGTAACATATTCTATATACAATAAAAGAGAGTAAATTTTGCGTGAGATCCTGCATAGAGTGGCCCAGTATTGATCAAACTTAATGCATAAATGGATAAAAAAAATATTTTAGCGGACTGAAAACCTTTTAGTACTTTCTTAATTCGGTATTAAATTAATTATATCCGGTTGAATTAATCAGATAATTGCAGCGGTGTCGTGGTATGATAGTTGGTTGAGTTACGGAGCGAAAATTTCGATTTCGAATCTCATAGCTCATAAGCTCGGCCTCCAGCTTACGGAACTTCTGGAAAAGAAGTTGACACAAAATGAGACTATAAATAAACTTTCTCTGATTAGAACTTTTTTTGTGATAAACATTTGGATAGCATTGCTGCAACTGCTGTTATTTCCTAATTGATTTTATCAGATAAATTTACACAGCATTATTGTGTAAGTACTCACTAATGAAGAACGTGAGTTTGATACAATTACTGATGAGTAAATGCTAAAACGTAATCCCACGTACCGGTTCGATTTTATCATTACAAATAGTAATGATATCTTTATTGTAATGTTATTATTGTACCTTATATAATTTAAATTACTAAATTATAGATATACAGAGGGTTCCTTATATTTATAGATCGTAATTAAAAAAGAACAAATTAATGTACATTTGATCTTGTAAGATGAGATGGTCTTAGATTAAGTGCGTTGACTGTTAATGATCGGTATACTAGGTTCGACTCCGGGTGAAGTTAGAACTTTATTCTGACCGTCTCCCCTCGGAAGTCAACGGCAAACCACCGAAGTGTAATCTGTCTAGTCGACTTTACCAAAGTGAATAAATTACGATATAATACGCTTCCCGTCATTTAGAACTCACGTTAACCAGTACGTCCCCTATGTGTGTGATAACACTTTTAATACCCACCACAGACAGAGCACAGATGGTTGAGAACATGCGGAAAACCAGATAAGGTACATAAAAGAAGAAGAAACCTAAGATTGTAAGACAGGCTCAATTAAATGTAAGCTTTCTTATACTACTCTAGTTTTAAAACTGACAAATAAACAACAATAAAAGTTCAAAAAACTTGAAAAGGCCTTTAACTTTTTAAGTTTAAGAGCATCTAACTGGCATTGCTTAGAAAATGTAATAACTATCCGTTTCTCCATATTATGTGGAAAAAGCTTTTAGTGTATAATATGGTATCCTTAATAACATCTTTCTACTTAAAGAGATATCAGCTAATTGTGACGATCAAGCGCAAATAGAATACCTACTATAATGCTTGAGTATTAAACATTTATAATAAGTTAGAATATAATGGCGGGGAAAATAAACAGTAAAATAGAGCCCCGAAAATGAATTTATTCAAGAGCGATTCCCTCCCTTCTCTCAATTTAACACTGGTTTGGAGATACTGCTTCAATGCGTTTAGAAACACTGCATTGATGGGCAAAGTTGCACTGTACAGAAATAAAACAACAGTAAGTTTCTAAAAACCGGTCCACTTTTTTGTGAAAGTCAAAAGAGCAGCCATGTAATATTGCGCTATATGCATGGTCTAGCATTAGATAAGAAAATAAGAACTTGCGCATATCACCTTATGTTCAAAATCAAAAGTTCAATATTGTAAAAAACTAATTTCTCTGATTTATTCCTCCAAGTTCTAGATTAGACTTAGTCCTGTTATGTCCAACTATATGCCAAAGTGTTTGCTATTGGAACTATTAGTACTTTGATCACTCCAATTAAATTTACCGAGAGAAATTCCGTACTTAAATTTGACTTCGTGCGTGATTTAGTTAAGAAGGAGATAGCAAACCTAGGTTGTTCCTGGGAGAATCAAAATATTTGAGGGTTTGAAATTACCCATACTTGATAAATGAATTTTTTTGAATGACTTGGGTGATAAACAAGATATATTTTCTGGAATTCAACCATCACGATTTACTAAATATTTCCACCAATTTTGCATTTTTGTGTGGAATCGATGTCAAGCGACCAATTGGTCAATTTAGGCCAATTTCTGGTCTAACCTTATTCGTCTTATTTATATTTCTCCACGCTGCGCTGCTAACTTTTTATATTTTAAACTCCACTATTATTCAAGTTGAAAGTTCCATACTTATCGTCATTTTATGGCAACCTAGACTAGCTCAATAATTTTTAACATTTTCTCTGAATTTTGTCTTATGAGAGTTACCTTGCCTGGAAACTCTAAAGACTGACAGAGACTATCTATTTTATTCTCCGAAATTGAAGGGCCTAGTGGAAAAAGTAGTAAGTCACTTTTTTTTCAATTTGTAGTTGAGCACATTTTCACATTGCGGCATTTATTCTCTACAAATTAGTATAAAAATCAACAAATTGAAAAAAAAGTGACTTAACTACTTTTTCCACTAGGCCCTTCAATTGAATTTTATTGTCCACCTAATACCTTATAAAGATAATCTAAACTTTAATTTAGTTTAGTTTGTCTTTAGCTCTAGTCGGACGTAACCCAAGGTTAACTGCCTTCAGCCAATATAATTGTCTAAACCGAGGGTTCCTGCTTTAATGGGGCGTGCGGGATATTTTGTGAGCGTGGCTCACTCGACTCCCTTCATCGGGTGTTTGACAAACTGACTTTGAAAGCAACATAAATTGTGACGCAGCTCCGTTCCATCCCGCCACAATTTAGAAGATGACTGGTTAAACCCTTCGTTTTCAGTAGTAAAGGTCGAAAACTAATTTTAAAAGCTTCAACGCCATATTTTTCTCTAATCGTGAACCCGGTCTGATTTTGTTATACTTGACATCCTAGAAATGTTGACGTTTTCTCGTCTATTTAAACGGAGGATTAATTCTGACTCGACCTTCATATAACTGGCTCTTAGACAGCTTCCTGTACATAACTGACACTTATAAGACTGACAGCCTTACTAGCATTTAGACGATTTACCACAGTCCATTTCAGACTAGGAAAGTATTTCGGCCTGATGTAATTTTATCTGGACCTAGCAAACATTTGACTGATAAAAAATTCTACTATAGATGCGGTAGATAAATTCTAAAATTGTGACTCTGTAACTCAACCTGCAGATTGTAGATCCACTTAGTGAACGACTTAGTTTTTTCTATATACCTCTGATCCATCGATAAGATGTCCTTTTGACATTATATTCTACTATCTTTTTAATAATATTAAATATAATTTATAATATTATATGACCTCAAAATTCTAAGCTTTGGAGTGACTTTTCGTTATGACGTAATTATACCGGAGGGGTCCTTTCGGAGGTGGATCCAGATAATTTCTCAAAGAAAGGTGACTAAAAATTAATTAAGTAAGAAATTAATATTTCAAAAGCAACGAATTTTGTTGCTATGTTTTTTGTAACCCAGAAGGGGGGGATCCTCATGAGCCGCTAGTGGATTACTTTCCTTACTTACTTTTATTTACTTACTTTCCTGAATTGCTGATGTTTACGGATTTATTTATAAATTTCGTGAATTTCAATCACTCCTCTGTAATCAGTGATCAATAAAATTGAAGCTGCATGATTTTACTTTCTCGTGCAGACCTTTCTACGTTTTTGTTCTATTTTTGAAATAAAAATCCCCCCAATTCGGGCTGATCGCTTTACATCAATTATTACTTAGTCATGGAAAAGTTTCGTTAAGATTTATCGATTGTTTCGAGACCAAGCATTTCTTATTGACATTATATATTACCCCAATTACGCCAAACGCATAGTTCCACATGAGCTAACCTAATAATTAACAAATTTATTTGGCGCGTTTTACAAACAAAGAAAAGGTAAAGCAGTAATGGACAGTTGATGAAAAGTTTTTGTTAGCATCCGAAAATTATCTGTAGCCTAACGTGTAATCCAAACCACGACAAGGTAAATCTTAAAACAGGTATCTGTTGTTTAATTTTTGAACGATAAACTGAAAGAAAGTTGTTGCGAGTTTGAATCGAAACTTACATCTTCTATTTGTTTTAATGAATTTTTTAGTTAATTAACCAAAAGAATTTTAGAGCTTGATTAACAAAGCTCGACAAATTTTTATTATGGTTATACAGGATGTAAGCGTTTGTAAAAAATGTTTTTTAATTATCTTTGTTGCTGTCACGTTTTTTAATTAAAAATTGCAACTCTTCATATTATATTCTGAACCAAAAACTCATTTACTGAAGTTTGTATTAAAATTGAAATAGGAAACTAAAGTATTTCCGAAGATAACGAAAAGATTCTTCTGGAAGGTTTAAGATCGCGAAAAGTTAAATTATTAATTTAAAATACAAGAACGCTGAGATTTTAGTGAAAAATTGCGTCAATTTTAGCTACAAAGTTTTGGGGCGTGAAAATTAAACTACTGAGAAACCACGCGTATAAGCTTATAAGAAGTGTAGTAAATGTGTTTCATGTCAGAAGCAGGAGATTACATTATCAATAAATGGTCTTGCTTTAAAAAAGTAGCAGATTATTTAAATACGTTACAAAATTTCCGCCTTTCTTCAGGATATATGTGTACGAACTGAGCTTTGATTACAATCTTACAATACAACTATGATTTGAAATAGTTGAGACTGAGAGGATATAAATACTAAAGGAAAATAAATATAAATTCACTTGAACTCAATCTCAACTTTAATGCTGAACCTAATAAATTCCAAACTAGAAAACAAGAATTATTTTGCTTTTATTTCCAACAACAGTATTTTCAAACCAAAACTAGCTCTCACGATGTATTTTACACTTCCACAGAGTAATGTGATTGTTGGAAAAGTTTCAGAAATTATTTCAAAAATAAAAGTTGGTAATGCACATATGTTTTGGAAGTGCAGTTCCATTACGAGATAAAATGAAAACGTTAAAACTTTACCATCGCATCAGAAATACCAAGCACGCCCAAATCATGTAAAAATCGTGTACTTCTGTTGCATTTCTAAGCATGTCCAAATACAAAAAATAAAACTTCTCATAACGTTCACAAGCTACATCAAATTTATTTCTTTATAAATCCTGGCAATGGTTACTTTGAGTACCAAAATTGGTTTTATTGCAATGTTTAGTTTCTGCAAGATTTAGTTTCTTTACGTATGATCGTATGATAGGTTTTATAATTTAGGTACTTTAATTGGACACTTTTCCACTAACGTCAGCATGAAAGATAATATTGAAAATATAAACTACATGAAACGAGCTTGTGGTTATGTAGTTATTGTTATAAACGCATAATTTGATTTATTACGTTTAATAGCTCTGCGTAATATTTCTTTGACAGAATTACCCCAATTACAGAACAATTAAAGTCTATATAAATGGAACCCACAGTTTAACGTGGCATTCAAACCACGAACTCTAACGAAGTAAATTCTAACTTTCAGAGTTTCGGGAAACCAACTTCTTGTCAATAAAGTTATTAAATTATTCAAAGTTACGTTTTGTTATCTTCATATATTATTAAAAAATATATTTGAGAAAATATTTATGTAAATCCATTTAATATACTATTTGAGTAGAATTTTTATAGTATTATTATTGTTATTAAGAGTAATAGGTATTGTACTCAAATTTTACGATTATTAATAACAAATTACAAGTTTACTGTAATATTGTATCTGTTCGGTAATGAAACCTTAATGGTGCCTTAAGTATAGATATTCTTTTTATTTAATAGTCATTATTGGCTGTTATATTATAGATAAAGAAAATACAATATTGTTATGTTACACTACTTTGTACATAAAGGCAAAATTGAAACAGTAAAGCGGCTTAAACGATTATAAAAATAATACCCTGCGAACAAAACAATATGTGACAATAATTCTCTTAAGGTAGGCGAGCTTAAACTGAAAACAATTGGATGAGCGAAAAATTGTATTTCAAAACATGAAATTTTTATTAAAGTGCGAAGCATTTAGCCAAAATTGCGGCAAGGCAGATAGGGGCATGTTGATACAGTGCGAATCTTTTAAAAAGCATCACGCATTATGCCTAAGGTGTGGATATAATATTATGTATGTCATGTTTGTGTCAAGTTTGCGTATAAAGTCATGAAAAGTGCATTTGGAAATTAAACTAAAAAGATTTGTTTTAAACTTACTATTTTCTTGCGCTTCCTTCTTAATGCAGCTCTAAAAGTAACTTTAAATGTGGTGATATTAATTTCGATATTAATATCGTTTACCTACTTGATTACATTATTGGAAAATTTGAATTTAAAGAAAGACCTTTTATGAATTCAATGTGGTATTTTTACCATTTTAATAATGGTCTACTTCTTGAAGCCACTCTGAAATTTTAATTGTCTGACAATCATTTGTTTATAAATTGTTTTTTATGCATTTCCGAATGTTTTTTTTATAGTTTTCTCTTCAATTGATGTTATTTTACTATTTCTAACTTTTTTTATTTCGTCACTTCTTGTTTGATTTATTATATTTTCAGAGGCGGCTCGTGACTTCTATCAATTCAACTGCACAAAATTTAAATAAAAGGGAAATATATAAATTAACCTTCAACATATTTTAATTCCAAGGAAGCTTTATGTTATATTTTTATTTTAACCGGGGGAATACCTCCTAGTAGCTCTCAGTGATTGGTTATAATTATTGCAAAACTTAATTATCTATTGCTGAAAGCTTCTGAAAAAATTTGACTTTGAATGTTTACTAGTTGCCAGTTCTTAAATTAATATCAAAATAATTATTTCACCGTTTTCTAAATAAATCACATCAATATTCATATTTATTCCGGGTTAATTGCTAATTAAATTTTCACATTTTCCTGAAGTGGTATATTCGCCACATTTTACCAATTCAATTTTCTGTTATTTTAGTATTTGTAATTATTATTTTATTCTATCTCCTTCATTTCATCCTTTATTTAAAATTATCATTTCAAATTTTTCAATTCTTTCAATTATCATTTGTTTTTCTAACATAATGTTTTGTAATTTTATTTTTCAGTTATCATTTATGCTTTGATTCATCGTACGCTATCGATTTTCCTTATTTTCAATTCAATTCGTACCTAATTGAATTAATTTTAATTTTTAAATGCATTAATTTGTACTATTATTTAAAATTTAATTAGGTATTTAATATTACTCATTTTGAAAATATATTATTTTGTTTACATTATTGATTTTACAGCATTGATATTTTTTGTTGTTTCGAATTTGTTGGTTTTTCATAATTAGCTCAAAACAATATACATATTATTTGTACGTAAACTGATTATTGTATACTCCATCTAACTTTAAAACAAATAATACACCAATTTTGAAGCAATTTTCTATAAATATTAATCACACTACCAACATAACTTCATAAAGAATGCACTGATTTTTATTTCGTTGTAGCTGAGCCACAATTTTACTTACTTACTATAAGTAAAAATGCGTAATAAAATATAAGCTTTCCTTTTTGAATTTAAATTTTGTATGTATTCGTAGCGTCAACTAATTTCTTTGTTTAATTTTGACTGAAGTTTTAATCTTATTGAAAATAATTATCCTTTTTAAGTCTCATTAACAACTTTTGTCAAGTTGAAGGCTTATATAATTGTCTGTTAGTAACGGTCGATTTCTTAAAGCCTTACTGGAACTTTTTTTAAGATATAGCAATATTGCTTTTCAACAAAAAAATGTTTGGAATTCCTATTTATTTCATTTTTCGTGGTTTGTAATTACCAATCTTGAAGATTTTCAGCTCCAAAAATTTTTCATTGCCATTTATTCTTTGATTAAATTTACCTGATGATGATATAATAATACCGAAACATCGATACGTAAGCTATCGTTTTTACTAATCTTATCAATTCAACTTACCCCTTCACCCCTTTATTAATTTGTAATTTTAATTTATTTATATAAATTATATTTCAAGTAGTATGTCCATATTACCTATACTTTTGAAGATATTACTAATTGCACATATATAATTTGCCATCAATTGTTTTAAAATTTTCGTGGCACTCGAGAAGTTAAAAAAGATTGTCAATCTTTGTTGTAGTGCAGTCAATTTTTGTGCAGTAATAGAATGTAATGGTTATAGAACTTTTATTTCTTACGGTAATTTCAGTATATCTACGGTGAAATTTAATATTTAATTTTGTCAACGGACCATTTTGTTACATCTCTGCATTCATAAAATTTTCTGACTTGCGTGGCAACCTTAAGAAAAAAGTAAACCTCACATTCCTTATAACAACCCTTACTGGCTTTAAAGGAACGGCAAGTAACATAATCCCAGTTTGATTTTCATCCAAAAGCAAAATACGAGGACGTTCACTGAAAATTATCCAGCGCTACTGAAATACCTCTTTCTGCAATATTTTATTTTTATTCTTCCTCAAAATCACCTAAAGAGAGAAAAAAGAGTTTTTTCTGTTCCACTTCATTTTTTACGTTAAACGAATCGCTGAAAGACTTCTGATAGAAGATGTTCTTTGTAGACAAATGATCGATTAATAAAATTCCTGGCGTATCCCAAAAACTAATGGTGATATTGCTTTTTTTGGCCTATTTGCTTCCTTTGCAAGCAATTGGGTGTAATATTTATGTGCACACTTTTTACATACCAAGATGGTTGTGTAAAATTTCTTCAATAGTACCATGTATAACTGTGTGCATTAAGTTCCTCGGAAACCTTGGAATTATTAAGAAATATCTGTAATTTCCTTTGAAGTCCTTGGAACTTCAAATCTGATAATAGAAGTTTTTTTGGGATATTTACTACGTCTAGGGGCAGACCATTAATTAACCGTCGAAAATGTTGAACAACATTCTGGTAAACTTTGGTCATATATTGGTGGTCTTCAGTTAGCGCTATCCATCTTATTGAACGAAAGTGAAGGCAAAAAAATATATATTAATAATTTATCAATTTTTGCCAGGATCATGGTTAAGTCAAGTAATTAAAGAACACCCCTTATATAAAAGTATATTATTATTTACCCGTATAGTACAATTCCAAGAGACTATTTACAAATGTGCTTGTAACTTCACCAGGGTGATAAAAATTGCTCGTGTCTGATGAGGCACGATTCAAACATTAGCTTCTTTGAGTGTTGTATCAAAGTACCGCACATCGGGGTGAAGTGAGACTGACGTTTAATTTATGTACTGTTTTTATTTCTCTTGCGAGACAGACCCTTTAAAATATACTTTTGTACTTCTTTAAAACTTGTTTGTGCACCCAGAAATTAAAATGACACTGAATCAGGTTGAAATTGTTTTCCTTGCCTATAACGCTTTCCTTTTCCTGATTTTCATATTTATAAAACAAAAATCTAAAAATAACATTTCCAATGTAAAATTCAATATCTGCTATAGCAACCTCTTCTCAGAAAGTCTGTAATTTCATCATACAATATAACCCTATCATCTGTCGACTTATTTTTTATTAAAAGAAATCTTGCAATTAGACTTCTTTTATGCTCAACATCTATTATACATACATAGGTAGATGTAATTCTTTGAAGGAAGACGGATTCGTTTTTGAATTTTAAATATAAAATCCTTTCATAAAATTTTTATATTATTTACCTACAAGCTATTACTCTCTTTCATAGTTAATTTTTCTGTGACGATAATAGACCGATCGATTATTTAGGTTTCAGGTTGTAGTGACTTGTAAAGCGTTTGAGTGCATTACACGTCCCTAATCAACTTCAGCTAAAAAAAACCTATAAAATATTCCCTTTCTTTATTAAATTAGAGAAGCTTTTATTGCATTGTTAAAAATTTATATTTTAATGTTCATTGTGTTTTTATTTATAACATGAAGGTATATTTTTTGGGTTTATCTCGCTAAAAATATCACACAATGTTCTAGCATTTTCAGCAAGTATAAATTTGGTGCGTTTTCTTAGTCGACCTGAATTATTTAAATAGAAATAAATTACCATATTTTAAAAATACTTCCTTTTTAGTACTTTCGCGCTCAAGTGCGTCATCCATTTGCACATAACCCTTAACAAAATTCCACCACAGGAACATTCACCGTGAGCTATGGAATAGCTCGTGTCTACCTGCCCAATTAGGGAGAACTTATATATCACCTGTTTGGAAGTTTACGGTTACCTACTACGTAATTAAAACTAATTGCTTTGCGAAAATGATTATCACAGTGAAATCAGAGCCTTTAACTTGTTCACATTGTATAACTAAACTTTTTAATCGTGTGCGTCAACCCTTACTGCATGTTGTATCTACCACAACGCGCTTTTTTGGCAACAAATAATTGTTTATCGATTCCTTAAAAAAATTTTTATTCGTCGGGCGTTTTCTGTTCCGGTTGAATTACATATTGGTTACTGCTGTCATAAAATTGTTTTCCTACTCAAATTGCGTAACGACCGAACTTATATTGGATTCTGAAGTGTTTTATTGGTTTTTATGATCACGTAGGACATTTGTAGGTTTTTCTACTAGCATTAATCAAACATTTTATATGTTCTTTTTCTGTTTCACAACAATTTTTTCCGAAAACAGACACAAATGTCGGTTTTTAAATTTTGCACGACTTCTTTGAATTTTTCTTACGATGCAACAGATCAAAGAGCCTTGCCATTTTCCAGATAAGGGTATGCCGAACAAATTGATGCGGTCAAAATTGCATGGCGGTCGGGTGGTTATAGCTCAGTTATAGCAGAGTATCACGAAACGACCTGAATTCAGAAGTACTTAAAACAAAGTGCGTACTTACAAAATGCTATAGTACTACAATGAAGGTGTTGCAAATGAGATGTATCATGGCTTTAGTGTTATTGGATAAACATTGGTTTAATTAAAAGGAAGCACAAAACTAAAATACATTCGAATCGGATTTGCTCGAGTAGCTTGATTTTTTTCTTTTGCAAAATGATCAAATGCAACTTCATATTTTACTTTATTAGTATCATATTAGAATTATTGCAGTAAATTTGGACATTTATGGCTCTACCATCTTTCTGTAATAACCCTGTAAATCAAATGCCCAACAAACGAGTTGAAGGATAAATCATGACCGCTGAATGATTCAATCCGGTTTCCTTCACAATTTCAACTCCTATTTATTACAATTTTTGTTTCAGGAAATACATTAGAAGTAATTTGCTTTTAAAAGCATTTTAAGTTGTTCAAAAACTACAACTATTAATTTTAAACTTTTAATTTTCTAATTGCCTCGGAGGTTCTCGTACCATATTGTCAAATAATTTATACAACAATTAAACCGCTTAATATAAAATTATGGGTGCGAGGGGTGTGAGTGTACGAAGTGTTTCAATTTATTACGAAAGCACATTTGCAAACATCATTGAGTAAAATTGAATTCTTAACAAACAAAAACAATCGCCTTTGAAAAATAATCGAGTTTATGTGATAATCCTTAATAGAAAACAAACAAAAAGTCTATAAAGCGATGTTACTTATATACTAAGTTACGATTTTCTTGTCGAGTATTTTCAGGCTCGATTCCATTTCAATGGAAATACAAATGCAACTCCTCGTAACAAAAAAGAACAAAACAAAAAAATTAATTTTCCGGTTTAAAATTCAAAAGTGCGTATTAAAAATTAATAACACCGTTTTAATAAAAGTAACATTTTGTGCTGTTAATAAAAAAATTCAAAACACCAATTTTCAGTTAAGTGCGAAAAACAATTTAATAAAAGTGCGAAATGACGCCCTTTATTAAATTACTCGTTAAAATTAATGAATTCATTATGCAGAAAAATTATTTAAGAATTTTGCAGTAAATTTGTCTGCGGTAGCCATTTCGGTGTTGTTTTCCAGGCTAATGGCAAATCAATATATCAAGTCACCTCTAGCTTTTCATGGTTGGCTGCTCTCTACCTACTAGTAATAACACATGACCTTATCCCTTTAGGAAACAATATATTTTATTTAAAGAGTACAACTCACTGCTGTGGAATGGTATGACGTTTCAAACCTAAAGACGAAATTCTAATTTTTATTGTTCTTCGCGTACGTTACATGCACAAACAGGTGGTTAAAAAGTTTTAGTTTTCATAAACTTCCCTAAATTTGTAGCTCAAATTCAGATGCGGTTTAAAATAAAATCAAATACCGAGAGAAATCTTTGTATAATATTCGTGAAATTTATTTATTCGATTATTGCGATTATTAAATCATAAAAGTAGTGAATAAAATTTTCTCGAGATACAAAATGAATAAAAATTAATTCTGATTGATCAAATCGCTTTACACCTAAATAAGCTTTCACAAGTTAAATGCATGTAGACTTTTTGTTCGAGTTTCAGTAACTTTGTAAACTATTCAATGCTGACATTTAAAGAAAATCGTCCTGAAAACAGACTGGAAAACAACCTTGATAGAATTAATATTTTATTACGATTTATAAATGAGTTATTAATGGTTTGATGAATAAGCAAGATATAAAAGTTATTGATTAATTGTATACAAGTGAAATCGCTTTCTTTTATTGTACCAACAATTTAGTAGTATATTATTTGACTTTATTTTCAACCGACTTGGTTATTAATTGTTTAGAAGTTTAAAGGTAAATCTATAAGTGATTGATTCGATACCTTGTAATTAGTGTTTATAGCTAGACAGAATAATCAAGGGGTCAGGCTAAAGTCATTTTTGGTGGTCAGAAGAAACTCTTAAAATATACAGATAAACACAAAAATTCAAATAACTCTGAAATGCGGTATGCGAGAGGAGGTTCATAAAATGCTTACCAACTTTAGATTTGTTTTGTTATCTACAAAAGTGTTTACTTCCTGCTGTTACAAACCCCGACGTTTTAATTGAAGCATATCTCCGGCAAAAAGGAAATCGCTGGTGTTATAAATCGCCGCAGATCAATCAGCCTACTGCGTCTGGAAAGAAAGGTGTTGGAGAAGCTTACACAGACCATCACAGATAACCGCGTTTCACAGCAAAATTAATTCAGCTTAACGATGTATCAAATTTTCCGTTTCGTAGAGCACATTAAATTGTGCAAGAGCGAATTGGTACCCAAATTTTGGTCCTGAAATTTAATTTAAAGTCTCTTTAAATTATACAAAATTCACCGATTGGTTCTGATTAATTTGGGTTTCAAGTCAACTTGAAACCACAGTTCTGTAGATATTCTCTGCTAAAATTTGTGTAAACACAATAAAATGTGTGTTGAGCAAATATTATACCAGATATTTGGAATATCTAAAATTTTATCTGATAGTAAAAATATCAGTCTTAAATGTATTATTTTTAAAAAACAAATAATTTACCAGTTATTCGATAAAGCGCCGTATGTGATGTTTTGAAAACTTCAATGCGAATCGAACAAATTTCCTAATATAAAGTAAGATTTAACTAAAGAAGAGCCGGCGTAAAAATAACGCAACTTAAAAATATGTAATGATTAATAAATATAAACTGTACGAGAAGAATTACCAGGTTTAACGAAGCTATGGATCAAATCTTAATAATATTAGTTATAAAATATTCGATTTTGCTGATAAATAAGGCCAAAAGGACAAAATTCTTACACAATAAAATCTCGATTTAAAAAATGACTTAAAGATTAATGATTATTATAAATTTGCAAGAAGATATAATAATTTCTTTGCACTTCTGATAGTGGAACTGAAATTGTCATTCTATTCAAAACCTTCAAAACTAAATTATAGTTTTTAATCTAACCTAACCAAACCTAATCTTATCTGTAGTTTAGAATGATCTAAACTATACACAAAATACTTTTCAGAACTAAAAAGCATAAGAAACCCGACGACGAAAACTTTAAAGAATTACAATTATATTTTTTAATTGTAAAAAATTGTGATGTTTAGTTCTGAAAAGTGTTTTGCCCATTTTTAAGTTATTTTAAAATACAGATATGATTAAATTGTAAATAAAAATTCGTCATTTTCTCCAAAGTCCTTTTTAATTAAATTTCGAGACGGGTTTCGAAAATTTACAATATTCTCATCATCGTTTGTCCTCTATTATCGACCGATGATGAGAATATTGTAAATTCTCGAAATTTAATTAAAAATGACTTTGGAGAAAAGGGCAAATTTTTATTTATATTTTATGACATAACTCCAAAATATTGGTAAAATAAAATTATTTTTGATATGATTAATATCAATTCTCACTGTACATTACCTAACCTAACCTAACCTAATCTTTCAATTATTTTCCATATTTTGTGTTGCCAGCTTTTAATTTCGCCGCGAAATTTATAATAGAATAACTTCAAAATTCAAAAGAATGCAAAAGAATAATAATTATTATCAGATGTACATAAAAGAAATTATTGTAACTATGTACAGATTTATAATAATTATTATTACTGATATTAAACATTAGTCCCTTCTCATAGAAACGAATCAAAAATACAAGCAGAGGAAATGATATTCATGAGAAGAACTAAAAGCTGCACGAGAATGGTCGATTAAGAAACTAAGATATCCGCGATGAACTAAAGATCTTCTCTATTAATCGAAAAATCTTGGAGTATGGAGAAAACTGGAGATTACACATAAATAGAATAGAAAACAACAGAATCCCGAAGAAGGTTCTCTCATATAACCCCAAAGGGGAGAATATCACATATAAATGTGAATGTGATAGATCACATTCACAACCTATCGACAGGTCTGAATTTTCAATATTTTCTATTAATTCTATTCTTTAATTCTGTAAATTGTTAATCATATAATAAGCCTCTCGATTTTTTCTGCCATCAAGCTGGAAATTTGTTGTTATGCAAAAAGATACCATTATAATATTCGACAATTGCAGAACCCTTATATTGTAAAAAATATAAGCTTCCTACTGAATTTCGAATCAGAAGTTGAAATTTGGAATCAAAAATTCTGTGTTTTAGAAAAAATATTTATAAAAATTATTATGTAGCTGATTTTACTGATAATTTAAAGTTTTTTACCAATAGCTTCCAAAGCATGAAATGAAGAGTTCCTGTTAGAATCCAGGGTAGTTTACTTTGTAAATTAAATGGTCGGGTAGTTCTGATTTTCGATACGTTTTAAGATTTGGGGTCCCAATAAGAACTCCGAGTTTTTGACCATTTTAACAAAAATTGTGGTAAAAAGAGGTTTTTTACAATATCACCAGTTGAACTTAGGACAAAAATTATTGTCTTTATAAATCTTGTAAGGAATATAATTTTCTACAACTTTTGTCTGAAATATGTATGTTTCTGTAAGTCGAGTAAGTGCTGAAGCTGCTGCGCTGTAAATTGGAGAAGATTATTTAAAATAATTTTTTGTTTAATCTGCTAAATGCAATGTTTTTATTGTGGATGAACGAGAATTTTTTCCACCTTAAAGTGATGTATCGCAAGGCAGGGGGTGGTATTTAAAATTTCAAAGTAAAGGTAGCTGTTGTCGAAGGGTTGAACGTCCCCTTTACTCACTAAATCGAGGTGTTGTTTATTTTTCTGAAATTTATTTAAAAACGAGTTATTTCGGCTAACTACTTTTGAAATAAACATCCAGTAGAAAGAATACTTGCATGATTTTAATTGACAATTTTTGTTTTGGAGTTTTATCAATTGAAAAGGTAAAATTTCCTCACCAAATGTAATTTTTGCTAAAAAAATATATTTAATTATCCATCTGAAGCCCAGTTGTTCAGTCTCATAAATATTATTATCTTATAACCTGGGTTAATTTCTATAGGCGTTTTAAGGTAAGCGATACGTTACCTGGCAGAAAATTTTTGAACTACCAATGTTGGTATGTTACCAAGGATATGTCACATTTTCTAACCCTATTTGGTTGTTGCAAATAATTATTTCAAATTCAAAAAGTAATTAAAATAATTATATCAAATTATTACAATAAACAAACACAAACGTATCGTAATACAATTAAAAATATATTTAATACATAACTATCCGAAAACATATGTACCAGCATTATTAATACCACTAGTGACCACTACGGCGCTGCGATCTTAAATTGAAACGCCTATAGAAATAATTGTTTTAACAATTATTGTATACATGAAAATTAGCCTGGGTTAAAAGATAACCAGAGACTGAACAACTGGGCATAAATGAGTTACACAACAAGAATATACCTAATATATAAATCGTTTATCTTTTGCTGAAGCACAGAATTTTCAACTGCTTGCTAAATTGGTGGGAAGCGCAAGGCTTCAGAAGCCTGTGTATGGACATTTTTTTCACAATTTTCTTACGCTATTGTGGTATTACTATAGAATATTTCATGAATATCAAAATGAATAGCGACATTTTTAAAACGATCAAGGTAACTTCAAAATCTAGTTATCTTCGTGGTTTTACAACTCGGCTAAGGTTGAAGACCCTCTACTGAAATTCCAAATTTAATAACGGATACTTTTCCATGATTGTGTGGTGTACGAGTGGAACATTTAGCAAAAAATTTCGCAGATAATGCTTTTTTTTGGAAAATGTAACATGGAAACAGATTGCTGCCACTTACCAGAAGGAATTTTTTTCAACCTCTATCACTCTAGACAAGTTTTTTAAGTTGAGAGCAATTCGCCGGGAACAGATTTTCCGGAAATTTAATATAGCATAGAAAGTACAAAAATGATTTGGTGTAAATGCTGGTTGAGTTACAGCGCGGAAATTCTGGGTTCCAATTGGAGACTCCATAGAATTTCTTAGCGCAGCCCTCCGGTGAACATCAACACGTTGTGCATTTAAAAATTGGTTCTATAATTAAATAAGTCTGGTCAATTGGCAGACCGAACCGTCAAGGTCAAAAGCGAGAAAAAAAATAACACAACATGTAAACTGTTATTTAAATGTTAACAGGTCAACACTTTTATTTGTTAACTGTCGAAGTAAATTAATAACATAATATTGTAATCGTGCAACATTTTATTATTTATTTATTACATCACGCACAAAATATTAATTTTATGCCACCACCAATCACTCTACTCGTGACTGCTGGACTCGTGCACTCATGGACATAGTACATATTAAGTGCTAGATGACATTTCCGACAGTATTAATGTAGACTTGTCAAATAACATGCATACCAACCTCTACTCTGGAATATCAGTCCAATAGCAGTGATTACATTATAGGCCGTGTTCGGTCTGGCACTTTTTTCGCTTTGAAGCTCCGTTAACACATTCTGATAATTCGATTTGGGATTTTTCCAGGCTTTCAAGCGCTTTATCTGCTCTCATTTCAGAACTTCGCGTGTTTTAAGCTTCCGCAATGGACGGAATTATAGCGTCTGCAAGCGCAGAACAGGTCCAAATAGAACTATCAAAAAATGTTCTACGGAGCTTCAAAGCGAAAAAAGCGCCAGACCGAACACGGCTAGTATCTGACAGTGCAACAGCAAATCGTGTTTCGACGATCGGTAATAGATGGCAAATCGTATTTTTCCATATTTTGCATATTGTCACATTTATGTTACCATTTTTAATAACTAATGCCTGCTACATACACTCAAACCAAGTCGGCCGACTTGATTTGACAAGAAGTCTGATAAAAAGTCTGTTGTAAATTTTGTTCCTCCACACGTTCAGACTTGGTCGACGATTAAAGTATAGCAATAGAAATAGAAAACATTTTAATAAATAATACCGCAATTTGATTCGCCCGACGATTCTTATTTAAGCCCAATTTCCGCTACACACAGCGCTCAATAAAGTCGGGCGACTTGGCTTGACAAACTAAATCGGCAGACTTCTGCTACTTCGGTAAGTTTTTGTATACAAAATGGAGCATCTGGTATCCAGTCTGGTCTTTTTTTAAATAGTTGTTTTAACTCTTTGACAAATTTTTATCCCAAAAAAAAATGTTTGACACTGTAAAATATTGAGGGTTATTCCTGCCTCGTTTAGAGGACGTTGTTTGTTAATAAAATGTAAATAAAAATTGTTATCGTTTATTTCATTTTGATTTCTATTGTAACATCAACCCAAGTCCTCATTGTATCCACATTTTAACAGATAATCGTCAAATTGGTTTACGTTAAAATTGAAACCAAATTTTCCAATATTATCATTGCATTTTTATATAATAATTAAAACTGTAATTTTTAGTTTTTCATGATATTGCGAGAACAAAAACATACTGTAATTGTTTGGTTTTTATTCATCAACTAAAAATATGCACCTTGCATTTTCCAGTTTTAATCGATTGACTTTTATCGTGCAAAGCTTAAATTGTTATTGTGGCACTGTAAGGGTGGGATCCATTTGGGTTCTTAAACGACACACCATAATTATTTAAATGTACTTGCATTAATTTCGCTGTTCTATTAGTGGACTGCTCGAATATAATGTATATAATACAAGTAGACGGAAAAATTTGCGTATTTATGCGTACTTTACTAATTAAGCGTCGGCGTCGAGACTGTAAAATAAAAGGCGTCCTAAATAATTTTCTTTCTAAGGCGAAGTTAAAGTTCTTCCATCAGCAGAGATTTGTTGATTGCTTTTTTCTTTGATTTATGAAGAACATTGTTTCCATATGTCAAATGTGAAAGAGTAGTAAAATTTTTATTTTAAGATATAAAATCAAAAATAACAAAATTTCCAAACTTGTACTCCCAAAATACGTATTAATGAAAAATGATTTACCGTTTTTGTATGACTAAAAGAAAAGTTTTTGATTTAGTATTGCAAATAAAAAACCTAACAAAAGGCTTGAAATCTGTACAAAGCATTTGATGGATGATGATTTCTATCATAAGTTTACATTATTATGTTTTATAATCCGAAAGACAAATTACATCTTTCAAATTTGCGTGCTAAGACACAGTTTCCATTTATTATATGTCATTAAAAGCATAAAAATAAAATTAACTACGATCAAATTGCTTTTTGGAACCAGTAAACGTGACAAAAATTTGAAAGCTTTTCTAGTACCTCCTATGTTATGGGTAAATACAAAATTAACTTTCTCACTATGCAAATACTTCATAATGAATTCTTTATATAAATTTACATGGTTTTAATGGAATCTTATGAAAAAAATTCACGCGATATGAATAACCTAAGATGAATTAACCGATTTGACTTTTACTTCTCCCTATAAAAGCTTTTCAAGATAAGTTAAAAGTAAGCACGGTAAATTATAATCTAAGAATGTAATGGAAAGGTCGTGTTATTTTACCCTAAAATTTCTAACTTTATTCTACTGAAATATTGTAGACCTTTTTTTATTATTTTATTTTTACTTGTCGTAGGTATTTATTGATTGATGGTTTTTTCCCCGCTATTACTTAATTAATAAAAAAATTCGAATTGATGTCTTTCTTACATGATTACAACAATTTACTATCATTACTTTGTGATTGATTTACTTTAATTAAAATTTTAAATTGCCCATCTCGAGAGCAGTCTTAAAATTAAAGTTTCTAAGTAATTGATGGTTTAATAAGTGTCCAGATTTTCTTATTTTCGTTTCACAGTGCTTACCGTAACATATATGAATTCACAATGATAGATGATGCTGCAATATCTTCTATGCACCATAGACCCTACACTGCATTATGCATCACCATGCAAAACGGCGTTCTCGACATAAATTTAGTGTTATCGCACCATTGGTTTAAAATGCAGATAAGATTACACTGAAATAAGAAAAAGGTTAAATTTACGATTTAACGTACAACTATAACGTATAAAGATCCTTTCAAAGTTTTGTGCAAGCCAATATGTTTCCTAAATAGACTCAACTATTAATCAAAAGCTTTATTCCCAATAAAAGAAAAATTTTTGTTTTAAATTTCCTGGATATAACAAAAAGTTGATCAAAAACGACGATTCCATTACGTTTCTCAATTTCAATAGCACAATACTCACAATAGAAACTCTTAGTAAAATACAACGTAACAAATAACCGAATTCTATAGCAGAAATGTGCACTATTTAGTTCAGATATAACAAAAAAATATCTTAATTTGTGAAATTCCTTTTACTTAAAAATAAGAAAGATTTCAGATGGTTTTTTTGAACATCAAATTAAATATAGAAAAGAATTTTGCTCACTCCGCTTCGGTCCCTCGGAGAGTTAAACTACTTCTGAAAAATTCTCCACTTATTACGTTTCTGAACTTTTTCGTTAATATTTGAAAAAAAATTGTTTTCAAAAATTTATAAATTCATCAGAAGTCTCGTATTGCTTCCAATAGTTGTGGTTATAAAACAGATAAGTTAGGAAAGCTACAAATTCAATTAAAATTTATAATGTTCTGGTTGGAATTGCATTATTAACGAGATTCCTTCAATGATAGAAATGTGGGTAATGTTCTCATAATAATATGACCGTTCGGGGTCCAGTAGATCTCTTCACCCATACAAGCCATCAAGGTTGATTTCCCTTGTGGCAATCGTGTTCGAGTCACCTTCTTCTTAAGAACTTAAGAAGGAAAGTTAGTGCAAACGTTTCTTTTTAAAACACTGTAATTTTCAAGAAGCGAACATGGCTGAGAGTAAAAGAAAATCACTTCAAAATACGTTCCAGGTTCGTTAGCAAGTTTTCGCTAACTCTTACATCTTCCAAGCATATTAAAATAAATATCAAATTAGTTTTACAAGACATTTAATTTTCTATATTAAAGACGGAAATTAAAATCGGTTGAAAATTCAATTTACAAAGATAATAATTGCACCATTGAAGTTTGGCAAATTGAGAAATAATTTCATTCTTTATGGAAATTTGTAGTATAGTTTAATTGAATTCATATTGTTTTTGTTTTAATTAAAACTTTTAATTGCTTTTACTAGTTTAAGTTTTATTTTAATTTATTATTGAATACCGAATGATGACGCCTTGACTTTATAAATTAAATCACTTCTTAATCCTTCCTACATTTTCATCACTCTTATATTATTATACCGCATGGAAGTGATGTTCATTCATTTTATGTTTGCGTACTCTTACCATTATTTGAGGTGTTTTACATCATTGAAATTAATAATATTCAATTTAAATTATATAATCTTCCATTTTCGAATAATTACAAAAAAATGTCGACGAATTTAAAGTCAAAAGAAAATTAAAATTTTCTCAACATATTAGAAACCATCAATTTTCCCCCTGTTGATTAAATTTTTTAATTATAAATCGAGGCCTGGATCTTAAGGCAAAAGTATAATACGGTTTAAATTTCAGTGTACTCTTAATTTATAATTCAGATCATCTTTCTTATAAAACTACGTATCGTTTAAAGCGAACACCGAATTCTCTCAAAGAATTTATTGCTTCCACTGTTATCGAAAGCTTTCAAGGTTTTGTAGGAAGGATTTTATTAATATTTTAACAATTACATTAAGCAATTAATTACTTTCGAATTATCCTCTAACATAAAGTGAACAAATTTAATAATGCTCCTTGAAATATTTTCCAAGCATTTAGTTGAAAATTCTAGTGGGTATAATATGTAGTATTTGTCGATGCGCTAGTTGTTCATTCAATAGAACTGCATAGCTTCATCAACTGACTAGGAAACTCTTCATTTAGAAAAATGCAGCGCTATAGGGATAAAATATTAATTGTACGCACCCTGGTGGCTGTAATATCAATTAAATATGTGACGTCATAAAGAGAATGTTATTGATTCATATTGTTCAGTTTTGTTTTCATTGAATTTTATACGGTAGAGATTATTGTTTGTCCTGGCGAAATAATATTAATATTATGTAAGTATAACAAATTTTTTAATGTGTTTTCATGTTTTACGTCACTATATTCAAAAGTTAACCTTGCAATTTTTCTTGTGTATTATACACGTGTAATGAATTCGAGGTTAAATTACTTAAAATTAATTATTTATTACTTAGTTTTCTGTTTAAACGTGTTTGTTATGTTGCAGTTTTAAGTTATGAATGCCAAAGGAAAACCGTGTAAGACAAATTGTTCTGTGTATGGTTGTAAATCAGTACGCCACAAAAATCCCAACTTAAGTTTTCATAATTTTCCGAAGCCGGGCAAAGAAAAAGTAGAAATTCAAAATGCTTATGGCAATGTTGAAGTTATTGATAGGAGGGAAGCGTGGATTTTAAAATTAATAAAAATGGGCAAAAAGGTTCCACAGCATATGAAAGTTTGCTTTTTACACTTCACATCATAAGATTATTATTATGCAGGTAAGGAAGAAATTAACGTTTTAAAGAGGAGAAGTTATGACTGTTACTGATTTTAGAATGGGTTGGTATCGACGATTATTACCAAATGCCGTTCCTTAACAAAAACTGCCAAGTAGATAACCCAACTTTTGTGATGTATGTGTAGTAATTAGTTTTATTTTTTAGATTATCAAACGAAGCAGCCACGTTTAAAAAAAAAATGCAGTTCCTTTCCAGAAAATTCCTAAAGAAAGTACGGTAGTAAAGCACAACATCAAATTTGTCGCAACTCCATATTACGTAGCAACTACGAATTTGAAATGGAGGTATCGGATGAATTGGAAGATGTGAAATTTAATGTAGAAGATGTGAAATTCAAGTTAGAAGATTTACATCATTCTATTGACATTAAAGAAGAGGTGAAAAAACACTGGCGAAAAACCATTTAAATGTGAATTTTGTGACTAGATTTGGATGTTGCTAGAACGTTATTGTTACACCGTTTATTAGTTTAATAAACACATGTGCTGTTGTCAATTTATCTTCGCCAATTCTTGCAGATGACAAATTTATGAAATAATCATGTAAATTAGAATTTGTTTTTTTTTCTTTATTTTTAATAGGTTTTTATCAGGTAACAATCAGTATAAATAACAAATAAATAGGTTTTATTATAAATAGTTTAAATAGTACCATAAATAATAAAATATTATATAAGTAAACAATTGTAAATATTTTGAATTTGAAATAAATTAAAACGTTTGTAGCTAAATAATTACCATTTCTGCATCGTGATACTGAATTCTGAAAATAACATATATTTTTACTTTCCGAACCCCTAGGTAAGGAAAGTATTGTTATCAGTCAAAATTTGACCCCCCAATTTTTTGACAGATGTTCACGTTTTGAGGTCCCCTGAATCCATTTTTATCATTTTTGGAAGGATGTCTGTATGTATGTGTGTGTGTATGTGTGTGTGTGTGTGTGTATGTACGTCTGTGAACACGATAGCGTCTAAACGAAGCAAGCAAATCATTCCAAATTTTGCATATAAGCTTTTTCCTGTCGTAGGACGAAGCCAGATGAAAATAATTTAAATCGTGTAACGGGAAAGGGGGGTTTACCTGGAGCTATTATGACATTATGCGTCATAACTTCGAAACGAAATTAAATATGTAAAAATATTAATAACAAAAAATTAGCGCTATGGAATTTCCTACATTTTTTGTCCTACAAGTTTTTCTCTAAAATATACAGGGCGTTTCAAAAATTTTTGTATTTGTAAAAATTTTTTGTATTTGTAAATAAAATAGTAAACCGCATTCTACTAACGAAAATAAGATAAAAAGTTTCTAATAACATGGGTCCAAAAATGCTTCGTTTGCAAGATATAGGCATTCAAAAGTTTTTTTCTTCCTATTTTGGTAAAATATGAAATTTTTCATCGATTTACTGTTGAAATTATGTAACCATTTTATAAAAAATAATATAAAAATTTGCGTCTGTTCGGAAAGTTATGCGATGGCCACATCAGATTTTTTAACAAGTTTTTAAATTAAATTTCGAAACATCGATGTCTAGCGAAATCATAAATGCTGAAATTAATACATTATTGGCTATTTCTAGCAATTCTTGTGGCACTTGATCTACACTGACATTTCCTCGTTCCTCTTAACATATGACCACCGTTCAAAGGGTTCAGCATTGTACTGCTCCAAAGCTGCCTCTTTCGCAGAGGTGTTGCGGCTTCTGTAGTTGCAATTTCTCTACATCGAACACTAAAATAATTAAGAAAACCAAAATTAAATAAATTATGCTATTATAAATTTTTAAAAAATGTACCTCTGCAAAGCTAAAGCACCGTGATTTCTCTTCTTAATTAATTCTGGAAAATGGTCACTAACAAAGCCATGCCTACTATCTTCATTTCTTCCTCGTTTTCTATTAACACATGACCACCGTTCAAAGGGTTTAGCATTGTACTGCTCCAAAGCTGCCTCCTTGTTAGATTTCCAGTAGCATTTGATGTCGGTGCATGAAAATTCTTCAAAGTCAAAAATGCTGGTCCTGAAATTATTTATAAATTTATATTTTTTATAATTACATCAAATAGTATAAATGCATGCACTACACTATCTTACCTTGTACATAAAAGCAAAAATGCTGCAATATGCTTGCATCTTTGTGATTCGCCTGCCGTACAACTGCATTTCAGAAATCTGAAGTTCCGGTTTATTGATACGAAACGTGCCCTGAATTTCGTGAGGTGTATCAGAAAGTTCACTAGTTTTCAAACACAATGCAAGTGTTTTTACTACTTTAGCATCTGTACTGTTCACTTTACCAAACGCAATTATGTGTCTTGCATTCAACACATTTTCGCCAGTTAAGAAACTGCGAGTTTAAAGCCATGATAAAACCACTTATCCAACTAAACTATTTAAATCACAATATTAATATTATTCACCAGGAAAATTCGAAACGACAGCAAAGAAGTAAGGTTATAACCGAATCTCTCTCATTGACGTCACGCTTGTTGTTGCTTTCAGCGCCCCCATCGGTAAAATTTTATCCCTATATATTTTGCTGAATGGAAATTCTTTTTCGTTTTGTTAGCAAATCAAAAATTCCTATTAGTTAGTTAATTTATTAAAGTATTTTAGTGAAAACTATGTATGTGATGCGACGCGACTCCTTGAGGGATCACGTAAAAATTAGTATCCTGAGTTGAAAAAATCACAGGTTTGTTACGCGCATGACTTTGATACTCACCTTTTCATTAAAGAAAATTTATAATCGTACAATCAAAACATAAACGATTTAACTGGATTCTCTTAACAAATAAGATTTTCTCATGACAACTTTAGAAGTATAATAAATCGATTAATTGGAACTTCTTGTAGTGGACTAATTTCCATCGGTGCCAAATACAAATTACAACTACATATTTAGCATTTAACAACTTCTAATATAATCTATAATATAACTGGATTTTATCGCAAGCTTTAGCACGTAGTAAAATTTCAATTCATTTAATAGGTACAAATAAAATTTTAATGTGTACGATAAACGTGTCTTTGAATTTGCATATCTAAAATCTTAATAGCATTTTTTCGACAAGCATACATATACGCATAACCATAGAATTACATTTTTTAACAATGAAAATCTTGCTGTTCAAGCAATGAAACATTTGTAAATACCTTTTAGCAAATTTGTAAAAATGCAGATGAATAATTTTACACGCTAAAACTGTTTTTGTGACTTAAATTTTTTTTTAATTTATTATACCTGTTTATGCCAGTAACGTATACAAAAACTTTCGATTTAAATTTTTTTTGAAATATTATAATAATTGTTCAAATTAGGAATTTTACAATTCACCTTACATTCGAAACGCTTAAGTAAGCGAAAATATTGCGTATATACAGTTATTGTCTACAAAAAAGTCGCTGGGAGAAAATATTTTTTATCTTCAATAGTTTAGGCATGGGAGTCATACAAAGTCAAGGATTTTGATGTTACAGTTGTTAAGTTCAATATCGGCGACTTTGAATGTCTTCTACGCCTAAAATATTAAAATTACTTAACTATGTATAAAATATGGAATAACAGAGTTTATAGACCAGTGCCGATAATTTTTGAAACCGAAAAAAATAGCAGTAGGATGAAACCCATTGGAAAAGGAAGAGAATATAACAAAAATAAAAGGAAAAATAATTTACGGGCGATCTGAGGTCGGGAAGTGGAAGGGGGTGAGTTTTAAGGGTAGAAAACTGTTTTTCTCGATTTCCGGCAAAACCACAAGTACTATGGAAAAAAGTTAAATGGCAAAGTTGTAGGTAATAAAAAGATCTACAACTTTTGTATTTACACTTTTTTCACATAACCTCAAAATTTATGTGAAAAATTCAAATAACCAAGTTTTTGGTTTTTAATTTTTATCTTTTACAAAAAAAAATTTTTTTTCACGAAATTTCGTGAAAACTTACCTTTTTATGTCCCAAACACACTGTAATTTTTTTGATTTAAAATATTTATTTTTTCACCTTATTTTGACTTAATATCGAAAAAGCACCCTAATTTTCAATCGAAAATTCTCGCGTCAAAATATCTGCTTTTTTAAAAAACTCGGTGGGCTTTTTGTTCGTTGAAATCTCTACTTTTCGATGGTGTAAAAAAAAATACATTACTATGGTAAATATTCTCAAAAATGAAAAGAAACGAAAAAAACTCGAATCCGAAAATTTTAAGCTTTGTCACAATTCTCTTAAAGTAACTCAGCCTGCACGTGTATTTTCATGAACGATGTTGTTTATTTCGACTTGCAATTTTTTGTTTATCAATGTAACACGGAATCTTACGTTTTTCGAGTAATTAAAGTATAAATAGCTCAAAATTGTACATGATGATTTAAGAAAAAAAAAATTTCTGATTCGAGTTGTTTTCGTTTCTTTGCATTTTTTGAGAATATTTACCATAGTAATGTATATTTTTTTTACACCATCGAAAAGTAGAGATTTCAACGAACAAAAAGCCCACCGAGTTTTTTAAAAAAGCAGATATTTTGACGCGAGAATTTTCGATTGAAAATTAGGGTGCTTTTTCGATATTAAGTCAAAATAAGGTGAAAAAATAAATATTTTAAATCAAAAAAATTACAGTGTGTTTGGGACATAAAAAGGTAAGTTTTCACCAAATTTCGTGAAAAAAATTTTTTTTTTGTAAAAGATAAAAATTAAAAACCAAAAACTTGGTTATTTGAATTTTTCACATAAATTTTGAGGTTATGTGAAAAAAATGTAAATAGAAAAGTTGTAGATCTTTTTATTACCTACAACTTTGCCATTTAACTTTTTTCCATAGGACTTGTGGTTTTGCCGGAAATCGAGAAAAACAATTTTCTACCCTTAAAACTCACCCCCTTCCACTTCCCGACCTCAGATCGCCCGTAAATTATTTTTCCTTTCATTTTTGTTATATTCTCTTCCTTTTCCAATGGGTTTCATCCTACTGCTATTTTTGATCACTTTTTATCATTTTCAAAGGCTTCTGCACTGGTCTATTAGGAAATGTAATTTTTTACAAAATTGTTTGCATGCAATTTTTTTGAATACAACATGTCCGCATATTTTTTCTTCCGTTTTTATGTTGGTTTGTATAAATTTAAATAAATGATAAAATACCAAAATTTTATTAGTAATTTAATATTATTAATTTTGTATAATTAAAGCTGTATTTAATACAGTAGAATACTATGGCAGCTTTCTTTAACGGCTGAAAAGACACATCCTCTTATCCAAAACCAAAAGCAGCAACTATCCACAATTGGTAAATAAGAAAATTACAATACGGAAAATTGGAATGGTAATTAGGGATGAAATATTATAAAATGCTTTTATGCAACTGCTTTATTTTTCTTGATTGTGATGATATACGAAGACTCCAAATAACAAAAAGAAATCCTGTAATTATTTCAGATTTTTATTTTAATATTTAATCCTTGACCACGGGGAACAAAGTTTTCTATTTAAAATACATGAGTTTTGCGGTCTGTATTTTATTGTAGAACTAATTGTGGCCCTAAAATTTGTATAGATCAGAAATAGGTCTTCAAGAATACTTCTGTATAGAAAAAAATTACAGGGAGCTATAAAATGTTTCATGGATTATACCCATCAATGTTATTTATTTATTAATATTATTAATCAAATTTAGGTGACCGAATGGCTGAAATGCTAGCGTGTTCGCTTTCAAGCCAATATTCACGGGTTCAAATCCTGTGCTATCTATAGAAGAAATTTTCGCTCACCAAATGTCTATCTGCTGGCCCCAGATAACATTATTTATGGCTAAAACACTTCCTTGATGGAGTAGGCGGTGTAAAAATCGTCTATTCCCGTGGTTCGGAATCCACGTTAAGCTGTAGATCCTCTGTGCTCGTCACACATTTTCAACACGCAACGAGCAGAGACAGGGAGGTATCGGGAAAATGTCGCAAGACGTTCATAACCGAATATAGATAGATTAATCAAATTTTGGTCTAATGTTTATTAAAAACTTTAAAAATATATATAAATCATGTTTATCGACGTTTCTCGTTTTCTTTTATATTCTACTGCCCGAATTTAATTTTTATGCCACTCAAAGAATTGTTTATCCAAATATAAATTATTCGAAGTAATTAAACAAATTATGAAAAAACCAAAAAATTTACATTAAAAGTAGTAATATCGAATCCTGACAGTTTCGGATGTACTCGTATTTACTAATAATTTTAAAATTTTTTTTCGTATTATTCATTTAGATGATTAGGGGAAATCAGATATCAATTTTGCTGATGATCGATGAAGTTAAAAAAAAAACTTTTTTTTGTGCGGATAATTTAAAAAATTTTTTTTCGTATTATTCATTTAGATGATTAGGGGGAATCAGATATATATTTTTTTAAATTTCTGAGTGTCTTTAGTCCAAAATTTTGTGGTGGAGGGGGAAAAATTAATTTTTATAAAATTGTTTTATGTTACCTATTGATATACCAAATATGAAGAATTTATTCTAGACTTTAGTAAAAACTCTTTAAGTGGGGGTAAATGTCAAAAAAAATTTCCACTTTTAAAAAGGGCGTGTCTAAAGACCACCAATATGTGAATTTTATTAGAAACAAAGAAGAATTTGATTTGGACTTTGGCGTAGGGGTATAGAACAATTGGCTTTCCCTGACGTTGTATTGTAATTGGGTCACATAATCTTAGGTGTGAAATTTATTTCGGGTAGTACTGTATGTGTATTATTACCACTTTACTTTATTAGTGTCACTTGTATGTTTTTCACTTCACTTTCCGTCACTTTGACTCTTATCAGGGGGCCCAGGGGTACTCTGCATGTGTATTATTTCCACTTTACTTTATTAGTATCACTCGTATGTTTTTCACTTCACTTTCCGTCACTTTGACACTATCAGGGGGCCCGGGAGTACTCTACACCAAAGAGGTCTCACTGTGTTACGATAGTAGTTAATTCAGTCACTTTGACACTATCGGGGGGCCCAGGGGGTACTCGACACTATCAGGGTCACTCTAGGTTATGAAAAGGGGGCCCGTCTTGCTAAAACGAGCACTATTTATGTTTTACCCTGTATATACAAAATGATTTTAAGGTTATGTGATTAGGTCTGTCACTTTGACATTATCGGGGGGCGCCAAAGGGGTACTCTACACCAAAGAGCAGGTCTCACTGCGTTAGGAAAGGGGGCCACTTAGTTAGAACGCGCACTATTTATGTTTTACCCTGTATATGCAAAATGATTTTTAGGTTATGTAGTTAATGCCGTCACTATGACACTATCGGGGGGCCCATGGGGGCTATTCAACACTATCAGGGTCACTCTCTAGGTTATGAAAAGGGGGCCCGTCTTGCTAAAACGCGCACTATTTAAGTTTTACCCTGTATATGCAAAATGATTTTTAGGTTATGTAGTTAATGCCGTCACTTTGACACTATCGGGGGGCCCATAGGGGCTACTCAACACTATCATGGTCACTCTCTAGGTTATGAAAAGGGGGTCCGTCTTGCTAAAACGCGCACTATTTATGTTTTACCCTGTATGTGCAAAATGATTTTAAGGTTATGTAATTAGTTCCGTCACTTTGACACTATCCGGGGGGCACGGCGCCAAGGGGGTACACTACACCAAAGAGCAGGTCTCACTGGGTGTTAGGAAAGGGGGGGGCACTTAGTTAGAACGCGCACTATTTATGTTTTACCCTGTATGTGCAAAATGATTTTTAGGTTATATAGTTAATTCCGTCACTTTGACACTATCGGGGGGCCCAGAGGGTACTCAACACTCTAAGGGTCACTCTAGGTTATTATGAAAGGAGTTGGGGGGTGAGCCTTGCTAAAACGCGCACTATTTATGTTGTACCCTGTACATCATATGCCAATGTCAGAATTTTAGGCTTAAACTTTTAATGTCAAAGTCGCTTCACCATTTTTGTTTTACCCTGTATAACTTTTAATGTTAACGTCAGATTAATTTGTCAATTTAATTTGTCACTTTGTAACTTGATTTTTGCTAATTTTAAAAATATTGTGCAACGCCACTGAGTATATGTCAATGTCATTTTTAAGGTTAACATTCTTATGTCAAAGTTGTGCCCCCTATTCTCGAGCCGCTACTGACTATATGTCAATGTCATTTAATTAAACTTTTAGTGTCAAAATCGCAACGTAACTATGACAACGACTGTGACCTGAAGTGTTTAACTGCTGATGACCGTCTTATGGTGGCGAACTATTAAATCAAAGACGACGAAAAGTTTACTCTTGAATGTCGCCAGATCTCGTGAAAGTTTCAACGCCCACAGTTACGGGGTTTAGGCGTCTATGCGGAACATACATACACACATACATACATACAAGCATTTTTATATATAAGGATATGAGATTCGTCATACTTCGTCTTTATTTAATATCAGTGGCGGGTCGTGACTTGTTTCGGTAGAAGGGCACGAATTTAAACAAAGAGGAAAGTACAACATTTTTCGTTGTTTTGAAAGTAATAATACTCTCCGTTATCAAATGATATACTCAAGTCAACAGCAAAAAGTGAAAATAGAAACCGTTGGGGAGCTTCTGGGGTGGTAGGTAGAATACGGCCACCTAAAACGTGATTGCCTGGGTTGTGCGGCCTAAAGGCCGCACTGGATGAATCAATTTAGTTTTATAGACACACAGATAGATGAATTAAATTAATAAAATATATATGTTTGACTTCGTTCATTTATATTTTTCAATAGATATTAACATTCAATAATATTAACTTGTGAAATGAATATTAAATTGAAATTTACAAGCTAAGTAAACACTTTTTCATAAGCTCTCAACAATTGGTAATAATTACTGAAACAATCAATAATTTTTTGCTGGGAGCTTTTAAATTTTTTTTTTATTTTAATGTATTATAGTTCTTAATTTTTAATTTATTATCAAAATTATTATAAATGTATCTACAGTTTTCTAAATAAATATTAAATATGTATTAGCCCGTACCAACTGCCACTGTATATTCAAACTGCAGAATATCGTTTCTTAATGTAAAAGTTGAGTTATTAAAGCTACGCAAGTTAGACAAAAAAAGGCAATTAGAGGAAATTATTTATAATGAATTTATATTTGGAAATCTAACTATTCTCAATGGAACCAAGAATAAAACTATGAAATGTTCCCAACTCCAGTGAAGGAACCACCCCTAATGGACTTGATATTTTCACTTTCCTCTCAACCGTTAGTTGTACAAAACACTAAAAGAATAGAAAAACATGCATTGTTCATTTCTACTCAAGGACAAATTCAGGGGGGTTAAAGAAGTACTTATACCGCTCTTCCCCATACATTTTCAAACATTCAAAATAAACGATTGAAAGCATTAAAATTGCTAAGGAAATTTTAAATGAAACTTTTTGCATTATTATACCCTCACCTCAATATAACAACCAGGGAACTCAAAAATGGCCATTTTGTAATAGAGCGATTTGAAAATTTAGATTAGTAGTAGATATAATTTTTGTATTCTTCTGTTTTGTAACTTACAAGAATATGTGAATTCTGATAAATAATATATCTACTTACTGCACTATAATTATCATCATTTGACAAATGCACAACTTGACAACGCAAGATTTCTACTTGTTGCTTCGAATTTAATTACCATTATGACACATTCATGCCCAGTTGTTGAATAATTGTTGATTATGTCACAATGATACATTCTATGAGATTCCTAATTGTAACATTGCATAAGAACACTTGACGAGGATAATTTGTGTGTAGATAACTCAAAATAGCCAAAAATGGAATTACCTAATTGTAGCACTAAGGTGCTAATAAATCCCCCCATTAACTTTTCTTGGATACGTCCCTGATACTACATTAAAAGTATTATATTTAACTATCAATTTTTGCTTCCAACTATGCAATTTATCTACCCCCCCCCCCCTTAAATGCTGTATACCATTAGCACCACAAATTTTACATGAAACTAAGTCGCATTTTAGTTCAAAATGAGTTTCCGTAATTTTTCAGGAAATGCGGCATTTGCGAGATAATTGCGAAAAACCACACATATTTGCCCATTAGGGGATGGTTTTTAATTTTAAGAGATAAAATCCCCACCGGGGAGAGGAATTCGACAAATATTCAATTTATAACTTATTTCCGCTTAATTAGGACTAATAAGCGGTTAAATAATCAAAACACAAAATTTCCTTTTCGAAAGCGTTATCCTTCCTGAGAAAAATATTATTTAAATTAAGTATAACAAATTGATCTATTTATGAAATGTAATTAAGCATTTATTATGCGGTTTACTTTAAATGCGGTTTCCTCAGAATTTAATTTTCATTTGGTTTTGCAACAATTACTTGTAAAAACGTGTTGAAAAAACATTAACAGTTTATACCATTTTTAGTCCGATTTCGTTTTTTTAGGTGTAGTCGAAAACCAGCAATTTTAGGAACGGAAGAAACTCAAAAAAAGTTTTGGTATCTTATTTGTGAAATTTAATATTCCTGCAAAACCAAAAACAACTACCTAACCTATTCAACTGCTTGTAATGCCATTTTTGAAATACTTACTAAATTATATTAAAAAATGTCTCACTTTGTGTAATAGTAAAACACATTCAATAAAAGCAGAAGAAGTAGATTTGCTCATATTCTTGCAATTTCTTAATTCGATTCGTTGGTGAGTTGTTAGTATCAAGTAGTGTAAACCTAAACTGTGACTGCTAATAAAATTGTTAATGATATATATTTCATCCAGTACATACATATACTCGTAAGCACAAATCCTAATATCACCGAGAGAAAAAAGAAAAAAAATGGAGCTAACACGTCGGCGTCGGTTAATCCGGCGCGCCGGCTAAGTGAACGTCGATTAAGAGGACTTCTACTGCACTACAAAAACTAATACCTACTGATAATAGTAAAGGAAATAAGTGTATTTATTTCGCTATGCGTATAAATAAAAGAAAATTTCTTGTTTATTTCCCTTTTTCAAATCACCCACAGATATTACAGGGTGGAATGCGACATCTACGTTGATAAGAACTGAAAATTAGTTATAAAAAATCACCGTCCTTCTATACATCAGTGATATGATCTAAAAATACCGAATCACACCTATGTCGAAATACAATTAAAAAAGCTGGCACATATTAGCAATATCAAAGATAGAAATTTTAAAACTTTTCTTGTGAAGTTTGAAAGAAATAAAATATTAAATCGTCTTTTTAACTTAAATCGATTAACTCGAGTGAAGTTATTGGTGCTTCAGTGATTCAAAGTGCAACAGATTTTGAAAACAAAGTTTGTAACGGTTTATTTGCGAGGCTACATTTGAATGTCAATATTTTAGAATTACTAATAAAATATGCACAAACACTTTTCAGAACTAAACCACACAACATTTCATATTTCATAAAATACACCGTGGGTATGCGGTTTAAATTTTGAAGTAAAATGACTTTTTTTTCGTTTTAGCTTGTTCTGTCAAATATTAATTTTGCATAATTTAATAAGGAATCAAATAATTTTCTTAATGTTAATTCCTTATTGCTAAACATTATTGGAACGTCACTAACTTTATTAAAGTATGCAAATTATTAGCTTGTGAAAATTAATATAAAATTTAAATTTAAAAATTTACAAGGTATAAGCTAATTTAACGCAAATTAAAAACATCTCAAATAGGCCTATTGCCGAAAGCTTGTGCAACAAATTGAATTTCATTACGTTATTAACAATCGTTTTCGACAATTGTAATCTTCTATTCATTTTTCATCTTGTTAACATGTGGTTATAATTGCTGAACAAATCGATCGGACAGAAAAGGTTTCAGGCTTTGACCCTACCTCGTCACCTCTGGACCAAACTAATCGGTTACGTACAGGACATGGAAGACGCAAAACTCTTATGTGCATATGGGGATTTAGCGATAACACAGAATGCGACTGCAGGGCAGATAACCACACAGTCCAGCATATCGTTTCTAAGTGCACTATCCTCTCGTACAACGGATGCCCATAGGACATAAACAACATAACACCTAGTGCATGGCTGAAAACTATACTATTATTGTATGCTATCAACTTTTTATATCTATACAAAGTTAATTTACGATATAGACTATTTTATAATATAAATAAAAATTTAAAAAAACTAATGTATTACTCGTATTTATTATACACGTAGCTTTTAATTGCGGTTTAGAAGCATTAAGTAAAAAAAAAACAAATAATCGTGGAAAACTAGGTTAGCATATTAAAAGCAAGCAATATCGATAATATATTATATGTCGGATCTTCCAAAAAAGCAACCATTAGAGAAACCAAAATAAATATCCCGATAATAAAAATTATAAAATCATGAAGTTGAGTTTTAAAAAGCGGCGAAGTCTCGTAAAAAATATTGATTAATTTATTAAGAAGTATGAGATGGGGCAGATAATAACTCTTTAATCCCGGTGACGCAATAACGAATACTAAATCCGATTTTCATTTTTTTCATTATAGTCGAGAAGATTTGGGACGCTGTAATATCTCCGATATTCATAACGCGGAAATCGCATTACATTTATATAAATTAAAATTTTAAATTGGCTCCAATTTTAAACTGCATTTGATGCTCAATTATCTGATCAATAATATTGTTGAGAAATTGTAACTTATTAGTTGTCAATTTTATGTCAAGGCAAAGAATAAAATTAAATTCTCTAACGTTAGGTTATAAAATTAAGACTTGGTTTTCTTGTTAAATGTGGAATAAATTTACCTTTATATATAATTAATTATTTATAATCTAAAATTTAGTTATCATTTTCTCAAAGGATGAGTGGTTACACTACAAAATTCATATTAGGGTTTTGGCCTCCGAATTTACTTAGACTGCACGATTTCATTACACACAGAGAAATAACATAAATTTAATTTCATTTAGGTACTACATGCAAAATAATAATCTTCCAAATAATTCCACACGTTTGATTTAGGTAGTAATTTTAAGTTTCAGCCGATAAGTTTTCAAAATTTCTAGCTTCCAGAAAGATGGACATGTTTTTAATTTTCTTTCGTCTTTCGAAAAGTAAATGTTCTGAGTAAAATTTTCTTTAATCTTTTCTCTGTAAAATACATAAAAATTTGTATATCAAAGTGAAAAGATTACATAGAAGTTTCTAAATTTGCAGAATTTTTGAATCTCAAAAGAATTGGGCATGCTAAAAACTTTCTAAACATGATTAACTTAAAAGAACTTGAAAGAAAATCACACTTTTAGTATCTAGTAAATTAACATCAAAACTATAATTTAAAGAAAAAATTGCAGTGTCGATTTCAAAGATTTAATGTAGCTTTTCACTTTGATACACGATAGCACACAAATTATGCATTCTACAGGGAAATGAGTAGAGAAAATTTTAGATAGAACATTTACTTTACTAAAAAGAAAATGAAAAGAAAAATCAATTTGCTTTACTAGAAGTTTACTACAAAGAGTGACTCTAATGCAAAAATTTAACAAAAAAAATTACCGATTCTACTATAAAATGAAATTGAATGTTGAATAATTAATTTATTATTATTGGGTTTGAATTTTATAATGCAAGTACTCAAACTATGAAAAATATTTAAGTTGTGAACTTTTAATATGTTGATTAGTACTACTACAAAAATTCAGCTTTTAAACTAATTACCCTAGTGCGGTTTGAATCAAGATAATCTTTTTATACGTATTATGCAGTACTATATAATAATTTATTCATGCAATTTATTGTACAGCCACAATAATGATTACTGAATACTCTAAGTAAATAGAAAATTGTAGTAAATAATACAGGTAAAATCAATTGAAAAAAAAGGATAGAAGCTCACAACCCACTTTCCTAGAAATGTTCCCCAATATACAATTTAGATAGATGTATGTATATCAATAGCATTCGAATTTAAACCTGCCAAGCTAGAAAGGTCACCAGTGCTTACTGAATCTCGTTATCACGTAATCGTGTCTCTGAAACACAAAAACTTACATTTAATGTCACCAAATAGCACAACCAGAACAAAAAATTTATAGTTTGCTTGTCTTCCCTACTGCAATGGTCTCTTCAGCACTGCAGAAACATCAATCTTAACGACGCTTGAGACAACTTCTCAATGACACCAGTACTGAAAACTTTCAGAATTGCAGAAACACCACTAAATGTCAACATCTTTAATGGGCTTGGAAATGGTCGGGTTTTAACTGAATTTTTTAAAACGGTCCTTATTACCTATGAATTTATGAAAACTTAGCTGAGAAGATTAAAATTGCAGTGTCTTAAAAAGTTTCCATATCTCCCAAAAAGGAAAATGTTAAACCGTAAGTGGTAAATTAGAATATTTACTAAATTCGTTTGTATTTTAATGCAAAATCAACTGATCAAGTATCTATTGAAATTCGAAAACAAGGGAAGTGGATCGAGGGTAAATTGAAGTTAGTATATCTGTATGTTACACTCAATATCCGATTTCGGGCAATGCCCGAAAAAAATGCGCAAAACTAGTTTTGAGCAACGAAGATTTCCCAAACCCGAATTTTTACTTTTAAACGGCTATTGAGCGTTACAAAATAAGCAGAACTAGTTTTGCGCATTTTGAATTGTACAAAACTAGTTTTGTAGGTTTCTGAATGACCAGCACTAGTTCTGCTTTTTTCATTTAATCAGCATCCGAATAAAATAAATAACATAAACATAAAGGGGGTGAAACGTAATAGTTTACTGCCCCATACCGCAACTATACTTTTTAATGCTATTTCAAGGGTCTCTAAGCTCCCGGTTTTCTTGATCATAGGCGCTTCTCGTATGTTTAGCCTAGTAACCAGAGTCAAAACCGCCCTGGAGGGGTGCAACGCGGAGAGGAGCGGAGCGGCGCCCCGTAAGAGTAGGTTTTGACGATGGATTACCCTCCTTATCGAATGCACACCCCAAAAATCGAAGAAAAAATTTTTTTATTTTTTCACTTTTTCGGCAATACACGGGTCGATTTTTGGGGTGTGCATTCAATAAGGAGGGTAATCCATCGTCAAAACCTACCCTTACGGGGCGCCGCTCCGCGTTGCACCCCTCCAGGGCGGTTTTGACTCTGGTTACTAGGCTAAACATACGAGAAGCGCCTACGATCAAGAAAACCGGGATCTAAAAAACCGGGAGCTTAGAGACCCTTGAAAAAAATAGCATTAAAAAGTATATTTGCGGTATGGGGCAGTAAACTATTAAGTTTCACCCCCTTTATGTTTATGTTATTTATTTTATTCGGATGCTGATTAAATGAAAAAAGCAGAACTAGTGCTGGTCATTCAGAAACCTACAAAACTAGTTTTGTACAATTCAAAATGCGCAAAACTAGTTCTGCTTATTTTGTAACGCTCAATAGCCGTTTAAAAGTAAAATTTCGGGTTTGGGAAATCTTCGTTGCTCAAAACTAGTTTTGCGCGTTTTTTTCGGGCATTGTCCGAAATCGGGTATTGAGTGTAACATATACACTAAAATGAAATATAATAAATTTAATCATCAAATCGCTACTTTATATTGAGGGTTGAACAACCTATGGTTTCATGCAGTTTCCAGCGGCTGCAATTTAATAAAAACTTGTCAAATAGTAAACGGTTCAGCTTGATCAATTTAAAAGAAACGACAATGAACGATAACATGTAAACACATTTTTATACAAATCCAATCAAAACTTACCTAAGTGACAGAAAGCTTTCTTGGATTTGGTATACTAATATAAGTTGTTCGTGAATCGCTTTATTACATTAAAACTTGTGGCGACATCCAGTTGTTTAGTGGTTTAATTTTGCTTCGGTTTTTTAATCCTTGAAAATTATCTTGTCTGGTTATGCCTTTGGTAAAAGCTTGAGATTTGCACCGTACGTTCGATTTCTTTTTCTTTGTATCAAAAACAGAAATCTTAATTGTCATGATCTGTTCAAAAATATAATAAGTCGGCAAATTGGCACCAATATTTCTAAAACTTTTCTGAACAATGTACCATAAGAAATACACGTGAAGGATGAATATATTGGCTATTACGGAGTGACACGGATTGGTTTTATATCCAATTTTCCTGGAACGTGAAAAATTATCTGTGGAATTTGGAGGTCGATAGGCTTCTGAGTTGAGCACTGGACTGGATCTGGCTGGTTCGGATGGACCTGAGTTTTAACACAAAGGAAACGGTATGTTATCCGAATACATAACTATTGCAAAAACAACCAATCTAAACGAAAGCAAAAACGAGTGGTTCCATCTTCTCTTTTGCTAACTACTACCGGTTTTTAATCTTTGTTGAAGTTGTTGTCAAATTCAATATTGAAATTTTTTAATATAAATACGTATACTGAAACTCCCACTCAGAACTCTTAGGTTTTGACCCTGAAAATGGTCAATCTGAAAATTGGCTCCCACAACTTCAAATGCCGATTAAATTTGATCCAGTAAAGAATATTGTAAATTTAAAAATTGGATTAAATATCGCTAATAAGGCACTGCTAAACAACATACTAAAAGTCCAATGACTTTAAACTCCGACTTCATTGATTTCTGTCTTTGTAAGTCTTTCGCACAAAACTTTTAGGTTTGACCGAGAAAAAATTCAGGAAAGCTTATTTTATCTCTTTGTATTAAAATAAAGAATTTTTTCATCATAATTTCCTTTTGGAAGACTTGCAAAGCTGAAATCGACCAAGCCAGAGTTTCAGGTTTTAGGAGTTTTAGCATTTGTTCAACAAGGTATTAGGGAACATTTGAGCCAATTTTTAGATTTACAATATTTTTCCTATGCCAACATTTAACATAATATCGTAAAAAAAGTCGCAACATTGGTTTTTGTTTTGGTTTTGCTAATCTCTTTTAATTTTATAATCTCAAAGTACTTTTCATTCCATCCAAAGTGGAATTCCCCTCGGTGAAGCCGCATTGTTTCTCTGAATGAAATGGTTTCCAGTGATTCAAAAGTCCAAATTTGATCATTTTTCCGAGAACATTCTCAAAGACCGGGAGTAAAGTGATTGGTATGTAGTTCTTAACCGGTCCTACGTCCCCCGACGGTTTTTTCAGGAGAATCTGAAGTACATATTCCTATTTACTACATTCTGGGGAAGTAGGATAGGTTAAGGCATGCATTATAGATTTTCAAACGAATTATTTTAGTTTAGATCTTCTTAAAGAAGGATCCACAGATGGTGTCAAGCCCTGGCGCCTTTTTGGCTTGTGTCTGTGTTATTAATGTGTCAAGCTCTTTCTCGTCGACTTGTCTTATGTTATTCATGATAGGGGATCATCCAGAGCTGAACGCAAAATTGTTCCTTTCCTTTACTGGACATTTAAAATTAGGAGATAGATAATACTGTTTGTGACAAATTCTAGAGCTTTTTTTATTGCATTTAGGATTGCAACGTTGGTTCTTCTGGTGGCCCAGCACCATACGTATGACTCTCCTTCATCACGACATTGTGAAGGCGTCGATTTTTCTTCTATTGTGTTCCCGCAGTGTTTATGATTTAGCTCGTGGAAGTTAAAACTGGAAATATTCGGGTTTCAACGGTTCTTTCTGAAGTATTCATAGATATACCTTTATCCTTCTAAAGGAAAGGCCTTCTAATTTCCCTCGTACATCCACCATTATTCGTGATTAAAGCTTCAAATTATATAAAGTGATCGACCACTCGACCCCCCCCCCTCAAGCGCCTAATATATTCTGTTGTTGGCACGGTCAATGATTATGACTTCAGTCTTACTACGATTGATTCTCAATGAATAAAAGAGATAACGTGAATTGAGAACTTTGTTTTTCACAGCGTAACAGAATACTATCTATCAGGGCTCAACCGTAATAAAAATAGCTACCTGCACGAAGTACAAAAAAACAATTCGATTGTGTAGTATTCAAAATAGAATCACTGCTTTAAAATTAGCTTCTTGAAATTTCTTTTCAACTTTATAATAAACGACATATTTGTTACCATCCTTCCAAAAATTCTACTCTTTAAGTTCTCATCAAGTGATTAATTACAAATTAAACTTTGCAATGAAATGCAAATTTCTTCTTTAATGATACTACAGACCCAAGGGTCAATGATATGAGTGTAAATTGACGTCTATGGTTCCATCCCTTATCCCATATTATCGTATCTCTAATGCACAGCGATTCGGCGACTCGAGGGTTTGCACAATGTAGCTACATGTAGTTAAATGAAAATTATTCCACAAAATATTATGTACGTAATCGAATTTTATTAAAAAATTGTTTATGAAATGTTAAACGAGCTGAATTACGCACGTCTTGTAAATTAATAGTCTCATAGAATACGTCATTAATAAAACCTGCTATTTCAATTACGTTCAACTAATAGCTAAAAAGATATATTTTAACATTACTTACATTAATGTCAAGAGCAATTCAAAATTGTTAGTCATTTTCAACACCAGAATTTAATAACAAATTAAAAAGATTATAAAACTCAAGATTTCATTTAACTACGGAAAATTTCCATATTTACGCCCTCATTTAAAATGCATACATTTTGTAAAGTCGTATTTTAAAAATAATATCTTCAGATAATTCATGACTGGCCGAAATACAATAAAAAACTACATTGCATTTGGCATGCAATTTAAAATAGAAGTGAGTTATGGAGAATAAAATTTCTGAGATTCATCCAACATCTTGGGATGCAATACGTACATGCAGTTATTTCGGTTATTTGGAAGCATAAATTTAAGTTAAAAAATGTAATTGTAAAACAGTCGCAATTAGATGATAATTAAATTTATTGGAATTGCATAATAAAATTTATGTCAGTAAGTGCAGCCAATAAAAATAAAACCAATGACTATTTCCTACAATTTAAGAGCATCGAAACTGCTAACAACTTTCTGTAATCTCATTATCGGTTAAAACTTCGCCTGAAATTCCTAATTTTCTTAAAGAAAAGCAAAAATGTCGACCAATTAATATGACATTTTAATTTACAATGCAGACACACTTTTCATTTTTTTAATTTGACAACTTTACATAAAAATAAAAATTACCCTCATTACGTTAGAATAAATTAAAATTTTCTGCGTGGGACAATTTTTGTTAATTTTTATCAAAGCTAATTTATTTGAGCAACCAGCAGGAAGTTCCTTTAAGGGAGGCCGAAGAAACTAGTCTGCTTGCACAAAATTAACTTAAAAGCTTTCTCGTATAGAATAATTTACGCTACGTCTTAATTATGATAATGCAATATTATGTAAACTAAATGAAGTTTAGTACAGCACTTGTAAAACAAAGTTATTTATATTAACACACATTTTCTTTGCAAATGGTGGTAATGGCTATCGTTAATAAATTCTATTGTTCTAATTTGTATAATTATAATGCGTGCAACAATTTTACAACAAATAAAGCCAAATAGTTTAGAAAATTAAGTAATTTCTAAGTATTAAAACATAATTGACCATCCCGAATACGATCTGCATAAACCACATGCCGCTGAACGATAACTGTAAAGTAAACCCTTTCATCGTAACGGGTTCTAATATTGTATATAGGTTCTGTGATCGTTAGCAGGCGCCGCGGTGTCGAGCGTCGTCGAGTATAGCACGCAAAAAATTTTAATCATAATTTGGGAACGCTGCGTGTAATACACGTTGTGTTTTTATATTAAAAATACCCAAAATTTGTACATCGATGTTATCTAATCTAATGGCGAAACCGTAAATTTCAAATGTGATCGTTCGATTTCAAATACCAAAACCAAGAACCCATTCGATAACCATAAAATGCATTAGTTTGAAATTTGGTTTGGAAGACATTTATTGGTTCCTGTTCCACGAATTCTTTCAAATACGAACATGGGTATGTAATAAAAGAGTTAAATTTTCATTTTAATCGCTTCAGAATTTAATTTCAAATACTTTGTTGAAGTTAGGATATTTTGAAAACGTGCCTTATGTTATCAAATGATAATTAATATATAATTCGGTTATATAATTTGTAAGCTCATGTATTAAATTGAGATTATGAAAGTTACATTATAATCTAACGCAAATTAATTCTAGAAGAGTCGATTATAGTGATTATCTGACTAACAACCTAAATTTTAATTAATTTTACTCATTAATAATTAACTTATCTCACACAATTAATTGCGTTTTTCGATCGATCAAAATGATATAATTAAGTAATGGCTTTTAATATTTGTGGACGAATGGATAAAATTACCAATTAATTTATTAAACAATATTGCATTTCACCTTACTTTTGACCTAAATTTTCAAATGCTGAAAATTCTGAAATTACCGTAAAGGTGTTAATTTTAGTATAAACGCCCTGCTTTGGGAGTGACAAATTTCTAAATTCATTATTTTAATTAATAACAATGTCTCAAAGTGCTTTGGCAACGTTTACTTCATTAAAATATTATTTGATTTCAAATTAATTGTTCCCATTTATAACAATAACAAATAGATTTACATCTGAATACATCCCGCACACAAAATTATTATCTACTTGTTTTGCGGTAGCAGGAAACTATAACGAATATGTCCGTTTAATTTTTTAAACGAAAATTTACAAACCAGTTTATGTTTCATGTTTCGAAATTTTATCGAATCCAGTTGTATTTTATACCAACATTCAATAATGACAAGCAATTGTCTATCGAATGAAATATGTAGTTACGAAACAAATAAATTAAATTTGCAATTTCAATTCTACAAATCGCAAATGTAATATTAATTTCCAATATAATTGCCGATCGAGAATACCAAATGCGTTTCTGGCAATAAAAATTTCAAATTTTCCTTCTTTAACGATCAAACAAATTTGGCTGCAAACTGTTAAGACATAATTTCTTGCCGAATCATCTCGCGCTGTAACTTTTGCTGCTACATTTCGTTTGAGTAAATATTTAACATCTACCCAAGTTTACAGTTCGGGCATGTTTATTTTACAAGAAAAAATATGGTCGATAAAGTTGAAGTATCATTTTAAATTCTACAAACAATACTAACAACTTCTTTCTCTCTTACAGATTTGCAATATGCGCTTGAAGGTTGTAGACGGGCCATTATCCGTTTATAATGGAAACAATCCGAGCATCCTTAATTCTCCGAAGAGAATTAATACACTTCAGAATAGCAACATTACCAATTTTAACTCAAATATTACTTTAGACAGAACGGTTAGTAATATCAATTCTAATGAAACTTTATCACTAACCGAAACGACCGACACCATCAACAACGTAAACACTGTAGATTCAGTGCAATGGTGCAATTCTGCACTTACTCAAAATCGGGAACTAACCAACAACACGAAAAACAGATCCTCATTCAACATCAACAACACCCTGGCTGCGTCTATGCGAGGTACGCGGTACGGCACCGCTTCGTCAGTTTGTTCGGAATCGTCTCCAGATGATAGTCTCTTAGAATATGAAGGTAAATTAATCATTTTAAACCCGACTTACTTTAATAATAAATTTAAATTTTATTTTTAGAAGCACATCAAACAAGTTTGTCAGTAGATGTATCACCGCAAGAGGAGGATCATGGATTTGACATTTCAGATTCGGAATCTCTTTCAGATGAAGTCAACTTAAATGCTCATGAAACCCTGCAGCGTCGAGGGATTGTGAATCCAAACTATCCCGGATTTCAGCATCTCGCTCACACTCTTGATTACAGCATTAAAGTTTCATCTGACACCGATTTTACAGATGATGATTTAGAATACGAATCAGGCGCCAAACTAAACAGCGTGGAAAATAGCATAAATAATAATAACAATAATAATAACAATGAAGACGAATATAAGATCGACAGCGTAAATCGTCTCGATAGTGTAGAAAATATTCAAAAAGTATTTTATGATAAACCTGTATTTAATATTCCCTTAGAAGATAACATCAGCGATTCGGAAATCGCAAACGTTTCCGTGTCTCAAGGCCACAGCGACGACGATGACGCCGTACCTACAACATCTGAAAACATTCAATTGAATATCGTACCGAATCACAAAGCGGTTCAAGAGTTAAAAGTTCACGATATTGTAGGCGATTTTGGCAAAGAAGTTCACGACGAACTGCAAAAATTAACCGAAGCTTCGTCTCATTCCGAAACTGATCCAATTTGCGATACAGCTGTTGAGGAAGAATTGAAAGAAGCGATCGAAAAATTATCCAATTTAAACGACTGGGAACCATCCGCCACTCGTTACAAAATTGAACCTAATACCGAACAACCGTTTAATAAATCGGTTTCGCAAACAGCCACAGTAAGCTGTGTAATTGCTCAAGAAAGCACAACTGTAAAACAAAACGATCCAAACATGACTACTTTACATATTACTTCGGCAAATGAGAACATAAATAACCAATTTTTTAATTCCCACGTACTAAATGATAATTTGAAATCTAATTTATCCGACTTTGAAACCCAAACTAACATGGATACGTATAATATTAAAATTTCAGATGCGTTCCTATCGGGAGTGTACGAAAATATATTGGCTTTACCAAAACAATCAGAAAAGGTTTTACCAGAAATAGACCTCAATGCAAATTCAGAAAACGATGTGACTAAAATGGAAGTCGATACGTTAATCGAAATTGTAGAAAAGCAACTCAACGAAACGGTTAAAGAGATTAATCAATCCGTTGAGCAAAAAAAATGTTTGACAAAAATGAGAGACACGGTAAAAGTGGACGAATTAGAAAAATGCATCAAGGAAGATAAAACAAAAAACGAAATAGAAAAAGATGAAGATACGGTTATTCCCAGGAAAAAAGAAAAAATGGAAACAACTTATATAAAGAAGAGGCGAGATTATAATCAACAATTTGGAAGTTTAATAACGGTTCCAAGGAAGGACTATGGAGGAAGAGTTAGAGATACTTTAAATAGGCGTTCGGCGCCAATAATTCGTGATAAAAAGAAACACAGTTTCGAAACTTTAGGTGAGTTTTATAAAATAAAATTATGTTGCAAATTTTGTTTGAAAGTTCATTAAATTTTATATAAAAAGAAAATTTAAGGATAACGTAAAAACTAACATACGTGCAATAAAAAAGATTATCTTTCCGTATTTTGATGCTATTGAACCAAATTTAAGTGACCTACAAAATTTCCTTTGAAATTATATCGCATACTTGTTCTAGTAATATCAAAGCCATTTGGCAGGGTCAGTGACAAATTATTATTTCGTGTTTAGAAAGAAACCGGAAATATGAAACGTGTTAGCTTCTTCGGCGCATAAAATCTTCACGTTATTACATTTTATTTCCTCAGAATCAATACAGCACACGTCAATATTTATAAATAACGTTTAATAGCGTCCGCTATATGTATGTACATACCTATTAAAGAATACAAAAAGCTTAATAGTTTCCCCAAAAAAAGTTCTATCGCTATTTTAACGTTTAATTTAAAAGCGATTACATAACTTTAATTTCTGTACCTTTAATCACGTCTGAAAGTTTTCATGTAAAATTATACTGTAATTGGAAACCACCTCTTTGGAAAATTTAAAAAAATACTTAATCTGAGAAAAAAAACCATTGCAAAAAACTGAATGCTTTCACCTTATACCTCCTATTGGTCAGACTACCCAATATACATTAACTGCACGCGATTTTTATATTATTATAATCTCTTGATTACAATTTAAAGGTAATTTCGTAGATTGTTTGAATGCTTAATTGTGATTTGTTACTTCAAAATTTTGAGTACTCGGCAGGTGTGATTTTTAAATTAACGAATGTTTTAACCTTCTGAAAAGCTGTTGTTGCTAGAATTCTTTTGTGCATAGAAAAATTGTAAATGATTGTCACTCTTCTATGAAAATGTGCCTATACCATTAAAAATAATAATTTTCCTTAGCTAGTAGTGCTTTACAATAATTTCTCTTGTTCCTCCGAAACGCGAAATCTCTGCTCTCAGGATTTAATGAACAACAAAATTCGATATAGAAATTATGAAATGGAATAGCTTTTAGAGCAATTTTAATAAGTAGATATGGATGCCCATTATTTCACTCACAGTTGATAACTGTTGACATGCAATAAAACTGGAAACATCAAGCATTTGACACTACAACGTCGTGTTAAAACGAAACTGACATGTAAACGATATTTTAAGGGTATCTTTCTCTGACGTTGATATAATATCTGCCTTAGTATTTCCATTCCATGCTATAAATTTCTTCTATTTAAAATTTTTTATACAGGATCTTCTCCTATGAGGTGAAAACGTTACTGTATTATTTGGCAAGGCGTTAACTCTGTCCGATTATCCTAAATAAAAAGTTTTTAGTATAAGGTGTACCCCTGCCACCCCCAATTTTGAATCCAAACCAGTCTTAATCGCTTGTACCTCTAATATTTTATTTCTACCTCTTTTGTTTTCGAGTTATTTAAAAAAGGTATTAAAAATTCAAAATGGGATCTGAATGTGCACCTGGATAGTGCAGAATGGAACCACCTGCAGCTGGATATGGTTGTCCTAATGAGAAAAAATGTTGCACCTTTCTTTTTCTATCGCAGTTACAAATCAAAATGTGGCTATTGGAAACTGATATACTGAAACCTGATATCTCAAAGATTTCTTCTTTATCTTCGAGTGCGAAACGCTGTGCACTGCGTAGGAAACCTTTTCTTCTATGTCTGTGGTGAGCGTTCGAAGTTTCGTCACACGTACAGGCAACCTACTGTTCAACAAGAAATACGTTTTATTTTGAGAAGATTTTACCAAACAGATTACATCTCTCTCTTTCTCCCTGACGGCGGTCTTGGCGTGATATTTAGTGCAATGAACTGCTAATGAAAGGTTCCCCAGTTTGACTCCAGGTTAAGTCTAAAATTTCTTGAGCGGCTCCATACTTTGGAGGGCATGTAAAACCGTCAGTTTTCCGTGTTAATGATTTGTTATCATAAGAGTAAAAACATGGTGCAGGCACATAGCCTAGCAAGCTACCGAAGATGTAAAAACAATCATGCCCATAGAACTAATTTGAAAAAATTAGCAAAACATAGGTTCCAGACCTAACGTAAGAAGAAGATTACATTTCCGCCTTCCAAGGATAGTTGTTATCAAAATGAAACTAAATATAATTCTAAGTAAATACTAAAAAATCTCCTGCAGTTTGCGAAATACAGCACTCCTAACAAGAATTCCGTTCTTTTTTCAAATTTTGCCCAAAATAACGTAGTATTTTTCAAACAGAGTTTTTGTCCTGTTTATCTTAGGCAAATGTAATCCTCGGACGAATGCAACTAGCTTGAACTTTTTGTAAAACCCTGTATAGAGCAATCTTCTAGGTCAGTCCTAAGGGGAATCTGATCGTGAGCTTTTAAAGTTTGTTTGTTTTTACATCTTTTCGGACACTTTGCATTTTTACAAATAACTGCATTTCAATGCACTCGAGGTGTAATGTTAATATAACTTAAAGCAGTGGTTTTTAACCTGTTGGTCGCGACCCCCTGGTAGGTTACCCCATAGTACAAAATCAACAACCAATAAACTTTAATCATTTTTCGGTTTTTAGACTAATTTATTAAATGGTGACCCTATTTGAAACGCAAATAATCAAATCTCTCTCCAGTTCCTGTCTATTTATATTTTGAGTTTTGATCTTAACAATTCAACCAAGTGGGATGTAGAGAATGGAACTAATAATTTCATCAAATCTTTCGTTTCTAGTATTCCCCATTTTTCTTTATCTTTATAGTAACCATCTTTGTTCATCACCTGCTTGAACCATGTTGAAATATGAGGAACAATGTCAAATATTTGATTGGTTGAAAATTCTTCAAAAATCTTTTGCATAGAATGGAATATTATTTTAACCATTTTTTTTCTATAGATGTCAACCACAAAATAATTTTTGTTATAAATTCATTGATTTTATCTTTGCCTCTTTGGATGTCTTCCTCTCGCTGTTGAAGATTTTTCTGCTTAGGCCCGCTTTTATAATAGTCGGTTAAGTCTCAGTTACTTTACACTGGTGATAAATCTAACATGATGTCCAATGAGAAGACGTCAAACCTCAAATTAAACACCAGTGTAAAGTAACTGAGCCTTAACCGACTATTGTAAAAGCGGCGTGGTAGTGGGGCTTAAAGGCCGCACTGGGAGTTAGATCAATGATTCAATTTTGGAATTACAGACACAAGTAAATGTCGATGAAGATGGTCAAAAAAATTAACAAGATATGCCAGTTTCTCCAACACAGGGTTTAGGGTCACGAAAAAAGTCAGAATAATTATTAAAATTTTAATATGTAGCTGTACCAATCTTTGCATCAACAAGCAACATATTTTAAATTTTACTGGTAGAGATCATTAGTAAAAACGGTAGGAGGGTCGCGAGATAGTAAATTTGTTTTTTTTTGCTCTAAGAAAAAGACACCATAAGACGTCGTGGTTCAAAGAAGGTTGAAAAACGATGCGCGATAGTGAATAAAATTCTACATTGAAATTCAAAGCTTGAAATGTCGTAAACCTGTATATATTTGGAGATACAATTTTTCAAAAAGCACTCATTCATGTTCAGTCAAATTTTGCTGAAAAATGTAAAGTTTCAGTTTTTCGAAATAAATAGTTATTTTTCTGGGAATCTTATCAAGAAAAGTAATAAATTAAAGTTGAAGACTTCTAGAGGACTTAATTTTGCGCTGTTTATAGCACTATCATCAAAAAGAGTTTTTTATTCCTCAAAAACTGGAAACTAGGACTACAACAATTTCTTCTTTTCAATGATATGAAGACCTTTATTTACTTCAAATCTAAATCAACAGAATTTGTTCGTAAAATGGACCAAAAATGAGTAAATTCCGAAAACTTTAAATCCTGAAAAATATTCTTCAAAGCGGGTAAAAAATTATCAATTTGGAAATCCCATGGGGTTAAGGCCCCATTAAGGCTGAAAAGTTGTTCTCTACCAAGATTTACAGATAACTTAATCTGGTTTTGCTTATGAACCACTTATATATCAAACGAATAGGAAAAGAATTCTCCATTGAAAATTAAAAAATACATTTTTCTAGGTAAAAACCGGAAACAATCTCTTTACCCCCCCCCCCCCAATATTGGTTTTAGTTCCCATATGGTCATTGATAATATGAATAACAGAACTTGAAAAACATTGAATTTCATCATAAGTGCTAGGGCATGTGATGAGGACAATCATTGGCTAAAAGACATTCTTACAAAAGGGTAAAAAACTATCAACTTGGAAATTCCATAGGGGTTAAGGTCACAGTAAAACAAATTTTCTGCAAAAAATTAGAAAAAAATCTTTAGCCCCCCCCCCCAAATTAGGTCAAGTTGTGCGTATGTTCATTAATATTACGAATAGTGGAAGCTGGAGAAAATATTCAGTTTCATCATAAGTGCTATCCGATGATCCAATTCGATTTATGAAACCTTCCTCAGTTGATAATGTCTTCTGTAATGTCGATTTTACTAAGAACAATATTGATAATAAAACTACGAATTTCGTAATAACATAATAACTTACCAGTTGAATTCCTCTTTCTCTATTTTCTATTTGTCGGGAGCCAATCTTCTTGATTTGTTATACTTTGATGAGCCACGTCTTTGTTTCTGGCCCCACGTAGGTAACACGGTATGCATAAGTGGGTGCTCTGAAGGCGTCGAACGGTTAATATTTGGATATTTCTTGCAAATTCGTTAAATTTTCTATCACCTCATGTGGCTATGGGTCGATAAGCTTTCCCTTTCGGGGGTCGGCATTAATAGAGAATTTGAACAGGAAGTCTGTGCCCAGGATTGCACAAATTATGTCGACCACTACAAAAAATTATTCTTGTTGAAGGTGAATCTGTAAAACAGCTCTCTTAATCGTTTAATCATAAATATATTATAATCATAGAGGGTCACCAATTATTTCGAACCCGAACAATTCGCTGAAGGAAGTTGCGAAATGATTCGGTTCGGTGCTTATTTCCAATCGTATTCTTGTTTATGATAAAACGTTGAGGGAAGACGCCCAAAAATTTGATAGCAGAGATGGTCACGAATTTTCAGCACTTGTTATTGGATGTGCCATGATTGTTAGCTGGTTGTATGATGCTGATGATAATTCAATTAACTTGAAGAATTTTTTTATGGTAATGCTCCTCCACACGTCATCAGCTGACCTGGCGAGATGAAAGAAAATCAAGCATAGATGACAAAGACGATTAATGAATCTACAATTTAAAAACTAAATAGCACAAGACGGTAATGACTTAGCGGTTAGTGCGTTTGGATGATAATTCGGAGATACCCGGTTTGATCCTGGACGAAGTAAACACTTCATTCGGGTGGGCTTCTCTCACAAGCTTTCTCGCAGTTTGGATTCCACGTTAAACTGTAGGTCCCCTATGTGTACAATATAACTTCACAAGCATGACTCCAATGTTAGGGAAATCCGACAACGCACTGACAAAAAAAGAAGGACCAGATGAAAGCAATAAATAATTTGATTCATGAAATTTGAAGACATGCCGTTTTTCATAACTCTCGGTTTAAACTATTAATATCAAAAAGTGTTACTACATAATTTTAATGATATTTCGGTAAGTTCAATAAGATAAATGGTGTTCCAGCTTTGAATGTCGATTTGTTAAATATGGAAAAAATTACTTTTTCAAAATATCCATTTCTCTATAGGTATGATAATGTTATTCATGCGCCTACACTAGCATTCCATAAAAATAGAATTGGTTATCTTCAAGAACCACACTAAATATAAGACTCCTACGTACTAATCTCACTTTCAAATTGTTACAAATTGATTTTACTTCCCATTTGTTTTTTTATATCCGAAGAGAAGAACGTAAATAACATAAATTTTTAATTTATCAACTCGATCTAGAACAAAATATATCTCGGGAATTCATTTCCTGTACATATAAACTTCCTAAAGTTTTATTCGTAACTTCCTTATTTATTAGGTCATCTTTCACATTAAATAATAAAAATTTGGAATTTTAAAACAATCACCAAAAAAACTGATTTAGGTTATTATTAGATGAATTACTCAAGTCAAGTAGTAGATCCTATATAATACCGACTAACGATAATTTCCAGAACCCGAGTACGTAATAATAATAAAAATAAACTACATTTATAATTTTTAGGTGGATTCGATGTTTACAATATCGAAACGGCGATGCCAAAAATTGATTTGGATGCTATTGAATCGCACCTCCGTGCTGCCAGGGAGGAAGAACGCAGGGTGAGTGTCGAAAATTTTTCTGCGAACACTAAACTTAGTAGAAATACAGCACATCCATACAATACTGCGTACTGAATTAAACTAAATTATCTTTAATTCATTTATCTTGGGACACATGTGTTGATTCATTTCTCTCCTACATACTAATACACTCAATAATAAAACTTGCGCGCATCAAACTAAGCCTTAAATTTATACTCGCATAGAGCACAAATTCTACAACACGCAAATTAGTTTTAAACCAATTTATTTGGTGGTCTGACATCACATTTAGTGTGGAATTGAAACTTCAGCATTAACGGTAATTGTGACTAAGTTTGTGATATTAGTGTTTTAATTGTACTGGTATTAGTGAAAAACGCGTAATTGTGATAAAAAATGGAATTTTCTAGCCGTAATCGACATAGCAAGGTAAATAACCGAGCTTTTTAAAAGTTTCGAGTTTTGCAAAATTGGAAACATAAATTTTCTGTTTTTGACTTTCTGCACATAAATAATTTAATTTTTAATTAACGCTTCTGGCATTTTTTACGAGAATTTTACAAAACATGTGATATATTTATAGGAATGCTAACGTAAATATTTATGGAAAACACAACACATTTTTATTTATTTATGAGCAAGAATATGGAATTGTTGCTCTTTAGCCTCAATTGAGTTTATATGTATACCTAATTTTGAAAACGGTGGCAAATTTATAAAAATTTAGTAAGATGAAACTGATGGGATGCTCACGAGAGCACTTGAATTTCATTTCATTTCAAATTTTATATATATACGTGGGACAAACGAAACAAAGCATGAAATTCAAATTATTGATATGATTACAAAGGTATTTTTATGCAGATATTATATAAAATATAGTTTGACTTTTCATGACCTTTCACAGTAATCAACTTTAAGAAAGGTTATAGGTTTGCGATTAAAAACTGTAATATATACAGCACCAAAATCAGATCTTGTTTTTCTTATTATAAATAAATTATCAGTAGTGCAAAAATTTTGGTAAATAAAGTTTCGCTACATCCATAGAGCAGTACATTCACACTATACCTAGTAAGTACGTAATATAAATATATACCTGCCTACCTATGGCCAAAATTATAAAAAAATAGGAATTGTTTTGAAAATTGCTAAATTTTTTTATTATTTCCAAACGAAAAAAACACTTCCGCTTTCAAACTAATTTACTTTAAATTGAACTATTTTCCGGATTACACTTTTAGAATGGTGATTCTTTTACACACACAGTTGTTTTTAAAAGTATCTTTTTGTTTCAAATGTTTTATAAAAGAATCCGTATGGGTGGAACTTTTATATGAATGCTTTTTTAATCTCGTCGTAGCAAAATTTCGTATATTATTTTCGTTACAAAATTAATGATACAATAATTTATTACTTACTTATTATTATTACAAACAGTAGAAATTCAATGTTTTTCTTTTTATTTCTTATGCTTTCTTATAACTGTTAATTTAATAACATTCATTATTTTCTAATTTTCTTAAAACACGCACATAATTTATTATATTACCTCTAATATCAACTTTCATTAGAATAATTAATAAGAAATATAGAGCATCTCGTAAATGACTTCAGTTTTGTGAACATATCCTGGTTACCCATCTTCCATTATAAAAATATAGGGAGACTTCGAAACCCATTTTATTTACCTGGTATAAAATTTTTTTAAATTTATTAATTCTTTCGTTTAAAATAGTTTGTTATAACCTATTGATCAGATCCCCACAGAAATAATAAAACTATTCGATGAAAAGCTGTTGGGCAACCTTCTGGACCTCCTTAATACAATATATGACACAGGTACGAGTATAATACCGCAACAGTGGCTACGTTCAACTTTTATATTGATACCTAAGAAGGCAAGACCTAGAGAATGTTCAGAATACAGGACAATTGCACTCATGAGTCACGTACTCAAAATCTTCTTAAAGATAATACATAAGAGGATCTATAGAAAACTGGAAGAGGGAATAAGTAACACCCAATTTGGCTTCAGAGAGGGTCTGGGCACGAGAGAAGCACTCTTTGGAATTAATGTCCTTTTTCAGAGATGCCTGGATGTGAATCAGGACGTGTTTGCGTGCTTTATCGATTTCCAGAAGGCATTCGATACGGTTAGACACGACAAACTGTAACAACTGCTGCTTCGAAGGAATATAGACCGAAAAGACATCAGAATAATTACAAACTTGTATTGGGGACAAAGTGCAAACGTGAAGGTTGAAAATGAGTTAACCGATGAAGTGGAAATACGCCGTGGTGTAAGACAGGGGTGCATTCTGTCTCCGCTGCTGTTTAACATATACAGTGAAGCTATCTTTGAGATGGCCCTATCAGAGGAAACAGCAGGTATAATCATAAACAGAGAAAATATCAATAACATCAGATACGCCGATGATACAGTATTGCTGGCAGGCGACGGAGCGGAACTGCAATATATTCTTGAAAGAGTTATTCAGCAATGCAAGGAGTATGGAATTCAAATGAATGTGAAGAAAACTAAATGCATGATAATCACTAAGTCACTTAACCAACAACTACAACTCTACGTGAACAACGCTGTAATTGAAAAAGTTGACTCTTACAAGTACCTGGGCACCAGGCTGGAACAGACAGGAGACCAGGCAACTGAGATAAGGACAAGAATAGAGATAGCAAGATCGGCGTTCGTGAAAATGAAGGGATTCCTCTGCAACAGGGATATCGGACTGGAACTGCGAACCAGAATACTTCGCTGCTACGTGTTTTCCACTCTACTATACGGAGTTGAAGCATGGACCCTCAAACAACTTCAAATAAAAAGATTAGAAGCCTTCGAGATGTGGTGCTACCGCAGAATGTGGCGTATACCCTGGACAGATAGAGTCACTAATGTCGAGGTGTTGAGGAGAATTATAACATCTATTAAGAGGAGAAAGATTGAATACCTGGGACATGTTATGAGAGGTCCAAAATATGCCATCTTGCGACTCATCATGCAAGGGAAGATAAAGGGAAAGAGAAGCGTTGGTAGGCGTCGAGTGTCTTGGCTGAGGAACCTGCGCGAATGGTTTGGCTGCAGCAGCACGGAATTGTTCAGAGCAGCTGTTAATAAAGTGAAGATAGTCATGATGATGTCCAACCTCCGATAGGAGAAGGACTGCAAGAAGAAGATAACCTATTGATTTTAAGGGTCGCTGGGGGCTTATTCTTTAACTTTATTTCTATCCCCACCCGCTAAAGTGTCTCTAAATAAATCAAAAATGGAATGGTAAAAATTTCAGGTTCCTATATAAATTTTAAATAGGTACCTCCCCAAAACCTTAGAATTTTCTCATTTGAAAAACAGGAATTTTTTAACTGCAATGTTAATTTTTTTACCTATCACAGTATCCTTCAGAAATCTGAAATTTGAATATTCCAAATTTTTTTTTAAAGATTTTTAACGATGTAATTTTCGGAGTTACAGCACCCTAAATTGTGTTTTCTCAGTTGTTGAAAAATTCTTATTATGAAAGTATTTGTTTACGTATAGTTTAAAAGAAATTAAATTTGCGGTATCTGAAGTATTTTTGACGAAAGTTTTAAAAGATGGTATACACGGACATAACAAACTCGAACATAATAACCACTCTGTTATAATGAACAAAAATGAAAATACTGATTTTCGAAGCCCTAACTTCTACAATGAAGAAATTGGACTTTTCCTGGTATAGAAAAATATCGATATTCTAAATCTATCTTTCCACAATATAGAAGTATAGGAATTTTATTAGTATAAGAAAATACTGACTTATGAAAACCTCGAAAAGCCCTACTAAAAATACGTCAGTAATATAGAAAGGCAGATTATTAAGTACTTAGAATCAAACGGAGCTGTCATCACTATCGTCAAATGAATATGATTTTTGACACGTATCTACCTATAAACCTAGAAATATAAAATTTTAGACGGACGCTCACAGGTGTTTGCTCACAAGTAAACAAATACACGCCCGTATGAACATTTCAAAGCAGTGTTTGGTATTATTTCAGCATTATTAATCCTTAAGAACTTTTATTTCAACGCAACATAGATGCACCACTATACTCTAGAAATGAAAAAACAGGCCAAAAGGTGGATTGAAGCTAGTGGAAGTGCTCCAAAGGGAGCATTAAGGTGTTAGCTATTTTCCATGGACAACAAGAAAAAGCGTCAAGGGGGTGGTTAAACTTTATGAAGCTAGGAAGAGTGACTAAGTGACCTCGACATGAACCGACATAGGAGGAAGAACCAGGGATTGTCCGGGACATTCGACTAAGGGTGGTCGTCGAGGCCGTGTCTAAATCATTTGAAAAGCTAATTAGTGATTAAAATAAAATTCCAACTACATCTTTACGTGTATTATTTATTAAAGACCTTTTAATGGCAACTTTTTTTGGGATTTTCATGAAATAGAGTTCATCAAATATCTTTAGAATGGAAAAACAATAACAAGGGTATATTATGCACAATTATTAGACCAATTGAATGCTGCAATCAAGGAAAATCGACCTCATTTGCGCAAGAAAAAGGAGTTTCTTTTTGCATTTTATTGCCAGAAATTGCAATGGAAAAACTGCATGAATTTGGTTACGAATTGTTTCGACATCCACCATATTCTACAGAATTGGCTCTTAGTACTTTCTTGTTTTCAAACTTGAATAAATGGCTCTGAAACATCTGCTTATTTTGAAGAGTTTGACAAATCCTATTATACTGATGACTGATGGTATCAAAAAATTTGAATCGCGTTGGATTAAGTGTGTCGACGTAAATGGAGACAATGTTGAAAAATGAATTGAATTTTTACCCAAAAATTTGTTTTTTCTTTCTTATTCTAAGGACTTAATAATCTGCCCTCGTATATGTACATAGTATAATAGAACTTTTAAAATTGATATTTTGATATGACTTCTAAAATCGGTATTTTCATTCTTGTTCGTTAGAACAGAGTGGTTGTTATTTCCGAGTTCGTTATAATTATTATGAGTTTATCGCATATAAACTTTAAAAACTGGTATAAAATTTATTTCAGATACCGTAAATATAGTGTAATTTTTTTTCGAATTCAATTCAATTCAGAATTTTTTAATAATATTGAGATAAAAAAAATTTTCGTAGTGCTGATGTAGCTTAATAAATTCATGGGATATGGCAGTTTTAGAATTTTTGAAGCAAAATTGGAATAGGAAAAAAAATTAATAGCAAGAGTCCCAAAATTCCTATGTAACTCGAATGAAAAAATTGGAATGCTTTGGGAAGGTACTTAGAAGATAGGAACTTGAAATTTTTATCACATATTTTTTGAATTACTTGGAGACATTTCAGCGGATGGGAGCTTTAAAATTTTAACATTACCAAAGACTACCCTATTAAAAATAGTGGTATCTGCACTTGAAGATACTGCACTTGAATGAGTTCTAAGCAACGTTGTAACCAATTGAATTTATACAACCCTTTTTATATTAGGACTGTTTTATAAAACTATTTGCGTCGCTTGTATACAGAGTCACTCAATATATACAGACTGTTGTGTATTCGACTCAGCGATTCATTTTCCTCAAAATTCTATAGAATAAGCATTCACTTGTATCTTTCGCAGTTTTGAAAATATTCAATTTTGAAAACTTGAAAGTAATAACCGGCCCTTCTAAACTTGAAAATGTTAAAGATGTCCACCAGTGGGTCGTGAATTGATTCCTTTTGGCTCTTAAAAGTCATCAGATTACTCCCTTTTTTAATATTCCCGCGGCTCTTTTAAATGGCTCCGTTATTTTAAAAGTTGGATCGCATTGTTGGAAATTGGGAAACACTAACATAATATGAGGTTCTATTTAAAAAATTAATTTCATTATGCTCCTTAGGAACAGAACGCTTTGTATAGTCAAAATTAATTTCAGGTTTTGCATACATAACTTTTGATTGAATTTTCAACTGTTGGGGAGTTACATGAGCGTTAAATTGAAATTTTGTATAAAATTTTAGTATTCTCTCACTGCAGTTCCCTGTAGTTTTCCTGAACGAATAATATGTAGATCGTCTTACTAGGCTTTATAAAATATTTAAATAAAATGATAAAATACATAATATGGAGTAACCAATTTTAAATCCAAAATTTACTACTAAGTATAATATTGTTGTGTTACATTATATAGCAATATTATTGTTATCTACTAGTTATAATAACAACACTGTTATGGAATACTATAGTTTCAAGAATCACCCAAAAGTGATTCCATAAATATTGCATAACAAACATCCCTTACATAATTATAATATTAGGATGCCCTTTCTCTTTTACTTTAATTTATTTGTCAAGTCAGAAGAAATTCTTTGAATTTTGATCGGATATACTTGGAACTGGAAATACCTAATTGCTATATAAAAATTTACAGATCAAGATCTGTAGTTTCAAGATAGTTTCAGATGTGGTTCAACGAGCTTACACTTCTGTTTATAAATTAAAAATTTCAGTAAGAAAAAAAACTTAAAATAATACGAATAACCTTTCTGCACTTCCGGAAATAAAACTGCTACTGTCGTCCTGATTTGCACAGATTGAATATGAGTTTTTAATTCTCTAGAGATTAAATCACCATATACCATTGGGACTAAATTTTCATATTTAATGCATAATATATTATGTACATAAATTGGACAACATCTCTTAACGAATGCTCATTTACTCCATTAATCTTACAAGTTTTGCATTTTGATGCATAATGTTGCATTACTTACCATTGTGTAGTTTATTTATTCCAATCTAAACACGGAACTACTGTCTATCACATGTTCATACTAATTTGTTTTCGGTTATTTTGATTTATGATTATTTAGGAGTAGCATTTTTACTGAAAAAGGTGCAAAAAATTGGGTACATAATTGCGTACTGAAGTACATTTAATCTCTTGTATGGGTAATTCCCCTCGCCTGATGCACTTCAGTCCCATGTCACGTAATATACTATTAATACCTCTAAAGATAACACTCCGTCTTGTAAATTTTAACTTAAAAAATGTGAAGAACTACATTTGCAACCGATAGAAATGGAGTTTTTATTGAATGAATTAAGTATACCTACAACGAAAAGTTACAAGTCTCGAATAATTGTTAGAATGCATCATATGCGGTTGGAAACATTAATCGTAACGTCGGTATTTACCGCACTGCCCACCACAAATGCAATCGAATTTCAATTGTACATTGTTCTAAGTAACATCCACTATACAAGCAAAAGTATAAACTATAGTTTACATAATAATTATGTTTACGTCTTTCACTTTCTAGATCCGAGGTCTTGTATTATTTTATACAAAGTTAGAAAAATGATTGATAATTTTTAACCGAAACCCAAAAATTGAATTATTTACTTACGTTTAATTTTTAATTATTTCATTAAACATTTTTAACGTAAATATCTCTATAAATATTGGTTCTAACTTCTTATAAATAATTAGTTATAACTACGAGAAGTTGAATCTATTACGAACGTGTTCGAAAATTTTGAAATTTTGCACATGGCTTTTGATCTCTACAAAATGAAGTTCAATAATGTTTCTTGTGGCGTTTGTCCAAAAAAATTATATTGCTTCTGATGTCAGTCTGGATGAGAATAAATTAATGATAAATTAATACAATCATCTATCACAAGTAACATGAAAAGCTGATTAATGGAGACAAGTTCAAGTACTATATTCATTGTGGGTTAAATGAAAAGGAGTTTGGGAAGATTTTGAACTTGGCTAAATATAGGAGAGGTTCTTGTTTAAAAAAACATGCTGATATAATAAAAGAAAATTTGATGAAGGAAAATGAATTTTTGAAGAAAAACCATGTCGAAATAGAAATGAAAATGACAGCGATGAGAATGCAGGTATTTTTGATAATAAAAACATCGAAAAAAACCGGGAAAAAACTATCTTTGAAGTCCAAAAAAAACATCCACATGAAAATTTACAAAAAAACGTATCAGATTTTCGCAAAAAATAAGTTAATATTCGATAGATTACCATGCAGGCAGGCAGGCTGATATGGAATTCAAATCTATGAATAATTTGTAATCACTTACGTTCTCCACTATGCCGCTCTGTTGGGCATATAATATTATATTTTGATAAGTTAATCATTTAAAAATACATATAATGTAGGTGTTGGTGCAATGAACCTCATATATACAAGAATTTCTAGCAACATATTATCAGTTCTTAATTACAGTGCATTGTTGGTAAAACTGATAAGATGCATATTATGTAGAATAATTAAACTATAATGCCCAGTTTCAGCAACTTTAATTTAGGAATTTAATCATAGATTAAATATTTAATCTTAGATTAAGTCCGATTTGGGTTTTAGCAATATAATTTTTAACACAGGTTAAATTTAATCAATGATTAGCGTAATCATAGATTAAATCTGTAGTTTGGGTTGTAGCAACGTTAATTTATGCTTAACACAGGTTAAATACCCAAAGTATTTAATTACTAGTTGACCAGTGATTAAAGTTAAATTACCAAAAACCTAACCTCCTTTTATTATAGAAAAGTGTGTAAATACGCAATTAATATAAATTTGACCGTCTCATACAGAGAAAACCAGAGAAAAAAATTATTACAATTTTGTTTAAAATGTTTTTTTCAAATTCCAGGCGTGATAGGTGCCATCGACTGCACACACGTGCGGATTAATTTTTAAAGCTTTATTAAATTTACAATAAAATAAAATAAAAGTTTAATATTTTTTTATGAGCACCCGAGTACTTTTTGAGAAAAAAATTCAGTTATTAACAAATTAACAATTTATTTATCAATATCACGTAATTTTACATTTAGTAGCCGCAATTGTCTTCCTTCTCTACTTCTTATAATTTTTTGTTCTTTTCTGTGCCATTTCAGTAAAATATATGTAAAATATAAAATATTTCAATGAACTGTATTCACAGAATATAGGTTATAAACCTCACTTGTTGATAATTTTCGAACTAATTGAACTACTTGCATAGTATGAAGTAGGCGTGGTTGTCGTTTCAGGAGTACCACCATAACTATTCTACACATAATCCGAGATTAACTAATTACATATTAGAAAAGGTTGCTACAACCCATTCAAAATTTAACAACGGATTATTTTTAATTTGTGTTAACTAACACAGGTTAAGGTTAAGGTTGCTGAAACCGGCCCTAAATGTACTATGTGCACATCATGTTTGTAGTACAGCAACTTTATTAATTTAGCCTCTTGCAACTTCGAGATTGTTATTATATAAACATCTGTTACTAATTTACAGTTTTACAATAATCTTATTATAATCATCAAATACTGAAAAAAACTGACCTCAATATTTATAATTATTCCAATCGAAAATATATGCGCCTCATTGATTTGTTAAGCAACATTTTAAGAACTAAACTAATCGACATTATTTTTTCGGTAAACTTTGCTAACATAGACTTGATTTTATCTATAAATATAGGGTGTCGAAAGAAAGTGGTCCAAATTTAGGATCGCAGAGAACTCATGAAAAAAATTCTTATCGAAATAGATTTTTCAGGAACAACAAAAGAAAACACTTTTATCACTAAACAATAGCCAAGAAAAAATAATTCGTTTTTTCACTAATGCAGAAAAGGGCTAGGAAATAATTTTTGGACGTATGGCTACAAAAACTTTTTATAATATAAATGTTTGTCCTTTCAAGAAGAGGAGCAATAAACAGCATAGTGATACGATATTATGATGTATGAAATTCTTTTTAATGATATCAAGTGCATCTTCAAATCAAATGCACATTCAGCTGGATATATCAAGTTGATGGTGTAACCATAGTCTAGATCAGTGGTGGGCAACCTTTTGTATTACAGGGGCCAGAATAATATTTACGTTTCGTCCGCGGGCCTTAGTATAGTTTGTTAATGGACACATTTTTGTTACTTGTATTTTTTTCTGAAAATATAAAAACAATAACATTTATAACAAAGTTAATTAAGTACTATATTTATTTCTCTTATCATTTATGACATATTACAAAGAAAAAAATTCGCAAAGGAAAGGAAAGTTGATTTTGAGTAGCCTGCCTTCCTTTAAGGAATCTCGATAATCCATTCATGCGCGTCCCTATGGGACGCGCATGAATGGATTATAGAGATTCCTTAAAGGAAGGCAGGCTACTCAAAATCAACTTAAAAAACAATAATGAATGCTGTCAAACTGTCAACCGATCGACAATGCAAATACGCGTGCACGTGCTTTACGTTTCTATTTGACCAATCTTAACCAAATTTGGTGTAGAAGTTACGATATTTACAACGCTACGAAAAACATAAGCTACTTTAGAACCTTGTAGTGAGGCCTAAGGCCGAACAACCATATCCGACACGGTCTAGATGGCTAAAGGCGGCCGGTAGGCCGACTGTGCCACATAGTTATTTTAATAATACGCGAAAACTTAATTCGCGTTAAAGGGAATTTTGCTTCGCGTATAAAAAATTCAGGTATCAAAATCTAATTCGCGTTATTCTGAATTCGCGTACATCGAACTCGCGTACATGGAGGGTCTAGTGTACTTTTCAATTTACTTTTTACAATACTTTTTAATTTAATTTAAATAAGACGAATTATATCGAAAATTAAACTGTAGATCTCTCCTTTTTCCTTATGTTAGGTACTAATCTAATCCTTTTCTTTAAAATTTTTGTTTTTGAAAATATTTATTTATTATTTCTTCTAAAGATCTCGCGGGCCGGATTAGAACTTTACGCAGACCGGAGTTGGCCTGCGGGCCGGAGGTTGCCCCCCGTTGGTCCTGCTATTCTTCACAAGTAATATTAAAAAAATATTTTTATTTTTTCAGTTTCAAAATAAGACTATTTTGTAATTAATTCACCGTCATGAAAAAGTGTTGCACATAACAATTACTATTGCACTATAATTCTATCGATTAGGAAAGGCGGAAATTTGAAAATCATTGTATTAAATCGATTAAATATACGCTAATTGCAATTAAAAGGTTAACATTTGAATTATCTACAAAAAACGATTCAAATTACGACAATGATCATTACGACTGATTTTTTGTTCAAATTTATTTGCTGAAATCGAAACTGTGATATAAATTTGTAACTAATGATTTACATAGCACATATTTCTAATTGAGAGAGAAGGAGAGAGTAATTATTACTGTAAATTCCCACTGAGAGAGAAACTGTAATACCTGAATTGTAAAATTTTGATGTGCTTCAGGAATATAAATTAATGTATTCGTAAGAACATCCAAGTATACAGGGGTTGATTTGAAACTTTTGAGTTTTATTAGTATTCTCAAATAAAAACAGTTATTTTAAACTGAAATAATTACGTGTAGGTACCTATAGTTGTCGTTAAATCAAATTATAATTTATATCTGGCATTGTTTTATTATAAAAAATCTGTGGTTTATTAATTGCAGCATTAATCGTCACCACAGCTAATTGAAACTGTTAAAAAACCGTTTATTTAACCACACATCCAAAATTTATTTATTTAAACGCATTGTATAGTCAACATTTACACAATAATTTTTTGTGATAACAGGTGCGATATGGTTTATCGCCTTTCCGATAACAACGGTTCAACCTGAAAATACCAAACTAGAATCATTAAAATGTATCTAATGTTAATTTCTTATACTGTTTTGACGTATTTGCTGTTAATCGCCCTTTAAGTTACAATTTACGTCTCAGTGTTACGTGAAAAGTGAGTTTTGTAATATCTTGACTAATCGGTAAATAATGATGCCGGAATACGTGTTAGATGACAAGGATCCTCTTTTTCAACGTTTGAACGTTACACCCATGTACGCAGATTTCATATTAAAGGTATAACAATAAGATTTATTAAATTAGGACATCGCTATGTGTTGGCTATTATTTCAAAGCTAAACAGCGAAACTTTCGCTGTTTCGGTTTATGCACATAACAAAATTTTATATAGTATTTCTCATTGACGAGATTCAAGCATTACCGTTCCGAACGGTTCGTAAACCTTCGATCATTTCAACAATAACAATTTGCTTTTCAAATAGTAACAAATTTGAATCGTTCCGTACGGATGTAGTATCTATTTTTCAAGTTTCACCAAAAAAATTGTGCGATTTGTTCTGTGTCAAAAAAAGTGTACTGTGCAAAAAATTAGTGTGGATAAAGAAAAATTATTATTTGAAAATTAAAAAATGACGACTCTGAAAAGAAAGAGGGATTACAAGAAGGATACCATCTATCTAATGGACCTGTATACGCTAACATTTGATAACAATGAAACATTAGAGAGTTTGAACCAAATTGTGAGTTTAAATTATTTCTTTTTATTATGATTTCAAACAAATGAAAATATTTAATCAAAATAATTGCTCATATACCCATGTTAACCTACGCAAAATACAAATTCGTGCACACCTAAAATTTTCACCCTATTATTTTTATCAACTGGATGCGTTTCGTAACAGCTTTAAATTAATTTCGAAATAATTAAATTGCGATTTCGCATGTATTATAAAAGCATTGTTGCAGTTAATTGTAATTAATTAATTGAGTAATTTCCTTTTACTTTTTTTACAATTAAATGCAGTATTAATTTAATTAAAATTCAATCTGTTCCAGCTACTCTAATAGATTTAACTAATAGCAATTAGCTAAGTGAAATAGAGTCTCGTTTCATACATATAACCAATTCAGTAGACACTTAATAATATTAACTATGTTGGTAATTGTTATTAAGATACTACTCCAAATAATGAACTATAGTTTTATTCGTTTAAATTTAACCACGTAGTTAATTTTCGTAAATAAAATGGAATATCAAATTTGAACAAGAATTTTATAATTATTATCACATCCGCCAATTATCAAATCTCTAGAGTAGGAAGAAAAATTTCCAAGGATAGACATAATTATTATATTATATAGCATTACAAACCAAACCAAAAAATTTCAATTATTAAACTCGGAGTTAATCGAAAGATTACACAAGCCGAACAATTTTAATTTATTTTTTAAGGCTTTTGGCGTCCCAACATCAAATCCATGGTCCAAATGAGATAACCTAACCAAAAAGGATTAAAATAAGTACAAGTAGAGTAGATTAATTTCAACATTAATTAATAGTGGTAAATGAGTTTTCCGATTCAGAATTAGAAAATCTACGAAAAGGACTTGGGGTCTACTAAGGTGGAAAACAAATAAACCTTTGGGGAACAATAGAAAAAAATAACTTGAACAGTTTAGTTCTAAAGGTTTTTGTTAACCTTCTGGGTTGGGTTAACCCAAAAACACGACACGATGAACCATTTTAACGAAAGATTCGATCTTAAACTTTGGGGATCACTTAAAAATGTCTAAGTGCGAAAATAGCTGCGAGCCTCTATTATTTTTTAAAATCTCCCATGATATTTATTTAATATTTTATGAAAAATTTAATTCCGCAAGATAGGCAATTGTTTAGACGTTTTATGATTTTTCAGGATAAATCACGTTAAGCAGGCATCACTGTTGAAAGTTAAGTTAAATTTTAATAATCGTCATGAAAACAACCTGAAAATTCTTCAGTAGAATTGCTTTTCTTAATTAGTAAGCATAAATAATCCTTTATTATTTAAATACTCGTTACTCATTGGGCTATATTTTGGAACTATGCACACCTTCCATAAATTACATAAATTAGTAAACATTAATATTTTAATTTCAATGTAAATCAAATTTTATTACGCTTCGCCATGGCCGTAAAATTAATTAATTGAACTTCACTTTCTCGTTTCCATTGTTGCAAAGTCGATTAGGCATGTTGTTATTTTTTTTCCGGTGAAGGAAGATAATATTAATTTATTGCGGACGTTTATTTCTACACATCCTGAGGCTATTTCAGTTCATGCTGCAATTTTGGAACGAATAACCCTATTGTAATATTTTGCATGTTATTTTCAATTCATTTAATATTTTCTATATTTTAAAGTGCGCAACTTGCAAAATGGTTATAGTATCTCTATTATCCATAGAATAGAACTTGTAACAGTAATTTGCAATAAGGTACGACAGAAGATCCTGAAATTTATTTGAATTGAAGTGAATTGGGGATTATTTCGCCTTCATAAATTTCTGATATCTTTTGATTATTACGGCGACTGAAGTTGAATTAAAAAAGCAATTTGTGCGCTCATGTGAAACACGTAATGGGCTGTAATGTTGAAATAGACATTGATAAGCCAAATGCAGTTTAAAATAATATTTTTTAAATATCAAGTTCTCTTCTAGCTTTGATTTAGGAAAGTGAAAGGCTGGAAGGCTTTTCTAAAATTTGAACGTAACTTGTTAAATTTAGATTAAATTTATGTCCTCTTTTTATGATGGAGAAGGTTAAGTAAGGTGCTTTCACGTTAAGTGTTATGTAAACTCGTTCTATATGTTTAAGCTAATTTCTAGTCAACAATGACTTTAAAACTGTTGGCTATACCACCCATAAATCAAAATAACCAGTGATACATCAACATGACATCCTTGCAATGTTATTTTCGTTTTCAAAACGGATTTCATTTTGTTGCTATTTTTCATTAAATTAGGCCGAATCCCGAGTTTTAATTAGTTACTGTTACTCTTCCATAACTTGAATTTTAAAATACCATATCAGTAACCGATTCAAAGTTTCGTTCAAACTAAAATTCTCAAAATAAAATTGACAAAATATTATTTAAAATTAGACTTCTAGTTTACTAGTTTGCAGTGATATAATTAACTGTTCTGAAAAGTTCATTTTATTTGCCTTAAAAGAAAGTGCGGAATTATGTGGCATTAATTAATCATAATGATAAAGTTTTTTTAAATATAATTTTTAATTTTGTGTCACTAAACAGGCAACATAATAGTGGAATATGACACTAACTCGAAAAGTTGATGAATGATATTATGTTAAAAATTTGATATACTTATTTAATTTTTTTGGAAAGGAAGGTGTGTATAATATTTTTAATTACTTTAAGTTTCTTTTTTAATCTAGCAATAAAAATAGCTGCGCTTAAATAATACTAATTAATTTCAAAAATATATTCACGGAAATAATTGTGCTCATAGGGTACTCGGCACCCGGGCGGTAGACCCTCGGGGGCGATAAAATATTCAAATTTTCCAACAATTATACAAAACAGTTGTTTTGATATTTTTTAAATCGAATATATGTCACATAACAACAGTCTAATTAACTTCTAATCAAATTCTATTTTTTAAATCACAGCCATTTTTTTCAATTCTTCTGAACATGTTGCGAAGCTCTATAATGAATAGCATTTGAAAGAAAGTCATCTCTCTGAGATATAACGTTTTCAGATTTTAAGGGTATTCGAAGACTTTTTCGCGATACAAACTATAATAAATTAAATGTAGAGATTCTCTAAAAAACGAATAAAAGCGTTATAAATACGTTGTCCAGATAAAAGGAAAATTGGTATTATATAAGTTAAAAATAATGGATATTGTGCGAAATTTTCCAGTACCTACTGGCAGTTCAGGAGATGTTATTAAATTTATCGCCGGAAGGTTTATTTCAAGTGTGGAGATGCAATCAATATTGGAGAGACAACGTAATGACGGATGACTATTTTTTTGGAAAATGAAATGTGAAAGAGATCGATATTATCCCGATAAGAAATCTTCGGTTTCGCTGATCTACATCAAATATTTCAGGATGTTTAATATAATTGGGTAAATATTATTTTTAGAGAGATATATTTGGACATACGCCTGTGTGTGCATTACTTCGACAATGAAATATTAATTGCTGCAATGCTGCACAATATTTTATGAATTCTTGATTCGTCAACCGGAATAGCAAACAAAGTTTGGGTATTATAGACGGAATAGTGCACCCGTTCGTTGCAATGAATAACAGTTGGTTGCTCATTTTACAGAATGCCGAACTGAAATTATGAAGTATAAAATGGAAATCTATGTCATTTTCATTGCTTTCAGCAAGGTTGGATTTTTGAACCCAGGATACTAAAAGTATATCACAACTTAATTGCGATTGTGGATTGATTCAATATTAAATTTTTTACATTGTTAGTATATGAAATAAATGGAAAATTGAAAATGATATGGCTGTATTGCAACTGAGGAAAGATGAAACAAAAAAGTTAATAGCAATAATAAATTTTAAAAGGAAATTTTTAAGAAAACTTGTTGTTGGCTGCAACGACAAACTTTCAGTAAAAATAAAAATGAAAAACCAATAACTTATTTCTTCATGTTTTGGGAAAAATTGTTTAAGGAATGCCCTTAAGCCGTATACAGAAAGAAAGCTGGAAACTTATAAGCGCTTACCGGCGTATCTCTATTAATTGGATGTATAGCTTCTTTTCGCATTTTTAAATACACATTTTCTAACAAAACCAAATCATCGTCCGATGAGTCCGACATTTTGCTTGGTCTGCTTCAACCTGCTTCCTTTGTGTAGAACGGACCAGCGCGGTAAGCGCTTATAAGTTTCCAGCTTTCTTTCTGTATACGGCCTTACGATGGACATAGTTTTAAGTGTTGGAGCCATAATAATTTTGTTTTGTAATACAAGTCTAAGAGCTATAATTATTTTTGTAAACACAAATAAGGAAATTTTATTTGCCTTTTTAAATGTGTTTATTTATAAGAAAAATTTGGTCTTTGAACTTTGGAAAATAAACTCAACTTAAAGTTTGAATAATTATTCGAATGAACAAATCTATTTTAAAGCAAAGCTAAATTGGTTAATTTGGAATAAAAAAAGAATTTTTGAAAGAAATTTTTTGGTCTAGTCTTAACTAAAAAGCATATTTTGAATAACATTTGAATTTAAATTCAAATAGTTTAGCATGCAGTGAAGTTATTTTGTAAAAATTTTTAATTTTGTAAAACATTACCACCTAATTACTTAAAAATTGAATTACTTAAAAATTGCTTTTTAAGTATTTTAGTAATATTATACTGCCTACAAATTTGATCCGAAATGGAACTAAATTATTGTTTTTTAAAAATTATTTCAAGCATGCAACGTATGTCCATCGCAAGTTCAATCAGTAAAGTGACTTCTAGGCTAAATATTATTCCAAAGCCTTCTATAAATTATATGACGATAGATAGGACTGTGAATTTTAATTTTCCTTTTATAAAGGAATATAAAATTACACACTTCGCTTTTTTTGTATTTAAATTATATTTTGGTGACGCGTTTCGATCACAAACGATCTTCTTCGGGCACCGACCCGTGTCAAATTAGGCAAAGTATAAAAACATACAAGACCGTCCAAATTATTTTACAAATATTGCAGCAAATGGCAATTTAATACTGAACCACATGGGCGAGGGTACGATTAAGGCTAGTAACCTGGTCTACTCTAATGTGCAAGAAATAAAGAATTTTGACAATTAATGCAAATGCATGAATTCGTTAGAGTGCAAACAAGGAATATTTTTAGCTAACAAAAATTCCGGGCAGTCCGGACAAAATCCACTATTAATTTCTCCCCCAATTGAGGATTTTAGTTCTTCTAACGCAGTTTTTCACCTAGAATCACAATAGGTGCTGTAGATGAAATGTATTAAATGTTTTCTTGGATTTCATCTTGGATGACTTTTATTTCAGTAGTAGTATATGTTTACGAAAATTTTGCAAAATTAAATTTGTAGAGAATTTTATCCCCTTTAATTTTTATTTAGGCAATAGGCAAAACCAACATGTTTGGGGCTAAAATCCCTAATTGGGCAATAATTAGAGAAGACACTCAAATATATACGCCTGACCAATTTCAGCTTTCTGAGAATTCTTTTACAAGCTCGACCCAATTTTTGAACGTCGTTGGGAAGATTACTAGAAAAATTTTGAAAAAATATGTTTTGTAGAGAGTTATTTACTCTTCAATTTTCGTCGAATGATAATTTTCTGTAAAATAAAATTAAGTGAGTTATAGGCGGAAATTCAACTAAGGAAAGCTAAAATACCCCAATTAATTAGAGAAGACATCGTAGGCGATTTTCTGGGAATTCTTAGTTTTCAAAACAAAAAAATTAATAAAATCCGGAGAAAATTAATGAAAAATCATGAATTTACAAAGGTTTAACACACAGAACTATTATGAAACGGTGGTGACAAACCAGGAAGGAAGTAAGATTATAGTGACATAATTTAAAATGTTTCGCATGGGTGAAAAACCATAAAAATGTCATTACAGCGATGTTCAATAAGACCAGTTCATGTGGAATTTTTCGCAATTTCCACGTAAAATCGTGCTTTTAGTATTAATAATGAGATGTACTTTAGAAATTTTGATTATACAGTAACGTAGCAAGGATTTGTCTTATCATACAATGAGAAACTTCATTGAATCAATAGATCAATCACAATTTCCGAGATGCTACAATTGGTTATTACAGAAAGTGAAGCATTGGGCCTAACAATGAACTTGAAAAAACAAACTAACGGTTATCGATAGGGGTAACACTCTAACAACGTTAAATCGGCTAAATACAAGTGGTAAAAGTGAGGAAAATCTATACCTTATGTAGTTCATTAGTGGCCAATGACGGGAGGTTGGAAAGAGAAATCAGGAGAATTACTGCAATAACACGTGGAGCCCTAACTAGATTGAAGAAGATATGGATCGACAAGCAAATCACCGCGAATACCAAGATTCGTTTACTTAAGACTATAATTTTCTCAATTTTCTTGATGGAAAAATGGATTGAACAAATAAGAAATATAACAAAACGACCCCTACAGGCAATAATATAAGAGATGCGGAAGACCGCAAGAATGGAAGAGCATTGTGAGCAGCTGGAAATGAGCCATTCGAATCACGAGAAAAAGAGAGAGGGAGATAATCTATCAACAGATGCCGCTAATAAATTGGGAAAGTAGTAATAAATTGTTACTATTGGTTTGTATTGGTGCTAAAGCAGTTTACTAAGCTTTCCAGTTTAGCAGCGTCATTTGTTATTGATAATAATCGTTTAAACCATACCAGGTGTTTTCGAAATTCTCCTAAGGTTCGCCAATCTGTTACCATATTATATTCGATGATAAAATAAAGATAGAAAAACGAACATGTAAAAGATATCAAGGGGGGGGAGTAAAAGGGTTGACTATCCCTTGGATTTAAAAAAATTGACAGAAAACATTTAAATGCACTGAAATTGTTAAAAAAATGAAAGTTTGCCTTTTTGCGTCTTAAGCAACGAATTATTACTCTTCTCAGAGGAATTTTCACTGAATCCTCCCTTGAAAGGGATATTTAAATTTAATGTAGACCATTATTATTAATAAGATATTGAATGGTTTTGTTTAATTTTAACAAAATTTATTTTAAATTCGATCCTTTCGATTACAATAAGCTATATTTCCGTATGGATCTGATAACTACTTTTAATCTGTTGATAATCAGAACTTTCCCCAGTTTGTTTTGCTTTATTTAACTTCTCTACTACTCAAATAACATTTTCAATCAATAGAGTGAATTTTTGTAATACTTATTAGGTTACGTCAAAATTATCATACTTATTATAATATACTAATGTTAATAAAATTTCTATTATCGAATTGGAATGCATTGTGTGCATAGTTGGTATTTAGTGTTATGAGACAGGTACCTACATAATTAGATATTAATTATTAAAACAAAATATTCATTTGACTACAATATTCAAATTATGACATAATTAACTTAAAATGGCTAATGCTGTTGTACCTGCAGAGGATACAAATAAATATGTGATACTTTTATTATAATTTAGAATTAATTTAATTTTATATACCCCGTATGATTTAGAAAAGATATTAGAATGAATTTGTATTTTGATGAACTTTGTCATGCTATAATTTTTATTATTCAAAAAATTACAATTTATTTGTAGAAAATGAATTAAATTTGCAAAGTTAGACGGACACAGGGATGACTTTTTTTTGCAAATTACACTTAAATTAATTTTTTGAATGGTAAAAATTTTATTATTTGAAATTAAATTCTTATTATATACATACAATAGCATTATGGGCCTTGTAAACTTATGGCTTGTTTAACCACACCGGACCATATCTTCCTATTATTAACCATATCCATTCATTCCGGGATGTGCAAGGAATTTAAGTCATCTTGTACCTTATTTTTCTATTTAAATCTTGATCTACCCCTTCTTCACTTTCCAACCATATTCATCCTTAACATTCAGTTTGGTATTCTCTCATCACTCATAACCATCTAATTCGCTAAGCTTTAATCGCTCCAACAATAGCAGCTTTAGTGTATAGCTTTCCTGGTTGGATCGTTTTTGCCACCCACTAAATACTCTTCTTTAAAATTATTTCCTCGTCACCAATGTTCCAAGGAACGTGATCGATTCCACCTCTTCGAAGTTTACCTTCCTGCCTCAGCTTAATTTTACTTGAAAAGACTTGCCCCTGTTAAAATTAATTTCGTTTTTGTTTCATTTACTCCATATTCCATTTTGAATGCTGCATTTAAAATACTTCTTGTGATTTGTAATAGTTCTTCCCGCATAAGCGGGACATTGCTGGCGATTGCGAAATATTGTACCTTTTCCATTAATATCATTCAGTTTGATTATTTGTTAAGTAGTTCTTCGAAATATTAAGCCCATATTTCCAATCGCGAACGGTAGGCAGTGGTATGTCGACTTGTATTAGTTTGTTGGTCGCATATCTGGATGCGTCCACCATCACTCATAATACCTTATTCTGGAATCTTTGAAGGATCTCTAAATTTGAATTGGCTGATGAACCCCATAGCTAAATTCCATATGTCCATATTGGCTTTTATTATTGCTTTGTACAATAGCAGTTTATTTTCCAAGGTGAGCTTTAACTTTCCGCCAATTAGCAAATACATTTGATTGAATTTTATGCTGAGCTGTTTCCGTTGTGTAATTATGTGTTTCTTCCATGTCCAGGTGAATTCCGATATATTTGACTTCTTCAGTACCTATGTGGAATCTGTTAGTTATTCAATTAAATCAGTGGGCAAGTTGGTCTGTTTATGGAGAAAGTAATATGGAAGATTTTGGGTGCATTGACTTTTATGCATCACTCTTGTAACCATTTTTGGATTTTGTCCAGGTTTGTTTGGAGATTTTTTGATGCTCTTGTTGGGTCTGAGTGAGATGCCAGTATTGCAGTGTCATCTGTAAATGTAGCTACCGTTGTGAAACGAGTGGTTGGAAGATCGGATGTGTGAATCAGGTAGAGTAATGGCCCAAGCACGCTACCTTGAGGCTTTTCTATTCTTGATTTCTATTCTTCTCTTCTATTCTATTCTATTCTATTCTATTCTATTCTTGAGCTCTATTCCTCTAAAAGTCTATTCTATCTGGAATAGAGTTTTATTGTTTCACCAGAAAATGTCGATCATTCAAATATGACTGTAGTTTTAGTAAGTGGTGATAAAGCAAACACTTCTTAATTTTATTGAGTAGTCCCTTATGCAAGACTTTACTTAATGTTTGACAACATCCAAGAAGGCTTCCGAGCAGAATCTTTTTCTCTCAAGATCGTTATTAATTATATTTTCTAGTCTATGCACCTGTTCGATGGTTCCGTTCTTGTCTCTGAATCCAACCTGGTGGTTTGAAATGATGGATTAGTCTTGTAATAATGGTTTTAGCCTTTTCAAGTAACATTTAAGGTGTTCCATATTATTTTTCATGTATTGCTACTTCCATTTACAAATTTACGCCACTCTCTTCTATCTAGCGCCATTTGTCTTGCCTCTCTCCAGGTTTTCCCATCTCTCCCAGTATCTGCCCAATATTGTCATCCCATGTTTTTTTTTGGTCTTCCTCTTGTTATTTTTCCCGCTGTCCTTGTCTGCCACACATTTCTCACTGGCATATCACTCTCCATCTGGTTCAGGTGACCAAACCATCTCACTCAGCTGGTTTTCTTTTACTTTTCCCATTGCTGGTTTTACCACGAGTTTATTTCTAATTTCTTCATTTCTGATTCTATCCATTTTCGTTACTCCCTCCACTCTTCTCTTTTATATTTTGCTTTTCATTCTCTGTGTCAGGTTCCATGTTTCGCATCCAAAGGTTTGTATCGGCAGGTAATAGATCTGTCAATTTTGTTTTCTTAGAAATTTCCTATTTGTTTATTATCGTTTTACCTAATGCATGTATATATTCGCTGCTGAAATCACTCTACTATTTATTTCGGCCTCATAGGTTCCATTTTCATCAATGATTATGTCCAGGTACTTAAATTGCTTCACCTGCTCGACCTGCCTTCCACCGATGTTAATTTTCACTTTTCCTTCCATTTTTCCTATCTTCATTACGTTCGTTTTTGTTGCATTTATTTTCATATTTTTGTGTTCTAAGGCCAGATTCTATATATTAACGTTGTTTTGTAGTTTTGTTCGCTACTTGCAAATAGCACCAGATCATCAGCAAATGCACATTCCGCTACTTCTACTGTTTGCATGTTTCTGTATCCTATTTCTAGTTTTTCAGTCTTTGTCTTTGTTTTTTTTATCACCTCGTCCATTAGTATTATAAACAATATAGGGCTCAGCCCATCACCTTGTCTCAACCCTTCCACCGTAGTAAACTCTTTCGATTTCAAATTGCCCGTTCGTACATACTTATTACCTGGATCAAGTTCTTTCTGACATTTCTTTCTTCCAGTAGCTTCCAAATTTTCTCTCTAGGTGCCCTATCGAATACCCTTTCCAAGTCTATAAAACACACATATATGTATCTGTCATGTCTTTTCTGTTTTTCTACTATTTGTCTTATTGTAAATATGTGATCCTGAATACTGAAACCTTTTCTGAAGCCATCACTTTGTGTTTTTTCCAATGTTGGTTCTATTATTTTCCGTAGTCTGGCTTCCAGTATTCCCTCGTAAACCTTGGCTGCCACACACAGCAGTGAAATACCTCTATAATTTTCGCATATTCTATTGTCGCCCTTTTTAAATATCGGCAGTATTATGGCGACCTCCCAATCCTTCGGTATAACACCTTGTTCCTATGTCAAATTATAAATGTTGTTTAGTTCTTTCAGTCCGTTTTCTCCCATTACCTCAACATTTCGGGTTTAATTCCGTCGAGTCCCGCTGCTTTACCCAATTTTATTTTTCTTATTGTCATCATTGTTTCTTCCAATGTGATTCCGTCTGTCAATATTACCTCCTGTAGTTCGTGGGCGTTGTTTTCTTCTTTTTTCTTGTTGGTTTCCATGCATAACAGTCCTTCGAAGTATTCTTTCCATCTGCATATTATTTCCTTTTCTTCTTGTATTGTTTCGCCTTTACCATCCTTGATCTGCTTTAGTGAAACTTGTTTAGTACTTCTCAAATTTTTTAATATTTTGTAGAATAGCTTTTGGTTCTCGTTTTTATTTTTTTCCATCTGTTTTCCAAACTCTTCCCATATGTTTTCGGTTTTAGTCTTGGTTTTTTGTTTTTTATATTCATCGTATGTTGTCTCGGTTTTTTGTGCTAAGTATCTTTTCCATTTAAGTCACTCCAAATCATACTATTTCTTATCGCCCCTTTTCATTTTCATATTCACTTTCAGTTCTATCTTGAGGAAATATTCTACTTCTTGCTTTAGTTTATTTTCATTGAACCTTGTACCTTTATTACTACGTTGTTTTTCTTTTGCTTGCACTCTATGCGGTCCAGCTTGACCTCGAATACATGCAGCGATCCTTATTACCCTTAATTGGTGATTTCCGCCAGTTAATCTTATTTCCTCCTCATATGCAGTTTGGTTTCTTCTCGTCTCCTTGATTTCACTCATTAACTATTTTACGCATCATGTTTTATTATTTGGTCCATTTCGTTTCCCTATTTGATTTTGCTGGTGTTGTAATAGTACAAAACTGGTTTCACGTTTTTTCCGCCATTTTCCAGTTGTTTATACTTGAAGTATAAATTGCGTCAAAACTAAATATTTTGAGAACTTTTTCTATAAACAAAAATTATTCAAAATCATTGGTTCTGACAAAATAATGGTTTAATTTATATTATAATAAAAATATCATATATTCATTAATTTATGCCCTACTAAACAGTCCTAAGGTATGTCATTACATTATATCAATTACTTTATATAAGTAACTACAACCAATATAGTAAATATTAGGCACAATAACATTATTTTCTTATTGTAATATCGTAAGTACAAGGTTTAAGTAATTAAGTAAACATTAAAATATCATTAGGGTAAACAATTGCTGAAAGCTAAAGAAAATGTGCTCTAAATTTAGAAACTGATGATTCCCAATTTTTAGAATAAGTAAATAAAAATATTATTAAATGTACCTAAGCAGTACAGGTAATACAATGGGAATGATTATAATTATACAGTACACTAGACCCTCCATGTACGCGAGTTCGATGTACGTGAATTCAGAATAACGCGAATTAGATTTTGATACCTGAATTTTTTGTAAGCGAAGCAAATTTCCTAACGCGAATTAAGTTTTCGCGTATTATTAAAATAACTAGCTGGCACAGTCGGCCTACCGGCCGCCTTTAGCCATCTAGACCGTGTCGGATGTGGTTGTTCGGCCTCACTCCAAGGTTCTAAAGTAGCCTATGTTTTTCGTAGCGTTGTAAATAACTTCTACACCAAATTTGGTTAAGATTGGTCAAATAGAAACGTAAAGCACGTGCACGCGTATTTGCATTGTCGATCGGTTGACAGTTTGACAGCTTGACAACATTCATTATTGTTTTTTAAGTTGATTTTGAGTAACCTGCCTTCCTTTAAGGAATCTCTATAATCCATTCATGCGCGTCCCTATGGGACGCGCATGAATGGATTATCGAGATTCCTTAAAGGAAGGCAGGTTACTCAAAATAAATTTTCCTTTCCTTTGCAAATTTTTGCACTATTTCAATACAAAAACATGCGCAGGAATCTACATAATAACTGTGCCAAATTTGGTTCCGATCGGTCAAACGGTTTAGGCCCGCTTTTACAATAGTCGGTTAAGGTTCAGTTACTTTACACTGGTGTTTAATTTGAGGTTTAACGTCTTCTCATTGGACATCATGTTAGATTTATCACCAGTGTAAAGTAACTGAGACTTAACCGACTATTGTAAAAGAGGGCCCTAGGAGTCTATAGGGAACATACATACATTTGGAGGTATAGGTGTATACCGGGTGACCGGCCGAAAACTGAACATAGGGAAATAACATGGGAAATTGATTTTTTCTAAATTCTTGCTTCCCATTATAACTGATATGAATAAAAAAAATACCAAATTAAAGAGATTTTTTTTCCGCGCCTAAAGATACCAAACACTTAATATTTTGTTTTTTAATTATTGTTAAAAAGTCGATAGTAAAATTAAGAAATAGCGCTTCTTAAAAAAATATTAGCAGGCTGGGTCTTTGCATTACGTCTACTCAGTGGCGGATACATATGGGGGGCGCGGGGGGCGCGCGCCCCCCCCTTGCGGGGTCGCCACCCCGCACGCTATTCGTTCGTTTCTTTCGTCAGTCGACTCAGACGTGTATAATCACGTATAATGTGTATAATCAGTTTAAATAAAACTTTCTTAAACTTTGCATGTGACTTGATTATTTTTTTATTACGGTAAAAGTAAAAGTAGCTCAAGATATCTTCAGCGCCCCCCCCTTGAGTTTTTTCTGTATCCGCCACTGCGTCTAATGTGCCGCATTGCTATTGTATGAAAGGCAAATATTACAAACAAAAGTTACTTTAGATTAAAATTAATTTTGTTAACAATGAAGTGATCTGTTGAAGAAAAAGTTTTCATGGTAAAATATTATTACAGCGGTAATAGTTTACGCCAAATACGTGACTTATTTTCTGTTAAATTTAATAATAGCCAAATTCCATCAATATCGGCCATACAGAATATAATTAAGGAATTTGAAGATACTGGTAATACTTCGACAAATTTAAATAAAGGTATTAACCAAAATTATTAATTGAAGTTGTCTTATCATTATTTTTTAAATAGGATATCAGAGAAACAACCATGAATTGGAAGAAACTATATTAGGTTTAATTTCTGCGAATCCAAATGCAAGCATTAGATCCATTGCAGAAATGGCCCTCAATGGTCATCAAGAAATATTTTTGTTTGACGAACAATCCAGGCTTGTATTTTGTGAGAAAATGCAAGAACGTGCTAACAGAAACCGAAACTTTCTGAAACAAATATGTTTTACAGACGAATGTACATTTACATTAAACAATGAGCCAAATGTACAAAACCATCGCTATTGGGCTATACAAAATCCGAGACTAAATTTAATGACCGGCTCACAATATCCTCAAAAAATTAATATTTGGGCTGGCATTTATAATAACCGTGTTCTTGGTCCATTGGAAATACTTGGAAATTTAAATTCAGATATGTATTTAGATCTTCTTATAAATAATATTGGTCCTGCGTTAGACCAAATAGCTTCTAAACACAATGAGGTCTGGTTTCAGCAAGACGGTTGTCCAGCACATTTTGGGGTAAACGTTAGAGATTATTTAAACCAAGCATATCCAAATCGATGGATTGGTCGTGGTGGTGCTATAAACTGGCCAGCCCGATCTCCTGATCTGGCACCGTGTGACTTCTTTTTGTGGGGTCATATTAAAAGCAAAATTTATAAAACTCGTCACCCAAATATTGATTCTTTGAAGAACGCGATCTTTGCAGAATGCAATCAAATTACTGCTAGACAGCTAGCAAATGTAAGAGAATCATTTTATAATAGATTGGGTTACTGTTTAGTGCAGAATGGAGGGTTATTCGAATACTTGTTATAATATTATTATTATTATTTGGTTACTTTCGTTCAGTATTTAATAATCCAATTGATATTTTTCTTATTCTTGGGTTTTGTTGACTAAATAAAACTACTTTTAACTTTTAATATTGGTCAACTTGTTATAATAAAATAATATTCAAATTGCGTTCTTATTATTTTTAAAATAAAAACAAATTTAAAAAGTTTAAAAACAATAGCAATGCGGCACATTAGACGTAATGCAACGACCCAGCCCGCTAATATTTTTTTAAGAAGTGCTATTTCTTAATTTTACTATCGACTTTTTAACAATAATTAAAAAACAAAATATTAAGTGTTTGGTATCTTTAGGCGCGGAAAAAAAATCTCTTTAATTTGGTATTTTTTTTATTCATATCAGTTATAATGGGAAGCAGGAATTTAGAAAAAATCAATTTCCCATGTTATTTCCCTATGTTCAGTTTTCGGCCGGTCACCCGGTATAAATCTTACGTCGAAGCTAAAGATTCATTGACAGTTGTTTACATAATAAATAGAGATGTATGTACTATATACAAAGTAATTTCTACTCCGTTCACAAGCGCTGAAACGTAGCACTTGAATGATACAAATACGGTGTCAACGATTTATAGTTTTTTTATGCATTATATTTAATTTTTTTATCAATTAGGTATATTTTAGTTTTTGTATGCATTATATATTTTACCTATTTCGTAAATAAACCTTAGTTTTAAACTTTTGTTTTTAGTCTTAAATAATTTTTGGAACCTAACCCCCTTTTTTCTATTGCTTCTTTGGTTCCATTTACGCGAATTCCATGTACGCGAGGTTTTTGGCGAACAGAACCCTCGCGTACATCTCGGAGGGTCTAGTGTACATTCAACCAAAGGAGAACCTCTTTAGTTACACTCAATAAAATTTATTACAAAATTAAACAGAAAGCATAACAAAAAGTCAAAATTCAGTAAATGATTTAAAAAATGCAATCTTGTATGAAAAGCCTTGTTATTAAATCCAATTATTTTTAATGAGATGCGCTTACGTTAATTATTACCTTGAAATTAATATTTGTAAGTAATTACTTTCAATTAGCCTCAATTTTTACCATACCTACAAACATAATTTTTAAAATTCTATAAACAATAAAAAAAATTCGCAACAATCGCATTTTCAATTTTTGCGTCTTATTAGTAAAACGCGGTAAAATTTTCAAACTATAAAAGTGCCCTCTCAAGGAGGTTAACTTAAACAATATTGACGTTTTTCTCACTTTTACGTTCAAATCAAGCATGCGGTTATCTTTGTTTACATCAAACAATTTACGAGTGATTCATGGTTGATTTCCAGGTGCCGAATGTAAACTAACCTTGAATTCGTTTTCTCTAACGAACTTGTACAATAAAAATTAATAGTTTAGTTACTGTGTGTGTACACGAATTGCTTTGTATTCTAATAAACACTTATTCTAAAATCTTATTTTAAAATGTTCGAAAATTTATTTACCACTTTAAAAAATCGTGCTAATAATTTAAACGATAATTTAACGTCAAAATCGAAAAAGTTTACATCAAACCTGGGCTCCCTTAAAAATCGGTTGTACAAAAAGTCGAATAAACCGAAAAGTTATTATACTGTTAAGACGAGGGACGACAATGATTATTATAACGACGAATATTTGTCGCCCAGGGCATATACGATAGATAACTTTAATTCGGAGTCGACATACGAAAGCGTTAACATGGAATGGGTGCCCTATTTTCCTTCCAAGTTTGATGAACACAATATTGTCGATAGGTTTTTAAAAGTTATTACTGTTCCCGAAGATGAAGCTGTAAGAGTAGGCTGTGGTTTTGGTTGGACAAGTTAATTAATTTGTTTGTTTGTTACAGAGGCGAACGGATCGGGAAGAAATTCGAAGGAGGTTAGCAATGGGTTCCGAAGATGATTATTACAGTGATCGACCCGGAAGGAAACCAAGCTTGCACGCAAGATTACAAAGTGGTAAGTATTATTTTTTATGGGGGAATGTGCCACTCGAGTAATTAATAAAAGAGCTTAATTGACAATTAATACACAAATTTGTTGCATTTATAATTGGTTATTTTATTTATTTTTATTTTGTAACAACTGATCATCCATTATTCTGATCATCCAACACTTATGGGTCTTCCTTAAAGGACGTCCACGCCTTGGGAACAGGGGGTTTAAAAATGTGACCAGGGGGAGGGGGGTTCGACAAATGTGACTTCAACATAAACATTCCATTTTTGGGATTTCTAAGAAAATTGTGTTTGAATATTTTTGAAAGTTTATAAAATAAAGTTTATCTAAATTGCTTCTTGGTTAATTCCCATTGTTATTAAAGCCATAAAAAATAATGAATAGGTGTTTTAGTTTAAAAGGTCTAGTTCAAATTTAGATTAAAGGAGGGGGGGATCTTTGATTTGTGACCATAGATGTTCCTGATTGTGCGTGAGTAACAGAAAACATGGTGTTTGTGATTATGCGGCAGCAGCAAGAAAAACGTCGTGAGTATAAGTTAAAAATGACTCACCTGCCCATCTCTACTTCTTGGCTATGTGCTTTTTTGGGAGGGGGGGGGGGCACGCGTGGTTTATGTAACCAGGGATGGGTTGATAATTTTTTTCAGTAAGTAATTTTGGGAGTTACAAGGGAATTCGGAGAAATTCTACTCTCCCTAAAATTTTTTTAAAATTAAATGCTGAAGAGTTATGCCTGAAAGTCCTGTCGAAAACAGAATATTTTTGGTTAAAGGCCTTCTGGATCTTATTATTTATTCTACACAATATACTAATAAGTAAATGAATTTTTTTTTGTGTTTGCATGAACAAGAGTTTCAAGATTGGCGGTAACCACAGCGGTGCTTGGTGTAATCCCTAGTTGAGTTACAGAGCGGAAATTTCGGGTCGAATTGCGAATTTTTTTTACTCAGTCCTCTGCTTAACATCGACATGCTATTATGGCCCTATAATTCAGAAAGTCTAGTCATTGACACAACTTGAAATATGAAGAAAATGAAATTGGCGGAAATTAGCGATTATTTTAATTTTTGCACAATTCTGTAATTAAATTACGGGGGGGGGGATTACCTAACACTGACCACCCCAAAAAAATTGAAAATTTCCTATAGCAAAGAGGAAGGTTTATAGAGTATACTGTAAAAATTTCACTTGCAAAAGTATATAAAATTTCGAGAAAAATCAATTTGAAAAGTACGGAAAAGTAGCATCGAGTATGCGGCAGACCACGGTCGATGTGCATCAGTCGCCCGTGGTCCCTTGAAAATGCGTAAAATTTTTTCGCTCCGATTTGAATTTTTCTTTGAAATTCGGATAGATGGGGGTGTGATTAGTGGATATTAGTAATAAATAAAATCAAAAAAATGGAAAATAACCCGTGTATTGCCGAAAAAGTGAAAAAATTAAAAAAATTTTGCCTTCGAATTTTGGGGTGTGCATTCGATAAGGAGGGTAATCCATCGTCAAAACCTACCCTTACGGGGCGCCGCTGCGCTCCGCTCCGCGTTGCACCCCTCCAGGGCGGTTTTGACTCTGGTTACTAGGCTAAACATACGAGAAGCGCCACCCATCAAGAAAATCGGGATAAATGAAACCGGGATGTGAGAGACCCTCGAAATAGCATTAAAAAGTATAGTTGCGGTATGGGGCAGTAAACTATTACGTTTCACCCCCAAAAAATCGCCTAAAAAGAAAAAATAATCGATGTTACATGTACGACAGTCGAGCTGCATCTGCCGGTGCGAAATATTCTAAGTGTTAGAGTCATTCATAGCGCACGGACTGACCACAGAATGAGCGACGCGCCCTGAATCTCGTTAATCCACCACTGAATTACATGAAAATTAGCTAACTTCAAAATCGATTTACTCAAAATTTTGATAATACTTTCGCATTCGAATTTTATATCAGTATACTATATAAACCTTCATCTTTGCAATAGGAAATTTTCAATTTATTTGGAGTGGTCACCACTGGGTTACTCAGCCCAAATTACGTAAAACATGAGTTACTCAAAATAGCACTACAGAATTCTCTTCTCCCTCCAATGTTTCAACCATGACCAATTAATAAGTTGTAATTGCTTGCTGTACTAATATCAAAATTCCACATTAAGAAAAGGAAATACTTTTAATCGGAATCCAGCGCGGGCGAGGGACCGGAAACCAAATTCTTCCATCTTCTATCCAATATTTGGTCTGCTGTACCAATTAATTAGGTTCAATTGCTTAAATCATAAATGAAATCTTATTAATTTCATCTCGTAACAAGAACATATGCGGCCTTTAGGTCTCGGGATTTCCCCTTCCTTATGTAGAAGTAAACCCTCACAAAATTTTGTTACAAGCAATTTTAAGTTGCTATGTCTAGCAATTTTTGTGTTACAAAATTGGTTTCGATTGTTTGCTTGCAAAGTTGGAAAATAAAATATGAAAAACTATTGTCAGACATTGCAGATCATCTTCAGTATATTTTCTATCTTGAAATGAAAAAATGAAAGCTGGGTTTAAAATCCATTTATTTGTTCAAGGTAAACTCCACGGAGTTTCGTGTGTGGATTTCTAAAATTTAATAAAAATTGGTTCAGACAACCAACTGAATCAGAAATTTTAAAGAAGTCGTTGTTATTGCCTTTGGAACAAATTATGCAAAGAATATCCAGAGTTATCGAGACGTGCAATTCGTTATATTGCAGTGATGGGCTGAGACTGACAGGGTGAAGCAGTTTTGAGGGCGCAAATGGGGATCATATTTATATAAAACATGATTTTTTGCTTGTTTGGAACGCTAGGGTGGAAAAATTGATGGGAGCATGGGGGATTGTGCCTCATCAAACAACCTTGGGTACGCCACTGATAGTATATCGTTGCCATTCTATGCATAAAACCCCGCAAAACGACTTGACACAGTGCCCGACATGAGAATCCAATTATTGTCAGATATTTTATTCATCTCGTTAAAAAAAAATTAGTAATTTTCATTAATTTTTAAAGAGAAATTTAATAATTATTGAATTAACCTCTCTAATTGTTTTATAGCTCCAGGGGTTTCCCAAAATTTTATAAAAGCTTTCCACGTCCAAAAAAGTTTGAGGAACGCTGATCTAAAGCAATTTTATATAGCTATGAACCTGCATTCTTTTCTTTTTAGCTTCTTACCGTTGCAAAAAATTAGTTACAACTCTTTCACGTCTAAACTATTGGAAATACAGACATGTTCTCCAAAACTTTTTTGTAGAAAATTTAATTATCCTATTTATGTAACTTATTTTTTGTTTTACTAGAAATTTAATTTTCCATTGAACTTTTTCCAATTTTTATTCATTTAAAAATAGATTTTATTTGAAGAGAAAAATTTGTTTCTGTTGATTGGTCAATAAAATACTGAAACTGACGAAAATAAACTATTAGTTCAGTAAAAAAAATTTGCTTTTGGTCACAATCGTCATAAAATAGTTATTATTTGCGCTTTTTCATTGATTTTTGATTTATTTGAAAGAATAATTGAATAGAGCTCAAATAGTAACTATTTTATGACGATTTTTGTCCACATCAAAAATGCAATATTACCTAGCGCTTTTTACAAAATGTTACGTCATAATTTGCAAATTCCGTCGATTGTATGTTAATTGGTTGTTAAAAGCAATACTATTTCCTTGGGCAAATTCAAATATATGTAGTCTTGGGGAATTCGTTTAGCTTTTAAATTAAAAATTGTAAAATATGCCACTGGAAATTTGCAATATTATTCTGAAGTATGATTTAAGAATTTAAAAATTGAAACACCAACTTGTATAGCAAAAACAAATTATACAATGATTTTATTGTTGAATTATCTAGAAGAACTTATTAATTTTTTTATTTATTATTTATTATATAATCATATAATTCGATAGAATTACTAAAATTATTCTTTATCCACATTATCTGATTATTCTTTACTCAAAAATTACAAGAATAATTGTAATTACCACTTACAAAGTGTACGTTTTTTTAAGTGGCACGCCCCCCGATTTTCTACTTAAAAAATGGTCGGATTGGAATGCTAATAATTAAATTTTTGTGTAGGTATGAATCTCCAAATATGTTTTATGAATGAAACAGCCTCTGATACAGACAGTCCAAGTTCCGACTCCGAATGTCCCATGACAAATCCTAAAGAACAAAAATTGTCGCCAAAGTTAAAAAAGTCATTTCTTGAATCACAAAACACACAGTTTGTTCCACCTATTAGGCCGGCAACTTTATCGATTGGACAACCTTTATTGGAGCCCATGGGTGAACCTATTAATGAGACTGATTTCTTTACCAAACAAGCGAGACTGCAGACTGAAGCTCGAATGGCTCTAGCACAAGCTAAAGAAATGGCACGAATGCAAATGGAAGTAAGTTGAAAATTTTGAACCAAAAATGAAATGTACTAATAAAATTCTTATCCATTAGATCGAGCGACAAAGACAAATTAAAAGTCCGATAACGGAAATGGTGAGGCACAGCTTGGAAAAAGTTGGCATTCCGTTTCCAGAAGACAGGCGACGATTGTCTCGTCAAATTTTGACTGAAATGAATGTTGCACAATTACAAGTCATCGTAAATGACTTACATACTCAAATTGAAACTCTCAATGAAGCTCTAGTTAAATTTTTAATGGACAGGGACGACCTGCATATGGAACAGGATTCTATGCTGGTTGATATTGAAGACTTGACGCGCTACTTGTGAGTAAAAAAGGACAAGGGAAAGGTTTTGACTCTAATTTTTATTTTAATTTTTCAGAGGTGCAAAGGAGCAGACTCTCAAAGAACAAAATGTAACAACTCAGAACAACAATCTTGCCCCGCTGACTGCTCTCTCGTCACCAGCACGTTCACCACTAGCAGCACTTAATAGTAGCGTAAAGCCACACTTGCATAGGATAGCGAATCTTGTAAAAAAATAATTGAGTCATTAACTTAAAAGGAATTCCATTTGTATATATACTCTCGTGTTCTAAAGTTATTTAATGATGAATTTGTTGCTATGTGCTTTTTTTGTAGAAACGAGAAACATAAATGTTTCGTTAAGAATTACAAAAAAATGTTGCATGTTCTATGCTTTTAAAAAACTACAAAATCTGACAACAAATTTGTCAAATATTAAAAACACTTAATAACGTTAGAAACTTTCGATTCGTTTGATACACGAACATATCAACATAGAAGATATGTAATGTAATAATAGCAAAATAGAAAAATCGAATCCGTGTCATATCACAAATCAATAGTACACTTAGTTAATTGATGTTACACTTTTTGATATTTTTATTTAATTTTGAAGCTCACGTTGATGTGATGACTTGATAAAACCAATCAAATTTTATTTTAGTGTTGGTATAGAGCCGTCGAAACTGAACTTTTCATGTAATGAATATTGCGGCTTACAAAATACTCCATTTCTTTTTAAAAATTAATGTAATTAAATGTGCCATACAAACAATAAATACTTAACAATTGCTGTACTATCTCGAGTATAACTTTTTTATTAAGACTGCATCCTGTATCCAAAGAAATTTAGGCAAACACTGTGTATATGCCATTATAATGTTCAACAAGTTTTAAAATTCTTTATTATGACAAAAGATTGTAAAAATCGCTTGAAAAATAAAAGCACTTTCAAATTCTTAATTTTATTTATTAAAACTAAACTTATGTAGTACATATACTTATAACAAAAACATACATTAAGGATACCACAAATATTCAAATTCAAGAGTACTTTATTCAAGATAGCTTTACAATGGTATTTTATCGTCTCTTTTGGCCTCCGCCTGCCAGAATTGTTGCAATGCGAACAAAGATGTTGATGGTATCGAGGTAAACTGACATGGCTCTGCAAAAATAACATAGGTATTAAATTATGATAAAAACGTAATATTGGGTAGGCATGATCTATTTTTATTACTATATTAACAAGTTTTACGATATGAACATAATTTAATGCTCTTGTTTGTGTATAATATGAATAAATAGCCCATAAAATAATATACAAATTTTATGTTGCAATTAAAAAATCAATTAGTGTAGTATGTTGTTTATTTTCAGACTAGTACAAAAAATTAGTTACCTTTTTAGTGCCAAACTTTAAACTATTCTGATAATAAAACAAGTAACTTAATTTCATATCATTCAAATAAATCCGTAAGAAGAATAATAGGAAGTATTTTATTATTTACAAGGGTTAAAATATTTTATTAGGTACCTTTTCTTGACACGACCAAAAAGTAAGTAGTAAATATTAAGAAATATTTTGATGTCGCTTTATATTTATTTCGAGTCATCGATTTCCGATAAAATTGTTGCAATGTCAATGAAGATATTTAAGGTATCTATGTAGAGGGACAAGGCTCTGTAAAAATATGAAATATTAAATCTGATAAGGAAATTTGAAATGGCCAAGTCAAAATTTTGCAATTCAATAAAGTAGGGGCTGTATTGTGTGCATTCAATTTGTTCATATCATAAATAAATTGAAAAGTTATAATCGGGACTTGAATTTTGATGTCTTCAAAATAGAAAAATTCAAATAAAAAGGTAATTGAATATCTCCATGCACACTAAAAAAAAAATCAATTCTAGAAGGGAAAATAAGATTTTCTTCAATTCTTCTGTTACACAATAATCATGATACATAATTTGTAATAAAAAAGCATTTAAAATTACTATGAGTGCAGTTTATATAACAGTAGTTAAGCGACACGCTATAATTGCTATATAATAGTAACTGAAAGCGGCCAAAAGGTAATTACATTTCTATGTTAGTTAAAAATTGCTTTAGTTTCGTATAAAACCAATACATTTTTTCTGTAATCTGCTAAAGGAGTTTTAATCACATCTATTAAAAAAATGGCACCAAAGATTCTCAAAACTTAAATATTGTTGTTGTATAGTATATTACACATCTAGGAAGTGAAGTGTCGCTTTGATTCCCGTGTGTAATTTATTTGCTGGAGGTAAGATAAAAATCACGAAAGATTAAACGTAAAAAAAAATTTAAAAAGGCGAATTTTTAACGCTTGTCATAAATATTATGTAAGTAAGGGTTGATATGGCTGAAGTTCAAACGACGAAGTAAGCAAAGTCGATCAAGTTGTGAAAGAAGCGAATCAGGTAGTACCTACAACATGTACATAATTTACCCTTTTCTTCTACTGAATACTTAAGTATTCTGAATGAATCACCTAGTTAATATTGCACATTATTACACAAAACATGATTTTGCAAAATTCTTAACCAAGTGGCAGGAGGCCACCAGTCAAAAGTAAAATTTATTTATGATAACTCATAGCAAAAAGTTTAACATTTTTGGAGTTTTTCTTTCTTTAGACTTTGATTATATAATATCAGATAATCAAACCTTATGGGAGTTTTGGAACAACTAGGAAACACCTATAAAGTTTGCCTATCTGATACTACATAAGCAAAGCTTTTGTTTAAATACCGAAACTATTAAAAAAAGTAAGTAGCCATAAAAAAATAAATGGTCATTACTGTTTTCATAAAATTATTATTATTATCGCAGGTTTAGTATTAAGACACTAAACAAATGTGAAAATTTGAAAGTAAGATAACATATTTGTTTCAAAACAAAAAAGATCATCAAAAACCTACATTTGGTGGGATACTTCATCTCATGGATTTTTATAATTGAGTTTATTAAAAGATTGATCTTTTGGTAATTCCATTACAATGTCCAATAATTTTTAAAGTTCAGCAACATTTTATAACTACACACCAAGGTTGATATAAGAGGTGGTGGGTGAAGGAAATAGTCACCCCTATGAATTTTCTGAATTTGAAAAAAGTAACTTGGAACCAAGGACTGGAAAAAAGGAAGTTTGTCTGGATTCGCCTTTGATTAGAAACAAACTATTATAATAATTTTAAAATTGAACTAAGTAGCTAAGCAGTCACCTTAAGGTGGGCCAGAAAAAAATCCTAGGAATAAAATTTAATATTTTTAAATAAACAAACATCTGTTTATTCAATGGCAAATCCTTAAGCCCGCATTTCATTATAGCTTCTAGCAGCCGAGCTTCTAGAAGCCCAACATTTGTAATGCATTGACTCTTATGGAACCAAACTCACTTCGGCTGGTAGGCTTCTACCAGCCGAAGTGAGTTTGGTTCCATAAGAGTCAATGCATTACAAATGTTGGGCTTCTAGAAGCTCGGCTGCTAGAAGCTATAATGAAATGCGGGCTTTACTTTTAGCCTCAGGAGTCTTAAACTGTTTGTTTATAATTTTAATCATACACCGAAATTATACCAAATTTTGATATCTATAGAACTTTAATTGAACTGTAATAATTCTATTTCTTTCATTTGATGTATAATTAATTAGAAAATATATTGCAATTGTTCTCAAAAAAAGAACGTTGGTTCCCTATTGCAGATGGGGTTTAATTAATACATCTACTACTATGTTAAAACGCGCAGGGGTGGATACAGCAAAAGTTAACGGGGACATTTAATTATATTTTAATAACGCAAATATTGCAAAAGCTTTTAAGGGGGTTACCTACTGTGACCGATACATTTTTTCGATTTTTTTTTATTACATATTTTTATAGTTTGGGGTCTTGAAAATGTGTCCAAAAAACATTAAAGTAAAATTCATCAAATTACCCGAATTATAACGGATTTTCTGTAATGGAGTTCATTATTAAAACTTTTTAAATCATAATTACATTTTAAAACTGAATTACTGTTTGTATTTTGTACTTTATACAAAATATACAAAACTAAATTTAACAAATATAAGTTGTAGCTGTTTGTAATGGGGAACATGTATGAATAAAAAAATTTAGTTAAAACAGTATTTTCCGATTAATCCTATATATTAAATATCAAATCAGCAAAAATAACTTCTATTTATTGTATTTTGTTATAAATAATCCATTTTAAAATTCCATGATAATTTAAAATAAATCATGTGACCTTAAACGCAACGCGTTTGCTTGCTTGCTTGCAATAACCTCACTTTCTTGTTTACTCTACTCGTGTAGAGTACTTTTTTAACTTTTTTGTTTTTAATTGATTTAATTATGATAAATAACAGCTTTTAACACTAACAAACTTCAACTTTCAAAGCACAAAACCACAGAAAAATAATATAAATGAATGTAAAATTAGAACTTGTGACGTCACAAGTACATGGCAAATTGCGCGGTCGTTTCCTTCAATTCAAATTGACGGATTTTTAAATATTTTTTAAATTATTATCAAAACGAAAATAAATAGCATTAATTAGTATATTTAGTTATTTTTGATCCAACTACGCTATAAAAAAAATTTATGCATCTTCCCTATTGTCTTTAGGAGTCCAAAAAGCCAAAAAAATTTAAAAAAATTGTTAAAAAAGAAAATTATTAAAAATAGATCATTTCGAGGTGACGTCACGACAGGTATGCCCTCACGACAAAATGGCCGCGCCCTGTCAAAGTTATTAATTTATTAAAGTCAAAGTGACGTGACTCAAATGATCATATCGTTCCGTCATTGTAATTTCACGTCTCCTTTGAGTGATAAGTAGTATTCACTACAAACCATATTGTAGTTTTAATAAAATACGCAATACACGCACTAAAAACTCCGAAATAAACACCACAAACTGACAGCTAACAATGAACACCTAACCTAATGGCTAATCAGCGCTTGTATGCCCTCACGACAAAATGGCCGCGCCCTGTCAAAGTCACGTGACTCAAAATGATCTATTGACGTTTTAGTCCACCCTTAAATCGAATTGATTGTGAAAAAGGAGCTAAAAAGTTTTTTCTTACAAATTGAAACCCCCCAGGAACATCTGGGGTTGTTAACTAATTTACTGCTATGTTTTTCATGGGTACAGTTAGTATACAAGGTTGACACATATCTTACTTTAACTAATTTATTATGCTAATTTTTATTTTAAAAGTTTTCAAAATAAACTACTTTCAGTAAAACCTGACAAAATAATGAGTTACAAAAATATGTTGGTTCTTTAATAAAAAAAAAGTTTTGATAGGAAAATTTCAGTGACTTTTGAGCTCCTAAAAAATACACGTCTGTTTGTAAATAAAGACGGAATAAAAACCGAGGTATTCGTACAGATATTATGTAGAAATCGGCGAGAAGGCCAAAATTTACGCATATAAGAGAGACGGCGGCCGCATCATACTGTCTAATCACCGAGCGTCTTACTATTCTACAAAAGAAGAAATAAGTGCCGAATTTCACTTCTTCGAAGCCAAAGAATGTATTCTGTATGGCCCTAATATACGCGATTAAGGGTAGGTTACGAATATCAACCACTATCCGCCTCAATACAGCACGAAAAAGTTTAAAACGATTGATCTCAAAACTACATTTCTCAAGTCGGGCGCACATTTTCCAAACAAACTACTTGGCCGATTAACTTGATTTTTTTTAGGCATTTAGAATATATTTCAGGCTCCAGTCAGAACCTAAAATATCCAAAATATATTTAAAATTACCATTTTGCAGGCCGTGAAAAGTAAATGTTTCGTTATAAAAATCGAAGTTTTTTTTTAAATCCTCGCCATTTTGTCATTTTTTTTTGTTTAAATTAAATTTTCGAGGTTCCAACTGGAGCCACATTCATATAGAACAAGAACTTAAAAAATTCATTTATTTCAGATAACCACAGATAACTGGATCGGTCGGAAACGTTGCGCCCGATTGGCGCGTCATTTCGAAACATGAGATCTGTACCTTGTACAATTTTCAATAAAAAGCTTTACAAAAATTTTAGGTGTTAGTTTAAATGTGAATAAATAAGTATCCTAAATTTTAGCTAATAGCTGTAACAGTTTTCTCAAATTTAATTCCTAAAAATCAGCTTGAAAACGACTGTTCACAGTAGGTAACCCCCTTAAGCAATTGTAGTGCTTTCATCGTTTTTTTTTTAGGTATTTGAAAATTCATGGGAGGGATAGTACCCCCCCCCCCTTCTCTTGAAAACCCAAATATCTGCTTAATGCATCCCTTTTAATAAACCCAAAAAGTGGACTAATGGTTTCATAACAAACTTAAGAAATAGCCTGAACCAAACGACTCCAAGTGGGGGAAAATTCATAATTTCTTTCTAGTATATAAAATTCTAATTCCACGCCTGCCCTAAATTTTTTTATATTTAAATTTGTCCCTGGTGCGCTTCAGGAACAACTCAATCAATATACTATAAAATGTAATTAATCACTTCTTAATAAACAAGAATTCCTTCACTGTATAAAACCCAAGTTTCTGAATTCCATATAAAAGTATAGAAAACCACCTTTTTGTAAAATAAATAACGTCATGGCATCAAAATCCAAGTCCTAATAAAAATAGAAAAACATAACCTTTGCCCAATAAATCATCAAATTTCAACAATACAATAATAATTGTTATCTGACATTAGTGAATGATAACATAATTTTAAAATTGTGAGCAATGATTGAATTAAAAATATCTTGTTAGGGTTTCAATCACTAAACAATCACGTCCCAAATATTATACCTATTGTTGTTTGATTATATGCACAAAATAAGATAAAAAGGAGAGCAAAACTTTCCTACTTTTACTGACTACATCCATACATTCGCTTCTGTAAAGCAAAATAAAGGACAACACCACACAAAATTATTAAAACTAAAATAAAAATAAAAGTTTAAATAATTAATTTCAAAGTGATTCCACCTTGAGATGCAACCAAGTACATGGATTCCACTTTTTTTTCTAATTTTTCTACTTGTTTTAAATAAAACATAAAAAAACTTACGCATTAATTGGATCATACGGTGGAACATTGTACAATTTTGGACTGGCGGGATACCTCTCGGCTTGTGCTATAATTCTTTGAGTGTCATATAATAAGAATCCAGAGAAAAGTAGTAATCCACCATACAACGAAATTGAGTAAAGTCCTGCTCCTAAAGCTGATGTTGCAGGCAAAAACATTGTTCCAATCGAAGAAACAAATACTACACCAAGACCCATGGCCAATGGTGCACCCATTGTTAAGAATTTTTCACTTGGAGCACATACCTGTTTTTTAAAAACAATAAATGATCTAGGTTTACAAATTTATTACCAAATACTCACGGCTATTGTGCTGAGACCACCAACTATTCCAGCAGTATACCATGCTGCACGAACAAGAATAGGTCCTCCGAGGAAACACATAGGAGCAAGTATAGCACCTAAAGTACCGGCGTGCAACAACCATGCCATTTGTTTGGGACCAAAACCTTCACTATATGGAATAGATTGGGCCAACATTCCAGTTCCCATAATTGCAGCAATACTTATAGCTAAGCCCTGAAATTATATTATTTACAACTGAAATTATTTTTGTCAATAAATAATACATACTATAAAACCATTCCTGGTAACAATGCCCATAATTGCTGGAGATCTGAATGCTGCCATAGCACTACCAGCAGTAATCACCAATGAACTTCCAAAGTACATGTATGTAGTTTTAATGCGGTCTTTAATGTATTGGGGCCAAACCCTGAAAATATTATGTTTTTATACTAAGATAGGATTTTATACTATGGGAATAAGTGAAATGAGATGGCTGGGCACTGGAGAATGCAGGGCAGACAATTGTCAGATTGTCAAACAAATATTTGCTTAACAGTGAAAGCTTATCCTGGAGGATTATCTGATCACAATCTACTAATAGGGAAAACCAAACAAAATTACCTACAATGGAACTTAGATAAACTAAAGGAAGAGAACATTAAAATACAAGTTACACAATATTTGAACCAAGAATTATGGTAAGTGGAAGGAGTGGAAATTGAGGGCGAAGTAGAGGCCTTTATGAAGGCAATCAAAACAACAAAGGAGCAGTACTTAAAAGAGTAAAAATGTAAACAAAGAAAGCAATGGATGACTGAACAAATATTGGTATTACTGGAGAAGAGAAGAAAAGTACAATAAGAAAATGGTACCGAATACAACAAGTTATAAAAATAAATACGAAGAGATTAGGCACGTGAAGAACAAATGGTTGAATGAGAAATGCGATGACAGAAGCATTAGAGAAAAAATACGGTAACTTTAGCCTACAAAAAAAGGTAGAGGCAGTTGATAGGATATCTTGGTTGAAAAATTTAAGAATGTGGTTTTTGACAACCATAACAGAACTCTTCCGAGCTGCAGTCAACAAGGTCATGATCACTAACATTCGGCAACAGATGGTGCTTTGTAGAAGTAGACAGGTCTACTTATGTAGTTTTCATTGATCACATTATCAACTAATTTTATTACATTATTTTGATAATTTGGCAACACATAAAATATGAAAAATTCATCAACTTCTTAGTGTAAAAGTTAACTTACACAGATTTCTCCAAAGCTCCAGGTTCATTTGCAAGTCCTAAACCATAATAACATAAAGCACCAATACCGAGTGCAGATCCTCCAGCTAAAGCTCCTCTTCCAATACTAAAATCTAAAAATCAACAATGAATAATAACAAAACCTTGACAACCTAAAACAGCTTACCTCCTTTAGCAGGGGCAAGGGCTTGCTCTTTTAAGGTTCTCCTACGAGCAGCTCGACTCAAACTATCTCGACTGTCTTCGGCAAAACTACGAATAAATGTCTGTCGAGGTAGATTACGAACGACTGCAGTTCGTAATCCTGGCGAAGTGCATAACCTACTTAAAAGTAAAGAAGCCATTTCTATCCTAAAAGAAAACAAGAATTTAGAAAATTTGAAAATATTTGATTACGAAGTAGGGTTACGTTTACGCAATTTGATGTAATAATTAGAAATAATAAAAAAGTTACAATCTTAAAATCGAGTACTTACTTTTCTAGTGATAATTAAATATAGTTTAAAATTTAGCGATCGTATTAAAAGTCAAACGCAATAAGTAAAATTTCGAAGCAGTATCGTTTCATTTGTTTGACATTTAAATACGTTGGTGAAATACAGGGTGATCGGTACAATTTGATCATTGCGCAATATGATGCATTTATTTTTATATTTTTAAAATTAACCAAATAAGCGCATTCTACTTGGCAATAAATTGAAAAAAATCTGATGTGGCCATCGCATAACTTTCCGAACAGACGCAAATTTTTATATTATATTTTTAAATAAAATGGTTACATAATTTCAACAGTAAATCGATGAAAAATTTCATATTTTGCCAAAATAGGAAGAAAAAAACTTTTGAATGCCTATATCTTGCAAACGAAGCATTTTTGGACCCATGTTATTAGAAACTTTTCATCTTATTTTCGTTAGTAGAATGCGGTTTACTATTTTATTTACAAATACAAAAAATTTTTACAAATACAAATTTTTTTGAAACGCCCTGTATATTTTAGAGAAAAACTTGTAGGACAAAAAATGTAGGAAATTACATAGCGCTAATTTTTTGTTATTAATATTTTTACTTATTTAATTTCGTTTCGAAGTTATGACGCATAATGTCATAATAACTCTAGGTAAACCCCCCTTTCCCGTTACACGATTTAATTTATTTTCATCTGGCTTCGTCCTACGACAGGAGAAAGCTTATATGCAAAATTTGGAATGATTTGCTTGCTTCGTTTAGACGCTATCGTGTTCACAGACGTACATACACACATACACACATACACACATACACCTATACATGTACGTAAATGTTTGTGACATCTGTGAAATAGACCAACTTGTGACACTAGTAAGAAACAGCATACTATGGGATAGCTTGAAGGTGTATAAAAATTTGAGCTTAACTTTCGCCTTTATACACCCCGTAATAAGGTTTCTATGATCTCCTATATATGCATGCATTAACCACATTAGTGCCATCAGATGCCACATATATGTTTAAAAACTGATATCGGTGTATGAAGGTGTGTGCTGTGTAAAGATGTCATAATTAATCTAAAAATAAAATTGCGTTCAAAGCTTTTTTATATAGGAAACGTTTTCGCGCCAGTAGTGAAGTGCATAATATTATTTCATACTTCATATGAATTTATGAATCAGTAGGTAGTACTTGGCACCTAGTTTTTATTATTGTGAATAATTTATTATTATAAAGTTTTAATTATAGGTAAGTAATTATTAATTTATTGTTTTCTTAATAATATTGTAGGTCTACAATGTATACTAATATTTATCTGAAGTAGTCGGATATTTAACTTTAAATTTAATAATAGAAGATTAATGTTCAAAATGACCGTTGATAAAAGTGATTTTCATCACTCTTTAAACAACTACGTAATTTTCGGCAATTTATTTTTAAAATCGAAAAAATTAATCTGTCGTTTTTATAAAATTATTCGTAAATAATTTTAAAGTTAAAAATAGGTACTTAGCAAATTTTATATCTTACAGGGCGACCAGTCACCCGATATAACTTCCCTCTCATTAAATTTCTTTATATTAACACTAGGTTTGCAAATTCTTTCACCGAATATATTTTGAAATTTTTGTCAAAGAATTATTTGAACTTTCATTGAATGGAATATCATCTTTTACAGAGGTGTTGTGATTTTTTTTAAATTTTGAAATTTTCAAACTCTGAGCAAGTTACGTGCAGGATAAACCAACTTTACGAACATGGCTCTAATATTTGCTCGTACCGTTATGCATGTCCTGTATATTTTTATTAATACTTACAGAAAAACATAGCAGGATGGAAACAAGATCGGCAAGAATTATGGCAATGGCAAGCAAGGTTTTGGAAAGAAAAGATAGAATAAAATTGCAAGATTTAGATATTCCTTATTATGAATCAACCAAAGGAACAGAATCGTCAGAAAGGGATCTAGCTATACAAGGTATTTATTGCATTTGTTATTTGTGTTTGAGTAAATTCGATTAAAACAAAAACACGACGATTTAGATAACAAGGGAAAGTTTAAAAACCATCCTGTTGGAATTTTAAATTTCATTACCCCCCCTAAAACTATTTAGAACTATTTTAAAACTATAAAAAAAAACTACTATATTTTACTGTACTGTTTTACGTTTGAAGAGAGATATTGCGCAAAAATTGATTTTGGCCGCCATTTTTTCAAGATGGCACAGCGAGCTATGCGTCCAAGAATATTTAAACTGAGAATATTATTCAGGACTTCTCAATTGTAAACTTATTATTAATTTTTTTCATTAGGATACTACAAGAATATTACAAACTTACAATCTCCTAAACCGGTTTGTATAGTGAGTCCATGGAATTCAAAAATTAAGGAAACCAATCAGGATATGAATGCAGCTCCAAACCACTCAAGAGCCCGAGTAAATTTAACAAGAATCTTTACAGATGAGATGAATTTACAATTTCCACATACTTCCACATTCACTTCAAACGAATTGGTTTCAGTAGCTTCACCAGGCGCGCCAAGTGACATATCGGACCCATATTATGATTCAGGAAGTGAATATGTTCCTTCTATTGTGTCAAGCATCAGTGATGCAATAATGGAAAGTAATGATGAAAATTCTGACATTATATTAGAAAAACAACTTGCCATAGTATTTAATACTAAAAAACAAAAATCAAAGGAAGTTATGTCCAGAAAAAGGAAACATTCATCAGTATCAGAAGACATCGAAGAAAATTGTGAAGATGGAAGTTCTGAAAATGTGAACATAAAGCCTGCTCAAACTGTTAATGGCAACAGAGTCAGAGATAAAGGCCATTCATGCTATTTTTGCCATCAATTTGTAATAAATAATTTAGCTCGTCATTTTGAAATCAAGCATAAAGATGAAATGGACGTGGCCAGAATTTTAGCGAAACCGAAAGGTTCTAGAGAAAGAAGAGATGCGTTTATGGTTTTGGCGAGAGCTGGTGATTTTTATCACAACTGCAGTACTCTTGCATTAAAAAAGGGAGAACTCATTTTATCTAGAAGACCTAATCAAAATGAGATGAAATATTCAACTTATACAGACTATGGTCCATGCCCTGAGTGTTTAGGCTTTATGATAAAAAAGCATATTTGGCATCATTTGAAATATTCTTGTAAATCCATACTAATTAAGAAAACTAAAGACACAGACTACCAAAATAGAAATATGCCTACAGCAGAAAGCAGTGCATTATTAAATGGTATATTAGGGACAAACGTGACAGCTGAATTTACCATGAATATTATTAATAAATTCAAAAATGACGACATAGCAGTTGTGTGTAAAGAAGATAGTACCATAGTTAAATTTGGTGCTTTTTTATTTGAAAAATACGACACTACTCAAAGTGAACTCATTCGGCAGTCTATGCGACAACTTGGGAGATTAACTATAGAGTTAAGAAAACTTCATAATGGTGTTGCAGCTCTAAAAGAATTTTTGGTTCCTGAAAAATTTGACATGATTGTTAATGCAACAAAGCAGATGTGTGTAACTACAAAAGAAGTAACTAAAAGGCCAGAGTTTGCGATTCCATCTCTAGCTTTAAAGATAGGCTACGCTTTACGAAAATGCATTTCCATTGAAAGAGGACAAGCTTTAAGAGCAGGAAACTTAAAAAGTGATAAAAACTTTCAATCGTTTTTAACTTTGCTCGATCTTGAATGGAGTGTACGAATATCTTCAAATGCTTTACAAACTTTGTATACTAGGAAAAAAACTGCCACAGATTTATTACCAATTACCAGTGACTTAGTCAAACTAAGTAATTTTATAGACAAAGAAATCAATAACATTAAAAATAGTATTTCTAATATGACTTTTGCCAACTGGACCAAATTAGCAAGTTTAACATTAAGCCGAATAATTCTTTTCAATAAAAGACGTTCAGGAGAAGCAGCCAGAATGACTATGATAGATTATGCTTCTCGACCATCTTGGGACAGTAGCGGAACACAAGAAATGAAGGACTCTTTAACATCTTTTGAAAATAAGTTAGCTTCTACATTAACTATTGTTAGAATAACAGGAAAACGTGGCCGAATAGTTCCAGTTCTTCTAACAATGGAAATGAAAGAATCGCTCGATACACTAATATTAAATAGAGTAAAATGTGGAATTGCTAATGAGAATCCGTATATATTTGCTTTAACGAATACTTCCGCAAGTCACATGCGAGGACATGACTGTTTAAAAAAATGGTGCATTGAAGCCGAACTTGAATCACCAGATCTTATTACAAGCACGAAGTTGCGAAAATATGTTGCAACAGTTTGCCAAATATTTAATTTAAGTGAAAACGAATATGATTGGTTAGCGCGACATTTGGGCCATGATGTACGTGTTCATCGTGAATTTTATCGTTTACAAGAAAACGCTGTCGAACTAACAAAAATAAGCAGGCTCTTATTAGCTGTAGATCAAGGAGAAGCTCACAAGTATTCTGGAAAGGAATTGAAAGATATAAACATAGAAGGTATGCTTTATAAATGAATGCTAAATATATGACAGCAAAATTAATATGATTTTTTTATAGACTTGCCGAATATCGTTGATGAAAATAATGATAAAAAAGATAATAACGATGATGAGGAGGAAGAAGATGATAGAAATGAAATGGAGAATGGAGATGATGATTTGAAAATAATAACTGCAGATCTAATACAAACAGAAAATTCACGTAAAAATTTAAAAGAAATGAAAAAATCGAAAGGTAAATAATGAGATAGGTACCTACCCATATTTAAAATATTAAAATTTATTAATCGATGTTAGTACTGTGACCTTACCGTATCAAGTTGAAATTTTTCAAATTCGCAAATAACCAAATAAGTCAAACTTACATTAATTTAATCAAGTAACGATAATATCGGAATATTGGAGCGCAATAAAACAAATATGATTGTCAGTCGACGTTTCGGTTTTATTTACTAAAAACCATCCTCATGAAAAAGCGGAGAGAGAAAAAGTCAAAAACCGGTAACAATCATCAAAACAAACTCCCCTAAACAATATAGATATAAAATTATTATAACGCATAATGCAATTCGGAGGAGAAAAGTCGGGCAACACTTTCAACCAAGTCACAATTAAAATTATTGTAAAACATTAAATAAAAAATAAAAAATTGGTTCAACTTATAATAATAAGTTGAACCAATTTTTTATTTTTATTTTATTTTTTATTGGTTCAACTTATAATAATAAGTTGAAGCAATTTTTTATTTTTTATTTCATGTTTTACAATAATTTTAATTGTGACTTGGTTGAAAGTGTTGCCCGACTGTACCATGTTCTTTCTCCTCCGAATTGCATTATGCGTTATAACAATTTTATATCTGTATTGTTAGGTGAGTTTGTTTTGATGATTGTTACCGGTTTTTGACTTTTTGTCTATCCGCTTTTAGTCCTGAGGATGGTTTTTAGTAAATAAAACCGAAACGACGACTGATTTTCATATTTGTTTCATTGCGCTCCAATATCCCGATATTATCGTTACTTAATACAACATTGGACGAGAATTTTCATCTCAATTAATTTAATCGATGTACGAGTATAGAAATTAATATATTCGTTTTATAAAGAACGGTAAAACACCTAAAATTCTTTTTAATTATAGTAATGGAAGTTACTACTACACAAAGGTCTACAGTTATATTCTGCATGCTCTTTTGTCACGAATTTTCTCTTAGTAATACCCTTTTTATGCTTATCTCTATTTCCAAAGTATATAAGTATATTAGATAAAATATTAATTTAAAAACTAAGTCCTTGTCATAAACACGAACTTTTTTAATATTTAGGAAAGCAAATAAGAAAAAGAACAGATTGCAGTGGAAAAAGAGACTACTCGGGAAGAAAACCATGGTCCACAGAGGAAAAAGAAATCATTTTGAAAGAATTTACAAACTTCATAAAATCCAAAAGCCTTCCTGGTAAAGACAAATGCTGTGGCATTATTGACAAGAATCCTGGCATCTTCATTGGAAGAAAATGGTCGGATCTTAAATATTATATAAAAAATTATTTATCGAAGATTAATAAAACAACTTCACATGCCGCATCCATGCGTGAATAAATATCCTACAGAATGAATGAATGAATTTTTTTTTACTTGTTTTTTTTAATTTACTTTAATTAAGTTAATTTACTATTTACTTTTTAATTTACTAGGTTAAAACTTAAAAAAAAAATTTTTTTATAATTTTTATGTAATAATAATGTTTAAAAATGTATTATAGTTAAATAAAATTTAATAATAAACTTTTATTCAGTAGTTAAAATTAATATTGAGATGTTGGAAATCGCAATGAAAACTATAATATTATGATTATCAGTGACGTTTCGGTTATATTAACTCACCACATTGTAAAACATAATTTTATTCAGTTGTTAAAATCTATTCGAAATTTGAAGAAAAATCAAATTCATATTTTGCAATGATATGAATTTAAAGACAAAATTGCATTAAAATATTTGGTATAATAATTAGGTTTTTATAACTTGTAAAAATTATTTTAAAAGATTTTTTAATTTGAATTAATAAAAATAAATCAAGCTATAATAGTACTAACTTAGACAATCATCAATTTTAAATATTGCAATTTGGAATCTGTTATGCGTAGCGCTAGGATAATATTGATATTATTCAGTCACGGAGTAGTACAAATAAAAAAGCGTGTGTAACATAGGGGGCGCCAGTACTCAACGATGTCACAATTGGGTCTAAAAGTTATAGGTTTTAAAACCAAATTGTGACACACTATACACAACTCGAAAAATGCGATATACCGTGATTGGTTCATTTTATGTGGAAAGGAACCTCCCAAAAGCGCGGAAAATTTAAAAATGAACTATAAAATTGTCTGAATTACGAAGTAACTATAGGTTTTGCTGTGACATCGCGGTGTATGATGCCACAAATCAAAAAGATGTCACAGTTCAGCTTTATGTTCACACCTGATGCCACAACAAATGCAATACATAAACACACATACATACAGACATCCTTCCAAAAATGATAAAAATTGATTCAGGGGACCTCAAAACGTGAACATCTGTCAAAAAATTGGGGGGTCAAATTTTGCCTGATAACAATACTTTCCTTACCTAGGGGTTCGGAAAGTAAATATGAATAGAAAGTACAAATATAAACATTATTTTTGGACTAATTTTTCCCGAGATATTAACAATTGAATCAAAAAATGTGGCGTTGATAGTGTTAAGTTTTATCGTGCCAATAAAAAATTAAACTCGAGGTGAAAATAACTTTTTGAATGTGTAGAACATTATATTATGGTGTTCTAATAAGCCATGAATTTTTTCAGATTTTTACTTTCCGAACCCCTAGGTAAGGAAAGTATTGTTATCAGGCAAAATTTGACCCCCCAATTTTTTGACAGATGTTCACGTTTTGAGGTCCCCATAATCCATTTTTATCATTTTTGGAAGGATGTCTGTATGTATGTGTGTATGTACGTCTGTGAACACGATAGCGTCTAAACGAAGCAAGCAAATCATTCCAAATTTTGCATATAAGCTTTTTCCTGTCGTAGGACGAAGCCAGATGAAAATAATTTAAATCGGGTAACGGGAAAGGGGGGTTTACCTGGAGCGATTATGACATTATGCGTCATAACTTCGAAACGAAATTAAATATGTAAAAATATTAATAACAAAAAATTAGCGCTATGGAATTTCCTACATTTTTTATCCTACAAGTTTTTCTCTAAAATATACAGGGCGTTTCAAAAATTTTTGTATTTGTAAAAAAATTTTGTATTTGTAAATAAAATAGTAAAACGCATTCTACTAATGAAAATAAGATGAAAAGTTTCTAATAACATAGGTCCAAAAATGCTTCGTTTGCAAGATATAGGCATTCAAAAGTTTTTTCTTCCTATTTTGGCAAAATATGAAATTTTTCATCGATTTACTGTTGAAATTATGTAACCATTTTATTTAAAAATATAATATAAAAATTTGCGTCTGTTCGGAAAGTTATGCGATGGCCACATCAGATTTTTACTTTTCGAACCCCTAGGTAAGGAAAGTATTGTTAATTTTACGTTTACGTTGTTTCCATCAATCTTGAGTAAAATAATTGACGTTATGGCGAAAATCACGATTTCATCTCAAAGTTGGCGTATCGAGAGGATATTTTCGAACGACTCTCACGCCTAAACCCCTTATCCTTTTAAGCTTTATAAAATATTCCTTTTAATTATTTCGTTATCTCGCTTAGTTTTCGCAAAGTATGCGATAATAGATAAAAATGTGTCATTTTTTTCTCAAATTCTTCGGTTTTTAATTTTGTTCTCGAAAGAGATCCCGAAAAATGTGATTTCTACTTCTCTATATTATTTTACATTTAACTACTCATTTCGGCCAATCTCGATCTCTTTTGAGATTTAATCCTAAAAGCACTGGCAATCATGTATTTATTTTATAATTTTAATCCGGGAACTTTAGACTATTCAGCAATGAAGATGGCTTGTAAATAATGAACTTTTAACATTCATATAAACTACAAAATTATTAAAATTCTTGCAGAAATATGTTGAAAAGATTCTCCAGCATAAAATTTATTATATTTTGCTTACCTATTTAAATTGGGTTTCAGGTATATTTTTTAGTGAAATTTGAATCTCTTAGGAGAATTCACATGATTATCCAAAACCAAGTAATGGAGGCAAATAACTTTAAAATAAAACTTCTAGATAACAGTTTACTCTTTAAAATTACTACCAAAGAAACAGTTTTTGACAAAAATTTTAGAAAAAAAAGCGCCTCAGGTGATTTCCGACAATTTCAAAGGTCTAACGAATTAAAATCAAATATCAATTGGGAGGGGGGGAATACGAACGGACCTGTACGTATTGAAATCACAGAAGTGGAAGTCTTCCACTTTGTTAGATGAGTAGATTAGTAGAAGAGCGAAAATTAAAGACATAAATGAATTCCATATTACGGATCTAAGTGAAATCAGATACGAATATAGGAAGGATTTTAATTCTAGATTTTTAAACTTTTATGAGAAATTGCTGGAAGTATTAATAAACATGTACCGTTACAAGTAACAAGAATTTCCAAGAAAGAAAAGCATTGGTTTGTGTGAGAATGTGGTAAAGGCTATAAAAATTGGGGATGATACTTAGTTACAAGAAAGATGTAAGAAAGATGTTGACTGGGAAGAATATAAGGTAATTACAATAGAAATCAGGTGGTCAAGTTTATTAAGAAAACCAAAAGGTTAAGGAGGGTCATAGTTGCGAAACGGTTTCCAGAAGCTTATACACGAATGGAAAAAGGTTTTTATGAAGGGTTGGTGACATTCGTAGTTTTTCTGGACCTGAAGAGGGATTTTGAAAGAGTGGATAAGGAAGTGTTGTAAAGGGAAATAATAATGTATGCTGAAGTGGATAGATAGCTACTTAACAAATGTGCTTCAGAGGGTGAAATATGTAAAAGCTACGTCGAAGGAAGGAAATGTTAAATATGGAATTCCACAAGGAAGTTTTTTGGGACCATTGTTTATATTGTTCATTAATGATATAAGTAGTATAATCAACTGAAAGCAAAGTTCCATTTGTTACCAGTCATACTTGACTGATGGTAAAGATTGTCAAAGTGTGATAAAGAAATTTAATCAATAATTAAATAACTTAGTTTGGCCGAATGGAAATAAATTAAAGATCAATGTGATAAAGACCAAAGCTAGGGAAGGGAAATTGAGGTGGTGAAAGAAATGAAATACCTAGGGTTGATTGTGGATTGCCATTTGAGTTTTAAAAGACACTTGAATTTCACGTGTAAAAAATTGCGAATAAATTGGGGGTGATGGAAAGATGTGGAGAGCACGTGTCAAGATGTCAAGAAGGACTAGATGGACTATCTACAATAAGATAGTGTTGCCTCATTTTATATAGTATAATTATAGGGACAGGTTGCAAGTCTTACAAAACATGTTCGGCATGTCCTGTTAGCGGAACGCATTTTTAAGAGAATAATACAAGGTTAATTTAAAAAATGGCATGTAAATAAAATGTAACCACTGCAATTAGAATAGGATTGCCATGCGTCCGGATTATTCCGGTTGTTAAAATCTTCCGGGACCGATTTTGTCCAGGAACTTTAGAAATTCTATGTCTAATTGAGAAAATGGATTTTTACTGTTAGAAATTTTAATGTTTAAAAATTTGGAACTCATGTAAATATAGTTCTTGTTCATCAATCGCACCCATATCAACAATTAATCAATCAATGGAATAGTGGGGAATTTTAAACAAAGATAAGTAGTACATAAATTCTGAAGAAGAAGAAGAAATAAAGTCTTCGAAACGTAAAATAAAAAAGTTGGTTTAAATTTGTCCGAACTTCCCCACTATATCCCATTAATTAATTAAATGTAAATTTAGTTTTCAGGTTACCAACTGAATTTCCACTGTGTTATCTATAGCCGACCAAGGTCATGTACTACATAATATATTGCAATGTCCGACACTGACCACAACGTCAATAGAAATGATAACGTCACGATTTGAAATTTTGTTTATTAATAAAGAGAGCACATGACTTATTTGTTCGAACGTAAAAGTTTATCTGATACCAAAAAGTTTAGTTTAACGTCATAAATTTACTTGAAGAACGAGTCACGGAATGAGGTAACAAAATAAATTCAAAAATGCAACGATTTAATTCTGTTGGTGGGGATGTTGTTAATATTATAAATTAAATTAATTAATCATAGGAAATGTATTTTAAAATCAAAATAATTGTTCAATGTTAGTTTATAAAAATGTGTTAAACGTAAAACTTTAATAAGCAAAATCTTTACACGTATCGGAGTGCTTCGCAATTCAATGTATCACAAATGGGAAAGACATTTTCTTCAAAAGTTTACTGGAAGATCACAGGAGATGCAAGAACTTTGGTTTAATCTGAAACATAAAAATTTTATTAAAATTTTACAAGTCACATTGGGCTTGAGCCGAACCTGCAAACTGTAACGTCAATAAAATTGATTTTATATCGACCAAAGGAGCAAAATCACATTTGCCTGGAAAATACACGGGTAGCGATGGTGAAACAATTGAGAAAAGGTTGTTGTTGATTGAATTTTATCAATGGTGTGTGAATTTGTGCGTGTTCAGCTAAAATTATATAAAAGAGAGAAAATTACAAAGAAATTCAACAAAAAAGAATATTAATAGTTAAAAACATTGTACTTACGTATTTGAGAAGTTAAATTGGTGGAAGATTGTGAAGAATCACGATTATTTTTGGAAAAAACTTGGTAACACCACGAGGTAAACGAACTCACAAGAAAAATTGCATCTTGAAGTATCCTACACACCGAAGGTCATCCATAAAGTGCAAGTGAACAGTTTCATGGTATATGAACCCAGTAAACAAAAATACCCCAGATCATTAAAGGTACCGTTCCATTAAAAATTATATTAAACTTAAAAATTAGTGAAAATTTTGCGATACAATTTACACGTGCATTAATACGTTCCGACTTTATTAGAATAAGATATTTGTTATTTAGCATAAGAATTTTATTGAATTTAAAAAGCCTAAAACTAAATTATAATAAATTACAATTTGTATTATAAAACGGAGCATAATTTTTGTGATTACATTCCGAAGACCACGACATTTTATTTCAGCACTACAATTTGGTCAAGGAAGGAACCCAGCGTGAGAGAAGGTAGGTCTGTGCTCACCGCAATTGTTAAGCCGAGGCATAAGTTCATTTATTTGTATTTATCAAAAAAATTTTACATACATTTCTATTGACGGGGTACATTTACGTACACTCGTACAAGACATTTGCAATTAAAACGTTTAGCTCCAGTGAGGCAAAGACATACACAGCAATATGTACGTATGTGCCCATTCAGGATGTAAATTTATTATTTAGAATATATGAACTTCGTGGTTCTGGACATAATAAAACTTAATCCCTTTGTTTTTTCCAAAAAACATACCCCTTAATGAAATGTGGACATACTTAACCATTATGGATTTCGTGTTAAACTGTAGGTTTCATCATGAGCCAATCGTTCAGCCTGACCTGCATCACATGAAAATATGTCCAGAATTTATCAATTCCCAACATTCAAGCTAAACAGGAACCCTCTGAAGGAGGAATAGGGGTTATGCCCTGGTACTCCAGAATGCCATGACGAAAAGGCAAGGCAGATGAAGTTGGTTTAATATAGGGTGTTTTTTTAGCTGCACGAGAACTTCAAATTGAAATAAAACATTAAAAATTTGATGGAATGTTTTTAACATTATTTTTTTATGAAAGTAAATTTAATGCCATTTATGATTTGAAAATGATTTCCGGCATGTGACCACCACGACTAATCGTTACGAAGCGCATCCGAGCAATCCAATATTTAACCACTTTTTCCAATATTTCTGGCGTTATTTCATAAATGGCTTGCTGAACATTGACCTCCAATCACCAATGCTTCCAGAGTTGTTGGTTTGTTAGCATAAACCATGGATTTAACATACCGCCAAAGAAACTAATCTGGAGGCGTCAAATCACACGATTGGAGGCCAATTGATAGGATCATTTCTTGAAATAATGTTATCACCAAATTGTCCTTTCAATAAATCGATAGTTTCGGTGGCTGAGTGGCACATACGAGTAGCACCATCCTGTTAGAACCATCAGTTGTCGATATTTATCTCTTGGATTTTTGGAAACAAAAATGTATTGAGCATGTGTCGATATCTCACACCATTCACCGTAACGGTAGCTCCTTCTTCATTTCGAAAGAAATATGGATCGATGATGCCGTTGGCGTGTATTCTACACCAAACAGTCAATTTTAATGGATGCAATGGAGTCTCAAGATAATGTTCTGGATTGGTCTCAGTCCATATATTTTGCAATACAAGCAATTTTGCTTGTTGACATACCCATTCAACCAGAAATGTGCCTCGTCACTGAACAAAATTTGGTGGTAAAAAAAATTAATCCACTTCCAATTGGTTGTGAGCCCAATCGCACGACGCAATCTATGATCATTAGGCTTCAATTCTTGAACAAACTGGATCTTGTAAGGATGTAAACCAAGATCTCAATGTAAAATTTTCCATGTATAGTGGACGGACAAAGTCCAAGTTGTTGAACACGATGGCGAATTGAAATGTTTGGGTTCTCTTGCACACTTTCACTCACAGAAGCGATAGTTTCTTCGGTACGCACATTTCTTTGTCTTACATCGTGCAATGAAGAAGTGGTACGAAATTTATCGATCACCGCACCAATAGCCGGCTCAGAAGGTCGATTATGTGGACCATAAAATGGGCGAAGAGCTTTAAAAGTTTCGCGAACGTAACTCTGACTTTGAAAATAAATTTCCACAATTTAGTAGCGTTTCTCAAGTGTTAATTTATTCATGATTAAATAACAAACCTCTCTGAACACAAATGTCAAAGAACTGTCACTTTGATAAACTTCATTCAAAATTTATTCTTATTTAAAAATCTCATGCAGCTAAAAAAACACCTTATACAAGGTTCACAATGTTTTGTTTAAAATGCTTTTGAAGTTTATTAAAAATCTCCCAGGTCTCTCAGATAACTCTCAGATAAATCCAAAATATGACATCTTTTCGTCAAATGAAAACATGTTAAGGTCTAACTGGAACTTGCCCTAGTTTAAAATTTTAAAGTAAGACAACCCTACATTAGAAACTTGTAAAAACTGAATAGCTAACGCGAATAACGTAAAAGTTACAATTGTTTATTTATTTCGCATCACAAGTTTTGTCCAAAGTTCATCTCGTGCAGCTATTCAAAACCTTTCTATGCTACTACGATATAATCTAATGTAAAAAACTACAAAATGCAGACCTGTATTCTCATCATTGTGATTCATAAGTTGCTTGTAATTAGAAAACAAGTAAAGAGGAGTTATTGAACAAAAAAAGTTGTAATGCGAGTAATATATACCGGGTGTTCATTTTAAAACTTCCAGCAATTAATACCTCAAAAACCAAAAGTCAGATGAAAAAATGTTTCGAACAAAAGTTGTATGATAGCGAGGGGGAGAGAATATGGGATAATTGTTTTTTTAATTTATTGACCTTTTCAAGGTCATTTGAAGGTCAACTTTGTTTTTTTAAATGGCACCTTATATTTTTTTTAGCAGATTCATATTTTTCATGAATAAATAAACAACTTTTGTTGGAAAATTTTTTTTATCCGACATTAGGCTTTTCGAGTAAGATGCGTTGAAACAAAATAATATAATCAACATTGTTAATCAAAATTTAATATTTACAAGTTTTAGAAGGCTATTTACTAGTATTAAACAGTGGAAAAAATGTTTGTAAACGAGTGTTTTCATAACAAATTTTCAAAATGTTCCCCATTTGTAAATATTAAATTTTGATTAACAATGTTGATTATATCCTTTAAGGAATCTCGATAATCCATTCATGCGCGTCCCTAGTTTCAACGTATCTTACTCGAAAAGCCTAATGTCGGATAAAAAAAATTTTCCAACAAAAGTTGTTTATTTATTCATGCAAAATATGAATCTGCTAAAAAATATATAAGGTGCTATTTAAAAAAACAAAGTTGACCTTCAAATGACCTTGAAAAGGTCAATAAATTAAAAAAACAATGATGCCATATTCTTTCCCCCTCGCTATCATACAACTTTTGTCCGAAACATTTTTTTATCTGACTTTTGGTTTTTGAGATATTAATTGCTGGAAGTTTTAAAATGAACACCCGGTATTACTATTTTATATTAGTCTCCTCGAGTAACCTCTAGAAACAATTTAGTTGCTTCCTTGAAACAACGCTAATAAATACTGAGCAAATGTTCATCTACAGTGCAAAATATTATTGAACGTTATACATGTAAAGATGGAATTCAATATAAAGGAAGAAAAGCTCCAAATAAAATTTTTACGCAAAGTGATGAACGATGGATTACCAGAACCTTATGAAATAATCCGCTATTGAATACAACAAAACTAACGTGAGGTTGAAAAATCATTTAAAGCAAAACTGCAACCCACAAACTGTTCGAGGAATATTAATAAATAATAATTTACATGGTAGAACGGCAAGAAATAAGCTCCTCACGAGCAAGAACAATATACATGATGAATCGCCTTTGCTCATAACCATCAAAATAGTCCCAAAACTTTTCGCTACCAATATAACTCCAGAATTGACGAAAATATTGATGGATTCAATACCTAATCCATTACAGGCAGTACTCTAAGAAAATGGTGCTGCAATCAAATACTAAATTGTGAATATAATTGTTTTATGTATCAAATTTTTTTTTATGCGTCATTTAAGTTGTGATGCGATTTTTGTTAAGAATTTTTAATTTCTTTTTTTACAGTTATTTTAACAGCGGCGGCTCTTGGGGTAAAATATTGGATAGACTAGCAGCTTGTAAAAAGCTGCGCGAGGGGGAATTTTTTTTATAAAGTAATATACAGGATTTCACACTGACCGATGCAAAGCTCTAAGATCGCTATCGTTCTCGCTAGCGCTATCGCTATCGTTCTCCCTATCGTTCTCACCCTATCTCTCATCGACATCGACGTCGATGTCGCTATCGTTATCGCTATCGTTATCGCTATCGATGTCGCTATCGCTAATCACCTCAAGAAATCAGTGTTGACAATTATTTTTACTTCCCAAAAACCACTTAGCACCTAATAATTGTCAAAATTGCTCCATAGATATATAAGGATTAGATAGAACGGTATCATACAGAAAGTATGTTAGACGTACTAGTTGATTGACGCTCTGGTTGAAACGCCTAAAACTTATATCTGATATCATGCAATTTCTTGAGAAATTTAAATTGTGTAGTTTAAAACTGCAAATTTCGTACAAATAGAAGAAGAACAAATAGAAAAGAAAATTGAAGATAAACGTGACAAGTATATAAAATATTTAAATACAAGAAGCGTAGACGATAAAATAAGGTTTAAAGCAGCTCAAGCAAAAGTAAGAAAATATATCTGTCAAAGGAAAAATGAGAGATAGGGAAAAAATTGTAACAAGATCGATACATACATCGGAGGTAGACGAAGCACAGAAAGCTGGAAGTTTCTGAATGTATATAACAACTTTTCATTTATTATTTATTTTAACCGCAGCAGTGGCTTGATGGCGACAAAAAATTTATAATAAAACATCCATTACCATTAAAATTCTTCTTCTTGAATATCCTTCAAGAGCATCGAGATCTCCAAACTATTTTCATAAGTTTCAAGTTTGGCCTTCTGTTCATTTTTGGCAAAAAGTTTCTCCTCCGCTTTTCTTTTTCTTCGCCTGTATGCTTCAGCGTAGTTTTTAGAGATTGTCCATTCAGTTTGATTCTCTACTTCTTTCGCAATATGTGTTCACTACCTGCTGGAATGATCTAAACTTCAACTGTCTTAAATGCAATTGGGACCGATAGTCATTATTCCTTGGGTCCGTTGCTGACTCTATAACCTTATCTAGTGCTTTACTCATCATTTTGATAAATTCATTTAGCTCCATTGCGATAATAACTTGTAATGTATAATATTTGACTTTTCTTCAGTTACTTCTATAATAATTGATCCGTTGATCCGCACTTTCCCGCTGAATCCTTCTATATCTTCTCTATGCCGGTTTTCCATTTTATAGATAAATTTTATCCGATGATCTCTTTATCCTATAATCCGTTTATCTGTTGATCGCAAAAATGTAATCTGATATATTAAATTACATGTCTAACAAAAATAACTAGCTAACAACTTCTTTTTATACCAGAAAGGTTGCTTTATAGAAGACTCTAGGATCTGCCGCAAAAAGCGAGATCCACCTTGTTTAATTTTAATCTGTAGTTTTTATTATAGGGAAGCTGTTGGTGTGGGCCAGTTGTTTTATGATGTTGATTTCGTTTAATCTGTCTGAATTGGTTAAAGGGATTCTCAATGCGCGATTCACCAAAGAATGGAAAGCTGAGAGTTCGTGCGAATGGCTATGTTTGGAATAATGCAGGATCAAGGTGTCTGTTAGGGTTAGATGTTGAATTGGATATGTTGTTGTTTCATCCTTATTTGTAAATCCAAGAATTGATCTTGTGAAAGGAAAGTTGGATATTTTGGTGGATGTTTCTTGTGTTCCTAACCGTAAGTACAAGATGTCATCGATGTATCGGTTGCATGTAAGAAAAATTGGAGAGGAAAACTCTATGGATTCTGCTTTCAATTGATCCCTGAAGATGTTGGCCATGACAGAAGAAAGTGGTGATCCCATTGGGAGTTCATCTTTCATTTGGCAGCAATAGTTATCGTATGCAAAAAAAATAAAAACATATTTGTTGAGTAGCAATTTATCTGCCTATTTGCAAATTTATTGGTAAGGTTTATCGTATTTTTATATAATTTTTTTTTTATATTCTACTATAAATAAAACAAACTTTCGTTGAGTAGTAATTTGAATTAAGTTATGAAGGAAGTTCATGTAAGATTTTACCAGGTCGAGAGTTTCTACGACAAAAATGCTGGGGTACAGACTTAACGACATCGAACGAGATCGGTAGTTAAATGCCAAATTCAATAATTGGTCTTTTTAAAAACTATTTATTTTGAGTTTACGTATTTCAAGCTAATAACAACATAAAACAACATAAACTGACGTAATTGGGGTAATTAGCTCTATTATATAATTTCTGATAAATTGTCAAAGGTTTTTATATTAACAAACAGTATAAATATAAATTTTAAACATATCAAAAACAACAATCAACTAAAATTATCAAAATCAAATGTGCAAAACTTAAAAAAAAAATCAAATAACAATTGCAAAACTTAACCAGTAAGCTGGAAGAATTCGTCCATGATCGCTGCTGTGGGCATCGATCCTCGATCCGATGCAGCGTTTCCTTGTTGAAAGTACAAATTGATTCTTTGAATCAGAAAAATTTTTGTGCGGCTTTTCCCTTGATAGGGAACAATAGTAAAAGTTGAAAATATTTTATTTAGATGAATTATTCTAATCAGTTAGTCTTCCTTAAGATTACTCAACGTTCTCATTTATTTTAGGAATCAAGTTCAACTCGACCGCGCTTTCTTTTGAAATTTTGATATTGCCTTTTTCTGGATTATTTAATCGTAGAGTTGTTCTCTGTCCTTTACCAAAACACACACAAAGATAATAATAGTTATTATTATCATATTGGTGTGCAACCAATATGATAATAATTATATATTTTTCGTCCTTTTCTTTTTTTCCTAAAGTCCTTTTTTGTTTGTTTCAGATTTTTTAGATATTCCATTGTTGACGAGTGTATAGATTGATTATAGATCAATGTCGCCATTATCATTTGATTTTGAGGCGTTTCATTAGGTTCCTTTAATTTTAAAATTCGAAGTTTCTCTACTAAAGTTGAGTGAAATATTTCAACAGGTGAATTTGAATTAGGGTTGTTTACTGTGATGAAATGTAGTCCTATGCGATATAATTGGCAATATTCTTTGAAAGTTTTATGGAAGAATTCTTTACCTTGGTCGCACACGATGCGCATAGTTCCTTCTTTTATAAAGTAAGCTTGTGCGTACCTTGAAAATGAGTCTATTATAGTTAAGAACTTGCAGTTTTGAAACGAGAAGGTGTCGATAAAAATCGTATAAAAAGGTTTTCTGGCCAATAAAGGACCTTGCAATTTCCGGCTGTAAGGATGCCTTTCGTACTTAGCTTGCAGACATAATTCGCATTTGTTAATCTCATTAGTGATCATTGATTTCATGTTTGACCAATAATTTTTTGATTTAAGATGGTTGTATGTCTCCACTACACCCGTGTGAGTTTCATCGTGGTATTTTGGAGTATGTCGTTTTCGTTTAACACATCAATGCGGAATTATTTTGAGAGGACAATTTTTGCATTTTACACATGTTCGTAAATTCATTTAACGTTAGTGTTTCTTGGCAGTAAATTCCATGGGTGGTGTCGGGTTGGATGATTTCCTTTATCATTCACGACAAATCTTCCTTCATATTTTCTTTTCTGCCGGCAACAGTGTAATGTCTGTTATTAAATGTTCTTTTGAACTGTACGTCGTATTTTTGATCAGGGATTATTATTCTGCAATCAGGATAATTTCTTCTTCTTCTTCACTTCAAGGATTAGGTTCCTATGACCTGTTCCGGCGTCCATCTTTTCCTCGGCCTTCCGGTGTCCCTTCTTCCTTTCGGCTTGTAATGCCATGCTTTTAGTGGTATTATTTCGGATGACATTCTATCTAAATGGTTACTCCATTTTAACCTATTTTCCTTTATTGCTGCATTAAGTTTGTCAATCTTCAATTCGATTCTTATTTCCTCATTTCTTTTCCTATCTGGCAATCTATATCCAGTTGTGCTTCTTAGAAATATCTATTAACCTAATAAATACATAATAAATACGTAAACCTTTTTAAGAAATGTGAATTTTTCAACGAGATAGGAAAATTGCATAATTGGATATTTGGTCCCCTTGGTTCTGGGCTCTATGCGGGTGCACCTGCCTAATTCCGGCACTGCCAATATATATTGGGAACCCTCAAAGATAATTAATGGGCAGTTTGAAATTTGAAGCTACGCCATTGATCAACACCAAAGTTCCAAGTAAAATCAGGCCAATGAAAGAAAGATAGAACTATGGTCTGGTACTCCACAGTGCCATGAAAATAAGGCAAAGCACGATAAATTTTATTTTCCGAATATTTCTAATTCCAGATCCATTTGAGAGTTATCCAATGCTTCCCATATGTGGTATTTACATAATTATATTAATGTTGATCAAAATTAATTGCATTTATGCTTTTAAAACTTAGGATACCATAGAAAAATTTTCAATACAAAAGTTTTTCAGAATTATATAAGGAATTGAAATGTTATTTTGCTAATTCTATAATTTGCAAGTTATTCTCCGAAAACAAAATTTTGAAATCTCGATTGTATAATAAGAAAATGTGTTATGATATTATAGTTTCATATTTTGAGTATATTGAATGACACCAAATTATCATTCAAATAAATGAAGAATGGCTTATATGGGAGTTACTTCTAAGTTTGGCCCTATTTCCAATGGTCATTGCAAAATGTTCACATTTTTATATTGAACTATGCAACATATATTTCAAATCAATATTGCTCCAATAATTTCACTATGCAATATCAATATTACATCAATATTTTGTGCTACATGGGATAATCCTATTGCTTACTGAAAGTTATTTTCTGCTCTTATTGTGGCGCCGTTTTTATTTCCTTCGTTTATTTTCCATAAATATATGTATGTACATTTTATATTCTCGTGTATTTTCTACTGGTCTTGTTATCAAAAAAATCTCTCGTGGCCGCCGTAAATGTAATCACGCCAAACACGAACCTTTTTATTTTTTATTATAATTAAATTATATTTAACAAGTTAAGAAACCACAAATTATTTTATTAACATTTTTTAATTATTATTTTGAACTTTTTGACAGTTTAACAATTCTTTCAATTTTAGCATTTTTGAAGAAGCCTGAATTTGAGTATAACCATAAATATAAGATAACAGCAATAAGCAGCTTCAATTTGGTTGTAGTTATCCAGTTTATGACAAAGGGACGAATAGCTTTGGACATTTATAATACATCTTATGTACAGTAAAATAAAGCCCAGGAGGCTTGTTAAGTTATTATTGCCAAGCTCTGATCAATTACAGTTTATAAAACTAATAATCGGGTTTAAATCCTTTCTTTAACCATAAATTTACAGAACAAAAATAAATTTCAAATGATTTCCCACATTTCACAATTTACAATAAAACAAGAAAATTCGACATTTTGCAAATCCTGAAAATTTCCTTTTATTCGTACGATCTTCAGGAATATCTTAATAAGTCATTAATTCTGGTATGCTTCGGAGAAAACAATTGCAGTGATTTTTGATCAAAAGTGGTTAGTTAGATTAAAGTCGGAATGAATTTTAACTTTAAGAGAATTTTATAACGGCGCCGGCGTCGGTATTGATTCAAAGGAACGTGGGTTTATGTGAGTGTTTGTGAGTACGCCGTTGATCTACCAGCAGCCATCGTAGTTTTAAGCGCCGTTTTATTCGACAGGTATGTACCTATTATATTTACCATTAAATCATTAACAAATTACAGCTTTTTACTATCTATTTAATAGTTGTGATGTGATATTTAAATGGAATCTGCGTATCGACGTTTATTTCTCATTAACATTGTCTATTATGTCAATTAAAATTCGTTAAATCGCGGCGAAATTCAATCATGTAATTGAAATTATCGTTAAACCTTTAATTAATTAACAAAACCAAATATTAAAACTTGGTTTGGCTTTTTCCAATAAAGTTAATGGTATAAATGATGACAAAATTATAGAAATATGAAATGTTATTATTTGTTTCATTTAAATTGGATAAACTTTTTATTTATAAATGGTCCATATCTAACCACGAATTGACAATCAATATTTTTATCAATACAATAAAATAAAATCTTACATGATAATAAGAATTCTATTTTGTATTCTTTATACTATCTATGCAAATTTATTAAATTTCTTATGACTTTCAACGACTTTTTAATTTATCATAACTTTTCCGTGATATAACGCAACAATATGAAAAAATTGCCAAAGAATAACATTCATTTTCTTTTTCATCTTTAGTTGTCACAAAATCAATATAGTTTTTTTATTATTTGCCTAATATTGTGATTAAATTGCCGAGGTGTAAATTAAAATAATTTTATTAGGTTTCAACTTTGATTATTTGATTTACCACCACAAAGCGCGCAAAATTTTATTTTTTAATAAATTACCCAAATGGGAAACAATCGAAAAAGTTTTACCTGTAGGTATGACCTGCATGTTCGGATTGACATTGATAAATTAGCTATGATAGCCATCTCATTTCATGATTAATCATTAAAAAATATAAATGATCGTTACGCAGGTATAACGTTAAAATTAAATTTTCAGAATATTTTTGAATATTATATTTGTATTACATATAAAATAAATATTACTTAATTGATTTTATACCTACTCGTATTATATTTTAAAGAAAACACTCCACATTTGTGTTTGTAAAATTTAATTTAAAATTTATTAAATACATTTTCCTGAAAATCATATTTACGCTCGCGTTGTTTAGTATATAATAACCAATTTCTATTTAAAATGTAGACAAGAAATTAATTTAAAATTTTATTCTTTAAAAAAGTGGCATTATGAATTTTGAATAAATTACTGCCAAATGGGTATTTGTCATTTACGGTCTTAAAGTTCAGTGCTTTATAACCGAGATTTAGTGCGTTGTCAGTGTGATATTTACAGGGGGGGGGGCATATACTGTGTGACGATTTGCTACGTCCGCCACTGTCTGTACACATAATGGAAATATTCATCCCAGTTTAAAAGGGTGCTTGAGGCGTAATCACCAAAACGTAACTTAAAAAAGAATTAAGTGCCCTATTGTACACTGGAAAAAAGTATATTTAGTTTACTTCGTTGATATAACATTGTGTTGTATTTTGTATCATTTTTTAAGTGGTTAGGCTTTTTCCAACGGCCCCCTTTTATGTAAAACTGTTAGAATTGTATTTGAAAAGAGGCGCTAAAATCATCAGGGTTTTTAGTGGTAAAATAAAAAGTGGTTGGTAAGATATACGTGTAAGAAATGTCAAGTATGAAATATGTGTAATGTAGTTTTGAAATAGTCTTATGTTAATAAAAGTAATCACCAGAAATATAAAGAGTTTTGAATCAAATACCAAAAGGTTATGGTCCCAGGGTGTTCTCTGTGCAAGTATTTTCAAAAATAATAAAATAACCCGAGAAGAATTAATTTTGAGGTTAAGAGCACATGGTAAATTTAATAAAAAGAAAATCTAATAATGGCTCAAGCAAACGGGAAAGGTTATCATATTGAATTATTAGAAGGAGGAAACTATTATAATTGGAAATTCAGGGTGGAGTTACTTCTAGAAGAAAATGGTGTGGTCGAACACGTAAAAAAGGACTTAAAAATTAGTGAGATAGTTGTGGAAAAGGAGAGACAAGATAAAACTAAAAAAGACTGCAAAGCAAAATCGTTAATTGTTCAATGTGTAGACAATAACCAGTTGGAGTGTTTAAGGGGGAAATCAAGTGCATTCGAAATGTGGGAAACCTTACGACAAAAATACGAGAAGAAAGGAATGCATGGCCAATTGTATTTAAAGAAGAAGTTGATGAACTTAAAATTAAAGGAAAGCGATTCGATGGAAGTATTCGTGCAACAGTATGAAGAGATCGCAAGACAAATGAAAGAATCTGGGAACGAAATACCCGAACAAGATCTCGTGTGCAGTATTTTGTTAGCGTTACCACAATCATATGAAACATTGGTTACAATTATAGAAAGTTCACAAGATCTTACATTCGAGTCAGTGAAGAAGAAATTAATTGATGAATACGAAAAAAGGAAATTGGCAAACCCAAACAAAAGCGACAAAACACAAGGTTCGTATGCATTTTCAACTACAGGTGGAGAATGTTTTAGATGTGGTGAGAAAGGGCATTTCATAAGAAACTGTAAGAAGCCGATGCGAGGAAGTTTCAATCGAGGAGGTTTTTACCAAGGCCGCTACGACACCAGAGGAGAAAAACGTAACAGAGGATCTGGAAATTACAGAGGAAGCTTCAACAACCAAAGTCGAGGAAGAAGCATGAGCGAGAATTCGAATTATAGAAGCAACTACGTGCAGCAAGAAGATTCCGCAGAAAATGGAAATACAAGTACGAGCAAGGACAGAAGCGTATGTTTTATGGGCGAAACAAGTTCACAAGAATTTGAAAATGGAAAAGAGAAGAATGTTGTAACATTCTTTGTCGATTCAGGTTGTACAGACCATATGGTGAGTGAAAAACATTATTTCTCCGATTTAGTAATGCTCGACAACCCAATAAAAATAGCTGTGGCGAAAAATGACAGTTATTTAACCGCTGTTGGTGTTGGAAATTTACAGGTTTTGAGTAATGTAGGTAAAGAAAATATAAGGTGTACGATTAAAAATGTATTTTATGTACCTAAGTTAAGAAAAAATTTATTGTCAGTAAAAAGGTTAGAAACTTCAAATGTAGGGGTAATTTTTGATAACGGAAAAGTAAAATTGAGAGATGTAAACAATAAAGTATTAGGAGTAGGTTACAGAAAGAACTTGTATGAAATAACATTCAAGGTTGTAACTACAGAATGTTTAAATGTTGAGAGCGTTGAAAACGATTTTAAAATGTGGCATAGAAGGTACGCTCACGTTAGTTATTCAGGATTAAAAGAAATAATCAAGAAAAATGTAGTTTTGGGAATTGATAAAAATATTAAGTTTCAAGAAGTAGAATTTTGTGAGCCTTGCACAAATGGCAAAATGACTAGATTTCCTTTTAATCAAAGAACAAAAAGTAAGAGAATATTAGAAATAATTCACACAGACGTATGTGGTCCGGTTACTCCGGAAACATATGATGGTAAGAAGTACTTCGTAACTTTTATAGATGATTTTTCTAATTTCACGTCAGTATATTTGATAAAGAATAAGAGCGATGTTTGTAGTAAATTTAAAGAATACATTGAAATGGTTGAGGCTAAATTTGAAACAAAAGTTTCTAAGCTTCGATGTGATAATGGTGGTGAATATTCATCCAATGAGATGGTAAATTATTGCAAACAAAAGGGAATAATATTAGATTATACTATTGCGTATACACCGGAACAAAACGGTAAAGCTGAGAGAAAAAATAGAACTTTAGTTGAGAGAGCTAGGGCAATATTAGCAGATTCTGGCATGAGCAAGGAATTTTGGGGTGAGGCTATACTTACAACAAATTATGTAATAAATAGGGGCTTATCAGCTAATTTAGAGGGTGTCACACCAGCTGAACTTTGGTATAAGACTAAGCCGAACGTAAGCAATTTTAAGATTTTTGGCTGTACGGCTTACAACCACATACCTAAAGAATTGCGTAAGAAATTTGATTTCAAAACTCATAAGTGTGTGATGTTAGGGTATGCGCCGAATGGCTATAGATTATGGAATTTGGAAAAACAACAGTTAGTTATATGTAGAGATGTAAAATTTGATGAAAATAGCGTTTATTTTAAAAGGGAAATGTTAGAAATAGAATGTGGGGAAGAAAGCGTAAATGAAGATGAGACTACTAGTCAGGATGATAAAGAAAATGACAATAGAGTAAATTTAGAAAATAGGGAAAACAAAAGAACTGTTAAAGCACCATCAAAGTTTAATGATTATGAGTTGTACATGGCGTTTGATGCTTCAAGTTACATTGACGATGTACCAGGTTCTTATACAGATTTAAAAGATAGGGCAGATAGGGAAAGTTGGTTAAAGGCAGTTGATCGAGAACTTAATTCTATTCATAAAAATGAAACTTGGGAAAAAGTGGATTTACCAAATAACACAAAAATTTTAGACACAAAATGGGTGTTTAGTTTCAAAGCTTTAGAAGAAAAACAGGAAGAAAAATTCAAAGCGAGGTTAGTAGTTAGAGGTTTCGCGCAAGAAATAAATGAGGGTTTAAGCGAAATTTATTCACCAGTTGCAAAATTAATAACGGTTAGGGCTTTATTGATAATAGGTAATCAAAGAGGTTTTTACTTTCAGCAATTAGACGTAAAATCAGCATTTTTAAATGGTAAACTAACCGATGATGTATTTATTAATTTTCCACAAGGTATAAAATGTGAGGAAAACAAGGTGTTAAAATTAAATAAGGCTTTATATGGTTTGAAACAGTCTTCCAAGTGTTGGAATGACGAAATCAATTCTTTTCTAATAAAAATCGGTTTTATAAGATCAGAAAACGATTATTGCCTATATATGTTGAGAAATAAAAGGATATATCTAATACTATATGTAGACGACATAATAATAGCGGGACAAGATTTAAATGAGATTAAGGAAATAAAAGATAAGTTGATGGGAAAATTTTTAATGAAGGATATAGGTCATCTTAAGAATTTTTTAGGATTAGAAATATTATACGATAAGGATAAAGGAATCTTAAAGGTTCATCAGTCTAGATATATTAAAACTATGCTAAAAAGATTTTGTATGGACGATTGTAAAGGTTCAATATTACCCATTGATCCTAAGTTAAAGATCGATTTATGTGATGATCCAAAGAAAAGAACAAAGAATCCAGTTCGAGAACTCGTGGGATGTCTTATGTATTTAATGCTGGGTAGCAGACCCGATATCTGTTTTTCAGTAAATTTCTTTAGTCGTTTTCAAGATAGAGCATCTGACGAGGTCTGGAACCACTTAAAAAGGATCTTAAGATATTTGAAAAATACCATTAATGTAGGTTTAGAATTTAGAAGAAGTGAAAATTTTGGCTTGTGTTGTTATGTAGATGCGGATTGGGGAGGTGACACTCATGACAGAAAATCCGTCACTGGTTTTGTATTTAAAGTTTTTGGTAATACCTTAATGTGGGTGACGAGAAAACAGCAATGCGTGTCGCTATCCACTACCGAAGCCGAGTTAGTCGCATTATGTTCTGCTGTATGTGACGGCTTATGGTTAAAGAAATTGTTTTCAGATTTCGGTATTGAATTTAAAAATATAATGTATTATGAGGATAATCAGGGTTGTATAGCGTTGATAAAAAATCCTACAAATAACCGTCGAGTTAAACATATAGATTTAAAATATAATTTTGTTCACAATTATTTTAAGAGTGGTATTATAACTTTAGTTTATATAAATACTGAATATCAACAAGCAGATATACTAACAAAAGGTTTGACGAATGTATCATTCATAAAGTTTAAAGGATTGTTAGGTTTGAAAGATTTTAGCGAGGGGGGGTGTTAGAATTGTATTTGAAAAGAGGCGCTAAAATCATCAGGGTTTTTAGTGGTAAAATAAAAAGTGGTTGGTAAGATATACGTGTAAGAAATGTCAAGTATGAAATATGTGTAATGTAGTTTTGAAATAGTCTTATGTTAATAAAAGTAATCACCAGAAATATAAAGAGTTTTGAATCAAATACCAAAAAAAACGACACTTGATCTTTATTTAAATTTAGAATTCTTTAGTTTTAAAAAGTTTGTTAAATTACATTTTATTGCGACAGCCAAGTTTCCAGCTTGTATAAAACAATTTACGTTAGAATTATATTGATGTCTAGGGATATGGAAAAACTTCGTTTACTAAACCAAAATTAAAATTAAGAAAATATTAATAATGCACTTTAATTTAAATCTATCGGCGTCACGAGTAAAGAATTCTGTTTAAGTTTCTATATTACAGTATACATACAACAAATTTACATAATGTATTGAATTTTTGAAGTATGCGTTAAGATATTTTGCTGAATTAAAATTTGATCGTGAATAATAATTGTGTTATCGATTTTACATTATGTCTATGCTAAAATTTAGACATTTTGTCGTCAAATTTGCTTATATTGTTATGTACGGATTATCACTATAGAACCTAAATTAAATGGAAACAAAATCCTTCTTATTTTAAGCTGCTCAATTAGCGATATTATCTGACCTCGATGTAAAACTTAAATTATCAAATAGTTACTTCTTTAATGTACATAATAACGAACAGGGGATTATCTAAAATTATTTTGAGTAAAAGCACATATTATTAGGTTTTCAGTTTTCTGCAAACAATACATTTTTGAAACAAATCTTGTTACATTGGAAACACCAATTTCCGCAATTAACGGAAGTGAGTTAAGGAACTACTGTTGTTCCACGTCCAGATATTATGTCTTGTGTAAAGTTTATAGTTGAGTTTGGAACATAATCTGACATTATTTTGAAACAGGTTAAGTTATTATGTCAAGGAATACGAATTTAATCTTTCACATAAAACACCTTTTAGGTATAGTGTATTTCAAATTAATTGGAATTAAAAAAAGTCTAGCATCAAATTACGTTGTTATAAAAACATACAAACTATGCAAGGAAAAACAATATAAGAGATAAGATTATCGCGCCAACGAAAGCCCGCATTTCATACTCCACGTGGAGTAGTGTAGTTCTAATTGGTTAATATTTATAATAAGGACTTATTATTGGATAATATTTCTATTACGAAAATTCTCTTTGCGACTCCACGTGGACGCGTGTACCAGGTGTACAGTAAGTTTGTATGTTTTTATAACAACGTAATTTGATGCTAGACTTTTTTTAATTCCAATTAATTTGAAATACACTATACTCAAGTCTTGACATTACTATCTATTTTTGAATAAGTAAAAAACTTAATATTAGAGAGTTTTTGCAGATCTTACGCTAACGGTTACGATAACGCTAACCTTATTTTTGCACTAATGCGCACGTGCAGTAAATACCGTGACGGTAAATAAATACCGTGGCCCGCTATTTCTTAAGAAATAAGGGAACGAAATAACGTTTACGATAAATCCACGCCATCTAGAAGTTATTGCATGAGCTCTCAATTTTAAAACTAAAATTAGGTTATAGTTCAATTGAAGTAACAATTGAAGTACTAACTCATCCATGGTAATTCTAATTATTAATTTGAAAAAATAAAAGGCGGTAGAGTGTAACCTATAAAAATAGCGTGGTAACGTTACGCTAATTTGCAAAAACTCTAAAGTTATCCGTCCCGTTAAACAAAATATCGGACCAGGTCACGTGATTTTATCGTTAGCGTTACCGTTAGCGTAAGATCTGCAAAAACTCTCTATTAACTTTCCAGTGGGTATAACATATTTTTTATTACAATTCTTTTTGAATGGTATAATCTGACTATTTTAAAGATTTCCTTTTCGTTTTGATAACCTAAGAAAACCTCCAGAAGCTTGCTTTCTTGCAATTTGTCAAATAAAGTTGATTTGTGATGGAGTCCATAATAGATTTATTTTTTATGAATACCAAATATTATCACATATGAATGTACGTGAATGTGAAAGTCCATAAATATGAATGAATCTTTCAATGAATATTTATAACATAACTTCAATCCATATCGGTGCATAGTATATACTCATATCAGTATACCTTATAATCCCATTCATGAATTTTCCAATGACTGCTTAAGCCGATTGTCACCGCTTCCACATCATTTAACAAAGGGAATTATTTTGGCGAACATATACATATTTTTAGTATTTAACGTGCACCTTGAACCACGGCTCGAAACAAATTTTGATGAGGATAGAGGATTTCAATTCTTAACTCGATTAAATCAAATTGCCTGTAAAGACATATAAAAATTTATCAAAATGCGCATATTCTGAATTGCAACCAGGTTATAAAGCAGAAAGCACTACATTTCAAATCAACGCACATACGTAATTATACGTACACAAATAATTTGGGATCAACCGATAATTAAACCTATGACCAGAAGACAAAATGTTCATACAAAAATTAGTACAAAATATAATTATGGAATTCGGCCAAGGTACTCTCAAATTTATTTTGACGATGCCCATGTAAGGGGCCAATGGAATCTTAATAAGAATTATTGGACATTAAAAAGATTGAAATACACTCAAACCTTCAGTTTTATCACTAATATAAGTTTTCTCAATGCTTTTCATATAATATGTTTTTGTATTTTATGACGTAAAATATTTGTTAACCATTATTAACTAAATTGCAAGTATTTTTTATTTCCCAACGAAATATTTTTAATGACTTCTGGATTTGGAGTTCAATGCTATATCGTTACCTGAAAGCTACAGTGAGATATAACGAAATAGTCAATTTGAGATAATTTATGTTAAAGATTTAAATTGCAATTAGAATTTGAAGTGTGAATATTTCTTTAGCATTTTTTTTGTTATATAAGTACAAAGAAAGTCTATACTGAAATATTTCAATGTGGAATTAAATAAAATGGGCCATTAGCAATTTAATTCAATACCTAACTGAAAATCGTATTTTTGCAAGATATCTCACTGTAACTTTCAGGTCACGATATATAGAGTGTTTTTTTTAGCTGCATGAGATCTTTCAACATATAAATCTTTCAATTTGTTTTCAAAAGGTTTGCCATTTAATCATGAATAAATTAACACTTGAACAACGCTACCAAATTGGGGAAATTTATTTTCAAAGTCAGAGTTCCGTTCACAAAACTTATGGTCGACATAATCGACCTTCTGGGCAGGCTATTCGTGCGGTGATGGATAAATTTCGTACCACTTCTTCATTGCCTGATGTAAGACCACCAACAAGACAAAGAAATGTGCGTACTGAAGAAACTATCACTTCTGTGAGTGAAAGTGTGCAAGAGAACCCAAACATTTCAATTCGCCATCGTGCTCAACAACTTGGATTTTGTCCGTCCACTTGTTACGATCGGAAGGCGTCGTAACGACACCTTGCAGGTAAAATGCCCTCACTAGCTCAGGGTAATGGGCGGGGTAAGTAAGATTTCGTTTGTGCGGCCTTTAGGCCGGCGTCACGGAGTATTGCGAAACGGAAATAGACGTCGAGAGACGGAAAATTGGGCGCCACTTTATCTAGACAACTTACTAAGGCCCTCAGCGAACCTACCACTCGTGACCAGTATACGATAAAGAGCTCTACTTTATCCGCGAAGAATTCCACAGTCAGCCTCTCCGCGGCGTCACAGAAATGGTTACTTAACCTATGAACAAATTGTAACACAAAGAAATAATAAAAATACACAAAACAACGGTTAATACATATATTGAGTTTCATAAGACAAAATAATATTTATGGATCGTACCACAGTACAACAAACCAATGCAGATATGATAATTCTTATAATAGAATATTAAAATGAACCCCCAATGCGGATATCCGTTGTTAAAATTAAAACAAATAATTGAACTCTCAAAAATAACGTTCGTACGTACTTGAACGTCTAAAAATTACAATTATTACAAGTTTCATAAAATTAAATATGTTACTAAAAATAGGCAATGTTTATCTTTAATTAAAAGAAATGATCTAATTGAACTTTACTGACACTAGGTTTATTTAAATTTGGACACTTTAACCAAATATAAAAGTTCATACGTAATTGAAATGAATGAATACACGCAGTTTTCCACCATTACACATTCGACGCACAGTAACAAAGCTTAAAAATCTGATGTGGCCAGCACATGACTTCCCTATAAGGAATCATTCCTTTATCGTTCATCTAAAGATTCGCAGAAATATTATTTAAATTTTATTTTATTATTTAATTAAATTATAAAATTTCGTCCTTCAAGTAAAGTGCTACTTCCGGTTTAGGGATTTCCTCCAAAATCACATGGTGCTTTAGTATACTGATTAAAGTGTTAAATATGAAATTTGGTTACTAGATAACAATTCGTTCCTGAGATATTTAAGAAAAACCATTTCGTCCTTCAAGTGAAGTGCTACTTCCGGTTTAAGGATTTCCTCCAAAATCAAATGGTGCCTTTGTATACCGATTAAAGTGTTAAATATGAAATTTGGTTACTATATAACAATTTGTTCCTGAGATATTGAAGAAAAACCATTTCGTCCTTCAAGTAAAGTGCCATTTCCGGTTTAGGGATTTCCTCCAAAATCAAATGGTTCTTTCGTATATTGATTAAAGTGTTAAATATGAAATTTGGTTACTATATAACAATTCGTTCCTGAGATATTGAAGAAAAACTATTTCGTCCTTCAAGTAAAGTGCCATTTCCGGTTTAGGGATTTCCTCCAAAATCAAATGGTTCTTTCGTATATTGATTAAAGTGTTAAATATGAAATTTGGTTACTATATAACAATTCGTTCCTGAGATATTGAAGAAAAACCATTTCGTCCTTCAAGTAAAGTGCCATTTCCGGTTTAGGGATTTCCTCCAAAATCAAATGGTTCTTTCGTATATTGATTAAAGTGTTAAATATGAAATTTGGTTACTATATAACAATTTGTTCCTGAGATATTGAAGAAAAACCATTTCGTCCTTCAAGTAAAGTGCTACTTCCGGTTTAGGGATTTCCTCCAAAATCACATGGTGCTTTAGTATACTGATTAAAGTGTTAAATATGAAATTTGGTTACTAGATAACAATTCGTTCCTGAGATATTTAAGTAAAACCATTTCGTCCTTCAAGTGAAGTGCTACTTCCGGTTGAAGGATTTCCTCCAAAATCAAATGGTGCCTTTGTATACCGATTAAAGTGTTAAATATGAAATTTTGTTACTATATAACAATTCGTTCCAGAGATACAGAACTTACAGACATTTTGCGTTACATACATCCATACAGACATACATACATACATACATACATACATACATACATACATACATACATACATACATACATACAGACATCATTGCGAAAGTAGTCAAAACGGATTCAGAAATGCTCAAAACGGATATTTCCGTTAAAATATCGACATCGAATTTTTTCATGATTACAATACTTCCTTATAGGGAAGTAAAAAGTACTTACAATGTGAAGTTGTCGACACAAAAAGGCTGACATGGAATTCCTGGCGAACAGCTGATGTTGGTGAACGCTGACTCCATGCAGTCACGAATGATATAATTCCTGAGACCAGCTTGAGTTTTCGGACACCCAAAAACTCCATAAACGGTTAATATTCAACTAAGGTAGGCTGCCCATTAATTTCCGTTTCCATGAACGAGATTCCCAGATCACATGACCCAGCGATAAAATACGTTAAAATAAGACAACCTTCCAGAATAATACGACCGAAAAAGATATTTCATTCGTAAACAATACTTAAAAACGTTAAAATAGAAACTTGCACATCGCTTGATATTAAATTATTGTAATGATACGGTCGAGGTAAGATGCAAAAATGGTATCTTCGTAAAACTTGATGGATCGCATCGCACTCAAAAGCGACCGGTATGAACATCTAATGTTATTAGCACGTTGAATAAAAACGACACATCGGATTAAATTGTTTGATTAACAAAATGATAGTAACTGATAATAATTAATTTTCGAAAAGATTCATAACAAAGTTTGTTAACCGGTTTTTATAAACAAAGTTCACACAAATTTTTAACATGGCGTTGCTTTACTCGGAGTGGTTTGAATTAAAGGTATAAACGACGAGCATCTCGCATTTTTGACCTTCTGAAATCCGTGTAAACGATCAAACCGCAAAACTCCACGAAACAATTAACAATTAACGCGTCTGTTCACTCGGGTTGTTCTTGGCCAAGTGTCGCCTGAAAACCGACGTTCAAGGCCTACACGAGATCTCCTGACAACAAACGTCGAGTTTCATTGGCTCACAATGAACACCTGATAAAGATTCCCGCGCTAAAATTTCAAGACATCATCAAACTATCACGTGTACTAGTGGTTTATGATGGTGACTGTCACGACCTTCGACAGGTCGAGACTTGAAAAAGCTAGCAATGCATTTTACTATTACTTTTAACATACTAACTTAACAGATGACGTACTTCTGTTGGAATTTTTAATTTACAGTACGTTTCGAATAAACCGAACCAAAATGACTAATTTTAAATTTAATTGTAAATTTACTTAAATCTTCTTCTTCTTCTTATTCTTTAATTAGGCATTGCCTGTCTTTCCAATTGCGACCTCATCTTGGTGGTGATTCAATTGACGATGACACCCAACTTTCCGCCCATCTTTTTGGCGGTCTACCGCGGGGTCTTCTTCCGGTGGGTCTACCATCTCTTACTATTTTTGGGAGGCGTTCGTTTCCCATTCTATCTATATGTGCGTTCCATTCCTTGCGGCGGGTCTTTGTGAATTTTACGACATCTTGTATGTCGCATTGTTGTCGGATCTCTCGACTCGGAACCCTGTCTAGGAGTGTTCTGCCAGTTATTGTTCTGAGCGTTCTCATTTCGGTTGTTCTCATCTTTTGCTTTGTTTTTGATGTTTCCGCTCTTGTCTCAGCTGCGTATGTTATCACAGGTCTTACCGCTGCTTTATAAATTTTAATCTTGCTCTTTATGGACATATATTTATTTCGCCAGAACACGTCACGAAGACACCCCGACATTACTGCTCCCTTTGTTGCCTGTTGTTGCACCTCACGGAATATGTCTCTCGCGCTCGATATTTCTATTCCGAGATATTTGAACATCATCACCTGCTCTATTATTTTTCCTTCTATTTCCAATTTACATCTGATTGGTTCCTTCGATGTTGTTAGGCATTTGGTCTTTTTTATGGATATCTCCATATTATAAGTTTTCGCTGTGATGACAAATTGGTGTAAAAGTCTCTGAAGGTCGTCCTCGTTATCTGCGATCAAGACCGCATCGTCAGCATAGCAGATGATGTTGATTTCTCTTTGGCCCATTTTGTATCCTTTCTTAGGTTTGACGCTGTTAATTATCTCGTCCATAATGATGTTAAATAGCATTGGGCTAAGTGAGTCACCTTGTCTTATTCCGCCAGGAGTTGGTATTGGGTTGGTCGTTCCGGTTTCCACCTTGATCCGGGTTTCTGTGTTTTTGTATATGTTGTTTATCACATTGATGAGAGACTGCGGAATTTTATTTCTTTCCAATATCCTTACAACATCCACCAGTCTTACTCTGTCAAAAGCGTTTGTTAGGTCAACAAAGCACATAAAAGCCGGAGCGTTGTATTCTATTGATTTTTCGCATAACTGGCGTATTATAAAGATTGCATCTGTTGTGGATCTGTTTCTACGGAAACCACATTGTTCTTCATTATTTTGCAGGTGGTCATTTAGTTTATGTAGCGTCACCTTTGTGATTAATTTTAGTACCGAGCTGAGTAGGGTTATCCCTCTATAATTCTCCGGGTTTCTCTTGTCGCCTTTCTTGAATATTGGGATAGTAATGGATGATTTATGTTCTTTGGGGAGTTCTTGAGTTGCGAACACAATTTTTATTAATTGAGTTAATTCGCTTTCTAGCGCTTCTCCACCATACTTGAGCAGCTCGTTATTAATTCCATCCATTCCAGCCGCCTTCCTTCCTTTTAAATTTCGAATTACCTTCGTTACGTCTTCTTTTTCTATCTGTATTATATCAGTTTTACAGTCTGCTATTACATTATCAGGTGTTTCGGTGGCGTTCCGTTGGTATATCGATGTGAAATGTTTAGTCCACTCTTCGGCACCAATTTTGTGGAAGCTCAGGCGTTCGTTGATATCAGCCTTTCTATTTCGAACCATTTTCCATATCTTTTGTTGTGACCCTGTCAAATCATGCTCCATGTCGGCTGTGAACTTTTCCCAGTATTCCTCTTTTATCCCCCTTATTCTCTGAATGACATTGTTTCTAACCCGTTTATATTCTCTAAGGTCTTCAAGTGTGCCTGATGATTTATGTTTAAGGTAAGACTGTTTCTTTTCTTGGCTGAGCTGTTTTACTTCGTCGGTAAACCATGGTGTCTTCGGGTTTGTTGGCTGTGATTTTATCTTTCTTGTGCCACACGCCTCCCCTGCAGCCTCCAGTATGTTTGACTTCAATTTTTTCCATGCTTCTTCTACATGATCAGTTGGATAAATTTTGTTCGTGGATATCTTTGTCTCAAGTCTTTGTGCGTATAAATTCCGTGTGCTCTCCGTTGTCAGACTTTCTATATTAACTTTTTCCTTCGGGTTGTCGTTAATATTATTTATTTCCACTGCTTTACGTTTTTGTTTGTTCGGATGGTTCAGTCTTAGCTTACAGAGCACCAGTTTATGGTCACTGCCAATATTTGCTGAGTTTAGTGTTCTAACATCCTGTATTTCGGTTGGCAGAATGTTGCGGCTAGTTATAATATAGTCCAGTACAGATGCTTGACCACGAGAGTTTTGCCATGTTATTTTGTATTTTAGGTCGTGTTCAAAGAAGGTGTTGTTAATTCTCATATTGTTCTGACCACAAAAATCTACCAGAAGTTCACCATTGTCGTTTTCAGTCTCTTCATTAAACCGTTGTTTGACACCAGATATTACTTGTGTTCCTACTCTAGCGTTTAGGTCTCCCATTATTATTACGTGTTCTGTAGGTGGGATCGAATCGACTTCATTCTGCAGAGTCTCATAGAATTCTTCTCTTTTTTCGCGTGGTTTACTAATGTCAGGGGCATACACGCTTATGATACTGACTTTATTGTTATTTAATTCCAGAGTAACTCGCAGTATTCTCTCACTTATGTAATCAACGCTATTTATACTTGTTTGGAACTTTCGGTGGTTAAGGAGGGCGACCCCCTCTTTTGCTCGGCTCTCTTTGGTAACTCCACTATAAACCATAGTATAATCGCCATATCCGCGAGTTCCTTTGCCTTTTTTCTTAGTTTCGGACAGTGCGCAAATGTCTATTTTCTTTTCAGTTATTTCCGTGATCACTTCCTGATCTCTGGTATTCCATGACATTATGTTCCAAGTCGCCAATCTAACCGTGCCGCGAGTCTTAAATCGTTTATGCCTTATTCCTTGCGCTGTCGTCATCCGTTTAGTCCATCCAGTTCCGAGGCCGTTCTTAGTACTTTGAGCATTATTGATACGGCCGAGATAGCTTGCTAGGCTGTTCTCGGTCGGACTGTTTGGTCCGCGGGAGGTATTTAATTTCCCTCCTACCCTGCCCTAAGGCCGAGCATTCCCCTATCCGCCACCCGGGGACGCGCCCTCTAGGAGTTTCAGCCTCTCCCAAGGGAAATTTACTTAAATAAAAGTGGTAAATATTAAAAAAAAATCGTTAAAATTTCCAAGGCCGTGACACACTACATGGAAAATTTTATATCAAGTTCTTGGTTTACATCCTTACAAGATCCAGTTGGTTCAAGAATTGTAGCCAAATGATCATCGGTTGCGTCGTGCGTTCACAGATTGGTCTCACAACCAATTGGAAGTTACCAATTTCTACCGCCAAATTTTGTTCAGTGACGAGGCACATTTCTGGTTGAATGGGGGTATGTGAACAAGTAAAATTGCCGTATATGGACTGAGCTCAATCTGGAACATTATCTTCAGACTCCATTGCATCAATTAAAATTTTCTGTTTGGTGTGGAATACACGCCAACGGCATCATCGGTCCATATTTCTTTCGAAATAAGGAAGGAGCTACCGTTACGGTGAATGGTGTGAGATATCGACACATGCTCAATACATTTTTGGGGTCGAGTAACCTAAAGTTGACCACCCCAAATAAAATTAAAAATTTCCTATTGCAAAGAGGAAGGTTTATATATGTAGTATACTGTTAAAATTTTACATGCGAATGTATTATCAAAATTTTGAATAAATCAATTTTGAAGTTAGCAAATTTTAATTCAGATTCAAGTGAGATTCCACGCGTCGCATTCTATTGGCGGTACGTGTGCATTCATATACCCTAACACTTAGAAAATTTCGCTCCGTCAGATGCTGCTCGGTCCTCGAACAGGTCATATGTTATTTTTTTGTCTTTTTTTAGGGTGTTTGGGGGTGGTACGCAATAGTTAACTACTGCATACCTCTAAAATGATTTTAAATGCTATAAACCAGGTTTTTTAAGATCCACGTTTTCTCGAATCCCAGTTTTCTTGATGGATGGCGCCTTCAAGTATGTTTAGCTTTTGCCGCGTAGCGGCGTACGACATGAAAAACCGGCCGGAGCTGCGGAGCAGCGTAGGCTCAGGCTTTTCGATGGCGACTAACGCGATAAGTCTCGAATCCACCTCAAACATTTAATAGAGACCTCATTCTTACAATATTTGTGGTTCTGTTTATATAATCGCCTGGATTCATAATTACTATGATGTTACCTGCTCGAGAGTCGGGTACCAACTGCGCTCGTAACCGAGCGATCGTAACCAAGCGATCGTAACCTATATTTATAAACTCGGTTGTGGGCGTGGCCTATTCATGCAATTTACATGTAAAATTTAGCAAAGTTCAAATTGGTTTTTTTCAAAATTTTGACTATACGTTCGCATATAAAATTTTTACAGTATACTATATAAACCTTCCGCTTTGCTATAGGAAATTTTTAATTTTTTTTTTGGGTGGTCAACTTTAGGGTACTGCGACCCATTTTTGTTTCCAAAAATTCAAGAGTTAAACATCGACAACTTATGGTTCCAACAGGATGGTGCTACGTGCCACACAGCCACCGAAATCATCGAATTATTGAAAGGACAATTTGGTGACAACGTTATTTCAAGAAATGGTCCTATCAATTGGCTTCCAAGATCGTGTAATTTAACGCCTGGGTCATTCCATCTCAAATCAACTGAAAAATATGCAAAATTGACTCGACCCCCACCAAATTTGACGAAACTTGGTACACACCATCTTAGTAAGAAATAAAAAATACAATCTTAAGCATTTGTCCAAAAAGGCATTTGTTTCCTTGTTTTAGTCTTTCAAAAAGTCAAAAACTTGGTATGTAGACTTGTAAGAAAACGACTGTAACTTCATCCACAGTAGTCTAAATTTAAAAATTAAAAATGTTCTGGAAAGGTAAATGAACGCCATATTCAAATATTCAACAACATTTTATTTTTTCAACCCCTAACTGGATTAATTTTCTAATATTAACCCTATTTCAACACCTATTTCTAAAACCGTTTTGTTATTTTGTTCATTTTTTAACTATTTTTTTGTGCAATTGTGCTGAGCATGCATACCAAATTTGATCATGGGATGAGCATGGGTTCGGTTACTAAAAATAAATTAAGTAAGCGAGAAACAGACAAAAATCAGTTTTTCGCCGATTTGTCAATTTCTTTGAACTTTATGACAAAATAGTTTAATATAAAATTAAAGATAATAAAATTGTATACAAAAAAACTTTTATACATATTTTTCGTCAGATTCGTATTCACATAGCAATAACCGCTCAAAGTTATAGATAAGTTGCGTGACCACCGTTTTAGTTATTTAAAATGATTATTTAAAATATTACCAAGTAGTCATAATAATCATAGAATTTCTCCTTCTCTTTCTTCAAGAATTAGATCCTAAATTAGGACCAAACTTGGTGGGCTGTTTCTCATTTACAATTATCTTCCTTAGTAGAAAAGTTTCAATAAAAATATGTAATTTTGCTGGATCCGCTCTTGAAAATATGACACGTGTTTCGCTTTTATTTAAGCTTTCAGATGGGTATAATATTCAAATAATTAAAACGAATAATAATCAATATTCAATAATAGTTCAGGCATCCTAGATTGTTCTAGCGAACTCCCCAAAAGCCTCCTGTCGCGGTCCCGAAAGTGAGGATTTCAGTTTCCTCGATGCGTTTTTTCGCCCATAACTCGCTTTATTCCGTTTTTACGAAAAATTATAGGTAATTAAAGTTGAAGCGCACTAAATTCTTTTTAAAATAGTTTTTGCAAAATTCACTTCAGCTGAATTGTAAAATTCCTTTATTCGGAATAACAATTAATCATTGAATAACAAAAGCTTTGGCAAAAATTTCAATTATGTAAAATATAAACGCATTTTGTCTTTTAGGGATTAATTTATATTGCATCAGGTTTAACTAGAATAACTTTAGTAGAGAATTTTCTGCTCTTGGTTCGATGATAATTATCCGTAAAAATTAAGTGAGTTATGTTTTTAAATCTGACTTTTCTGGTGCATTACCTCTTTAATTAACAATATTTTAATTGTTTTTAAAAACGCGCCGTTTCTTAATGTGATGTATCGACAGATATTCGTCTAGAAACACTTTAAAATTTTGCAACTGCACTCACGAACTATTCGCGATTTATATTACCGTTGGTGGCGGCACCAGCAACAATAATATGGCTGTAATTTGGATCAGCGTTTGGACGTATATTTCAAAATTCAAAGTCATTTTATGGTAAAAGTTTCTAATGTATTGTTAAATATATTGTAATATGATTTTTGTTAATTAATTCACTTTGTTATGTCTTGAGCCTGAAGAACATATTTTTAATTTCACTTAATACGTCACTTATTAATTTGAAATTCTCCCGCATGATGGCGTTTGCTTAATGAAATTAATTAGAAATTTTTAAAATTTACACAATTAGTAATAATTTAAAAAATTGTTATAGTTTTTGAAGTTTTAAATTCTTCTACAATGTTTACGGTTCGTCTTCATAATGTGTTTTCCTGGTTATTAATAAGTCAGGTTACAGGTAAAAATTTTCAAAAACCTGATGGAGATTTCCTCTTTGCACAGAAAAGTTTCCCCTTTACTTTAAATTATGGGTAGGCCATTCAAAATTGTGATTCTTGAACATGACATCTGTTTAGTTTTAAATTAAAATATTTTACTTAATCTGCCTTACAGGCGATTAGATATCATTTATTCAAGATTTCTGAAAATTTATTGAATATTCCTATAAAGTTGTAAAGAAATTGGCAGCTCTATTAGAAAAATGGTTAAGAATTTCTAGAAGATATCATTCAACCTTAGGATAATGTAATGCGACAGTATTTCGTTGATTTGTTTAGAAAATTAAAAACAGCCATCCAAGAATCATCTAAAAACAACATTGGTCTAATTGGGAGAAAAACCCTTCTACTAAAAAAATATACGATAACACTCCTGTGCACAAATCAGATTTAAATACCCATTAGAAGAAATTAATCATCCATCATACAACCCAGAACGAGTTCTTCCTCTTCTTAGAATTGAAGAAGTTCTCCGAGGAACATTGAGACAAAAACAAGTCAGATCAGCATTTTGAAGGCAAATAAAATTTATTTTCATAGTGGTTTAGAAAAATTAATTGATCGATGTGATAAATTATATATCGAAAAACCAAAATAGTTTGGAAAATTGAAAGGCGCGTTTTCTTGGCGAGGTCCGGAATTTATTAAATCCCCTTGGCTCACTACATTTCCTAGGTAAGAATCTTGATGATCTTCCCGTTTCTTTATTATTCAGCTTTTATTATTGTCATTTCCTTACTCATACTTCTCAAGTCTTCAAAGTTTGATGGACTGTCTATCCAGATAACTCTTTATACATTCTCCTAGATACCCACATTTCAAAGTCACGTTAAAGCCGCCCTAGTTAAATTCTACGATTCTACGATTACACATTTATTTTTTCATGCGAACAAAAGCCTTCAATGTATAATCCCATTGATAGTTTCCAGGTAGTGAATCCTTTTACTCTCTCCAGCCGGATTCCGCTAACTTATATTCCGGTGTTAATGACTCGAAATCATGCATTTCAGTTATCTTTCACATGTCAAGTAAATTTTACAGCTGAACTGTTTTCGAAAAGTACATTAGCCTATTATCTACTGTCTTGATTTATAATTTTAATTCAAGTTGAACATTTACGAAGAAGAACTTATCACTGTCTAATCCTTTTCTCTATTTTAATATGATCTGGCGTGGAATTCTCAACTACAATGTAGGCACTTTGGCGTTGCTGCCAATATACATACATAGTCAAGTTAGCTATAAAATGTAGCTCTTTATTGTCCCATATGCGTTGACTACAATATCTCTATCATTTTCCTGCGTTTTACTTTCTCAAAGCCCTTTTTAAAATCAATAAAGCACATTATGGTTTCCTTATTTTGGAAATATTAATATTATTAAGTACTGGATTTCCTCTCTGTAGTAAATAGCATTGAAAAGCTGGTTTAGAAGTTTTACTCCACTTTTCCCCAGAAGTTTTGTTAGTTTAGCGGAAATCTCATTGATTTCCTTGCTTTCTGCATATAGCTACCAGAATTCCATTTTTTGTCATAGGAGTACCCTGTAAATCAGCGATGTCGAACCTGTGACCTGCGTGTGTGACGATTTCAGCGTACCCTCAGAATATTCAGAAGGCATTAGGATTTTAAATTATAATAAAACACTAGACAGATTTTGAAACTCTCAATAAAACAAATAAAACTTCAACTTCTTTTAAATTTAAGGTAAAATATTTTAGGTTATTGTGAAATTTTGAAATGCAATTATTTTTGGATTCGTCGTTTGTTATCGGAGTAGTCTATAGAGTATCTCCTGTTTCGTGGTCAGGCTTTCATATCATCAAAACATCTTCTTGATTGATGTAGCTAATAGTTTGTTAGCTTATTTATCATTTTCTTCTTGTAATATCGAAAACCTTTGCCTGTATTTCATTGCTAGCAATAAAAACTATGATGCTATAAATTGTGTAATTGTGGATTTAAAGAATAAATTTGAACATGCATCCAATATAAAAAAAAACTACGTACATGTAGCGATAAATCTAATATAATTATTTTATAAATGAAATTTGATTAAATACCCATCTGCATAAATATAATTTAAATACATTAACAAGTAGCACAATCGATAGCTACAATAGCGTAGGTAACCCAACTTGGTCAAGTAACGTCGACTGTTTTCATAACCGATTTCCAACCATTTTTGTTGCCACCCTTGTGAAGGCATTATAAGCTTACATCACACCTGATTGAATTTTGGTACTTATTTTGTTTCCCACTTTTTATTTTTTACATCAATTTCCTTTCCAGTAAAAATTTCTGGAAATGTCTGGTTTCTACGAGATGATAGATAACATTTTTTAAAGAAAACAATGTCTTTGTCTAAATCAAAATTGTCAATGGGCATCCCTTTTGCAAATTTTTTTTTCTTCCTTGACATCGCCATAACACCGAAACTATTGATTTTCCAGTAGAAATTTTTTCAAGAGAACGAAATTAAGTCGTAATTGTTTATTGTTTAGAATAAACGGTTTTCGAGTTATAGATAAAATAATACAATTCAAAATTCAATTTTTAAACAAAAGTTTTACTAAACATTAAACTCCCATTTCCGATAGTAAATTCATCAGGGTACAACTTTAGTCTAGTGAACTTTTTCGAAAAGCCCAACCCATTTAGCAGAAAAACTGTAATTAGAGTAGTTTTTAAGGAAAACAGTGCAGACAAGCACACAAATCAGATATAAACAAGTCGAAAGCGAATAAATTAATGGTTTTTCATATAGTCAGTAACATGCTGTCGTAACAATAGTATTAACACATCAACGACAGGAGTCGACTAAATATGGATTTTGTCGACCGAAAGCTTGGAATTCGGTGGTAAATTGTCAAGATATCAATAACAGAGTTCACTTTTTTGTGAAATGGATTGGTTTTTCAAAAAAGTTTACTAGACTAATGTTGTAGTCCGTTAAATTTGTTTTTTTGTTTTTGGCAGTGTAGAAAAACTACAAAAATTTCACAATCTAAAATCTGTACATTCGTCACGGGGCGGGGATGCCCTGTATATCGCAGATCTCAGTTTTTAGATAGAGGCCTATAATGAAAAGTGAAACTTTTAGATAGAAAATTGAGATAAAAATTACAAAGGACATGCAAGGATAGTATTACAAGGTTATAATTTTTTAGTTAAAAGAGTAAATATAATATTTATAAACCCGGAAAAATTGATTTAGTCTTGCTGAAAGGTTTGCCTGACCACGTTAACAAAAATTAAGCTGAGCTTACAGATACCATTGTGGAAATGAAATTATATTTTGGATAGATGTATACATACATTGATGAAATATTTTACATTTGCTTGATTTAGAATAGAATAATTTCGTATTTGACTAAATATTTCCAATGTTTATAATTTCTAAAATTAAATTTATATAATAAAAGCTCAAATATTTATTTATGCTGAAATTATACATTTTTATTGCAACATCACTTATCATAACAATTGAACGAAATTATTACGGTGTGGCTTTATGAATTTGATATCATTTGACAACACGTAAACTCAAAATATTTAATATTTCACTCTCAATTCAAATAGGAATTTTCACATTTATTATAGAGCAAGTATTACTTTCCATTACATCTACTATTAATTCGTGTCATTTTTGGTCTATTACGAACAGTATCGATAATGTAGAAGTAAAAATAGAAACGTGTAAACTATATTTTAAATATTTCCTTAGAAATCCTGGATGTGAACTATTTTTGAAGTAAAAAAATTATGGTAATGCTGTACTAACATAAGTAATAGATAATTAAAAATTCCAAGCATGCACCGATCGTGTAATGAAATAAAATACACGAAACTTACATCATCCCTGCTATTAGCATGTTGGTTTTTTCGAACTATTAAAGAAATCCTGTTATCCATGAAGTAAAAGGATGTAATGAAAATTTATAAAGTTTTTACATTTTTTAAATTACAAATAAATCAATATACATTATTAGCAGTGGCGTGCTATAGCTGATTTGTGAGGGGTCGCGTTTTCTAAATGAAATTTAGTACTCATGGAATATAGTTTCCATTTATTAGATTTCTTCTTCTTTAGGTGTCCTGTCTAATTCAGGTGTAAACGATTACCACTTTGATAGTATTGGCGTAGATTTTTCTGTTAGGGACAGTCCTGAATAGTTCCTCGGAAAGACCGATCCATTGTATAATATTGAGAAGCCACGACAACTTCCGATTCATATCTTTCCTTCCACAAACGAAGCATTCGATACTTAAAATCCCGGATATATCCAAAGTACTCCAGTTTCGTCTTTTTTCTGTACCCATCAGGAGTTCACGATCCTTGTTCATCTACATACATACATACGTCGATAACACCAAATCGCGAATGCTTCGATCCCATTCCATATCTGCACCTTGAATGTTTACGACTATAAATAAAATTTTCTACATCTAGCATTTTAATATCCTGTCGTCAAAATGTCATACATTTGACGAAAATAAACAAGATATGAATGAAAACTTTGACGAATATAATCAAAAATTGAATAAAAACATGAACGATGAAATAAATAAAGAAAAACAACAAAATAATAGTATCCAAGTGAAAGAGATAGGTACTTTAAATGGATGAAAAAATTAATAGACGTAAAATTCACCACCGCTACAATAAAAGATGAAAAACTAAAAACAAAAGTCATATTATTGAATTAACTGGAAAAGGTTGGAAAATGTTAAAATTGAACGGTTCTCAAAAAAAGAACATGAAACGTGAATATTTTAAAAATGAAAAATTTGACATCTAAAAGAGATTAAAGCAAATAAAAAAATTAAAATTGATTAGGTACATGAAGAGGTAATTTAAAATTGGAAAACTGAGAAACGACAACAAAAAGTGCGAATTGAAAAATATTATTTACAGTAAATATTTGAACTTAGGATTAGATACATTTGGGACGATGAGAATTGGAGGAATGGAAAACTTGTTTTCCATATGGAGTCGAATTAATGATTCGACGAGAATGACTTCCTATTTCTGATGGAAGCGGATAAAATGGAAATCCACAAATGAGAGGATGCAATAAGTACGAACCATAGAAGTCCTCAACTATTGGAATTATTGGTTTGATTAAAAAGTGATTATGATAAAATGGTTGATCATTTCCCTTGAGCAGATGATTTTGATAAATAATAAAATTAGTAAATTTTGATATTGAAACATTTTGAAGCGATTTGATTTAAAATAGTCTTAGATTTTGTAAATATGATAAAAAATTTAAATGATTTGAATTAGTAAATTAAAAATTGAATATAATTTTGCAAAGGATGAAGATTGTAAATTAATTGAACAGGATATGTTAAATTTTTGAAATGAATGTAAAATAAAATTTGTAATAAGTAATTAAAAACCAATAGTTGGGATGTTATAAAGCAAATAGTTTATTGTTGATTTGAAATGAATCGAATTTAACCTGTTAATGAAAATTTTGAAATTAATTTTATGCTTTTGTGAATAATTTGTGAACATGTTTTTTATGAACATCTGAAAATTGAAATTTGTTTTATAAATTTAAGGATATGATTTGATATTGTGATGTGAAGTGGTAGAAATACTATGAATTTTCCCATTTTAAGCAAATAAATCGTGTACACGTAGTTTGGTGGCGAAGGAGTTGAACTGTGAATCTGATAGTCTGAGTTTGAGTGTCAGGTACTCCCGAATTATTTGTGCCGTAGGTCGGATTCCACGTAAATCTGTAGGGTCCTATTATGTACATGCATGTATAGTCTATAGGTAAAACTGTGGACTTATAATTCGTTAGTGTGGGTTTATCTCTAAATAAAATTGTTTATCCGTTTATATCGTACAAATACAAAAGAATTTACAAGCTGCAATCTGGATTGCATTTCTTTTATAATATTTAAATATTATTTGTAATTCAAAATTATTGTAGGGGATTTTATATTTCTGTTAGCACTATTTTAAGTTCGACAGAAGAGTCGAAAATTAGTGGGTTTTGAACTTTGCTGGGGCATGCACGTCAAAATTTGTAGAGAGTTGGTTCATGAGCCTTGATTGAATAAGACGTGTTGGGATTTGTATGGAAGTTTTTTTTTAACATAAAGGATTAATTTAGAAAAGTGTTTTAAAATTTAATTTGTAAAGTGTTTTTAGAATTGGATGATAAGTGAAATAACAAGTAGTTGATAAAAATTTTATCCAATAGTTTTAGTATTTCTACAGGAACTTCATCTGGTTCAGGAATCTTGTTTCTCTTAGCTTGACGTTAAGCGAATTAGATTTCTGATTTTAAAATATCGGGACCAGTCATTCCTGATTCTTATTATATGGCTGCTTGACCGTTCAGATTGTGATATTTGACGTTAAAGAGTTCCCCGTATGTAGTTTTCCCATTCCGCCATGCGGTCCTCGAAGTTTGGTATAAATTCTCCATTTAAATTTTTTAATATACCCATAGGCTTTTGTTTATATATTCCTGCTGCCTTTTTAAGTTCTTCGTGGAGATGGAAGTCGTCATGCTTTTTCTATAATGTACTAAGTCTTGACATACTTTTTTTTAGCTTCTTTAATTTTTCTGCGTATTGTTCGATGTGTTTCAAGATATCTGCCTCCATTTTTGTTCTTAAATTGTTTTCATTGGTCCATCAAGTTAAGTATGTCTTCCATAATCCAATTCTTCTTCTTTCTCTGCTCTTTATTTCGAGGAATATTTCTAGACTTAATAAATAACGTTGTTTTCATTTATCCCCAAGTCTCATTTATTGTCTCAAGGTCCATCTTTTGAAGTTATTTATTAATTTCTTGGGAGAAAGTCGCTGCCACTTCTGATTGTTTGAGAAGTTGCATATTTATTGTTCTGTTTTGAGTGGGTATCATGTTTTTATTCAGCCTATTTCTCATGGAAGCACATAGTTTTATATTTTAACTGATCTTATCCAGTTTCTAAAGCGTGGATTTATCATCATAAAATCGATTGGATTTCGGATGATGGCTCCACGATGACCATCCTTGGGCGAAGTTAACGTATAGGGTCTCCTTTTAGGAAGCTGGAACCAGGTGTTCAGAACCACCAGACTTTGTTCCTTCCTGGCAGAATTCGACTACCATTCACCTAAACCGTTTTTCCTGTGATGCCATCGGTTGGGATATCACCCACTTTGGCATTAAAATCGCCCATAATCAAGGTTAGATCTTGTTTCTTTGCGATTTTTTTCAGCAGCATTCAACTGTATTGCTATTATTCTGTCTGATATATTGGAGCGAAGTTGGTTACTCCATTTTTGATTCTGTTATTTAGGATCACTGCCACTCTATCGCGGGGAGTTCGGTCTTGAGTTTTTTTGAAAAATTGAGATCAAACCGAAAATATTCACAGTACAGCACTGCATAATATTGCATGTACATATCTCAGTTTCTTTAATCGATTATTTGAAACGTGGAGAGAGTTTTTAATTACTTTTACAGAATTTTAGAGTTTCTTAATTGTGCGAAACATTTTCAAGAACAATATCAAGTTCGTCTCTTTATGTTCTTCTCAATAAAATTTTAGGGGACAATGCCAACTTCTAAACTGTGAAATTAAACAAATTCTAACAATATTTGCTTTATATTTTAGGAGGGCAACCTTTTCGCATTGTTAAATATTTTATGTACTAACTATGGGTATAAAACAACAAAGTGGTGTGAAAAGAAACAAAAATTGACTTTAGTAATGTAAGTCAATATTTTGTGCAAAATATTTCCAATAAGGATTAGTTTAGAATTTGTGTTACATTACTTGATGTTACAAACAATGATAACGGCAACGTGAATGTCTATCAATTTATGTCTTTATTTATTTGGTACGCAGTTTATAATCAATTTACTAATGCTCTTCGTTATACATGAAAACCATTTGTAGGATGATGATAATAATAATTATTAGTAGGTACATACATCAAACACCTAATTCATCTTAATTTGAGTAAACTAGTAACGATTAATTTTCAATCTTTAAATAGTTGCTATTTATTGTTAGTATTTATTTCTTACCGCATAACCGCTGATTGTTAACATAGTTGTTTCATCCATTTGACAAATCAATAATACATTATAGTTATTGAACAAGTTAAATAAAAAAAAAGTAATAAAAACTTGTTCAACTTAAAAGAACAACAAAGGCTATATAACCCATTGTACTCGTATCTATATAGCTATCGAGATTGCAATAAAGAGATCTTCAAACTCATCAGTCCTAAAATAGGCAATTAATGTTATTTGGATTCAAAGCCAAATCCAAATTTGGAAATTCAAAAGTTAAGAAAATTTGTTTTCCGTTTTTCGTAAATTTCAGTTCATGAACCTCATCTAGGGGAGGGGGAGCCGTTGCGCGTGCCCTGGAGGCAAGAAAATAATTTTCCCCTTCCCTAAACTTTTCTAGATCCGGACCTATAGAAATATTTTTATCTATTCATCGTTATTTCTTATTATTCATTAGCTTTCAGGTTTCCAGGTTGACGAAAATACACTTCCTTCGTTCCTTTCTTCAGGTCTTCCTGTTACAGATAAATAATGATAATGACATATTCACGGTCGAAGTTACGGTTGAACTTAATCGTGTGGAGTGCTAAAGCACTCTCATCCTCTGGTCTGCCCCTACCTAATCTGAATTTCTCTATTCTACTTTCAATGAATAGTACAATCGAAGAATGCAGAAAATTTCATATTTCATTCAAATTCAAATTCCACAAGAAATTTTTAGATACGTTTATTGAAAAAAATTGATTGACGAATTTTCAGCTTTATACAGAAATATTCTTTCCCATTAAAGCAGCATTCAAGCAACGATCCATTAATTAACTTCGGTTAATAATTAATTCTAATTTAAAATCTACCGCATTAAAACTGTTTAAAACGTCCTTCGGTTTACAAAGATCGTTACAACACTGACACTTGAGTATTACCTACGTGTACGTTTTGCTACCTTCGTTAAAAGGGTTAAATTTGTTTGTATATCATTTTGAGGAGCGCTTGAGGATTTTACCATTAATATTATATTATTTTTCAATAACTTCAAAAGTACTACATTTATATGTTAAGCCTTTGACTGTTATGTTATAAGCATAATTTCAAAATTTGAAGTAAATCCTTTGGGCCATTTTTGATATGAACACGAAAAACCTACAATACACCGCACGATGCCAATAAATCTTTTAGAATTTAGTTATTTTTTTTTAAATGGAAGATAAAAGAAAGCCCCAATGGTGTTCATCTTATTTTACATAAATTATTTGAGATCCTCGCTTTGTTCGCGACTGCTCAATTTCCTGATGGAATTGTTCTGCTACAATGGACGAATTAAATAAGTAAACGTAATTTATATGATGGGATTTAGTATTGATTAATAATGCAAGATTTTTTTAAATTTTTAATAACCTGCATGTTATGTTATTTTATTTAAACATGATTAACATTTAACAATTTTCTTCTCTGCTTTATAGAAAAATTCCTATTTGATCAAAACTGTCATATATATTATTTGTAACTTGAAGATATTAAATTTGCTCTGACTAATAAAACTTGACTTTGAAACGAAGTCCGTAGGTAAACACAATTTTACACTTATAAGTATGGATTTCAGTTCCAACTTTTTTTGGTATACGTTATAATTAAAAAATACATATGTAGAAGCATTGTACAATACATTACATAAGCTTACGATTGTGTCATAAATACAAAATATCGTTAGCTTTAATAGTAAAGCGTGGGGTGTAGGAGAAAATCAATAAAAGTTTTCAAATATAATTTTATTACAAGATGTAATAATTCTTGCATCAAACAGCGCATTCGTTTAATTAATTGTAAATTTCTATTTAAAATACCTGAGCTTGATAAAAAAAATAAAATTTGCCTTCAAGCTTTTGACTAAAATATTGTGAGCAGACATTAATGCACTCAGGATTTTATTAAAATTTAAACATTCAAATTTTAGTTTTGCGAAGTTTTCAATGAAATTGTGGAGAGGAAATTAACCTTGTTATCAAAAATGCGATATTTACTCAAAATTTTTGTTATCTACTTGAAATTGAAGATTGAATTCGAGATAGGGTATTATATTGTAGCAGCAATGCTAGGACTATTTTTCTGTATTTATGTATGCTTATCCATTATTTATGAATACACTTTCTCTTTCTTCTAAAAAGGATTTTAGCTTAGTGTTGCGGTCGTAGTTATTAAAAGTGTTCAATCTAATAACAGAAGTTTGAGATTTTATACAATTTAGAGTTGTAATTAAAACCGCAAGAAAATAAGAGTTATGATTAAAAATTATTTTCGATGATACTGAATAATTTAATGTGAACCTATTTATTGTACTCGTATTATCTATATTGTAATATCAGCAAAAATTTCAATTTGGACCGGCGGTAAATTATACTCCTATAAAGGAGATAATATTTTATATTACATGTTAAAACTGTAAATTAATATTTAAATCGGCGCCATTGATTTATGATGGTTAGGAGAAAATTAGCAATCTAATTTTAAACGAAATATTGCAACAATGAAGAAATAGATCTCAGTGCCATCTACTGTAATCTTAAATGAAAGAGACTATGAGGCCAGTTACTTTACAATGTAATAAGTAATATATTAGCAACACAACTGAATACTATTTTTTTATCGAATCTCCGACATATTATTGTCATATTGACATGTATTGATATTGTTATCTCACAATAACAGTACCTGGTGATCTCTGGATTTTAACATCGGGTTTCATGAAATTTCTCACCTCAACCCAATTTGTATTGCCACTACGATAAATTTAAATGTCTGTATTTTCTCTTCATTCAAATATTTTTTGTTTCAGGTGCGATAACAAAGTATGTAAAATACAACTCAGATTTGGATTCCGAATGGTATAGGTTCATGGTAAAATAGGCACATAGAATCACGATGTTCCACATATTACCCGAGACTTTCATCATATCTATATGCAGTAGCGTCAAATCTTGTAAGTACATAAGCCATTTGCTTTATCTCATGCATTAGTGATATTCATCAAATTTTTATGAACAATATATTGTTCCAATTCATAAAATAATTCTTTTAAAAAATAAATCTTAACTTTTATGAAACATCAAGTTTTCCAGTTTTGTGATTGATTCTTCTCGACACACCAACGTAAACAATATTTTTATAGACCTTCAAACTTTTTCTTACGCAAACTTCCAAAGGAAGGAATAATTATTGTATAGCCCGCCGCCGTTCTTGACATAATTAACTGACTGGGCAAAAGTTGTTATGATTGGGAATTTAAAAATTAAGAAAATATTTTAGAATTCTTTTCAAGTTAGCTATGAATCAACAAGCAGCTGGACTCAGCGATAAACATAAAATAGTACTCACCTAAACAATAAATTGGTGAATGAGATCATGGTAAAAGGATAATGGAATACGAATAGGAACTAATGAACAGTTACAGCGACTCTTTGGTGGCGAAATTGCGAGCCAAACCACAAAATGTGTTAATGTTATATTTAAATAGCTAAACTACATGCAAAATCTAGATAATGATAGAGGCGAAAGAACATAAGAGGATGGCCATCGAAAGTTAATCTCCGAACTGAGTGACGTATTTTACTTGAAGCGAGCAATCAAGTTACTTCCTTCAGTTCCTTCTAAAGAAATAATAAAATCAACGTGCGAAATTGAAAAGTAACTATTGGAGCTTTTGTAATAGAAATAACAGTAAAAAGCAGTACGACGCGCGAAGTATTGTCGTAATAATTGATTGTTAAATTGCTATTTATCGTACTACAGTTTGATATCAATTTGGTTGATCATTTAACGTATTCGCTCGTTTAATACGTTTTTTCTGACCCCCTTAACTAAGCCTATGTATTAAAAAACCGATTAGTATCAATTTGACGTTAAAACTTCATATTACCGCCTTAACTATTTAATCAGATTTATATAAATCCTTCTAAAATACAAAAACATAATATGTTTTAGAATTACAATATTGTAAACCATGAAGAACAAAACATAGCCAGTCGGTTATTTTTTTCAACGTCAAAAATCGATTATAAGGTTAGATTTACTTTTACTGCCGGGGGTAGGTGGCATAAAAAGCATGTTTTCTTTTCCTGCCGCTAAAATTGTGAAGTTAGAATTTACTTCGGCTCCGTGCCTTAAGGTGACTTGAATATGCGTATATTGAAGTGTTTTTATTTTATTTTTTATAAATTATCAATTTTAATTTTAAAGTTTTCATAAGTTTAAACTTTCAATTTTAAAGTTTTAACTTTGAACGTTCTTATTCAAATTCATGTGGTTTTATCGCAACCATTTGCCATATTTTTGTGCGTCGCACAAAGGTGTAAGTACCATCACTTTCCAAGCACAAAATTTCTATCACCTATTTATTTCACTTATCATCAAACACTTGTCGAAATTAAATGTTTAAACACTTTTCTAAGTCTTCTTCTTCTCTTTTTTAGGATTATTTTCCTGTTTCTAACCAACTTTTTATTATATAATCATAAGCTATCTCGCCATATCTTTTCCTGGGGCGTCCCACACTCCTTCTTTCTTTTGGACGGCTGTCTCTTGCTTTCTTTACTAGCCGGGTTTCGTCCATCCTTGTTATGTGGTCGTTCCATAGCTTTCGCCTATCGGTTATCTAATTCGAGATGTTTGTGATGTTGCTTTTCTTCGAAACTTAGAAATATTCTATGCATAGTAGGCACCTGGGCATCAGTGGACTAGGATGGGTCCTATGACCCGAGCCTCTGCTTTCAGGTGGCTTCAAAAATGTGGCTTTAAAAAAACCAATTATGTCCACTTTTGGTCGGAAATGATGTGTTTGCTGAGCTCTATCCACTTCTCTAGTCATTTTGGTCCAATTATATTTATATTAAAATATTACCAAAAAGGCAGGATTTGAAGCAAAACCGGCTATATCTTTGTTTTTGAAGCAAAACTGGCTGTAACCAATAAAATAATATGTGTGAATTACACATTAATAATCGTAACATTATTCATGTAGTACGAGTAGGGATATTCAGTTGGAAACACTTCGTAAAAGTAGTATGTAGTTTGTTAATTCTAATAATATTATGTATACCTACCACACCTCTACCTCGAAGACCAATAGGGAATGCGTTTTATGCCAATCAAAAAATCTATTACGCTTGTTGTTGTATAAGTTTGTCTTCGAGAGAACTCACTTTTTATATTTGGACAAAAAAACATTAATGTTTTTGGCTGGAAGAAAAAACTTTCCCTGTGCGCAGCCATAAACCATGGCTTTATGGCTGCCGATAGATGTTCTGGAAGACTGGAAAAATTACCAAGGAAGACGCCAAAAAGATATCTCTTACCAAAGATATTAAACCAAATAATATACACAAGACTTTAATAAAATTAGTTATGTGTGAATATTATAGTAACCAAAACCTGTTGTCCGGTATAAAACAGACTTCAATAACCAAGAAAAAAAAGAATCACGCTACAGAAATTACAAAAAAATTGAATTTAGAGACAGCACACCCGAAAAGAAGAAGAAAGTCACACTGAAAACTATTTTGACAGTCAGTGAAATTGAATCGCCACTGTCTCGCGCTCCTGTAAACAGGAGCTTACTTTCATTGTTGTTGCTCTTTGATCGTCGTTTTAGGCTAGCTCTTGATTTTCGCGGAGGCTGGGTCGCCGGTATGCTTCGAGTAAGAAAAGAAATGCTTCTCGTAAATAAAACATAGCTTGATAACAATAAATTTAATCAATGTATGAAAATTATTTAAAATATTGCCAAACAAACAGTGTGGGAATCTCAAGCAGCTACCAATCAAGGTGACATGAAATAACATCAGCTGCAAACGGATGTTTATATCACTAGGGTTCAGTAGGACTACCACAGATAGCAGTAGCAATGACAAAAAAATGTACCATGAAACAGTCACGCCAAAAGGAAAAGGAAGATATTTGACTCACCAATATTGCGAAGTCTTACAAGCTTTAAGGTGACATAAATTTCCTTCCACCTGGAGATACTGGTAATAAGTTTTGAAAAAAACATTGACACTGATGATGACGGATTCCTCCGGCAGCGATGAAGAATGACCTGGATGTTGAGCTGAGAAGTTGAAGCCCCGCAAGAATAACCCATCGAATGTTGTTCCTTCCAGTTCCAGGAAGTTTGGTACAATACACAGTTGTCGTAAATAATTGAATAGAAAGCGCTCAAAACCATCGAACGCATAAATTACAAATCGATGTAGATTAATAACAAACGCTCTCGAAATTGTTTATCAATAATGGAGCACACATTCACACATTATCACCAAATTTTCGAGTTGCGTACTTTGAACTAAACAAAAATTTACCAAAAAAAGTGTTACGAGTTCTGATTACTGCGTCGGATCCGTAAAAAAATTACGCACAGCTTCTCGGGTGAGTCAGACTACGAACCTCACTAGTAACAATTAATTAAGGCCGCAAAAAGGATTTTAAAGACAGAAAAATGGTAGTCACAAAACTCATCCTTCTCCGCTCCATTTAAGAATAGAATAGTATACATAGGATCAGTGGCGTACCTAGACCACTTGGGGCCCGAGGCGGATTTATTTTGTAGGCCCCCCCTCACCCTCAAAAAAGGTCATTTATCACTTTTTAATGTGGCTAGCCTTTTTTTTGCCTTAATCTAACCGTCTTTCATAAGCTATTGTCCTGTGCAGAGAAATAATAGATAGAATAAGGGAACAAACTCGTGCAGTCCGAGGTCATCAATTATCATTACAGTTAAAAATGTTAAACTGATAAAAAGTTTTATCGTAAGAGCCCGAATTCGAACAATTGAATCTACGACGTTCAGCACGACGCAACGCAGCTCCGAAACCGACGCTCTCTGAACGACTGAGCCGCGAACGAGCTCGCTCACTTGAGAAACATGGAATTATTTATTTTTGGTTGGGGCCCCCTTAGTAAAGGAGCCCGGGCGGACCGCCCCCCCGCCCCCCCTAGGTACGCCACTGCATAGGATGCGTCAGAAGTTTCGTGACAAATGCAGAATTTTGACACAATACTCATTATAATGAAGGGCCATTTTGGAGAGAATTGGAAGGATCGTGCTGATCTGCAATCGTATAACAATCTTGTGATTCCTATAGAAAACCAAGATGAGGAGAATGAATATTTGTGAATATTTATAAAAAAAATACATTAGAAACAAACAAACAAAATATTTAAATATTTTTAAGACTTTTGCAACAAAACCGGTTATATCCAAATACTATTTTCGAATTTCTCGAAAACGCCAAAGGTTAAGATCATTTTTTTGCAGCAGATCAATGCATATTACATTAGACCCGCGTTATAACAGTGTTTTTTTGTAACTACAGGGGCCATGGAATGAGAAGTTTTTGCCCTCTCTTGAATATTACTAAACATGGATAGTTATAACCGGTTTTGCACACAAGCTCATCAATAATTATAAAAATAATAATTTTAAGCAAATTAAAATATTTTTAAATTATATTTACTTTTTTTAAACCAAGGTAACGAAAAGAAGAGCTTACATGAAACTAATTGTTTAAATATGTATAAACCTTAAAGTGCGTTTCGTTTATTTTGGTGCTTTTCAAATGACTATAATATCCATATAACTGAAGAATTCTAAATACCAGAATATTAAAAAAAATTTAATATAAAAGCTCAAAATGTTTTTACGTATGTTAAGACTAATTTATTATACTATGAGAAAAATATTTCATGTAAGCTTCTTTTCATTAACTTGGATTTAAAGAAAGTAAATACGAGGGCGGATTATTAAGTCCTTAGAATGAGAAAGTAAAAAACAATTTTTTTGGGAAAATTTCATTTTATTTTTCAATATAGTCTCCTTTTAGGTCGACACACTTGATCCAACGCGGTTCAAGTTTTTGGATGCCATCGGTAAAGTAAGATTTCTCAAACTCTCCAAAATAAGCATTTGTTGCATCTATCACTTCTTCATTTGACGTAAATCTTCTTCCTCCGAGCCATTTCTTCAAGTTTGGAAACAAGTAGAAATCACTAGGAGCTAAATCTGGTGAATATGGTGGATGTGGAAGCAATTCGTAGCTTAATTCATGCAATTTTGCCATTGCAATTCTTGATGTGTGAGCTGGTGCATTGTCGTGATGAAACAGGATTTTTTTCTTGTTTAAATGAGGTCTTTTTTCTTGGATAGCAGTATTTAATTTGTCCAATAATTCAGCATAGTATTTCCCTGTTATTGTTTTTCCTTTCTGGAGGAAGTCAATTAACACTATTCCATGAGCATCCCAAAAAACAGTTGCCATAACCTTTCCAGCTGATGGAACTGTCCTTGCTTTCTTTGGAGCACTTTCACCAGCTTCCATCCATTGTTTTGATTGTTCTTTCGTTTCTGGGGTATAGTAGTGAATCCATGTTTCATCGACGGTTATGAATCGGCGCAAAAATTCTTTGGGATTACGCTGAAATAATTCCAAACTTTGCTTTGAAAGATCCATTCGATTGCGTTTCTGATCGTTTGAAAGCAAACGCGGCACCCATCTCGCAGACAACTTTTTCATATGCAGTGTTTTATGTAAAACATCCCAAACACTTTTATACGTTATTCCACATAAGTCAGCTATCTCACGCAATTTCACTCTTCGATCATTTAATACAGTACGATGGATTTTTTTGACAATGGCTGGAGTAACAACGTCTTTTGGACGTCCTGGCCTTTGTTCATCACTTGTGCTTTTACGACCACGTTTAAATTCATTATACCAATTATAAACAGTTGCAGTCGACGGAGCAGATTCACCCAACACTGAGTTCATATCAGTAACTATTTCTGAAGGCGTTAAGCCTTTGAGATACAAGTACTTGATAACCGCACGATTTTCGTTTTTCTCCATTTTAGCAAATTTATACAAATTGTTCACTTTAAATGACTATCAAAATTCAACGATTTGACATAAATGGATGAAATTAGAAACTTGAACTTTCCAAGGTTGGTACTTCTCAAAAATAACACTAAATTGGCCAGAGTGGTGACATCTCTGTTTCATTCTAAGTACTTAATAATCCGCCCTCGTATAATTAAAAAATGTTGTAAATTACTGTAAACTAATATGCGGAAAATTTATATTTTCCCTTTCTCTTTAAATTTTGTGTCAATCACGAACCGTAACTGAAAGACTGATGACTGGTGGGACCGAGGGTGTGGAGTGTATGGAATACCCCCCAGGGTATTCTTTTTTTTATGTAGGTGATTAGCCGGTAGAATATTAAAAACTATTTTATGATACCATTTTACTTTCATTGGTTATGATGATATACTGGGGGGTGGGAGGTATTCCATGCCCCCCATATGATGATGATGATAATCACTTCATTTGCGTAAGTCCATATAATGACGGCCTGGGTTCTATAGTAGATCTTATCGCCATTTTGTAATCGCTGATTAAACGAAGATTCATGAATTTAATCTTTATTATATTATCGTATAACACAACCAAACCCAGGGCTTTGATTTTCTGGGCCCAGATATCATACCCTGCATGCCTACTTTAGTTGTTCATGTAATTTTTGATAGGAGAGAGGAGTGTAATTAGACTTAGAGGATAATGATACGCATATTACTGTAGCAATTGTGCAAAAAATAAGTGAAGTAAATCGATTCCAATAAATGACAATAATTTGTACCTTCAATCATATATCAATTCTATGGGTTTCAGTGCAAATGCAATTACGTTAATGCAAAAGTTTGTCGATTGCTTATATTCTGTTTTCTTTGTAATATTCGCAAATAAATAAAATAAGAACTGATCAGAGGATAACAGTAAATTGTTTAACACATCTTTGAAATCATATTTACTTTTTTAATTTCAAGTTATTGAAATGGAATTTTCATGAAATTAATCGTTCAAATATAAGTTACGACAATTATTTCACTTTAATTTAAGCATTGCAATAACTTGCAATAAAAAGAGTAAATATAATTTAAAAATATTTTCAACAAGTTCAAAATCAATATTTTTTCATAATATATCGTCGTAGTAATTTTATTCCTAAAATTCAATACGCACAATGTTGTTGACACTGCCGACGAAAAGGACTTATCCTCTCTATGCAAAAATTGAATTAGTTTAAAATTGTTAAAAAGTTTTTTCAGAACAATTTAAATGTAGTTCTTCGCAAAGCTTCCTTAACTCGGAGGCCTCCACGTGCACTATGGGGTCAATTGAATCCTTAGAGCCGCCACTGGTTACTAACTATTGGGTTGATGCATAAGTTCGTAGCGTTTTCTTTTTAAATTTTAATTTTAATTTTTTAAATATAAAAACACATAAACTAATCAATAATAAATTCTCCTGCATTCTTTATGATAACTCCAAACGTTCTGGCAGTTTTTCGATTTCACGCCTGGAGAAATCCGGTGGTTTAGAGGTGAAGAAGTTGTCGAGACAGTTTTGAAGAACAACGTCGTTATTAATGAGATTCTGCGGAGATTGTTGGATAGGATAGGATAGGAATAACGTCCCAACCGAGGTCTTGAATAACTGCTTTTGTAATGTTAGCAGTATGCGGACGGGCATTATCATGCTGCAAAACCACTTGATGCCGTCTTGCCGGTCGTTTTTATTCAATTGCAGCCTCCAGGCGACACAGTTGTTGACAATAAACCTCAGAAGTGATGGTTACATTCCTTGGAAGCAATTCATACTAGATGACGCCATGTTAAAACCAGATGTACAACATTACCTTTCATGGGTGGGCACCAACTTTTGCGTGAGGATTTGCTTAGTTGTTAGGGCTCAGCCATTCCTTGCTGTTTTTGATGTTGATGTAAAGGCACCATTTTTCGTCACCAGTAACAATTTGGGACAAAAACGGCCGATGTTGTTGACGAGTTAACCTATGACGAGCAAACAATAAAGAAGCACAAATGGTAACTCGCTGACTTTTGTTGTTTTCGCTCAAAACGTATGGTACCCAAAACTTTTGAACTTTTCCCGTGGAATGCAAATAGTTGATTGGTCACAATTCATCATATTGGTGACAGGACAAGTGAACGCACGACAAGTGAACGCACGACATCCGAACACATGACAACTGACCCCACGGACAACTGAACACACGGACAACTGAACACACGGACAACTGAACACACGGACAACTGAATACACTGACAACTGAACACAATCTTAATTTTTAAATTTAAATATTTGTTATTTATTTTTATAATAATGAAATAGTAAATTTGAGGTTTACGATTTTACAATTATTGTTTTACATGCTAATTAAAAATAGCCAATAGTTTTCCAATTCTTTTTTTCAAATGATTATTTTCAAAATGACACCCCACAAGGATGGTCCATTTTAGCTAATAAGGTTTGAAACCGATTTTGCATTGTTCCTCGACAATTTTGCAACGAGATCTCTCAACTTTCGTTCATTTTCGCCATCGATGTCACAACAAAGAGATGCGAATTTCAGATTTTTTAAAAAATGTCTACTTTGAGGTCATTTTTTTGGGTCGCGGAAGAATAATATTACTAAATGTTTTTCGACAAAAATTCTTAGAATTACTCGGCAAATGAGATTTCGTCGTTAAAATTTCGATTTTCGAAGAAAAAATTTTGCAATTTAATGTTCAAGGGAGTGCCCTTCAAAAAAATTTGAAAATTTTGTTTTTCATTTTACAGCTTTGCGGTGCGAGATACGAAAAACAGCTATAGAGGTAAAATTGTTTAGGCCCGGGGTCTACTTGCGATGCCGGTGGAAAATTAAAAATCCTTTCGTAAATAAGGACGCTATGGCCGTTTGAAAAATTTTCTAAATTTTGACCTTAAAGTCGTTGTGGCGCGACGAATATGATACAATTTTTAATTTTAAAAACGGTATTGGGTGGAATTTTTCGAGCGCGAATTTTTAGAAATGTATACTTTTTTTCGTGCGGCGTCAATTAAGGTGGCAAATTGCAAAAACGCAAATTTTGAAAAATTTCGATTTGAAATCGGACCGCTTTATACCGGGTGTTGAATGAGTTAGCCGTTCATAGGATATTTACATGTAAAAACTTATTTATGCAAATTCCTGCTTCCCTAATTATTTTAGAAAAAAAATGAAAGACACGAAAATCATGCAGAAAAATAAATTACAAATGATAAAAGAATTATTTTCATCTAGCTTTTACTTAAAGTGGCAAAAAATGCTTTTGAAATTGTTCAAATTTTCATTTATCAGACTAGCCATGAAATAAATTCAATTTAATTTATTTATTACATACATTATTAATAATAAACAATTACAAACATTAAGAAATAATTAAATTTACAGCAAATGTTCAAACAGGTTTCCATATTCAGCTAAACAAAAACCAAGTCTATCATAAAAGTTACATCGTACATTCGCAAGTTGTCTTTCGGTAATATTGCCACACTCCTCCACAATTTTATTTTTTAATGAATCAATACTTTGGTATCGTTCACCATAAATTTTAGATTTTAAATGACCCCACAAAAAAAAGTCATTTGGAGCCAAGTCTGGTGACCGAGCTGGCCAGTTTATTGGTCCATTGCGTCCTATCCAAGAATTGGGATAACATTCATTTAAATAAATGGTTACATCTCTAGTATAATGTGCCGGACATCCGTCTTGTTGATAGTAGATTACGTTATTTTCTCCTGCCACAATATCAATTGCCGGTCCAATTTCGTTTTGTAACATTTCTAGATATTTTAGTCCATTCAAATTTCCATCAATAAAAAATGGTCCGATGATGTTTGCTCCTAATATCCCTGCCCAAACATTTACAGTTTGGCGATACTGTGAACGATTGTTGATCATTAAATGAGGATTTTCGGTGGACCAAAACCGATAATTTTGAACATTTGGTTCCCCGTTAATACTAAACGGTCTAGGACGTTTCGCCGTCGCCGTTTCGCCGTCGCCGTTTCGCCGTCGCCGTTTCGCCGTCGCCGTTTCGCCGTCGCCCGTTTCGCCGTCGCCGTTTCGCCGTCGCCCATTTCGCCGTCGTTAATTAAAAAATATAAATCAAAAGTTACAATTAAAATTTTATTATAAAATTTTATAATAAAATTAATAGTTTTAGAAGAAGAACAAAATGTAACCTAACCTATGGGAATTTTTTTTGGGATTTCAAACCCACTCACAATATGAGGCTGTTTCATTTATATACTAAAAATTTATTACCAACTTAAAATGTTGCGATAATCCAAAAAATTTCAAATGGAGTGAAATTTTTTCTCTCCGATTTGAATTTTTCTTTGAAATTCGGATAGATGGGGGTGTGATTAGTAGATATTAGTAATAAATATAATCAAAAAATGGAAAATAACTCGTGTATTGCCAAAAAAGTGAAAAAATTACATTTTTTTTGCCTTCCAATTTTAGGGGTGTGCATTCGAAAAGGAGGGTAATCCATCGTCAAATCCTACCCTTACGGGGCGCCGCTGCGCTCCGCTGCGCTCCGCTGCGCTCCGCTCCGCTCTGCAACCCTCCAGGGCGGATTTGACTCTGGTTACTAAGCTAAACATACTTGAAGCGCGACAGATCAAGAAAACCGGGATAAATGCAACCGGGATGTGAGAGAACCTCGAAATAGCATTAAAAAGTGTAGTTGCGGTATGGGGCAGTAAACTATTACGTTTCCAATTTTAGGGGTGTGCATTCGAAAAGGAGGGTAATCCATCGTCAAATCCTACCCTTACGGGGCGCCGCTGCGCTCTGCACCCCTCCAGGGCGGATTTGACTCTGGTTACTAGGCTAAACATACTTGAAGCGCGACAGATCAAGAAAACCGGGATAAATGCAACCGGGATGTGAGAGAACCTCGAAATAGCATTAAAAAGTGTAGTTGCGGTATGGGGCAGTAAACTATTACGTTTCCAATTTTAGGGGTTTTTGATTTATATTTTTTAATTAACGACGGCGAAATGGGCGACGGCGAAACGGCGACGGCGAAACGGGCGACGGCGAAACGGCGACGGCGAAACGGCGACGGCGAAGCGTCCCATTCCGTGTCTCATCGGTAAAACAAATATTTTTAATAAAATTTCTATCCAAATTGGCCTTTTCGATAATGCTTTCACAGAAAATCATTCTTTTGTACATATCCTCTTCAAAAATTTCTTGATGGTTTTGGAACTTATAAGATATAAATTTATGTTTTTTTATAATTTTGAACGCCGTAGTGTGATGAATATTTAACTCCGCACCAATTGTTCTTGTACTGATACAAGGATTATTCACTACGGCAGCAATTACATTTGTTTCGATATCGGTACCTGGAGCTTCACCAATATTGATTTCTTCTAAATTTATTCTTTTATTTCTGCAGGTCTTGCATGACGGCTTAAATACAGATCCATATTGATTTTGATTATCAATTACATTTTTAATTGTCGAATAAGTAGGGATTGGTCTTTCTGGGTATAAACCAGCAAAGAGATCTCGTACCATACGTATACTGTTTCCAGAGTAATATAGTTTTAAAAATTGATTTTTTTCACTAATTGTGTACTTTGCTTCCATTTTATGAAATTAAAATTTAATAAAGTGCAAAACTGTAAACAAAGTGCAATTGTTTTTTAATACTTATCAAAAATAATTACCTTGGAAACTTTCATGGCTAGTCTGATAAATGAAAATTTGAACAAAATTTCAAAAGCGTTTTTTGCCACTTTGAGTAAAAGCTATCGTAGATGAAAATAATTCTTTTATCATTTGTAGTTTATTTTTCTGCATGATTTTTGTGTCTTTCATTTTTTTTCTAAAATAATTAGGGAAGCAGGAATTTGCATAAATAAGTTTTTACATGTAAATATCCTATGAACGGCTAACTCATTCAACACCCTGTATATAAATATTTGCGCGAAATTTTAAACGAAACGAGTTGGTTTTACGAAAAATTTTATTGAACACTTTCCGTTTTATTTGGCGAATTTAAGCGGTACGTGAAAAAAAATTCAATTTTCCACAATTTTTTTCAACGTCCCCACATAATGTGCCGAAAGAATTGTTGGTTTAATGTTAAATTTTTAACGGGAATGCTTTATACTTACAACAAAGTATTGGGATAATTTTTGAAAATTTTACATCGCATCCCGCAATACTTTTTAGCCGTCGAGTTTGTGATTTTGTACAGTTTTGGAAGAGCTTTCTACATTTTGCAAAATTTTTGCACAAAGAAAATTAATTTTTCCAAATTTTTTACATCGGTTATCTACGAAAATGCTCACTGAAGACGCTTATTCCGTTAAAATAGCAATTTTCGAAAATAAAAACTTCCGATTTAGTTTCCAAGAGTTAAAGATCCCGGTGGGGTGTATGGATCATCTACAGGGATGTTTTAGCTGTTGTAGGTAATGGGGTAAACCTCCAATTGGGGAAAGGGGCCAAGCCCCCTGGCGAGGCGCGAAACGCCAAGTTTACATGTAACGTCAGTTAACGTGATAAATTGCAAAAAAATGAAAATTTGTAGAAATTAAATTCGAGATCGAGTTGATTATGCATATAAATATTGACTAAAAACAATGAAATCTCCGCAAAAAGTTAAATCTGCCACAAAGAGGTGGATCTGCCGCGAAGAGGTGGATCTGCCGTTAGGTTAGTGTTAGTTTTTGATATTTCTTTAGAAAACATATTAAAAACAAACAAATCTCCGCGTAAAGTTAAATTTGCCGCAAGGAGGTAGATCTGCCGCGAAGAGGTGGATCTGCCGCGAAGAGGTGGATCTGCCGCGAAGAGGTGGATCTGCCGTTAGGTTAGTGTTAGTTTTTGATATTTCTTTAGAAAACCAATTAAAAACAAACAAATCTCCGCGTAAAGTTAAATCTGCCGCAAAGAGGTGGATCTACCGCTCCCTCGAACTTTTTTCCAAGTTAAACGCAAAAAGTGAGAATGGACTCAAAAATAATAATAATTACCCCAAAAAGCTAGATCCATTACGATTGTGTTCAGTTGTCAATAATTATAAAATCGTAAACCTCAAAGTTACTATTTCATGATTATAAAAATAAATAACAAATATTTAAATTTAAAAATTAAGATTGTGTTCAGTTGTCAGTGTGTTCATTTGTCCGTGTGTTCAGTTGTCGGTGGGGTCAGTTGTCATGTGTTCGGATGTCGTGCGTTCACTTGTCGTGCGTTCACTTGTCATGTGGTCACCTGTCATAGAATCCATCATATTACCCAATTTGATTGACGTGGTTCATCACGAATTTAAGCATTTAATCGGTTTTCATCAAAGCCGTATGGTCACCCTGAACGTGGGAAATCATTCATATCAAAATGCCCCTTTTTGAAACGAGAAAACCATTTTCGTGCAGTATTTTCCACGATAGCGTTCTCTCCGCAAACGGCACAAATGGTTCCAGCAGCCTCCGATGCGATATATAACTTATTAATGTTAAAATAGCTGATTTTTGACTATTGAGAATTAATATTAAATTAAACTTTAAAAATTAACTAACAAATCAAAATTATTTTTTTAACATGAAATAATAACCTTGTTCCGTGATTGGTTCAAATTCATGGGCGTATGAAGATTCCCAGGTTCAAACTATACTAAAATATGTTTTGCATTTTAAAGCTTAAAAAAAATATTTTTTTAAATATTAACTTGAATTTTTCCACGTTTTCCTATGTAAATCTTACTTGTCGCTCGAGGCATCTCTTTTCGTAGACCATATAAATATTTCCAGACTACTGTAAAGTTCGGAAACAATTTAAAAAACTGCAGGGCCAGTTAGTGCCAGACCCTATCATTATAAAATAAGAGAATATCTTAAAATGTTGCTCACGCAAATAATTATTCTGTAAAAAACAATCAAAAATAACTTTATGAATATTTTTTTATAACTTAACAATAGGGTTGTTAGATGATGCAATTTTAAATTATTTTGAAAAAAAGAAAATGTTTTTCATACAACTCGATTGTATGAATTCTCGTGAAATGCAAAGTGCCTGAAACGCTTTATTTGATTCTGCTATGAGGACCATTAAGACGACGATGTCGGAGTAATATTATATTACATGAATTAGTATATATTATAAGCTTTCATAATAATTATATCAAATACTACTGAATATAATTAGTAAATAGTTCGGATGTAAACATGTCCATTTTCATTACTGTTTCAATATATAATTTGTCTAGTCTATGACGGACTCGCCACAGGAAACGAGAAGAAGATGTAAAATCCAGCATAGGACAGTGTTTCCAAGGCCGCTATTGGATTTTTGTAATTTCAATTTTATTCAGCTTCCCAGAGTAACAAACAATTTGGTTCTATACAGAAATTCAGACGTTGTCGTTACGATAGCGACGGTAAATTTCTCTCACCCGGCTTTTCTTTTTTAGCCAACAAGGTCCAATCCATATGCTGAGCTTCTGCAGCATGCTTTCTATTTTGCTCTATGACTAGAAAATTTTTGAAAGCAATTTTAAACAAATGAATGCTGTACGCCATAATCAAATTTGAGTTATACATCGACCTTAATACTTCCTCTAATTTTTATTGTAGGGAGAATATTATCTGGTCTAGCAAAAAGCAGCGAGGCGCGATATAGCGATAAGCAGCGACGTAGTACAAGGTAAACACCCGTCGCATATAGTCCATTTGTTTTACTCAGTTTGAGGAATGCGAAACTAAATTGATGACTTCGTAAATTGTTAAAATTTAAATAAAGTAAATCTTATTTGTCGTTCGGGTCGCTCAACTTTTATAGCGGTTCATAATTGGATGGGTGACCGCTTTGAGAATACGGCTTGGGCTAATTGATCCTCACCTTGCACCTTCCTTCTTTCTCTTATTATATTTATGGCCTGTTTCGTAACTTCTTCTTCAGGTGCCTATCCGTTAACGGATGTTGGCGACCTCTCTCCTATGTATGTGTTGTGCATTTGTAGTACTATCACACACATAGGGGACCTACTTGTTTAACGCGGGCTCCGAACCGCGGGAAGTGTATTATACACTTCATCTCCAGAGAGGCTATTCTTGGCATATTACACCTCGGTGGTTTGCCATTGCCTTCCGAGGGGAGACGGTCAGAATAAAGTTTTTACTGAGCCCGGAGTCGAACCGGGCATTCAGCTTTAGCAGCAATGCACTTAACCGCTTAAGCTGATTACCGTCTCTTTCGTAACTAATTTATTAAATTAGTTCGATGGGCATTTGGTTTTTACACCTTCCATAACTTGCTAGGCTGGCCTTTGATCTGCCTGTAGCTTATTTTTAATGTAAATCATAAACACCCAGTTTGACCAAAGGCTTTACTTGCTCCCCGAAACACGGAGACGGTCAAGAAATATTAGACCGTATCTGGAGTCGAATCTAGAAACCTTCCTTTAGCAGTTAATCTCGCCAACATTCAATCCATGATCGTCGAATCACTTCTATTAATTTATAATAGTAACAATTTTAAAAGCTATTACCTGAAAACTTTTGAATATTTGAGAATAGAATTCTGAGTATTTGTAATTTTCTGATTACAATAAAAAATTGTTACGTGTAACAGGTCAGTTTTAATTGCAAACGACTAGAAATAGTTCCATAAAAGTTCGTGTTTTTCATCTAATAAATTAAATGTCTGTAGATCGTCCATATATTCAAATAGTCAGGACGAGGCTGCCGAGACCTAGCGAAATGCATTTTGTATCGCCAAATAAAGCATTTTAAAAGACGTGGTTAATTAACTAGAAAGTCATACAACAACCTCCAAAAATGCAGATATTGCAACTATAACAGAGCAATTCGTTTTTTGAAAATAGTTTGACGCTTGAGTGTTTAAACACACAAACACAAAAAAATGTGTGAACAATAGAAAAAAACTTGAGTTAGTTCAAAATTTATTTTCAATTCTCGAAGTGTTTTCATAACGTTATATCGTCTTTCGTACTTTAAATTCGCCGAAGTGACGAGAAATTGATTACAGAGCCTTACAGACGTGCGAAGAATACACATTCAAAATTTATACAAGCTAATTTTAACACGAAAACCTCAAGTTTCTAACTTGGAAATTGAAACTAAAAAACATTTCCTTCAATTTTAACCACATTTTGATATTAATAGTTAATTTTGTTTCAGTTTAAAATGGAAACAGACTGACACATAATTTCACACACTTATCATGGCCAACACGGCGCATTTGATGCGCCAACAGAGTTCACGTGATCTTAATCCTCAACGATCACTTGACCGTTTAGAATTAAAAGAACTGAAAGGACGTCTGGTAGTAGAAAATGGAGGGTCGGGAACTTACGGTGCAACTAATTTGGCTTTTGAAGACACAAGTCCCAACACTAAAATTAAATCTTCATGCAGTAGCAAAAGAGGCTCTCAAGATGGTAAACCAATTTTCAAACCCGAATGTGGAGAAGAAGAGCGTGAATCGTGGGATAGCAAATTAACGTTTCTTCTTGCCACTATAGGATACGCAGTTGGTTTAGGGAATGTTTGGAGGTTCCCTTATTTAGCACAAAAAAATGGAGGAGGGGCTTTTCTCATACCATATTTTGTTATGTTGGCGATTGAAGGCATTCCAATTTTTTATTTGGAACTAGCTATTGGACAAAGGTTACGAAAAGGGGCAATTGGAGTTTGGAATCAAGTATCACCATATCTTGCAGGTAACTAGATTAAAAAAGTTGTTGCTGTTGTTATTAATGAAGGACCTTATTTTAGGAATCGGAATCAGCAGTGCAGTGGTATCTTTTAATGTAGCTCTATATTATAACACGATAATAGCATGGTGTTTATTTTATTTTGCGCAAAGTTTTCAATCTGAACTGCCGTGGTCTGAATGTCCAAAAGTTTATTTTCCAAACGGCTCGTATACAAACGATGCAGAATGTACTGTAAGTATTGCAAATTATCGTTTATACAGATTTATGACCGAAACTTTTCAGGTTAGCAGTCCCACTCAATATTTTTGGTATCGCACAACTTTAATGATTTCCGAAGACATTAACCATCCAGATACGTTCAATTGGAAAATAGCAATAGCTTTAATTATAGCATGGATTCTTGTATATTTATGTATGATAAAAGGAATTGCATCATCAGGAAAAGTCGTATACGTAACTGCAACTTTTCCATACATCGTATTAATAATATTTTTCTTTCGTGGAGCGACGTTAACTGGGGCTAGCGATGGTGTTAAACATTTATTTACTCCGAGATGGCATATAATTCTCGATCCTGTGGTTTGGTTAGAAGCAGGAACGCAAATATTTTTTTCGTTGGGTTTAGCATTTGGTGGTTTGATCGCATTTTCATCTTACAATCCAGTAAATAACAATTGTTATCGAGACGCACTGATGGTTTCTTTTACAAACTGTTTTACCTCTATGTTTGCTGGTATTGTAGTATTTTCTGTAATTGGATTTAAAGCTACTATGGTGCATCAAAAGTGTCTTAGCGATAGAAATATTACACTCTACGAACTATTTGGAAATAATTACAGTATTTCAGCACTTCCATCCCCTAATACTATGATTACTTATAGTCTACCAAACGGAACTTCCAAGAATGTTTTAATGCCTTCACTTCCTGATTGTAATCTTGAAAAAGAACTGGATAATGTAAGTTATATCATTTTTATTTAATTTCTTTTGCTAATAAAATATTCTTATTTTTAGTCGGCCTCTGGAACGGGTTTGGCTTTTATAATATTTACCGAAGCTATAAATCAATTTCCCGGAGCACAGTTTTGGTCTGTGCTGTTCTTTTTGATGCTTTTTACTTTGGGAATCGATTCACAATTTGGGACTTTAGAAGGTGTTGCCACGTCTATAGTCGATATGAAATTGTTTCCTAATTTAAGGAAAGAATACCTTACGGGAGCCTTATGCTTATCTTGTTGCCTTATTTCAATGGCTTTTGCGCACGGTGCTGGAAGTTATGTTTTTGTATTATTTGATAATTTTAGTGGAAATTTTCCATTGTTGATTATTGCACTATGTGAATGTATTGCAGTATCTTACTTTTACGGGTTAAAACGGTAAGCCTTTATGAAAATTTTGATATATCCGGTTTTATTCTTGCGTTCAGTTTTGCAGATGATATCGAAATGATGACAGGTTCACGTCCAGGCCTCTATTGGCTTATTTGTTGGAAATACCTTTCGCCTTTAGCAATGATATCAATTTTAGTTGCAAGTTGTTTGGAAATTTATGTTAAAGGTTCTGGTTATGATGCTTGGAATTCTACAAAAGGTATTACGGAAAGACACGAGTGGCCTCCTTGGGCCATACTTTTAAGCGTTGTATTGGTATTGCTTTGTATTTTATGGATTCCAGTAACGGCGATTTGTAGGTAAGAAATTTAAATTTTAAAGTTTTGGAATTATTTTGCGAGTCGTATTTTTTTCAGAAAATTTGGAATTTTAATCATCGATGATAACGAAAAAGCATGGTTTCCTGCTGAAGATTTGAAAGAATTTCATGGAATAATGCCTCACGAAGTGACTACCGCTGAAAATTTACTGTTTTGTATCAGAAATGATGGCACTGAAGGCATGTGCTGGCCTACGAGTTATTTGGGAGATTATGAAGAAGATCCTTAATTCATTTTGTAAAAATTGTGGTAAAAATTTTGACATACATGCCGCTGTAATTTATCATCATTCGGAGATATTATTATATTTAACGCTTAATTAATGCATTCTTCTAAAAAAATCAATTTTATATTATAACTTATATACTATAAAATTATGAACGGCATGGAGCCTAAATGAGAATCGTAGAAATAAAATCACAGAACTGAGTCGTACTTGCGAGTACCTTAGAAATTATTATAGTTGGTACAAATTAATATTTTACAATTAAATTTGTTTAATTTTGTTATGAAGTTTCTCGACAATAAGACTGCCATATATTGGTTATATGGTGATGTAGTCCATAGTCCGGGCCCTAACACTTGAAATTAACTAGAGATTTCAAATTTGACAATAAGGTACATAGTACCGTAACAAATAGGCTCTCAATAGGCATTAAAACAAAATAACAACAGAAATACAGAAAAATCTTAACAACCGCTAAAATATTTTAATTTTAACTGGATGTGAAAAACCTAACAAGACTTTTTAAGATATTTATTTACCATTTAAGACAAAGCACGACTAAAAGTATCTTTTAAAAGAGATAAAAAAAGGGAGAAAACTCGTGAAAATTTTGAAAAATGAAAATGTTCATTGTTAATGGGAATTTTTGGTTGCACCTAACCAGAAGATAAACAAAAAATTGTGAAATTGATTGGAAAAAATTTATGAATAAAAGGTCTTTAAAGGTTATAATATATCTTTTAAATTGTTTAACTTAGAAGCCAATTGAATACAGTGTATTCATAGCGTCACATAACGCCAGTGTCGTTCAAAGATAAACCCTTGTAATGTTTAACTTACAGTTAAAATTAAAATATTTATCGTTTAAGTTTTTGTTAAAATGAAATAGGTACGTAAAATTTCCAACAAAAATATAGGTAACTTCATATTTTTCAAATAGGGATCTTCATGAAAACTTAACGTCTAGACTTTTGCTGTAAATTTATAATTTATTCATTTTAATTAACATTAGACAATCAAAACAAACTCTAAGTTAGAAATTTATCTAAATTAAGAACTTGAAAAACTTTTTCATATCAATGCTTCTACAAAAATAGCCATTGCGATCTTGTGAAGTAATTTTAATCTACAATCAAGTATAAAGTATAAAATAAATTTTAACTGGCGGTTGACATTTTATTACTTTTGCAACCTTAAGTTGATGCATTTATTAGTTTTATATGCCACTAATAAGGAAATTGGCTGGGTTCGTGCGACACACCCTATATATGTCCATTTTGGGATTCGTACTCAACCAGCGGACATAGTAAACCACTGCCGTGAGTGTTCCTTTTTGATTATAATCCTAGTTATTATTCTATTGGGTAGATACTTTTTACTTTAAAAAAAAATTTGCTATATACTTTATTCCCTATAAATGCAGAAATATACTTTATACATAGTGTATAACGAGTACCACAGGACCCTAAGTAACAAAATCGTCAGAAAGTCAGTAATAAAGGTACAATAATATCTTTTAGTGTATCAATCAGCCAAAATAATAATTAAGCGTTAAATGAAATAAATAATTTATTACATAATTCAAAATATACAAAAAATGTTTTATAAAAAGTTTTAAAGTTTTCATAGATTTCATATTTTATGCGTATGAACTATAAAGATCAACTTATATTTTTTACAGTTTAGAAACGCCAAAAAAATTGGACAATAATAAATAATTTTATAAACAAAATTAGGTTAAATTGTAAAAATAATCTGCCAATAAAATAATGTTAAAGCTTATGAAATATATCACATCGATTATTATAAAATTATTGATTGTGATAACAAGCACACAATGTGCTTTCATTGTTATTAACAGAGACAGGCTCGTTGTTTTAGATTTTTATTGTGTTACTTGTTAAAATTTTAAATATTGAAACAGGATCGGATCGAGAATCGATCCGAACGAGAAGTAGGATAAGTTGCAAGTTGTATAAAACACCAAAAGAATTTTTTGTTATCCTTAGCTGCTTAGAACATATCTGAAAATCCGACATATCTTTTTTTAACTAATTTTTTATCTTTCACGAAATAAAGAAATTAACGCCATTAGAGTCTGTCCTAAATTCTAGTCAATTTAATTACTCAAGTGGGACAATAAATAAATATGTATGTGTCGTTAGATTTTAGCAATTAAATATAGATGATTAGTTACAGTGTAATATGATTATTCGTAATGATCATTAATTTGTGCATTAAGAAAAATTTATGACAATAACCTATTATACCTACTTAATAATATTAGGAACTTACATCTAGTTTTCATTTAATAGTTTTTAAGTAGATACGTATACATTGAAAAAAGTACAACCAAAAAACTGTATTAAGAGCGAGCAGTTTGTTAGCAGTACAAAATTCTTTTTTCCTAAACAGGCAGTCACTGGTTTTGCATTGTATTTGATAAACTCAGTAATGGTCGGGTCTTGATGAATGATGACCAATGTCGATCGGTACAATGATTTAGTTAAATTTTTTTCGGTGTATACACTTTAAGTTATCTATACAAATCTTTGTGATAATTAAGTAGCACAATGAAGCTATAGTTACTATAGCTGCTATAGCTAAAAAATAGTTATATTATAAATCGGGTGTTTCTCGACAGAATTATTTTAATTACAAATATCGCTGATAAGGGTTTTGTCTTTGATTAAAATTAAATTATTTTTTAAATTGAATTACCAGCTATTAACACGCCTGCACCATAACACGCATATGCGCGATTGCAACATACGAATTTTCCTGCTTTAGCCCGAAGTTAAAAGCCCTAAAATCCCAAGTTTTAGCTTATGAGTGAACAACAAGAAGCTAACAGTAGCTATAGATATAATTATGTACCTTTGAAATATTCTGTTGTTGAACAACCTGAAACTCTGCAGAAATAAAATAAGTGCATTAATACAATACAATACAGTTTAGTGTATAAAACAATAAGCCAAGTTGAAGAATTATTTTAGAAAATTAACATATTCTTAGGTAACATGTGCACTTATTTTTTTCTTTAATAATTCTACCTACAAGATTAGTAATAGGGCTTTAGCGCATTTAAAGAAAGGTATAAAGTGTATATTAAAGACAATAATATTTTAAGTTGTTCTTATTGTTGTTCTTGTTAATATGTAACATTGTTGTATAATATAATGTAAATATAAAACTGTTAATATGTGGAAATAGATGTTAAACTGACTTCGTAATTTTAATCATCTATAAATTCAGTGCTGGACGAATCTAAGGATTTCTCTTGTTTTGGTCTTTCAATTTTTTTAGATGACGCATCCTCTGGTGCGTCGAGATCGGCAATTCTTCTTAGGATGTTTTCCTCACGAACAATTTGCTGCTTGTACTAAAAACGAAGAGAAACCATAAAAGCGTGTCGCAAATGAATAAAGAGAAAACAAAACGACATAGATCCAACAGCTACCCTTCTGTGAAGCAATATATCAAACGAGGAAGAACAGAAGCGCAAAGCGAAACTGAAGTCTTTGAGGTGAATCCTGAAGAACTAAGAATTTTCCAGAGAAGTAAGAAGACTCTTAAGACCCCAACAAAAAAACCTCTTGTAATAACAACTCTATCAGAGAATACGACTGAGATGGATGAAATGAAAGCACTGATATCGAATCTAACAGGAGTCGTTAACGAGGGCTTTCGAAAAGTGAAACAAATTAAAGCGAACTGGGCAGTCGAGTTGCAGATGGTGAAACAAGAGCTCGAAAAAACGCAAAAAAAACAAATAAGCTCGAAGATAAAGTGATGCTGCTTGAAAATAAATTGGAAAAGTATGAGAAAGAGAAGAAGACAAATAACATACTAATTAAAAATATGCCTGTGACCGGTATTGTAACTAAGCGAAAAGTCGTGGACTTTCTAGAAAAAGAGATGCAGATCCAGGTAGAACGTGGTCGAAGTATTTAGAATAAGTGGGACACCTGTCAAAGACTGTACATATTGCGGTGACTTTAATTGTTTACGTTAGCCGCACACTTTTTAAGTTGCAAGTAAATTGACTATGAAAATTATTGATTTTTCTCGTGCTAGCTCTCTTTTTATATCTTTAATAAGCATGAGTAACCCTTACCTCTGGAGTCGGTTCTTTTATCTTTAACTTTTTCTGAAATAAAAGGTTTTGTGGGAATGTAAAAATTCCCCAATGATCTTCTTCTTCAAGTGCCATATCCGGTCTCCCGGACGTTGGCAACCTCTCTCCTATGTATGTGTTGTGCGTTTGAAGTATTATCACACACATAGGGAACCTCCCCAATGATACGCATATGAAATTGGTAATTGAATCAAATTTATTAAACATTAAACAAATCAAAAACGCAAACTTATACTACTAATGAAATCAATATTAACAATAAACATCCTTAAAATTACGCGCGACTCAAAGTTTTATTTTTCTTTACGTGGCGTTATGTTTTTTAAATCGTACACTCCCGCCGCAAAATAGTTATTAAAGTTTGGCTTACCGACCACAGATGCTGTTGTTGTCTGTCTTAAATCTTCTGTGTTCATCAAGTGACCCACGCTTGGTAATAATTCCAGATTTTTCTTATCAATCGCCTTTTGAAATTTGTGTTGGTGCTCCAATAACCATTTACTGCAATTCTCGTTTTAATTCACTTACAATTACTTCACTAAGTATCGAAGGTAAGTATCTTTAATTTTTATTTACTCTAACCTTACTAATGATCTGTGCAAATTTTGCAAATTAATTGTATACTTTTCTTTTTAGTTCTACACACATTTATGTTGGATTTGTAATCCAGTTAATACATTTTTCTACGGAGACGAAACCTACACGTCCGTCCCGTCGTCGCACTTATGTGAGAAGCCTTGTTTATTTTTCCCGTTTCCAGGGGTTTGACGATTTTTCATTTTTCTATCCCACTTGGATAATTTCATTATCAACGTAAGTTTACCGCACCTTTGATAATTCTTATCATCTTTTAAATGTCATGAAATTATTTCCACCTTTGATTTCAGCGATCAAACTTTGCATTTATCGTTGCCGTACCGACTTGCCGCCGATTGTCCACTCGCAACACGTTGAAGCCTCGGATGACTTTTAGTCGCATTTTGTCGTCACACCGATTTAACAACAACCACGTAAACTTACAGTTTCTTTACCGCACTTACTTAAATTATCCTAATTATACAAATTTAAATTACTAATCTCTAACATTAAACAACTTTTCTGGAAATGTATTAATTTGTGAAATTGATCATTTTTGTCATGTCATTGGTGAACCTTTCCATTTCTCACCTGTGTTTTAAATTACACGACTTCCTTTGAGTCTTTTAATATACCTACAGAAACCTTCTCCGTTGCAAAGGAGTTCTCATGCAATTATTGATGAATTAAGTGCTTATTTAATACGGAACAGATATCAACAGTTAGAAATGACCCAAGCGGAAGAAATTGAAAGGATAAAAAAAACAAAAATAAACTAAAAATAATAAGAATTTCAACGTATAATGTAAGAACGATGAATACGCTGAGAAAAATGAACGAAGTCATAATAGAGATAAGAAGATATGGAACCGTCCTGACAGCGCTGCAAGAAGTGAGATGGCGAGGTGTTGGAGAAGTACAAGAAAAATACTTTGCATTGCTGTATTCTGGGGAAGAAATACAAACCAAAAATGGTGTAGTTTCGTTGTAAGGCAAGGTATGAAAGAAAATTTGATGGAGTTTGTAGGATTCGGAGGAAGAATGGCTTATGTAAGAATAAAAGGTGAAAAACGATATCTGTCAATTATTAATGTATACGCTCCAACAGAAGACGAAGAAAAAGAACAACTTCACTCTAGTGAAGATGAAATAATAATTTTGGGTGACTTTAATGCGCAGGCAGGAAAGGAGAATTACCTGAGAGGCATAGCAGGAAAACACACGCTTCACGATGTAACTAACGTGAATAGAGCAAAATTATATAACCTGGCAGCAGCTTGCAACATGAGAATAGCTAGCACAGATTTTAGACACCAACGATTACACAAAAAATATGGATAAAACCAGGTAGCAATATTGGAAACTAATTGATCATATACTGGTATCAAAAAGAAATCCTTCAAAGTGTGTGATGTGAGATTATATAGAGGACAAAGTGTCGATACAGATCATAATATGGTTGTAATGAAAGTTAATCAAGAAATCACCATCAACGTCAGAAAAACATCAGCACCCATACGAAACAAAAGGTCAACAACAACAAAAATATGCACAGACAATAAGAAATGACTTATTATTGAAACACATAGATGAAGATGTGAACAAAGAGTGGAAAAACATAAAAATTATCATGACAACAGCAGCAGATAAGGTTTTGCGACTAATAAAAGTACGAAAATCAAATCATTGGTATAATACAGAATGTGAAACAATGGTGAACGCTAAAAGAGAATTCAAACATTAGAAGCTGAATCGAAGTATAAAGAAAATGGAAGATATAGAAGAAAACCGCACTAAACCCAGAGAATTTTATAAAAGATTACGAGAACAGAACCCAAAAGTAACAATTGCACCCAGAGGTATTAAAGACATGAATGGCATTATGAGATATGAAGAAGAAGAAATAAAAATAATATGGAAAGAATACTTTCAGAAATTGTTAAATGAAGACGCAGAGATGCAGCATAACCCTGAAAAACCCAACGAACATGAGAGCAAGGAGATTGCTCAGAGACAGAACATGTCCTCAGAACCCAAGAGACCAAAGCAATCCACATCATAATGAAATGGGCACCGGATGTCGGAAGGTCGAGAGGAAGACACAGAACAAGATGGAAAGTCGAGGTGGTGAACGACTTGAGAGAGATGCAAGTGATGGACTGGCGACAGAGGACACGGGACCGAAGAAAATGGAGGAGGGCGGTGGAAGATGCTAAGATACATTGCAGACTCTAAAAGTGTAGGTTTAATGATGAGACAACAGATGGAGTATTGAGAGAATTTGCAACTACGGGGTCTAGCCCACCCCAATAAATGGACTTGTAAACGTCACATGACGCGGTAATATTTCCAATGGAATAAGAGAGCCTTATTATTATTATTATTATTATTACTAAAATTAGAACGAAGGATATTCTGCATTTGAAAAAGTAAAAACTCACGATATCTTCAATTAAGCAACTGTGAGGGCAAGTATTATCTCTTCTTCTGGACCTAATTTCTTCCCTGGGATTGAATAACCTCCTCAAGTGACGCTCCTCTGGATCCGGAGGCCCCCAACGTTCCTCAGGTTGCATAATGCTCACTAATTTCTATAACTCATAGTTAATTAATACCACTAGGTTCTTCTAAAAATGGTGAAATATTTACGTGCATTTTTAGAAAATGAAATAATTCGTAAATCGTAAGAATTGGTATCGGACAAATTAAAATCAGATACACTAATGCCTGAAAAAAGGTATGTACGACAAAATTAGATTGCCCTACTCCACTACCAAAAGATCGATGAATATAACACAACTGAAATAAAATACATTTTAAAATCTGCTCAACTATTTCAATGTTTTGTGCTTACCCCCATCAGTAATGGATTTATGTACCACATAATTTTCCAAAATCTTGGAGGTTGCGAACCTCTTAGAAAGTGTATGTCGTCACTTATTCTTTGCACACCATAAATCCAAAAAGTAATTAAGGACATGATAAAAATTAATAGTGTTTCTACCTGAACTATAACCGAATGATATATTTCTATAACTCCCGGAAAGGCTTCCTGAAATAAACATTTATAATCATACCTCGAAGTTTATAGATTAATATTACTTTTGAAGAAAACATGAAGCCATATGTAATACATAGAATACAAAGAGTAGCTAATAGGTAATATCTGTACAAAATAATTTTGGGATTCACATCTATTATAGCTCTCTCGACTGTATCGATTTGAGATATTAAATTGTTCAACGTTATTAAACAGCAACTTAGAAAATATATCGCGTTCCATAGCTGAGGAACACCTTTAAATTAACAATTAGTCCATCGTTGAATTGATGTAACATAGATTACCTAATAGCGCTAATCCTTCAGGCATTATGATTAAACTAGGAGCCATTCCATTTTTCCATATGAATTTTACATCATCTGGACCAATTTTAGTAGCGCTCATTATTATCCCAAAAACGGAATGTACAGTTAGTAACCCTGCAAATCCAACTAAGAAGTTCAGCAGTACCGTGAAAATTGCTAATAAATCTGAAGGAGTGTCTGGTGTCATAAAAGTTCCGTACATGATGTGACATACTCTCGCCAAACTCAAACTTTGAATAACATTTATGACTGCCGTTACCCAACTCTGCAATATTTAAAATAAAATGAACTGATGTAGAATAGTAGTTCCCTTACCGTAAAACTAAAAAAGGAATCACCCCGCACGTTAGTAAATATCATTGACATTCCATTTAATCCTCCATCATGTATGCTACATACCATTAATATTATTGCAGAGAAAATAAATATCATGTAGCAATTAATTCGAATAAACTGAAATGTAATTCACATATTATTAAAAATCTAAATGATTTGTTCGGGATATTAGGTAAAATCCAGATAACTTATATCACTAATTTAAAAGTAAAAATTATTCTTTTTAGTCTAGAGGTGATTTATTAAATCACTTAAAGAGTAAAAAAATTCACTCTCTTACATAATTCTTTTTCAGATTTAGTTACATTTGTTATAGGCAAAAGTTAACTTTTCTTATCAATATGGTGTATTCCTTTTCGAGCTTAATTATAAGTAAATTATACTATTTTTTATATGTGAAACAAAATCTATCTTTATTTTATTCTTCACATTTTATTCTTATCTTTATTTCAATCTGTTGCAAAAATTCCATTTTATTAGAACAATCATACTTCGACAATGTGTTAGTAAATAATAAGATTGCTAAGTAATTAATTACTCATTGGCATAATATGGGAATATGTTCACGTGATTCTTTGTACGTTATGCATGACTTATTTACGTAATCATATTTAATGGTTTACGTGTATATTTCAAAATTATTCTAGAAATTTTACTGTATTTATGTCCATTTACAAACAGTATAAAAGTTAAATCAAAGTGAAGAAATTCAACTGAATTATCACTCAGGAGGATTTGTATAGTTTTAACTCTTCATAAGAGTGAGATTTTCAGTTTGGCGATGGAAATAATTTTAATTAAATCAAAATTGTCTAAATAAAACATTTTTATTATATTTAAACAAAATATTTTTGCTGTGTGGAATTCATAGGAATTATCAGGAAATTTTAGGAAGTGTGGAAGAATTCTTAAGAATTCTTTCTAGTCCAGTCATTGGTATCTACTTTTATATGGCAATAACATAATATGTATAATAATATGATATTTTTTGTTTAAACCTTCTAAATTTTTAAATGGCATCGGAAAAGTACACCTAAGTTTTCCATTTCAGGCTTAGACTGACACCACAAAATTAAACTAAGTAAAATTGTGAGCAAAAGCTAAAAATAATTCTTCTAGTCTCCATAGTTTCCGTGATACAGCCTCTCGTTTTCAATTGATTTTGTTCAAAATAAAGTAGTTGACAGATTTTAATGTAGATTTTTACCTGTTGATCTGATACAAAAGTGATGCGCAGATGTATGAAACCATCCTCAATTTTCTATAAATTCCTGTATAGAACAACGTTTTAATAGGCTTAATAGGTTCTTAACTGGGAACTTTAATAAAAATTTTTGCTGAAAATTGTTAAATTTCATGTTAGAAATGTCAAAATAGTTGTTTTTGGGAATTCTACGAATAAAATGATAAACGGAAGTCATAGAGGACTTAATTCTACGTAATTTACATAATTTTCACCAAAAACTTATTTTTTGTCCCTACGGACTTATATCCAAAACTACTATGGCTAGAAAAAAAAACATTTTCTTATTTTCACGTACTTATTTAGTTACTTTAAATATTATCTTATACTTTTTGTCATGAAATGTCCCAAGAACACAAGTAAATGTTGTAAATAAGTATATTTGAGGATTAATTGACCTTTTTTGTTTCATTACAAAATTTTTAATTGGGTATAGGTCTTTTAATATTTCAATAATATCCAACGGCCCCGCGATGGTAGTTAATTTAAATGACCCAAAACGTTGGATATTATTAAAATATTTAAAGACCTATACCCAATTAAAAATTTTATAAATCATTTAAAATGCGGTAACAGGTGATCAACTTATTCGTTATTCGTATATTCTACATTTACGAAGTTTTACATAGACTTTAATCTTTTTTATTCGGGCCTTTTAGGTTTTTCACTTCAATAAAGGTGACGGCTGCCGAAAACTTCTTCGCTGTATTTGATGAAGGACCAGTTGTGATTATTTTTGTAATCAATAAAGAATGAATACTTTGACTAAACACACTCTTTATAAAAAACACTATATTTATATATTTGTAACTTGCACAACTCAAATTACGAGATCAAACTTTTAGATCCTTTTGTCAAGTCACAAGAAAAGCGTAGCGTTTTCTTAGAGGTTCCTTGACGGATGCTTGATGAATGACACTAAAGATACCGCATTTCTGGGTACTTTTATATATCGTAAAACTAATAAAATTTACAATAAAATTTTACAAATATTTCCAATTTTTTGGAATTTTTCCAAAACCGTGTCCTTTGTCTGAGATTACCATTGTCGATTTTAAAAAGAATCTTAAAAAAAGACTGATGTACATTGGAAACTATATACACTGCCCACAAGTTTATTCAGTTTAATTTAGCTTATACCTGTTTTGGACATGGGATACAAAGGCAGCGGCCAATTCATTACTTTGAAATTGTCGAAAACTTAGTAGGGGCTCTTTCATGATGAAAAACTAAAGTTTTAAATGAAAAATCGCATTAACGAGTTATTTCCACACATTCCTTTCACGACGTTAAATTTTATTATATTTCTTGTTGTTTCTCATTTTATGTTGATTCTGAAGAAATTCCCTTCACATTTAATGTTTATTTTTACGATAGATATCGGAAATTGTCGGAAATTGCATCGAATATTAACAATCTGTGGATAAATTAAGTTGAAAGTAAAAGAGAAAGAAGAGGATGGACCCATTTCAAAAAATAGATCGTGAAGACTTTGCAGAGAAGCAACAATATTCCGAATGGAACGGAAAAGTTTGATCAATATGTATAATTAATTGAAAAGTATAATTGAAAAAGAACGATTCTTCAATTATTTAATTTTTACAATTCTTTAGGAATGTTAAAGAATTTATTAAGAAAATTGATAAAAGTTTTTTTTTCCGATTTTTCAATTATATAATAATTTTTACATTTTACACTTTAGGAAGTCTCTAGGGAATTCTCTAGGGAGTTTTAAAAAATTAAAGACCATAACTTCAAAAGGGTTTTAGTGCCAATAGAATTTTTTCGCCAAAAAGGTATATAAACCAAGCCTAATGATATTAAAAAAGGCTGATGTATCACAGAATAGTAGAAAAGTTGTACAAACATATCCCAGGTGGCAGTATCTGTATAAGCCAGTAACCGTTGTAGGCCAGTCATTGGGGATTTTTACCTGGAAATAAGTCCGGAAGTTTTGAAACTTTGTAGGTTTATAGGTTTGGGGATCTAGAACTAAAATTCACAAAATGCACAATCCGAGACATGCCGCCGGCGCCGCCATCTTGCCAAGATGGCGCCCAAAAACGGTTTTTTGTAAATATCTCCAAAACTATAAAATATGTTCCTAGTATATTTTCGCTAAAGTAAACCGTTAAGGCACAAATGCCCTCGCCAAATTAAAAATTTTGCGTAAGTTTTCTGTAGAGGCGAATTTCGGAAATAATATGTGTAGTAGGGGTCCCCAAATCTAATATTTTGGGACTTTATAAATATTTATAAAATCCAGTACTGGCTTTTAGTAACTTGTGCAAGTTACTGTCTCCATGTAATCACGTAAAAATTAAAAAATAAAAATAATTTGAAAACCCCCTAAAAATACCCCTAGACATATTACACCCCTAAAAAACCCCCATTCCACTTAAAAACCCTAAATCTGGGGGGAAAACCCCCAAGTTGGCAACGCTGACTGGGGTAAATAGCCAAAGTAAATAGCCAGCGCCCGTCTGGTGGGGTTTTATTGCAGGTGCGCACATCGGCAGCTGCACCTATGCTAGGAATGTGCCGGTTAGTCGGCAAGCTATAAATATAACGAGAAACCAATTGAATAGCCCGTTTTATTATAAAAGATAAATTTATACGCATATAGGTATAGTTAGGGGCAGTTTATAGAAATTAACAGAATATGTTGTCATTCAATCAGTGGCGTACCTAGACCACTTGGGGCCCGGGGCGGATTTATTTTGTAGGCCCCCCCTCACCCTCAAAAAAGGACATTTATCACTTTTTAATGTGGCTAGCCTTTTTTTTGCCTTAATCTAACCGTCTTCCATAAGCTAATGCCCTGTGCAGAGAAATAATAGATAGAATAAGGGAACAAACTCGTGCAGTCCGAGGTCATCAATTATCATTACTGTTAAAAATGTTAAACTGATAAAAAGTTTTATCGTAAGAGCCCGAATTCGAACAATTGAATCTACGACGTTCAGCACGACGCAACGCAGTTCCGAAACCGACGCTCTCTGAACGACTGAGCCACGAACGAGCTCGCTCACTTACACTTATAATATTCTGGTTGCTTCAAGGAAAATCAGAGAAATACTTCACTTTGATCTTCATTAACTTTAATTATTTCAACATATAACAAATTTTCTTTTTACAAAACAGTTACAGTATCAGTAAGTAAATAATATCGTAGAATAGGAATGCATCGAAACAATGTTTGTGTTGAAGTGAACACAATAAAAGTTGTTTTTGGAACAAATATAATAACCATTTTTTTTTCTTGAGAACATGGAATTATTTATTTTTGGGTGGGGCCCCCTTGGTAAAGGGGCCCGGGGCGGACCGCCCCCCCCCCCCGCCCCCCCCTAGGTACGCCACTGCATTCAATCAGCTCTTGAGCCTACACGGCTCACTTTAGCAAAAATATGCTAAGTACATTTCTTGTAGGAAATTACTTCCTCAACAATTTTGCTCTCAACATAAATATCGAAAAACGTACAGTTTTGGAGATAAATGAAAAAAACTATTTTTGGACGCCATCTTGACAAGATGGCGGCGCCGGCGGCAGGTCTCGGATTGTGCATTTTGTGAATTTTAGTTCTGGACATCCAAACCTACAAACCTGCAAAGTTTCAAAACTTCCGTACTTATTTCCAGGTAAGCCCTATTTTTGATCCCCAATGACTGGCCTATTGGGGCCAAAAAGGATTTAAGTGGACATATAAGTACTAATCATTATTATTGCTTTTGGCACTTAGACCCTTTTGAAGTTATGGTGTTCAATTTCAAAATTTATTTAGCAAGTTTACGATTATTTACTTGGCCCTTGACTTTGTATTGTGTTGGTACCTTTAGCAAGTATCGTAATACTTTTCAAGTGAAAAATAAAAGCAATTATTATACAATAAATATAATGTCACTGAATTATTTGTGTATATTTTAATCTGTAGTAGTTGTTAGTGTAACGGTAATTTAACTTTTTCAAATTCAAGTTAAATTTCTTCAAGAAAATTTTGGGCCAATTTTATTATCATAAAAACACTAAATTATAAGATGGGAAAGCAATTTATCTTTTTGTTGACTTTTTAAAATGACGATGGGGTAGAGGAAACAATTTATAGAGAAAAACCTTTATAGAGATTTAAAAAAATAATTTAATTTATAAAATTTGTTCGTAAATAAATGGAAATTTTGTATAGTGTTTTATTAATTATATCATTTTATAGGAAGTCCTAGGAATTCTTAACAATATTCAAGAATTCTCAGAATTCCCGAAAATTCCCTATATAATTCTTTACTTTGTGAATACTTCTGTATATTTGAGTTGGAATAAATTAGCCCTTCCTGTTTTACAGAACCAAGAATTGGTATTGGTATTGCAACTGTAGATTGCAACAATTAAGAAAACTTTGTTATCAAACGCACAACATTTTGTGCTTTTATTTATCCATTTTCATGGCTAAAATAAGACGGTTACAAAAAGTGAAACATTATATAAAAAAAATGAAACAATAACAGATAAAAATTATAGAAAAAGTGAGAAAATTACGGAAGCAATTAAAAAATTAATTTCAAAAAGGAGAAAAATATGGATAAATCATAATAATAAAATATAAATATTATGTACCATCAACCTAATGAGAAGGATATGCTTAAGAGTGCATGTATACCCCGCGAAATATAGGTTGTTTTAGTGCCGTAACATTAACATGATAAAATCAAAACTATATTACTTTTTAATATAATTTTTAAATATTTCAATTAATAAATGTTCAGACTAAGGTTTAACGAGTTTAAATTTCAATTTTAAATAGATATTAATATAGTAAACTTAATGTAATGTAATTGAAATTTGATGTTTTTTTGTAGCCATTATATATTTATATTTCTAAGTTATGTAACCGTTATCAAAAAATTTTGAAGCTTTCCACCTTAGAAAAACATGTATACTAGTGATTGCACTTTGGTTTATTTCAATATTTATCCTACTTACATAATAATTATGTGATTGTTGAAAGTCTATTTTCATATAAAAATACAGAAAAATTAATATTTTCGTTGGATTAAATTCTTTTTTTAAATTTCCCATCAATTAGTTAGCCAATCACTTTATTGGGCGTATATCAGAAAGAAGTTCCACAAAATATTCTAAAATTTACTACCGATGACCAGCGACCCTGCACATGCACTCTTAAGATTCAGCAAAAGTAATGGGGAACATGCATGAAAAAAAAATTTTAGTTAAAACAGTATTTTCCGATTAATCCTATATAGTAAATATCAAATCAGCAAAAATAACTTCTATTTATTGTATATTGTTATAAATAATCCATTTTAAAATTCAATAATAATTTAAAATAAAACATGTGACCTTAAACGCAACGAAGTCACCGGCACAATAACAATAACCTCACTTTCATGTTTACAATACTCGTGTAAAGTACTTTTTTAACTTTCTTGTTTTTAATTGATTTAATTATGATAAATAACAGCTTTTGACACTAACAAACTTCAACTTTCAAAGCACAAAACCACAGAAAAATAATATAAATGAATGTAAAATTAAACTGTGACGTCACACGTTCTGTGGCAAATTGCGCGGTCGTTTCGTTCAATTCAAATTGACGGATTTTTAAATATTTTTTAAATTATTATCAAAACGAAAATAAATAAATTAAATAGCATTAATTAGTATATTTAGTTATTTTTGATCCAACTACGCTATAAAAAAAATTTATTCATCTTCCCTATTTTCAGTTGACTGTTAAACTGTTAGGGTTTTCTTTTTTGGAATTATCATTTTGATAATCCCTTTTAGGTACTTGCTTGGTACTTGTACACCACACTTTGTATTCAAATTAAATTTGTTAATTCGGTTTCTCCAAATGTGTTATACGAATAGGTAATTGAAAAATATTTTATTTTAATTTTGTACACAAATTTAAAATTCTTGCGTTGATTATTTGTCGTGGAAAATATTTTTCTGTTAAATTTTGTTCACAAATTTCAATTTAGGAATTGATTGGTTTAAAATCTCTCGAGGTGAACAATCATTAATTTGTACAGTTACAAAATTGCACGTGTATTAGACGAACCTGCAAATTTTCAGTTTTTTATTAGTTTTTCTGTAGTTTTTCAAACTTTCCGATTTTAATTCATTTCTAAACACTTTCTAAACCTCAACCATTTTCCTCTCATTGGGTTAGTATATATTTTATATTGATTTGTCCATTTTTTTTCTCCTTTTGGTATTTAGTTATTAAAATTTTGTTAATTCTTCTAAAAGTTTGCCTGTAGTTCACTCACTTTTTCTATAATTTTTATCTATAGTGTTTTCACTCACTGCAGGAGAAAATGTCGAGAGGGAGTTGTATGGAAAAAAGTTGTGCCCGAAGCGAAATCACACAGTAATTATAAAGAAACAGTGCATAGTAAAAAGGATCAATCCACCTAATAAAATGGATTTAGGAGACTTTTATGAAGTAGTAATGTTCCGAAGGAATTAATGCTTCCATGATGATGATGGTGATAAGGAAGGTCAACAAACAAATAAGCACATTTAATTTAATTTAATTTTAATTGCAAACAAATTTATTATCTAAAATAAACATTAGAAATATTCAAGGAAATTAAATTATAAGTTGAATCAACAGCAATTACGAAAAGAAAAGAGGTGGAAATTAATGAAAATTAGAAAACAACTATTGCCTTACGACATATTCGATCTTGTTAGAATCTTATTAGCCGAGTAAACAAATCTTATATATAAAAATGCTTGTATGTGTGTGGGTATATATGTGTGTATGTTCCGCATAGATGCCTAAATCCCGTAACTGTGGGCGTTGAAACTTTCACGAGATCTGGCGACATTCAAGAGTAAACTTTTCGTCGTCTTTGAATTTAGTAATTCGTCACCATAAGACGGTCATCAGCAGTTAAACGCTTCAGGTCACAGTAGTTGTTATAGTTACGATGCGATTTTGACGCTAAAAGATTAATTCAATGACATTGACATATTATAGTCAGTAGCGGCTCGACAAATAGGGGGCACAACTTTGACTAACCTTAAAAATGACATTGACATATTATAGTCAGTAGCGTTGCACAATATTTTTAAAATTAGCAAAAATCATTTTGCATATACAGGGTAAAACATAAATAGTGCGCGTTTTAGCAAGACCCTTTTCATAACCTAGAGAGTGACCCTGATAGTGTTGAATAGCCCCCATGGGCCCCCATGGGCCCCCCGATAGTGTCAAAGTGACGGCCTTAACTACATAACCTAAAAATCATTTTGCACATACAGATTTAACTTTACATGAAGATGTAACTTTACGTGAAGATTATGTATGTATGTGTGTATGTATGTATGTATGTATGTATGTATGACAGATGACAGATGACGGATGACAGATGACAGATGACGGATGACAGATGACAGATGACGGATGACAGATGACAGATGACAGCTGACAGATGACGGATGACAGATGACGGATGACAGATGACGGATGACAGATGACAGATGACAGATGACAGCTGACAGATGACGGATGACAGATGACGGATGACAGATGACGGATGACAGCTGACAGATGAGATGACGGATGACAGATGACAGATGAGATGCCGGATGACAGATGACAGATGAGATGACAGATGACAGATGACGGATGACAGATGACAGATGAAGGCCGAACAACTTTGGCCTTCACGGATCTATTATTGTCCGCCCTGTGAGGCCGAAGGCCGAACAACTTTGGCCTTCACGGATCTATTATGGTCCGGTCTGTGAGGCCGAAGGCCGAACAACTATGGCCTTCACGGATCTATTATGGTCCGGTCTGTGAGGCCGAAGGCCGAACAACTGTGGCCTTCACGGATCTATTATGGTCCGGTCTGTGAGGCCGAAGGCCGAACAACTGTGGCCTTCACGGATCTATTATGGTCCGGTCTGTGAGGCCGAAGGCCGAACAACTATGGCCTTCACCGATCTATTATGGTCTTCCCCCTGTGAGGAAGACTTTATATAGGTCGCAGAACTCGCCGGAATTGTGCAAGAAGACGCAAATCCACCTCTTCGTGGAAGATCCACCTCTTTGCGGAAGATTTAACTTTACCTGAAGATTAATTTGTTTTTAATTGGTTTTCTAAAGAAAAACTCGCCGGAATTGTGCAAGAAGACGCAGACCCACCTCTTCGTGGAAGATCCACCTCTTTGCGGAAGATTTAACTTTACCTGAAGATTAATATTGAAAAGTGAAAATTGTGTAAAAACTTTGGACGTATGTAGCGCTCTTATTTACGCCAGAAATGGACGGGCAAACCGTTTTTGGGATTAGTTCCATCAAGACAAAAATTGAATTTAACATTGGAAGCATTTAATTACGACAAAAACTACGATTACATGAATCACGAGGATGTAGCAATAGGTGTTATGAACAAACTTTGCTTGCATTGTCGTGTTTCGAAGTTCGCTAAGGAATCACCAGGAATGTGTTGTTCGAACGGCAAAGTTGTTTTGCCACCGCTGATTGATCCACCTGAGCCGCTTCTAAGTTATCTTACTGGCACCACTGCAATTTCAAAACACTTCCTGCTAAACATTCGCAAGTACAACTCATGCTTTCAAATGACTTCATTCGGAGCAACAAACATATTCTCCAACGTCGGTTACATGCCCACAGTCATTTTAAAGTTGAAATAATAAAAAAATTGTTCATAATGTGTTGGTTCTGTTTACTATACGTATGTCTAGCGCCGCAGCCGCTAGTAACTAAATAATACAGATCAAATAAAACAAATGAAGACAAATTTTGGTAATTGAAAATCAAAAAACATAATAAACCCTAATAAACGTAAACAAACAATTTTCTTCTGCTAGAGAATTTGTATACATTTAAAATTATTTTAACGTTTTAGTTTTAGTTAATACAAAACTAAGTTACATCAAAAATAAACAATTTCTGTATGAGTATCACGTTGCGGAACACTCAGATAACATTTTCAAAAACTCTTGTAACTTAAATAGTTCATTGTGTTACATTCTATCATGAAGTATTACAACGAAAGCCAGCAAAATTTGAGAAAAAGTAAGAAAACGCAACAATTATATTTTCCACCACGCTAAGAAATATCGCGTTATAATCTAATTGGAAGAGACTATTTCTGTAAATACAACGTATAATTTAATTGTAATAAAGAAGTAAAAAATACTGGTCGTATAATTAAGATAACTTTTATCTTTAGCAGAGAAACTTCTACTAATTTTCCGACTACAAAAGTTTTTCTAACAAATTACATAAAATTTGTAGCTTTAGCAGTGCTGTGGAAACAGAATAATATTTGTGATGCACATTAAAGATGTGCATTAGTATTTCAAGTCCAGTAATACCATTATAATTGATTGTCAAGATTTAAATAAAATCAGTTTTATAAGTTTATATTAGTAGGTTCAAGGGTATATTAGCTTATAATCGTGCTCGGGTAATTTAATATAATGGAATATCGTTATTTTAATTACCTCGCAGATCCAATCAACAAGTTGATAAATCGCGACACCATAATTAAATTATCACTAGGTGATAATTTAATTGAAACCGCGACACGGTAATTTGATTAAACTATCAAACAAGTAGTTGTGAGAGTTTAATTAAAAGTTTGATTCAAAAATCCGCAGAAAAACTGCGAATCAAAATCTCGCTCAATCAATTACAAAAGTTTTAGCACAAAAGTGAGGCAGAATCCCTGTTGTTTATCTACTCCGATATGATAATTTCATAGCCATCCGATAACCAAGAGCTTAGTACTAAAATTCATTAATTCCCCACTGTTTTTTGGTAGAACTAATCCAATTTAATGTTATTCTTATCCTATACTTTCTCGAGATCTACAACTTAAAAAGTACGTATTTTGGTATATTGGTAAGTTGCAGTATATTCTATAACTTTGGTCTTAGAACCAAATTTAAAAAGTATCAGGTTGATGTATAAGTTTGTAACGTTATTGCTTTCCAAAGTAAAAGTGCTTTGGAAACAAATTTGATTGAGAAATATCAATGTCATTTTAATGCTATAGTATTGTTTTATTGTATACTTCTTGAATTTTTCAATTTGTAGAAAGTTAGGGGTAATTGTTGGCTAAAGAAAATGGAGTGTCAAGTACAAAAAAATGAACATTTCCAAAATATCCTTCTGTTTGAGTTTAATCGAGGAGTTAAGGCATCGGAGGCCGCTAGAACCATTTTTTCCGTTTACGGAGAGAACGCCATCGTGGAAAGTACTGCACGAAAATGGTTTTCTTGTTTCAAAAAGGGTCAATTTGATATGAATGATTTCCCACGTTCAGGGAGACTATCCGGCGTTGATGAAGACAGCTTAAATGCTTCAATTTGTGATTACCCACGTCAATCAACTCGGGAATTGGGCAATATTATGATGAATTGTGACCAATCAACTATCGGAAAAAGTTCGGTGTTTGGGTACCATATACGTTTTGAGCGAAAACAACAAAAATCAGCGTGTTACCATTTGTGTTTCTTTGCTTGCTCGTCATCGTTTAGCTCGTCAAACATCAGCCGTTTTTGTCCCAAATTGTTACTGGCGATGAAAATTAGTGCCTTTACATCGACATCAAGAACAGAAAGGAATGGCTGAGCTCTAACAAACAAGTAAATCCTCGTGAAAAGCTGGTTCCCATCCACGCATGGTAATGTTGTGCATCTGGTGGGATAAAGAAGGCGCCATCCACTATGAATTGCTTCCGAGGAATGTAATCATCATTTCTGAGGTTTATTGTCAACAACTGCGTCGCCTGGAGGCTGCAATTGAAGAAAAACGACCGGCAAGACGGCATTAAGTGGTTTCGCAACATGATAATGCCCGTCCGTATACTGCTAACATTGCAAAAGCAGCTATTCAAGACCTCGGTTGGGAGGTTATTCCACATCCGCCCTATTCTCCTGATCTTGCTCCATCAGATTTTCACCTTTTCCGCTCTCTATCCAACAATCTCTGTGGAATCTCGTTTAATAACGACGTTGCTCTTAAAAACTGGCTCGACGACTTCTTCACCTCCAAACCACCGGATTTCTTCAGGCGTGGAATCGAAAAACCGCCCGAACGTTGGGAGTCAATCATAAACAATGCAGGAGAATATATATTATTGATTAGTTTTATGTATTTTTATATTGAAAAAAATAAATTTTAAATTTAAAAATAACGCTACGAAATTAACCATCAACCCTATACATAGAACTCTTACACTTTCGTTTAAAAGCCTAAATATTTTCAGATTGAGGGGGGTCCCGATATAAAAAAGTTTGAGTAGCGCTACTAATACCACTGAATCACCTCTTAAAAAATATTTGAAAGCGTTAGTATTTTATAAAAGCAAAAATAAAAGTCTATGAACCAAAGGCAATATCCGGTTGTGGAATAATAAAAATTCGGTGATAAGCCCATTTTTCTTAAAATCGATGTAAAAACCCAATTCGATAGTACGTATCATCCTATCGTATTGGTTTCCTTTATGTTTTGGTATGTAAAATCAACTTTTAATTTTTTACAATAATACAATAATTTAAAATAGAAATATGTAATTAATTAAAGCTATGTACCTTTAAATAACTTGCAGTTTTATATTTCATAATAAATTATTGTGCCAAACTATTGTTAAAATTATACTTTGCTTATTTTAACTATCGCATATTAAAAATTATGGATTTTCAATCATGTCGTCGTCCCCGAGGCTAAATACTTTTCGAACTAGGTTACCACATAAGCATAACTTACTTCTTGATAATGTAATCTCTTATGGTAATATGAAAAATAAATTTTTTTACAGAATCGTATTCACATCATCATAAAATGGTCTATATTTCTTGATAAAATGTTATTTCGATATATACCTACCGACCAAAAACATGTTTTTGTGAGATGCTTAATCGCAAATATACAGAAATATTCATTCATTTTTATGATAAAGTACCTTTTTGTACGTATCGATACCCGTTGATAAAATACCGTAAGCCACGAGCCATCCTAAAACCATGGTGACTAGTCTTGCAGCAATTGGTTGTCCAATTTCCAAATTTGCTTGAGACAAATTAATTTTATTCATGAAGGTTTCACTAAATTATCAAATAAAAGATATTGAAAAAGCAACATTAATAAATGTATAAAAATTACTTCCAATAAACATAAGTAGAAGTTTCGACGTTTTCTGATAGGCAAGAATTGGTACATGAAGAATTCATATCCCAACATCTACTTTCGGTATCCGGAGGACATTTGGCCCAGTAAATATTAGATTCCATGCAAATTAAAAGATACAAAATCATATCTCCAAGTTGTATTCCAAAATAGCAACACCAAAAAAATGAAATTATAATCATTGTGAATCCTACTCCATTACTTAGCGGACAAATATTCTTAAACAATATCACTCCTAATTGTGAGTATTGACTCATAACTATTTGCATGTAAGTGAAGGGTAATCCTACAATTAAGTAACAAACCGCATGCTGCACAATGTTGGGATCTGCAAATATAGATTTACCGACAAATTACTCCAATCGGTCAATTTATAAATTACACACGAAAGATATCATCTTTAAATGTCATTAGCCTAAAGATATTGGGAACTGTAAACGTACACGCATACGAAATCATTAAATATTCGGAATGAGACGTAAATCGGAAATCGGTCCATTTCTTGGTCTTAAACAGAAATGTTAGTTATTAGTTCAACACTACGTCCTTATAGTACGTACACTTTCCTTTTTAACCAGCGAAAAGCTATCTTCAGAATAAATTGACATTTCGAAAAAAAACCTTTCCAAATATTTTGTTTTGAATAATAATTGTGGCGTCTATGAAAACGTTCCTGTCATATCTTGCATTATTTTAAAATGGCAACTTTACAAGAACAACTGGAAAAGCAACCTCCTTTGAAGATCCGCGTTGATCAAGAGATATCTATGGTGACTACGTTAGCACGTATGCAATTTCTACATTACTTATTAATTGGGTACATTTTATTGAAAAATTACTTTTCAGTTACAGTTGGATTGACTATTTTGCTGGTATGTTGTTGTTGCGGTGGCGGAAGGGTTCGATGAGAACTAAACATTTCCTGTGTACTATACCTACTTTTTAAGATCTTTTTACCATGATGAAATTTTTAGGTAAATTTCATAATTTTCATAAAATTTTGTAAGTAAATATGTATTGTTTTTCTAGTTTCAAAAAATAACACTGTGTGAAGTGAAAAATAATAAATTATAATACAACAAAAGCACCTTTTTGTTTTAATGTTTCTTTGGTAAAATTTTGTTTTTAAATACAAATTAAAATTTTCGTTTAAAATTTGAAATTAAGTAGGTAGGGTAACTGCTACAGTTATTGGCCACTTAAGAAATTCTCTGCGCCGTTCTGCTTGTGAATAGTTGCTACTATAGATTATTGAATTTGTCACTTTGGCAATTGGTAGGAAAAACTATAAACTATCTTTTGATGTAAAACAATATGACACTACAGTAATATTTTAATTAAAAATACAACAACGAAAAAAAAAGAGCTTAAAATACAGTTATTGGCCGGAATACGACAGTTATTAACATGGCATGTTCGAGTTATTGGCCACTGTACAAATAATATTGATTAGTAAGTAATTTATTGTAAATATCTTTAATTTATCAAAGTTTGTGGTACCTATTTTCAATATCTAACACTATTATTAGTTATATATTCGACTTCTTCAATTACATCAAAGTTTGTGTTACCATTGTGTCCTAAATCATTGTTGTATTGAGTTCCGTTGTGAGTTTCTGTATTGGTTTCATCGACTTTATGTTCTCTACAAAATTCTTCAAACAGATTAAATAGTGTTAGAAAATCTTCATCGCACTCTTCATCTTTATTAAACTATTTCAACTTTTCGATTTTTTCTTCACCAACAATTGTTTTGAAAGTTTCAAATGACATCGTATTTTTATTAGGCATATTACGAACTTGTTCATTGTTTTTACCGGTGCATTTGCTGTAGTCAATTGCTGATGGATTCCAAGGATACAGTCCACATGCACGAAACCCATGTCTAATTGTGTCACGCTTTAAATTTTCAACCACCGTCTTGAGAACAGGAGCAAACTTTTCTTTTGTAACCACTTCGGTGGGGTGCTTTCTACGAAAATCCAAAACGGCTTTTTTCCAGCCTTCCTTAAGCGGTTTAAATACGGCCACATCTGCCGGTTGCATTATTCTAGTAGAATTGGGGTATAACGATATCAAAATTATTTCGAGTTTAGAGCACAATTCGCTGATTTCATAGGTCAAATGTGTACAATGTCCATCAACAAACAGTATAATTGGAAATTTGATTCCTTTTTTGCTTTTAGATGAGGATAAAATACATTTCCAATGTATTCGTAGAACAGTTCATTTTTCATCCAGCCGTTGTCGCTACAACCTATTCCCCAATCGTTAGGAACCGATTTAAGAATATCGGCTGGTAGCCTTTTGTATGCATATATCACCATTGGGGGAGTTGTATCACCTTCAGCAGAAAAAGTGAACATAACAGTAAGGTTGTTTTTGGGATGATGCTGTACTTCATACACATTTCTCGTTCCTTTAGGTGCAAGAACTTTTTTGTTGTTTGGACATAGCCAGAAACAGGTTTCATCACCATTGTAAACTCTAGTTGGATCATCTAATACGCCCATAAGTTGTTTCTCTCTAAAATACGATTCGATAGAAGAAAACCATTTTCTGATGTCCGGCTCAGATACTACTGAGCTGGCTGAGGTAATTCCTTCAGACGTCCTTAGGGTAATGTGTGGGTGCCGTTTCAAGAACGCTGCGTACCATCCTCTTCCTGGAAGGTTATCCTTGAACGGATTTGGTCTAGGTATAGAGTCTAAGAAATATTTCACCGAAGCTTGCACGTCATCGATCCTCCGTGGAAAACCCTTTGCGTGAGAAACTAAAATCCAGTTCACTAACAATGTTTCTTCGTCAGCTGTCAGTATGGGATTTGGTCCATGAGAAGTTTTGTTTTTGAATTTTTCGCTTACTCTAAACTGAAGAGTAGCTCTGGGAATATGGTAGATTTTTGAAGCTTCTCTTTTACTCATGCCATTTTCAATAGACTCGAGAGCCTTTGAAATATCTTTTTCTTTATATATTTTTTTATACGAATCGCCTTTCACTATTTTCGGCATGTCTTTTGTATGTTTGTTACTGAAAAGAATTTTATAGTTATTAGCCGCTTTAAGTAATAATTATTGGCCCCTGGCCAACAACTGTCTATCCTGTTAAGAATTACAAATTTTTTCAAAATTAGCTCAATTAATTTCTTTCTGTGCCTAAATACCAAAATTTTACAATAAATAATTTTTTTGTATCGGTTGCAGTAATTGGCCAGAGGGGCCAATAAATGTTTTGATATGATTTTTTTGTCACAGTTATTGGCATACTCAAATAACGGTTTTATTCATAACCTAGAAGCTTTTAGGCTTCAAAAACGTATATACATAAGTATGTAAGTAAACGAAAATACTTGCAGTTTGACTTGACTACGATACATCACAAAATAACAAAAGAAAAACCTCATGCATTTCTTAGCAAATTTTTTAAGACTCACCGTATTTTAGCGCCAACCTTACACGCGTGTGTGTCAACTGATCGTACACGTTTAAATGCCAACTTAGAAACATGAAATTTTAAATACAATATAAGCACTGTTGCTAATATCCGGCAACAAGCAGAACACTTTGAACAGGGGAATGCAACTCTTATTATTTTCAGTTAAATTTTAGGTGGCCAATAACTGTATGATGGCCAACAACTGTAGCACTTACCCTACATCATTTGCTCAAGAAGTCGACAATTCAATTGCACGACCTTGGTGAGGAAAAGTTTTCAATAAGAAACTTAATTGAAATCTTACGAACTGAATTTTGTTAGTATTTGACCTAAAAAGCAGTGGACTTGTTTGATGCTCTATTCCTTTAGTTCGATTATATTTGAGTGGGATCAAGGTATCTAAAACTTCACCCATTAAGTGGTCTGGAATAAAACTTTCAACGTGTTTACAATTCTCGTCTAGAATATTATGGATCAGCACAATTTATTTCATTTTACCAAGTTTGTCCGACCTATTTACTTGATATTCCAATAAGAAAAATGCTAAAGTTGCATAATTATATTGTAATAGTAGTATCTAAGTACTGTGAACATAATATTATATATAATTATTATGGCATTCTACAACTTAAAAATAGGTTAAATTTACTACAATAATTTCTAGCAGCAAAATATAATTTTTTGCTCCAATGAATATATTACACATCAAGATTAAAAGTTTTCCAATTTGTTGTACTTAGTTCTTGATATAATGTACAAAAGCTTAGATGAGTAACCTATTATTTGATATAGCCAATAGCGAATCTACATAATAGCTAATAAAGCGTCAGGCCCCCGATTTAACAGGGACCCCATTTTGTTATTTGTATAAAAGAGAGTTACTGATGACTCTTTCTTTGGGTAATTATTATTATATGAACTAACAAAGACGGCCATCTGAACACAATAAGCCGCCCGATACACGATTACTTTAGTTGTGCGGCCTGAAAGCCGCACTGAAAGGAGATCAATGCATCATTCAGACATCAATTTGGTTGGTATTTGGTACTCTTACTTAACCTTGAAGATTTTAACGTGTAGAAAAAAAATCAAATTGTTTGAAGAGTTGTGCAGTTTAGTTATTCAATAATATTAGACAGGAGTCGGCAGGCGATTGCATAAAACTTTCTTTATTCCAACAGCAGGTAATTATATTATTTTGATTGGTCTGGACGAAAACTCTTTGATTTTGACAATTTAAGACTATTTATGCTTGACACTTCCAATTTAACCATTGTTATGTGAACTAAAAAGTGAAGAACTATTTGCAGTACTGTCATATGAAAGGCGAAGGTGGTAAATGATAATCCAAAGGCTAGTTGCATAAAGTATCCTAATATTTTTTACAGATGATGCTGTAAAAATAAAAAATGAGATCTTGAACTTGGAAGATCCTGATTTGGACTAGGATAGAAATGTGTTGGAAATGAAGTATCTGAGAAGTATTGTGCCACATTAGAATATTATTGTTAATGAGTTATATCCCTATATCTTTACTTTTCCATTTTCTTTTTTCTTTCCTCAGCTGCAGTATACTATCAGTTATCCAGATCTTTCTTTTTATGTGTGTATTTCCTATCAAGTTTTTCTCAGTTATATCATTTACTATTTTTCTGATTACTGCATAGGTCTTATCTATATCTTCATATCCCACTCCTTCTTTTAGCTTTTGGAAGTTTTTGTTTAGTTCTCTTTTTGCTATGTCGTAGATCTGTGGGTCATTTAATTGCCTTATGTCTATATGCTTCTTTAACTTTTTCCTTTCTATCTTCTTCAGTTTAAGTCCTATTATCGACACAATTGAATTGTGCTCTGATCCTACATCCGCTCCTAGATATGCTTTTACCGCTTTTACCGAATTCCTAAATCTTTGATTTATGCATAAAGGTCTATTTGGTTTCTCACTATGGTTAGTGCCATCGAGTGGAGAAATACAGATGAACAGTCTTCTTTTTGGGAAATTAAACGTGGTATTCAGTGATATAAGATCTTCTTCTTGATAGAATTGCACCATCGTTTCTGGTACCCAACCCATACTCCCAAACATTTCTTTCACATGCGCCCCTTCCTATTTTGGTATTCCATAATAATATGTATTTAATTAATTTCTTTATCTGCGGTAGAAGCATATCGCTGCATTACATTTGTCAACTGTCAACTGGATCTGCTTTCAGCTGCAGGAGCTATCTATCTGATAGGAGAATGAAATTTTTGACTGATTTACTAACTTCTTTGTTTACTATTATTGCTACTCTGCTACGGCGCTTATCACGATTTCAAGAGTAAAACATCTCCTCTCCATTTTCTGCTGTTTTTCCCAATTCCTGTCCATCTGTGTGCATTTATTCCCAATAGTTGGATGTTTAATCTATTCCTTTCCTGTATTGTGTTGTGAAATCTGCCCGTCTCATACATAGTTCGGAAATTCCACGCTGCTATTTTCATATTCGACCCGGAGATTCTTAGCACCCCTTGACCATTAAAGGTCTGCCGGAGACTGGGGGCCAAATTTTAATTATTTTCAACTATGATAAAGATACCTGGAAAAAATGTAATGCGGTCCTAGACCTATATTAAAAAGAAGACTTCTTAATAAATGTAGAAGAAGGCTTACAGATAAATTGAAGCCATTATATTATTAAGAAATGGATGGAGAGTATATATGATTTTCTAAGTGGGAGGAACAGATGAATTTAGCGTTACAACCATCTAGTACATGTTGGCATTTATTGTGCGGCCTATAGGCCGCACTGTTCTCATGGTTTTGGTTGTGTAGCTTAAAGGCTGCACTGAAGCGACTGATCGATGGATCAATTTAGAGTTACAGACAGATATCAAAACAAATTGAAGTTATTTTGATGTAGTATTAAACTTAAATTTTAAACTTAAATTTATAATATACAACGTAACGCAACACACAAGACAGCGAAAAGTGTAGATACAACCCAAATGATGATGCTCATGCACGTTTATATAATAACTTGGACAATAAGGCGAGTTATTTTTATGTTTTTTCTCAACAACCGTATTCTTGATTGGATTGAAATGTTGAAAAGAGCTTTTAACTACTTTATGTATAGAATAAATGTATAGCATAAATTGCGCTGGACATGCAATTGAATATCAGTGGTGGATAATTGTTTAAATACTTTGTGTATATAACATTTCAATTTATATTTAAATTTTTGAACATATTATTCTGTATATTCTTTCAAATTAAATGCATAATTTTAAATAATAAAACTATTAATACCCATACTGAATTTAAAATTCCAGTTTTAAATTTTTAGAACATAAATTTTGTAATGACGTGGTTTAGTTTTTATTATGTTCCTGATAGTAAACCGTGTTTACTTATTTATTTATTTTAATAACAATTTAGTCGGTTATCCTTAAAAATATTTTATAGCTTTTTAACAGCAGTTTCACCCAAACAATCAAGTTTACCTCTAAGATACTGATCTAAATTATTTTTTTGTTAATAATGGTTATTTACTACACAACTTAGGGTCGATTGCACTAACGGTGACGTTGAATTCTTTTGCATTATAATAAGTTTATTCCAAAAGAGATAAAAACTGAACTGAACTTTCAGCATTCTTTTTCTAAGAAATAAATATCGAAAAAGTTACTTTTTCAGTACTTACATTAATATAAATAGTTTTAGAAAAATAATTGTTCAATGTTGCGTTTTGTAAATTATAGATGTACCTAGTAGCAGTTAGAATTTATATCGGAAGGAGTTAATACATTTTAACGTTTAACGGTAATTCGATTTTATGGTAATTACATCTCATAAAATTTTCTCCAAACCCTTAAACTAACACGAATTTTAATACTATGCTCTATAAAATGTGATATGAAAAACTAGCCCGGAGAATGAAAGCATAAAGTTTTTATACTCTTCCCACATTTTAAAGTTTCTCGTATAATTTTAAACTCTAAATAAATACTCAAATGTAAACTTATATTTTCGTAACACAAAATTTGAAAACCAGATTATTTTTCCAGTAAGTACAGATAATGGAATTAGAAAGATCATTCTTTCTTGTGCAATATGGCATTTACAATGAACTTGAATAAAAGATTTTAAAAAGTTGGTACAACTTAAAAAGCAACGAAATTTAAATCAATGTTATATCGGTATAAAATCGACGTTGGTGTTACTTGAGTAGTGAATTAAAATTTTTTTTAAAATGTCTTCCATACTAATTATATGTACTAATAAACTAAGGAGTTTCAGGCTCCTGTTGGTCTCTATAGGCTCCCTGGACCCCATTAATTGGGGGCCTAAAGTTTAGTGTTCATTAATTGACCTAGCTACAGGACAAAAAGTTCTGGTTTGCTCATCAAGTGCCCTAATTTACTCCTTTGAAATATTTCTTGTAATTTATCCATAAGGTAACTAAGATTATGTCGCCTAGGGCCTAACCAGTGACTTCGCAGTGAATCCGCAGAGGATTCAAATATTCGAAAAGTTTAAGTAAACTTATAAAAACTATTAAATATGTTTTCAACTTTTATAGTAGGACACCGAAAATAAAGCATTAACTAGAATACATTATTTTAAATTTAAAATTTTTAAATATCAAATGTGCATGGACCTTTATATAAATTTTGTTAGAGCCTCAGGGGAACTTAATACGCCACTGTTTTACTTTACTTTCCTAATGGAAACAACAAAAGTCTTCACCATTTCTTAAAAGGTTTTTAAAATCTATTGAAATCTAGAAATTTTAAAAATACAAATTATTTATCAATTTTACTAAAATATTTTTTATGTAAACAATGATACATGCTACAGCTGCTAAATTACTAATAAATATACTGTGATTGATGACCTATGACTTAGTGTGTACATATATCATCAAGTTGTGATTTAAATAACTGCAAATTTAGTTTAGTGATTCATAAGGTAAGAAATTAAAATTAATCAACGTGACTGTATAAAACGATACGTTATCAATTCATTTCTTAACAATGTCGAGGACAATAAATAAACTCTTGCTATTCGTTTGTAATAACATCAGGTGTTCATGATTACAAATTGTTTATAGAATTCGATTAGCTATAGGATATATTATCATTATTAATATTTTAAATTTTTCTTAAAATATTAAAAAAAAATACATTAATGGACTTCAAGTAATCATGAAATTAGGGAGGGCACTTTATCTAGATTTTTAATACATCCATAATGCATAATATGGAAAACTTCAATTTTTGATTAACTCGGCATGGAAACTTGCAGGATAATTGGATTGAACGATAAGCTCTATATTTAACAGAACAAGAAATTTCTAATAGTTGGGTCCATCTTATTGGTTTAAAATGGTTCTTACCAATTTTTTTCTATTATTTTCATGACCCTTTTCGGTTTTTGCTCAAACTTGATGAAATTCTAAGTTATACCAAATAAGCATACACGTAGTTTCTTGTTTTCCTCTAAAGAGGCCCGTTCACGTTGTACAATCCTTCAAAACAATTCGGATTTGACTTGCAAAGCTTTAATAATACGGTATTGGTTGCTGGCTAAACTGTACTATTTAGAGACACTTTTTTTAAATGTAAATATTGAAAGCGTCGTTTCAGTTAATCTTCTTGGGTAAATAATTAATACCAAAAAGGGAGACACTTGAACAAATTTTGACTTTGATGGTCCTCTCCACCAAAGAAGAAGGCAATTTTATATTTGGAGAAAATGTATACCTGTTACGATTAGAACAATTTTGTACTAAAATAGCCAAAAATTTGATTAGTTTATAAAGTATCCAAAATTGTAGGCTGTTGCTAGCTTCTTGGCCTTACTTAATTAAAACATATTCTGGATCGCTTAACAAATTTTATTTACAAAACAACACTAAATTATTAACAAAGTTTAACAACTGATTTACCAATTCCAAAATATGTTGTTTACCAGAAAGTTGCGTAATGGTACTTGATCTGGTGAGTATAATAAGGAGTTTCGAAGAACTGTTTCGTACTTGCAATGTGCACCTTGCAGTTTCGACTCACAAAATTAACTGATTTAATGTTCTCTCGATGCTTCGCAGGTTAACTTATTTTAAAGAAAATATTAAGAATACACGAGAGAGAGGGTTTCCTAGAATTTCCAAACAAAGGCACAAGTGTTACCATTTGGATGAGAACGTTCTAGGAAACCCCAAACTAATTAAATAATAAATTGCGTATAACAAAACCAGGCTTATTGCCTAGGCACCAAAGTACAAGTATAATGGGCTCTGTCCTTAAGAAGATAAAGAAAAATACAAGAGCCCATTAAAGTATTAGAAAAGTAATTAAAAAAGGTATTATAGAAGAAGCAGCCAACAAAGGCACTACAAAAAGCAATTAGCATAGGTACCAGAAAAGGCATTTAACATATCGCCCGCCTTGAAAGGACGCCTTTCAACAAAAAACATTAAGGACTAAAACACGTATAATTGTCAGTTAAATAATTGTACTGTCAGTTTGTAGGTAACACGCAAACCTTGGACACGGCACGCCGCACTATGCCAGTTGAAGTTTTCACAGTCACCACACGAACAACACAATCTTTGCCCGGGTGAATTTCGCAGATGCGTCCCATTGCCCACTTGAGAGGTGGTAGGTTGTCTTCCTTCAATAGGACTAGCATGCCTACGTCGATTGGTGCATCTTGACGACTTCGTTTTGACCGCTGTTGAAGCTGGCATAAGTATTCCTTAGACCAACGTTTCCAAAAATGTTGGGCCATTTTCTGTAGATGCTGGTAATTGGACAATCTATTTGTTGGCATGTCGCGCAAGTCCTCTTGGGGTAGTGCAGTTAAAGGTTGTCCAATAAGGAAATGACCTGGTGTTAAAACGGTAATGTCGGATGGATCACTGGACATTGGGGTTAATGGTCGGGAATTTAAACAGGATTCTACTTGTGTTAACACTGTGTACAACTGCTCAAAAGTTAAAATCGTTTCCCCAATAACCCTCTTAATGTGCATTTTTGCAGACTTAACTGCAGCCTCCCATAATCCTCCAAAAGTGGGAGATCTAGATGGTATGAAATGCCACCGAATACCCCTTTGTGACGTGTAGTTTGCGACTTCATTTTGAAGTTCGTCATCTCGCAATCTATTTCCCAGCTCGCTTAAGGCGTTATTCGCGCCTACAAAATTTGTACCATTATCTGAGTATATGTCTGTACAGTACCCGCGTCGAGCCGTGAAACGTTTGAGAACATTTAAAAATGAGTCCGTGCTCAAGTCTGGAGATAGCTCTACGTGAACAGCCTTAGTAGAAAAACAAACGAATATGCAAAGATATGCCTTCGAAGTTTTACACCCTCGGGTTTTTCTGTCTTTTACGATATAAGGACCAGCATAGTCAACACCGGAAACTGAGAATGGCCGTGAGGGCGTGAGCCGCGATAAAGGTAAATCTCCCATGATGGGTTCTAAATTAGTGGGCCGTACGCGAAAACAACGGACGCATTTGTTGACGATTTTCTTGCACAGAGAAGGTCCAGAAAGTGGCCAGAATCGCTCTCGCAAGGATGCGAGCAATGCTTGTGGCCCAGCATGTAGCAAACGCGCGTGTTCGTGTATCACTACTAGTGAAGTCAAGGGGTGGTTTGCCGGCAACACTACTGGGTGTTTTTTATTAATTTCGAAATTAGAGTGGTCGAGCCGCCCACCTACACGCATTACACCTATTGAATCAATGAAAGGGTGCAGTGTTAAGAGTCTGCTGTTGGTGCGTAAGGGTTTCTTTGTTGCCAGATGTCTTAATTCATCAGCAAAGGTGTGCGACTGACAAACCTTAATCAGCGACGTTAATGAATTATTTAGTTCGCTTGTGGTCAGTGAACCGTGTAAACGCGAATTTTTATTGAGACAGTTGGTTTTAAATCTCAGGCAGTAAGCGACGACTCTTTGTAGTTTATTAAGAGATGAATAGCGCTGAAAAAGATCGAATGAAGAAATTTGTGCAGTAAACACAACCGGTGCTACCGACTTCATTTCGGGAGAGTCGTGATCGCGCATATAACTATTATCTGAAGCTGGCCAACGTTCGTGATCTTCCGATAACCAACTTGGACCGCTCCACCACATGGAGGAGGTGAGTAACTCTCGCGGGTATACTCCTCGAGAAAGTAAATCAGCTGGGTTGTCGATAGAGCGCACATGACGCCAGTTGTCGATCTGTGTCACAGTTTGAATTTGTGCCACCCTGTTAGCGACAAACGTTTTCCATATGTTTGCTGGTTTATTCAACCAACTCAAAACAATAGTTGAATCGGTCCAAAAATAGGCATTATCAAATGGTACGTTTAATGAATTGATTACCTTATCAAAGAGGTCGGCAAGAAGAAGAGCACCACATAGTTCCAGCCGTGGGATGCTTAGGTTTTTCAAGGGTGCAATTCTGGATTTTGCACATAGAAGAGATACATTAATGTTGCCGCTAGTGTCCGCGGATCGTATATAAATGCACGCGCCATATGCCATTTCTGAGGCGTCTGAAAACCCGTGAATTTCAATCACCGAAGAATTTTTGCACATAATATGACGCGGAATTGTTAAATCATTTAAAGATTTTAAACCCCCCTGGAGGTCAGTCCATCTAGTGTGAAGGTCAGATGGTAGAGATTCGTCCCAACCGATTTTAAGAGACCAGAGCTTCTGCAAAATTGACTTGGCTATTACCGTTACCGGTCCCAGAATACCAAGCGGGTCAAAGATTTGGGCAGTGGTCGATAAGATCATTCGTTTGCTGATTGGTCGAGTTGAGTCGTAATCTTTAATGGTAAATTTAAAAACATCGGTAGACGAGTTCCACCAAAGACCTAACGTCTTTGCTTCTGAATCGCCAATTTGTAATAGATCAGAGTTATTTTCGACTGCTCCAACCAATTGTGAGTTGTTCGAACGCCATTTACGTAATTCGAAACAAGCTGAATTTAGAATATCTGTGATGTCGGCCTTTATACACTGAAGCTCTTCGATGGAGTTAGACCCAGTGAGTAGGTCGTCCACATAAAAATCTTTTAAAATCACTGCCGAAGCGGCAGGGTAGGTACTGATGTTTTCCTGAGCAACTTGGTGCAAACATCTTGTTGCCAAAAATGGAGCAGAGGAAGAGCCGTATGTCACTGTAGATAACTCATAACAGGAAATCGGGTCTGCGGGATTGTAACGCCATAATATTCTTTGTAACGAACGTTGATTGGCGTTAATTAAGATTTGTCGGTACATCTTTGCGATATCCGCAACTAGAACATATGTATGTTGTCTGAAACGCAAAATTATCGAAGTCAGGTCATCTTGAATGGTTGGACCAACTAATTGTGTATCGTTAAGGGAGAGACCTGACGTGGTAGCGGCAGAGCCATCAAACACTACCCTCAATCGTATACTCACACTAGCGTCTTTAATGACCGCGTGATGTGGATAATAGTACGAAGTACCTGCAGTTATCTCGCGTTCATTAATACGATTCATATGACCCAAGGTTTCATATTCCTTCATAAAGGAAATGTATTGTCGTTTCAGATCTTGATTTTTTTCTAATTTGCGCTCTAGAGACAGTAGCCGATTTAACGCGGAATGGCGGGACTCCCCTAATCGCGATATGGAGTCGTTGAAAGGTATTGTGACTATAAAACGACCGTGAGCGTCTCTAACCGTGGTTTTGGAGAAATTATCTTCACACAATGTTTCCTCGACCGATAATGCCTGTGGTGATTGAAGTTCTTCAATCTCCCAAAATTTAGTGAGCAGTTTTTCGATTGAATTATTCTTGGTAAAATTACATTGAACTGATGGACGGATAGAGGGTAGCATGTGAGACATTGGTCCAGATATGATCCAACCGAAGAGGGTTTTTTGTAGGATTGGTTTGCCAGTGCCTAATTTGATTTGACCGATACATAAAATATTCCAGAACACATCTGCCCCGAGAAGAATGTCTATATCGCCAGATACATAGAAAGTGGGATCTGCCAAATTTATGTCGCCGGGAATAGTGAGATGTGATGGCTCGAAAGTGGTTGCCGGAATGCTGTCAGTCACCCGGGGTAATACAAAACAGTTTACGTCGATAGTAAAGGCATTGCTGCGGGATGAAATATTTACCAAGGTCTTTCGGGAAATTTCAGATGCCGTTCCGTTTATTCCGGATACCGCAATAGATACCCTAGATTTAGGTACATTTAATTTGGCACACAAACCCTCCGAAATGAAACTAGATTGTGATCCCGAGTCTAGGAGTGCACGGGCCTCCGTAAAACCACCTTTGTTGTCTTTCACCTTAATTATGATGGTGGATAAAAGACACTGGGTGGTGATGCCACAAATGGTGTGTGAAGCTACCGTTGGTGAGCTCTGGCTACTTACTGGAGCGAGCGAATCGGCCGGTTCAATATTTTCAAGAATTGTAATTGAAGGGGGAGGGGCTTGTAAAACCTCCGTATTCAAATGAAGCAGCGTGTTGTGTGGCCTTCTGCATTTCTTGCATCTAGAAGACTTGCAAAACCTAGTCGAATGACTTTTTTGAAGGCAATTTAGGCAGAGACGCAAGTCTCTGGCGCGCTGAATTCTCTCCTGAACTGAGAGATTTAAGAAGCTGTTACAACTGCTGAAATGGTGATCCAATTTGCAAATTGTGCATGAAGTTTGGGCAGTTGTAAAGTTTGACATGATTTTGTCGCGCTTGGGAAATGAGCGCGATTCCGAAACTATATGGGGCTTGTTTTGCTTGCATTTTTCTAGCGTTTTGCAACGATTTTCTAAAAATGCCGTTAGTGCTGCCATTGTCGGTATTTCCGGGTTGTCTTCGTTAAGACCTTCCCAGTCGCGTAGAGTAGTGTGATCCAGCTTTTGACAAATAATGTGTACTAACAAAGTGGACCACTGATCTACCGGTTGATCCAAAGCCTTAAGGGCATTTAGGTTCGTGGTTATATCGCTAACCATTTGACGTAAACCAATGAGAGATTCCTTTGTCAAGGAATGAATATTTAATAGCGATTTAACGTGGTTATTGATTATGAGGTGTTTGTTCTCAAATCTTTCGCGTAATAACTTCAGAGCGGTGGCGTAATTTATGGTGGTCACTGGAAGTGCGTCGATTACCCGAAGCGCATCTCCCTTCAGCGATGACTTGAGGTAATGAAATTTTTGAATTTCCGGCAAGTCAACGTCATCGTCAATAAGTGACTTAAACGTATCATAAAACGATACCCAATTCTCATACGTCCCGTCAAAATGTTTCAGTTGCAGTACTGGCAAGCGAATATTACGTTTAAAAGAAGAATTACCCGAGTTGTGTGAAGCTTCTGAAGGACAAGGCATATTAGCTACATTGAGTTCTTTAGAACTATCGCGAATTATTTTTTTTGACTTGGCAATCGCCTCAAAATATGATTGCTCAAAGGCTTCACGTTCGTCATGTTGAGCTGAGCTATTATCAAGCAGCTCTATGTCATTTTGAATTATTTCATAATCCTCAAATAATGGCTCAAGTTTTTGTAGGCGAGCCTCTAGTTGCAAAATGGCAACATCGTTGATTTCAGTCAAACTTGTTAAATAAGTATTAAATTTTGTAACACGTGCTTTGATGCTACCACGTTTAATATTTAATTGAACAAGATCGGCCATATTGAATTATGTAATAATTAATAATAAACAATTGATAAAAACGGTCAACGACCAAATTCAAAATAAACAAAGATGTGAATAAATTATCAATATGAAGCACAAGAATGTGTAACACAAGTAGTAAAATTTAACGAAAACAAAGGATAGTAAAAGGATAAATAGGAATGCACTAACCTTATGTTCTCTACCAGAAAGTTGCGTAATGGAACTTGATCTGAAGGTCACGAAGTTGTGTTGATTTGCCTTTGGTCCTGTTGTTGAATTGGAGCAGTGATCAGCGTAAACGGCGAATTTCTTCTATATTGCGACGTGTTGAGCTTTGATGGGGTCACCAGATAGATGCACAGAAAGTAAATTTGATACGGCGAGTAATGTGCGAAATCAAAATTACGAACACGTGTGTGATTAAAATACTGTTAATCACTACACGAAATACAAACGTCCTATTGCAGTGTCTATCACGTCGGGGTCACCAAAATATGTTGCTAGCTTCTTGGCCTTACTTAATTAAAACATATTCTGGATCGCTTAACAAATTTTATTTACAAAACAACACTAAATTATTAACAAAGTTTAACAACTGATTTACCAATTCCAAAATATGTTGTTTACCAGAAAGTTGCGTAATGGTACTTGATCTGGTGAGTATAATAAGGAGTTTCGAAGAACTGTTTCGTACTTGCAATGTGCACCTTGCAGTTTCGACTCACAAAATTAACTGATTTAATGTTCTCTCGATGCTTCGCAGGTTAACTTATTTTAAAGAAAATATTAAGAATACACGAGAGAGAGGGTTTCCTAGAATTTCCAAACAAAGGCACAAGTGTTACCATTTGGATGAGAACGTTCTAGGAAACCCCAAACTAATTAAATAATAAATTGCGTATAACAAAACCAGGCTTATTGCCTAGGCACCAAAGTACAAGTATAATGGGCTCTGTCCTTAAGAAGATAAAGAAAAATACAAGAGCCCATTAAAGTATTAGAAAAGTAATTAAAAAAGGTATTATAGAAGAAGCAGCCAACAAAGGCACTACAAAAAGCAATTAGCATAGGTACCAGAAAAGGCATTTAACATAGGCTAATTTAGAAACTGTAGTTTATATCGTAGTTATATAATATTATCATACATTAAATCAATATGAAATTTTTAAATAATAACCTTTAACAATTTTTTTAATTTGTTACGAATTGTTTGTTGTAATTGCGTCGATCTTTGTATATTCATGTTTATATATTTAGTTAAGTTTCTTTAATTAAATTTGATTTTGTTTCCCAGTAATTTGCGAGTTTCTTAGGTAATTAGTAATATGAGTATCTTTAGGACTACCTATAAAAATCTTTTTCTTTGGATCATTTAATTGCTATCAATTCGATCTGATCGTTTAACTGGACTATAATTTGCTGCTGACATTTCTTTGTACATCCAACCTTTTTGACTCCAAATTGGAGGATATTTTTTTCGATAGTATAATTGGAATGTATCGAATAGCTGCTGATTTTTGTTGGTTAATTCTTGAATATCGAGTGATCCTAGAGTAAAAACGATGCCTTTTTATATATTTTAACAAAGTGCAGCCTAAAACGAAGTTGATATTTTCTATTAAAAAAAGATTAAATTTCAATCATCAGGTAAGATACGTTATTATCTCCAGAAGAATTTTGTGTACATTTATCTTGTAACAATTATTGTAATACCAAAAACCAGAAAGCTTTCTGTAACCACTGTAAGTTTAATTAAGTTTTATAAGTAACTTTTTTTTAGTTGTGATAACTTTTTGATTTATTAATTTTCTTCTCTATTAACTTTGTAGTTTGGTTGCTTTTAGAGCTGATCAAGCTAAATTTTTATGCGTTTTGACCGTTTATTTTATTTCTTGATGTTTTAAACTGCAGACGATATGAGCTGCATTCAGCCTCGTTCTTGAGTAGCTATTTTTTTGTTAATAAATATTGATATTTCATATCATTGCTCTTTTGTTTTCGCATATTACTGCTAGCCGGTAGGTTGATCTGGCGTTAAATTTTTTTTTTTTAGCTTTGCGCCGGGATGAGGAAATCTCGTGCGAGACACCGGCTTGATCTAAGCCGGTAGTGTCAGACTCGCACTGACTAAAACCTCACCCCTATCCTCGACTCCCGGTTTCGCCGTCTGGGCATTACTTCGGGAGTCGCGGCTATTGCGCGTTTCATCGTCCTTGTTGCATTTCCCTCTCGAGCTGTTCTTTCGTCCTCATGATGGAGGTCACGAAGGCCGTGATAACTTTCCAGCCTTCTTCGTTCTCCAACATCTTGAGGACCAAGTTCTCCGGGGTGAGGGATTCCCCGAAGTACAGCGATACCGACACTCGCTCACGCTCCCATCTAATGCATCTGAAGATGGTGTGGCACGCAGTGTCTTCTTCGTCGCAATGGCAGCAGGTTGGGTCGTCCAGTATCTTGAAGCGATGGAGGTACTCGTTGAAGCACCCGTGCCCCGTCAGGACTTGGGTGAGGTGGAACGAGAGTTCTCCATGCTTCCTGGCGACCCACGGCTCGACGCTGGGGACGAGTCGTCTCGTCCAGCTTCCGGTTGCTGCTGCCGTCCATCGTGCTTGCCACTCGTCGAGGGTTGCCCTCCTTCTATCTGGCTCTGCTAGCTTGCCGCCTCTTTCCTTTGCCAGGAGATCTATCGGCGGCATGCTGGCCAGCAGTCGCACCGCCTCGCCTGACCCGGTCCTGTAGGCGCACGTTACGCGCAGCGCCATCTTCCGTTGGACCGACAGGAGTCTCTTGGCGTTCCTAGCGACGAAGTGTCGCCTCGTGGCACACCGGGGCCGCATATAACATCATCGCATGAGCGATGGTGCCGAGCATCCTTCTTTTGGTCGTCTTTGGTCCTCCGACGTTGGGCATCAGGCGGGCGATGGAACTCGTCACCGCCGCCGCCTTTCTGCTAGCTTCCTGTATGTGAGCCGCGAAGTTGAGATGTTTATCGATCCTAACCCCCAGGATGGTAACGTAGTCTTTGATTTCTACTTTTTTGCCGTTCAGTTGGATATTGATGGGCGGGATCTTTCTCCTTCCGCACACCAACACGGCTTCGGACTTTTCCGGGACCAGGGTTAGGCCGACTCCGGCGGCCCACTCTCTAATCGTCTCGACGGTCTTGTTTGCGTTGCGCTGGATCGCCTTCGCGTCTTTCGCCACGACTATGGTGGTGACGTCGTCCGCGTACCCGACCGTCGAGACCCCCTCCGGGAGCTTCAGTCGGAGGACCTTATCGTAATTGATGTTCCACAGAGGGGCCGCCAGCACCGACCCCTGGGGAACACCGCTTGTGATTTCTATTGTTTCTTCAGTTGCCACCTGCAGGAATCTGTCCTCCAGATAGCTGGCGATCAGGTTGAACGTTTCTGGCTGGACGTCTCTTTCCCTCAGCTCATCCAGTATGTGTCGCCACCCCGCGTTGTTAAAGGCGTTTCGAACGTCCAGGGTGACGAGGAGGCACAGGTTTCGTCTTCATAAGACACCTAACAAGATTAATTGGTATCCAAAAAATGATAAACAGCACTCATCGGGCAGCTAAGTAAATTCTATTGCAATTATCTAATCAATGGAATAGGATCTCGGGTATGCGGAACGATAAATAAAACAATGTTGTTTAAGTCGACGTTTCGGGACTATATTGTACCCATCCTCAGGACTACAAAAAAACAAGAACACAGGGTAAAATTACGCAACATATCTGAGGGTGTATGACCTACCTCAAAAACTAGGTGGACTGGTTGTGATACATACATTGAAGCAAAACAAAAACGCTGCAGCAAGCCAAAACACATCGGTTGAGTCAAATTCAAAAAAATTAAAAAAATGTTGTATAAAATGAACGTAAGATCCGTGTAAACGGCGGATTTGTCAAAAAATAAAATAATATAAAAATACAGGTAACACATTAAAACCGTAAAACACATTTAACAAATACAAAGAAAAATATAAAATCAAGATGTCAAAACTCATAGCATACATATAAAAAAAATTTGGTCAGGTGTGGCGCTAGATATCCAAAAGGACAGCTTATGTCGATCCACCGCAACCAAAATAAATAAATAACCAATGGTAAACAGGAAAAATTCAAAAAGTTTTGCCGCCGCAACGAAAACCCCAACTAAGGTGGGTTGGTATTGGAAAACATAGCTTCATTCAATGCAGTAAATGTAAACAAACAACCAAAACACGAAAAGTTAGAAAAGACACTAGACCGCCCGTAAGGCGCACCCAAAAAGGAACACACGCACACATCAAAGAGGTCCTGTAGGAACACGATCGACATGTCCAAGCCACGCACTAAAACACAGGCACGATATTCGAGTGTCAGGCAGGATCACCCATCATCCTAAGATGACGCCGCAATAAGCCCTTGTATCCCGCATCAATGCTGACAAAATCGGTTTGTTTATTAATGTTGTTGTCAATTGTGGAAATATATGCCGCCTCCTTAAAGAGGCGACATATAAAACGAGTCTTTAAGGAGGCGGCATATATTTCCACAATTGACAACAACATTAATAAACAAACCGATTTTGTCAGCATTGATGCGGGATACAAGGGCTTATTGCGGCGTCATCTTAGGATGATGGGTGATCCTGCCTGACACTCGGATATCGTGCCTGTGTTTTAGTGCGTGGCTTGGACATGTCGATCGTGTTCCTACAGGACCTCTTTGATGTGTGCGTGTGTTCCTTTTTGGGTGCGCCTTACGGGCGGTCTAGTGTCTTTTCTAACTTTTCGTGTTTTGGTTGTTTGTTTACATTTACTGCATTGAATGAAGCTATGTTTTCCAATACCAACCCACCTTAGTTGGGGTTTTCGTTGCGGCGGCAAAACTTTTTGAATTTTTCCTGTTTACCATTGGTTATTTATTTATTTTGGTTGCGGTGGATCGACATAAGCTGTCCTTTTGGATATCTAGCGCCACACCTGACCAAATTTTTTTTATATGTATGCTATGAGTTTTGACATCTTGATTTTATATTTTTCTTTGTATTTGTTAAATGTGTTTTACGGTTTTAATGTGTTACCTGTATTTTTATATTATTTTATTTTTTGACAAATCCGCCGTTTACACGGATCTTACGTTCATTTTATACAACATTTTTTAAATTTTTTTGAATTTGACTCAACCGATGTGTTTTGGCTTGCTGCAGCGTTTTTGTTTTGCTTCAATGTATGTATCACAACCAGTCCACCTAGTTTTTGAGGTAGGTCATCATACACCCTCAGATATGTTGCGTGATTTTACCCTGTGTTCTTGTTTTTTTGTAGTCCTGAGGATGGGTACAATATAGTCCCGAAACGTCGACTTAAACAACATTGTTTTATTTATCGTTCCGCATACCCGAGATCCTATTCCATTACTTATATTTCGGACGAGATCGTTTTCTACAAATTATCTAATCGCTAAAATTGTAGATAAAATTAAGAGACAATTTTCCCGCAAAAATTGTCAGCAATACATTTGAAAGGCGTCATCTACTTAAGGTCACGCCAACCGCACGGAATTTCTCTGGAACTACAGGGCTACAACGCCATCCCGAAGAAATATCCAACTACTTAAAGTCACGCCAACATCACGGAATTTCTCTGGAACTACAGTGCTACAACGCCATCCCGAAGAAATATCCAACAAATTGGTAACAAATTCAATCCTACTTATTTTATGTGTTTTGCTTGTGTAACAAAGTACAGGGTAATACAAAGGATAAAATTGCATTCACTTGCCATTTAATAATTCATTTATTCATATTTAATTCATTTATTTATAATGGAAGCTTTACGATTTGAAAGAACTGCGTTAAAAAGTCAATTGACAAGGTTTAAAACATTCATTCAAAAGGTTACGAACCAAACCGTAACCAATGAGGTTATTTGCGAATTAAAGAAAAGGCTTGACCTTATGTCAAACGTGTTGTCAAAATTTGAAAAACTACATAATCAAATTGGTATTTCATGTCCAGAAAGTGATAATTATGATCAAAACAAAGAAGATGAATCTATGGCACATTTTGAAGATGTTTATTTTGAGCAAACAAGCATTGCAGAAACCTTAATAAACAATTTCACGCAAAAATCTGCAATAGATTCAAATAATCCCTCTAGACCAGTATCTCCTGCTGAAAGTGTAAATTCAATTGAAAGTCTTAATTCAAGCAATCGTTCAAAACGCAATTCCGCCTCAAGAATTCATGATGGTAATGACAACGCCAGACATTACATCAATTTACCGAAAATAAATTTAATAAAGTTTAACGGTGATATTAAATTTTGGTTAGAATTCAAATCAATCTTTCAAAGTCTAATACATGATAATGATAATTTAACCAAAATCCAAAAGCTTCACTATCTAAAATCAACCTTAACTGATGACGCTAAGTCAGTTATAGGTTCTCTAGAATTCACAGCCAACAGTTACGATGTGGCGTGGAAAACGCTTAATACAAGGTTTGATCAACCTAAATTAATTATTAAAAATCATTTAAAGCCATTATGGAGCTTGAAAATCAAACAAAGGAATCAGCTCAAGGCTTAAGAAAAATAAACGACTCCTTATGTATGCACATCTCTGCTGCTAAATCTCTAGCAAAGACAGAGGTGATTTTTGAAACCCTCTTAGTTATGTTGGTCTCAAACAAATTAGATTCCATAACGCGACGTGAATGGGAATTAACATTCAACAAAACTATTTCCACTTTACCCTCTTTAGAGGAATTCGGTACGTTCCTCACATCACATGCCAATTTATTAGAAAATATCGAAAAGGGGCACACACGGGAAGTAAATGCAAATTATGTTGATAGAAGCAAATTTAAAACTAAATCATTCTTAGTAAACAATTCGTCATGTTCATTATGCAATAAAAGTCATTACCTAGGTCAATGTTCAGAGTTCTTAAAACTAAATGCAAGAGAGAGAGCAAATAAAGTTCAACAACTTAAGTTATGTTTTAATTGTTTGTCTAAAAGTCATTTAAAAAATCAATGCCAATCAAAATATTCTTGTAAAACGTGTAGGTCACGGCATCACACTCTCCTCCACACTCCGTTACAAAGTTCTAATGTTTCTGTTCAACCGGTAGTAGCCATCTCTAAGGTTTCTCCCGAGCCTGAACCCATTCAAACTATCTCTGCTTTCTGCACCACAGCCTCACAAGTTTTACTTCCAACTGCTTCCGCAAAGATTCTTGACGCATTTGGAAACTTCCAATCCGTCAGAATATTACTCGATTCTGGTTCACAATCGAATTTCATTCGCACCGACGTGTGCCAAAGGTTAAACTTGCCTACTCAAAGTGCAAGCATTACAGTTGCAGGTTTGAGCAATTCAAACACTCATCATGTAAAATCAAGATGTGACTTTGAGCTAAAAGCACATCACGGTAATTTCAGAATCAAGCTTTCTTGTTTAATCATTGATGAAATTACAGGAAGTGTCCCGAGTTTCAATCTGAATCGAGACAGCTTCCAACTTCCAAGCAACATTCGCTTATCAGATTCCTGGTTTGATAAACCTGTAAAAATTGACATTTTAATAGGTTCTCCTATCTTTTTCGAGCTTCTGTGTATTGGGCAAATTAGGCTAGGTCCCGAACTTCCCATACTTCAGAAAACCCAGCTAGGTTGGATTATTTCTGGTCCTACTAGCGCCAATTTAGTCACCCAAGTGCAATGCCACTTCAATAGCTCAAACAATCTTCAAGATCAGATAACTCGATTTTGGGAAATCGACAGTTATCCCACAGAAAAGGTCTTCTCATCTGAAGAAAACCAATGTGAGTCGCATTTCATGCAAACCACAAAACGAAGCGCTACAGGGCGTTTTATAGTTTCAATTCCTTTCAAGGAAACCCCCCTTCTTTTAGGTGATTCCTTTCTGACAGCGAAGAGAAGATTTCTCTCTCTGGAACGGCACTTAGAAGCCAATCCCAAACTTCAGGAAAGCTACTGTGCTTTCATGAAAGAATACATAGAGTTGGGTCACATGTCGATATCAGATCCCAAAGTTAAGCTGGTTTATTATCTTCCACACCACGGGGTCCATAAATCCGACAGCTTAACTACAAAACTTCGTGTCGTTTTTAATGGTTCCTCTGCAACCACAACAGATCATTCGTTGAATAGTATCCAAATGGTTGGTCCCACTATTCAACAAGATTTATTCTCAATTTTAATTCGTTTCCGGAAATATCCTTACGCTTTCGCTGCGGACATCGAGAAGATGTACCGACAAGTGGAAATAGAGCCTAGTCAAAGGCCACTCCAACGAATACTGTGGCGGTCTTCAATCGCAAGCCCCATAGAACATTATGACCTAAATACCGTGACTTATGGAACCGCCTCCTCATCTTATCTTGCCATCCGATCCTTAACACAATTAGGTATCGAATGCGAAAGCTCGCTCCCAGAATTTTCTAAAATTATAAAGCGCGACTTCTATGTTGATGACCTACTTTCTGGTGCTTCCAGCGTAGAAACCGCACGTGAAATATGTTCGCAAATTTCAATAGTTCTAAGTGCAGGTTGTTTCAAACTTAGAAAGTGGATTTCAAACAATCCCGACGTACTAGCTAGCATCCCTCATGCTGATCTACACCCCGGTATTCTACAATTTGGAGACCGTGAACAATCACATACTCTCGGCTTCACATGGTTGTTCCGAACAGACCATTTCAAGTTTTCAATCTCACATCAATCGTCTTCAAGAATTACTAAAAGGCAAATGCTTTCTGAGATTTCTCAAATCTTTGATCCATTAGGGTTAATTACCCCTTGCACGTTTGTGGCCAAGATTTTCATGCAAAGGCTTTGGCTTGAAAAGCTTGATTGGGACGAGCAAGTTCCAATCGATATGGAAAAACGATGGCTTTCTTACAAATCTGAATTGTCAGGTCTTAATGACCTTAAAATACCAAGACACGTCACATGTGTCGATTCAATATCCATCCAAATTCATGGATTTTGCGACGCGTCGATGGAAGGTTACGGAGCCTGTATATATTTGCGTTCAAAAAATGTCCATAATCAAATTTACCAAAAATTATTATGTTCAAAGTCAAGGGTTGCACCCTTAAAACCGATTACTATCCCCAAACTTGAGCTTTGTGGAGCATTATTGTTAAGTAAACTACTAAAAACTGTTTTAAAAGCTGTAGATTTACAACCTACTTCTTGTTTTCTTTGGTCCAATTCAACCATCGTACTAGGATGGTTAAAGACAACCCCAAACCTTCTTAAAACTTTCGTTTGCAACAGGGTTGCTGACATTCAGAATGTCACTGCTAACGCGGTTTGGCGGCATGTGCCTACGAAATCCAATCCCGCCGATCTTTTAACGCGAGGAGCAAGTCCTCAATTTTTAAATGAATCCACATTATGGTGGGACGGCCCCCCTTGGCTACAGGAAGACGAAACTTCTTGGCCAAATCTTGCGCTTGGTAACGCTGAACTTCCTGAATTCAAAAGGGAGGTCAAGGTTCTCGTTTCTTCTAAACAAGAATCATTTCCTTTCAACAATTATTCTAATTTAACTCGCCTTGAGCGAATATTTGCATTTTGTTTGCGGTTTAGAAACAATTACTCTGTCTCTAAAACCAATAGAATTTATGGATTTTTAACACCAAAAGAGCTTACCAACTCATTAAGAAAATTAATCAAATTTTCGCAATTGGACTCTTACAATGATGAGATAAAGTTGCTTGCTTTAGGTTTACCCTTAAAGACCTCTTCTTCTCTAGTTAGTTTAAACCAGTTCGTTGATGACGAAGGTTTAATACGAGTAGGTGGAAGACTCCTCAACACTAAATATTCTTACGATAAGAAGCACCCACTTCTAATTGATGGGAAACACCATTTAGCAAAACTTCTCGCTTCTCGTGAACATTTGAAATTGCTTCACGCAGGCCCCCAACTCCTTCTGTCTACCTTACGTGACAGATTCTGGATTACATCCGGTAGGAATGTAGTCAAACACATCGTTCATAAATGTGTAAAGTGTTTCAGATTCACTACTTCTATCACTAGGCCTATAATGGGTAACCTGCCATCAGCTCGTGCTGAAGAATCATTTCCTTTTCAACACGTTGGCATCGATTATGCCGGTCCCATAAACATTAAAGATCGAGAAGGTCGTGGGTCTAAAACCACAAAAGCTTATTTTTGCATTTACGTTTGCTTTGCAACTAAATCAGTGCATTTAGAACTTGTAACAAGTCTTTCAACTGATCATTTTATCATGGCATTTCGCCGATTTGTCTCCCGAAGAGGCAAACCATCACACGTTTATTCAGACAACGGTACTAACTTCGTAGGCGCGAATAACGATTTGCTTGAATTAGGAAAATTTCTTAAGCAACAAGAATCTTCAATTCCAGAAATTGTTGCTTGCGAAGGAATTCACTGGCATTTCATACCAGCTCATAGCCCTCACTTTGGAGGCTTATGGGAAGCAGGTGTTAAATCCTGTAAATATCACCTAAAACGAGTAATAGGTGAGCATATTTTGGTCTATGAAGAACTCTGTACTTTGCTATATCAGGTAGAATCCATTCTGAACTCCAGACCTCTTGCTCCCTTATCAACCGATCCCAACGATCTGCAACCGTTGACACCCGGTCATTTCTTGGTTGGGCGACCACTTACTTCGCTTCCAGATTCAGATGTTACATCTATATCTGAAAATAGACTGGATGCTTTCCAAAAAATTCAAGGATTTGTACAGCATCTTTGGCGAAGGTGGAGTAAAGAATATGTGTCTGAACTTCAGCAAAGAGTGAAGTGGAAACTGCACCAATCAGAGCTTTTGTCTGGCACTCTCGTCCTAATAAAGGAAAACAACCTTCCACCTTTAAAATGGAAAATGGGTAGAGTTATCTCCGTGCATCCTGGTTCCGATGGTATAAATCGCGTCGCGACCATTCGGACTTCTAATGGATATGTGAAAAGAGCATTTTCTAAAATTTGCCCTCTACCAAGTTCGGTAAACAAGTGCATCGATTGACGATTAATGTCTTGCTTTCGGTCGCGAGTGTTTATTACCTAAAAAGCTAATATTGACTTTAGATTTATTTTTTATGCGTAACATTTATGTGTAATTTTTATATTTAAGTCACTTTTCAATTGTATTATGTTTCGTTTTCTTTCTTGAAATCCATTCAGAATTTCAACCCGGGCGATATGTTTAAGATCATGTGTGTGTTTTAGACTACAACTGTCCATGGCAGCCCCTTTTTAATGTTTCAATTTTATGTTTATCAATTGCCATGATTACGTTTTATGTTTCGAGTTGAATTTAAGTTACGATTGTCAGAAATACATGTTTTTTACAATTATGCTAACCGATTTATTCCATGAATAAAAACTCTACATTACAGTCCACTTGCTTTATACTTGTCTACCAATTAGCATTCAATCATCCAGCGAAGTAAAGAGCTCATAAGGTTTTTTGTAACGAATTGCATTGGTTCTACAAGAACACGTTTCAACCGAGCAAACATTTTGTGGTCCTTGCATTGGTTCTACAAGAACACGTTTCAACCGAGCAAACATTAAGAGAAAATCGGGGAAATTAACACTTGGGCAAGAGAAAATTTTTTTTAATTTAAAAGAATTGGAAAAATTAAGGTTGTGATTTTGAGTTTTCGAATTATTAATAAATGGCTAGTCAGGAACAGAACTGATCCAAATGACTGATCCGAGAGAGAAGAGGCTCTCTGCGACTTCCTTGGTCCAGCTGGATTGGAGGTGGGTAACGTTGGTAATACCCCCATCACGTTCGTAAGGGGGAACTCAACCTCCATCCTGGATTTAACGCTGGTGACCAGTGGTGTCCTCCAGGAGTTGGTCGACTGGAGGGTACTTGATGAAGAAACCCTGAGCGACCACAGGTACATCTCCTTCTGTCTGGAAAGAGTAGAGAGTGTTGATACTCTACAGGCAGAGGGATGGTGCTCATTCAAGATGAATGAGGTGGCGCTCAGGGCTGAATTTGCTCGTATAGCCTCAACTGGGCAGATAACAGACGCCGACGCTCTCACAGATGCACTTGTGGGAGCTTTCAACGAGGCTATGCCGAGGGGGGGACCGTCGAGACGCCCGGTCTACTGGTGGACCGAGGCCATCTACGAAGCTCGTAAGACCGCGAAGAAGCTCAGCAGAGTGGCTCAGAGAGTAAAACTCTGCACTCTATCGCAGAATACAAAGCTGCAAAGAAAAAGCTCCGCCATGCAATTGCTGATAGTAAAAGAAAATGTAGGCTTGAGCTTCTAAAGTCATTGGACGACGACCCGTGGGGCTTGGCCTATAAGGTAGTGAGGGGTAAGCTAAGAGGGAGAAGAAACATGACCGGACCGAGCCCACCCAAGGTTTCCCCCTTCGCTGCAGGAAAAAAAAAGATATTAAGCAAAACGCGTTTTCATAAATTCTGCTCTTACTTTAAACGTTTTGCTATATAATTTTTAATATTATCAAAATTCGTAATAATTAATTTACCTTATATAGAAAATTATGAAAATTTGTTTTATTATTAGTAACATTTTGAAATTTCTTCATTTGGATTCATTATTTGGCTCAAATAAAATTGAAAACATCTAAAACAGAAGGGATAATAATACGGATAAAAGTGGGAAAACACTTAGATTTCTTTTCCAATGTTTAAATTGCATATTCTAAAGTAAATTGTTACTTAGATCACTTCTGTTCCTGAATGGCCAAATATACATCTTTAAGTAGTCGATTCACATTATTTGATTTTTGAAATCAAAGTTTCTAGAAGTCACGGAAAATTTTCAATTTTGATCAGACAAAACCTGGAAAAGTCTAGGAACTTTATTTGGAAAATTATAATTAATTTCAAGTTATAAAATGCCCAACGAAATATTTTAAATACTCGAAATATTTAAAATTTTGAATATTCCAAACAATTTCTCTCTAGAAATATTTCAAATAAAAATATTTGTAGTAGGTATAATTACCAATTATTTACAATTTTGGTCTCAATGGCATGTAAAGATTAGCAATGAGCTACCAATAAAATTGATATATTACTTAATTAGCAAAATGTTGGAATTAATGTAGGGAATTTGGCCATATTAAGAATATCTATGGCCTTTATTGAACGCTATAGTCGACTAATTTATAATATATCCATATTTCAAATACTTTTGATTTTTTGAATTTTACTTTTCTTTTTAATTTTCAAAAACATTTGAGTAGGTATTTGAAAAACTCGGTGAAATACTTGGATTACAATGCGGTTCTCGTGAATTTCGATTTTCAATCACTTGAAAATCGGAGATGGGTAACATCCATCTCAATTCTATACAAAATAATTCACAATAAAATTGATTGTGACAAGCTAACTTCTAAGCTGAACTTTGTTAGACCGATGGACGCAGGGGTAGATAAATGATACCTCCAAATGTCTTATCAACTTGGTCGGCGCTATCAACAATGGTATTACATCTTGTGATATCATCCAAAACAATATTTAAAAAAATCAAAAAGGCATTTGCGAATGTTTATTTACTTGAAAATATTATTGGATTTAATTTTTATTTGTTGGCCGTAACAGAAAACGGTTCCCATTCAAAAAATTATCGATTCTTTCCGAATTCAATTAAATGTTAAAAAAGGCTAAGTTGTTAAATGTATCCCTTTTTTAAATACGTAGGTTGTTTATGATTTCACTATATTATCGCTTGTTTGTTTTAAATATTATGGCGTTGGTTGAGTAATCTAAATTTCAAATCAAAGTTTGCTATTTATTCCAAGAATTAATATACCTTAATTAATCATTGAAAGTGATAAAAAATGAAGTAATGGAATACCAAAGCACAGTTTGTTCATATCGTATGATTATATTTTATAAACACAAAATGTTATAAACAACTTCATAAAAATAGCATGTAATAAACCGTGATAAGAAAGCTATGCCAATAAGCGATATTAAAGTGCAAAGTTTTCAGCAAAAGTTTCCGTAGTATCAATATTCAATAATCTATAATAACAATTACAGTATCAGGTATCTTTAAAAATATATGACGATGTGACCTAATACTTCAATAGTTTTCAATACGTTATAGAAATCCTATTTATTTTATTAATTTAAATTTTTTATTAAAATCAATAGTCGCTGAATTCGACAAAATTTTCCATTAAGCCAATTTCCTTTAACTGTAAAATTTTTCATGTTATTAATCGTTAAAAAAATCGTGACAATATTTTATTATACGATTTATAATGTAGTTTCAGGTTACGAACTAATATTATATTCTACCTCAGTTTCAAAATAATATAATACAAACCTACTGACCCGGGGTCAGTGTTTTAATGTAATAATAGAGTAACTGTTAAACCGTCTCTATGCAACAACCCTAATCGGAATTCATTCACCCTTCCACTGAATTATTCAAAATATTAACCTACTCAATAAATCGTTGAACGCAATGTGGAAACTTGGAAATATATTAAATCAAAATTATATGTAAATTATTATGTACCTACCATAAGAGCTTAAAACTGTAAAAGAAAGCAATCTAATAATAATTAAATGGCAATATTAATATAATATTTATGTATACCTTCAGATATTAGACAAAATGCGATTAAAACGGGATCGAAAGTAAAAGATTAGTTTTTATTATTATATGGAGTTGATGCATACACACTAAGTTCGTAACGTGTTTTTTTAAAATTAAAAATTTAATTTTTTAAATATAAAAAATACATAAACTAATCAATATACCGGGTGTTGAACGAGTTAGCCGTTCATAGGATATTTACATGTAAAAACTTATTTATGCAAATTCCTGCTTCCCTAATTATTTTAGAAAAAAAATGAAAGACACAAAAATCATGCAGAAAAATAAATTACAAATGATAAAAGAATTATTTTCATCTAGCTTTTACTTAAAGTGGCAAAAAATGCTTTTGAAATTGTTCAAATTTTCATTTATCAGACTAGCCATGAAATAAATTCAATTTAATTTATTTATTACATAAATTATTAATAATAAACAATTACAAACATTAAGAAATAATTAAATTTACAGCAAATGTTCAAACAGGTTTCCATATTCAGCTAAACAAAAACCAAGTCTATCATAAAAGTTACATCGTACATTCGCAAGTTGTCTTTCGGTAATATTGCCACACTCCTTAGTTTTAAAAATTGATTTTTTTCACTAATTGTGTACTTTGCTTCCATTTTATAAAATTAAAATTTAATAAAGTGCAAAACTGTAAACAAAGTGCAATTGTTTTTTAATACTTATCAAAAATAATTACCTTGGAAACTTTCATGGCTAGTCTGATAAATGAAAATTTGAACAATTTTAAAAGCATTTTTTGCCACTTTAAGTAAAAGCTAGATGAAAATAATTCTTTTATCATTTGTAGTTTATTTTTATGCATGATTTTTGTGTCTTTCATTTTTTTTTCTAAAATAATTAGGGAAGCAGGAATTTGCATAAATAAGTTTTTACATGTAAATATCCTATGAACGGCTAACTCATTCAACACCCTGTATATTCTCCTGCATTGTTTATGATTGCCTCCCAACATTGTGGCAGTTTTTCGATTCCACGCCTGAAGAAATCCGGTGGTTTGGAGGTGAAGAAGTCGTCGAAACAGATATGAAGAGCAACATAGTTATTAAATGAGATTTAGCGAAGATTGTTCGATAGAGAACGGAAAAGATGAAAATCTGATGGAGCAAGATCAGGAGAATAGGGCGGATGTGGAATAACCTCCCAACCGAGGTCTTGAATAACTGATTTTGAAATGTTAGCAGTGTGCAGACGGGCATTATCATGCTGCAAAACCACTTGATGCCGTCTTGTCGGTCGTTTTTCTTGAATTTTCTTGAAGGCGACGCAGTTGTTGACAATAAACCTCAGAAGTGATGGGGACATTCCTCGGAAATAATTCATAGTAGACGACGCCTTTTTTTATGCCAACAGATGCATGGGCACAGGGCCGTGCCGTGCTATGATGCAAAGAGGCGGTCGCATCAGGCGGCATCGTGAAGGGGCGGCAAAAGCAGAGAAATCATAATATGAGATTTTGAATCGTTCAGTAATTATACGCAACGAAATATTGGTCTCTGTTTCCTTTGTTGATTTATACGATTTAGAATTTATCGCGCGCCTCTCTGAGTAAGCGCTTTCGATACACTTGATTTCGGTTTCAAGTTTCAATAAAGTTCGCTGAAATACTTTTGATATGACAGGCCAAAGCGAACAGGATCATGCTGACAAATAAACAGTTGATAAAAAGAACAAAGATAAAGGTATACAAAACTTTGATAAGACCTGTGGTCACCTACGCGTCAGAGACAATGTGTATGTCGGTAGACGAGGAAGCAAGACTCAGAGTTTTCGAACGACGGATTATGAGAATTATATTGGGACCAAAGAAGGGGGTCGACGGAGAACAAAGAGCCTTTATGAACCACGAAATTGCAAGATCGATCGATGGTGAAGACATAGTGAGATACATAAAATCGCAACGCATGAGATGGTTGGGACACGTCATGAGATCAGAGAACGCAACTGCGATAAAAGTGATAACACTTTGGAAACCTGGAGAGAGTAGACCTCGGGGAAGACCGAGGATTAGATGGTTAGACCAGGTGAGACATGACTTGAGAGAGATGGGGATCGACGGCTGGGCGGAGATAGTCTATGATAGACGGGGTTGGAGGGATATCGTGGATAGGGCCGCAAGTCACCCGAGACTGTGAAAGTGTGTGGGAAGGAGCTAACTGGGGAAAGGCTGCGGAATAAGTGACAAAGAGGAAGAAACAAAAATGTAACGAAACAACCTGTAATACGGGGATTAATCCACCCCTATAAAAAGGATTTGTAAATCTCGTAAAGAGATAGCGATATTCTTTTTAGAGTGTAATAGCTAAAATAAAAATATAGTTTCAAAATAAAGTCAGTATTCGTATGTTTTGTGCAGTTTTTATCACAATTGAAGGTTATCGCAATGAAAAAAACATTTATGGGGCGGCATTTCTAAGACTTGCATCGTATTGAAAAAATCTACCGCACGGCCCTGCATGGGCACCAGCTTGTGCACGAAGATTTGTTTGTTTGTTACTTTTACAGCCATTACTTTTTGTTCTTGATATTGATGTAAAGGTACCATTTTTCGTCACCAGTAACATTTTAGGACAAAAACGGCCGATGTTGTTGACGTGCTAAACGATGACGAGCAAGCAAAGAAGCACAAATGGCAACACGCTGATTTCTATTGTTTTCGCTCAAAACGTATGGTACCCAAACACCCAACTTTTGAACTTTACCCATGGAATGCAAATGTCGTACTATAGTTGATTGATCACAATGCATCATATTGCCCAATTCCCGAGTTGAATGACGTGGATCATCACGAATTGAAGCATTTAATCGGTTTTCATCAAAGCCTGATGATCTCCCTGCACTTGGGAAATAATTCATAACAAAATGCCCCTTTTTGAAAAGAGAAAACCATTTTCGTGCAATACTTTCCACGATGGCGTTCTCTCCGTAAACGGCACAAATGGTTCTAGTGGCCTTCGATGCCTTAACTCCTCCGTTAAACTCAAACAAAAGGATATGTTGGAAATGTTCATTTCTTTGTACTTGACACCCCATTTCTTTAGCCAACAATTACCCCTAACTTTCTACATATTAAAAAATTCAAGAAGTATTCAATAAACATAGGGAACTTTCTATTTAAAGTGAATTCAGAGCCAGAGGAAGTGTAATACACTGCATTTTGATGGGATTTACTGGGAAGATTGCATCTTGGTGATTTGCCATTATCTTTCTTTGTGATGCGGCGGATATAATAGAGTTCTTGTTTTACCTGGAGTCGAACCGGGTATTCCATCTTACATTAGTAGATCGCTAAGCTAATGCCGTCTCATTTTACAAAGTATTACAGATATTATTACAAATTACAAGCACTTTTGTTGCTTTTTTACGTTAAACTCAAAGGTTAAACCAACGAAATACTAATACTTTTGTTCTTTTTAAATACTTTAATTGACACTGTAGTAATCCTCTTACATGATTTATGTTATGTACAAGTATAAGGTTACAAAAATTAAGAAAATCGAACGCTTTAAAAGTGAATTAAATTTAGAAAATAATGCTGTACCTTAGTTGTACTCTTAAAATTAATAAAATAAATTGAAGAAGTATCATAAAAAATGAAAAACTACTTTTAGGATTCTATACAAAGTATAACAAGAAGCCTTATGATCTGGCTCCGTGTCTGCCCGTCGGTCCGTCCGTCTGTCTGTCCGCATAATTCAAAATCATACAGAGCGTTTCAAATCGTGTTGGAAATACTCTGTGTGTATAGAGGTCTAAGAACTGGGTACCCAGTGCGCTACTTTTAGGCTTCTATACAAAGTATAGCAAGAAGCCTTATGATCTGGCTCCATGTCTGTCCGTCCGTCTGTCCGTCCGCATAATTCAAATCTAATTTATATATTAAGAGAGGTTACAAAAATATTCTGTGCTTTACGATTGTAATTTTCAACCTATATAGTAGACTTGATCCGATGATCTAACCGATCAAGGTATCAACGGATTAAGGTATCAACGGATCAACGGATTAAGTTATCAGATCACGGATCAACGGATTAAGTTATCAAATTAACGGATAAAATTTATTGTCATATTTTTTTATTGTAACCACAGTAATGGCTTGTTTTAAATTCATCATCGATGTCTAAAGGGCCCTCTTGGTCACAATGAAAGAGAATCTTCTTTTTGTCACTGGACCTGGTAATAACTTTTATTCTTTTGTGATTTTCCAAAACTTTTAAAATATATATTCTGCGTTCGGCAAAGATTCCACAACGTCGTCCATTAAAATACCGTCCAAACCTTTTAAATCGAGGCTCAATAAAAGTTTGGTTAAAGATTTACGATCTTCCAGCTTGTACATTGGTTTAAACGTAAATTTTTCTTTAGTCGCCTTAACTTTTAGATTACCTTTTAGGGCAGTATCGCGTAACCACGATTTTACGTTAGGATTAATATCAGTTTGTTCGGTTTCCTGTAAGATTTCCTCGAGCGTTAGAGGGGTTTTCTTTCCTTCGAGGTACGTCGTTCGCAAGTGTTGAACTATTTTTGCCAACACTGCAAAATTTTGGTGTTTCGCTGAAGATGTTTGCGTTTTAGTGTTTAATTTTGGATCGTCAATTTTTCGTTTTTTATGGTGTCGTTGATCGTCCAACGGCGTGGTGCTTAGTCTTTTCTCAACCGTGGGATTCGAGAGAGCTTTCCTTTTAAATAATTCGCGTTCACGTAATAAAGATGAATCCATTTTTAGACGATCAATTGTTTTTCAATGCAGACCAAATATAAGTTATATTTTATTTACATAATTTTTCACCTATATAGGAAATTTAAATACGTTGATACGTTGATCCGTTGATCCGTTGATCTTTTGATTCGTTGATCCTTTGCTCCGTTGATCGTTTGATCCGTTGATCCGTTAAGACGTTGATACCCTAATAAGAAGTTATCTCGAAAAATTTAATTGGTGCAGATTATCGGATTATCTGATGTTACATTTTAATATTAAGTCGACCAAATATAACTAGCAACAACAACTTTTCACACCAGAAAGGTAGCTGTATAGAAGCCTAGTTAAATTATGTATTAAAAATGCATTTTATACTTTGGAAAAGTTTTATTAATTCATGAATTTTTTAGTTTTAGAATATATATTTTTAGATTCCCTCATAATTTGACTACTATAAAAAATTATTATTTTTTTAAATACGGCCCCACTGTACATAACATATTATATTTCACATTATTTTTTACCCGAAATTTCAAATTAAATTTATGGTATAGAATTTTTCCACAAAAATTCGATTGAATGGTATTGAATTCAGAAAACCATGGCGATGATTTAACTTCCAATTCTCAGATAATATTTTAATATAATACGTAACTACATGCAATAAATATATACCGCAAGTTTGATAATACCAATATTCTTGATCAAATTTCGTTATTATAAACATAAAAAATAATAAAGGTTACTATTTCAAAATTACAACATGAAAGCTTTGAAACTTTTATTCCAACACAAAAACGTACATCAGTTAGTAAAGCTGGATTTCAAAAACAAAACCAAAAATTAAAATACAAGGACTATTCCCACAGTTTCAGCGATCTTGTTACTTCACCTTCATCAAGTTTGGCCCCCTTTAATCGAATTTTTAACTTTATCTTATGCCAAACGTTTGGTAATCGTTAGGTAAGGGTTGGTAGTCCGATTAAAAGTTTTGGTAGTTCTTTGTTTTTTCGTAATTAACTAATCAAATTTTTTGGTCAAGTTAGCCCCCCTTCAATCGATTTTCAACTTTTTTTAGCTCATTTTATCGATTATAATGTGTAGAGTTTTGGTAGTCCTATAAAAAGTTTTGGTAGTCCCGAATTTTGTCGTAAAGCTGCTTGTCGTAAATTACTCGTTGGAGTAATTTGCTCATTTACAATAAGGAAATTTGAATTTGGAAGGATCATTTTAAAATTGTTTTCGGAACTAGGAATTGGTGAAGGATAATTTGAAGATAGTCATATTTTTCAATTCCAACAATTGGAATATCGAATAGAAATACGTTTTAATTTAATTTTAAATAATTTTTTAATATTAATAAAGAATTTTTCAAATAGTAAGATAATTTCTAAATTTGGTTCAAATAGTAATCTATTGTTTACAAGTTTCATTTATTTTAAAAGGTTCATAGGTGTGATTATTTACTTATGAAAAAACATTAATATCTGCAAAATTAATTGTTATTTCCAAATTATTTAACAAGTCATTGGTTATTCGAAAGCTAATTATTAATTTTGAAATTGTTGACATCATCGATTTAAAATTGTTGATAGGTTAAAATTTTGATTTCGATTGATTTTATAAATTCTTGTTTGTATTGATTTTTTTTCAATGTTGTTATGAAATGTGAGGTTTATGCAATTAAATTGTTTTCTAAAATGTGAAATTGATTTGTAAAAAGGTTGCATATCAAAAATTTGGATAAACGTCCAAGATGAGAATTTTGATTTATGAATTTCCTAAATCGTCCAATATTTCGGTAATATCGGGTATAGGATATTTGCCATTTAATGTAATTTGGTTCATTTGCTGATGCTCGCATATTAGAAATCTGAATTGAAATGAATGATTTTGAATTTATTATTTTTGCCGTTAGTTGTGTTTTTTGAATTTACTTTAAATATTTGCGTCAGTTTGGTAAATGTATCTATAATCATTAAATATGTTTGTTAGTGTAATCGAGTTGGTTCATATTATGTAAAATTTCAAATTTTGGAATTTTGAAAAATTTAGAATTTTTAAGTTTTATATTAATTATTCAAAATTATGAATTGTGGAATTGCGTGAAAAAGAAGAAAATTGTTGTTTTATTTTTGGAGGTACTAAAAGTGAATACTGATCAATATAGTGATTATTTGATTTTTTCCTTTTCCGGTTGTCGATCTTTAAAATTTGTAGTGATTTATTTATAAATAATTTGCAATTTTTAAAATGTTTTCTTTTATATTTAATATTAGTCGAAATTTTGTTTACGTATTTAAGATTTCTATTTAGATTTTGTCCTTTGAAATTTATCAATTCTAAATAATGCGATTTAATTAATTCGGGTGACTTTAAGTTTTGAATTTCTGATTGGTTTATTGATTGTTGGTTTTTGTAATGGTTATTTAATTTTTTCCGTTTTCGGTTATTGATTTTTAAAATTTGTTTCGATTTGTTTATAAATAATTTGAAATTTTTAAAATGATTTCCCCTATTGTTATTAATCAACATTTTATTTACGTATTTGAGTTTTTTAACTAGATTTCGTTTTTTGAAACTTTGTTGGAATTTATTTGAAAATAATTTGAAATTTCTAAAATGTTTTCTTTTGTAATTATTTGTCGAAATTTTATTTATGTGTTTAATATTTCTAGCTGGGTTTTGTCTTTTGAAATGCACTGATTCTAAATGATGTGAATGAGTTAATTTAAGTAATTTCGAATTCTGATCTTTTGATTGATTTGATAATTTTTGTTCTAATTGAACTGGGTAATTCTGTTCTTCCAATTGAAGAGGTGATTCTTGTTCCCTTAATTGACTTATTTTTTGATTTTCTGACATTGTTTTTTGTAGTAAATTTACTTTTTTATGAATTTGGTTCATCAAAATTTCGTTGTGCTTTTTATCAATTTCCGATTTTGCTGTCTCTAAATTTTGTTTAACTAATTGATGTTCTTTATATAGTTTTGAAATTTGGTTCCGTAACGTTTGCAATTCGATAACACTGTCGTTTATTAAGGATTTACATTTTTTGACCGGTTCTTGACTTTTAAATTGATTTTGACTTAAATTTTGGTTAATTGGAAGGTTTGTGACATGTTCGTTCATAAAATCAGCAGTTGAATCAATTTTTTGAAAAATTTTGTTTTCTCTAAAATTTGTGGATTCTAAAGAATTGATAGGTTGATTTGGGTGTGGCAAATGATGATTTTCGATTATGTTTAAATTTTTTACGTTAGAAGTTTTAATTAACCGAGTTTGAAAAAGTGGTAATTTTACTCGAGGTGTTTCAAAAATTTTATTTCCAAAATCCATTGTTGCTTTTAGTTGACTCAGCAAATCGTTTCCTATTAAACCGTCATATTTTTTTGATAAATTAGAAATGTAAAATTTGCATTTTTCATTAATTTTGAAAATTTTAGGTAATGGGGTATATAAAATTTTGCTGTGTTGTGACAATCTACCCGAGGTCTGAATTTGAAAATTTTCAGTTTGTATGTAATTTTTAAAATATTTAGTTGCTAGTTTTGGATTTATTAAACTATATTTACTCATCATGTCAATTAAAAATTTTGCTCGGATTTCTGGAATGTATATAAATAATTGATTACGTCCTGTTGTATCGTAATCATCATCTACATGAATGATTAAACTATTTGGTCTAAAATTTTGAAAATGTGAAGTTTGTTGAGGTGTATTAAAATTTTGGAAGTTTGACATTTTATTTTGGGGCGAATGAATTTGATTTAAATTTATAAATTTGTATCGAGTTATTTAGCGTTTACGTTTTCTTTGTTATTTCCCGGATATTGGTTTACAATGACAAATTGTTAAGAATGCAGAAATTATCAGTTCATTAACTTACTTTAGTTAAAAATAGAATAAATCTTACTATTGTGATGTAATTAATTTATTATTATAATGTAAATTATTTCTTAATTATTATGCGTATACGACTATTTTCAATTTAATTATTTTAATTAATTGTTTTAATGTTAGGATTTATGGATAAATTTGAGCTTTTTACTCACGTTTTTAATTTCTTCATAATATGTTTTCTTAATCTAGTTGGTTGATCCACGGCTTGCGTTGTAGCGATGCTTGTCTACGTTGCTTGCTGTTGTTGATCGTTTCCTTTAAATTAGTTGTGGCGATTTTTGTCCACTTTTGGTTCTTCTTAAACTAGGGTTTGATTCCAAAATGTTTGCGACGATTTTTGTTCGCTCCCAATTTGAAATCGGTTGTTTTTGCAGTTTTCCGTGTTTTTTTGGAATTTTTGGACGATTTTTGTTCCGTATTTTTCCAAAAATTTCGGATCCTTTGCGACTGCGCCAGTTATCTTTTATATTTTTTCTCTTAATTTAATAAAAAATAACACTTTCAAATTTATTGGTTTGTTTTTTTATTGATGATTATTAATTTCCACAAAATAATTTTAACTTATAGATTTTCAAATTACAAACTAACATAGATACACCTTAGCATAAACTTATATAATAATTGTTACATGATGACTACTTGAATACTTAAACAAGACTCATTGAAATTTAATTAACTTGAGTTTTTATGTGCTATGCCAAATTTGTTTATTGAGCGAAATTTATAATTGAAGAATGTTCGAGAACATTCTTTTTGCTTAAACCAGCAATGAAAAATAATTATAACATTGGCATTTTCTGATTACATCATTTATGGAAAATTACTAAGTTACATAATATTTTATGAGAATATAACTTGCATGAATAAAAAAATTTAGTTAAACAGTATTTTCCGATTAATCCTATATATTAAATATCAAATTAGCAAAAATAACTATAAATCATGTTACCTTAAACGCAACGTCATTGGTTTGACGTCACATGGCATAACCCCGATAAGCGCTGTCGTTCCTTCAATTCAAATTGACGGATTTTTAAATATTTTTTAAATTATTATCAAAACGAAAATAAATAAATTAAATAGCATTAATTAGTATATTTAGTTATTTTTGATCCAACTACGCTATAAAAAAAATTTATGCATTTTCCCCATTTAAACCATTTGTAATTTTTTTTAATGCCAAACGATTGGTAATGAATCGAAAAAAGAACAATAATTACATTACACAAAAAGCTTGCGCTGCACTTCAATTTGATGTAATAAGCATTCACGGGAGTAGCACGAATTCCGATCCCCGGAATTGACAAATTCCCTATACACAGAGAAAAAATTCGGATTTTAAATGTATGTACTGTTATGGTCCAAAATATCAATAATTTATTATAAATATAAAGCTCGATAAACACTCGTAAAAGTAAAATTACATGAACTTTTATAGCAGTAGGAAGTTCTGAAAGGTATTTGAAAGTTCCTAATGTAGTCAAGTTATTATAAAAGAATAGGTGACCAAAGGAAGTTTTTTCACCATTGATACGTACTGAAAAGGGACATTAAAGATTAATTTATTTTTCATATATAAAAATTTGTTTCATAAATAATTTAATTTAGTTTTGTAAAGAGTAGGTAATTTTAAGAAGTGCGATATAAATAAACAGTATTATTACGTAGTGGTGATTGATAAAGGTGAACGGAAAGACTAATGCAACTATTCGCCATCCGAGACAAACGATTTTACGTGTAGCCGGACCAGACGTTGGATTGTTGTGACAACTCTGAAAGAAAACATTAAATTAATTTAATGACATTTGATTATGAAATGAACCTTATCAAGATAGCAAGTTACTTACGTTTGAAAATTAAATCATCAAGTGTGATAATAAAAAAATCCAAAATCACAAAAAACCAGGGAAACGAAATAATAAATAAATTATTATTAATTACGCAAGTGCGTAGAGGACGGAGGTGTCTAGTTCCTCACGTCCAGTATATAGTGTTAATTGGATAAAAATCCAATTAAAAAAGTGTATTTAACCTGAAAAGGAAAAGGTTAAGATTAATTGAAATAAATTGAAAAGAAATAGTAATCGAATTTAGTTAAAATAAATTCAGTGTTAATAGAAAGATACGTACCTTAAGACTTTCCTGGAAAGTGATAAATAATTGGAACCAAAACTTGGTATTTTGTGAAGCGACGCACAAAAAGAAAAACGCAGTTGGAATTTGATGATTCACACAGCTGAAATAATAATCAAGAGTGGCGTGATCGTAGAAGAAAAAGAAATCAAGGCGACATCTTTTGGTGGTAAGCGAAAAACATTTAAATTTAACATTTTGCAGTGCCGTGTTACGTGTAAATACAATCTCGACGACGCTACGTAGTAAAAATAATCAAAAACTGAATTTCGCATTAGCTTATAAAAATATTTCATTTGTTATTGGGTTAAATTAATTTAGTTTAAGTTTTGGGGATGATTTGCATTTTTGTTACTAATTTTGTGTTTAATGTTTAAAATAAATTGTTTACATTTACAAATCCTCAGTAGCGTATCATTGGGAAAGAATTTCCTGTGTATTTTTACGATTTCAGATATAAGCAAAAGGTACAACCTCAAAGAATCGACTACTGCGGTAAGAGTGTTCATGCTAATTAAAGGTTACATAAAAACTGAGCTAGCAAATAAAAAAAAATTAATAAGAAAAGATTAAAAGATTTCAAAGTTCACTTTTCATTTTCAATAAAAGTGCATGTGACCCCGTCATATGAGAACGGCACACTGCAGTACATTTGATTTTAAAACTTAAATTAACTTTTATTTACGACCAAATTAGGCACTACCAAAACTCTTTATATGACTATACCAAACCTCTACACATTATAATCGTTCAAATGAGCTAAAAAAAGTTGAAAATCGTTTGAAGAGGGGCTAACTTGATAAAAAATTTGATTAGTTAATTAGGCAAAAACGAAAAAATACCAAAACTTTTAATCGGACTACCAAACCTTACGTATCGATTACCAAACGTTTGGCAACGTTTGGTAAACTTCCAACTTAATTAATTATTTACGACAAAATTCGGGACTACCAAAACTTTTTATAGGACTACCAAACCTTTACACATTATAATCGATAAAATGAGTTACAAAAAAGTTGAAAAATCGATTGAAGGAGAGCTAACTTGATAAAAAAAATTGTTTAGTTAATTACGAAAAAATAAAGAACTACCAAACTACCTACTAAAAGGTAGTCCTTTTAATCGGACTACCAAACCTTACCTAACGATTACCAAACGTTTGGCATAAGAAAAAGTTAAAAATTCAATTAAAGTGGGGCTAACTTGATGGAGGCTGTTACTTCACATTATTTACTATTTACATTAATAACGTCGTTTCTTGATCAGTGACAGCTCGTAACTTCTTCCAATGGGGGGGGGGCAAGCAATTTAAATAAAAAGTAAACCTAAATTTGCTTATGTACTTACAAATAGTTTAATTCCAAAAAGCTTTATGTTATACTATTGAACTGGGGAGTTTGGGAGAGGAGATTATGAGGGTTGGGGGGGGGGGTATGGAATACCTCCAGAATAACAGTAAATCAGTATCATAAAACTTTATTTCATATTTTACCGGCTGATAACCAATTGCTGGGAGGTATTCCAGACCCCCGGTCTGCGATGTTTTCATCATTCCACATTGAACACAAATTTTTAAAATAAATTTTTTAATTAGCGATTTTAAATTTTAACGAGCTATTTATTAATTAATTAAATAGCATTAAAAAAGTTTTAAAAGTTTATCTTTTTGCAGATCCACAAATTTTTATTCATGAGCAAAACTTATATTGTTTTTTGTCAGGGTAAATCCCCTTTCTGTGTTTAAAATTGGTTTTCTGAAATAAAATATTTGTGTTTCATAGATTTTTTCGTAAAATTGTAATAAAGAATTATGTGAAAAAGGAACAATATCTTAAAAATCGCCCTATTAGCTCGATGATAGAGTCATCTTTGAATATGCACTATGCACTTAGAATTCTTCGATTCAGGTTTTCTTATAGAAGGCAGCAAATCACTTTTTACTATCATTTCATAGTTCTTAGCTTTTACAGTTCCATTCATAAATTACAATTGCGATAGTAAATAAAAAGAAAAACACCTCTAGATCTTTTGGCCCGCTGGTTTTTCATCGGTACTTTGAAATCATTCATTTTCATAACTTTCACCGGTTCTCCGCTTCACGTAGTGAATACCATCAGAGTCCCACAAATTGAATTTACTTTCATCTGAAGAGGTGACTTTTTAGTAAAGTGTTTTAAATCTTTACTACCGTTTCTGGTCCAAGAAACGATGGAAGCGTTGTTTTTTGTTGTAAGCGCGAGTATTAGCATTAAAATATATTATTTTGAGTTCTTTTGTTTGGGGGTCGCCCTTCCTGTTCCAGCCGCGACTGCTCTTGATAACATAATCAGTAATCACAAAGAAACGTAAATAGGCGAAAAGTCATGCAGAATTATTATTGAGACTTCCGCCAAGTACCTGGATTTCTGGAGAGAAATGCCAATGTCGCAAACTAAAGCGCATAGAAGAAGTTCAAAATTGACCTTTATGTTATATTCAATTTTGGCATTGGTTTTTTATATTTTTAACAATTCGAATTAATTAGAAATTAATTAACTCCGATATATTAACTAAAGTTAGGAGATTTGGGTATTTTCCAAAACGCTGCATATTTTCTAAATTAATAATCTTTAAATAATTTTTTTTTTCGTATTATTATTCAAATATGATTTCTAAACAAAATTATTTCGTAAACAAGAGACTATACATAGTACATCAAACATGAAAAATGTAACAATTGCATTTCAAAAAATTGATGGCACAAGTCTGCAAGAGTAATAATTAAATAACCGTATACTGGCGCTTTTTAAAAGATATCAGATGTCCATGTATTATTGCAATTACATGCACAGCAAAATTATGCATCAGCACATATTTTGTGTACTCTCAAGGCCTAATTTGATGGATCAAATGCGTGAAAAAACCAATATTACAGAAAAGATATTTTATTTTTAAACTAGTTTGTGAAGGTAAAATTTACTGAGAGGTTGGAAAAATATTTGGTAGATCATTTTCAACAATCAAATATGAATGTGACAAGCAAATTTAAAAGCGAGGGAACTTTACAAAATACATCTGGTCGAGGTAGATAGAAAATACTTACACCTGAATGAAGGCTCAAAATTCTGGAATTACGTACTGTTCTCTGATGAGAGCAAGTATAACTTATTTGGTTCAGATGAAAGGCAAATGGTATGAAAAAAAGTGAACATCGAATTGAATTAAGGATATGTCGGTACAACTATAAAATATTGTACATGAAATGCTAGGTTTGGGGGTGCATGGATGCAGGGGGTGTCAGTAATATAGAATTATCGACGTAAAAATTACAATGAATACTATATACCTGAAAATTTTAAAGTTAAATTTAAAAGATAGCGTCAGCAAATTAGACCTATTTGAAGTTTAGTGGTTTCATCAAGAGAATGATCGCAAGCATATTGCCCACTTGTTGAAGATGTAAGATCTACAATAATTATACCTATGCAGCTGCAAACACCACCTCAATCATCCTATTTCAAACCAATTGAGGATTTTGGGCGAAAGTAGAATGTAGGATCAGAAAAACCACAATTACAGACAAGACAACTATAAAACAAAGAATACTTGAAGAATGGAATAAAATTGAGAAAAGTGTTACTGAGATGTTGGTTAAAAGCATACCCAAACGTTTGCAGGCTGCGATTGATTTTAGTTACAAACTACAGGCTTTTGTGTTTGTGACATAAATTTTTGCAATAAAATTGTTACATTTTACATGTTTAATAATAGTACAGTCGACTCTCGATAATTTGAACACTCGTTAATTTGAATCTCTCGATAATTTGGTAATAATTAATGGTAATTTGAAATTTTTCTCTGGTCCTTCTCTGGTCCCTTGAGTTTCAATTTATCGAGAGTCGACTGTATCTTGTTTATGAATTTTTTTTATTAACCAAGTTTTCTAGATTTTGTAATCATGTTTGAATAATAATGGAAAACAAATTATTTAAAGATTATTAGTTTAGAAAATACGCAGCGTTTTATAGTTGAGTTTCGGTTGTGTTATCAATATAGTGAGTCACTGTATAGCAGTATACCACAACATTATATTATTATTTTCAACAAGAATCCGATTTATAAATTTAAGGAGCTGATCGAATGAGCTTGGTCGTGTATGCATGTATTTTAACTCGGTTGCCCATTTTTGGAAAATCTTTTCGAGGATTTTGGGAAAATTTTGATCAGTTTCAAATTATATGTAAAATATTACTCTTCTTTCTTGGCAGTATAAAATACATTAAAATATACAATTCTAAAAATGAACCAAAACTCTTAAATTTAACAATTTTGTTTAAAAACAAAAGCAAATCCAAAAACTCGTCTAAAAGTTCTTAAAGCTCGATCCCATATGGTGCCTATTCCCAAAATAAAAAGATCTTCTAAACTTGAAACCAAAAACCTGAATAATTTTCAATATTTTCTTAATAATCAATAAAATTAAAATTAAATACTTCAATAACTAAAATATTTTTGTGTTGAACGCATTCGGTTACATTATTATCACATATCGTTCAATGTGCAATGTACCTTTACAGGTTGAAGGAATTTGATTGGCGTCATAATTTTTAATTTGAAATGGCTCCATTGTAAAAAAGCACGTAGACCAGCATTCTGGTAATTCACTTTAGTGCAATAAATAAAGACAACAATACGCGTTTAATAAACATCTGAATTACCAAAAGCTTTCTGATTAGAACAAGTTTTGTTATCAGTTGTACCCCCACTGGTGCATGAAAATTTTATATAAGAAGCTCGTGCGAATAATTTTGCCATTCCGGTTTCTGTTTCTGTTTTCGAGTGTTCATGAATTCTGGTCCGATGGCGTCTGAAAATAAAAATAATCGTCCTTACCAAAGTCAAAATGGAGCAGTTCCAAAATCATTACCTGCGGCAGCTCAAAATTATGATTTAAAATCCGATAAACCTAGGATGGTGCGGTTAATTTTGGAATCTTTGGAAGTGGCCTTGCTATTGTGCAACTTGTTCTTCGATAGCTATGGATTAAGAATGGTAAGAAGTACAACATCATGATTTTGGAAATTCGAGTTTGTTAATTTAATATTATAAAAATTTTCGATTTTCCAAATTTGCACATTTTTGATCTCAAGTTTAAAATTTTTTCCAACTTTTGTATTATGTTTATTTGTGCTTTTCCTAAATTATTATTAATTTAGTTGTTATTCGTTTTTATTTCAACTTGGCTTTTAAAAAAGGAATTAATCTTTTTGTCCTAATAAAAAAAAATCTATTAAATTATATTCAAATTTTTTATTTTAATTAATTAATTCTAACGTTCTAATGTGATATTGTCTAATTATTTGTAACCTCCGACTAATAAACGTTGAAATATTAAAAAAAATTTGCTCAAGTTTTTTTCAAATAAATTTTTCTTGTTCAACATTTCAAATATTCGCATTTATACTAAATTGTCTTCAGTTACTTCTGAAAAAATTTGTATTATCTTGATTAAAGTTAAATGTTGCATTTTAAAGTTTGTTAGTTAAAATAATTATTATCAAATTGTTTGTGCTGCAGTTTATTTTTTAACTTATGCCGCAAAATTCCAAATGGTAGGGGTGAGTCTAAAGTTCATTAGTATTTCCACCCCGCGGCTGCACCGCCTCAATTTTTATTCGCATATCATTGTAGCAATACAAAAATTCTTTCTACGTCACTGACACGTCCAGTCATAGCAAAATATTTACTGATTATCAAGTAACAGATATTGGAAATAAGTAGGTTAACATTTTTCTTCTTTTGTTTCAATTTTTTTAGAAATTTGTTTAAAAATAGTTTGCCAAAAATCATCATTTTCACTCCTTCATAAAAAATTTCAACTTCCGCCGAAGAATTCGGTAAGAAGCTCAGGGTTCCGACAAGTCGATTTTTAGTAGGTTAAAGTACGAACAATTACCTAACGAAATCCGTCGAATAATCGCAGAATACCGATTTTGGATTTTAATGATCAAAATGTGGCCAATTTTCTTACACTATAATAATAAAATAAGGGAAAGAATTCTAAAAAGTGGGAGCCCGGGAAGAATTTATTTATATTTTTGTTCGGTTAAACGTAACCAATTTTGACTTATTTGTTTTGCCTTGATCAGAAATAACAGACCTAAATTGCTTTCATAAAGAGATGCTCAAACTAGTTAAATTTAAGAACCGCTGGTATTTAGCAACTCCCTAAACCAAATGCAATGATTCACTCAAAATGAAGTAATCAATTAAAATTGTTTTAAAAGTAATAGCATTTTCTATTACAATTTAATTTTTTTTCATTTTTAGCTGTTTAATATTGTTAACCAAATTTTGCCGACTGCGTTCATTTTAAATACTGGCTATTGGATTTATTATTCTTCACCGGATGGTTGCAGTATTTGCATATGCAATCGATTTGGCATCCGTTGCCCCCATCACAGAAGAGGTTTTCACTGGATCGATATCGATGCAATGAAGGATGCTGAAGATAGTCATTTATTTTCTGCAAGAATTGGGAAAATGTATCCTAAAGTAAATTAATAATAATTTTACGTTTAGATTTCTACTAAAAATGTGGGTTTTAGAATTTTAACATACACATCGATCCCGTTATTAATGGCGTTTTCAGAGCATTCGACATCAACATTAGATTGACGGTTAGATCATTGGATCTGCAAGGAAATAAGTTAATTCCAGTAAATGATGAAATAACGACGTTATTCATCGACGCTAGGTAAAACAAGCATTTTTTTTGTAAAAATACTAATTCAATTTCTTTAGATACATTCTAACACCATCGAATTGTCCAATACAGTGCTCGATTGTTGAATTTAATCCTCATCCGATGTCTCATCCTCACTATTCCCGATATTTTGAATGTTTGCGAAGACTTAACGTATTTTATAGTTCTGCACCTTTACAAATTCACGTACCGCGAACACACACCATTATTTGCCGTGCTATTCCTAACTTCACCGTGATAACTAATAATTATGCATCGCCTAATTTTCACCCTACTCCAAAAATGAATTTACCTACTTGGTCTGGTCCTTTTGCAACTCCCCACGGACATTGTGATGAAGCTCGTTCATCTACAACTCATATAAACCAACAATATTTTTGCATAAATTATACTAATAATGCAGTGGTCCATCCTCCTTACCCTCCAACTCCATACACTGAAATGCTACCAGCACGCCAACAAGTCCCTTTGTACTCACAATTTTCACCCTATTCCCCAACACTTAGATATCAAAATCGCATCAATAATCGACAATATGCTGAAAAACCTAGATTGCTGCAACTTCCGTTACCCGACAACGCCTCTACGAAACAAAAAAACCTAGGAAAACCAACCGTGCCAGCAATACTAATGTCGGAAACAAATAAACTACTTCCCACAACGTATCAGTTCCCTCCTGCTTTCCAAACTAATCATCCTTTTCTAGGACCTTTCTCTCGTCAACCTTCATTGTCCAGTACAACCAACACTCAGTTTTCATCTCTTCATGTTGTAGCCACTAACGAACAAGCGAAATTTAATCGAGCAAACCGTATACCGGTTCATCATGATGCACCAAAACCACCTGAACAAAATTTCCTTGACGATAATTATCATAACAGCTTCCCTGAACTACCTGCGCCAAACGATTTTAAGAAGAAGCCGAAACTACCAGTTCCCACAACCAAAATGACAGAAGAAACGTCTGATTTTGATAACCAGAATATTGCCCTCGCATTGGATCCTGAACTTCCTTCTACTAGCCAAAATATAAAAAGTCAAAAGGACACCGAAGCTTCTCAAATGGTTCAACAATCATCTGATGCCAACTGCGTTGAATTTAATGATATGGATCGTAACGAGTTGTTAAATTTAGTAAATGATGTAATTCGGGAAGATATGGATAAGGACCCACCAATTAGCGATCCTAAAGAATCTGACAATTTTCAGTGCGCCCATTCCAACATTGAGGAGCCGGATAATTCGTGGGAGGGATCTCCCTCTCCAGACAGCGATTGTTTGTATATCGACGATTACGAATATCTCGACGATGACACTGACAATTAAGGTTTTCTTAATATCGTCGTTGGTATTTTTAATCAATTTTTAATATTGTTTTAACATTAATAATAATTAAGGATTACTTTTTTTATTAATCATATTATAATTAACACTTTGGGGTTTTTGTTTTTTTTATTATGTACTTTAAGTAATATTTAGTTTATAGAACAAACTTTTGTTTATGGTTTGTCAATGCTGGTCCTGTTTTGTATTAGTTATTAAGTTATTATCTTTGAGATTTATTATCTTTGGTTAGATAGTAAAAAGATAGTAAATAGTTAGGTTAGATACCATAAGAAATTACGAATTTGAACTTCTGACATGAAATTTTTTTATGTGGTACTTGTTAGGCTTTGTATTTACATTTTTGTATAATAAAAATATGGTACGCATGAGTTTATTGATTTAAAAAAAATTGAAACCGATCTTAAGTTTTTGAATATCCGTATTTATAAAATTAAGCTGTAAATGACGGTAAGTATAAAGAGCAAATACTTATCTCTCTCTTCGATCCTTACTCTTAAAGAGTGTGGTGGCACTTTTGAACACATTACATCAAATTACACCATTAACTATTAGTCGCCATTGTTCTCGGTCCTGGGCACGTTGCGATGCTCCCGGTAAGTTCTCGTCAATCAGCGGTTTTGTCTGGTCCACCCATCGCGTCGGAGATCATCCTCTCGATCGCCTTCCGTCCATTTTACCCTGTACTATGAGGTTTTCCATTTTGCCTGTTTTTCGGGCAACATGACCAAAATATGTGAGATACTGCTGCCTTATTCTGGTGAGAAGTCGTTTGGCTATATTGAGATCTTGTAGTATAGAGATATTAGTTCTGTGTGCCACCCAGGATATTCTCAACATCCTCCTATAGCACCACATCTCAAAGGCATTTATTTTGTTGCTATCTGTTTTCTTAATAGTCCAAGTTTCTGCTGCTTATATAGGTACATTGTATTCACGTGCTTTTTCTATTATTTGTCGTGTATTTAATATTTGCTCTCTTGTGCCTTTACCAGGAACGAATCCAGCCTGTTCTTCTGATATCTCTGGTAGTAGAAAGTGTTTCATTCTTTCGTTTATTATATTAAGTATTATTTTACTGGCATGGGAAGTGATTGCTATTGTTCTGTAGTTTCGACATTGTTGTGGGGATCCTTTTTTAAAAATTGGAATAAATTTTGAGTGGCACCATTCATCAGGCCATTCGCCAGACTGCCATATTTTCTTGCATAGTTCGTACATTACATCAATGCCTATGTCACCCATTGCCTTTATGACCTCACTTATAAGAAGACAATAATATGTCTGGTATCGTATGATAATGACTCATTTTGGAAAAATGGCCTCAAATGAACTGTACAAAAAGTGAACATCGAAAAAGCATTGGTACTTAATAAAAATTGGGCAGCATAACAAAGGTATTGTAACTTTTAGGTACCGACCTAATTAAATGGTCAATTTATTAATTAATTAAAAACGTAAAAAAATTACTTTTTGTAGTTCTGCAAATTTTTATTCATGAGCAAAATTTTTATTATTATTATAAAGTATTTTTAACAAAAAAAATTTCAGTATTTAGTGGTTCCTCCAGGGGTCCTATTCTCTAACTCACTCGAATTTATTCGCATGCGAATCATTTTGCATGGTGAGTTTCGTACGAGTACACCATTGCTGGCTTACATAAAACGGTATTCTCGAAAGGTACACGAATTTTATATCGTGCAAACAAATGGCTAGATTGCGTCATTATGTAGAGACTTGCAGTTGCAAATGTTCGCTCAAGGGATTACATTTACCTGGACACAAAAAATTACATCTGGTAAACCGTGGTGCAGTTCGGGTACCACCGCGTTTTGAGTGGTTCTTTAAACTCATTTGCTGTCTGAGGTTTCAGTAATTGAATTTCATTCCCAAGGGTAGCCACAAATTCTCTGTGGGATTAAAATTGGGATCATTACCTGGCCACAGTAACCACACAATCCTCTTTCTTTATTTACAATCGGTTGTCAGAAATAAAATATTTGAGTTTTATAGATTTTTTCGTAAAGTTGTAATAAATGGCGTAATAAATAATTATGTAAAATATAGAAAAAAAAAGGGAAATCACCCTATTCGCTTGATTACATTGCGCAGAGTCACCTTGGAATATGCACTTATAATTCTTCGATTTAGGTTTTTCTTATAATAGAAGGCAGCAAATAATTTTTTATGTGCTACCCGAACTGCATCACGGTTTATCAGGTGTAATTTTGTTGAGGTAACTGTAATCCCTTAACCGAACTGCACCACGGTGAATATCGTTCCATAATCTCTTCATAAACCCGAGCAGGAGTTAACTTGTTTACCCAAATAAGAGACTTGAAAAAAACCAATTAGGATCTTAACAATTTATTGAAGTACTTCCAGCAGTTTCAGCATACAGAATAATACTTAACATTTTCTTGCTTTGCTTCTGTTTGTTTGCGGAGCGCCAAGGTCGAGCCCCTTATCTCCTCCGTCTCAAGGGCAACGGATTGTGGTTTTAACAATCGTAATACATTTTATATAAATCAAAAACGCTTATTGCAATAGTTTACAAAGATAACATTATCAAGCATGGAAAGTTGAAGCGGATGCAATTCCCAGGACTCGGAGAATATTCCTGCATGTGAACTTTGGTTTCAGATAACACAGGTATCACAAGTAAACAAATAACATAAAGAAATAACTATACAAATTCCTTGCAATTTAAATGTTCAGTTTATTAAATTCATGTTATAACCAGGGCAATATAAACTCATTGATTAAGAATTATTTACTTAATTATTAACTTTAATTGAGGATTTTAAATTTTGTCCTGTAAACAAACTTTCATCACCTTCATCAAGTTAGTCCCCCTTTAATCGAATTTTTAACTTTTTCTTGTGCCAAACGTTTGGTAATCGTTAGGTAAGGTTTGGTAGTCTGATTAAAAGTTTTGGTACTTAGTTCTTTGTTTTTTCGTAATTAACTAATCAAATTTTTTTGTCAAGTTAGCCCCCCTTCAATCGATTTTTCAATTTTTTTTAGCTCATTTTATCGATTATAATGTGTAGAGGTTTGGTAGTCCTATAAAAAGTTTTGGTAGTCCAGAATTTTGTCGTAAATAAATAATTAAGTTGGAAGTTTACTTATGCGCATGCGCTAAATTCCACGTGAATAGAACAATAATAATTTATTGCCAATTTGGCCCAATTTAAACCATTTGTAACTTTTTTTAATGCCAAACGATTGGTAATGAACCGAAAAAAGAACAATACTTGCATTACACAAAAAGCTTGCGCTGCACTTCAATTTGATGTAATAAGCATTCATGGGAGTAGCACGATTTCCGATATTTCCTACAGAGATTCGGAAAGTTGAACGTTTGTATAGTGGTTTTCAAAAAGAAAATTTAAGGATAAATAATGCTAGAGGGCCCTTAAAAAAGCATTTGAAAGTGTAATAAAATACATGATGGTTCTCATTAACTCAACCAATCATAAGCTCGCATTAAATTATCAGGTGATTTACAACATCATATTTTATGTACGTGTATTGTAATGTGGGATTCCCCTAAATGTGGATTTTAAATTTACATTTGATTTTAAAACTTAAATTAAAATAATTATTTACGACTAAATTAGGCACTACCAAAACTCTTTATATGACTATACCAAACCTCTACACATTATAATCGATCAAAATGAGCTAAAAAAAGTTAAAAATCGTTTGAAGAGGGGCTAACTTAACAAAAATTTTGATTAGTTAATTAGGCAAAAACGAAAAAATACTAAAACCTTTAATCGGACTACCAAACCTTACTTATCGATTACCAATCGTTTGGCATTAAAAAAAGTTACAAATGGTTTAAATTGGGCCAAATTGGCAATAAATTATTATTGTTCTATTCACGTGGAATTTAGTGCATGCGCATAAGTAAACTTCCAACTTAATTAATTATTTACGACAAAATTCTGGACTACCAAAACTTTTTCTAGGACTACCAAACCTCTACACATTATAATCGATAAAATGAGCTAAAAAAAAGTTGAAAAATCTATTGAAGGGGGGCTAACTTGACAAAAAAATTTGATTAGTTAATTACGAAAATACAAAGAACTACCAAAACTTTTAATCGGACTACCAAACTTTACCTAACGATTACCAAACGTTTGGCATAAGAAAAAGTTAAAAATTTCATTAAAGGGGGGCTAACTTGATGGAGGTACTTTCATCTCACTTATTATGCCAACACTACTTATAAGACCAACACAATGCCAACACTAGTTATAAGAAAGTAAACCATCAATAAATGTTTTAAAAGTTATTTACTTAAGGGGGTATTCCACTTTTCAGGATTTTTTTTTAGAAAAAGGAAACAACAGAAATTTTTTTGTTATGGTGGGATATTTATTATATTATATTATTGAATACACAATTGTGAATTTTTCATATAAAAATAATAAAAATTTGTGCTGCTACAGCTTCCTGAACGTAAGTCTGTTAAAAAGGTGGTGGGCAAGTTCAGGTCCTTTGTATTTGTCCAAAATTAAAAAACGAAAGAATTTCGTATTCAACAGAGTTGTCGCTATCGTCCCTACTACAATCATAAGAAAAAAAATTGCATAGGAAATGGCAGCTTTTTAAAAAAAAATTGAAATTTTCTACATATTTTTCAAGTTGAAACCACAAAAAAGCACCTAAATTTTGTACGAATGCATTTGTTTTAGTTCAGACGATAGAGAATTTTATATAAAATCGAATGCCGCAAGATCCAATTGAATCGGTCTATTATTTTTGAAGCTATGCTTCTTATCGCACGGGTATTGCACGTGTATTTTGCACGGGTATCGCACGGGCAGTTAACTGAAAAAAATCGTTCGTCACACAAAATCGTCACACAAAATCGTCACGGAAATATGTAACGGAAATTCGTCACACAAATTTCGACCGCGACTTTCAAATTTCAAACTTCCCTTCAAACACCATAACTCCGGAACCGAGAGGGCTAGGACCCTGGGAATGGTGGCTATGGATAGGGGGCGGAAGTGGCAACCGCCCCCGACCCCACGCCGCCCCCGCCGCCTCCAACCGGTTTTTAGGGGAAATAGTTTTTTGACAAAACTAAAAAAATTAAAACATTTTTTTTTTAAATTAAAACCCCCCCCCCTCCCCTTTTCGTGGGTCGGCAAAAAACGTCAAAAAAATTTTCAAAATTTTTATTTTTCAAAAATTTGGAGCTAGTTTTAGTTTTTTCACAAAATTAAAAAATTCCCGCCCCCCCCCTTTCTCCCTTTTCGTGGGTCGGAAAAAAACGTCGAAAAAATTTTCCCGTATTCTTATAAGCAAATTGGAGGCCGAAGGCCGACCCGTATTCTTAAATGCCAGTGGGAGGCCGAAGGCCGACCCGACCCGTGGTCTCTAAATCAAGTGGGAGGCCGAACGCCGAGCAGTATTCTTATAAGCACGTTGGAGGCCGAAGGCCGACCCATATTCATAAATGCCAGTGGGAGGCCGACCCGACCCGTGTTCTCTAAAGCCAGTGGGAGGCAACCGCCCCCGACCCCACGCCGCCCCCGCCGCCTCCAACCGGTTTTAAGGGAAAATAGTTTTTGACCAAACTAAAAAAATTAAAACATTTTTTTTTAAATTAAAACCCCCCTCCCCTTTTCGTGGGTCGGCAAAAAACGTCAAAAAAATTTTCAAAATTTTTATTTTTCAAAAATTTTGAAGCTAGTTTTAGTTTTTTGATAAAACTAACAAAATTTAAAAATGCCCCCCCATTCTCCCTTTTCGTGGGTCGGCAAAAAACGTCGAAAAAATTATAAGAAATTCTTATAAGCAAGTTGGAGGCCGAGGGCCGACCCGTATTCTTAAATGCCAGTGGGAGGCCGAAGGCCGACCCGACCCGTGTTCTCTAAAGCAAGTGGGAGGCCGAAGGCCGACCCGTATTCTTATAAGCACGTTGGAGGCCGAAGGCCGGCCCGTATTCTTAAATGCCAGTGGGAGGCCGAAGGCCGACCCGTGTTCTTGAAAGGCAAGTGGGACGCCGACCCGTAGTTTTATAAGCAAGTTGGAGGCCGACCCGACCCGACCCGTGTTCTCAAAAGCAAGTGGGAGCAAGCATAACTCCGGTACCGAGAGTGCTAGGACCCTGGGAATGGTGGCTATGGATAGGGGGCGGAGGTGGCAACCACCCCCCCGACCCCACGCCGCCTCAACCTCCAACCGGTTTTTAGGGAAAATAGTTTTTTGACAAAACTAAAAAAATTTAAAAAAAAACCTTTTCGTGGGTCGGCAAAAAACGTCGAAAAAATTTTAAAAATTTTTCACAAAAAGGCCGAAGGCCGAACAACTGTGGCCTTTACGGATCTAGTATGGTCCTCCCCCTGTGAGACCGAAGGCCGAACAACAACTGGCAATCACGGACTAGCAGTCCAGACAGCTGAAGGCATATAAATATAATCTATTTATGGTCCGCCCTGTGAGGCCGATGGCCGAACAACTATGGCCTTCACGGATTTATTATGGTCCGCCCTGTGAAGCCGAAGGCCGAACTACTATGGCCTGCACGGATCTATTATGGTCTTCCCCCTGTGAGGCCGAAGGTCAAACAACTATGGCCTTCACGGATCTATTATGGTTCGCCCTGTGAGGCAGAAGGCCGAACAACTATGTCGTTCAAGGATCTATTATGGTTTGCTCTGTGCGTAAGAAGCATAGCTTCTGTGGACGGTCCGACGACCGCTCTCATTTTTTAAGATAGAATGCCCACCCCCTAAAGAAATGTCATTCGGAGAAAAACGCATTTAAAATAAATTATGCGGTAAGGTTCTTGCAGTGCAGGTTTCCCATATACGAATTTGCAACTGCGTTATTAGAAATCTTCATAACTTCCTCATTTTTTAAATTTTTCAGAAAATTCTTTCACTAACATGTTTCAGAAAGATTCCAGATTAATAATAAATATATAAAAAAATGTATTTTTTGAAGTGAAAATAATGGAATACCCCTTAAACACCAGCATTGTGCTTGAACCTTCAAAAATAAAACCACTTTACATAGAAAATTACAATGGAGGTGGTGCAATTCGGGCAAACTGTTAAAGGCCAGGCGTTTACCTGAAATTAAGATGGTGCAGTTCGGGTGCACCGACATTTTATTATCATTTCATAGCTCGCAACTTTCACAGTTCCCATCACAAAGTGCAATTGCCATAGTACTTAGTACATAAAAAGAAAAACACCTCTTGTAACCTACTACTTGTACTTTGGTTTTAGGTAAATATTTCGACACCATTTCCTAATTCAATATTCCACCAAATTATTGTAAACAATAATTTTAATTACAAAGTTTGTTTTGGGGAATTATAAATTTGATGGTTGGAATTTTAATCTTTGATAATTTTAGTCCAGTTGTTATCGAACCACGTTTGCTGTGAGATCGAAGTAATTTTTCTCTAAAAAATGTAATTTTGGGTAGAATGCTTATAAGAATTGGAAACCGGTTGTGTTCTTTACCATTTTTTTGGGATCATCTTCGCGTTGTTGAAATTTGGGAGCCGTGTTAGTTTTTTTTTCTGGACAACACATCCCATTACCGTTTGTCGGGTTTTACCGCCCATTATATTTTATCTGGATGTTAATTATCATTGGTCAACATTCAATTGTTCACCCTAGCCACGTTTGGGTTATCAACAAGTCAAAAATTTTATGTTTCGGTTCCACTAATTCAAACAAGTGGATGAGATATTGGAACGAACATCTTTCGGTTATCGCTACACAAAAATCCGGTGCCAGAAAGAGACCAGTGACGTATCTTGGAGAAGGAGATTACTCCTATTTTTTGCTTATGGTTAATCACTTGTCTGTTGACTTTGAAACAACAACAGCAATTTGAAACAACAAGAAGATTTTATTTTAACAATCTAAATTTAGTAAAAAGTACGTTATTCGAACGTACTTGTTAAGATTATTGTGGCTATTTTTGTAGACTGATTTGACTAATTTCTAATTTTTTTGATTAATATATGGCACTCCGTTTTATACTTTTTTGTTAGATTCATTTAATTAGCTTTCACGATTCAGATAGCAGCAAGAGTTAGGAGCGGGAAAAATCGCGTGGCGCCGGGCATTATCATTATTTTTTACACTAATTATTTTTGAGCAATCCACACCCGGCCTGAGCTGAGTTACTGTTGTTTTTCGTGTCCTTCCTGGTGACCAGGGAAGTACGTTATATATACTCTAGATCAGGATTTCTCAAAGTGGGGTTCGCGAACCCCTATGGGTTCGCCAGTTGATGAAAGAGGGTTCGCGACAAGATTTATGTAATGGCGGCTGGATGGCTTTGGGCAGCTAGACAGGAAGAATATCCCGAACTCTCACGCAAAGCGGTGAATTTCCTCTTACCCTTCGCAACAACTTATTTATATTAGAATAGGTTTTCACACCTAGTCATGTTAAAAACCAAGTACAGAAATCGACTTAATGTTGAGTCAGAATTAAGATTAAAGTTTGTCCAAAATTACTCCTAAAATCGACTCTCAATTTGCGACAAGAAACAAGCCCACCCATCACATTAATATTAACATACTTATTTCTTTTTGTCACTGTAATACAGTGTATTATTTTATTTAAATTTTATTAAAATAATAAACCTTATTTTCTTTATACGCAGTCATTTGGGTTCGCAGTCATTTGGGAACTTGAACAGAGGTACGTGAGCCCATAAGTTTGAGAAACCCTGATCTAGATCATTTGACCTCCTAGTTCTTCAACAGTTCGTTGAAGGCATTCATGGCCTCATTCAGGAATTCATATCAAAATAATTAAGACAATATTAATAAATGAATATTATGTTTCATTGATGTCGATTTTGAACAACGTGTAGGCTCTCTCGACGGTGGTAATGGCCTGATAGTTAGCGCGATCAAATGCTGACGTTGAGATTTTCGGATTGACTCCGGATTTGAGCGTAAAAATTTCTTAACCATCTCCCGTGTTTCGGAGGGCACGTAAAGCCGTCGGCAACTCTATGTTAATGATTTGCCATCATAAAAATGAGAAAACAGGGTATAGATACATGGAAAACCAGCCCAGCAAGCTACCTAAGATATAAAAACCAATGCTCATAGAATTAATTTGAAAAAAAATTGATAAACACAGGTCCCAGATCTAACATAAAATGTAGACTCTCAAGAACCACAAGAACGTGATTTCCTTTGTTGTGCAGCCTATCGGTCCCACTGGGGTGTAAAGGCATTGACGGATCAATTTAGCATTATAAACATACAGATGGTTAGATAAATTAATAAAAGGGTTTAATTAGGTAGTACTTCTATGTAAACTTTTTACATAAAAGTTGTATTTTTGACTTGATATAAAGCTAAATATTATGTTTTAAGAATTTACTTGTGAACTAAATATTGAATTAAAATTCTAATATGAATTTGGGTGCGGGAGGTATAAAAACAATTTAATTTCGCAAATCTATTACCTTGACGGTGGGGGGGGGGTTGTTTTACTAACCCGAGCATCTGTGAATGCTCGTGGTTTGCTACGATGGGAGAGAGCGACGACTATAAATGAAATTTTTAACTTTTTTGTAAAGTTTTTTAAATCTGTACCACCGTTTATGGTCCAAGCAACGTTGGAAGCATTATTTTTTGTTGCAAACGGCGCGTATTAGCATTAAAATATATTATTTTGAGTTCCTTTGTTTTGGGAAGGCAGCACCCCTTCCCCTTGTTCCAGCCACGACTGCTCTTGATAACATAATCACAAAATGATATAAATGCGCGATAAGTCATGCTAAAATATTATTGAGACTTCCGCCATGTACTTGGATTTTTTGAGCGAAATGCCAATGCCGCAAACCAAAGTACATAGAAGAACTTCAAAATTGACCTTTATAGTTAAGGTACATTCAATTTTGTCATGGTTTTTTATATTTTCAAAAATTCTAAAAAATTAATAATTAATTAACTCAAATATATTAACTAAATTTAGTAGATGTGTGTATATTTCCTTAGAGATAATACGATAATATCGACCGATTTCTCTTTATAAAACCACCTTCAGGGAATTGCGCCAAATTACAAAATTTCAAAATGGCATTAAAACCACAATAACTCTTATATGTAACATCCCAAGGGACGGGCATTCGAAAATTTTTCCACCGTCCCACAAATAGTTGTTGTAACAAAAACTGCCCAAGCTCGAAGCTTTTGTGCCGTTTACGGAGAGAACGCTATCGTGGAAAGTACTGCACGAAAATGGTTTTTTCGTTTCAAAAAGGGGAATTTTGATATGATAATGATTTCCCGCTTTCAGGGAGACCATCCGGCTTTGATGAAGACCTATAAAATGCTTTAATTTGTGATGATCCACGTCAATCAGCTCGGGATTTGGGCAATATGATGAATTATGACCAATCATTCGTCGACATTTGCATTCCATGGGCAAAGATCAAAAGTTGGGTGTTTGGGCACCATACATTTTTAGCCAAACAACAAATTTAGAGTGTTACCATTTGTGCTTCTTTATTGCTCGTCATCGTTTAGCTCGTCAACAACATCGGCCGTTTTTGTTCCAAATTATTACTGGTGACGAAAAATGGTGCCTTTACATCAACAGCAAGAACAGAAAGGAATTACTGAGTCCTAACAAACAAGCAAATCTTACAAGGGGAACCCGGTCACTATCAATAGCGGATTTTATCAATTTTCATTATACGAAGCAGTTTATAATTAGTACTGTAAGGGGTCCAAATTATAGCGTCCACATTATAGCCATTTCGGATAAAATAATTTTTAAAAGTTCATATTGTTATGATGCTGTTCATAATACGTACTTATAACGTTGTGTTATTCATAAGGACTTTGTAGGTTAGCTGGTTGAAAGGCAGCTTGCGAAGGTAGGGGTCCAGCGATCAAATCCCAGTTTCGTGATTTTTTTTTAAATAATTACTTTTTTTTTAATTTATACATCATTCGAAGAAATGTATCGAATTTATAAAAATTACTATTTGTATACCTACTATTGATAAATTAACTATAATATTTCTTCTTCTTCTTACGCTAGGACTACGTCCTGTACTTCCCAACTATATGCCTCTGTCAGAGGCACTGTTGGTTCTGTGAGCAGTTTTGGTTTTTACATCTCAGGTAGCTTGCTAGGCTTGCCTTTGCCTATAATATTAATATATTATATAATATTTAATTTCTGAAATTAATGTATTTGTTTACACCATTCTTAAAGTGCACCATTAAAAACGTAACTAAATCCATAGTTTTCATGATAAATTGCAAAAATTTAAGAAACGTTATGACATAAGATTTTTAACAATATTTGGTGAAAAATTATCTTCACAGCCAGAGCTAGTTTTTCCATTTTTCCATAAACTTGCCAGTACAATTGAAGATCTAAATTTAGATCAATTGATTTAGTTACGTTTTTGATGGTGCACTTTAAGAATGGTGTAAACAAATACATTAATTTCAGAAATTAAATATTATAGTTAATTTATCAATAGTAATGAAATGAAAATACGAAATTGTCCATTTTTTTAATTGAAAAAATGATTATTGTTATACAAATAGTAATTTTCATAATTTCGATACATTTCTTCGAATGATGTATAAATTAAAAAAAAGTAATTATTTAAAAAAAATCGCGAAACTGGGATTTGATCGCTGGACCCCCCTACCTTCGCACGCTGCCTTTCAACCAGCTAACCTACAAAGTCCTTATGAATAACACAACGTTATAAGTACGTGTTATGAACAGCATCATAACAATATGAACTTTTAAAAATTAATTTATCCGAAATGGCTCTAATGTGGACGCTATAATTTACTATATACTATTTACTATTTACTATAATATAATACTAATTATAAACTGCTTCGTATAATGAAAATTGATAAAATCCGCTATTGACAGTGATCGGGTTCTCCTTGTTAGTGCAAAAGCTGGTGCTCATCCACACAAGGTAATGTTCTACATCTGGTTGGATAAATAAGGCATCATCTACTATGAATTGCTTTCGAGGAATGTAACCATCACTTCTGAGATTTATTGTCAACAACTGCGTCGCCTGGATGCTGCAATTCAAGAAAAACGATCGGCAAGACGACATCATGTGGTTTTGCAGCACGATAATACACGTCCGCATACTGGTAACATTACAAAAGCAGCTATTCAAAACCTCGCCTCGGTTGGGAGGTTATTCCACATTGGGTCTATTCTCCTGATCTTACTCCATCTGATTTTCAACTTTTCCGCTCTCTATCCGACATCCGCGGAATCTTATTTAATAATAACGACGTTGCTCTTCAAAACTGGCTCGACGACTTCTTCACCTCCAAACCACCGGATTATTTCAGGCGTGGAATCGAAAAACTGCCAGAAAGTTGGGAGTCAAACATAAACAATGCAGGAGAATATATTTTTGGTTAGTTTATGTATTTTTTATATTTAAAAAATTAAATTACAAGTTATAAAAACGCTACGAACTTAGGAGTTAACTAATGAGTTGCATGACCAAATGAGAGCCTGGTCGTGTATGCATGTATTTTAACTCGATTGTCCATTTTTGGGAAATCTTTTTGAGGATTTTGGAAAAATTTTGATCAGTTTCAAATTATCTTTAAAATATCACTCTTCGTTCTTGGCAGTACAAAATACAATCAACTAAAAATGAACCAAAACTCTTAAACTTAACATTTTTGTTTAAAAACGAAAGCAATAGAAATTCTTCAAGCTCGATCCCATGGTAGCCAATCCCAAAAGAAAAAGAAGGACAAAACTTGAAATCTAAAGCCGAATAATTTGCAAGAAATGATAACCAAGAAATTCTTAATTGGAAATTAAATACTTCAATAACAATAATATTTTTGTTTCGAATGGATTTGGTTACATTAATTAGCACATATCGTTCAATGTGCAATGCACCTGTACAGGTTAAAGGAATTTGATTGGCGTCATAATTTTCCGATTAAATGACCCACTGTAAACAGTCACGTACGTAAATCAACTTGATAACATTCTTGCAGTTCGCCTTAGTGCAATAAATAAAGACATCAAAACGCCTTTAATAATAAACATACAATTTCCCAAAAGCTTTCTGATTCGTTAGTACAAGTTTTGTTATCTGTTGTACCCCCACTTTGATTTTATACATGTAAGGAGCTCCTAATACGATCCTACGAATAAATTTGCCATTAGTGTCTGCTTTTATTTTCGAGTGGTAATGAATAATTTTCATGCGATGGAGTCGCAAAATAAAAGTAATCGTCTTTACCAAAACCAAAATGGAACAGTTCCAGGATTACCTACGATAGCTCAAAATTATGATTTTAAGACCGAGAAACCAAGGATGACGCGAGTAATTTTGGAATCTCTTGAAGTGGCCTTACTAATGTGCAACTTATTTTTCGATCACTATGGGTTGGCAAAGGTAAGAAGTACAATTTTGGAAATTCGAGTTTGTTAATAATTTAGTATTATGAAAATTTTCGATTTTCCAAATTTTGCCATTATATGATCTGAAGTTTCCAAAATGTTTCAAATTTTTGTATAATGTCTATTTATGCTTTTCTTAAAATTTAAATTTGGTTGTTATTCGTTTTTATTTCAATTTGACTTTTGAAAAAGAAACAATTTTTTTGTCCAAATCCAAAAAAATCAATTAAATGATATTCCAGTTTTTTATTTTAATTTGTTAATTGTGACGTTCTAATTTGATATTGTCTAATTATTTGCAACATGTGACTAATAAACGTTGAAATATTAACAAATAAAGTTTTTCTGAATAAAAATTTCTTATTCGGCATATCATAATATAATTGTTATCTTGCAGGGCACCAGGAATAATTAAATAACATATTTTTTTCAATCTTCTTCATTAAGTTATATCAAATTTTATCAAATCCACATACCATTTTATTGATTTAAATATAAAGTTATAATAATTTTCTTTGAAGTTACCTAGTATAAACACTTATAATATTAAATCGTATTCGGTTACTTCGGAAAAAATTTGCATTGTCTCGATTCAAGTTAAATATTGTATTTTGAAGTTGTTAGTACAATACAATCACCACGCTAAGATTATTCAAGAAAGTGATTATATGTAAAAAAAAAGTAAAACAAATTATCAAATTATTTTTGCTGCAGCTTATTTTTTAACTTGATCCGCATAATTCCAAATAGTGGGGGTGAGTCTAGAGTTCGATAGTCTCCCCACCCCGCGGCTGCTTCAGCATTTTTTATTCGCATGTCATTATAGCCATGCAAAAATTCTTTCTACGTCACTGAAGCGTCTAGTCATCGCAAAATATTTGCAGATTATCAGTAACAGACATTTGAAATGGGTTAACAGATTTCTTATATTCTTAAAATTTATTTAAATAAATTTTATTTTAGTTAATAATAATAAAATAATTGAGATAAAATTTAGGCAACTCTAAAGAAATGGCTCTGAAGTTGATGTTATGATTTCTGGCTACAATATTCAAAATGTTAGGAGGGGGATAAAGTTACTTAGACTCCTCTTCCCCTCAACTATGCCAATAACATTTTTAATTTAAAAGTCATTATAACAATACAATCCCCCCCCCCCCCATTTACTGAAGTGCGTAATCGAAAAATATTTCAGATTATCAAGTAACTATGGAAATAAGTTAACATGTTTCTTACGTATTTTGTTTCAATTTTTTAAATAAAGTTTACTTGTTATTAATAAAATAAGTGACGGAATTCTAAAAAAGTGGCTCTTGAAGTCCATTTTTTAACTTATGCTATAAGAGACTAAAGTTACATAATATATAACTTTTTTACATTATACGTAATTTAAAAAATAAAAATGCAATTATTCGAAAATTATTCGCTAAAATATAAAATACGAAAATAACACATTCATAACGGGTCAAGCTGAATTTATTGGGAATAAAATAGATCTAAAACATACGGTATTATTTAGAGAAACTCTTTATCTGTCATTTGAAGTTTAGAAGTTGAAAATACGTTCGTTATAACTCAAGTTACTAATTTTTTAAAGTGACATTGCAAGTGAAAACATGGAATTAACAAGAGAGCTTTTTCGAATCATGATTTATTATGATTTTAAAAAAGATTTAAGCGCTTACGAGTGCAAAGAGAGTTTAGATTCAACTTTTAGTGAACAAGCACCTTCCTTGGCTACAATTTACCGATGGTATAAGAAATTTGAACGCGAAAGGAATTATTCCGTTCAGCATCAAAAAGGAGCAGGACGTCCTTCTACCGCTGTTACCGACAAAAACATTGCTGCTGTTAAAAAAATAATTAAAGAGGACAATAAATCCACTTATGGGGTAATAGAGCATCAACTCAAGATTGGATCCTCAGCTGTTAAAACAATCATACACGATCACCTGCATTTAAAAAAAGTAGTCCGTCGTTTTGTGCCGGATCACCTTTCTGATTTCCAAAAAGCAGAGCGTGTAAGAATTTGCCATGAAACTCTAAATTTGTTAAATAATGGCGGACACCAAATTTATTCCAAAATCGTGACAGGTGACGAAACTTATATTTCCTTTTTCGACATACCTACTCGTCAAGAGAGTCGTGTATGGATTCACGAAGATGAGGAAACTCCAACAATGATCAAGAAACAGCGAGCTATGAAAAAAGTTATGTATGCGGTATTCTTCAGAAGTACGGGCCTAGTAAATGCCATTAAGCTAGATGGACAAAAGACAGTTACAGCTAAATGGTACACTGAAAAATGTTTACCTGATGTGTTCAGTAGAGTTCCAGCCAAGGGAATTATGCTCCACCATGATAATGCATCATCCCATTCGGCAGCTATAACTCGCCAGTTTTTGGCTGAAAAAAATAAAAAAGTCATAGAACATCCGCCGTACTCACCTGATTTAGCAATGTGCGACTTTTGGCTATTTTCTGGGCTTAAAAAAAATTTGCGGGGCAGAAGGTTTTCGTCTGAAGAAGAGATTGATACCGCAGTTCATACTTATTTTGAAGGTGTTCTGAAAGAAGATTGGTTGGGAGCTTTTAAGCAATGGAAAGAAAGAATGGTCAAGTGTATCATTGTTGGAGGGAATTTCTTTGAACATATTTAAAATAAAATCCTAGAAAATATTAACCGTGTTTTTTATTCTCAATAAATTCAGCTTGATCCTCGTTATACGCTTCTAAAATATTCGACATCACAACATAAAAAATTCAAAAACGCAATTAAAGAAGTTTTTAATATTTGTGGGATTGTCTTTAGCCTTTATAATTGTCCTTAAATATTTAGGTATAGATTTTACTAAATTTCGTAGCACTTAAGACGGGACTTTATCCTATTATTCTTAAGAACAGTTTTTGAATCGTTTTTAATTCTAATTTGTCTTGCTCTAATTTTTCTGTCAAGGTGATCGCAGAAATGTTCAACATGATTAATATCTGGGCTTCTAGGTGAAATTTCCAAATATTTTAGTGTGGTATTAAGGATCCACGTCATAAATATACAAATATTGGCGTAAAATGTTGATATACAATTGTGGTCCGTCGTACCATCGATAAAATGGAAATTTAGTTTACCAGAGACACTTGCATAACCCCATACAAATAGTGATTCTTCCTAGCTTAATAGCATGATATAAGTTTTCTTTATTTAGCTTTGTATTTTTTCCTTTTTCCCACAAATTGCCTGCCATCTGAACCAAAAGTATTATATTTTGACTCATTCGGTAAATATCATCAGATTCCAAAGTTCTCCATCTCCATTTAAATTTGAAAATTTAAATCTTTCTATTCTATTTCAATTCTATTGCTGCTATTTATAAAATATTTTCCACAGGTAATTTTTCAATAAAATCATAATTTTTGTAAAATATAGTACGCACAGTTCTAGCTCGTATATTTGTCCTAAATGTGTTTTGCAGTTCAGGTGCCATTTCTGCACCACTACATTTAGGGTTTTTTGAATTTTATGATAATTGAATGAGAATCACTATTAACTGAGTTTTTCAGAAAGCCCTCTACACAGCTTATTTAAACAACTTTTCGTGAGAAAATTTTTTTCCATAATTGTCTGTAGTATATGTGGTCTGTTAATTATTTAAAGCATTAAATTTCAGCCACAGTAGCAAATTTTTAATGATAACCAGTCTTGGTTTTTGTCTCAAATTATGTGATGTCGAATACTTTTGACATGTAAAAAGTATGTTATCGTCTTATTTGATTTTTTAAGCGAAAGTGTTTGAAATTTTTTAATTAGCAAAAGTTTAATCATAAACAGAAATGTTTATAGTTTCTAATGCATTTTTATCTTTTAAATTACGTGTAACGTAGAAAAGTTACATCGTTTTTAATTCAAAATATATTAGGTGACCAAGACTTGTGACACTCACTGTACTCGGTCTCCCCACTCTCATGGCTGTACCATACAGCGAAATTCCATACGGCAATTTTGGGGGGAATTTTGGGGAGAATTTATTTACATTTTTGTTCAGTCAATTTTTGACCCATATCTACGGGATCTAAGGGATCTTACTTAGCATCTTACGCTGGTACTTAGCAACTCTCAAAGTCAATTGTAAAGATTCATCAGATATTGAAGTGATCAATTAAAATTGTTTTAAAAGTAATAGCATTTGTTGTTATAATTTAATATTTTTTTAATTTTTAGTTATTTAATATTTTTAACCAAATTTTACCAACTGCCTATACATTAAATACTGGTTACTGGGTATTTTATTCATCGCAGGATGGTTACAGTATTTGCGTTTGCAGTCGATTTGGCCTCCGTTGCCCCCATCAGCGAAGTGGTTTTCACTGGATCGATATCGATGCAATGAAAGTTGCCGAAGATAATTACCTATTTTCTGCACAATCTGGGAAAATGTTTCCTATAGTAAATTAATAATAATTTTACGTTTAGATTTCTACTAAAAATGTGGTTTTAGAATTTTACCGTACACATCGATCCCATTATTAATGACGTTTTGAGAGCATACGACATCAATATTATATTAAACGTTCAACCATTTGATCTGCAAAGAAATAAGTTCATTCCAATAAATGATGAAATAACGACATTACTCATCGACGCTAGGTAAAACAATAATTTTTTTGTAAAAATACTGATTTAATTTCTTTAGATACATACTAACACCGTCGTATTGGCCACTACAGAGCTCACTTGTTGAATTTAATCCTCATCCCATGTCTCATCCTCACTATTCCCGATATTTTGAATTTTTGCGAAGACTTAACGTATTTTATAGTTCTGCACCTTTACAATCTCACGTAGCGCGAACACACACCATTATTTGCGGTGGTATTCCTAATTTCAGCGTGATGACTAATAATTCTTTAACGTCTAATTATCGCCCTACACCAAAAATGAATTTACCTACTTGGTCTGGTCCTTTTGCAACTTTCCACGGACATTTTAATGAAGTGCGACCATCTACAACTCATATAAAACAAGAATACTTTAATATCAACTATATTAATAACGCAATGGTTCCTCCTCCTTACCCTCCACCTCCATACACTGCAGTAGCACCAGCATACCAACATCTCCCTTCGGGTCCACAATTTCCACCACATTGCCCAACACCTGGATATCAAAATCACACCAATAAGCGACAATATGCTGAACAACCTAGATCGGTGCAATTTCCGTTACCCGACAACGCCGCTATGAAACAAAAAAAGCGAGTGAAACCAGCCGTAATACCAGTAAAACAAACAACTGAACCACATAAATTACTTCCCACAATGTTGCAGTACCCTCCTGCATACCATACTAATCATCCTTATCAAGCACCTTCCCCTCGTCAACCTCCAGTGCCCAGTACAACCAACACTCAGTTTTCACCTCTTCATGATGTAGCCATTCAAAAACAAGCAAAATTTAATCCAGCAATCCGTAACCCCGTTCATCATGATCCACCAAAACCTCCTGAAAGAAATTTCCTTAACGGTGACTATTGTAACAATTTCCCTGCACTACCTGCGTCCAAGGATTTTAAGAAGAAGCCAAAACCAAGGTCAATGTTACCATCTTCCACTACCCAAATGACAGGAACAACGTTTGATTTTGATAACCTAAATTTAGGTCACCCATCGGATCCTGTATTATCTTCTACCATCCAAAATTTGAAAAGTCAAATAGAGGCGCAGAGCGGAGTTTCAGTTCCTTACGACACCGAAGCTTCTCAAATGGTTCAACAAACATCCGATGTCAACATAGATGCACTTGATGATATGGATCCCACAGAGTTAATAAATTTGGTAACGGATGTGATTCGAGTAGAAATTGCTAAGGACCTACCATTTATCAAACCGGAGGAATTCGATAATTTTCAACGCGCCCATTCCAGCATTGAGGTATCGGATAATTCGTTTGGTGAATCTCCCTCCCCAGACGACGACTGTTTGTATATCGCCGAATAGAAATTTTCGACTATGATACTAAAATGTAAAGGTTTTCTTTATAATATTGTCGTTGGTATTTTTAATCAATTTCTAATGTTATTTAACGTTAAATAACATTAATTAATTAACATTAATTAGAAACATTCAGATTTATAAGCATTGCTTTTTGTATTTGTTGTTACTGATTTGCCAATTGCGTTGCACTGAATGACATGGATTCTAACGAGTTTTTGAATGTGGTCTCAGACGTAATTCAGGAAGAAATTGATAAGGATCACCAATTATCGAACCTGAAGGGTTTGATAATTTTCAACGCGCCCATTCCAACAAGGTTTTCTTTATATCGTCCATGCTTGTTTTAATACATTTTTAATATATTATTTAACATTAATTATTCGGATTTATAAGCATTGGTTTTTATATTAATTGTTTTATAATAAGAAATTGATAGGCGATGGGGACCCACCAATTATCGAACTTCACGAGATTGATAATTTTTAACTCGTAATGAGAACTAATTTCTTGACGATACCACTAAGAAATAAAGGTTTTATTTATATCGACGTTGATATTTTTAATCCATTTTTAATATATTTTAATTAATATTTCTAAGCATTGTTTTTTCTCTTAATTATATTATAATTAATACTTTGGGGTTTTTCTTTTGATTAGGTACTTCAAGGCTCAGCTGTTCAGTCTCAGGTTATCGTTTAGCTCAGGATATTTTTTATAGAAATGATAGATTCAAAAATTGTATTCATGGAAACTATAATCCAAGTTAAAAGATAACCTGATAATCACTGAAAAACTAGGCCTAAGTAATATGTAGTTTGAAGAACAAATTTTGTTGTTTCTAGTATATAGTTATTTTTTTTTAATTTATTATTTTTGGTTAGATAGTAGTAGTTATGACATAAGAAATTATGAATTTGTCAGGTATTGATTTGAACTTTTGACATTAAACTTTTTTATGTAGTACTTATTTGGTTTTGTATTTACATTTTTGTTTAATAAATATAGTGTACATATGATTATATTGATTTTTTAAAAATTGAAATGGATTTCAAGTTTTTGAATACATTTATTTAAATTAAGCTGTAAAAGACTGTAAGTACTGCAATGATACCCAAAATACTGCTTATAAATTTCAATGAAATTTCTTGTAAAAATAAAGTAAATATAAAAAATAACAGCAAGAAAAGTAGAATAACGGTTTGTGAGAGGAACAATGTAGAAAGTGGTGCATCGTATCTGAGGAAACGAAAAGAGGATACAAAAATAAGAATGGCGGGGATGCAAGTTGTTTTTGCGAAAATGTTTGGAGTAACCAGGAAACGGAAAAAAGACCAAAATAAATTTGCTCCCAAATTAAGAAAAGAAATTATAATGAAAGACCAATAAATAATATTGAGTACAAAGACCCAATAAGTTTAACAGTAATAGGCTGGAGGAATATAGTAGAAGCAAAATTTTGGAATCAAATAAAAATAAATGGGATAATTATGGAATAATGAATGGAAAGTTTTGGAAGCAGGCTAGCAGAGTAATAAAGCAAGTGGTGAGCTGGACGAGGAAAGAGGCACCAAGGCTGAAGAATTGAACGGACGATTACAAAGTTTGTAAATAAAATTCTGTAAAACTAATAAATTGGACTTGTAGTTGAAGTGCTATTTGTTAAATATCGATTGCTGTGATTTATATGTTGAAATGATTATTAATATTTATGTAAAATGTTTTTTGTTAACTTGATTATACAACATTTCAATGTGTGAGGAAATTTTATTGAAAAACAATAAGCAAATTAAATAAAAAAAAAGATCAATTGATAGAAGAGCCGAGAAAAGAAATAGAGGTTAATAACTCTAAACTAAATTAACTAAAAAAAATATTATAATTTCACTTAATAAATAACAAAGATAAGATTTTATCTAATTACGGCCTAGTAGGAAAATCACATATAAGGGTATTTTCAAAGGGACAGAGCAGTACTTATAAAGAACAAAAATAAGAACACAATATTATGTCTGGTGTGGCATGATAATGACTCAATTTGGAAAAATGGGCATAAGTGAACTGTACAAAAAGTGAACATCTAATAAGCATTGATACTTCCTAGATATTGAGCAGCCTAACAAGGGCGTTGTAAATCTGCTTGTGTTAACATACTTTATTGGTAAACGTGTGAGATTTTCAAACCGACCGTAAATTATGTAAACTAAGAAAATTATGTAAAATTCTTCCTGACATAATATTATTATTGGTTGAATTTGAATTTTATAAGTTTTATGCGTTGTTCTTTTGTTTACCACTTTATTTTAAAAAACTGCGACTCTATTTTAACAAATTCTATTGGTTACTAACACCATGTTATGTTAAAATGGAATAGCAAATGTAGCACATCAATTTAGATAAAGGAGCACAACAGTTTGAGAAACACTTGTATAGTTTTGAAGTTACCGCAAAATTTCTCATTACTGATTTAAACGGTTTTTGGAAAAATTCACGGTTTGTCATTTTCCTGTGGATTTCAAGGGTTAACCCTTTCTTATGTTTTCCGGTCCTTTTATGCGTAATCAATTCCAGCATGCATTGTTTATATCACATCCAATTTAAATAGGACACTATAATTAATTATTTAAACAAACTCTTCATGTTTAAATCACCAACTATTATTGCAAAAGTGAAATCTCGTTTAGCAAACAATTTAACGTGTACCACCTTATACATAGTATGTTTATGTTAGAACATAGTTTACACCAGTGATGGATTTATGATAAAGCCAGCAGATAGGATCTTTTCAGGATATCTTATTTAGGACCTATTTATAAATTTCTCTATGATTTGTTTTATTTCTTTTTGCTCTGCTAGTAAGTTTCATTGTATTAGAATTGTTATCGACTAAGAATGGTCTTAAAGTGCAACTCTTCTGCATTCCCTAAAATTTGGTGATGCTCAATATAGCGACAAATAGTTAGAATAATATGTTTTCAAAACTTTTTCCTGCAAGTATAAACTGTTGTACACTCAGGTCGCTTAATTGGATAAATTATTGTATTACTTCCTCACTCCCATACCCTGCAAGCTGGTGGAACCTCAGTCGTTAAACGGCTTCTGGGCCTCACCACCCAGCCCGAAACCCAAACAAATGCAGCTCCTAGAAACCAGGATTTTCTTTCCAGAGATGGACTAAAATATCCCATTAATCACATCCAGTCAGTTCCATTTCAATGCCGTTAGGTAGCACAACTTCAAGAAGGTATATCGACACTTGATATGAATAACATTGTAACTCTATTTTGCTTTATTTTACAGGAGAGGATTTTAAAGATTTTTTGCTACATATAAATTTGCAGTTACAATGATTTTATTTTGTTAAATTACAGTATTTTTAATTGAGATAGGACGACGATTCGTAAACCAAATTAAAGTTTGAGAATAAGGTTATCGGCAACAGCCACGTTTGTATCAAATGCAGACGGAAAAACCATACAACCTAGTTTGAAAATGCAAACTCGAGTTTCGGACTTATTAGTCCTCATCAGTGCAATATACAAAAAGGATTGTATGAGTGCGCATTACTGGCTTTTAACTTTCCACATACATAGAACAATAAGTCCGAAACTCGAGTTTGCATTTTCAAACTGGGTTATATGGTTTTTCCGTCTGTATTTGATACAAACGTGGCTGTTGCCGATAACCTTATTCTCAATTATTATTTTCTTTATAGAGAGAACCGTGCGATGGCGTTACTGAAACCTGCAATTTGACAAGTTTTGTTCTATGTAGGTGGAAAGTTAAAAGCCAGTAATGCGCACTCATACAATCCTTTTTGTATATTGCACCGATAAGGACTATTAAATCCGAAACTCGAGTTTGCATTTTCAAACTGGGTTGTATGGTTTCTCCGTCAAATTAAAGTTTGTTCTATGGGGAAGCCGTTTACAGCATAGTTGGATAACATTCTAACTTGAGTTACAATGTTATTCATATCAGGTGTCGATATATAAGCAAATCTATAAAAACAAGTCTTGATTTCCGTTGCCCGTTGCACAAAAGTATAGCGGGATTAGACTTAAAATGATATTGAGGAGAGAATCGGAACAGCAAATATCGAAAGACAAAATCCCGATGAAGAGAAACGCTGAGAAATTTAAAAGTAGAAAAATGTGAAAGTCGGAGAGAGATGTGCAAAATTGAAATGGAATAGAGAAGGATCGTTAGTTCAACCTGGCACTGCAAGGCCAATAGCGCCTTTCTATAGGTATGTTATAATAATTTATAATATTATAATTGGACTCAGATTAGAACAATTTCGTTAGGTTTTTCTATTAAGCGAAATCTGTTGATATCGTACATTCCTAAAACAATCTCAAGCTTAATTCGTATATAGTGATTTAGAGCACTCAGTATCTACTACTCGGCTGTCCAGGAGTATCAACATTTTCCTACGATGTTTCTCTTAATGGATGTTTGAGGAAATCTGCATCTTGGATCTTACCCAGTAGATCCCAGCTTTCAGAACAGCAGTTGTGTAAGATACGTTCGTAAAACGAATTAGTTTAACCGTACTGATCAGATTGTCTTGTTTCGTAGCAACTGAGCCTCAAAATATGAGATGCGAATTTATCAGATGATCAATAATAACCTCAATACGAATTGATCCGTGTGGTTTTGTTTGAACCCGGTAGTAGGGGTGCGCATATAATCGATTAATCGATTACGTAATTCGAATAATCGATTATTTCATAATCGATTATGATATTTTATAATAATCGATTAATCGATTATTGAAATAATCGGTTATTCATAATCGACTATGAGTTCATAATCGATTATGAACTCGTAATCGATTATGAACCCATAATCGATTATGAATTCATAATCGATTATGGACTCATAATCGATTATGAACCCATAATCGATTATGAATTCATAATCGATTATGAATTCATAATCAATCGATTATGGACTCATAATCGATTATGAACTCATAGTCGATTATGAACTCATAGTCGATTATGAACTCATAGTCGATTATGAACTTATAACTATAATAGGTAGGGCTATTAAGGGTTACTAAATTACTATATAATTTATTATTTTGCTAATTGTGTTACGGTGGTGCTAATAAGAAGTGTTGTTAAGCACCAGTTGATAACACATTACGGTCCGGTATCAATCTGTAATAACTTACCTGCGTAGCCGATTATAATGTTACTTACAGGTGTGTTGATGAGAATTTACGACTCCTTCATAAAAACGCTGATTAAATCTGAAGTACCAAATATTTTGTTTTTAAATTTTAACTGAATGTTACTATTGTATTATGCATTATGTAATTAATTTATTGTTAACAATAATCCATCTAAAAGGCTTCTAATTAAAATTCATTTTGTAAAAGTATACACTTTCACTCAAAATATCGGACAAATAATTTAAATCCATATTGATGAAAAAAGGTTGCAATCTTTAATTGAAAAGCAAAAAAATATTTTTTAAAAACTATCAAATTTATAAACAAAAATACCTAAAAGTTGAATGGCAAATCCATATTTGGATTCAAAATGGCAAATCCATATTTGGATTCAAAATATGGATTTGCCATTCAACTTTTAGGTATTTTTGTTTATAAATTTGATAGTTTTTAAAAAATATTTTTTTGCTTTTCAATTAAAGATTGCAACCCTTTTTCATCAATATGGATTTAAATTATTTGTCCGATATTTTGAGTGAAAGTGTATACTTTTACAAAATGAATTTTAATTAGAAGCCTTTTAGATGGATTATTGTTAACAATAAATTAATTACATAATGCATAATACAATAGTAACATTCAGTTAAAATTTAAAAACAAAATATTTGGTACTTCAGATTTAATCAGCGTTTTTATGAAGGAGTCGTAAATTCTCATCAACACACCTGTAAGTAACATTATAATCGGCTACGCAGGTAAGTTATTACAGATTGATACCGGACCGTAATGTGTTATCAACTGGTGCTTAACAACACTTCTTATTAGCACCACCGTAACACAATTAGCAAAATAATAAATTATATAGTAATTTAGTAACCCTTAATAGCCCTACCTATTATAGTTATAAGTTCATAATCGACTATGAGTTCATAATCGACTATGAGTTCATAATCGACTATGAGTTCATAATCGATTATGAGTCCATAATCGATTGATTATGAATTCATAATCGATTATGAATTCATAATCGATTATGGGTTCATAATCGATTATGAGTCCATAATCGATTATGAATTCATAATCGATTATGGGTTCATAATCGATTATGAGTCCATAATCGATTATGAGTTCATAATCGATTACAAGTTCATAATCGATTACGAGTTCATAATCGATTATGAACTCATAGTCGATTATGAATAATCGATTATTTTTAATAATCGATTAATCGAAAAAAATCGATTATTTTTTATAATCGATAATCGATTATGAAATTCCATAATCGCGCACCCCTACCCGGTAGTTTTGTTGAAGTCATATTGTCAAGTTGCGTGACGACATTTCTGTTGTTGAATTAAATTTATTGTCGGGTCACCTAAATTTACCTGTTGAATTAAGTTTGAACGAAGTTTTTTTTTCGCAAATAAGAGGCCGTTTAGTTTCATTTTGGTCACAAGGATAATTTTTTTAACCAACAGCAAAAAGATAATGTAAAAATGTTTTAAATAATCTTCTGATAAAAGGTTTATTTACCACTTATTATCATCAGCCGACATTTCTTTGTAGTTGCTGAAGATCAGCATTGCTCTGTGTTGATTTTTTTAAAAATTTTTGTGAGAGTGTCACTTTCAGAGTCGGACTTTATTGGATTTAAAGAAAAGTTAAATAGACTAAAATTTCCATCAATTTAATCTCTCGGAAATTATTTACTTTCGTACAGGTAAATTTAGTTCATTAGCAAATAAACATCAAGTCCTCAACAATAAAGCGATGTATATTATCGAGTACCTACCTATCCATTTAGTAAATTAATTTGTGTTGATTTAATTTTACTACGATTCGCATTTCAGAATATATTTGACGATGGTTCTGCGTTAAAATTTAAACAAAGTTACTCAATAAGTGAATCGCTAACTGCAGAAAGGGGACATGTCACATTTCTAGAAATGTTCAGGAAATAAAAAAAACTGTTTTATATCTTAAATCTCCATATTTTTTACTCAAATTTTCGGCAGGACATGCCTTAGAAGATCTGGAATGAATGAGTATATAATATATTTGATATTTGTGTTCTCAATTAGATCAGCTGCCAAATTAGACATATGGACATGTCCCCTTTCTGCAAGAAATGAAAAATACACGACAGAAAATGTAACAAAAAAGTATTATTTTTAAGGTATTTTAATAAAAAATAATTAAGAAACAGTTATTCATCGTCGTCCTCATTGTACTTAGTTAACTACGCTGTAATTTCTTTCCAATATCATTCATAAGCATCTCGAATGAATTTGATCGTATTTTTTATATCAGCAATCCTCTTTTTATTCATTGGTCGCTTTGCTGAAAAAGCTCTCTCTGTGGGGAAGTTGTAAATTTGGTCTTGTATATTGCGTAATCTAAATGTTTCTGTTATAAGGCTATTGATAAATTCCATACACACCACTTCTTGAGCGGCAGAAATCTTCATGATGTGGTGGTATGGATCGAGAGATAAAAAATGACTTTCTTCAAGTCTTGCCACATTTTTTCCATAAGATTCATTGCTCAGGCAAGTCCTCTTATAAAATTCAGGCCACCAGCTTTTAAAATCAAAAACTAAGTCTTTATAAACTTCCACAATGGTGAATTTATTAGAATTTTTTGACGTTTATAGATAATATTTTGCAGTATTCTTTGACCGTGTCAAATTTTTCAATTTAGTTAAGCGATATTTTGATAAGACCAAAGTCACAGTCGCAGGGCATAAATGAATGCCCTTTCATAGGAAAATATAATTGGATTTCTTCCAATTTATCAAACTCCACTAGGCTCGTCAAAAATCGAATCATTGTGTTGTTTTTGTTTTGTCCACAACAATTTTCGCAGAAAATAAGTAATTTTTAAAATTTTTTCTTCAACTACTTGAACAATATAATGCTTCAGAAAAGAACACACATCATTTTCCCCTTTGCCTGCTTCGCCTTCGTAGTACCTATACCTAACAAGTCATGTTTGGATTTTAAATTGTGGATTCCGAAAGTGCATATTGTGCTACTCATTTTAACCTGCAGATCAATTTTGCATCCAATGAAACCAATTTACTTATTTAATATGGTAATAATGGTTTATATCATGTTGCACTCGTATTATATTGTCGACATGCTCACAGTTTGTTATCACTTTACTGCAGAAAAGAGATATTTTCCTGGACAAGTCCCGTTTATGCAGTAATCGAATTCTTTATCAGTCCATAGTGTCGAGGGTAATAATAGAAGATTTATCATTTTTGCAGGACATTGTGCGTCTTGGCATCTAGATCAATAAAATATCAAAATGTCAATTTCACAAAAAATGTGACATGTCCCCTTTCTGCAGTTAGCGATTCAAGTCTCTAAACTACTACCTTCCGAATTTCCTTTGAAAGATAAAGAAAATGTTTTACTATCCACTATGACCCCTACATTTTTAACCTCACTGGAACGTTTACAAGGATTGCCATCGAGATAGAGTTCTGAAAGTTTTCTCCAAGTTCTTCTTTTGATAAAAAGTATCAGTTTAGGTTATCAAAGTTACTCGTTAAACCACATCACTTCTTAACTAAGTTTGCTGCTTCCCAAATAAATTGTGATCTCGCGCATGCCGAATGGAGGCCTCCATGAAAAAATTGTTCAACACGATCGCAACCCTTCTAGCGAATGGCATGTCCCGGATTCAGGCAATTAGGATAGGATTTACTTCAACCTCACAGCGGTAGAACATACATATTATGGTATCGAAAAAGATGCTATCAAACGACTCCTCCAAGAAAACTTCCAAAGCATATTATCAAGGGTCGGATGCTCCTCAACTCAGAAGACCAGTGGATGAGGATCTGTAACTAGCGATTTCTCCGACTGGAAGGCAGGTTGTTGAAGTAATTACTTACGACTTCCTTTGTACATTGTCTGACACTATTCTATATAGAGTTCCGATGAGAAGTTCTAAAAAGTATGGTCGCCAAGCGCGGACGCTTTGGATTGTGTATGCAAGGGTTTTCCGAATTATAAATTAGGCTAGTGAATGGATACAACCCCATTCTTTTTCAGACTTACAGTAATGGTTTTCTGGGTTTCAAAAACATTTAATCTAAAATACCTGAGCTACTGTACAGTAATTGCTTGGAGTTATTAGAAACTCCTATTATCGTACAGTAAATCTCACGTTTAATTTTAAATTTTTAAAAAACGACCCAATACAAATAATACACACAAATTTTTTATAATTTTTGAAAAAAAGGGTCGCATTTTACGCTGTTAATAGAAAATTTAAAATTTCACCATATTATAGGTACAATACAAATTGAAATTAGGTAACATAATGCATAAAGAAAATTTTTTATTTTTAAAAAAAGGGGACCAGCTGCACGGACACCAATCTTCTGAATTGTTCAAGCTCTTGTGAATTGAATCTTTAGTTTGATTGTGTAAGTGCGGTTCTTGACTTAACTTTTATTTTGTTCGTCTCAACTCAATAAGATAAAAACTTGTAATAACCAATTAAAATGAAACGAAAGCAATATCTAATATACTTCATTAATTTAGTACAAATATAAAATTGAAGAACTTTTATTGAGAATTTGAATTACATTTCGATAAAACTGTAAATAAGACATAAATATAAATATTATTGATGTTAGTTAAGTTTTTGCTTTTTGACTATTATTTGCTGCATTTTACTAATTGTGGAAAATACAGTTATTTAAATTGCAGATTCCTTCTGGGCTAAGTATTTTGTATGTATTGCCTTAGGGTCGTAAACGGTCATAATATTATTATTCTTGTGGTCTTATTTTAGACCTGTAATGAAATAATTATTACAATAGTTTTTAATGGAAAGGAAAGCAAATTTCATTATAAGTGCTAATTAAAATATGTTAAATTATTTATTTTTACCTTCTGCAACTACCACTGATGAGTTTAATTAATATTTTCTTTTTATCGGTACGAATCTGATGATATAAGTTTCATTTTAAACATCGCGAATAAGATGCAAACATGTCTTTTTTAATTAATTTTATAACTTTAAAATTTTATTAAAAATTAAGACAAATTGAATAAAATAATAAAAATGAGAAAATAAATTCGTGAAAGGTAGTAGGTATGCTGTATATTGAATGAGTTTGAGAGAGAATTGAATGGGTATTTCAAAACAAAAATGAAAATATTACCATATCTTGAGAATAACATCGGAAAATCGAATACAAAGTTGGGAAAATGAAACTAACTTTAAACAAAATACTTACTAAGAGAGAAAACATGCTTCGAACAAAATTTGTAATAACATTTTCTTACCTTTCAACATTTGTGACGAAACAAGTGCAAGTGGGCGGTGGGACTTACTAATGCAATAGTATTTGAGAAAAACTTTTATCCAGCACTGCTGTGTTAAAGATTCTATTATAATGTAACCTAACGAACTTCTAAAAAAAGTTTGGTAAGATTGCAAACTTTACATTACATTCCACTAATTTTATCGGTGATACGAAGAATATTTTGTGGAACAAATTTACTTCAGTGATTCTGAAAGATTTTTGTTTCAAAATAAAACAAATTATACAAATTATTTTTAATTTTTTTTACTACACTTCAGGGAAATTCTCGGGTGAACCTGTAACCTCTAGAGAAAGGCGTCCGCAAGGAATGCCTCCAGATATGACTGTTAGGACGGAAATGAAATATGTACGTTCTACGGACCAACAGGTGAAGAGGATGAAAGCATCCGTCAGAAAATGGGGATATAGGACATCATGGAAAGAATAGCTAAGTTGGAATGGAAATGGGTAGGACACATTGCAAAATACAGCGCAATGAACAAAGAAAATAGTTCTGACCGATGAAATCCGGGAGGGTCACCTACGAAGTGAAAAGACCAGGTGACTGAGTTGGGGGAAATTGGTCAGGAAAAGCTTTAAGCTGTGGACACAATGCTGGATGATGACGATAATGACTACACCAACATGTGCTTCCAGAGGCCGATATGTAAATATCTTCAGATTTTACTGCCTGGAGCAGGTGCTTTATTGATAGAATAACAAAATTTATTATTAATAATGGAAAGAGATGCTGCTATTGTAAAATATAATAGTTATTGAAACTAATCTTTCGTAAATAATTTCGCAAGCCTTTCAAAGCGAGTGTTATGCATTGTATTAACTATACAAAGTAAGGTAAATTACTAATACCCAGAGAATTACATCGCAATTACTTTGAAAGGATGATCATAAAACGTAAATGTGGGGTAAACCTTTAGTAAAAACTTATTATAATAAATTAAATAAATTGGAAGAAGATTGATTGCGTGTTGTATTACAATCGTTTCCAAAAAAATTTCACTTTTAATTTACCCCGTTATTAAATTGTATAATGTGGGTTATTTTCAATTTTCATTTTCTTTCCAATAACCAAACGTTTAATCATTACAACGCTGATTTTTATTTTAAACGGGCGTTTTAATTTTTTACACTAAAATTTCTCGAGTAAAAAAATTAATTTCATGGACAATTAAGGCTTTTTACATAATTTCCATACGTAGCCAAACACAACTCATGTGTTTCGAGCTTTCATGCTTTGAGCTTTAAATCGATTTCAAGGAGAGGGGATAGACTAACGGTTGCCGGAGCGGAGTTTCCGGAGGTTTAGTCTTATCGTACCAGTCTGTGTTATCACTTGTTCGTATATTTTATATACGTGCCATCAACGTGGGAATCAATTCATAAACAACATTTGATTGTTAAGAACATTTAAATAAAAAATTGCTTATTAATTTTTGTTTAACATTTTGATGTTGATATGCATAATTTATGTGTAAAATTTTAAAAAAAGCTCTGGGATTTGAACTTGAAAAACTCTTAGCAATACCTAATTACCAGAAACTTTTGAAACATGTGAATTGCACCTCAATTAATTACAATGTGCACTTCAATTTTGTTAATGTTAACTTTGTTAATTTTTGAAAAGTGTACTTTGTGTAACGCTATGGTTGTGCATTCGCCTAGTTTTGGAAGTGAAACAAAAGGTGATCCTGCACCTGGACGAAGTCCAGGACCTCCTGAAATTATAGCACCCTCATTCAACGATTTTAAAGTAATTGAAACAACGATCCTGCCCAAGTCAGAAACAATAGATGATTGCACCTTAGAAGGTGATACGGTTGATGATCCAAGAGGGTTCGTCAACATTTCTATCAATCACGTTCTCTTTAAAAGCGACTGGTTGGTATCCGGAATTACTTATCAAGGTAAGTTTTAATGTTAATTAAATTCCAACAAATTTAATGTTAAAAATTAAACATTTAATTTAATTTACAATTTCAAGTATTTCTCTAAGTTCTATTGATTTAGATGTTCGTGTAAACAGAAGCTTATAAATTAAAATCAACGACGGTTAAGTTAGGGTAAATATTGAATTTAAACAATTATTTGTCGGAAGAATTAACGTGGTGCTTAAATCAAAATTGAATGGACTTCATAATTCAATTTTCACGTAATGTATGAAAAACTAAATTTTATTCACGATTTCAATTTTTTATGGTTAATTTAACCGTAGACGAATAGTTCATCATATCAATCACCACGATCGAGAAAATAATTTAAATTTCTTTTTTTATTCAAATTTAAATTCCTAACTTATTTAACATTTAAAAAGATTCTACCTTGATGATGTAAAATGTGCCGAACTTTTCAAAAGGAAAAACATGAAGTATTGATCACAAAGGTGGTAGTTTAGTCGCCGTTAACAGAAAAACGTAGACTGAAATCTGTGAGTTTTATAAGTTTATCGTACCAGACGTGAAATACAAATTTAAATAAAATTAGCTACGTGAATTTTGTTTAATTAACATATTACAGAGCATTTTAGTGGTACTTAGATCAAGTAAAAATTATCATACATTTGAATTTAAAAATTTATTTGAGCACAAAATGAATAATTTAAGAAATTTGAATATTCTGTTCATGAAAATGGCCTGTTTTCCCATAAAACTGCAATACTACTACTTTCATTATGAAACAGTAAAAATAGTAAAATATTTAAAGACGATAAGAGTTACTGAATTTACCAAAAAGTATTATTTTACATTTTATTTTAAAATATACTGAAAATTTTTTTAATTATTCAAATTAACTTCGGAAAATATGCAATCTAAAAGTATTAATTTCCAGCTCAAAAAACATTTATAAAATAAATTGCTGAAGTTACAAAAGTAAAATCAACCCCAATTTAAAAAAAGTCGTGATTTCTTGTAGAATATTGCTAAGAATGGTTGTTAAAAAATATCTTATTTTATTTAAAATGGTAGGTATATGAATCCTGATAAAATGTGGCAACTTATTTACGACGTTTCACGTCCTAGTTTAAAGTTAAACAATACAGTTATACAAACTATTGCGTTTATCTGGTCGGAGTAATGCTAATAACTCCTGTTTCAGGCTTTGTGAGGTTCTTCGTCTCTTTTTCCTTCACTTGTTTTACTTCTTTTATTTCCTGCATATACAAATAAAGACCATGCAGGGTTTTTAAAAGAGTTATAAAACTTAAGTTTGTTAGATTTCTATACTCGTAGCATAAAGCTTCATTTTAAATTCATCAACTATTATAATCAAACCACAATAAAAAAAAGTCACACGAAGGATTCCAATAACGGCACATAACATGTTTCGATCTTATTAAATCTCATCGGTGGTGTATAAATGGAAATCCTTAGGCAAGACTTGACTGGAAGGATTAACTAATTAAAAGTGAATTCCTTTGTTAGTAATTCGCGCAGTATTTATAAATTTAGACTATAACTACTTACAATGTAATTCGTAAGTACATTAACTGTACAATGGCCTGATCGTACGGCCTGATTGGAAAAGTGATTCCATTGTATCCAGTGTTAATGTACTTACGAATTCAACTGATTTAAAAAAGAATCCAAAAACATATTAATGATGTACTATATTATAGTTTTTAAAATGTATGTACTTAATATTTACACAATTAAAATAGTCAGATATTTCGTAAAATGATTGGCTCTTTAAAAACCTTTTCAATTAACTTCAGTGTGTTTAAGAATAGCTTTAATAGCTTTAATAGAAAGCACTAATAGCTTAGTGCTTGAACTACCACACATTTCCTCGCAAGTGAAAAAGATTTATGTGCTGGAACTATATTAATCCAGACAAGTTTCAGTTTTAAAAAAATCCGGACAAGTGAAAATTTAGCAGATATGTGTATTGCCCCTGAATTTTGGGGCTGAAAAAAGACCTGCCAGTTACTCATCCCATTGGGAATTTAAGTTAACCCAACGCGGGTTTTTGCCTCTAACTCGCTTAATGTTATTTTTACTATGAATTATGATCACATCGAAATTAAAAAGTAGAAAATTAGCTACACGACAGAGTTTTTCAGACTTCACTTCAGATGATGAAATAATATAATAAAGTTAATTAGTAAAACTTTTAAATATTATAAAATAAAACGCATTTCGCCATTGTTGGATTAATATTGATTCCAGAAGTAGTATACGATATTTTGAAAATCTACTCTGTAGAGAATTTTATAATATTTAATTTTAATCTGATTATAGGCAGAAAACGCCTTTGTGAAGATTAAAATTCTTAATTGGGGAAAGAGCCGTCAGGAAGTTTTAGGGAACTTTTGCGAGTTCCTTAAACATTCAAATAAACCCGTATATAAAATTTCTGCCTGCTGTGATTTTCTGCGAGCTCTAATTTATTGCTTTTTGAACTATCTTGTCTGAACTAATTGGTTCACCCGAATTAGGTACATCACGAAACGGTTAGTCCACAAATCCCATATCCGAACTGCACCACCTTTATTTCAGGTAAACGCCTTACCTTTAATAGGTTGTCCGAATTGCACCACTTCCAGTGTAATCTTCCATGTAAGGTGGTTTTATTGTTAAACGTTCAAGCACAATGCTGGACTTTAAATAAATAATATTTAATCAATGAGTTACACCTATTAGTTAACTGTGGTTAATTGGTTAAATATTAACCTTTATGCTTAGACTTGAAATCGGTCAGGGTTCAACTTTTAGTAATTAAAGAAGGATTTTTAAAATCGACAATATTTACGCCACTGTTATAGTCAAATTATGAAATAATAAAAAGACTTTTCAAGTTTTGTACATAAAATCGGCTGTAAACTGCAAAAATTGAAATATTTTATCCGAACCCTCCCCTATTTTATTCTTCTTTCTCTACTTTTATTGTAGGCATCACCCTGGTTTTCTTCACATCCTTGCTCCTCTTCACATTTCCTTTGTGTGGGCGTTTTATTCATTTACATTAAACTTCGCTCATTTATTTAATAATCAATTTTTAGACTTGCATAACTTTTTATATTTCAATTTGCCTGTGTTTGTGTTCTCGTCTTATTTTAAATAAAATGGTTCTTAAATTATTTAACTTCTCTTGTGTTAATTTTATTAACACCTAACCGTCGCGTATCACATTGACATTAGATCCAAATACCAAATGACACTGACTCTGATCACACCAATAAATTATCTGGTCCTGTATTACCCTAAAAGCAAATCCTAGCTACAACATGAATATATAATTAACTCTAAATTTAAATTGCAAGGAATTTGGGTATTTATTCTTTTATATTATTTGTAACACATGCTCGGGTTGCTTGTGGTGCAATTTAGCAAAGGGATTATAGAACGATATTCGACCGTGGTGCAGTTTGGTCAAGAGATTACAGTTACATGGGAAAAAAAGTTCCTCTTGATAAACCGTTGTGCAGTTCGGGTAGCACCGAACTAATAATCAAATTTTGAAAATGTATTTTGTGTATACTTTTCTGCGTTTCAATTTTAGTTTAATAATAATTTTTAATAAAAATTAAATTAGGCGAGCTGAAAGGTGCAGAAAGGACAGAAATCTCCAATCGAAAAGAAGCCAACACTGGGTTTTAAGAAACTTTTGTGGAATCATTCGGAGCCCCAAATATACCTCTTTACTAAATTACGGTTTGCTCGTATTTTTCCAAGCTTCCATCAATTTTTCTGCTTGGTAAGGAACCAACACAACCGTGATAATACTGCACTGCCGATTTTTAAAATGTTGAAGCAGAGATGAAAGACAATGCATATTACTATTTTATGTGAATACCAGAAACTCAAAATTTGATATCGGTGTGGTACTGTGAGATGGTGCTGTGATGCTCCTCCAAGACATTGAAAAATACAAAAATATAAGTTTTTCGTATTTTTATTTACTTTCAGGAACCCCTGTACTAAGTAGGTGTAAAACAACTATTTCTGTAATCTGCAAAGACCTGACTATTTTTTTATACCGAGTCTTGCGATAACTTCTTGTGTTATTTTGACTATATCAGTACTCCATATAATAGTACTATATGTACATTGTCAAATTAAATACCAAGTCAGCAATAGTTAGTGTAAAATTGGAACCGGGGAGGGGAGGTCTGGAGGGAATACCCCCCCATCGTATTTTTTTTTTGATTTTTGATATGTAACACAGCTTTACGGAAGAGATAATATTCAAATGTTGCCCGACTACAACCATTGTAAGAATCGATTTGAAATCGTAATGTCGTGTAAATCGGTAAAAGATGACTGTTAAAGCGCAATGCGCCAAATATTCCTCTATAGGTCTCTATAGCGACAGATTTTTTATCCATTCATTGTCATGAAATTCTTTGACTTTAACGTCTACTTGCTCTTTGAGCCGGTTGTATGACCTTTGGTCATCAGGGTTGCGAGTTCGCCGGGCGAGTTTCCTCGCTCGGTTTTTGGCTCTGATAAGATCTTTGAGGGAGGGAGTGAGTTTGTCTCTGACGTCCGTGGTGTTGACTTCAAATGAAGTTTCGTCAACGGATTTTTTGATGTTGTCTTGGAAATTGGCAATGAATTGGTCTAGGTCAGTGGGGGACTCAAAGAATGGGATTGGTTCATGGTTTTTTGACAGAGTGTCTTTGAAAGAGGTCCAGTCTGTTGTCGTTCTCGTGGGAGGGCCTTTTGGGGGTAACAGCGGTCCAAGTGTCAGGAGGACCGGGTAGTGATCTGAGTTTAGTTCTTCGCTGGTGGAGATGTCGTATTGGAGTTGTACGTCTTTGAAAATGGCTATGTCCAGAATGGACGGCGTACCTGCGTTAGAAAAGTGGGTGGGGGAGGTGGGAGCGATGATCGCGAAGTCCAGCTCATTTGCTAGTGAAAGAAGGTCACGTCCTACATGGTTTGTGTGTTTACACAACCAGTTGGAGTGTTTAGCATTGAAATCGCCGGCGATGATCTTCGCGTCGGGGCCTTCGAGGAGGGTTTCTAGGTCCTCTTTGAGGATGCGTTGCTGAGGGCGATTATAGACGGAGGAGATTTGCAACCAACCGTGATGTGCGGTGTGGATGCTCACCGTGGTGACTTCAAGGTACTCTAGGTCGGGGGTCGGTATTGCGACGTGTTCGATGGATGATTTTACGTAAATTGCGGTTCCGCCGCCGCGTCCGTCACGGTCATTCCTATAAAGTGAATAGCAAGGGAGTTTTGCCAGTTGGCCAGCTCTGAAGTGGGTTTCGTTGACCAAGATTACGTCAAGGTCGTGATCGTGCGCGAACGCGAGAAGTTCATTTCGTTTGGCTGAAAGGCCGTTGGCGTTCCAAAAAGCCGTCTGCAAAGTGGTGGGTTGGAATCTGGGTTTAGACATTAACGGGTGTGATATTAGTGGCTTTGGCGTTCATGATTATTTCAATATTGCGGACGAGTTCGGCATTGGCATTGAAATTACGAAGTTGTTCAAAAATTGCTTTTGTTTGTCGGGAGGGAGTCTCATCGTAGGAGGTGGTGGGCGTGGGGGTGGCGTGAGTTGCTTCCCTGTGAGGGGCATGCCGACTAGCGACTCCCAGATAGGAAGGTCGATTGGGGCCTTGGGAGGAGGGGTAATTGTAAGTGGGGCGGTCAGCGAAGCGGGAAGCTGCTTCGCGGGCTGAAAGTTCTCGCCTCTTGGGCTTAGGGAACGAAACGCAACCTTTGTAGTTTGCGGGGTGGTTTCCTGTGCAGTTAGCGCAGGTGGCTGGGTCTTCACGGATTTTTTGACAAGCCGGAGTGAGGTGATCCCCTGCGCATTTAACGCATTTGGGTGGGGCGCGGCAGAGGGTTTGGGCGTGCCCGAACCGTTGGCAACGGTGGCATTGACCGACCTCTGTACGTTTGTGGGGGGTTTCGGTGCGGGTATTTATGGACAGGACCGATGTCATGTCAAAAATTCTCTTGCCATCTGAGTTGTGATTGTGTGACACCATTAACTCCCTATCATTTAAAGACATGTCCGCATGGCGCATGGCCGCCGCCCTCCAGGGGAAAAAGAAAGTCACCATCCCAATTCTCTCCCGCCCTGACGGCACTATTGCCCGGAGCGATCTTGAAAAGGCTGAAATCTTCGCCGACAGCCTCCAAGCTCAATGCTCCCCCAACACCACAAGATTAGACCAAGACCATATCAATTCGGTCGAAAATTATGTCACCACCACCCTAAACACCTCCGATGACACACATATCACCCCCGCCTCTCTTCCGGAGGTCACCATTGCCATTAAACGCCTCAAAAAGAGGAAAGCCCCAGGTCCCGATGGCATCACCAATACCGCCCTCAAAGAACTCCCCCAAAAAGCCAAAGTTGCCATCACCGGCATAATTAACGCATGTTTTCGACTCAACTACTACCCACAAATATGGAAAACCGCTGACGTAGTGGTAATCCCCAAACCCGGTCAAAATCTCAAACTTCCGAAAAGCTATAGACCAATCAGCCTGCTCCCTTCCATCGGAAAAGTAGTTGAAAAAGTCATTCTCACCCGTCTCCAAGAAGCCATGTTCGATAACAGTATTATTCAAAACGAACAATTCGGCTTCCGTGCTGGACACAGCACGACCCACCAAGCCCTCCGATTAGTTGAGCACGTCACGCAGGCACTCAACAAAAAAGAATTCACCGGCCTAGTGCTACTCGACGTATCGAAAGCTTTCGATAAGGTCTGGCACGAAGGCCTCCTGTTCAAAATGCTTCAATCCAAAATTCAAATTCCACTAGTCCGACTTATTGCCTCCTACCTTCACGACAGAAATCTCCAAGTCAAACTCATGAACACCAGATCCACAAAGCGCCCCATCACCTCCGGGGTCCCCCAGGGATCGATCCTTGCAGCTTCACTGTTTAACATCTTCATGAGCGACATTCCAACCCCCTTAGATCCCGCAACAAAAATTTCACTATATGCAGATGACACTGCAATATACACATCCTCAATCCACCCGGACATAGCCACAACCCGCCTCCAGGAGGCGATCACCGATCTCGGAAGGTGGTACGAAACTTGGCGCATCGAGGTTAACTCGAGCAAAAGTTCCGCGATCATGTTTCGAAATCGTTGCAAGCCTCACAACTCCAGTGTCTGGATGTTTGAGGAGCAAATCCCCTGGAAAACCAAGGTCAAGTACCTTGGCATTACCATGGACCGGCGCCTCAAATGGGACGCTCACATTTCCTCCGCAACCGGTAAAGCCAAATGCCTCTTCAATAGATTGTTCGTCCTCATGAACGCAAAAAGTACCATGTCCCCCGCTAACAAACTAAGATTATACAAAGCCATAATCCGCCCAACAATGATTTATGCCTCCCCTGTCTGGGGATATGCACGCCCCAGGGCCATAAATAAACTTCAAGTCATCCAAAACAAAAATCTCCGAGCTATTTTCAGCGCCCCCTATTACGTCACTAACAGGCGACTACATGCAGACGCCAAACTAGACCTCATTAACACTCTTAATCGTAAACATGCCACCAATCTCTACAACAAATCCAAATTCTCAGAAAACCCACTAGTAAATCAACTAGGTCAATACAACCCAGCCGACTTTTTCATACCCCGTCCCAAATCACTCCTGACCACGGACAACTCCTGACCATAACTCACCCCCACACAGACTAATGTATGTTCACAGGTTTAACTTACACAAATTCTCTTCGAAAGTGAATTTATTCACTAGATTTGTGTAATTTTTCGATCAATTTCCACAAGCTTCGATAAATCACCCCCCATAGTATCACTACAATCCCACTAGTCGCCAATTCTGACTAGTTCCAAGTAGAAGCCACTCACTTCGAGGTCATCAATAGAAATTATAATTTCTTTCTTCGAATTAGGGACTCTACTATATCGGCAAACGTAAAAAATTTCTTTTTCTTCACATATCTCATATTCACAGTCACAGCCCAGGTTTCTAACCAGTCAGTCCGCCAAGCGCCAATTCCCAGAGACCCACCGGTCTCTACAACTTCCAATGTCATTAATGTATTCTTTCAGATGAAGGAGAAGGCCGGCCATGCCGGGATGCTCCATCAAATACATATCAGGTAAAGGTAAAGGTAAAGGTATTTTTTATAATTTCACTTGCAATGGCTGCTCATGATTTTTTCAATAGAAAGGCACAAAATGAGAAACAGAAAAAGAGAAATATAAAACCCTATTTTTATTTATTACTTAAATTATGTTTCATAATTATTTTTCGATGATAGTTGTTGTTTTCGATTTTTGTTGGCCTGCGCTGGATAGCGGTGATTTTTGATTTTATTTCTTAGCAATTCTATCCTTCAAATATCAATTTTTTTCTTCTTTTGAATTAATTACTACTTCAACTTACTCAATTTTGTTCCTTACAATCCTTCCTGGTTACTTTTCCAAATGTATTCTTAAAACATCTGCTCCTACTTTTATTTCAATTAAACAATATGTATAAGCTTCTTTCAGCAATTAAGCTCTATTTTACGAAATAACCAGTTCTTTTTACTTCTTGCCGATAATCAATCGGTACTACTTTTAATTTTTAAAGTTTAAATTTTTAACATTTTATCCATTTGTGGTAATAACTGAAATTCATGACCAAACAAGACTGCTTACAAATGCGGATTTCTTGCACAAAATTGAGGCAGATTATACATGGATAAATCAACCAATTTTTGCAATTACTATTTTCATCTCTTCGATTATGCTCACGTTTTTTTCTGTTTGACCCTAAAGTGGCCCGTTTGCAATATTCTACAACTCTTCACAGTAATTAATAATAATAATAATAATAATTTTTATTTACTAGCTCAAGTTTACAATGGGGAAAAAAAAGTAAACAGCAAAGGTAGTAAAAGGGTAAAGATTCAGCAGAGCTGTTTTACAATTTTACCCGGTTAGATCTCATTTTGTTCGGCCAATAAAATATTTTTTATCTTGTTCCTAATAGTGTAGCTTGTTCCGGTCGTCTTAAATATATCAACAAACTTGTTGTAGATAACCGATGCGCGGTATTCGAAGGAACCCTTGAATTTCGGAAACATGGCGAAGAGAAGTTCAAAACGAGCTTGGATTTTGAGGATACCAAATTTATTTGTGAAATTAAAAAATTTCTCTAAAACATATATTTATTATCTTTATTATACCTTTGGCTACTTGCATACCAAATTTTAGAGTGGGCACGCTTTTGGTTTAGGAGTGACATCGAAATGAATGATCGTGGTCATAAATCGAAACTAAACCAAAAGCGTGCCCACTGTACAATTTGATGTACAAGTAGCTAAAAGTATAATAAAGATAATAAAGATAATAAAGATAATAAAGATAATAAAGATAATAAAGATAATAAAGATAATAAAGATAATAAAGATAATAAAGATAATAAAGATAATAAAGATAATAAAGATAATAAAGATAATAAAGATAATAAAGATAATAAAGATAATAAAGTATAATAAAGATAATGCCGTGATAAGCTACTGAACTTAATTTAATTTATATGGCGGGAAAAAAACAACGGCTCTTTCTTCTACTTCCGGCTAGCTTTTGTGGGCGTGACAATGGTTCGATTGAAAGTAATTAAACACCTCATCGGTTCGCTAATTACAACCGATTCAAATTAGAAACTAACTCTTATGAGTACCTGAATCTACTCGTACCTCTATTGCTGTATCAAACTTTAAGTAAAAACTCAAATAAATCTTGTCCTCTTTAAAAAAAACAATCGATTCATTTATTAAACAAATTAAATTTATGAAGAAACAAAGTTATCTACAAAGTTAAACAAATTAAGTGTACAGTTACTATAAAGTTTTAATATTTTAACTACCCCCCGATTTATTCGCACTAATTTAATTTTAAAACATACGTATTGTCAAACAATTCAAAACGGTGAGCGCACAATTTAATTTCTTACCGGATTTACTGTCCACCGTCGAAGAAAAGAACCAGTATTGTTGTTTGTAGAATCTCGCATCCAATTTATCCATTCACAGCTCAAATTATTGAAGGAATCAACGACCATAGATATTTTATTTTCAAAAAAAATTAATCTTCTTTCCGTTTTCTCAGGTAATTATTAATCTTCCCCAGTTACTAACTTTTAACCATACTCCAAATTTTAACCAACAAATATTTCACAGCGGTACCAAAAATTTTATTAAATTAATATCCGTTGTTGTCTTAACCTCGTACTAATATTCAATGACCACAATTATACTCCTTACTCGTAACAAATCAAATCCTTTTTAACCAAATTTAATTCCCAAAAACCAAAAATCGTCCTTACTTCTCAACGGACGTCAAGCGAATCCTCCAAAAATACGTCCTCACGTCTCGACGGACACACCGTGAGTCCCTCATCATTCCACAAATCTCCCCTTTCCAAAATTCATGAGCAGGCGCGCCTTACCAACTTTCAAAACTTGACAGCACCACCTTTGTCCTTTTCCAGTTACCTTCTCTTTCATTTATCACACATTTTAATTATCACGTTACCTAACTTAACAATTTTGAAGTTAGTGCTTAATTTGTTTTCCAACTAACTGAACTTTTTCATGAATACTCATAACTTTGTATCTTTACATTTTTAGCAATGAATTGATTTTTTGAGGAGATTTAATTTAGTTGGTCAGATTTGAGGTCAAACAGCTTTCAAAATAATAGAGGTATTTGTCGACTCAAGTACATTCCAAAGTGGTATCTTAAACTTTTAACTTATTAAAACAAAAGGTGTTTATTACCTAATCGAGCGCCCTTCGCAACACCGCAATATTGTTTTGTGAATTTTAAATTACTCCATTCTTGGGGAAGGGGCGCTCAAAGTCAAAATTTGATTAATGCCCCCATTTCGTGATCTTAATTATTTAGACAAAAAATTCTCTGAAAAGGCTTATGCCTATTCAATATCATATTATTAATAAGTTTTTTATTATGAATAAGTGGTACGGTTCGGCCCATAGAAATAATTTATCGAAGCTCCACAAGCTAAATTTGAATTATTTTGGAGGGCTGTACAATGTAAACGAGCCACTTTAGAGCCAAACAAAAAATTACGGGTCCGTTTTTTTGGCATAACTTAGAAGTACATATACCAAATTTGAGCAAAATCGAAGAGGGATATGAAAATACGTTGGTTAATTTAATATGGCATGACCCACATATATAATACAGAATGTTCCACAACTCAAAATGTATAATATAAAAATATGCGTTTTCTTAAGATCATTCTGTTTTAAAAAATTTCAAAAAACTTTATAATTTGAGCACACTGTTTTAGAGTTATACATATATAACTCGATTGTCTATAAATGAGACGGTCATCAGCTTAAGCGGTAAAGTGTGTTGCCGCTAATGCTGAATACCTGGTTCGACTCCGGGCTCGTTAAAACTTTATTCTGTGATTATACTTCAAATTCACAGTACATACATAGGAGAGAGGTTGCCTACGCCTAGAGTTAGGTATGGCACTTGAAGAAGAAAAATAAATCAAAATTTTAAGTGCTTTTCATCAAGATTGAGTACAGGTATTTTTTAAGTTTACAAATGTTATTTACGCCCAATTGTTCGGTTATCTAGGATAATTGGAGGCTGAACAAATTAACCGTAGTGCTTAATACAGTAACCGGTTGCATAGATACATTTTCAAATCGGTAATACGTCGAAGTTTTATTGGGATACCGCAGCAATAGTCAACTGTTCAATATTACGTAACACCCGCTGTGTATACCTTTTTTGTGCGGTCCTTCACCTACTAATAAAAGCTTCAATTATCCCTTTGGTTCAAAAGGCTGTTCAAACCTGCTCCAACTTCAAAGGTAGAAGTGTTCTAGAGCATTTGAGTATTCACGTTAAATGTTTGAATTGCGAGGGTTATTAGTTGTTATTCTACACCATGATTACACCATTACACTTTACTAAAAATGTATGTAGTATATTGCATAAGAAAGCATATAAGGTAGACTCCAATTTTGCCAAAACACTAGGTTTGTATTATATATCGCCCCCAATCACGATTTTTTAAATTAATTTGATTTCAGCGGTTTGTGCTTTAAAGTACTTCAATTCTCAGGACTGACGATACGTTGCTCCCAATCGAGAAATTTTTACTGCAATTGGTGTCAATCGTTTGAGCTTCAATGGGCTCCTGCTTCTGATAGGTATAGTATCTCCCAATCAGTACTTCCCGATTGGGTTATACTTTCACGACAATAAAGTCATTTTATAAGCGACCAAAAGTAATCAATTATTAACGTTATAATTAATGTAGCATGATTATTCAGTAATTAAATGAAAAAATGTGAATACATACTGATAAAGGAATAAACGAACAATTTGATTACAATTTATTTAATTAAAAATTCTGTTTTCCCAATTTAAACTATTTGCATTTTCAATTATTTACTTCCACATGTAATTTTGTCCACAATTTAAATAGGTAGGCTTACTCATTAAACTTCACTCCGCTAACAAAATTATATTATAAATTGTGGTAAATAATAATATTATTTCAGTCCAAATTGATGAAAAATGTATTGCATCAGTTGAAAATGTAGTTATTGTGTTGATGTTAAAATAAATAAGTTTTCTTGTTCTACAGAGAAGTTTCTCATCCAATATTATGTTCAACGAAAAAATGTAGCTTCCAGCACTAATAATTATTATGTAAAGCAGTTTTACCTTAAACAATATTTTAAAATTACAAAAATGAATACTTGTTAAATTTTTATTACGTTAAGAATTCTGAAACAATTTTTCACATCAAATAAGAAAATATCTCATAAATAAACTTGACTTGGAGTTTTATTAATTTTGAGATTTATAAGCCAAAAGTAATGTAACACAAGTTAATAGGTTCCATTGACAAACGATCTCTTCTTTAGTCAATATTTGTTCTAGTTCAATGTCATTTATGACAGGAGGAAGATATATCATTCCTTGCAAAATTAAAGCTAAAAGGGTGAAATTTAAACTTTAGTGCTTATTTATTTATGGAAAGCTAGTAACCCTTGCCGGAATATCTTTTCACAAATTTATGTCGATATTGATTAACTACATTTTACCATCAATTTATGGAATGTAGTCCACTTGAATAATTCACTTCGAAGAATACAAAACAACAAAAATCAATCAAGCTGTACTATTCTACTGACTTCATTGTCATATCTTGGTGGCTTACTTTGTTACATTTTTTAAATATTTTATTAAATAATAAATTATATACATACCTTCACATTCAATTACCTAAATTGCACGATGTCCTTGACCAACTAACGAAAGAGAACTTGGTTCCTTGCACAAAACTTTAAATAATTCAGTTGGTTCGAGATTTATCTCTCAAGTTCAAAGTTATCCTTTCTACTTAAATAGGTCTGGCAAAAATACACCTGATTATATTTTAAATCCTATAGCGACGTTTTTGTAATTGTGCTGCACTTGTTTTTCTCAGACTAGAAAAGTTATCTTGCATTTGTCGATTTTAAGGTTATACATTTTAATTTAAAGAACAAAACCTTTTCATCATTCATCGATTTCAATAAATTAAAGTGCTATTCGTGCACTAAATTATTCACACTATGAATTGGAATAATTACAGAAGTAAAACTTGATTAAACAACTTTCACAATTGTTTCAAAAAAAATTATTTTTTTTATAAATAGGAGGACGTCTTTGAGCGTTTGCTGTAAAACTTGTTAAACTTAACATTGATTATTATCCATGCTAAAAAAAATTGAATAAATAAATGGATTGCCCTTTTTATGATAATTGGGATCCATTTGCTTAATCACCGTGAAGGGAATAAACGTTATTCATTTCTTCTTTAATATACAAAATGGTAACATTATTTATGGTATATCTATAACTTTTTAACATTAAACCTCATTATAGTTTGTTATATGGGCGATTTTTACTAGAAGGTTTAAACTCATATTTTATTATAAAAATATAGTGCAGCATCGATAATCTGAACTAATTCATGTAAAAGTGTAAATAAAATAATGAGATTTTTTGTTTGTACTTAGGGAATTAGGAAATATTTATTTTTTAATCGTTTTTACGGGACGTCAATCCAATTCACTTCAACTGAAGAATTTACCACACCATCTTCAATTTTGATAAAAAGTTAAATATTCATATCACAAAGAAGTAAAACAAAAAATGTGTCTGTTTCTAATTAGATTCGTTTTCACGTTACTGGCAGCTAAAGGTGACACTTTTCAGTTTAGACCCATAAAAATCAAAGTATATAACTTGGGAACTAATGAACATAAGGATCTGATAAAGAAATTAAAATTTAATCTGAAAAGTTTTAATTACTTTCACCCCCGACCCAAACGGTTGCTTTATTCACCAAAAAAATTGATATATACTAGGACTAACATAATCAACATGTGTACCAATTTTTATCATGGGCCGACAATGCGGATTGCGAAAAAAATAAAGTGTAAATTCTACTCTAAAATTACGTCTAGTCCTTGTTTACCATGGTAAAAGTTAGACAAAATTTTAACTGGATTTTTTTTATGTAATGGTTCTTTAGGGTGTCATTAACTAATCCTGAAGTTTTCCTCTTACGAAGTCGTCGTCAGCCTGAGGAGTGGAGAAAAAGATAAAAATATTATTCAACTTTATGGCAAAAATAGCCATGCACAAAATTAAAGCGAATTAAATACCTTACTAAGAAGGTTCTTAGATATTTTTCACTAGATTCGTACTTTACAAAGTAATGGCCGACTGAATTTGAACTAAGTAAGTTACGCTCCATATTTACGAGCTCGTACTTCAAATTAATATCTTGCAAATTATTGCAAACAATTTTTCTGTCATACAAAGGTTGGACTTCATTTCCCAGCAATTTATGGAAGTTGTTGAGAGTAGTGATACACGAATGAATGATATTGACAAAGATTCTCTCGAATACCACGAAAAAATATAAGTAAAATAATGATGATGTACCTGTGGACACAGAACCAACCGATATTAATAATGTAAACACCACCAAAGACGCACAAATGACTTCTTCAGAATCTTTCATAGACGTCGCGCAATGCTCAAGAAACGACATATCTGTTAACTTATATTCAGATAATAAATATTTATGCTGAAAATCTATACAATTAATTGAACATCAATCCCGACCCAACAATATGAACAACTCCACAAGTCTTAAAAACTTTCCTAATGATAACAGCTATATTTTTGTTATTTGACTGGACTAGTGTTATCTTATGAATTATTTTTCTCATTCATGTGGCTTTTGATTATTGATAGTAGAGATTCAAAGAGTGCAAAAGTCGAAGAATAGTTCTAATACACAAAATGAGAGGTATATATTATGTAGATATAGATGAAAATATTACGAGTCAAGTAGACTGCAGAGGAACGCTACGAACGAAAGAATGCCAAAATTTTAGCATATGCAGATGACTTTGGAATTATTGGTACATCAGTTAGAAAAACGATGAAGATACTCAAAGGAATGTAAGGTGATGCAATGCGAATAGGGCTAAAAATAAACGAGGGAAAACCGAAATACATACAAGGTTTGCAAAGAAAAAAATTCACTTAAAAGTAAACAACCGAATTTTCGAGGTGTTTGGGAGCGCAGATAAACAGCAGTAACAACCATACAGAGGAAAATAAAGAGAAAATACAGATGGGTTGGAAGACGATGTATGCGAATAAGGATATGTTTAAAAGTAAGAGTGTATCTTTGTGGACAAAAGTGAGAACAATTTATGTATGTATGGCCATATGTCAGACCGGGATATCATATTTTATGTATGCTGCAAATTTGACAAAGAGAGAAGAAGAAAAGCTGGGAATTTTCGAAAGAAAAGTGGCCAGAATAATCATGTGCCCAAGAAAAATTAGTGACAATGAATACAGAATAAGAACAAACAGCGGAGCACAGAAGGTTATTGGAAGTGAATATTTGGTTAGTTGTGTAAAATCAATTAAACTTTAAAAATAAAATAAAATGAAATCTATTATATTTTTAAAGTTTAATTTATTACAATTCTCAATAGTTAAAAATCATATATTAAAAAAAAAAGTTGTATAAAATCGCGGAGAATTGACTGGCTCGGGCATTTGATGAGTGCTGAGACTGATTACAGACTAGAAGCCAAGTGAGACGAGAAACTGAGGAAGAATAAGAGATTGATAGTTGGATGAAGTGAAGAAGGATCTCGGTATCATCAAGGTGAAGGAGTAGAGAAAAAATTGCGAAAATAGGAAGCTATGGAGAAAAATGGCGAATAATGCCAAAACATACACGAGGCTGTGAGTTAATAGGGAAAGAGAAACTAAGGAGTGATTTTCCCGAAGAAATGGATCGTAAAGACTTCCAACAGAAGTGCGCATATTCCATGGAATTAAACGCCTTTGTAATATAATTTAATGGCTTAATTCAATTTTCTCTTTCTTAATTAATTTTTAGTAACCTATTCCAACCTCGATCTATGATCAAATTTGGTACATATTGTGTTCTTAACAATAGCACAAAAGACAGTAAACAAAATGAAGAAGAAAAGACCCGTGTAAAAATAGGGGTTTAAATAGAGTTAATATTAAAAAATTAATCAATTTAGGGGATGAGATGTTCATTTTCCTTTAGAAAACATATTTGAGTTTAGACTTCAGTGTATGGAATGACAGACTTTTTCCTACGATTCTGCTCACAAATATTTTGACATTTTAAATTGAAATTTAACTTGAAAACAAATCCCTAAATTTCTATTTTATTACTATGATGGATGCACCAAAAGTTTCGTCAAGTTTAGTATGGGTAAAGTTAATTTTTCAGTTGATTTAAATTTTTAAATTGTTAAAATTCTAAATTTGTCCTATTAATTTCCGCCTTTAAAATTTCAATTGATTGCTACTTTAAAATAAAAAAATCTTAATGATTCAGTAACAACAGAATAAAGTTTTCAGAACAATCATGTTATATTATAGACCAGTCGATAAGTGTTTTATTATTACGTAAAAAAATGGGGACAAGCTGGAATAAACTTTATTTTCTTTATCACGACCTCTAGAAAGAAATACTAATTTTGTACCCTCTGGTGACCCCGGATTTCACCACTACCTTAGTCGAAAAACTAAGCAACGAATCGCATTTTTAGGAATATTCGTGATCAAAATGTCAAGTCGCTAATAATAAAGTAGACTAAATTATCTAAAGAAATGATTTGATACTTTTTTCTGTTTAATCGAGCAGTTACGGAGTTACAGCCATCAGAATGCGTAGTATATAATTTAAAATTCTTTATTTAATAATATCATTCATGGATATCCCGAGGGTTCTAAAATATGTATTTGTTTGTCTTTAAGTCATTTTAATCGATATATATTTATATTAAACTTGATCCTCCTCAATATATGTGCAAAAGTAAGGTAGTGAGTGACTGAAAAGAAAAGCAGGGGGCGAGACACGGAGGGACTCGCAACTTCCGACTTCCATACACGTGAACCTGCTTATTTTTAGTATAATTTCGAAGGCGGAATCTTTTGAATTCGCGGAAAGATTGCAGAATCTTTATTGTGTCTTGAATTGTTTAGTCTATTTTAGTTTCAATCACTTCACATCTTGCTCTCAAGTACGCTCAAAAGCAGATATTCCTAAAATTATCATTATTCGCGTGGTTTTTCCACTACAGTGGTGGATGCAAAATTAGTATGTATGTCTTTTTAGGGGTCCTAAAAAAGATAATAAAATTTACTCAAGTTTTCCCCCAGTTATTTACGCAATAGCCCTTTTAACTAGAATGCGTTGTCAACTGGCCTATTATGATATAATTTATATTATAAAACAAATTTTATTGTATTTTGAACTGGATTGTTTATTTATAAAAACCATTACAGAGTTTATTGCTGCTTTTATTAAGTTAGTAAATAGAACATTTATATGGTTTCTAGTACACAGAATAACATATTGAGTTTGCTATAATTACTAGGTCGATGTCAATAACCGACATTAATCGATAATTTTCAGGTACACTAACACAGTAAAGTTAAGGAACAGAATGTTATTTAGGTTGTAACTTTACAATTAGTATAACCTTTTATTGGCTATTATAATAGTGTATAGCGTCTCCTGAACTATGTAATCGATTTTATGAAGTCAGAAACTACTATCAATAACAATACCTAATAATCTAATTTAGAAATCTTGATAGCATTAATTGCATCAAATTAATGAGAAACTGATGATGTGCTTGTGTTTTTATCAGTATTATAGTACTTAATAAGAATCCAGCTAAATCTACCCTACCAAGCAGTCAAGAGTAAACAAAGGAGAGAAGATGGTCTTATTTAAACATAAATTAAAGCACTAATAGTGTCGTTAAATTGTCCTTTCTTGATTTTTCCGGATAATGAAAAGGACGACTAGGTCCTTAAGATACTAATTTATAGTACACCACGTATGATGCATCTGTAATATAACCTAACCACTATCAACCTTACCACGCCTTTCCTCTTCAATAAATATTTAAATATTATAAATTTACTATTAGAGTATAAAATATAATAAATATTTAAAAAAAATGTTTCATCAATCTCGTTTCGAAAAAGTGACACCTGTGACTTGACATTGCTCTCATAATCCACAGGATGAAGAAAAAATTAAACTAATATAAAAGGTAACAGAATCCGTTCTTCGATACAGTAAAAAAAACTTTTAAATTAATTTTTTGGGTTCGCCTTCTCCGTTACCTCAACAAAATTCGATTTATCGTTAGAGATGTACACATGAGGGACTTTATTTATATCACTTATAAAGGGTTTAAGTGCATTAGCCAATCCCTTACTTGACAGGTTTCCAATGAATGCTTTCCTTTGTCGAAAGATATCATTTCCTAAGTTTTGCGATAGTTGTTTCCTTTGCTAATTTTGTGTTTTAAAGGCCCTAATCGATGCGAATTCAACAATATTTAGTGAACTAATGGAGGGAATAATTTATTATTCTGTGAGTGGTTTAGATAGTAGAATTTCATGTTTAAAAACAAATTAAAAATTTATACCAGACGTTCCGTCTTATTGAGTAATGCACACGTGGGTGGAGACATTATGTTATAATAAAGTAGCGTCTTCCAAAAACTGACTGCGTATAAGTAACATAATATTTCCATCAAAAACTTAGTAAAAGTTTTATTCCTTTATCAAACTGATTGTCATTCTTTGTCTTTGTTTTCTTAGGACTGCACGGTTGTCTGCTCTATAAAAAATTGGGATTTCGAATAAATCTCAAACCTTTCCTTATGCTCTACAAATTCTTAGCTTGTTCATTTAAAATTATTAATTTAATTATATTAAGTACCTCTTAAATTAATAACGTCTTTGTGAGTATAATATGTTATTCAGTCCTTTTTGCCATCAAATAATGAATTTAATTAATTAATTTTTTATAAATTTTAATAGAAATTCTACATGAATCGTTTTTTAAATTTATTTCCTGTTGTTTCAAATGGAAATATGGTTAATTGAATTCAAACAGAACAAATATGGAAACGTATTTTTTATATTGAGGGTTGTTTACGTTGGGAGAAAAAGAAATGCGGTGCTTTTCTAATTTTTTCTTTTTACTTTCACCATTTGAGTTCATAATATATGAGTCAACTTCGAAATTAAATATCTACATTTTTATTTATGATATAAATTTAGAAATTCATAAAGAACTTCAAGTTACAATAAAAAACATAAAAAAATGTACTTACAGATGTAACGAGTAAATAGGATCTAAAAGAATTTACCGAAAATCAATTGAACGAAAAAGTAATTTATTGAATGGGAAAACATATATTGAATTACAATTTATCAAAGGAAATCTTTTTTTATCATTTAAACTGGAAGTACAGCTTTCTTTTGGATGCCCTACAGGACATCGCCTAAATGCGATTACAAAGGAAGTTATTATTAGAGTGTAGACTTTAAAGCATACAAAATACAAGAAAGAACTTAATTAGTGAAAAGATTTGAAACTAATAGCAACTCTTAGCAAAAAAGTGAAAAATATTTGAAAGAAGTTTAAATAAGTGTAAAAATATATGAAGTATGAAGTACTATATGAATAACATGTTTGATTTTTGTTCATATATGTGAAAACAATGCATGGAACAACATAAATAATTTATTAGTAGTCAAAGATATATGCAGAAATAGTGATGGGGCTGTACATATTATATAAGATGTACCGAAAAAAGTAGCGTTATATGTAGTTGGTGAAAATATAGCTTAAGGTATTAAGAAGTGTTTAATTAAGAAAGAAATTAAAAGGTTTGTGTTTAAAAGAAAATTTCACATCATTTGGAATACAACGCGAGGCGTGTTATTAAAACTCATAAAATTTTAATTTACTCCATTAAAAAATTCATTTCAATTTGGCACTGCAACGTAGGGCACGATTGGTTTCACGATTGGAAACAGTAGGATGTTGGTAAACCAAAACCGTGGGGTTCGATAAAAATAATCGAAATAAAGAAAAGAAAATTGAACCTACCACAACCCTGAGAAAAAAGAAATAATAAAAATGGATTGGAATCTAATTACGGAGGCTATAGAACATTTAAACAAAAAAAATGGACGAAAATAATAAAATTTAAATAAAAAATTAAACAAGAGATGAATAAAAAATTTAATGAAAATAAACAAGAGATGGATAAAAATAAAGAAGAAATAATTGATGAAAATAAACAAGAAATGAGCTTAAGATTGAATGAATTACAAGAGATATTTAAATTACGTATGGATAATCTAGGTATGGCTATGGAAGAGTTAAGGATGCAAGTAGTAACCGGAGAGTTTTTAAACAAAAGCGTAGAATCGTGAAGCGAAGAATTTGATAGAAAATTATTCGAAGTCCCTTGCAGGTTCGAACAAAGCTTGAACCAAAGTACCACAGATGTTGGACGAAAATAATAATAACCAAGTGGAAAAACTCGTTAAAATGGACAATATAATTAATAGACGTATGAGGAAAATTCACCACCAGTACAAAGACGGAAGAAAAATGAAAGATAAAAATCATATCAAAATAACTGCAAAAAAATGAAAGATGTTAAAATTGGAATGTTCTCAAGAAGGAAGAAGAAAATGAAGAGTGAATATTTAAAAAATGAAAAATTATACATCCAAAAGAAAGTTGAAAACGAATATGTGAAAAAGCAGAAAATGGAATGAAAATTGATTACATGAAGAAAAAATTAAATCAGAAACCCGAGAATCAACAAAAAAAGTATACAGGAAAGAAAGAAATTTGAATTTTGCATTGAATCGGAACGACGGGAATTGGAGGAACGGACAACTTGTTTACCACATGGAGTCCAATTAATGGTACGATGGGAATGACTGCATATTTTTCGTGGAAGCGGATTAGATGGAGATACACAGATGAGAGGGAAATAACAAAAATGGACCATAGAAGCCCTTAACTATTGGAAATTGGTTTGATTAAAAATTGATTTGCAATTCAGATTTGTCTGGATGATTTGATAAGAAATAAAATTAACGAAAGAATGTGGCATTGGATTTTTAATATTGAAAATTTGTAGGGTAGGGTGGTCGACAGTGGATCACCAATTTTGCAAACCCATATATCTTGGAAAATAATACATGAAGTTTGTTGAAATTTTGGGTAGAGTAACATGGACTAAAATCTTATCGAAATATGGTAATTTAAACTAAGTTGTATTACAAGCAAACTATGAAAAAAATATTTAATTGTAAGTGCATAATGATTCAGTGTTGACCAGGGGTGGTCCACATTGGATCGGCCTACGGTTAACAGTGGATCAGCTACCACGATTATTGCACATATTTTAAAATGGAAAAACTAACAGATTTTCAAATTAAAAATATAGAAAAACAATATATTTTCGAAAAAAATATATTATAGAGAAACAGAAATCGAGATAAAAATATAGGAAAATAAAAAAATTAGCACATTTTCGCACATTAGCACAGAAGGATGAATCTTACATCCTGTTCTTTGACCATGTTTTGGTTAACCATGTAGCACTGATTCGCTGTAGACCAACCCACCATTTAATTTTCAAACCGTGGTTTTGACAAAACAAATTGAGTAAATCCTGTTATTCAAGTGTCCTCACGTTCGTTAATTATTTCTTAAAACGATGAAAACATCCAGAACTCTATCATAGAAGATCTGATCAAATTATACAAAAAGTTCAACTTACCTGATAATAACAAATGGAGGCTTTAAACCACAAATGTAACTGGTGAACATCCGACCATCAATAGAACCGCTCAGTTGTGAAATGAGTCAATGAGGGATCACATTGGCTACCACGTACATCTCGCGGAAGCGCATGCATACAATGGTTTAACTAATAAATGAGTGATTCACTGTGTACCACCGATCCACTGTTGACCACCCTACCCTATATAATATTTTTGAAGCAATTTGATTTGAATTAGTTAAATTTTGTAAACATGATGGAAATTTTTAAATGATTTGAATGAATAGGTTAAAGGTTAATTAATTTTGCAAATTATAAAGATTTGAAATAAATTGATTATTGAATGGGATATGAAAAATTTTCCAAATAAAAATGAAAAATGAAATTCTTAATAATTAAAATTGATAGTTTGTGATATTGTAAAGAAAATAGTGTATGGCTGATTAATTCAATGAAATTTAAACCGTTTTGATTAAAATTTTGAAATCAATTTATACTTTTGTAAATAATTTGTTTTAAGCTAGAATTTGTCATCATCATCATCATCATTTCCTTCACGGAAATGATGATGATGATGTAAAAAACAATTTTAAACGTTTGAGGATTTCAATTTCTTTAATAAATGTAAGGATAGGGTTTGTTGTTGTGATGAGATGCTGAACCAGAAATGTACAGGGGTAGAAAAACCACGAATTTTCCGATTTTCGCAGATAAATCTTAAAAGATTTAAGGTACATACTAAAATCTCTGAAATGTATTTCTGAAATGAAATATGAATGATTTTGTTTATTTTGAATTTGAAAAATTATTGTTAGGGAAATTCATTTTTAAGTTTGAGTTATTTTGTCACGGTAAATACAAGAAGTGGAGCTGAAATTTAAGCCAGTGTCGGATTGACCCTCACGCCAGAAATTTGTAAAAAGAGTTATAATTTTGAAATTGTTTTGGGCATTACATGTTTGAAAGTCTGTAAAAGGTGAGTGAAAATAAAGTTTAGGTTATTAAGAAGTGTTTAATTAAGAAAGAAATTAAAACGTTTGGGGTTGAAAGAAAATTTCACATCATTTGGGATACAACGCAAAGCGTGTTATTAAAAATCAAAAATTTAAATTTACTTCATTAAAAAATTCATGTTACTATATATCACAATATACATTTCGCCAGTGATTTTCAACTTTTAGTGGCTTTCTAACGCTGGAATATAGAGGATACATCGAAAGGTAAAAATGTATTAACAAGTTTTGAAAACGGTGATTAGGTAAAACTAATTTTACCTTAATTTTTTGTATTCTAAATTTTATAAGTGGAAGCTGGAACTGCAGTCAGGCCGAGTTAAATAAAAATTGATTACCTTACAATTTTTAAAAAAAGGTGAATCAATTTATACTACCGGAACATAATATTCCAAATATATTAATAATGTTCCAATCTGTTGTCAATTTGGGGCGTTGCGTCAGCGTAAAGCCATAAAAAATGTTATAACCCGTAAGTATCTAACTACATGTATAGTGTATTTCAAATTAATTGGAATTAAAAAAAGTCTAGCATCAAATTACGTTGTTATAAAAACATACAAACTTACTGTACACCTGGTACACGCGTCCACGTGGAGTCGCAAAGAGAATTTTCGTAATAGAAATATTATCCAATAATAAGTCCTTATTATAAATATTAACCAATTAGAACTACACTACTCCACGTGGAGTATGAAATGCGGGCTTTCGTTGGCGCGATAATCTTATCTCTTATATTGTTTTTCCTTGCATAGTTTGTATGTTTTTATAACAACGTAATTTGATGCTAGACTTTTTTTAATTCCAATTAATTTGAAATACACTATACATAATTTATTTACAAAAGTTACATAAATAGTTATTATCCAGTATTTACACACAAAGTGTCTAAATAAAAAATGATATACTTAAAAATAAAATTTACAGTATTACACAGGTAATGTAAATAATACAGTTGGAAATTAAACAAACCAATTAAAATATTAATACAAACAGCATAATTCGTATAATCTTTGAAAAAGTACGGATTAAAGTCACATAGTATCTATTTTATAGTTCAGAAAGCGAACACCGTTTAGTTGGGGAGCTGCCAAGAACTTAATGAAAACTCTTTCTAACCTTCGCATAATAACCTACGATGTTTAGCAAAAAAATCTGTTTGTAATAATTTTCATCAGAATTCGTACATAAACCTAGACATAACTAAACCAAATGCTACCTTCATAGCGTTCTTTTCTCTCGAAAAATGTTTCAATCCAGCCATTTTTATTAAACACCCGGCTGTTACGAAACCATACTTTGCTGTTAAACTTTACCAAAATTGGATGAAAACCGCCAAGTATAGCAATGTATCAAGTAGTGTCGTGTGCTCATAATATAGACAGATAATTTTTTTGAACCCCTTTTGCAGCCAGAGAAACGCACTTGTGTTTGAATCGGAAGTTTAATTTAAAAATATTCTGGAATTTTAATGACTATAAAAATTGTGTATACTTAAAATAAAATGATTTGTTTCCAATTTATTATTTAATATCAGAAAACGTTTCCAATTTACAATTGTTATTGCAAGTTTTGGTTTGCTTCGCAACACAAATCGATGACTTTTTACTATGTTTTATTTTATACGGCAGTTTTCCAGCTGTGCTTGCAACCCTTTGGTAATTCTCCATTAGATTAACTCGGCTGGATCGTGACCAGCGACATTTATTTCTGTGAAAATAACAAAATTTTAAATATTGTGCAGAAATGGCTTAGAATAAAATACCAGAAAAATGTATACCTAATCCCCAGTATTATTTATTTGCAAAATTTTTATGCTGAAAACTAAATTAAAAGGACGAGGAAATTATAGAAGTAATTACTTTAATTCTTTCTAGATTTGATATACGTAACTATTTCATCGTAGTTTTGTAATTGAAGCCTACAAGGATCACAACTAAACTCAAGAATATTCAACAGGTGTTGTAAACCTTGAGGAGTTTTGCCATGCTTGGTGCCTAGATAGTAAAATAAATTGTACCATGATCGCTGACACCTCTGATTGCTTCATTCATTTATTACTACCCAAAACTTAATGATATGTGTGGTAATGATTTCATTTAATCCAAGAATTTATTGATGAACCCCAATTACAGAACAATTCTGTTGTTCATGCAGTTTTGGTGTATGTAGTGGATAAGGAGTTGGATTACGGTCATGTTTCCAAATTTGTGTCGCGGTTAGGATTCTACGTTCTATCTATCCGATCTAACTTTTTTTATCCCGAATTGAACATCACAGTATGTTTACCACAATTAAAGATTATGAATGTATCTTGACAAATGTTTATTAATGGGGTCAGGAACGGTAATTTTGTAAGTGAAATTATATGGATTATATCACAGACGAAGGTGGTTATATTTCCAATTATAACGTTAAGACAATACTGATAACTTATAATTCGGTCTTGGGGGTTAATTCCGCATTGCTATTAGATTCTGAATATGTCATAATAGTTTACTGTTTAATCCAGTTTAACATGCTAAATACATCGTTAGAAATTTATATGGATTATGTTACGGATGAGTGAGGTTATGCCAATTATATCGTAGATGGAAATTATTCATCTATAAAATGTACATTGTAAATTTGTCTGTAATAAAATGTTGTGAAAAGGTATATCCGATAATAAACAAATAAAAGGAAACTATAAGTATAAAATGTTCCACAAATGAAATCCACAGTCCAAACTCGAGATACCAGCACATCCGTCTGCTAAGCAGTACATCAAACTGCCTGTCCACTCCACAGTTTCTATAGTATTGCGGTACTACACATTTTTTAATTTATTTTAATATTTTCCGCCTATTTGCCAGCATTTTTATTCAATCAATGGCCCATATCTTTGCGGCGATTGTAATAGTAATATTTCTTCCTGCCAAATAAGTCAGCCAAGGCTCCTTTGAAAACGAATATTTAAACCCAAACTATCAGACTGGACAGTTTTTCAAATTGTAGATAATAGAATTCAAACAAGAATTAATTTAGTGCCAAGTTTCAGGAATCCGATAGATATTTCCTAGATGGATTTTTATGAATAAGAATGCGCAATTAAGAGAAAGAAATGCATTGTGAAACCAAAGCTTTGTATGCCGCTCAGATTGCAAAATATCAATTAACATTACATTTAAATAAATTTTTTCAAATTTAGATGGCTAAAATCGTGAATTTTGAATTAAGAAAAAAAAACTAATTAATTTAGCAATAGCCTACCTGGATCAATAAAAATACATTTCCATAATATTTAGTTACCTACAGTTTTATATCATAAATTCACCAGGTGAAATGTCAAAGCTCTTAGTTCTTTGGCAAAATTATGCAAATTAATGTAAATTTTAAATAACAAGGCTTAAAGAAGCTTACGAAGTGAAATCTTATTTCGTTGAAAGTAATTTTGATGTTTAATACCAAAACCTGCCGATTTTCAAGCGGGATTGTAACAGATTTAATTGCATCTATCGCAAAAAGAAAGAATTTAACGAAAGATGGTGTTTCCCAAAGAAATTAAAATTCTACTGTTGAAATTTAAAGTAAAAATAGCTTTGTGCTATTCAGACGTAATTTGTCTGAAACTGATGAAGTTATTAATTAAAATTTTTTATTATAAGGTTAAAGTTGTGTTTCCGATTTATGTTAATCTCATTATAATTACGATTCAATGAACTGACAACTTGCCATCAAAGAAATGTGATTACATTTTTTAATTATAAATTAATTTGAATAAAATATTATAAAACCTTATATAAAGATGTTTTGCTCGGTTGAAATCGTGTTCTTGCAGAATCGATGCAATTCGTTACAAAAAACCTTATGAGCTCTTTACTTCGCCGGATGATTAAATGCTAATTGGTAGACAAGTATAAAGCAAGTGGACTGTAATGTAGAGTTTTTATTCATGGAATAAATCGGTTAGCATAATTGTAAAAAACATGTATTTCTGACAATCGTAACTTAAATTCATCTCGAAACATAAAACGTAATCATGGCAATTGATAAACATAAAATTGAAACATTAAAAAGGGGCTGCCATGGACAGTTGTAGTCTAAAACACACACATGATCTTAAACAAAGAAAATTAACAACGTTTTTTCATTTTCAGCGAGCATTTTTGTTTTTCAACGTGTTTTTCACACATTTTTACCTTTTAATGGATTATATTCATCAACTTGCAAAAATTCTAAAATGTAGAAGATTTATTTTTATTATTATGTGTGCACATAGTATTTTTAAATTAAATTCCTTCATATTTTGCTTAATAAATATAATACCTACATATTGTTTTATAGTACTCTTAAGATATTATATAAAAATCAAGTTTCGGTTTCATGGTATGCATTATTTTTAGTCGCAACTAATTAAATTTAAATGTTTGATATTAATTATTGTAATAAATTTAATTAAAGATGTTAGTTAATTAACCAAATGCAATGTAATCCAAGCTATCGATATCTAAGCAAATTTGGTACAGTTTATGTAAATTTATTTCTGCCTGAGCTGATATCAAGTTATAGATTGGATATTCAGATAAAGAAAATTTATAGTAACTTGTATCAATTGTTCGTTGTTTCTAAGATTTACGAGTATATTAAAATTATATATTAACTTGGCAACATTTTTACATGACACTGTCTCAACTTGGTCTCAACTTGATGTGAAAGTTCCTATTTTAATTATTTTACGTGCGAAATTGTTGTAAATTTCTTTGTCTATATTTAGTATTTTTATTTCTCCCGTTTTTATATCAGTTACAGATTGTTGGCATGAAACCAGTTGCAGCTAAGTAATAGCCAGTTTTAATTAGTAATTACCTAGTATTCCATTAGTTTTCCACTTAAATTTCCGCCAACTCTTAACTAAAATTCAAAATGCAATTATATATTATTTGAATCTTTTTAAGAGCATAGCGAATGTTGAATTCTCATTTCGTTTAGGTTTTCAATTTTGCAAGACAAGTGGTAATTACGGAAAATTGTATATTTTTCTATTGTTGAAAATGCGATTTGCATTGTAGACACGAGTTTCAACAAAGCAGTATCACAAAAATAATAAATAGTCGCGGGCTAAATCGTGAATAAGATCGAAACATTTAATATATCGAGGCGTTTGAATTTAATATAGTTTCTCAGTCAACACTCATTCTAGATATCAATGATCATATTCTCAATAATATTTGATATATTTTAATTAAACTTTGATCAACTGTTTCAACATTTCAATATAGTTTATATAGTAGGTAGTTACAATACATAGAATTCGGTCATAAATTTTTTCACAAAAGATAACATTATATAATGCTTTCCATTAAAGTTTTTGGTTAGTGTTCACTTTTTCTTCTTATTTTAACTTAACCCAAATACCAAACTCGATTACTAGAATTTTTGAAGTATGTATCAAGAGTTTTAAACTTCGATTGCTACTTGAACACCTTGTTCACAATCTCTCAGCAATTGCTACATCGATAGAACAATTAGTTTCAATTTGTTAGATAAAAAAAACTAGTAAAACAATATTATTTTATCGGAACTAGACGAATTAGTGCTTAATTAGTTTTTCTACAACATGATTCCAAATGTCTAGAGGGAGGCTAAAATCCATTAGCCACCCCCTAGTTGCACCACTAGTGTCGGCGAAAAGAAATTAAAAAAACGTTATAGAATTAATCATCCATAACAATTTAGGAAGAGAGCTTATGGCACTTCGTGATTGGGCATCGCGGATGGAATGAAACTTATTTGAATTATAAATAAATAATTTGATTGATGTTACCATGAAATCACCAATAAATTAATACTATCAATAGGTTTAATATTTTTGAAATCTGAATGACTCCATTATGAACTGAAGATTTAATTTTATAAATTAATATTTCAAAGAGCTAAAACATTTATCCGTGAATTATTTATTAGTTTTTAAGATCTTCCTACATTTGCTTAATTAAACCACTTCGGATTTAATAATTAATTATAAGTATTTTATTTTCTAACTTTTGAGTACTTAAGAGCATGAAAACTTGTTAATATTTAAATAATTGAAGTATTAATATTTTTTACATGCTTTTCCATTCCATTCGGAATATTGCTACTCTGCTTCTCTGCAAAGTCCTCACGATAAAATTTTTTTGGTGGTTCAGTCCTCTTTTCTCCGTTTTGCTTTTCAACTTAACTCATCTACAGTGTTGATATTAGCCGGGGTGAGGGGGAGGGGCTAAAAAATTGTGTGAAGTTCACAAATCGAACGAACAATTTCCGCACTGTAACTCAATCAACGATCACATCAAGCCACTGCTGTGCTTATAATGCTAATAATTATTTAATTCAATGAAATGAAATGCATCAGTACTGGAACAGAATTTCATTCCCCCTTTTCAATATTCATTTTCACAGCCAACCCAGGTATTTTACCAGCCAGCCTAGCTCAGCGCTACTTCTGGAGGCCTACCGGCCTCCACAACTTCCAACGCCAGATGCCAACCCAGATGAAGGAGAAGGACGGCTACGCCGTGATGCTCCAAAATGGTCATTCCAGAAAACAAAAAAAAAACAGAATTTCATCAATATGACTTGATTATACTTTTTATATCAGATATTGATAGAGTGCCTCCGTATTAGATTTCTTGAATAAAACAGGGTATTATTTGATATGAACTAAGATATGGTGAAGATGAAGATTGTTTTATATAACATACAATAAAAATTTGTAAAGAAAATTCAATTTATTGAGTTACATAATGTTTAATAAACGCGAATGAGACCGATGTAAAGATAAAGTACAACTAATGGATATTGAACGAAAATGTTTACAATAAATAATTAATGCATTATATTATAATACTTACTAATATTACCGCATTTTTTAGAAAAAATTAATACCCAAACAGAAAAATAATAATTCATTCATTGATAAGAAAACTTCCTGCGCCATCTTCAAGTCCTAACCCATTCACTTCTTTTCTGGTGGCTCGAAGGCATAATGAGACAGCCCGAATTATTTAAAATTGTATCCTGATACGTATCCACCCTATAACTTGAAAATAAAGTTTATTCCTTTTCGTGCCATTCGTTTTAAAAATGAGCATATTCTGCATGAAGCACGCCGTGAAAATTACACAGTATATATAATGGTGTAAATAACCCTCTCAAGTCTTCTCCTGCATGGCGTTGTACAATTGAGATTCAGGTTTGGTTTATGTTAGAACTAGCTGGCACAGGCGGCCTGCCGGCCGGCTTTAGCCATCTAGACCGTGTCGGATGTGGTTTTTCGGCCTTCGGCCTCACTCAGGGAAATCGCAACCATATGTGTAGACCGTGGTTGTTCGGCCTTCGGTCTCACTCAAGGGTATCGCACCCATACGTGTAGACCGTGGTTGTTCTGCCTTCGGCCTCACTCAAGGGTATCGCATCCATACGTGTATACCGCGGTTGTTCGGCCTTCGGCCTCATTCAAAGGTATCGCAACCATACGTGTAGACCGTGGTTCTACACGTATACGGTGTAGCCGTGCATACATGGACAGTGGACACTACTTGGTTACGGTGGACCATATTGTAAGCCATTTTCAAACTTTGCTGGAAAATTATTTACTTTTGCAGTATCGAAATCGTACAAAGCAGTTGCAAACCACCATACACGGTCAAATAAATAACCTAACCAACAATGTTGTACTGCAGCAGACTAACCGGCTTGTCTGCGATCCGATCAAACCAAGCTGGTCGGACGGCTGAAATACACGATCAAATTCCATCCGACTTTGTTGCATCCAACAGAATCGTACTGCGGCGTTAGAACGTGAGTGGCCGTCTTAAGTAACAGGAACTATTGTAAACATCAGTCATCTTTTCTTACGGCGACATAATCGCATTTTATCAAAATTACAAAAGCAAACTTTGTGTTTTATATATTACTAGCTGACCCGGCAGACGATGTCCTGCCTGGAATTAACTGACTTTGACATAAGAATATTAACCTTAAAATAATGACATTGGCACTCAAAGAATTGTTTATCCAAATATAAATTACTAGCTGGCACGGGCGGCATTCGCCGCCCTTAGCCATCTAGACCCAGAATAGATCCGAGAAGGCCATAGTTGTTCGGCCTTCGGCCTCACAGGGGGAGGACCATAATAGATCCGTGAAGGCCATAGTTGTTCGGCCTTCGGCCTCACAGGGCGGACCATAATGGATCAATGAAGGCCATAGTTGTTCGGCCTTCGGCCTCACAGGGCGGACAATAATAGATCCGCGAAGGCCATAGTTGTTCGGCCTTCGGCCTCACAGAGGGAGGACAATAATAGATCCGTGAAGACCATAGTTGTTCGGGCGTCGGCCTCACAGGGCGGACCATATTAGATCCGTGAAGGCCATAGTTGTTCGGCCTTCGGCCTCTCAGGGCGAAGCATAATAGATCCGCGAAGGCCATAGTTGGTCGGCCTTCGGCCTCACAGGGGGAGGACAATAATAGATCCGTGAAGGCCATAGTTGTTCGGCCTCACAGAGCGGACCATAATAGATCCGTGAAGGCCATGGTTGTTCGGCCTTCGGCCTCACAGGGTGGACCATAATAGATCAATGAAGGCCATAGTTGTTCGGCCTTCGGCCTCACAGGGCGGACCATAATAGATCCGCGAAGGCCATAGTTATTCGGCCTTCGGCCTCACAGAGGGAGGACAATAATAGATCCGTGAAGACCATAGTTGTTCGGGCGTCGGCCTCACAGGGCGGACCATATTAGATCCGTGAAGGCCATAGTTGTTCGGCCTTCGGCCTCTCAGAGCGAAGCATAATAGATCCGCGAAGGCCATAGTTGGTCGGCCTTCGGCCTCACAGGGGGAGGACAATAATAGATCCGTGAAGGCCATAGTTGTTCGGCCTCACAGAGCGGACCATAATAGATCCGTGAAGGCCATGGTTGTTCGGCCTTCGGCATCACAGGGAGAGGACAATAATAGATCCGTGAAGGCCATAGTTGTTCGGCCTTCGGCCTCACAGAGCGGACCATAATAGATCCGTGAAGGCCATAGTTGTTCGGCCGTGGTCCTCACAGGGCGGACCATAATAGATCCGTGAAGGCCATAGTTGTTCGGCCTTCGGCCTCACAGGGCGGACCATAATAGATCAATGAAGGCCATAGTTGTTCGGCCTTCGGCCTCACAGGGCGGACCATAATAGATCCGTGAAGGCCATAGTTGTTCGGCCTACGGCCTCACAGGGCGGACCATATTAGATCCGTGAAGGCCATAGTTGTTCGGCCTTCGGCCTCTCAGAGCGAAGCATAATAGATCCGTGAAGGCCATAGTTGTTCGGCCTTCGGCCTCACAGGGCGGACCATAATAGATCCGTGAAGGCCATAGTTGTTCGGCTTTCAGCCTCACAGGGCGGACCATAATAGATCCGTGAAGGCCATGGTTGTTCGGCCTTCGGCCTCACAGAGGGTGGACTATAACAGATCCGTGAAGGCCGTAGTTGTTCGGCCGTGGTCCTCACAGGGCGGACCATAATAGATCCGTGAAGGCCATAGTTGTTCGGCCTTCGGCCTCACAGGGCGGACCATAATAGATCCGTGAAGGCCATAGTTGTTCGGCCTTCGGCCTCTCAGAGCGAAGCATAATAGATCCGTGAAGGCCATAGTTGTTCGGCATTCGGCCTCACAGGGCTGACCATAATAGATCCGTGAAGGCCATAGTTGTTCGGCTTTCAGCCTCACAGGGCGGACCATAATAGATCCGTGAAGGCCATGGTTGTTCGGCCTTCGGCCTCACAGGGGGAGGACAATAACAGATCCGTGAAGACCGTAGTTGTTCGGCCTTCGGCCTCACAGGGCGGACCATAATAATAACTGTGCAAAATTTGGTTGAGATCGGTCCAAGGGTGTAGGAACGTTCAGGCCAGCCCGGCCCTGTAATTAAGTAAGGGTTTGTTAACTGGGTTAAGTACACAGGTAAGTGGGTACTTAACCTAAGGGTAAAGTATACAGTGTATCAATAAAAAATCGAAAAACGCGAATAACTTTGCTCCCCGCTGGAATTTTTTCTTCATTTATGCACGAATAGTTGCGCCTGGACCTACAGAATAACTGTGCAAAATTTGGTTGAGATCGGTCAAAGGGTCTAGGAACGTATAGCGAACAAACAAACAGACAAGCTCTTTTATATATATAGATAAAGTTGTATTGGTTTTCTGTACTTTTTTATTATTTTATATTTTCTGTTTGCGCCCCCATATTATAGTAAACCAAGAACGATTTCAATCAGATAATTTTTTAATTTATCCGCACAAAAAAGTTTAAGTTTTTTTTTGTTTTTGTTTATGCGTGTCGGAAGGGGGAAAATCTTAAAAAAGACACCACCAGCCCGTACTGGATATTGGAGTGCGTCGTACGATCGATGTGTTTCCGAAACTCGTTGCAAATCTGTATTCCGGCGGTGGATGACTATGTCACGTCGATTGAATTCGGTGCCGACCATCACAACTGCTACATCACCTATCACCGGTGCATTAAATCGTCTTTCATGTTCACCAGGCGGTGTTTTATCTGGTCTTATAATAACAGTATAGTCATCTGATGGCATTTGATCTATAGCTGATTTGAATAAACGAATTAAATTGTTGCTTTCATGAAACATCGCTTGTAAGTTTGAAATGATTTCGCGTCTGGTTGCAGTACTAATTGCGCAGCGCAGGTCAACTTCTCTTTCTTCATTGCCAGTGAAATATATCTGGAGAAACTTCGGATTTTCTTCTGGTAATGGAAGCAAAGAACCGATTTGGTGATATATTTGGCCTTGAACCTTGAATGTGGTCATGTAACCGACCTTGGAGAAAATGTTTGTTGCTCCGAATGAAGTCATTTGAAAGCATGAGTTGTACTTGCGAATGTTTAGCAGGAAGTGTTTTGAAATTGCAGTGGTGCCAGTAAGATAACTTAGAAGCGGCTCAGGTGGATCAATCAGCGGTGGCAAAACAACTTTGCCGTTCGAACAACACATTCCTGGTGATTCCTTAGCGAACTTCGAAACACGACAATGCAAGCAAAGTTTGTCCATAACACCTATTGCTACATCCTTGTGATTCATGTAATCGTAGTTTTTGTCGTAATTAAATGCTTCCAATGTTAAATTCAATTTTTGGCTTGATCGAACTAATCGTAAGCGATTGACATTAAGTCGTTCTAAACGACTCAGTTTCGCCAGCTCTTGACGTCGAAGCTCTGTCGCGTAATTCTTCAAGCCGTATTTCGCGTACTTCCTCAGTTTCGCCAGCTCTTGACGTCGAAGCTCTGTCGCGTAATTCTTCAAGCCGGATTTCACGTACTTCCTCAGTTTCGCCAGCTCTTGACGTCGAAGCTCTGTCGCGTAATTCTTCAAGCCGTATTTCGCGTACTTCCTCAGTTTCGCCAGCTCTTGACGTCGAAGCTCTGTCGCGTAATGCTTCAAGCCGAATTTCGCGTACTTCCTCAGTTTCGGCAGCTCTTTTTTTACTTACCTTCTTAGCCTTTGTTATTGGTGTTTTATTTCCTATAAATGCTTTTTTAGGTGGCATTGTATGTATATTTAGCAAAATTAATTTTACACAAAATGTAACGTAGTTTTATGTCAATGTCAGTTTCACTTTCTGAAAAAGAAAATAGAATGCGCTGATAAATTAGGTAAATCTCGAAAATTGAAATCGTAAAATGTTTGGGCCACTTTCGTATTATTCATTTAGATGATTAGGGGGAATCAGATATCAATTTTGGTGATGATCGATGAAATTCGAAAAAAAACTTTTTTTGTGCGGATGATTTTTAAAAATTTTTTTTGTATTATTCGTTTAGATGATTAGGGGGAATCAGATATCAATTTTGGTGATGATCGATGAGTTATATATTCCAATAACTAATAAAATAATTATATAATCCTGGTAATTTTCCGATAGATGATGTAACAGGAAATACTAATATTGTAATTGTTTATCCATTTGTCAATTTAGCAAAAGGAAGTCTAGAATAAAAATTCCGCTAAATAAACCATTTTGAAAAATACATAAAAATCAATGTTAATAAAATTTCAGTTAGTATTGTATAAGTCTAGATTTAAGGTGTATCTATGTCCATTTTATAATTCAAGAAATATAATCATTTTTGTGGAAATTAAAAAGTTAAATAAAAAAATTTAAATCAAGAAAATTTAAGTGTTTTTAATGAATTAGTGTATAAGTTCAACGTATATAACTGGCGCAGTCGTTAAACGGATCCGAATTTTTTGGAAAAATAGGAACAAAAATCGTCCGAAAATTTCCAGAAAACCACGGAAAGCTGCAAAAATTCAAATTGGAAGTGGACAAAATCGCCACAACTAGTTTGAGGAAAGGACCCAACAGCAAGCCAAAGGTAGACAAAAATCGCTGCCGATAACGTAAGCTGTGGACCAACCAATTAATTTTAAGAAAAGGACCCAACAGCAAGCCAAAGGTAGACAAAAATCGCTGCCGATAACGTAAGCTGTGGACCAACCAATTAATTTTAAGAAAACAAGAAGAAAATTATGAAGACATTTTATTAACGTGAGTAGAAAACAGCTCAATTATTCCTAAATCCTAAATCCATACTTAATAATTAAAATAATTTGAATTAGTCATATACGAAAAATAATTTAAACAAAAATTTTTACATTTTAATAAATTAAATTACATCTTACTCATTAATTCTATTTTTAAAACCTAAGTTAAATGAACTAGCATTTCTGCAAGTTATTGTAAACGACACCCGGAAATAACGAAGAAAGCATAAACGCTAAATACAATTTTATAAGTTTAAAAATCAAATCCAGAATAAAAAATGTCAAATTTCAATCAAATTCATAACAATCAAAACTTCCGAAATTTCCCAAATATTAAACAAAATTATGAAAATCAATACTATCAATATTACCCAAATTCTGAATCAACCGAAATTTTTGAACAAAAAATGCGAACGTTACGAAACCAAATTTTAAAACTATATCGAGAATATAAATTAATTAAACAAAATTTAGAAACAGCACAATCAGATATTGATAAAAAGCATTACGAAATTTTGATGAGCCAAAATCATGAAAAATTTGTTTTGCTGCAAAAAGCAGTTGCAGAAAATCAGAAGTTAATAAGTCAATGAGAAAAACAGAATTTACTAATTCCATTAGAAGAGCAAAATTTTAGAACAAACCACTATCAACAAACACCCAATCAAAATTTCGATAACTCATTTCGACTTGAACCGAATTTTCAAAATTCTAATTTTCAAAATTTTAACAAACCCTTTGTATTTAAACCGAACTCCAACAGAACTTCATTTAAACCTACCCCAATGGAAGTAGACAGCGGTAGAACGAATCTCCAAAGGTCACATCATTTAGAACCGACAAATTTCCAAAAACAAAAACCGGTTAGAAATTTCAAATACATAAACAAAATTTCGACAAATAATTACAAAAGAAAAAATTTTAGAAAATTCAAATTATCTTCAAATAAATTCCAACAAATCTTCAAAAAACGAAATCTAGTTAAAAAACTCAAATACTTAAATAAAATTTTGATTAATAACAATATGGGAAATCATTTTAAAAATTTCAAATTATTTACAAACAAATCACAGCAAATTCTAAATTACAATAACCAAAAACAAAAAAATTTAAAATTCCAAGTTTCAAAAACCAAGCAAATAACAGGACAAAATTTAGATTCAACAAAATTAGAAATTGATGATTCAAATAAAAATACTAGTATCAGTCATGCTGACCATTCAAAATTAAAGTCTAGTGACATTGAAACAAATAATTTATTGTTGAAACTAAATAATTCTAAAATTCTTGATCAAAGTTATAAAAAATTAATAATGCCGAAAAGAACAATATCAAAAAATCAAATTTTAAAATCACCCCAATTAACGAATTCACATTATTTAAACCTAATAAATTTCCAAAAACAAAATTTAAATAGAAATTTTAAATACGTAAATAAAATTTCGATTAATATTAACTATAAAAGAAAACAGTTTAGAAATTGCAAATTAATTTCAAATAAAGCACAACGAATTTTCAAAAATGGCAACCGGAAAAGGAAAAAATTTAATAACCACTATATTGACCAATATTCACTTTTACCTCCAAAAAAAAAAACCAAAACAGCAATTTTCTTTTTCATACAATTCCACAATATATGATTTTAAATAAATAACATAAAACTTAAAAATTTCAAATTTTCAAAAATCCCAAAATTTCAAATTTACATATAGATTTACTCGATTATACAAACAAGCATATTTAATGATTATAGATACATCTACCAAACTGACGCAATTATTTAAATTAAATTCCAAAACTCGATTAACAGTAAAATAACAAAATTTCTTCCTGGACTTTCATCCAAATTTTTGACATATCCTTAATTATAGATCAATTTCAACATTTAGAAAATCAATACAATTTCATTAATCATGCACTCCATAATAGTTCCATTGACCAAGAATATAAAAAAGAATTTTATAACCTACATCATATAACAGATCATTTGATAAATCTAATCAATAAACAAATTTCACAAATTAACCCTATGAATTCAAATAGACAAAAACGCGGAGCAATAAACGGGTTAGGATCCTTGATAAAAATTGTAACGGGCAACTTAGATAATGAAGATGCTATACATTTTGATAATGCCATCCAAAATTTGAATAAAAATCAAAACGAAATGAAGAATGTCATAAATAACCAAATAACGATAATGCAATCCGTAATCAATAAATTTAACCAAACGAGCATTAATCTTATTTCTAACCAAAAATTATTAGAATCCAAATTAAACAAATTTCAAAAATTAATAAACGAAACCGAAATCAAAAATTTAGAACGCGGACATTTTTATCTCATGGAAATGATGAATTTTGAATTAATAACAACGTTTCAAACAATAAATAACTTAATGAATGAATTACAAACAGCAATCAGTTTCGCAAAAATTAACACCTTTCATAATTACATAATTGATCCAGTTGACCTTTTAGAAGAAATCAAACTCATAACGAACAAAACCGAAAACGGTAAATTACCACTTGAACCAATTTTAGAAAACATTCCATTGTTCGAAAAAATCATTAACGTCAAAAGTTATATAAAAAATAACCAAATAATATTTTTGCTAGAAATCCCAATTGTTGAAATTAAAATTTATGACTATTTCAAATTTTATCCTTTACCGATTCCCACTTCCGGAAACAACTTTAAAATGATCCTTCCGAATTCAAACCTTCTTATTATAAACGAGCAATACTATTCCCATTTCGAAAACGAATGTCAAGAAATAAGACTCGGAGAATATTTATGCGAGGAGAACACTTTAGAAATTCAAAAGAATGAAGACAACCCGTGTGAGGTACAACTCTTAAAATTTTCGGAAAACGCAACAAATTGTAACCAAGAAACCATCAAATTGAACAACATCAAAATTCAGAAAATAGGAGACGGGAAATGGATAATATTAACACCGAAACAATTATTGGGTCATCAAAAATGCAAAGAAGAAACAAACACCATTCCTTTAAAAGGCACGTACGTTATAGAAATCCCAAAATTCTGCGAATTAAAAATAAAAAATACCAAACTACAAAATTTAGGCAACTCAAAGAAATTCAAATTATTCAAAATACCAGACTTAAGAGTGTCTACAATAAAAGACGCGAGTGATAGTTATTCGGAACTAAAACCCCTAGTGCTTTCTAAAGTGGACTTAAGTGACATTAATAAAATACAAAATAAACTTAATGATCAAAAGTTAAAATTAAACAATAACACCGTGATACATTTCAAAAAAACAAGTGTATGGACAATTTTAATCTACCTTATCATATTGTTAGTGGTAATTTATAAAATTTTCATTTATATAAAAAAGCATAGACATTATCCGCCTGAAATTCAAACCAATCCACAACACCTGGAAGATACTACCCAAAACGTCATCGAAACTGTATTGGACGCTGATAAAAATTTAGTCACCAATAAAGTTCCAAATTTTTCATCTAAAGGGGGGAGAAGTTATATATTCCAATAACTAATAAAATAATTATATAATCCTGGTAATTTTCCGATAGATGATGTAACAGGAAATACTAATATTGTAATTGTTTATCCATTTGTCAATTTAGCAAAAGGAAGTCTAGAATGTTCTAGAATAAAAATTCCGCTAAATAAACCATTTTGAAAAATACATAAAAATCAATGTTAATAAAATTTCAGTTAGTATTGTATAAGTCTAGATTTAAGGTGTATCTATGTCCATTTTATAATTCAAGAAATATAATCATTTTTGTGGAAATTAAAAAGTTAAATAAAAAAATTTAAATCAAGAAAATTTAAGTGTTTTTAATAAATTAGTGTATAAGTTCAACGTATACGAGTATAACTCGATGAAGTTCCAAAAAAAATTTTGTTTTGCGGATAATTTTTAAAATTTTTTTTCGTATTATTCATTTAGATGATTAGGGGGAATCAGATATCAATTTTGGTGATGATCGATGAAGTTCCAAAAAAAACTTTTGTTTTGCGGATAAATTTTAAAATTTTTTTTCGTATTATTCATTTAGATGATTAGTGGAAATCAGATATATATTTTTTTAAATTTCTGAGTGTCTTTAACCAAAATGTTGTGCTGGGGGGAGAAAATTTTATTTTTATAAAATTGTTTTATGTTACCTATTGATATACTAAATATGAGGAATTTATTCTCGACACATACATACACATACACATACATACTTCCATTTTTATATATACCTCCATACATATGTACATACATCCAGTTTTACACAAATGTGAAATATAAAGGAATATAAATGTTTTCTTACCCCTTCTAGAGCGCTTTGCACACTTTTATGATTTATTTATGAATTATTTATTTATGAATTAATACAATTATGATTTTGTATTAATTTGAAATGAATACAATTAATGTCATAAATTAATTCATTTGTCACTTTCTAACTTGATTTTTGCTAATTTTAAAAATATTGTGCAACGCCACTGAGTATGTCAATGTCATTTTTAAGGTTAACATTCTTATGTCAAAGTTGTGTTTCCCTACTTGTCGAGCCGCTACTGACTATATGTCAATGTCATTTAATTAAACTTTTAGTGTCAAAATCGCATCGTAACTATGACAACGACTGTGACCTGAAGTGTTTAACTCCAGATGACCGTCTTATGGTGGCGAATTACTAAAATCAAAGACGACGAAAAACTTACTCTTGAACCTCGCCAGATCTCGTGAAAGTTTCAACGCCCACAGTTACGGGGTTTAGGCGTCTATGCGGAACATACATACATACAAGCATTTTTATATATAAGATTAACGTTCTTGAAAAAATCGGATTTTGACATAATTATTTTCGACCAAAAAAATAAATATATATTATATATAAATATATATAATAAAAAAATATAATAGCGGCGTTCGCCTTAGAATTCGTAGCAAAACCTTTAGTAAAAATTTGACATCGTTAGAGCTCTCCGTTCGGGAGATATCGATGGGACGGACAAACTTTGTGTTTTATATATTAAGATGGGCGTCTGCGTTAAAAATGCAGTTGTCGAAGAACGCTAATCTTCCAGATTCCCAAACTTCGTGGATCATCAAATCGCCAATTAATACCAGGTGATTATTACATCTGCTTTCGATACATACGATTACGATACATCTGCTTTCAGCATGATCGATTCTTTTATAACAAGATCGACAGTTTTTCTTTTTCCAATTTTATCATTTGGGTCAAGGACTCCACCTCCTCATCTATCAATAATCCATCGGTTTTCGTAATCGTTAAAATCCGAAAAATACATCCTGAAGGATCGGGATCTATTGTACAAATAGATGGTTCGACACTTTCATCTTTATATTGGCGAGATAAAATATGTGAATATTTAGTTCTATTTACCCTTGACAATATTTTAGAAAGATGCAACTAAGACAAGGAATATAGGGGAATAATTACCTATTGCTTGCCTCCCCAAATCGCCCCAAAATTTTTTTTATAGCAAAAGGAACCTTATTAGAGTGTACTGTAAAAATTTCGCCCGAGAATGTATATATAAAATTTTGAGAAAAATCAATTTGAAAAGTACGGGAAAGTAGCATCGAGTATGCGGCCGACCACGGTCGATGTGCATCAGTCGCCCGTGGTCCCTCTTGAAAATGCGTAAAATTTTTTCGCTCCGATTTGAAATTTTCTTTGAAATTCGGGAAGGTGGGGGTGTGATTAGTAGATATTAATAATAAATATTCGCAAAAAAATGGAAAATAACACGTGTATTGCCGAAAAAGTGAAAAAATTAAAAAATTTTTTCCTTCGATTTTTGGGGTGTGCATTCGATAGGGAGGGTAATCCATCGTCAAAACCTACTCTTCCGGGGCGCCGCTCCGCTTCGCTCCGCGTTGCACCCCTCCAGAGCGGTTTTTACTCTGGTTACTAGGCTAAACATACGAGAAGGGCCTCCGATCAAGAAAACCGGGATTAAGGCAACCGGGATGTGAGAGACCCTCGAAATAGCATTAAAAAGTATAGTTGCGGTATGGGGCAGTAAACTATTACGTTTCACCCCCAAAAAATCGCGTAAAAACAAAAAATAATCGATGTTACATGTACGAGAGTCGAGCTGCATCTGCCGGTGCGAAATATTCTAAGTGTTAGGGTCATTCATAGCGCACGGACTGTCAACAGAATGAGCGACGCGCGGAATCTCACTAAATTTTTACATGTAAATTTGCTAACTTCAAAATCGATTTACTCAAAATATCAGTATACTATATAAACCTTCCTCTTTGCAATAGGAAATTTTCAATTTATTTGGAGTTGCCAAAGACAGGGGACCGAAACCAGTTTTTACTTAAAATTCGGTATTAATTCTTATTTAAACTCATTGAACCTTTTATTACATTGTAGCTAATGACTTTTTCGTTCAAAATATCAAGCCATTTCTATAGGGAATTTTCAATTTCGCGATGACACTTAGGCCTCCCGACCCTTTTGATAATACATTCTCAGAATTTTTTTTGCAGGAGGGGCCTATATAAACCTTCATCTTTCCATTAGGAAGGTTACAAGTTAGTTCGTAGTGGCAAGCATTACTACATCCTCACCGAATATAGTTTGTAGTGAATTGGCAAAATTCTTGCGAAGAGGCAGGATCATTTTGTCTGACAACGGCTAAGGAACTTGGTTGGAAACGTGAACTTGAAACGGAGAATATAGTTTCTATAAAACTAATTATATCCTAAAAATACGCACAAAAAGTATATCGAACACAAACAATAACGTGATTATAATATTTTGAATTGATGTTGACAGTGGTAGAACTTTTGTATACATTAAGGAGCAAAAACTATTACGTTAATAAACAGTAGTATATTAATAATTTAATCTCTCATTATTGAACAGGCGCAATATCGCAACAATACACTACAGTGGTCTGTATTTTCAAAGAAACTTGATTGTGATTGGTTGAAATTGATGAAATCTGATATCGTATTAGTTGAAATTCCATCATGAGGAGAATAATAATTATTGTTATTGGAATATTTAGAGAATGATATAATTTTAATTTTATTGCATGCATGCATGCACCGTAATAGAATTACAGATCACAAAAGACATTTTTATTGCTGAGAAATTTCAAAATGCTCACATATTATTGATTTTTGAAACATGAGAAAATACTTTTAAAAATTAAACATTACAGATAACGGTGACGTTCGTCACGTACTAAAGTGATCCATCCAAATTATTTATCTAAAATTTTAAAGGTAGCTTTTGATGGAAATTAATTTCATTCGTATAAAAAAACTGAGAGCATGAGTTTTATTTTTAAATGCAATTATTTTTTTTTTATCTAAAATTTACTCTGAAGCCACTAAAAGTATCATTAAAAATGGAGATGATTTGAGTTTCCACTTTCTTAAAAATCATAATTTTAAACATTTTTAAGAAAAACGTGCTGTGGAATGTACGTTCCATTCGTATAATCTCCGTATCTTTTTATATCTATATATTTTTTTAATTAAATATAAAATTTCTTTGCTTCTTTTTTACAATAAGATTTAGAATCCATTCTCCAGTTTCAAAGACCATTATGTCTAATCTTTTATTGTTTTATTTACTTTAACGGTGAAAAATGTTTTTGATAATCACCGCTTACAGTAGTAAGTATGACGAACATTTGAAAAAAGATTCCGAAGACAAAAATACGCATTACGTAGAAGATTTATGAAACTTAATGATTCTAATGTGGTGACTGTTCATTTGTCTAAATTATAGCAGCTTAACGGCTTTTACAAAACTTTTATTTAATTTTATTGGTTTATTATTGGGTCCTGCTGACTTTTCACCAGTTTATAAGCAAAACACTGGAAAAAGCCAAAGACTGTTGCATTAAATTTTTTTTAAATATCTAGTAAAGAAATTAATGGAAGTATATGCAAAATTTATTGTTTTATATTTTTCATTTTTGTTAAATTCATGTAATTATGATTAAGCGTTATAATGATACCATATTATTATGTATAAATAAATAAAAAAATATGAATTTGAAAAACAGGGATTTTCAGTAAAACTTTCACAATATTTAATATTTTGCCGTCTGAACATTATATATGGCTAAAAACTTCCCCGATCGAAGTGGACGGCGTAAAAATCGTTTATTACCGTGGTTCGGAATTCACGTTCAGCTCTCGTCACACACTACAGACAGGGGAATCGGAAAATGTCCCAAGACCGAATATATAATAAATAAAGTATTAGGAACTTAATCAATCAAAATTAATAAAATTTCCCCTCTCCCTTTTGGATTCAAATCTATAATATTATTATGATCATAGAGCTATGCTTTTAGTTTCTATTTATTACTATAATACATTTTCGCCGTACCGAAAAAACATCAACTTTATCGCCTGGTAATTGGGACCAAAAAAGTGTATATTTTACGCCTGCTTGGGCAAAAATAATATTTAATTTATGTAATATGTACATATCAAAATAATTACATAGAGTGTATAGAAGATAAAGCTCTTTATTAATAAATTATTTATTACTATATATTAATATAATATTAAATTGCTTTTATTTTCCCGTCACGGAAAATCCTTGACCTGTCCTTATCTTTTACAAAAGGGAATTGAAGGTATTCATTGTGGTAGGTATAGTCAATTGTGCCAATACAAAAACATCTGAAATCATTAATTCAGTAATGTTAGTACGACATAGACGTCATCAATTGCGTGTTCGGTTTTAAAGGTGCGTGTCGTAAAATTAATCGATTAAGGATGCATGGGTACAATAAAACAAATTATTTGAAAAATAATTTGATTTGATTGGAGGGTTCCAATTAATAATTATTTTTAGGCGACGAGATATCCAAATTTTAGAAATTTTATATCATCCTAAAATCATTTTTTTAAATAAAAATACACGCTTAATTCAGCCCCATTTTCAAAATTTGTGAAGATGGATTTCAAAGAGATAATTTTATAAGCGAAGTCATGGTTCGGATTACAAATTTGAAACTGATAGAAGTAAACTTTGATGTACTGAAATTAATTAACATTTTCGTTTAAAGAACTTTCAACATAGATGTACAAAAACGGCAAAAATAATTAAACCATCAACATTTTAATAATTAGAATCTAAAAGAGGACATTCAGTTTGTTTTATTTTTGATATAATGTAAAATTTCCAAATTATATTAGCCTTTGACTTTTAGAATAAAAGGTAATTGTTTTGTTCATTAAAATTTTGTTTTAAAATTTCATTGTCAAGTGGAAAAACGAAATACCAAAAGTGAAGTTCAATATTGATTTTTCAAGAATTATTTTCTTAGTTGTATGCAGAAACCCAACCGTTATCGATTAATTTGTGACCTGATACGTGCAGCAACAAGAGCTAAATTATACACTGCACTTATATTTACAGAAAATATTAGAATAAAGTAATATTATTCCAATAAAACAATTTACTTTTACAAAGTAACGTGTACTTCGTTTTTTCAACCTAATGCGATTTTCATATACTGCATTTTCTACTATTTTGATCTGACCAGCTTGAAAACACAGCAATCTCTTAGTAATTCGATAGTTCCGCTTTTCGAACTTATTTGAAATAAATACCCATTACAACCTGAAGGGAAACTTTAAAGTTTGGGTAATACAAGTCGACGACGAAAAACTAGCCGATCTGTTAATTTTTTTTTTCCTTCTGTTTTATTTTATGTTTTTCCATATTTGTTTATAAAATTCAAAATTATTCAGGTATATGTAAATATTTAATTATTTCTAGCAGCTTTTAATAAAATTTTTCTCGAATATATCATTTTTACTTCTTCGCATTTAAATAAAAATTTTTTATTGGAACATTACTATTTGCTATATTATTTCAAAAAGCATGTTTGTGCAGGTAAAATATTTAGCTTGCTCAATTTATTCTGTCTGAAGATTTCATTTTATCGCTCGTGATTTACATAATATGTAATATGTAAATTTTTATGATCAATTTTCATCAATTAATGAATACTATTAAATTTCCATTGTACTCGAATTGTGATTGTTTTATTTTGGAACTACATAAAATTACACATTTTTGTTCGACATGACTACCTTATTCGATTAAAATGCGCCAATTTTGTTTCTTTTATATTATTAGTAAATAATTAATTATTCGATTCGTATATTTGGTGAATTTCAATTTGTTTAATTACTGAAATAATTTTTGTCTAGTTTTGTGTTAACAATAATATTTAAAAAGTAATATTGTGTAATTAGTTGTGGAAACTCACAAGACAATATGGTGTCGAACAAGACAATTGGAGAATTTTACAAAGAAACTAAACAGAGACAACGTTTTATATATAGAAGTGGAAGATATACAATTGATTATTCAACTTAAAGACATTGTAACGGCTTTTGAACCAATGGGAGAGCTCTATTTGAGGTTGTACATAAGTACTTACCTTAAAACAAATGAAAAATAAGAAATATCCTAGAGAAAATCAAGTTATAGCACAAATGTTGAAAATTGGTGGGACAGCTTTGGAGGAAGCACTCCAAAAACTATTAAACAAATGCTTGGAAAAAGGAAAAATCTCGGTGCAATGGTGCAACTCTTTAAATACTATTATTTAAAGAGGGTGAAAAAAGGGTGACACATCAGATCTTGAGAATTACCGTCTAATTAGTTTGCTTTCACAAATATACACCGTGGCCACAAAACCTCGGAAAAACTTGTTTTTTCTTTCCGCGAAAATCACTGAACTTTAACAAAATAAAATTTTGTATGCTGATTCTAAAAACAATAGAGAACAGAAAAACAAAAGAGAGAACAAAACAAATCGTAATTTTGTGAGTTACAAGATGTCAAAAAGTCACGGAGTAATTTTATTGTTATTTGAAGCCGGAAATCGTCAATGTGAAATTGTTCTGATTCTTGACATTCCTCGACAAACCGTTTCTGATGCCATCAAACAATTCTAAGAGCTTGGCAATGAGGAGAACCGACCGGGAAGAGGAAAAAAATGTTCTCCCAATACTCGTCGGAATCGCAAATCATATAACTTCGGATTCAACGAAATCCGAGATTGTCAATGCGAAAATTGGCTCGTGAAACTGGAATCGCACGAGAGTCTGCTCGACGAATAGCTAATGAATGTGCTTAAGAAGAAGCCTTACGAAAATCCCAAATGCTGACGAATGAAAACAAGCAACTACGACTTCGGCGATTCCGTGCTCTGCTACACCGCATCGCTGTTCAAAGATGGGAAAATTTCTTTTTTACTGATGAAAAATTTTCACCCTCGAACAATCCACTTAGCGTTTATAAACTTACACAAAGCTTTTGATTCTCATGAAACGTGGGCCCTCCTAAAATCTATGGATAGGACTAGCATAGATTAAAGGTACTCAAGTATTATAAAATATGTAGGGGAGAAGGTGGTAACATGGGCCCTGCTTTTAATATGGGGCCCCAACTTTTATCCAAACTACTAACGCCACACATTGGTGACAAAGTATTACTAGTATCAAACAGTTATAAAACTGACTTGTGCTCTACAAATCAGTTTTCTACGTCATTACAATAACAATTTAGCCAGTTTTGACTGATTTTTTCTAAGCAATTATATTTTTATTGTGTGACCAAAGGAATTTTTCGGAAGTAATTAAGAAATAAACGACAATTGATTATTTACAATTCTGCAGGTAAATGTGACTAAGTATGAAAAAATATCACATTTGGGTAGTTTTGTTCTAGAGCTGCTGATGCGTACATTATGGGACCCCACAGAGGCATAGAGGTATGGGTATTATGGAGCCGGGGTCTATATTACATGCGCTACATGCTTTTTGTTTTTAAATTGTTTCAGTCATGTCACATTACTTTCTCTTGCTGAAATTAAAACCGAAGACGCAATAGGACAGAATTTCTATGGCGAAAGCAGTTCGAGAGAAGAAGATGCGTCTTAAGAAAGCTGCCAAACTATTTGCTGTACCATGTTGTCATTTATTCTTTAATTAAGCTCGCGCCTAATGACGGTTATAATAATACAAAAACATCGAACACATGAGCTTGAGTTTCGTTCAAATTATTCAATTCCCTTTGGCCCTCCTTTTTAAAATTAATCATTTTTCATTTACTCTGGATTTGATTAATATCTTGGTTTTGGCTAATCAGGGGGGGGGGAAGCAGTGTGGGAAAACCGCAGAGAATGGGCCAGATGGCCTAGAACAGAATGTAATGGAGGCAAAGAGGATAGGCCTACGTTCAGGAGTGGCCAGAGAACGAACGGCTGAAGCAGAATTAAAATTTTTAATTTTAAGTCAACTTATTTTGTGGCGTGTTATTTAGAAAACAATTTAAGCCCAGAAATTACTTTTTAAAAATTAGATTTTATGATTTTTCTGAAATTGGCGATGGAAAGCCAGTTTTTCTCTAATAGTCTGGAAACAGTGCAAAATATCTAAAAAGTCAGTGACTAAAAATGTTCAGCATAAAAGCGCGAACATTACTGTTTTAAATGTTTTTATGTAGCATCAAACGTAAAGCCACACCAGCTTAAATTATATGGAATAACAATTTTCTAAAAACAAGTTGAAAACGACTCCAATTTCAGTAAAAATACTCACAACAAATGCTATTATGAACCTGTGTATGTAATGCTTTTTGAAGAGTGGAAAACAAAGCCACTGTATTATAAAATATCTACTCATTTTCCAGTTCTAGGCAAAAAGTAGAAATGGTCAGTTTCTTTTGCGTAATGAATAAAGAAAATAACAATAACATATAATAACAAAAAGGCACTGTATCAGTTTCTAGCAGTTTTATATTTAACTTTTTGGTATTTTACTAGTTTAGTTCAGACGATAACTACTCGATTTTACTACTAAAACAAGATAAGCCCTTTCAAAGAAAGTGCGAAGCGATATTTACGAGACTCCCTCCCACCCCTTTAAAATTCAAAATTATGGAGAAGAAAATATAAAATGTTAGCTTTTAGTTCATGGTATTTAATATTAATTTAATACCATGCAAAAGCTATTTAACAAAAGCCTTTCGCTCATTAGCACCAACAAATTCAGTTCATTTCAATTCGACACGACGCGACGACGACGTGTTAATCGATATTTCTAAAACAATAGTGGCAATAATATTATGCATAGTGAATTTATTTGTTTTTGTTATATGCACTCCATACAAGTTTTGCTTTTTTTTTCGTATAGAGTTCAGAATCGAGGCCTCCAAAATTGTCAGAGCTGCCCCTGTTCCCTCCCCTATCGAATAGGGCTTATTTACAGTATTACATACAGATTTTCATAATAATACTTGTCGGGAGTATTTTTTAACAAAACTGTAGTTGTTTTCTAGGAACACCAAAAACTGTATGATCCTACAAACTAATACAGTCTTTTTACACTAAAAAATTTTAATCTCTTGAATTTTTATGATGGCTTTCTCCAATTTCGAGTTATTAGAGAAAAATTTATTTCCGACCACTATAATGAAAATTACAGCCCTGCGGGGATGTTAACAGCCCGAGGACTGTTACCTCCGGGCTGTAATTCTCTGAGCAAATCGCGGGACGTAATAAATATTTGGTGTGTTTTTAATATTATCATTTCCCTCGGGCTGTTAAATACAAATACAGGAACGACGGGTTTTGTACCCCATATATGTATATTTGTGAACTTAAATATGTACCAAAATTAATGCTATACTGTGTTTATCCAACATACCGCATTAATAACCCAAAATACAATATCGTTTAATTTATTTTGATGTAGTAGAATTTAATGATAAAACGACTCGTGTTAAAAAAACATAGACAATTGATCAAAAAGTAGGAGAAGAAAATAAATTTAATATGTTAAGTTAAAAGTAGTGCATTATTTAATTAAGAGTAAAAGTGTTCCTGTGTGGATGCAATAAATATATAAGTACCTAGGCTCCCTCATTTCCAGCAAAGGGGGAAGCGATGAGGACATTAAACAAAAATTAGGAAAAGGAAGAGCAGCAATTAGACAATTACACTCTGTAATATGGAATAAAAGTACCACAAACACGGTTAAAAGAAGAATATACAAGATTATCGTGGAGAGTATAGCTATATATGGGGCGGAGGTTTAGGAAATATCGGAGAGAAATAAGAGGAAAATAAAGGCGATGGAGATGGACTTCTGGAGGCTAAGCTGTGGGTTAACATTAATGGATAGAGTGAGAAATGATATCATTAGAGAAAAAATGGGAATATCAATAGATATAATGGACTCGATCAAGGGAAGAAGACTGAATTGGTATGGACACATGAGAAGAATGGAGGAAGAGAGGTGGCCGTGTAGGGTGTGGCATTGGCTACCAGCGAAGAGAAGAAAAAGGGGAAGACCTAAGCGCACGTGAAGGAATGACGTGGAACAGACGATGAAGCAAAGAGGACTCCAAGAGGAGGACTGGAAAGGCCGCCGAAGGTGGAAGATAGGATGCGAGAAACGCCGTGAGGTGTAGCCCCACTCGCAATATATATATATTTTTGTGTCCTCTTCTCGCTCTCAAGGTCGCTTATTTGTGAAGATCCTTCAGACGTGATACACAATCAAATAAGAAACAGGATACATCAAACACAATTTATTAATAAACATTCTCCTTTCACAACAAACAACAATGCAATTAAATTTCTAAATAAATCAACAGATAACTAACTACTTAAAATCCCTACTTATATTCTTTATGATATTGTAAAGCTTTACCTTGTTATGTTCTGTTCGTAGACCGACCTTAATTTCGTCGCACGTTTTCTACCGCACTGACGAACTTAATACACCTTCTTCTTTCTTCTTTCTTGCTTCACGTACTAGCTTCTCGCGTTCCGATATTCAATTCTGAACCCAATTTGCTCCACGTACTAGCTCTACACGTTCCGTTATCCAATTCTCTCACTTCAAATTGATCCAATTCTGCAACACTCCTTTACTCTTAACTGCAATCCACTTAACTCTTCTTCTATCGCACAACAATTAACTTCTTCGAATATAACCGATCTGCGTATCATTTATCGCTTCACTTCTAAACACGACTGTACTCGTATTATTTAATTAGGAACTGCCTCTAAACACGACTGTATTCGTATTATTTAATTCGGAACTGCCTAAACTCAACCGGTCTGCGGGTCATCTATTTCTCAACTCTTCAAACACAACTGGTCTCGTATTATTTAATTAGGAACTCTTCTAAACACAACCAGTCTGCGGGTCATCTAATTTGGAACTGCCTCTACCGCTCTTTATTATATATTGGCCTGGTTACCACTCGCATCTGACTGCTTATGTTTTATTTTATATTCTTCTAACGATGCCGCTTTGTCCTACGTGTTTCTTTTAATTATCATTACAAACCAAACTTAAATCTAGCAACATTTTTAATTTTTTTATTCACATTCATACTGAACAAAATTTTATAAATAGAATGGACATATCCTCCCTCTTATTTTGATTGTGTATCCCGTACACATTTATGAGGGAGCTTGTAGTGGACACAACAATATATATATAGTAAAAGTGTCACTTTTTGTAACGAGTTAGGTTTTGAATAATGACGATCCATAAAAAGTACTTTTACTCCAAATTAAACATGCTATTTGTTCTTCGACGTCGAAAATCAATAAAAATTTAAATATAATTTTTGACCAATATCTAATAAACTTTTAGGTTAGATTTACTTTTACTGCCGGTTAAAGGCGGCAGAAAAACTAAATTGTGAGGTTAAAATTTATTTTTAATACCGGTGACTGAAAAGTGAAACTTTTAGTGTACGGACACAGTTGGACAATGTCATATTAATTTGTGCAAGTATTATTAAAAATTTTAGATTACAAACTGAAATTTTTAAATTGAAAAATAATTTGCTTTTGAAAAATATCATGCCAATATCTTAATACCTAATAAAGATTCTATAACCATTTTTCCGTAGCTCACAAAACCAACACTTTATTGACAGTGGTATCCGTAATTAAAAACTCTAATTAATTATTCGTCGGTTGATGGGAGTTCCAAAAGATGATGTGTTATCAAAAAATGTGTCTAAATATTGCAATGACCTTCAATCCCTATGATCTTGACATAAAAAGATATTTAAAACAATAATTGATGTTTGTCCTTTGGCAGCTTTAACTTTAAAGAAAATATCTCAGCAGGAGGACATCGTAAGAGAAAATTTTACATGAACTTATAGGGTTATTTTCACCCTAGAGACTTTTCCCATATTTTCCATAGCACTCTATATAATGTGAAATAATTTATTTTTATTTTTAAGAACTATTTGTGTGTTCATTTATATATTTTAGTTTAAAAATATAATATAAGATTTTTTCATTATTTAAACTTAACTACTAAATAATTCATAGGTAAGCCAGATAATAAATGTGGAAAGATCTTGATTGAATAAACACTCATGTTCAACTAAAAAATAACTTTCATATAAAAGACTCAACAGGATTCTTGACAGAAAAAATCTCACAGATTAACTGTGGTCTGCGTAAAAGTTTTGGAAAATCAAGATTGAATCCTTGTTCTAGTGAATCGGTTTTTTTGCTTTTCCTTTAGAAGTGTTATCTTCCGGTGGGTAACTTATCAACGTCTTTTAAACGGAGATAGTTTATTTAAAATAAACTTTTTTGACATTTTTTGCATTACTTATTTTCCCGCAGTTTTATTATATTTGTAATTATTAAAATACCGCATAATACTAATAAATCTTATTAGCACGGAAAGTTCTCTCGCGGATGAATGAACATTGCTAGTTTGATCCGAGTCTCTGACGTTGGTTCAAGAAATTATTAATTTGCCAATTTTCACCTGACCATGACTTTGTAAGTTTAAACTTTACAACTCAACGGCGATGTTATCCTATACTGGTGAGAGGCTGCGTTTTAAATGGAAATTTCTTTGTGCGTAACAATTTTAAGGTTAGGTTCTACTTTTGTGAGATATTTTGAATTGCGTAATTTATTTTAGTTAACAAACACTACCAGCGATAAGCTTAATCTCTATCTCTTTTGTTTGAGTTAATTGTCTTTATGAGGAAGATGAAATTGTGAGGAAAATTCGCTGAAAGGCATTAAGCGTAGTAGATATTGTACTGTTTGCTCACATATTATAATAACTTACTTTAAATAGCATGCTAATTGCTTTAGTGTTAACAAAGTGTACAGGATTAGATTACTTGAAAAGAAAATTGCAGGAAACCATTTCAGCAGTTCATAATACAACTTGGAATATTCATCGCTGTGCGTTACACCGTTTCAGTTAATTAAAATTTTTTTTATTTAATCAATCAACTTCGATAACAGAGTTAGCAATCGGTACATTATTATTAAAACTTGGAAGGTTTCCTTCACGTCTTTCAGTTAAGTTCACATTTAACTGTTTTCTTTTTGTTCGATTTAATTTTCGCCACAATACCTATTGGTAATTAAATTTTACAAATTTAAAAGATTCATTGTTCGCACTATGCCACATAATACAAATTTTGAAATTCCTTTGTGGTTATAAAGTTGAAAAGGTTACGGCGTGAAATGAAAAATATTATTATCTACTTTTATAAAGCGTTAACCCATCGTGTAGAGCCAGATACGTGAGGAGTCTATTATTAGATTTTCATTTACAGATAAGTTAGTGCGCTTCTGATGGTATACCTGAAGATAAGTGATCGATTTTCACGATATAGCGCAACCCTCTTTCTTGAAGGAAGTTCGGCGACCTATGGCAAACGATTTTAATAGCTACCCCTTTTTGCATCTTAATAATTAAATTTTGTTTTCAAATCTTAATTAAAACTTAAAATGAATAAAACGTGGATTATATAAATTCCATTTAGCCGTAATCTTTCTGGATTTGTAGATTCAACATTCTCGTGAATATGTAAATAGCTCAATAAAACACAAATTTTTGAATATATGAATCTTGGCTTATCATGAATTTTGCAAGACGGTTTGGAGTTTTTTTATTAAAATATTGAAAGTTTAGTTAAACCGTGCAAAACATTTTTAATCGTGGCAAAATAGGAAAATTAAAAAATTGTGATTTTTTAAAAAGTTTTCAATAAAACCTATTCAGTTTGTTAAATATAGTCTGAAATCGAGAGGGTAAACCCGACTGGAAAACATTTCTATAGCTTTCCTTTGTATGCACAAACTCGAAATTTGTTACACTAAACATTCATTTTTGAACAGCTTGATTAACTTTGTTGTCTATATTTTGATAGTTTGATTACCATTCATAGGTTAAGTGAAATGCCCTCAAAACTAATATAGCAATTTCAAACTTTTCTCGAAATACAATTTAACTATAAAATGGAAGTTGTTACTGCTATTACCATCACAATCTGCTTTAGAAAGTTATTAGCATATTAAATTATATTGAATGTTAAATTGGGTAGTAAGAATCCTCCCATCCAATTCCTTTAATAATATTTAGTTTGTCAATTTAAGATTTTACGAAAGACTTACAAACTAAATTTTCTTTTCGTTTTTTCTTATTATCGTTTTATTTTATTATTTATCCTATGTATAACAGAAAGCTCAGGTCATAAACCGGCAGTTCATTGTAGAATTGGTATCCAGGAAACGGAAGGAAAATTTCCTAATAAACTTACAACTGAAAAACAGAACAAAGAAAAGTTCTGAAATATTCACTAACTTGTTGTGTTTATACGAAAACGATATATGTAAATGAAGCCTGCTAATGGATTTACGGCGAGGCATTTCAAAAGAAATATTTATTATTACACCAACCACCAATTAATTAGTTTTAAATTGGCTTAATTCATTTCTTATTTACTCTTGATGTAATACGTGGGTATACAAAATAGAATCCTTTATATTATTGGAAATATCGCCTGAGGCGTTTGAAAAGTACATTAATTATCAATTAAAAAATTTGGTTTTACATACAATAAGTTTTATAGAAAATATTTAGCATTCATAAAATTTAAAGAACATTTTTATATTCTAATATCTTTTATGCAGACGATATTACCGCATATATTGCTTACTGCAATTTTGAAAGCATCCTTGCACCTAAGTACTAAAAGCTTTCTTTATTTTAGAGTAATGCTATTGATGGGAAAACTGGCTTACTATAAATCAGAAAAAAAAATTAGCTCGAACTAATATCTGTTCATAAAAAATTTGCATAGGACTCTTTAACAATTATTACAAAATTTATAATTTGTTCTTAACTGGTATTCCGTGAACTTATTACAAGTGGTCCGAGAAATTATTAATTATTAAAATTTATTGTATTTCTAATTCCTACCTTTTCTGTTTCCCACCACTTGACTTTGGAAGAGATTTCCTAGGCTTGGAATCAAAGACCACTCGATGATTTTATTAAGTACCTACCAGCATCAATTACGAGATTGTAGTAGTTGTGCAGCCTAAGGCCGCACTGATGGGGGCGGATCAATTTAGCGTAGAGACAGATAAATCAGTCCTGATATATCTACATATTTCCATGTTTCATTTGACCTAGGGGTAGTCAAAGCATTTTATGTACAGTTGTTTGATTTGAAATAATTTTTTTGTAATTGTTACTTTGAAGTTATTCGGTGAATTTTATTTGTAATTTCATTGCGTTGGCACTATCTGATTTTGCAGTGAAGCTTGTGCTGAAACCAACAGATTTAGTATTGTATTCCATTCGTCCTGTTTTTACCACAAGCATTATAATGCATCCCTCTTGTGTAGGTGGAAAATAGCCTTGCAATATATTGATTCAAAAATAATGTTGGCTCAGGTGCAGGAATATAATCCACCACACACTTGCAACAAACATAAAGTAGTATATTGCTAGGTAAGGTAAATACTAGGTATCCATCTTTTAGAGACAGCTCGAATTCGAGTCAGCATTTCTACAACTGAACATTTCATGTACAGCGCATTTTATACGGCACAAATTTGTACAACGCAAATTTCTACGAGCGACAGCTTTATACGACTGAATATATAATTGCATTTCGCAACTATTATTGACTAATTAATTTAAAAAAAAATTTTGTACTCTACTTGGCATTTAATTTCTATTCTGTTTTCTAAATAATAGTAAATAGTATAGTTATTTATTTCTCTATTTACGCAAATAGATTCATAATTTATTACATTTGTAGTACATTTTCTACCTATCTTAAATGCTAGGTAAATTTAGTGCAAGTTGAAATTTCTATGCCATGAAGATCCTCCGATTCAAAAATTTGCTATGAAGATGTTCCATGTATCGTTTTAGTGAAACAAATTTTACTTTTCTGATTGTTTTATTTGCAAAAATTAGACGAAAACTTAAATTTTTATAATAAATTTCGTGATTTACCTCACATTATTATATCAACATGCATGCATTTATCTAATCTACAAATAAAAGAACACAGCCACGTTTTTACTTCGCTAAGTAGTTGTGTAAAGGCCGGTCCAGACGCTACGTTTTGCACAACCTTTTGTCTGCACAGTTCAACACGTTGCAGATAAAACGTTGCGTGTAGATAGGAAAAGTGCGCAGTTTTGAAACCGGCGCGAAGACGATACAGTTGCAGCGATAACTGAGCTAGAGAGCATAGATATACTTGAAGTGTGCGGACAAGTCGGCGCATGTAGACGGTAGCTCCGTTTTCCGATTCAGCATGCCAAAATTGACCAGAGTAGTACCTTCTCCATGACGATGCCACTAAAACTATACGAAATATACAGATATCTCTGCACCATGTAGACGCTCTAAAAATTGCAACGTTTTCATTCCGTCTTAAGACTGCGCAAACAAAAGGTTGTGCAAAACGTAGCGTCTGGACCGGCCTTTACAGAATTTATTAGCACTTGTAGCTCTACAATAATTAAAATTGATAAAAACCTGTTTTTAACAGAAATTTGCAAAAATTAAACTAATACTTTCGTATTAAATTTATTGAAGGGATGACTGGATTATTAAAAAATTATGTACAAAACGAAGTGTTATCAGGATAATTGCTGAATTACTTAATATGTATGTATATAATTTATTCAAAAGTTGCGATATTAAATTTTATTAACCCAAGTGTCGGATGTCGAATACAAAATAAGATTAGAAGTGCGGAATATTTACATTAATTACTTATACTTCACTAGTAATTAATTAATTACAAGTAACTTTATGTTACCAAATCATTGCAAGTTTAGAATTTATTGCGTTTGTGTTACAGGACCCAGGATGACCTCAAATTTTAAATTCTAGACTATCTTTTTAAATAAACAGTTCGAGTCAGGTAGCAATAAGGAAAGATACATACATGATTCATAATTCATTTGTTTACAAAAGAAATAGTATATTCACAAAATATTAAACTGCTAAGCTTCATAACTTCAAGTTTATTACTCGGGTGCATCCGAGCACTGTAGCGTTTTTATTTTACGCACCCTGTATATGATCCGACGTTCCGATTTCGCGATTCCAAAAATTGTTGTTTTGAACAATTTAGTGTAAATTTTGAGATGGGATGCGCGGTAGACTCCCGAAAATGTTTATTGTAGGTCAGTTTCTACATTTATTCGTTAGAGTTCACACATCGAAAGTCAATGATCAGCTGAATTCTGAATTAATTTTACTTAGAACCGACCATCTGGTATGTAATAACTAATTCATTGATTGGCTAGAAGTTATCTTTTTTTATTTTCCGATGTAGGTTCTAAAATTTAGTCCAAAAATTCCATTTTAAAATTTCGTTCTGAACAGCCATCCCGATTGCTATTCCAAGCGACCAATTTTTGCATAATATACCAATTCGTTTGAATTGCAAGTAGGAACTCAAAGGATCCAAAGATTCCAAATTTAAGACGGACGTGTAAACAACAAATGGATTTCTCATCAGTTGTATTGTCTTTTATCATTTATCAACACAATCATTCATTTAACCCCAGGGTAGCTGTATTTTATCAAGTTCCCAATCATCCAACAACTGGATTATCAAGTTCCCAATCATCCAACAACTGGATTATCATTCACTCAATTTAAAAACTGCAGTAATAGATAAGGTCAGATAAAATTTATATTGTATGTAAACGAAGATTATGGTTCCATGTCTGATAACAAGTGTAATCAAATTTCAAGTTTAATTAATTGGTTAGCACGAATAATCATTTCAAGTCAACTTTGATATTCATGTAAAAACTTTTATACCGTGTATATAACTTATACTTTTATAACTTTTATATCGCCAAAAATTTATATTTTATGTGAACGAAGATTTTATATGCATATCAAGTTTCTGGTTAAGTCATTGGATTAGACAGGTGTTTAAGTATGTTATGTATATGTCGATATTTCCTTCCACAGGGCGAACATTTAATTTTTTTGTAAATACACGAATAATCAAAATTCTTACTCTTTCATTCAGTAAATTACTTTTGCTGGTTTGGTTTTTACAGTCGTTTTCGACTACTACACCTGAATGAAAGGAGATCCTATAGAAAACGGTTTTGGAAATTAGCTGGCGCCATTATAAATATCAAAAACACGTTTTCTGAGTTCGCCTCCGAATTAACCCAAAGAGCAAGCAGTAAAATAGGGCACTTGTGTCGCGTAAATTTTATGTTATAGCACTAAATGGATTTCAGGCACAGAAGTTAGCATAATTGCGAAATGTTGTAATGGGGCGGGGGTTAAGACTAGCGAAACGACATTTTATTAACATTCAAAAAACGTAAAAAGTAGTTCCTTGTTGAGCAAATTTGTTTTTTATTAAATTAATGTCAAGGAATTTCTGCTACATGACTATTAAGACCTGGTTTCGTTAGTTTTTACATGATTCTTTTATCATTTTTGGTAAGGTAGATCTATAGTTTGTCAATGATTAACGGAGGTCCGAGCTAAGAAATTTGCAATAAAAAAGTCCTTGATTCAATTCCGGAATTTCTTCACTGTAATCAATCACTCAAAACCACTAGCATGGACTAATAAATTATTTTTATCGATGATGATGGTTTTATTTTTTAATATTATCAGCAACGCTAAAATTCTGCGCGCTACTTGCTCGGAGCGATGCTGGTAAATGTTTCACAATTTTCCAATCTTTAAAACCCCCTAACAGGGGATAACAGAGTAGGCTGTAGAATTTAACAAACCAGCTTTTATGTGCTTTGTCGACCTCTCCCAGGCTTTTGACAGAGTAAGATTGATAGATGTAGTCAAAATTCTAAAGCAGAAGGATGTAAACCCAAGAATTGTAACCATTATCGAAGAATTGGATACGGGCATTAGCACCAAAATGAAAATCAATAGTAATCTCTATAAATTCGAACGAACAGCAGAAAAATTTAATATGAAGATCTCCAATGAAAAACAAAATCGCCAACTATCGCTAGAGTCCCTGTAAGATGAAATTTAATGGCGAACAACAAAATCATCAAACAATTTATGCATTTCAACTACTTAGGCGCCGACATAACAATGAATCGCAATTTATGCAATGCTGTAAAATCTCGAACCAACAAAGTGTCAGCTATATCAGGATTATTGAGAGATATCATATGGGGGAACAAATACATGAGCAGGGGAAGCAAAGTCAGGATATATAAGACATGCGTAAGACCCAGTGCGGAGACAAGGGCGGAGACAACGAAGATAAAACAACTTATGAGAACAGTGGAGATGAAGATGAAGAGGGATTATGGTGGATGAATGACTGAGGACCGACTACCAAAAGTGGCTATGTTGGTAAGGCCAAACACCACAAGACCACTCGGAAGACCGCCAAAGCGATGGCATGAAAGCTGGACATTGATATCCGAGAAACAGACAGAACTATGCGCCACGTTGGAAAGTACAGGACTCAGTCCTAAAGTAAGAAGAAGAAGTAAGTTATCGAAGTGGAAATGCTAGGTTTATATCAACTCAGCATTTCTGCCAAAGAATTTTTTCGCTGCCAAACTATTAAAGCACTAATTTCGCGAATAGTTCTAGTCCAAAATTAGTTCAAAATTAGGGCATTTTCTACGAGGTGGAAGTGTTAGCTTTACTCACCTCCCCCCCCCCCCAAATTCCCCTAAAGTTTAGTGCTGACTGTTCTCCCAATTGGGGAATTTAGTTGCGCCAACGCGGTTTTTCGCCCATAACCAGCTTAATTTTATTTTGCAAAAATTATCATTACATTAAAATTGAAGAGCAGTAAATGTTCTATAAAATATGTAGATGAAATTTAGAAAATTGTATTCTGAATAAGAATTATTCAAAACCTTGATTGAAATATCAACTTATTTGGATTGAGTTTTATTTTAATAATAATATTACATAAGAAAATTTTGAGAAGTTGAATATTTACAGAATTTTGTGTCCTTCGATTTTGATCTGATGAGAATTTTCCGTAGAATTCAAATTAAGTGAGTGATATATAGGCAGGTTTAATGAAAAACTTAAATGCACATTTCTTACAAATTTTAGCTGTCCCACAATTTTTTGCAAGCTGTGACTATTTTTCGGCTTCTTTGCCTCGACCAGCAGGAAAATTTTGAATACAAATCTGTTTTGTAGAGAATGTTTTGATCTTTAATATTTTTCTGGTGATAATTTTCCGTAAAATAAAATTAAGGGAGTCTGCCAAATTTTAGGTTGCCCGGATATTTTTGCTAGCTGGAGATAAAAAGTATGATGTCATACTTTAATTTATTTTATTGTAGATCAATAAAGATTATTATAATAATTATATCTCTTGCTAATACTGGAATAGCCATAAGTAGATGAATAAATCGGATTGTTTTCGTCAAACAATCAATCAGTTTTAATCCAAAAATAATATTATATAATTATACAAATTGTAACCCACGTCAAAAATAATACAGAAAGAGAAACAAAAAGTAAAAAATCATGAAAAAGAACACAAAACTCATCAATTCATTAAGCAGATATTAAAATAATTACCTATATTATTGAATTTTTTATTTAATTATCAAATTATCAAATGAAAAATTATTTCCAGCTTTATACTACGTAGTACTTTCAGGCAATAAGGATAACTTGGGGAGTGACATTACTAAAAGAAAACCATTAGTTTATCTTATTATCCACTTCTCCCATTAAATTTCATGTTTTAGGCATATTAAATTTCAGCATTTAATTTTTCTTGAGTAACCTACAACCTTGGGTATTAGGTACACCTACATATACCGTATATACTGATAAAACAAATATACATATTATACAGAATTGAAAGAGTTATAACATTTTCAATTAATTGGATTTAAATTTTATGTGTAAATAATATAACTTCCTTAATGTACCGAAAAAAATTGGTTTAATTTTACATACAAAATAATATAATGATCTGGTATTGAAAGAACAGAAGCAAATTTACATAAACTCTTTGTAAAAATCAGAAATACATCTTGAAAGTTTGTACTACTTCAAAATAGTTGTAATATTGCAGAAGTAAATTTAAATATTCCATAAAATGAAATAGATGAGTTTTCCATTTCTACATGTAAATTCAAATTAATTTAATTTGAAATATTATAAACAGTGCATGTAAATTTACTAGTAATTAATGTTTAGAATCTAATAACGCATACCTATATTAATAGAATATTTTTTATAAACTCTCGGTTTAATTTTTATCGTCAAATTAATTATACCACAAGCTTTGTGGCGTTGTTCTCCATCATGATTAACAAATGTAGTCTATTTTAGGCTTTAAATTCATTTTCCAGTCTACATTCTACCAATATTTGATGGATTAATAAATACGTTTCCTTTTTTATTTATAAAAATTATTAAAATTGTATGTGATTAGCAATTACATCGTTATCTGCATTCGTCATGTAAATTGTGATTATCGGTGCAATTAGGTAAGCATTCGATGCATAGTAATGAATCAAAACGATTTTCTGTTAATAATGATTCCCAATATCAAAGCCATGTTACAAAATAACTAATAAATATTGAAATTAATATTCTACCTCTGAATTATTATTTTCATGTTCTCAAATCATCATACGCAATGAAAAGTTTTCATAGAATTTTGTGACATCAAACTATTTATCTCCAAACGACTGTAAGCTTTTCTATAAGACAGTTTTCGTTAATATAATAATTCAGACGTATATACTACATATTTTCTACACCACAAAAACTTGGGTAACTGTCTCAAGTCGAAACAATAATTTCTGTAATAACTCAAGCATGAAACTAGCTGAATAAATATTTTATAGGCATATCAACTTAAATTTCATGCATCGTCGCTTTAGCGAGACATTAATGCAAATTCAATTCCTAAAGTCGAATTTATAAAAATATGATATGATTTACAGCAACCGATAGTCTAGACGTCAAAATGTTTAAAAACGCATTCAAACATTTTACAAGTTTCTAGAGATTTAATATTTTCAATAAAATTGAATTTATAAACTGCCATAACTAGTATAACCATGATGTAAATTTGGATTTTCGCAAATAGTATTTTGCTATGTGTGTGACGAGGATGCAACATTATTATTTATTTGTTCTGAGTTCTAGTAAAGACCCAAAGCCTAAAAGCGACTTGAGAGTTTATCATGTAACCAAGTTTAACTCGGGATAGTCATGATGTAACCTAATTAGGTACGTACATGTGCAACCACATGTATATAAAACAGATTATATCATCATATGTCACAAACCTATTTAATATTTAATCAAGATTACCTCCATTGTGTCAACTAAATTCCTTTATTATATGCAGCAGCTTATGCAGTTATGCTAATTTATCACAAAACATCCGAATCCGCATTGGTTTATTCGTTATGATTATACGAAATACATTGCTACTTTAATTACGTATTATGCACTATGTACTATACAATTTAAGGAAAATGTAACGGAATTTACATGTAGTAGTATAGGATAAACTGCCACTATGTCCTATCGCAGAAAAAAGGAAACTGAGAGAGATATAGAACCTACAGCCTACCGTGGAATCCAAACCACGCTACACAGACCGGATAAAAGGCTTTCATCAGATTAATGCATAAGTTCATAGCGTAAAGAGTGCTTTGGAAAAAAATTTGTTTGAGCAATATCAATGTCATTTTAATGCCATAGTATTGTTTTATTGAATACTTCTTGAATTTTTCAATTTGTAGAAAGTTAGGGGTAATTGTTGGCTAAAGAAAATGGAGTGTCAAGTACAAAAAAATTGATATTTCCGACATATCCTTTTGTTTGAGTTTAACCGAGGAGTTAAGGCACCGGAGGCCGCTAGAACCATTTGTGCCGTTTACGGAGAGAACGCCATCGTGGAAAGTACTGCACGAAAATGGTTTTATTGTTTCAAAAAGGGGCATTTTGGTATGAATGATTTCCCACGTTCAGGGAGACCATCCGGCTTTGATGAAGACCGATGAAATGCTTCAATTCGTGATGATCCACGTCAATTAGGGAATTAGGCAATATGATGAATTGTGGCCAATCAATTATCGTACGACATTTGCATTCCATGGGCAAAGTTCAAAAGTTGGGTGTTTGGGTACCATACGTTTTAAGCGAAAACAACAAATTTAGAGTGTTACCATTTGTGCTTCTTTGCTTGCTCGTCATCGTTTAGCTCGTCAACAACATCGGCCGTTTTTGTTCCAAATTGTTACTAGTGACGAAAAATGGTGCCTTTACATCAACATCAAGAACAGAAAGGAATGGCTGAGCTCTAACAAACAAGCAAATCCTCGTGCAAAAGTTGGTGCCCATCCACAACGCAAGGTAATGTTCTGCATCTGGTGGGATAAAAAAGGCGTCATCTACTATGAATTGCTTCCAAGGAATATAACCATCACTTCTGAGGTTGTCAACAACTGCGTCGTCTGGAGGCTGCAATTCAAGAAAAACGATCGGCAAGGCGGCATCAAGTGGTTTTGCAGCATGATAATGCCCGTCCGCATACTGCTAACATTACAAAAGCAGCTATTCAAGACCTCGGTTAGGAGGTTATTCCACATCCGCCCTTTTCTCCTCATCTTGCTCCATCAGATTTTCATCTTTTCCGCTCTCTATCCAACAATATCTGCCGAATTTCATTTAATAACGACGTTGCTTTTCAAAACTGACTCGACGCCTTCTTCACATCCAAACCACCGGATTGCTTTAGGGGTGGAATCGAAAAACTGCCGGAACATTGGAAATCAATCATAAACAATGCAGGAGAATATATTATTGATTAGTTTAGGTATTTTAAATATTTAAAAACTTTAAGTTTACATTTAAAAAAACGCTACGCACTTATATGCATCAACCTTGAAAAATAAAACCTGAAATTTAAACTACGTATTTGTAGTCCAGAACTTGATGCTTATTTACATTTATTTGAAAGCTTATAAGTGGTAACTGTTATTAACAAATTTGAAAACACCACTTCTAAGTCCTTAAAGTCTTAACATTCCATAATTGTCGACTTTGTTCAAATATTTGTTGAAAGGCTAAAACTTGTAATGCTCATTATATTTTAACAAAAAACTGGAATTTAACACAAAAATTCTGTTGAATTCTTTTTGTTTTATTACAAAAATTACAATAATAAAAGCAATCGGATTGTGAACTGAAGGATTTGAAATGATTAAATGCTTAAGTTTTCAAGTTATTTTTATGTTAAAAACGTACTTGACTTCTTTTGAGCTTTCACTTATTTATTTCGTTTTTATATTTATTTGCAAATGCGAAAATGCTCAAGGATGGACGTTTTTCTTTATGCTCGATTAAAAATTTAATTTCACCTTTGTAAGGGTTGCGTTTTCAAGTTTTACAATATTTTTTATTTTTTTATAACTCGAAGAAAATATTTTTAAGATTAAAAGGAACTGAAATTTACTGCTTTTCTCTTTTAGCTACAATTAGTATAATTTTTGTAACGTTTTTATGCCTTTAATCTTCATCCCTTACTTTTTCAGCTTTGCTTTGTAACGTTTTAGTTTGATATTTTAAGCTTATTAAATTCTTTTCCTATACGACAGATGCTTCTTGAAGGGTGCCAAGCAAAATTTAATTAACAGAAAGTTACAAGTTAAAATCATTCAAATTATCACACACAAAGTTGTTTTCACCTTGAACAAAATCCCGAAATTAATTTTGTCGCTTTAAGGGAAATACCATTAACGAAGATGTGTGTTCTCAAACTAGTATATATATTTTAATGTAATATCAATAGACACGGTTATTATATTGCAATAAACATAAATAATAAATTATTTTATAATATATCATTTTCAATATTTTCTAAACTGTAACAAAACTATTGTACGAGATTTTTGTTTGTTTATATTATCAAAAGAAATTTCTAGGTGATGTATTAAGTGCTATATAATTCGTGCTTTAAAAGTGATTTATTTCGAGAATTAGTGTAAGTAATTATTTGTGGAGGATACTTACACTAATTACTAATGAAAAGTCAACAAACAAATAATAGTAACTCATTTATTTCCATGTTGCAAGAATTGAAATCTAAATATATAAAAGAGCTTGTCTGTTTGCGTGTTTGTTTGTTCGCTATACGTTCCTAGACCCTTGGACCGATCTCAACCAAATTTTGCACAGTTATTTTGTAGGTCCAGGCGCAACTATTCGTGCATAAATGGAGAAAAAATTCGCGCAGGGAAAAAAGTTATTCGCTTTTTTCGATAAATCAAATCACAAGTCTTTTGCAAACAAAAAATTTAATTTGTCAAAAATCGAAATAATCTGACATACTGTCAGTGATTCAAAACACTGTCAACAGACATACTGTCAGTGATTCAAAACACTGTCAACAGATGGCGGCTTTAATTCGAAAATGAAAAACACTAACAAATTAATATATTAGAATTTAGTAATTTCAACGCTCAAAATAATACAAATAATTACAAAGAACAGAATGCCGCGAATAAGACCGGAGCACTTTCGGTCGGCAGGAACTCGCCGGAATTGTGCAAGAAGACTAAGAAATGTTACGTTGAATACTCATCGAAGAACTGCTTTCCCGGAAAGTCCGAAATTGTGCAAAGTTTGATTTGAGTTTCTTGAAATAAATTGAACCGGCACTCCACGGTAAATTTTCAAAAATGAAGAACTTTTAACGATCAAATTGTTGTGACATCTTAAACTGTCGGCTCCAACGAATTCTATCCGTTGACGGCGAAATATTTGAGATGGGGGTTCGGGGGCGACGGAGAGAGAGAGCAAAAACCATCTCTTCCGACTTCCCAAAAACGAAGAATTTTAAAATTGCGTTTTTTTGAAAATCTGCAGCAATCTTTCGAAACTTGGAAATTTTAGCATCGCAATACGCGAGGCATCAAATTGTAAGAATTAATTCCATAACGCGACGATGTAATTGGTTCAATATTTGACGTGGTAAAAGGGCGAAATGATTTCTGCAATTTGGAAAATAAAAATTTATTTTTGCCTTTAATACCTATACGTCGAGGACACAAATATAAATCGAAAATGTCGAATGAAATTTTCTCGAAAAATATTTGCTTTGCTACGAAAATACACATTTTGGATATTTTAAATTTTGCCCGAAATCGCCTCCGATTTTGATTTTCAATTTTGACGTCGACACTAATTTGAAAATGCTGCCGTTATTTGTCGTTTTTCCTCAATCGTCGTCATGTGCTAAATTAAAGACCGTTAATAACCGTATCCGAAGCTCCGATTGCTTTTTCTAAATTATCCGTCGTTTCTTTGTGAGAGACCCATTTAAGTAAAAATTGTGTAAAAACTTTGGACGTATTGCTATGATCCAAAATGATAAATAAAGGCTCCCGATACAAAAATGAATATTAAATTCAAAATAAGCATAAAATTCTAAATCGGTAGGCACTTTAAAAATTTTGCTCTACGAGAAAATTTTATTTTCTAAAATTTCAATTTCACATCCAAATTTGAGTCTCTCAGGATAAGATTAAGATGTTAAATATTGCTAAGAGTAAATAGATTGATGATTGTCACATCAAAAATAATGAAAAAGATTGAATTAGCTCAAAATTGATAAAAAAAACATTTTATGTGTAAATCGTCCTAACCTACAAAAATGTAACATCTTGTAAACTGAATTATTTAATAACTAACATGTCTTGTACAAAACTGTTCACACCAAAAATTATGTAATCATCTCATGTAGTTGAAGTGAATATTTCAAAGTGAAAATCGTTAAATTAGTACATAAAGGTCAATTTTGTGTAAAATCCAAGAGTTGATATAAAATGGCAGATATGAGTCAAATAGCCGTCCAAAGAATGGCATAAAAACAGAATATACCAGTAATACAGCATGGGAGTCACATCAAAAGACATGGATTTCAATGCAGATCATGAATCTGGAATAAAAACGAATTAATGGAAACATAAAAAATCCAATAGGATGAGAATTGACTTACTTTCAAGCAACAATGGTGCCAATTTCATCGATTTTAGATCAAATTTCAGTTGACCTCGTGCATTCGAACAAAGTGCACGTAATTCTGGTGTGGTCCAGAAAATAATATTTACAAATCTTTGGAGGTTAACCAAATTTCAGTTGTGATGTTTCTAGTCCGATGCTGGATTGAAATGGACTTATAAATAGATTCACCAATGACAATGGCCGTGTACAAGATGCCTCTACAAAAATAACAATTCACGGATTTAATTCAACAACAACACTGGATCCAAAACTTACTGTAAAGAATATGCAACTTACCTTTTTCTCTATTTTATAACCTCTACGATTTGGTGAACAACGACAATAAAATTATTAAGTAATTTAGTTCAATAAAGCGACTTCACTCAACGACAAACAGCTGATAACTGGTATGATTTAATGCAAGGTCGATGACTCACCCATGTGATGCAAACTAAAGCTGGCCATACACAAATATCCTTTTTAAAATAAGAATCAAAACTTCGATTCTGCTGATGTGAAAAGGTACAGTGAAAATTATTATTTGTTAAATTTATTATAAACTTTATTTTTGTGTATAAATACAGGACAAAGCGAGGAAACCACTTTGTTTTGAAAACAAATTTTTACATTGATTGTTCTTATTTGAAAATTTAATTAATGGTAGATCTGAGATCTACAACTATTTGTATAAACATTTATTTATGTAAACATAACCATCACTTTTGTTTAATATAAACAATTTCTTTGAGACTATTGAAATCTTTATTTATTTTTCAATAAGAGAGCAATTTAATATCCCGAGAGAGTCAATTTGCACCCTAAGATCACCTCAAATATTTCGAACCATAAGGAACTCACCCTTGAGCGACTCATCACCGGAGCTTAGTAAGGAAGGGCAATAGTGTTAAACTCCTTAGCTAAAAATTATCACCCACGAACCATTTACCTGAGCATTATTTTGGCTAGCAAACTTAAGGGCTGGAGCCAAAGCAAAAATTTGTTAAAGGAGACATAGCAGTATGTAGCGCTCTTATTTACCGGCCGATCTTCAATTTTTAAGACGCAACGGAAGCGTATCGCTACGCTCTATAATAGTTCGTCCATAACATTCCTTCGTATTTTCAACGCCGAAGGTGTTAAACCGAATTTAAATTTCAAAATTATTTTTTCAATGGGATAATAGCCTTGCAAATTTTTCGAAAAAAAATTACGCTCCGATAATTATATATTAACGCCGGAAATGGACGGGCAAACCGTTTTTGGGAATTATAACACAAAAACGTACTCGAAACTTCTTCTTCGGTTGTCTAAAACATTGGCAAAATTGTGAATAACTTTTTGGAAAAGTGCAAAAATTTGTAATATTTGTACCGGGGGACCTGCGACACTTTTTAAATTGGAGGCGAGGTGGTCCGCCCTGTGAGGCCGAAGGCCGAACAACTATGCCCTTCGCGGATCTATTATGGTCCTCCCCCTGTGAGGCCGAAGGCCGAACAACTATGGCCTTCTCGGATCTATTCTGGGTCTAGATGGCTAAGGGCGGCGGATGCCGCCCGTGCCAGCTAGTATCACATAAAATGAAAATTAGATTTTGGGTGTCCCGAATATTGGTATTATTTCGCAAGAGACTCCATAGAATTTAAAAAATTGTAAGATTAGATAATCAAAACCCCAAAAGAATAAAATATATTTATTTACCATAAATATTATTATCACAAAAAGCGTTAAAAGTATAATATAATCTTGTACAGAAAATTATTCAGAATTATTCAATTATAGTTTAGAAATTGAGTGATGGATTACTATAAAATTAGTAAATTAAATGATATGGACCAGGTTGATAAGCAATATCTATTAAGAGCCAGGAACATTTAAGAAGAAGGCAAAGGGTTAATATAACCAATATGAAGTGTACACGCTTACATTCCCAGAGTAAAGAATTGCTGAGACTTTCTAAGAATTTCAAAAGACCATTAATTTGACTTTTATTTTTTATTTGTCTTATTTTTCTTCAAAAGATTCTATATCAATTTTATAGAAAAATTAATGAAAAATGGAGAATGGACAAATTAAAATATTCTATATAGGGAGCATAATATTCTATGTTACATAGACACAACTAGAGGGGTGGGATCTGGGGAGAGCTTAGCCTCCCTAAAATTAATTGCTTGAACGAAAAATTTGAATTAACACATTATGAAAAAGATGTAAAAATATTGACACTAATTTATATAAGGTATAGCACTAATTTTCAATCAATTTTTCTTGAAAGTAGTAAAATTTAGTTTTTTGAAAATAATTTTCTTCGTGAGAATTCTATTAAGAAAAGTGATAAACTAAAGTTGTAGAGAACTTATAATTTTGAGCTTTTTACCCTTCGGTGGTGACGTGTGGTTTCATAGACCGACCGTATAATATTATTAGTCCAATAACTTGTAAAGTAGGAAAGACCAACATGGGTCTTTATGCATAACTAATTTTTATTATGTTACTGATGTTCGTACAAAATTTTAGTTCAATATGCGTTATAGTATTCAATTTAGAGGTGAATTCGATCTGTCAAACCGATGTCACTACATACATTTTTATAAAATATGCTTTTATAAAATTTACTTTATAAACCCCATCGTTGCATTGCAGTATTTAAATTTTATATCTTCAAAACTCCTAGAAGTAGAAAAGTTATTTCTTTTGAGTCCTATGTAAAATTTCATTTGCATTGAATTTTAACCAACAGAATTTTGTCACACAAAGGCACCAAAAACGAGTAAATTTCTAAAAATTTAAACCCTAAGAACATCCTTCCAAACGGTAATTTTTAAAATCCTACAGATAGGGCTCTATTGTACCTAGTTAGAAAGTTATTCTATACAAAAACTTACAAAATATTTAATCTTGGAATACAAGACAAATTCTACATGCAAAACAAAAACTGCGTATTTTAGGGTAAAAATTTAAAAAATATTTTTTCACCGAAAATTTGCAAATTTGGGTTTATAGTAAAACCGCAAACACTAAAAAGTATAGGACTTAAATTAAATCAAAATTCACGACTAGATTCCCTAGCTAAAATAGTGCGAAGTGGATTGTGGTCAATTAAGGTAATCACTAATCACTTAGCAAAAGTCCCGACTCCGGCGCGGTCAATTGCTGGTGCGAAAAGGGATTACTGATCCCGGTGAATTAAAGGTAGAGAGGATTAAATTTGAATACCTTAATTAAAAATATTTTTTTAAAAAATAAATATTCAACACTATTAGTACTTTTATAACATTTACAAGGTTAATATTAAACCATTAAAAAATATACCCTACCCTTAAGAGGATACTTAATGTAATGTTAAAATTACATTAAAGAATTTAATGTTTCGTTCTGTAAGTAAGTAACAAAATTTAATGAAATTTATCAATTTATTATGCTTTGTAGCATGACTTTGTAATTGTTTCCGAATCAGATAGGATGTTTGTAATCAAGTTTATTAAAACGCCCACAATGAATTTTGAATTTTCGTCGCCAATCCAAAGCGGCTGCAGCCCATAAAAATAGTAATATATACTTTTTAATATTTGTAAGTTATATATTGGTAACTCCACTTTCAAAAGAGCCCATGGCATTGGGAAATGCGCTTACAATTTTAACTTAACTTACAGAACGGATATTTCCGGTTCGAAGCGCGGTTTCCACGAATTTCTCAGCTCAGCCCTCCGGTGAACATCGACACACTGTAGATTTAAGAATTAGTTTTATATTTACATTAGGAATGGCCTGAGGCGTTCGCCGCAGACTGTGTGCATCACATCGTTAGAATACAATAACCATTTTAAATTTTGTCATAAATTTTTTAAGACATTGTATATAGCAGCAAACCGTGATCAGAAAGTAAAACAAAGTAATATATCACAAATAACATTTTCTACAAATACAAAGTATCTGTTAAGAAATGAACGATCACAGTCATCAATTCTCATTGCATATTGATCAAGTGTATTCAATGACAGATAATCATTTGCAAACATTTTCTCCCTATATCTCATTCCAGTCTGACCATAGAAGTCCAACAGATTCACAAATCACCTTCTACAAAAATAATTAAGGATAGCTCACAAAATGAAAAGCAGTGTATCTAAAAACGCAGAGATAAGCAAAATCGCGCTAGAATGTAAACAGTTGTGATAATTCAGTCTAGTTCCTTAAATAATAACAATTGAATGAATAAATACGTATAAAACTTCTCAAAAAAAAAACAAAATGTAATAAATAATTAGAGAGATTCAAAGAAATTATATATTTAAATTGAAAAAAATCATTATTTGACTTTTAAAAAAATAAGGGAAGAGGTACAAATTAATAACAATTTTGAAAAAGTATAGTTTAAAAAAAAATAAAAGTTATATGAACTTATTGAGTGGGTAAACAAAACGAAAATAAACCATAAATGCACCGCACGGCAGCGTAAAATGCATAATTTTTGGATCACAGGTAAATTTACATCGCCTAATTAATTTTCCTATGTATATAATATACAGGTTAAATTAATTTTCATAATATATCCAAACTATTCTAAAATTGTACACATACTGAAAAATGTATGTACATACAAACTACTATGTCTGGTAAACAATTTAAATCAAATTGTGTCTTTATGCATAACATTGTAAAATAAATCTGGGTCGAGAAAGCATCGATCATTGTTTTTTCAAGGTTCGGTTTTTATAGACCACCAAGTCAAGGCAAATGCTTATTTTTTATTCCCACAAAAAGGGATGTCTATGAACTGTTTCATTATAAAACTTCCCCAGTATCTATACTTAAATATCCGAATTAAATCTCAGGGTCTCTAGGCCAGACAATGGGGCTCCAATGTTGGCAAACGAAAAGTTCTACCATGCCAACATAAACTACATTTGTCAAACTGCCAACAAACACAACTTTTATCAGCTGCTTATATTTTCACAACATACCTAATACATTCATAAAATTATACAAATTTCCAAAGTTGCCAATTTGGTAAGTGATGTATACGTACATACTTTGTTTCCATTGAAAGGTCTTCCAAATTTCTGCACTCTATCAAATCACTTCGCAATTTCTTTTGTTTTGAAATATGTAGGTATTTCGTACCAGATTTATGCACCCCACCTGTAATAAAGCAATTCGAAAGTATTGTTTTGATATTATTGGTGATTTAAATGTAAATTTCATATCGATGTTCGAGTCGAGAAGCTTTTACTTTTTATTTTGTTCTTATACCCAAGCAATTGTAGGAGTTGGCAATAAAATGTTATGAGAAAACTTTTATTCTAATTAATCCAGTTTTAATGTCCTCTAAGGTTAGCTTTAGGTTGCAAGCTCATCACCCTAAAAATGGTATACTTAAAAATTGTTTTTCATTAAATATTTCGTTATCATTCAAGATCAAATTAAATAGATATGGTAGCATGTTGAATTTACCGTGAATTCATTTAAAAACGATCCACCCTAAATCCGATTGAAATGCGTGTTTGTTATTTAAATTGTGAAAAGATATTTGAAAAATCATTGTCCATTTAATTTTCCTTTTAAGAAATTAATCTATTAAATTTATTAAAAAATTGTTTGCTATAAAATTGAAGTAACGATTTCTTAAATAACGATTTATTAAATTATTATACTAGGGTAAACCATGAGGTTATTGGACATAGGGGAGTTATTGAACACTTCACTATAAATTGAAAAAAAACCTTTTTATTTATATTATAATATTGTAAACGAATTTCATACAGTATCATAACTGAGTGAAGTTTTGTTCATATCTTTTAGTTATTGGCCATTATGAATAATAACTGATTTGAATGGATTTTTTGTATTTGCACACTTCTTTGTAGGTTGTTCTAGTATATAACTTCTAACTTTTAAGAATTAATTCATAATCTAGATTTAATTGGGGAGCTCATTATTGGACACGTGTCCAGTAACTAAATGGGAAATGTCCATAACTAAAGTCATCAATATCTTCAATATTATTTTTATTTTATTATAACCCATACTTACTAAACTCCTATATATTTTCAATTTAGGTACATATCTAATGCTCCTTAGGTACCTAGGTACTATTTTTAGAGATATTTTGGAGATAGGTACTTAATTAATAATAATTGAAGTTTTAGTTATGTACAATAACTGAACGTTTAGGTAATATTTCCTTCTTTTCCAAAATTACATTATCATACTCAGAAAATTGTGCTCTATCCAAATTCGGAAAGAAAAATAAGGGTTGCAATTTAAAAAATTTACGATGATGTCAAAAAGAAAACGCGATAAAAAAATGTTAAGAGCAGAAAAAAGTGAAACTTAAATAAATAAGGTTAACATCTCCGAAGATTTTCTGGGAAAATCCCCCTAAAATATTTTATCGAATGTTCCAAACTTTACACGAGCTCACTGTAGATCTTCATTTTATTTTTAAAATATGCTGTAGGTTAGATTATTTTCAAATAAATATTGTAATGCACGTAGTATGTGAATTGGCTAAACTGGCAGCACCTTTCTCGTTATAATTCATAACAGAAAGTTTTATTTCAGATTTAGCTTGAAAGGCAAGATACAATGCATCATATAAATGAATTTGTAATAAGACATTCTAAATCCAACAAAATCTGTACTTTATGTTAGCATACTGTAATAACATTTGTTACATGCATATAAACATAACTCAAAAAAGTCTCCATACGGCACCATTTTTGCTATTTAAATTACAATTACGCCGGTTTTTATACCTTTTTTAATGACGAAATATGATAATTTGTAAATCTATACATTCATACATACTTTAAAGAAAATAATTCTAAAAAAAGTCCCCTCATTAAACTATGCACCTAATTTTTTTATGTTATCTTTTGAATTGGCACGTTTTACGAGCAATAATCGAAGATGGGTAAAGAAATTTCCGTTGAAGTACGTCAGATAATAACAAAATTGTATTATGAAGGCAAATCAATGGGCGAAATCGGGGAAATTATCGGGAAACCTAAGTCAAGTGTTCAATACATAATTAAAAATTATGGAAGTACGGGTTCCTTGAAAAGTTAACCCCGTTCTGGACGCCCCAAGATACTAAGTGATCTTACGAACCGCAATATTATACGCGAAGTGAAGAAAAACCCCAGAAAAACTGCTGCACAAATTGGGGATGAAACTCGTAATAAATTTAATATTAGTGTTTCTGACCAGACAATTAGAAATGTGCTCAGAAAAGGCAATTATAATAGCCGTTTTGGATGACGCAAACCTCTAACTTCAAAAATTAATAAAAATTAAACACTAAAGTTTGCAACAGGACATCGAAACAAAGACATGGAGTTCTGGAATCGAGTGATTTTTACAGACGATAGTAAATTTAATATATTCGGTTCTGATGGTGGAGAAAAATTGTGGAAAACCCCCAACGAAATACTTAATATTAAGAATATTCAACAGTCAAGCATGGTAGTTGAGGTCTATTAGTTTATGGGTCTATTGGGGCATCGAATGTTGGAAATTTGCATTTTATTGATTCAATAATGGACAAGTGGGTATATTTGGATATTTTACAAAAAATTTGAAAGATAGTGTTACTAAATTGGGCCTTCCAAACAATGATATGTTCCAACAAGATCAAGATCCCAAGCACACATCAATAATTGTTAAGGAATGGTTACTTTACCACGTGCCAAAACAGTTCCATTCACCCCCACAAAGTCCCGACTTGAATCCCATTGAGCAGCTGTGGAATAAATTAAATCGGAGAATTCGAAAACACGATATAACCAACAAAAATACTCTTAAGAGGGTATTACAGGAAAAATGGAGTAAAATTGGGTCAGATGTAACAAAAAAATTAGTGGAGTCGATGCCTAGACGTATGGAGGCAGTAATGAAAGCTAATGGCTATTACGTTTATAAGGCCGTTTTAAATCAGCGTACGGAGACTTTTTTTAGTTCGATTATGACGAATTATTTTATTTGTTTAAATTTTTCTTGCTAATGAGCGGATTTTTTTGGAAATATTTTCTTGAAAGTATGTCTAAATGTATATATTTGCAAATTATCATATTTCGTAATTAAAAAAATAGTAAAAAACGGAGTAATTGTAATGTAAATTGCTAAAATAGTATCGTACGGAGACTTTTTTGAGTCACTGTATATTATCTTCCTTCATTTAGCGTGCACATACTTCTCTTGAGTATTTAACTCTGTTATTAATAAAGTGTTCATTTTAAAACTACTTCAAAACTGCATCAAGATCCAATCAATCTACTGACATTCACAAACTGAGAGCTAAATCGAGCCGTGCCATTTTCAATTTGAAGTTTTCAGAAGTAAACTTGAGCTGCTGCCCTTAAACGATTTACTAAATCCTCAATTTATTGAATTAACTGTTGAGATTTTTTCTTTGGCTACAAGTTTGTAGACATTAATCCCCGTCGAAATAAATTCTTAAAAATTATTACAACACGTATTATTCCTGTATTTACGTTACACTAAAAGATGTCGTTTAATCTTTGAAATTTGACCCCAAAATTACTCTCCAACGGTAATTTTTACGCCACTAAGGTCGCGCTCTTTACACAATATATTACACGGGGGACCTACAGTTTAACGTGGATTCAAAACCTCGGGAAAAGCATGAAAAGTTTCTAGAAACTATATGATAAAACACATATAAAATTTGGTAAATGACTTCGAAGTATTCGCCTTTTCTATTAATACACTTTTGCATTTGCAAAGCCTTTATTTTTCTGCTCTGAAGCTGGTAAGTACCTCAGGAAGCAGTGTTTGAAATATTTCAACAGCTTCTTCAGGCGACGAAAAACACTCACCACACATTTTATTTTTGATATTTGGGGAAAAAAAGAAGTCATTAGGTGACAAATCAGGTGAATACAGAGGCAATGATTCGTTAAATCAACATTTTTACTGACAAGAAGTCAACGGTTTGATGCGCTGAGTAATAGCTTGCATTGTCATGATGCAGAATAATTCAACGATTTTGATTTTCTCTTCTTATTTTTTCAATGATTGCCGGCTAACAAATTGTAGTATACCAATCAGCATTCACGGTTCTTTGATTTTCTAAAGCTGTGGTTGTCACATGTCCAGTAACACTAAAGATACAATAAGCGATCATTTGCTTTGCAGATTGCAGCACTACGTGAACGGACAACTTTTGTCGAGTTAGGCTCATTTTGAATTATCCAAACGGTGGACTGTTGTTTAGTTTCGGATTCATATGAATAAATTCAAGTTTCCCAATGTTGTAGACAAAATTTGAAAGACCTCGGTTGAATTTCTTGAGCATTTGTGTGCACCATTTAACATGACTTTGTTTTTGAGCTTCTGTCAAATTATGTGGGATCCAACGACTGCAAAGCTTCCGTACGTCTAAATCATCATGCTAAAAATCGTGTGTATTGCTTTCATATCAATGCCTAAGGATACTTGAATCTCTCGGTATGTCACATGCCGATCTCGCTCAATCATTTCACGTCCAACATTACTGGCAACAACAGACGTTGCTGGATGACCTGCACGAAATCCGACGCTGAGAGTGGTGCGTCCATGCTGGAATTCGGAAAACCAGCTATAACCATTACTCTTGGATGGTGCTTCATTTCCGAAACCCAAAACATACCGATCGATGGATTGTTTCGGCTTAGGATCTCATTTAAAATCGTAAAAAATCATTGCACGAAAATTTTCACATGAAAGTTCCATTTTTTCGCACAATTAATTTCTTTAAAATGCTGTGTGAAAAAACCTTGTCTAGTTCAGTACGAACTGTCAACTGAATTATAAATAATTATAAATGTGAAATTTGACACCACTAGTACTACTAGATTGGATCCATCAGGTAGATATTTCGTGAACTGTGAATATTTCCTATAAAATTAATTGATTTGTATAATTACAATTTCTGCAATAATGTAACGTCCTACGGTTTAACATTATTGGAATTCAAACCACGGTGGCGGTGCAAGAAAATCCACCGGAGCAAGCTTAGAACTCCTAAAACATCTTGTTATCTTGTTTGCTACTTATCACGTCAGATTGCTCGTGTTAATTAGATTTATTATAGCAATGTACAACGACCAAAGTAAAATAATTTTTTTTAAGTTTTCATAATATGAAAATATTTAAGAGTTACATTATCAAAAATGTTTAGTAATTAATAACTTATTATTATTTTGTACGTTAAACCTTTTATTTCATAATAATTATACGAGTAGCTAATACTTCCTTTTTTGGTTTTATAAAAATAAATCAATATTTTCCCGTAATTTAGAATCATTATGGAAAATTTGTTGATTTTTCTTATTAAGTATTTCGTGACAAATTATAAAGTGATCGATAGTTACTAGTGCTATTTTATATCGATTTTTTTTTAATGAAACCCAGATTAGTTTTATAAATTTCAACGAACAAGAACAGCACATTTTCTTCAACAAATACCATGATTTCAGCACATAAACTACCTTTCTTACGTTGTTCATTGGTCATTTATCATTTACGCTATTTACTACCGAAAATATGACTCTCTTTAGATGTTGAGCATGTTTTTTACTTATTGTTATTACTGTAAAAAACGCTATTTCTTTGTGAAAATTTGGTTCTATTTTTATTCTTTTAGATTACTTCATGTAATGTTCTTTTACCGTGAGACTCATAAGCACTACCTCGGAACTTTTATAAAATTAATTTTCTTTTTATTTATATTATATCTGTTTTTTAACTTTATGTTTACTGATAATTTATTACATTAAACTTGCAACCTTCTTATAAGCTTATTTAATTATTTAAGTTTGGATATACTAAGATTGCTGGTTGGGTTACATCGCGGAAATTGTGGGTTTGAAATGAAAACTCCACAGAATTTCTTAGTGTGGCCCTCCGGTAAATATCAACACTTTGAGTATTTAAGAATTGATTCTATAATTACATAAGTCTCGCCAATTGACAGAATTGCAAGGTCACACAAAATAAGTTTATCATTTCGTTTATCAGTTCGGTTATAACTTGAAAGCTTATTTTTTTCTAATAAAATTTTATTTTTATCCAAAAGAAGAGAAACAAAAGTTATTCTCCAATAATATTTATGTTTTGCTTGAACTCGTATAAATTAATTAATATCTACGTGAAATACTCACAATTTTGTATTTCGGTGCATATTTTAGCAAACAAATTAATTTCTTTGATATTATGTATTTTACAAATTGATGTTTGAGTTTCATAAACTAAGCAAAATGTAAATATTAATTTATATTAACTTGAAGCCTATAATTTTAATTAGTTGTAATAATTTAAATGTTAGGATGAAACAAATATTTATATAAGGTATGTATTTAACCCAGATATGCCTAATGTCCTATATATAGGACGGTTCAAATAAGTCAAGGGTAACTTGCACCCCTACTTCAATGCTTCTCAAAATGCATTTGTTGCTTCACTATAGTGTCCTCTTTAATTGTGCAAAGTTGTGAGACACTGATATTGTGAATTCGATATTTTATGGGTGTTAGAAATTGACTATTTTTGAAAATGGCAGAACAAGATCATTTAGTTGTGAGGAAAGTAATTTTATTCTTTTCTCGGGGACGGTGACCTAAGTGTGGTCACCCCAAAAAAATTTAAAATTTTCCTATAGCAAAGAGGAAGGTTTATAGAGTATACTGTAAAAATTTCACTCGAGATGATATACATAAAATTTCGAGAAAAATCAATTTGAAAGTACGTAAATTTAGCGAATTTTTCTTCGATTTTTGGGGTGTGCATTCGATAGGGAGGTTTATCCATCGCCAAAACCTACCCTTTCGGGGCGTCGCTGCGCTCCGCTCCGCTCCGCTCCAGGGCGGTTTTGACTCTGGTTACTATGCTAAACATACGAGAAGGCGCCTCCCATAAAAAAAAACCGGGATAAATGAAACCGGGAGCTTAGAGACCCTTGAAATAGCATTAAAAAGTATAGTTACGGTATGGGGCAGTAAACTATTACGTTTCACCCCCAAAAAATCGCGTAAAAACAAAAAATAATCGATGCTACATGTACGAGAGACGAGCTGCATCTGCCGGTGCGAAATACTCTAAGTGTTAGGGTCATTCATATTGCACGTACCGTCAACAGAATTAGCGACGCGCGGGAATCTCGTTAATTTTACATGTAAATTTGCAAACTTCAAAATCGATTAACTCAAAATTTTGATAATACCTTCTCACGTTTAAATTACATCAGTAAACTATATAAACCTTCCTCTTTGCAATAGGAAATTTTCAATTTATTTGGGGCGGCCACATTTAGGGGACCGTACCCCTTTTCTCTATAGTCATAAAATTTTTTTATTTTGGTTATTGTCGTTCTGGTTATTGTACTTGTCACCTTATTCCGCGCATCGGGCGCATCTTTAGATTTTGCGTTTATGATCTATTAAACTTATATTTTAAATTTCGAATCGATCCGTTGAAAATTACTCTTTGAGAAAACATTTTTAGGTCGGGTTGTAAATATAAAAGATTGAAACATTCGATCAACTAATAAATTTACGTTTTGCAAATGCACAATAATCTTAAGAATTGTATAGTTAGGAAAGTATCATCAAATATTTTAATACACGTACAATGAACCATACGGTAGATGAGGAAGTGTTAATAATGTTGACGTAGCATTAATCCATAATTCACCTCATCGGCAATAAATTCTCTATTCTATAACGTTGCAAACTAAACGTCAATATAGGCAAATGCATTACTATAAAGTTTAGGTAGGATCGAGAGACACTTTCATACGATCTATAATCACGAGCCAGTTGTCAATACAAGGACACACACGTGCATGTTTGAACCTCGTGAGAATCAATGCCTTTTGTTTTGCTATCTCGACCATGTGCAGATAAGCGGCCAAATGTGCTCGGGTTTAACATGGAAAGGATAGCGATTTCGAAATTACAGACTTCGATAAAAACAAGTAAAAAGTGCAAAAGTTAGACCTTTCTCGTCCAACTAGACGAGCAAAAAATTGTTTTGCTCGCACGTGTCGTACCAAACTTCTCGATACACTTTACATGGAGAAAGAAGAAAGTGTGCCCTCACACTCTAGGCATTGATCCAATTAAATCACGTCTCCCTTCTTTCTAAATTTATAGGACCCAATTACCAGGGTCCAAATCAATCAGTAAGTGGGAAAAATCCCAGATCAGAGTAGGGAGAATGCATAAATTGAGCTGCAAATTGCATATTCGGAGAGATTCACTTGGAATCTGATACTACCTTTTTCGTATCTTAGCGCTTCCAAAAGCGGAATTAAAATATCGAGGTCTCACATTTTTTTGAGGTCTTTAAATAAATACAAGTCATTGGTGCTAAAAATTAGTGAGTGTCAACTGCAGGTATTATCGAACATTCATACCGTCTATCGTTAATAAACAATTAATGTTTATCGAACATTCATACCGTCTATCGTTAATAACCAATTAATAATTATCGAACATTCATACCGTCTATCGTTAATAAACAATTAATATTTATCGAACATTCATATCGTCTATTGTGGTTAAACAATTAATATTGATCGAACATTCATATCGTCTATTGTGGTTAAACAATTAATATTTATCGAACATTCATACCGTCTATCGTTAATAACCAATTAATATTTATCGAACATTCATATCGCCTATTGTTGTTAAACAATTAATATTTTATCGGACAACAATACGTCAATTGTTGTTAAACAATTAATATTTTATCGGACAACAATACGTCAATTGTTGTTAAACAATTAATATTTTATCGGACAACAATACGTTAATTGTTGTTAAACAATTAATCAATTATCGGACTTTTTGTTATACCATCTGTTTATCACGTTTCATCACGACGAGGTATTGCTTGCCGCTCTTAAGGCAATTACGTAGCATTGCTTTTATCGAATAATACCAAACAGGTGCTGCACTTCGAACACATGTGCGCATTCCAATCGTTGTTTTTATCAAACACCATATTGACATTTTTTTTTAATTAGACAGTACCGGCTTGAATTAATTGTCATTTCGCGAATAACGAACTTAAGTGAAGTATATTAATTTAATTGTATACGAAGGAAATTCGCGTAATATAGTGCGTGAACCACCCCGTTACTTCACCACCTTTCGATTTAAAGAGGTTTTGGAAGCTGGTTACTCCGCTGACCTTCTGGTATGGTTTGAGACATCGCTTTCAGCTCTATTCTGCAGACGAATCTCACTCCCGAAGGACTCGTCATCGACTTTACCTAGAGGTCGAACATCAACCACCCACATTAAGTAAGAAACCTTTTTATATTTTTAAGATTGTGATGTTAATTGGTCCTATGGACCATTATTTGTGTTTATGAACGTTCAGTTCAACCCCGGAAGTCGATATCGCAACCATTTTGTATACCTTTTATTTAACTTAATATTATTATCTATTATTAACGTAACTTTTGCCAAGCCATTCGAGCGTTCCGAATGTAACCAAGCAATTTAACGTAACGTTTCAAGTTTAGTATTGTAGCTAAAGTTTGTTTGTCCCGTTGTTGGGAATTTTGATGATCAATTGCATTGATTAAGTTCCATGATCAATTTTATGAATCATAGTTTTGAATATTATCAAGTTGCGCTTAAGTAACTATTTATTTTGGTGGAGTGCTGTATTCAATACGCCCCCCTTTCATGCAAATTAACCTTTTGTATTTTTGTAAGAGTAATTGTTTTACGAATATTAGTTTCGCAACGGAAACCACACGGAAAGGTTCCGTCAACTGTACATATTTATTTTTATACAAGACATGTAAATTTGATAGTATCTTGTGTAAACTTTGTCAACTCCCCCCTGATATTATTTTATTTAATACATTTTATTTCCCAACTTTGTGTGTTATTATTATTGTTGTGTTAATGTTTATTTAGCTATTTTCACCAACGGAAAGTTCGCCTCCTGTAAAGGTAAGGTCATTGAGCGAGGTTTTTCCGGAGTGAGAATTCGCTGTAAGATCATCAAGTTGTCGCGTACCAGCTTGGAAGGTGTGATAACCAGTCCCCTTCAAAGAGATTCAGTTCTTCGTATGCGTGGCGCCCATTTAAACTCCCTCGTGTATATTAACCCCATCGATTTTGACTTAACTCCCCCCCCGTGTAAATTATTCACACCGATTTTGACAATTTTTAGAATCGCGATCGAGGATTGCCCGGTCGTCGATAGGAAACACACGCTTTGCGACGTGCCGTCACACGACCCTTTCATTCCATTCACCAACCCACCCCTTCGCGACTTTGAGCTAGCCAACCTTTTATTACCTGTTGGAAAGGTGTCGTAGATGCAGAACGTGGTGTAACAGGATAATAATTTGGCGCCCAACGTGGGGCTATCGATAAAGCCTTTTTGGCATGTTATGGTATCGAATTTCCTTTTGTTGTAAATCGAGTAAATTCCGAATTAATTTTTGTAAGTTGAAAAAAATAATTTAGCGTTCAACTAGGCGGCTGTCAAGAAAGCCCTTTTGGCACATTACGTCAAATTTTGTAAATCACGAAGTTTTGAATTAAGATTTCAATTTTTAAAATAGTACCGACGCGCATGAATGGACTAACGAGATTCCATAACGCCCCCCTATTTAAATTTAAAAGTGAAAATTATCGCGATTTTAAGATCAAATATTGTATTTCCGTTTACCATTAGTTGTTCAGAGAACAAAGTAGAGTCGTGTTCCGCGAATTCTTTTTGTATTTAATTAAATTTATTCATTTCGATTAATAATGGCATTCAGGATTGTACCGGACAAGTTGCGAAAGGACGAGGTCCAATACGAATTAAAGATTAGAGGTTTACCTTTTCACGGTTCGGTAAAAGAATTACGTGATGAATTAGTAATAGCCCTTGATAAAGAAGAAGAAGGCGAAAGTTACGCTTTAGCGTGGTATCCGTTTACCTTTGCAGAAGATCTGGTGGCATTAAGAGCCGGCTTATTGATTCTTCATAGACTACTTGGTCGCTTGGAAGTTTCACGAGACCAAGAACCTAACGTAGAGATCGAGGTAGAAACGAAGTTAGCACATTACTTTAATAGATTATCCCGATCAAAACCCTTTTTAGTAAAAGATAAAAATTCAAAACGAACAGTTATGGACGAATTAGAAGAATGTAGATCCGCGTACCGCTTATTTGTAGCAAATTCTCGAACGGAGCGAGATTCATTATCGAATATCGTGGCCGAAATTAGTCGAGAGACCCCAGTAGAACCAGAAGTAATCGTAACTTCAAATCCAGTTTCATTAAATATTAACCCCCCTCCGGTTGAGGTAGGGCAGAAAAGTTATTGTACGAAATCAACACCTGTTGTCAAGTGGCGATTAAAGTTTTCCGGTGAAGCAAAAAGTATTTCGATCACTGCATTTTTAGAAAGAGTCAATGAATTAATTGTTGCTAGACGTGTAAATTTAAGTCAACTCTTCGAAGAGGCGATTGACCTGTTCGAGGGTAAAGCATTATTGTGGTTTCGCGCAAATAGAGATAAAGCATCTACTTGGTCAGAATTAGTAGTATTATTAAATGCACAATTTCGACCAGCTGACTATGACGTCAGATTACTTGAGGAAATTACACGTAGAACTCAAGGGAACGAGGAAAATTTGGCAATGTATGTAGCAATGTTAAAAACGATGTTTGCTCGCTTAGTCATCCCATTATCGGAAGAAAGACAATTAAGTATCGCATTACGAAACTTAAACCCATTTTATATTGCACAGTTAGGTTTTACCGAAATTACGTCTTTTGACAGGCTCATTGAATTGGGGCGCATTCTCGAAGCGCGTAGGTTGACCATTTCCAATTACGCACCGCCGTCAAAGAGGAAAAACGACTTAGAACCAGATGTAGCTTATACCCACTTGAGTGTACCGACTCAAGAAAATGATCGCGCATCGCGTGCCGAATCAACGCTTTTTAATAAATCACGAAATAATAAACGATCTGTAAATAAACCGACCTTTAAAAGTCGTAATAGCGCTGTCGAAGTTTTTAGTAAAACTTCAAGTAATAATTCTTGTTGGAATTGTGGTGGCACAGGACATTTGGCGTCGCGTTGTACCGTTCCGCAGAAACAAATATATTGCTATCGCTGTGGGAGAAAAGGTGAAACAACAAAAACCTGCCCCCACTGTAACCCCAGTCAGAGTAGAAGGAGTTCGGAAAACTCTTCCGGGACTCATTAGGACGTGGTCACCTAGTGAACTCCCGCAAGTTTGTAAATTCGACCCATTTTCATAAGATGTTAGCTAAACGTAAAGATAAAATTAAAACTATATTAGATTATGTATTAGAGGATTCAAGACATGATAATCGTCCCCATGTAAGAGTCAATGTTCTCGGTTGTGAAATTTTAGCCCTCCTGGACTCAGGAGCGACCAACACGATTTTAGGCGAGGAAGGTTGGAATATTTTACAATCTACCGGTGTAAAAATTCAACTTGACTCCACGTTACGACCAAAGTGTACCGTAGCCGACGGTGAAATTATAAACAGTATCGGGATAGCTCAATTACCCATTAGATTGCAGCATCGTGTCGCCCATATTTCAGTCATTGTGGTACCAAAGTTTTCACACGCACTTATTTTAGGTGTAGATTTTTGGGAATCCATCGGTTTCGTCCCTGATTTGAAAAACAAATCGTGGTATTTCGGGAAACCCCAAGTTACATCTGTAATTACCGACAAGAAAACACCCTTGGAAAATCTTTTCAATTTATCAGTTGAGGAACGTCAGCGTTTAGATAAGGCCATTGACCTACATTTTCGGACTAAGGTCAAAGAACTCGGTTGTACTGACCTAGTGCAACATGTTATTAAAACCGACTCAATGCCGATTAAACAGCGTTATTATCCGGTTAACCCTAGTGTACAAGCACATATCGATAAAGAATTAGATCATATGCTTAAGTTAGGTGTAATAGAACGATCATCTAGTGGTTGGTCAAACCCCATTTTGTTAGTCAAAAAGAAAGACAAATCATATCGATTTTGTGTCGATTTCAGAAAATTAAATCAAGTATCCGAGAAGGACGCGTACCCAATCCCGTATGTGTCCTCAATTTTAGATCGTCTTCGAGACGCACGGTTTATAACGTCCCTGGACATTAAGTCAGCGTATTGGCAAATTCCTGTCGAGGAAAATTCCAAAAAATATACCGCCTTTACAGTACCCGGACGTGGATTGTTTCAATTCACCAGGATGCCCTTCGGGCTTCATAATGCTCCTGCTACTTGGATGAGGCTGATAGATCAAGTTCTAGGCCCCGATCTCGAACCCTTTGTATTCGTATACCTGGATGACATCATCATCTGTACATCCACCTTCGAAAAACATCTTGAAGTGTTACAGGAAGTTTTTTCTCGGTTACGTACCGCAGGTCTATCATTAGGGAAAGACAAATGTCACTTTTGTCAACCCGAATTGAAATATTTAGGATACGTGATTAACGCAAATGGATTACTTGCAGATCCAGATAAGGTAGCGGCAATTACGCGTATACCAGCCCCTCGTACGGTTAAAGAAATTCGGCAATTAATAGGTATGGCTTCGTGGTACCGCAGATTTATCCCGCAGTTTTCAACAATCCTTGCACCGCTCACAGCGTTGTTAAGAAAAAATTCCAAGTTCATTTGGGATGAACCTTGTGAAGTAGCGTTTACGACTATTAAGAATTGTTTAGTTTCAGCCCCTATTCTATCGTGCCCTGATTTTAGCGTCCCCTTTACCGTACAGACAGACGCATCCGGTTTTGGACTCGGAGGAGTCCTCAGCCAAACCATTGACGAGAAAGAACAAGTCATTTGTTATATTAGTAGGTCATTAACTCGTAATGAACGAAATTATTCCGTTACGGAACGAGAATGTTTAGCAGTTTTGTGGGCAGTAGAGAAATTAAGACCCTATCTCGAAGCTTCACATTTCACGGTCATTACCGACCACCATTCCCTGATTTGGTTAAATAATCTGGAAAACCCCTCAGGACGTTTATGTCGTTGGGCTCTCAGGTTACAACAGTACGATTTCAAAATCATCCACCGAAAAGGAAAGGATCATTTAGTCCCTGACGCTTTATCGCGCACTGTTCCCGAAATAACGTCAGTATTAGTTGACCCTGTTCAAGTTAGAAGGTCACCCGATAAAGTAAAGAATCCAGTAGATAACGACCAACCCTTAATTAACTCGCATACCGATCGTTGGTACTATCGAATGTTGAAGAATGTCAGAAGAGACCCCCTTCAGTTTAGGAAATGGCAAGTTATTGAGGACGAATTATTTAAACAAGTAAAAGTTCGATATCCATCTCTATCGGATAGAGAGTGTCAATGGAGAACAGTAGTTCCGAAATTTCGCAGAAAGAAAATCATTTCCGAGTGTCACGATAAACCTACTTCCGGTCATTTAGGAGTTTTAAAAACATTTGATCGAGTAGCTCATGAGTATTATTGGCCGAAGATGAAGACCGATATTACTCGTTATGTAAATAAGTGTCCAGTTTGTATGGCTCATAAGCCTGAACAGCAAAAACCCCGTGGTTTTATGTCCCGTCATCCCGTAGTAACTAGGCCATGGCAAATGATATCCATCGATATAGTTGGACCACTGCCTCGGTCGACTAAAGGTTACACTCATATTTTATCGATTGTGGATTGTTTTACCAAATTTGCATTATTTTATCCATTACGTACAGCTACCGCATCTCAGGTCATTCAAAAACTTGAAGATAACGTTTTGTTAGTGTTTGGAGCCCCACAGTATATTTTGACTGATAACGGAGTCCAATTTAGAAGTAAGGAATTTCAAAAAATGATACAGAAATATAATACCCGAATTATCTTTAATGCATATTACCACCCCCAGGCGAATCCTGTTGAAAGGGTGAATCGTGTTTTAAAAACTATGTTAGCTTCTTACGTTAACGATAATCATAAGAGTTGGGATATCTATCTCCCCCAGGTTGCTTGCGCAGTACGGACTGCACTGCATGAAGTCATCGGAATGACTCCGTATTTCGCAAATTTCGGTCGAGAGATGATCATGTCCGGTGGACAGCGTATCGAAACAGCTGATCAGAACACGCTGAAAGACATAACATTTGCCGATCGTGACGAACTTAAACGACGTGCATTAGCACTAGGTGATGTTTACGATGACATCACCAAAAGATTAGAAAGCGCTTATGAGAAATCTAAAATTGTTTATGATTTAAGACGACGTCCGTCGAATTTCGATGTTGGTGATACCGTGTATAGACGTAATTATGTTTTATCCGATGCATCGAAGCATTTTAATGCTAAGTTAGCTCCAAAATTTGTAGGACCTTTTGTTATTCATAAGAAACTTTCGAACACCACATTTGTACTGTCAGATACCGCAGGAGTTAGACCTGGTGCATGGCATGCCAAGGACTTGAAGTCAAGCCCCGATTAAAGTTCAGGTTAGGATTTAAGTATGTTTTTTGGTGAACTTAATTTTGAAGTTCAAATTTTCTAATTAGTTTATAGGTACGGTTTGGAAGTTTACGCATCCACCTAGTGGACCCGTAGAAGGTTGCTTTTGACTTTCACGTAGTTAATTTACGTCAAGTTTTTTTTTGAATTCAATACCGACCCTTAAGGTAAAGCTTTTGGAATTTTTTTATTTAGTATCGACATTTACCGTAAGGCTTTTAAATTTTTTTTGAATTTAGTATCGACATTTACCGTAAGGCTTTAAATTTTTTTTTGAATTTAGTACCGACTTTTACCGTGCCGTTTTTCAAATTTTTTTTGAATTTCGTACCGACATTTATAATAAGGCTTTTTTAAATTTAGTTGGGAGTTTAGTTTGTCGAATTAAGTTAGAGTTTTCTTTTGAAAGTTCTTTTTTTTTCTAACGCACCCTGTAAGGAGACTTTTTTTTTGTATCGAATTTTATTGTTGTAGTGCGGTTGCGTTTGGTTGATAGTTGTTTAGAGTAACCCGCTTCTCATGGAGTTATCGTATTATCAGGCTGGACCTAGTTCCACTGTCAGATAAAATTTTTTTGGACGTCAATCCAGTGTTGGATGTCGATCCAAACCCCGGGGTTATTGAGTAATTTTGTGGACATAGTCCATTCCTCGGCGCATTATCGTCCCATATATTTTTTTTTCTTCTCGTAGTTTGGCGATTTATAATCTGCCCCAAAGGAACCTTCTTGGAAAGGGAGCTTTGTACAGGAGTAGTGGTTAAACTCGAAACAACAACCTGGGAAATTTACCTTGTTAGGGAATAACAGATCGACCACCATCGGCCTACGCAGTTAGGACATCTGTCGGTCCACGGAAGGACAATTCGATCATTAGTTTGTATTTTTTTCCCCCCCCTTTTTTTTTCTCTCTCCTCTACGACATTTGGAAAATAAATAGAAAATTAGGGATGAACTTGTATATCTGATCCATTCATCCCAGAGGCCATTGTAAATTTGATCGCGCCTTTCTTAAATTTCACCTTAGATTCGGGCCCAACCCAAACTAGAGTTCTGCGTCTCTGTTGTTAATTGTGGGTCTCACGGCAAGCGAAGGATCGCGTGATTTCGCGAACCGCCCTCTCTTATGACAGTCACAACGACTTTAGAAGTGATTAGGACCTCGAATATTTTCCTTGTGTGTAACTTTTATTCTTTTATTGTGTAATTAGCAGTTTAGGTTGAGTTTCGGTGTAATTAATTTTAAGGTATCGATTTAATCAATGTTAAGTTTAGATATTATGTAGTTAGATTGAAGACGTTAGGGGAAAGGAAGTTATTTAACGGTATCTCGAGCGTATAGAGTAAAATTACAGACCCCATAAGTAATCAGGTCTTTAGTTGGTTTTTTGTTTATCACGCATGATGGTAGGAGTCGCGAATTTCGTTTTTTTTTATCGAACATTTAAGGAAGTAGTTTACGCGAAGTTAGAGGGTATACTTATCGGTCCATTGGAGTAACTACCCAATAAATCGCTTAGGTAGACCAAGTATAGATTGGTGTTGCGGTGGCTTAGTTACCCAACGTCCTCATCAGTCATACGTTAATTTTGTGGTCAATTTTGATTTTTGTTTGGAAGAACGATTGTGTTCTCCCCCTTTTTTTTTGAATGAAATGTAATAGAGTCACTTCATACGTTTACAGTAAACATTAGAGGTGCAACTCAGACAGTTGTCACCATGTCGAGCCCTGACCAAGTTACGTTTTTGTGGGAATATTTTTTTCTCGTGGGTAAACAACAACTTTAGTCCCGGTTTAGTCAATTAACTCCCCCCCGGCTACCGAATTGTATATAGAACCAGCATTGAGAATTAGTCCGTGTAATACATTAAACTACCCTTCTCACTTTTAGTTTTAGGTTTTTAAGATTTTGTTCTCTCACGACGTGATAGTTACGTCCCGAACTTTATGTCGCTGCTGTTATGGTTTTGAAAAATAGTCCGCGTAAGACGTTAAACTACCCTTCTCAATTTTTACTTCCAGATTTTTCAGATTTTGTTCACGTACAACATGATCGTCACGAACGTCGTGTTACTGTTGTTTCTTTTTGGAAGTGTCGGTGTTTTCCGACGCACGTCCAAGAATACCGGTATAGGAGTATCTGAAATGACGTGAACATTTTTCTTTTTTTTTCTTTTTCTTCTCGTACTCTAGTGCATAGGTGCATAACCCTTGCATTCTTTTCTTTAGGATTAAGGTATAACGCTCAGTATCTGTGAATATTTCGTTCATTTTTTTTTTTCAACCATGTTGACTCTCGGTTGGAGTCAAAGTAAGTTCCCGATATTTTTTTTTGGTTTTCAACCATGTTGACTCTCGGTTGGAGTCAAAGTAAGTTCCCGATATTTTTTTTTTGGTTTTCAACCATGTTGACTCTCGGTTGATGTCATGGTACTACCCTGGGATCCAGGCACTTTACGGATTGCCCGACTCCGAAGTATTATGTCACCATCTTGGAGCAAGACCCTCTTGTTACATTCCTTACACTTTTGTGACATATAGCTCTGGTGGATACGTTCCACTCATATGGTGTCGCCATCTTGGGCGAGCATTGTCGCTTTGCGCGATTTGCGCTTAGATTGGAGATTTCCCCCGGTGTCAGTCACCGCTGGATTTCCCGATCAACCGCCCGTGCAAGACACTAAACTACCTTTCTCGCTTTTTCTCCTCCAGGTAATTTGGATTTTGTCGAGTGTGGTGTATTCATGCTTTGCATAGGAGGTACAGGACCCTGCCGAATATGGTATATTCATGCTTTGACATACTGGTACAGGCGTTCCTTGGATTGGAGTTTCCAGTCGGCGCTTACCGCCGTTGGACTCCACCAGTCAAGTTGACGTCGGGTATTCTCAAGTAGGAAGTTTTTCCAAGTTTTTTTATGGAAACGTCCCGATCATTTCGGAGTAGCGTTCTCGTTTTCGTCGGTGTAATTCGGAGATTCGGTCCCTTCGGTTATACTGACAAAGACAATCCCAACCCCCGTATAGGGTTCAGTTTTTCTGGTTTTATTTCATATTTGATTGTATCATTGTTGACGACTGATACTCCCGTCTCGTCAACTCGAGCTCTGTAGCGTAAATATCTTTTACAAAGTATCGCATATTTAGTTGTGCGACCACGAGTTGTGTAACTTGTACCTTTTGATATGGGTGTCGGTTCGGTACCATCCCACTCTCGTCCCGCCGGACTCCATATCCCTTATATCGCGTCTTTCGCGAATTTTGGATCACGCCTATCGTGATCCTTTATTAGTCTTTACTTGTTGGTTCGGAGATTCAGCCCCTCCGGTCAACACGATTGACGTGGCATTCGTGCCCCACTTTTCTTTCTCGTTCAGCACGTTCTCGTGCGTAGATCCGTGTTCAACCCGGACGGTTCGAGGATTTGCTCCCTCGACTGTCCCTTGTAGGTTGTCATCCCACCCTAAGTTTTTTTGAGAAAACCCCCCCCTATTTTTTTTCTCGCGTTTAGATCCGTGTTTAACCCGGACGGTTCGAGGATTTGGTCCCTCGACTGTCCCTTGTAGGTCGTTATCCCGTCCCGTTTCGTATTACGATTTATGCCCCACTATTTTTCCCGGTTGCATCCGTGTTTAACTCGGACGGTTCGAGGAATTGGTCCCTCAACTGTCCCTTGTAGGTTGCTACCCCTCACTTTTTTAACCCCCCCCCTCCCCCACTCTTATCTTTTACCCCCCCATCACTACCTCTTCTCTCTCTTCCGATCATCTCGTTTGGGTCGAAGTCATGATGAAGGTGGATGGTCTCCCAAACGGCTTTGTAAATTTGATCAAGCTAAGCGCAAGTTTTTTTCTCTGTTTCACCAACGATAAATGATAAAACAGACAGTCCCCATCTACTGAAGTGCCCCAAACGGCTTTTGTAAATTTGATCCAGCCAAGCACACGTTTTTTTTTACTCTGTTTTTTCAACGTATTGAAAAAGGCAGACAGTCCCCATCGACTGAACCATTTTAGAGAAGGCTTTGTAAATATGAGTACGCCAAGGAAGTGTTACCTTAGCTCAGGTCTACCTTGATCTAGAGTCCGGTGTCTTCACAGACATTTGTGGGTCCCACGGCCAGCGAATGATCGCGTGATTTCGCGAACCGCCCTCTCATGTAGGAGTCACTACGACTCACGGGTTGATTAAGCCTAGGGTTAGGTGAACCTTCTCTCTCTCTTTCCCGGCATATACGTATAGTCTAGTCACTAGCTGAGTAGTTGTTTCAACACTACAAGTGTTGACGGTTTATCGCAGGACAGTTTTTGTTTCGGTTGAGGTTGCGCGCGTCCCAGTTGAAGAGTAGTTAGGGATAACAACTCTTGACGTAAGGGGAGTGTCACCTTATTCCGCGCATCGGGCGCATCTTTAGATTTTGCGTTTATGATCTATTAAACTTATATTTTAAATTTCGAATCGATCCGTTGAAAATTACTCTTTGAGAAAACATTTTTAGGTCGGGTTGTAAATATAAAAGATTGAAACATTCGATCAACTAATAAATTTACGTTTTGCAAATGCACAATAATCTTAAGAATTGTATAGTTAGGAAAGTATCATCAAATATTTTAATACACGTACAATGAACCATACGGTAGATGAGGAAGTGTTAATAATGTTGACGTAGCATTAATCCATAATTCACCTCATCGGCAATAAATTCTCTATTCTATAACGTTGCAAACTAAACGTCAATATAGGCAAATGCATTACTATAAAGTTTAGGTAGGATCGAGAGACACTTTCATACGATCTATAATCACGAGCCAGTTGTCAATACAAGGACACACACGTGCATGTTTGAACCTCGTGAGAATCAATGCCTTTTGTTTTGCTATCTCGACCATGTGCAGATAAGCGGCCAAATGTGCTCGGGTTTAACATGGAAAGGATAGCGATTTCGAAATTACAGACTTCGATAAAAACAAGTAAAAAGTGCAAAAGTTAGACCTTTCTCGTCCAACTAGACGAGCAAAAAATTGTTTTGCTCGCACGTGTCGTACCAAACTTCTCGATACACTTTACATGGAGAAAGAAGAAAGTGTGCCCTCACACTCTAGGCATTGATCCAATTAAATCACGTCTCCCTTCTTTCTAAATTTATAGGACCCAATTACCAGGGTCCAAATCAATCAGTAAGTGGGAAAAATCCCAGATCAGAGTAGGGAGAATGCATAAATTGAGCTGCAAATTGCATATTCGGAGAGATTCACTTGGAATCTGATACTACCTTTTTCGTATCTTAGCGCTTCCAAAAGCGGAATTAAAATATCGAGGTCTCACATTTTTTTGAGGTCTTTAAATAAATACAAGTCATTGGTGCTAAAAATTAGTGAGTGTCAACTGCAGGTATTATCGAACATTCATACCGTCTATCGTTAATAAACAATTAATGTTTATCGAACATTCATACCGTCTATCGTTAATAACCAATTAATAATTATCGAACATTCATACCGTCTATCGTTAATAAACAATTAATATTTATCGAACATTCATATCGTCTATTGTGGTTAAACAATTAATATTGATCGAACATTCATATCGTCTATTGTGGTTAAACAATTAATATTTATCGAACATTCATACCGTCTATCGTTAATAACCAATTAATATTTATCGAACATTCATATCGCCTATTGTTGTTAAACAATTAATATTTTATCGGACAACAATACGTCAATTGTTGTTAAACAATTAATATTTTATCGGACAACAATACGTCAATTGTTGTTAAACAATTAATATTTTATCGGACAACAATACGTTAATTGTTGTTAAACAATTAATCAATTATCGGACTTTTTGTTATACCATCTGTTTATCACGTTTCATCACGACGAGGTATTGCTTGCCGCTCTTAAGGCAATTACGTAGCATTGCTTTTATCGAATAATACCAAACAGGTGCTGCACTTCGAACACATGTGCGCATTCCAATCGTTGTTTTTATCAAACACCATATTGACATTTTTTTTTAATTAGACAGTACCGGCTTGAATTAATTGTCATTTCGCGAATAACGAACTTAAGTGAAGTATATTAATTTAATTGTATACGAAGGAAATTCGCGTAATATAGTGCGTGAACCACCCCGTTACTTCACCACCTTTCGATTTAAAGAGGTTTTGGAAGCTGGTTACTCCGCTGACCTTCTGGTATGGTTTGAGACATCGCTTTCAGCTCTATTCTGCAGACGAATCTCACTCCCGAAGGACTCGTCATCGACTTTACCTAGAGGTCGAACATCAACCACCCACATTAAGTAAGAAACCTTTTTATATTTTTAAGATTGTGATGTTAATTGGTCCTATGGACCATTATTTGTGTTTATGAACGTTCAGTTCAACCCCGGAAGTCGATATCGCAACCATTTTGTATACCTTTTATTTAACTTAATATTATTATCTATTATTAACGTAACTTTTGCCAAGCCATTCGAGCGTTCCGAATGTAACCAAGCAATTTAACGTAACGTTTCAAGTTTAGTATTGTAGCTAAAGTTTGTTTGTCCCGTTGTTGGGAATTTTGATGATCAATTGCATTGATTAAGTTCCATGATCAATTTTATGAATCATAGTTTTGAATATTATCAAGTTGCGCTTAAGTAACTATTTATTTTGGTGGAGTGCTGTATTCAATACGCCCCCCTTTCATGCAAATTAACCTTTTGTATTTTTGTAAGAGTAATTGTTTTACGAATATTAGTTTCGCAACGGAAACCACACGGAAAGGTTCCGTCAACTGTACATATTTATTTTTATACAAGACATGTAAATTTGATAGTATCTTGTGTAAACTTTGTCAACTCCCCCCTGATATTATTTTATTTAATACATTTTATTTCCCAACTTTGTGTGTTATTATTATTGTTGTGTTAATGTTTATTTAGCTATTTTCACCAACGGAAAGTTCGCCTCCTGTAAAGGTAAGGTCATTGAGCGAGGTTTTTCCGGAGTGAGAATTCGCTGTAAGATCATCAAGTTGTCGCGTACCAGCTTGGAAGGTGTGATAACCAGTCCCCTTCAAAGAGATTCAGTTCTTCGTATGCGTGGCGCCCATTTAAACTCCCTCGTGTATATTAACCCCATCGATTTTGACTTAACTCCCCCCCCGTGTAAATTATTCACACCGATTTTGACAATTTTTAGAATCGCGATCGAGGATTGCCCGGTCGTCGATAGGAAACACACGCTTTGCGACGTGCCGTCACACGACCCTTTCATTCCATTCACCAACCCACCCCTTCGCGACTTTGAGCTAGCCAACCTTTTATTACCTGTTGGAAAGGTGTCGTAGATGCAGAACGTGGTGTAACATACTATCATTCAATGTTAAAATAATAAATATAACAGTTAAGAATTTCATTCTGTGGCGTTTCAAACTCTGGTGACCTCATCAGACACAAATATCGCTACAAATAATACTTAATCATTGGAATTTTTTTCAGGGAATTTTCATTACATGAACCTCTTAACATGATTAAAGATGATAAAGCTGAAAGAAATATAATTTCCTCTTTTTTTATTAAGAAATGTTTAATTTGTTGTTAAATTTTGCAAAAAAAATAATTTTTTTTTCAACTTTTTATACTTATTTCTTTCTTCTCTTAGTCACACAATGTTAGTTTCTATTAAAAAAATTTAAAAACTCATATGTGGACGCCATAGGCATATCTGGGTTAAAACGGTCACCTTGAATCTTTAATGTTAGAAGAATTAATAGAAATCTTGTGATGCGGTTTGCATGGTATTTTAAAGGCTCAAAATAAATTAGTTTTTCAGAAAATCCTGGAATTTGTTTTACGTATATTTCAAAACTTAATGAAGATTATTGACATGCTTTAGAGCGGACTTAATTTATAATATGGTAAGTAGGAAAAAAGAATACGAGGAAGAAAGGAAAGACAGTTAGAATAGCCACATGGAATGTCAGAACACTCCTGAAGACAGGAAAAATGAGGGAAGTGGCAGACGAGCTGAACAGATACAAAGTAAATGTGGCGGCACTTCAGGAAATAAGATGGAAGGGTCAAGGAGAAATAACGAGCAACAACTACACGATACTATACTCTGGAGAGAGCGAACAAGGAAGAAATGGCACAGGATTCATGGTGAGAAATGAAGAGAAAGGTAACATAATGCAGTTTAGACCGATAAATGGAAGATTGGCATATATGAGAATGAAAATGAAACCAGCAAATATGTCGATCATCACCGCTTATGCACCTACAGAAGACAGTAATGAAGAGGAAAAAGAAAACTTTTATCAAGAACTGGAAGAGTTGTGTGAAAAAATAGAAAAAAAGGACATTTTACTACTGCTAGGTGACTTCAATGCAAAAATCGGAAAAGAGGAGTATATCGGCGATGTAGCAGGAAAACATACAATACACGACATAACAAGTAATAATGGAAATAGACTCTGTAACTTGGCGGCAGCGACGAACATGGATATCTGTAGCACTAGATTTAAGCATAAGAAAATGCTCAAAATAACATGGGTTTGGCCAGGTGCAGATAAGGGTAGTGGAAATCAGATAGATCATGTTCTGATAACAAGGAAACAAAAGACACTAGTCCAAGATGTTAGATCCTACAGAGGAGCAAATGCTGAAACGGACCACTATCTGGTAGTGGCAGAATTGAACGTTAAAAGAAGAACAAGGAACTTTGATAACAAAACAAATAAAAGTCTAGACATGGAGAAACTGAATAATAGCGAAACAAGAAAAAGATACAAAGACATGCTGGAGCAAATCATGGAAACCAAGGAAGGTAATGGAGATATAGACAGAGACCTAGAAACAATTGCAGACAGCATAAAGACGAGCGCGATACGAGTGTTAGGAAATAAGAAGACCACAGTGAATAACGAATGGTTCGATGAGGACTGTGAGGTGGCTGCAAGAATGAAAAGAGAAGCAAGAGACAAATGGTTAAATACGGGAGAAGAAAGTGACCTAGAGAACTACAAAAAAAGAAGAAATGAAGCATATAAAGTATACAAAGAAAAGAAAAATAGATGGACAGAGAAGATGATGGACGAGATAGAAAAGAATAATAAATGGAACAACAGCAAAGCTTTTTATGAGAAGATAAAGAAACAGAAGGCGAGACATTTTGTAAAGACAAGAGGAATGAGAAATAAACAAGGGAAGATCGAAGATGACGCGGAAAAGATAAAGCAAGTATGGGTAGAATATTTCCAAGAACTGTTAAATGAACAAATAGTAAATAAACCCCCCATCCAAACAAAGGAAGATCATACAACGGAGGAACCATCATACGACGAAACGCTCGAAATAATAAATAAGTTAAAAAATGGAAAATCACCCGGAAAAGACGGCATTAGCGCAGAACTAATAAAGCACGGGGGTGAAGCACTACATAGAAGACTTTACGAATTAATAAAACGAATATGGACAGAGGAAGTAATGCCAAATCAATGGAAGGAAGGGGTGATAGTGACAATAAAAAAGAAGGGAGACGCAGATAAATGCGAGAATTATAGAGGAATTACCTTGTTGAATGTCGCGTACAAGGTATTGTCAACACTGATAAACAAAAGATTAAAAAAATATACTAAAGAAATAATAGGAGAATATCAGTGCGGATTCATGGAGGGAAGATCCACAGTGGACGCGATCTTCGTGTTAAAACAGGTAATGGAAAAATGTTGGGAACACAATATCGATATACACATGGTTTTCGTTGATTTCAAACAAGCATTCGACAAAATAGATAGAAATGAACTAGAAAAAGCAATGGAAGAAATGGAAGTGCCAAGCAAACTGATTCGACTGACAATGATGACACTTAAGGACGCGACAGCTTGCGTCAGAACAGTAAGCGGAGTAACAAAGAGTTTCACAATAAACACTGGAGTGAGACAAGGAGACGCAATGTCAGCAACGCTGTTTAACATAGTTCTGGAGTCAATAATAAGAAAACTAAAGATTAACGGCACAATAATTAATAAGGAAGTACAAATAATTGCATATGCTGATGACGTGCTGATAATATCCCGAACAGCAAAAAAATTAATAGAAACAATCAAAAAAATAAAGGATGCGGCAATAAAAATGGGACTTAACATAAATCAACAGAAGACTAAATATATGAAATGCCAACGAAGAAAAAATGAAAGAAAAACTGTGCTGAGAGTCGATAATGACACGTATGAAGAGGTTCATGACTTTAGCTACCTGGGAATCCAAATAAACAATAAAAACAAGAGACACCATGAATTAAAGAGAAAATTACAGCAAGGAAATCGAGCGTACTTTGCGAATAAACAACTGTTGGTGAAGGGGACCTTATCAAGAAGAACCAAGATGAAAATTTATAAAACGCTAATACGTCCTGTAATCACTTATGCGGCGGAGACGGTTTTGAGCAGAGCGGAGGAAGAGGAAATCAGGGTTTTCGAGAGAAGATTGTTGAGAAAGATATTGGGACCAGTGAGAAAGGATGGACAAAGCCGACCAATGACGAATAGCGAGTTACTTGTAGAAATGGGTAACGAAGACATTGTAAGAAAGATTAAATCAAGCAGATTGAGTTGGCTGGGACATGTTATGAGGAGAGGAGGTGAGGAGACGGCGAGAAAGATAGCGGAGTGGAGACCAGCAGAGGACCGCACGAGAGGAAGACCAAACCTGAGATGGCACGACCAAGTAACAGAGGATCTAAAAATAATGAAAGTCAGCGGCTGGAAGGAAATGACTAAGGACCGACAGCGCTGGAGAGGAATAGTAACGGAAGCAAAAACGAACAACATGTTATAGAAATGAATTGTAAAGTAAAAGAGGACTAATCCACCTCAAAAAATGGATATGTAAAGTCTCATAAGAGACGGTCAAATTCCCGAGGAATAAAAGACTTATTATTAATTATATTATTGTGATGCGGTTTGCATGGTATTTTAAAGGCTCAAAATAAATTAGTTTTTCAGAAAATCCTGGAATTTGTTTTACGTATATTTCAAAACTTAATGAAGATTATTGACATGCTTTAGAGCGGACTTAATTTATAATATGGTAAGTCCAGAGTGCGTGTTAGCTTCTACATTTGATTATCTGAGGAATAACAGAGTCTAAAGCTTAATGGCCATCAATTTTAGTTGAAGTACAAGATTTTCGAAATAAAATTTGTATTTTATAGCATCGATTAATTTAGGTCTGCCGCTTTCTCGCCTGCGTCATTGTAGCTTTTGTTTGATTTTTTTGAGTTGTAATTATATTCCTTTGTTGGTTGTTTGTTACTGAAATTGAAATAGATTTTTTTTCTAGACCTTTTATTGTTATATAAATTTAAGACGTGATCAGGAATATTTTGAGTAATATACCTATTCAATCTTGATCGTAGAACATTTAATATCTATGGAAGTAAAACAAATATTGAGATGTATGTATTAGTTACCGACGCCTTATAATGTAAATTTACATGGTAATATCTAAAGTTATAAATTTACATGGGAAATCTATGCAAAATTATAAAATGACAAAGATTTACTATGTAATTTACATTATAAAACATTCGTTCTTATTTTGATTTTTAACAGTGCAGTTTACTTAAAGTTTTAGGATACCAAGTAAAAGCTTAAATATCCAAATTGCTGCAAATAATTGAAAACAATTATTATTTCGTATGCATATTAGCAGATGTAAAGTATACCATTTATAAATTGCCTAAGTTGTGCGGCCTACCGCCCGCACAGATAGATGATTTAAGGTTATTGCCCTAGGTAAAATCTTAAATGTCGTTTTAACTGAAATAACAGATTCAAGCTGTAAAGAAATTTAAAATGTTGTTTTATATTTATAGACCAGTGCAGAAGCCTTTGAAAATGATAAAAAGTGATCAAAAATAGCAGTAGGATGAAACCCATTGGAAAAGGAAGAGAATATAACAAAAATGAAAGGAAAAATAATTTACGGGCGATCTGAGGTCGGGAAGTGGAAGGGGGTGAGTTTTAAGGGTAGAAAACATTTTTTCTCGATTTCCGGCAAAACCACAAGTCCTATGGAAAAAAGTTAAATGGCAAAGTTGTAGGTAATAAAAAGATATACAACTTTTGTATTTACACTTTTTTCACATAACCTCAAAATTTATGTGAAAAATTCAAATAACCAAGTTTTTGGTTTTTAATTTTTCTTTTACAAAAAAAAAAATTTTTTTCACGAAATTTGGTGAAAACTTACCTTTTTATGTCCCAAACACACTGTAATTTTTTTGATTTAAAATATTTATTTTTTCACCTTATTTTGACTTAATATCGAAAAAGCACCCTAATTTTCAATCGAAAATTCTAGCGTCAAAATATCTGCTTTTTTAAAAAACTCGGTGGGCTTTTTGTTCGTTGAAATCTCTACTTTTCGATGGTGTAAAAAAATATACATTACTATGGTAAATATTCTCAAAAAATGCAAAGAAACGAAAACAACTCGAATCAGAAATTTTTTTTTTCTGAAATCATCATGTACAATTTTGAGCTATTTATTAAAATTTATACTTTAATTACTCGAAAAACGTAAGATTCCGTGTTACATTGATAAACAAAAAATTGCAAGTCGAAATAAACAACATCGTTCATGAAAATACACGTGCAGGCTGAGTTACTTTAAGAGAATTGTGACAAAGCTTAAAATTTTCGGATTCGAGTTTTTTTCGTTTCTTTGCATTTTTGAGAATATTTACCATAGTAATGTATTTTTTTTTACACCATCGAAAAGTAGAGATTTCAACGAACAAAAAGCCCACCGAGTTTTTTAAAAAAGCAGATATTTTGACGCGAGAATTTTCGATTGAAAATTAGGTTGCTTTTTCGATATTAAGTCAAAATAAGGTGAAAAAATAAATATTTTAAATCAAAAAAATTACAGTGTGTTTGGGACATAAAAAGGTAAGTTTTCACCAAATTTCGTGAAAAAAATTTTTTTTTTTGTAAAAGATAAAAATTAAAAACCAAAAACTTGGTTATTTGAATTTTTCACATAAATTTTGAGGTTATGTGAAAAAAGTGTAAATACAAAAGTTGTAGATCTTTTTATTACCTACAACTTTGCTATTTAACTTTTTTCCATAGGACTTGTGGTTGTGCCGGAAATCGAGAAAAACAGTTTTCTACCCTTAAAACTCACCCCTTCCACTTCCCGACCTCAGATCGCCCGTAAATTATTTTTCCTTTCATTTTTGTTATATTCTCTTCCTTTTCCAATGGGTTTCATCCTACTGCTATTTTTTTCGGTTTCAAAAATTATCGGCACTGGTCTATTACTCGTATATTTGGTTTTAAAAATGTTTTTACGCCTAAATGACTGGATCGATAAAGGACTCTTATATAAGCTTGTAAAACCCAGAGTAGTGGGGAAAACTTTTGTCATCAGGATTTTTTGAAATAAAGAAGTTTAAGTAATTAGTGTGTTTAAATTAAATTTAATTAAAATTGGCAGTGAAAAGGTAGATAAAAAAAATTTGTATAAGCTAGTGAATTAATTGAGACGGTCATAGCTTAGTGGTTAAGTGCGCCTACTGCTAATGCGAAATGCTCGGTTCAAATCCGGGCAGAGTAAAAACTTTATTCTGACCGTTTCTCCTCGGAAGGCAATGGCAAGCCACCGAGGTAATTTGCCACGAGCACCCATCTCGCAATGAAGTGTATTACACTTCCCGTGGTTCGGAGCCCACGTTAAACAAGTAGGTCCTCTATGTATGTGAAAATAAATCGAACGCACATCACATGCATAGAAATAGATGGGTCACGACGCTTCTGTCAAAGAAGCATCACGATTGATGAGAGAGAGAGAGAGTGAATTAATTGTCAGTCGCGAATATTAGAGGATAAAAGCGACGCGTGTGTATTCGGATAGGAATAAAGTAAAATAATAAGAAACATTTTATTACAAAGAATTATTTTAATTTAGCTGACCCAACTTAATGCATCCAAATTAACACTTTAGTGTATTATTAGAAATTTAAATACGATAGCTACTATTTAGTTTTATAAGGTTAGCTCATTTCTTGAGCTAAATGACGTCGTCACGACAAAGATTATTATAATTTGAAAGTAAATCGATAAACCAATCAGAGGTGTCAGCTTTCCAGGTGATTTAGAAAAACATGTTTAATTACATCCACAGCGAAAACGGATTCAATCAAAAAGTTAATTTTCTTCTTCTTCCACTTTTATTAAGAAGTCTCCCTCTTAATATAAGGTCCAGGACCTGTTCTTTACTAATTTTTGTGATTAGTTCTATGAGCATTTTTTGGTTTTACATCTCAGGTAGCTCAGTTTTTATAAGTTAATTTTCAAAAGAAATAAATGTTCGGTCACTATAATGATCTTTATCCGAACAACGACGTCGTTTAGCCCGAGGCAGACAGCAAATATGTCGAAAATTCCGTAGTCAGAAAACTTTTCATAACCTTTGTTTGATCCGAAATCATCAATGCTAACTGAACCATTGCTGCACCATACCCTTTTTATAATATTATACCTTATTTTAAAACATACTCTGGAATGACATGAAGATCGGTTGGGAACCATTAAGAAAAAAGCGAGAAAAGTTTCAGACTCAATGTGGCTATAGTCTGAGTAATCAAGAACATCGTTAAGAATGCCCGTACTAATTAATTAAGCCTTTTCTTAAGCGACATCCTCAATGTTAACAAAAATTCAAATTGGTTTGGAAAGCACCTAAGTGCATATTTTTCCAAACCGATTCCAAACTTTACTCGCTTTTAGCGAAAAAAGTCCAGCCGAACACAGCCAATCTCTATTAAAAATAAATAATTAAACTTTACAAAAAATTATTATCCTGTCTGTTCCTTCTGCTTATCGTATATAGCAGTTACCATACATATGGCATAAGAAATGGTAGATAATTTAGATAGGTACTGCAGGTACTTTCTTTCACTCTTGATTATTTCCTGGGAAACTGAATACAAAAAAGGTTATACCACTTATCTTGACGATTCCCAAAAAGTTGACATACAAAAAATTTAAGAAAAGCCTTTTATCTTTCTTTATCTCCCTGAACATCTTCTACCTTTACTTTTAACACTAACGATCATGCAGGGTGGTTTATTAAAATCGGAGAAACCCCGTATGTAATTAAAAAAATAAACCCCGCACTGATTTATCGAATCAACGGATCAATTTAGCGTTATAAACACAGATAGATGGATAAAGAGAATCTTGTCACTTTTTGCAAATATATATACAAATCGGTTTAGAACGTCTTACGACGCTGTCCGATGCCTATTTTCCACTCGTTTCTATCTTTCCAATCATCTTCCGTCAAGTCTCTTGAACTCATTGCCTTGGTCACTCCTCCCATCCAGTTCGTTCTGGGTCTTCCCTTCTTTATATAGTTTCCAGACCTTTCCGATCCTATTCCATTCTTTTTGGTTTCAGTTAGTACCACCACATCCATTCTTACTCTCTCCAGTTCCTCCACAATGAGTTCAACTTTACTTCTGATACCCTGTACATTCCACGTTCCCAAGTGCACTGTTTTCCCGTTGATCCGTTCATATCTCCGAGGCTATTTCTAGGCTTTTTAGTATAATTGACATTTTTTATGAGTGACAGGGAACTAGCCTGACGCCTGAACCCCCAACTTGGAGGACCAGGTAATTTGTCATCAAGGTTTTCTTCCTCTAGCCTTTAACGATTCAACGTCACACTGCAAGGCAGCAGCTTCGCCGTACCCTGGTCGGGGCCCTTACAGGTTGCTATCATCCGGGCCAGATGAAACCTGTTTTTTTAGGTTTTTACTCCTCTTTTATCCAGCCGCTCCTAACATGGAGAACCGCCGCTGTTTGCCTGTTGGTCCGCGGGAGATATTTTATTTCCCTCCTACCCTCCATATCTGGAGAGCTTTCCCCTATCCGCCACCTGGGGATGCGTCCTGTAGGGGTTTCAGGCTCCCCCCAGGAACTTTTTTGCTTTTTTGCAAATCGCAAATTTGCAAATTTTTGCAAATCGAATCTAAATATCTTCTTTGGTTCTCAAAATATTTGAAGGGTTCAAAAATATTCACCAGGTATTTAGATGTTATTCCCAAATTTAATCAACACAATATTTTGATTACGTATATAAGAAATAAATTAATATGATAAGTAAAAGTAGCTTAAGAAAGTTTAACGTTTTGAAGTTTTTTTAATGGAATTTAATTATCAAGTTATAAATTGTTCGTAGTAAAGTTTTCAAATGTCAACGTTGGTCTTAGCTGTTTCTAAACTTACACAAGAAAGTAATTTAAACTTTAAATATTGTATTAATATCTGAAATTTAAAAAAAATCACTTAAGTATTTAGAAATATTTACGAGGGATGTCAGAACATTTTCACCGAATAAATTGGTTTTAGTACATCTTTCGGGTTTTGTAAGCTTAGTAGAACTATAGGTGACTTTAATTTATTTAAAAAAATGGTAGCTCCGCTATTTCATGTAGCAAATACATCACTTACGTATTATATTTCATGCGAGCAAATAACTCAAAAATTTTTACTTTTGACTTACTTTAGTATTGCATTATTCGTATAAGTTGCGTGTACGATAACGTACTACATAAGAAAAATGCCCATTGTATAGTCAACACGCGAAATTCCGTCATATCAAAGATTTATGTACCCCCGAATGGTAACATTTAAATCTTTTAAATTTTTTTCTAATTAAATCCAACAAAATATTACAACTGTGTTAATGAGAATTTCACATGTTTGTAACCTCCACCCTGAAATTTTTTGTTTGCTTATTGAAATTGGCATTAAAAAATTGAATTTCTCATGTACGGTAATGAAATGGAGAATTAAAATATTTTTAAAACATTTGAATATTATATAATAAAATCTCGGGTATGAGGGTTGGGGTAATAAAACGACTGTTTACCACATCGACTAGTTTCGAACCCTGAACGGGTTCATCTTCAAGACTATATTTATGAAAAAGAAAAAGGTCGATACAATCAAAATTCAAAAAATGCTAAAAACGCAACACTAAAAACGAAATTTACCTCGCGGTAAGATGTAGGTGTCGTTAACTCCCGAAACTGGTGATACTTGTAGAATGGTGAAAAATACAGAAGCAATGTTTGTCAATACGATATTTAAAATTCTTATTTTTGAAAGCAGCCTACTTCAAAAAATTCACCAATTCATCAATAAAAACTCATTGGCGTAACATAGAGTTGTCAATTACCTAGTTCAAAAACTAAATAAAGTTAGTTGTCATAATTGATTTTTCCCCTTTTTTTTTTTTTTTTATCCTTCCATAGATTTTATTATATTCAGATCCGAGGGGAAGAAAACTTTTTATTCCAATCAAAGCATTTGAATATTATTTTTATTATTTTATTGGTCCAACTGATAGTCCCATCCAGCATTTTATTGATACTTTATATTATAGCAGAAATAACAATAACTTGGCGACACAATTTATTTTTATTCTTTTATACATATTGCTGTGTAATTTCTTAAGCAATTTGCACCACCCTGGTTTTGTCAGGCGCCAACTTTCAAAGTGAAAGTAAAATTTATATAATTGAATTCTTAATTTTCAGGGTGTACAAATTACTCAGAAACTCACGATCCTTTTCCCCTTTTTTGTCTAGCTCAGTCTGGAGATTCCACTCAAGGTGTAGTAGGTTCATGAATTAACTCAATTGAGGGATGCTTGTGGGTTGAAATGAATTTGTAGAGTAAAATTGTTGATGTCAAGATATCGAGATGAACTAATTTGCTTGTATTGATGAACTTTAAGTTTGGTAATGCTTACTGTTGTTGAATCAAGTAGACGAATAAAAATTTGTTTGTATCAAAAATGGTTTTATATTTATGAAAATAATTAACTAAATTCGCAATGCGCATATAATTTTTTAGATAAATTTTTATCTAAAAGAAATAGACAATATTTTGTAACAAAAATCAAATTAAAACATCCAGAAATATTTTCTTGGGTCGTCGACAAAGTTATCATAATAAAATTTATAAAAAGTTAAATAGACAATATAATTTTTAAATATCTTGAATTCTAATCCACCCTGTATGTAAATAGGGTCTGCGCACAAACACAATTTTAGCTCACGGTCACTTTGCGGAGATGCACAAACCTGTTGCTTGTTGATCGTGTTGCTGACGAATTTCGCTTCTGTTTCGTTTTTTGGGCGGAGTTGATTCAATAGTTGACACTTGTTGATTTTGAGAATCGTGTTCGTGGAGAGTCAGCGAATATTAGTTGATATTAATCTTCAGTTATAAGAAGGTGAGTCACTTTTATTTCATTGATGGCGTAGTTGTTTTACTGAAGGGTAGCCATTTGCAAATTTTGTTATCTATTTTTTTAGATAAACTTGGAGTTAATCACACATTTGGTGTTCTGGACTAAACTTTTCAACCAGCAAGTACACGTCTTGCCCTTTCAAGAATCAAAAGTCGACTGTCTCAAATTCCTGCGCTGTACTTCAATTTCGTTGAAATTTTGTTATCTGCAAGTAAAGTTTCACACCTTTTTGTGTTTTATGTGTACTAATTGAGTTTAAACTTTCAGGAGCTGTTTCCTCTATGTTGAGTTGATCAACCGTGTGTTTCCCCTACTTCTCACAAATACGGTAGCAGTTTTATAAGCAACGTTTAGCGAAGTTCCATACCTTTTTGTTTATCACAAATTTTCTTATCACATTGAAGCGAAATTGACCTTTATTTACACTTTTGGAGTTTTTTGGTTTGAAATTATGAACATTTGATAGAATAGATTATTTAACAAGTTTTGACATAATGGGTTTTACACAATTATTGTAGTACATGGAATTAATTTCATTTTTGTACCTTATCATTAAGGTTATGTATATTTGTGATAACATTCACATTAATATTACCATATTTGAGGCAAACAATCCCTTATTCTGAAATTTTGAGGTGATAAAAACCTTTTTAAATTTATCTTTCAGCTTTTAAAAACATTCCCTTATACTTAAAGATCTTAATTGGTTCATTATACCTGAAATTGCTAAATTCGTTCATCTTTCTTATCTTTTTGTTTGTTAACGAGGTCAAGTTTTATGTAAATTTTGAGTATGAGTGAGAAATTTAGATATTTGCATAGCCCTGGTAGTTTAGAACACAGCAAATATCACCCCACTACATTTTTACAATATAAAAGAGAAAAATTGTATATGACATGTGATTGATAGATCTCCATTAAAATTTACATACTTTCATGTGAATATATACAGCATGATGTAAAATTTATGCTATTCGCATGCCAGCAAAACCTTTAGGGATAAAATTGTTGCTTTAATAAAAACCATTGCATTTTATCTTCTATGTGATTTTATTTATCGTTCCATTTTCCATTACTAAACTGCGAATTGAATTTATGTGAATGACATTTGTGACACCGAATGCCCATCATGTCATTGCATTTTCAAGTTCCGAGTTAAACACCTAGTAGAAATATTTCATTTAACGTTTTTTAAAAGTGCTTTATAATTTAACACGTGAAGTTTGATCCGAAAATAATCTAAACGTAAAAGTTACTTTTTTATTAAGCTTGTTTCAACATAGATATGGCACGTAACGAATTATAAGCTTCGTTCTGTTTTTTTAAAAGCCTTTATTTAACTTGGCATGACCGTTGCTTGTTTGTTTGCATGGACTTTTATGAATCCGTTTTAACCGACTCATTTGAACCGACTCATAACCACATCCTAGAGAGCTGAAGTTTGGTATACAGCTTCCGCTAGTCGGGCATTTTAATATCGTAATTTTTTTAACATAATTTGCACAGCTTAACTGATAATAATTACGTCTATTATGAGTAACTGCAAGAACAAATCAAGCTTTAAACACATTTTTGGATTAAGCGCTTCAATTAGCATTCATGCTGTGTTTTTTTGTTCCAGCGTTCAAATGAAAATTTTTTCCTGTCACTTTGATTACTTCATTGTGTGTTTACCTAATTGTTTGTGAGCATATTAATTTCTCTATTAAAATTGATGTAAATGATGTTCGGAAAAATTTTAATTAAAACCTTTTATCCACTGTTAGCTTTTATTTGCCGAAATTGCTGAAGTTTTGAATGTTACGGTTAACCTCGACCATAAAAAATTATTGTATTTATTCATCCAAAATAAAGTGTGTTGAAAATAAAAATAAATAAAACGTTTCTCTTCATTTTTAAAACAACCAATAGGTATTACTAATTGAATGCAAATTTGTAAAATATGAAGTAATTTTCGAGATGCACAAACAGAAATTAAATATGTAAAATGCATTTATACTTCTGAAATCTCTCTTCAATATTTTATGTGTTTGTAACATTTCGTAATTGCATGTGCTTTACACTCAAGTTTGCTGAAACTTGAGAATTTATGTGTATAATCAGTCGTGAAATTACCAAGTTATTTTAGGTTTAGTTTCGTTAATTTACTGGAATGAAAAAAATTATAAGTTCGAAACTAAATTTAAATTTTCATTATAATACGTAATTTATTATGAATATCATTGTGAATTTGTTAAATATTCATAATTTTGCAAATTATTTTTTTAAACTTGGAACAAACAGTTGATTATAATAATTGATATTTTTGGGATTCTATTGTAGATAACTGGATCAAAATTTTGTTTAAAATATGAACTCTCTTCTCTTTGTTTAGACATATAAATTTTCTAGTTTCATTTGTAATTCTTTGAACCTATATACCGCTGAAAATATACCCTCTATCATTCTCCTGCATTGATCATTGCATTCATCAACAATATGCAAGCCACTGGGGACTTTGTAATATTATAATTAACTTTTAAATTTCATGCTACCATTTCTTTATTCTTCTTCTTTCACTTTTATTAAGAAGTCTCCCTCTTAATATAGGTGCAGGACCTGTTCTTTACTAATTTTTGTATCATTGTAATAATTTTGTAATAATTACTACAGGAATAGTGCCTATTATTTTTTCCCTAATTTTTGTAATTAGTTCTATGAGCATTTTTGGATTTTATATCTCAGGTAGCTTGCTAGGCTTGCCTTTCGATGTGCTTGCACCCTGTTTTTATTGTTATGGTGGCAAATCATTAACACAGGGGGACCACCTGCTTAACGTGCCCTCCGAAACACGGAAGACGGTCAAGCAATGTTTAGACAATTCCCGGAGTCAAATCGGGGCGCCTTGCGATAGCAGTTGATCGCGCTAACGTTCAGACCATGACCGTCTTCTTACATAAAATATAATGATAAAATCTTTATTGGGTATTGGTCTTTATATTTTGTTTATATTGCTCAACGTTTCGGGCTATTTTTCTCAACACCAAAGATCCCACCCCCATGAAAGATAAAAGTGGATTAATATATAAACTCCACTGTCAAGATTGTGATTCTGTAGACATAGGTGAGAGCTCTAAGAAGCTATTAGGTGTTCGCAAAAAGGAGCATACGAAGGACATGAAGAATGCACGTATTTTCATAAGGGGGTATAACGATACGTATACTCCTTTATGAAAACATATTACTTCAAATTTGCATTGCACATTGATCGCAACAGGATCACAATCTTATGCGAAGAAGAAATAGACAATTCTTACAATTGCAAGAAAAAGAGGCAATTAACATACATAATAAGTCATAATCCAATGATTGTTAAAAGGGATGTCCAATACTTTCATGGTGGATATAAAGATATCCTAGGTAACATGAAGATAACGTAACTCATAGGCTATTTCTGATTTTACATCCTTTTGGAAAAATAAATGACGAACTACAAATTTAAATTGTTTTTAATTATTGTTATTGTCATTTACTTTCATTCCAAAAGGTTAGTATTATCATTGATTGGGTATTTTTTTGTATATTGTGTTCATCAGTGTTTAATTAGTTTATCGATAGTTCATTTATTTTGGCCTTGGCAGTGGGACAAATTTAAATAGCCCGAAACGTTGGACAATATTAATAAAATATAAAGACCTATATCCAATAGCTAAAGATTTTATCACTTATCAAAAAAAGGTCAACTATGTAATCTACAAATATACTAATATAAAATATAATATTCATAATAACGTTTAATCTGATTAAAGATAATCAGTACATTTTTCTATTTCACTATTCAACTTTATTAAATTGAAATTCTAGCAATTTTAAAGATTGTATCTATATGGGTAACTAAAAAATGTTCAAATTCGGTTCACAATAAACTACGAGGGTTGCTGTTTAACTTTTTGGCCTAGGGAACACTAAGCGTTGCTAGGTGCAATTTGACATTTGCATTGTAAAGTTTGACATGTTGTAGCATAAACGTACTCAGAACGTTTTGACGTACGGCCATCATTTCTGTTGTTTATAGTGACTTGAAAAAATCAATTTGGCAAAAAAATGGAATTAACTCGTGAACATTTTCGTGCAATCATTTTTCACAACTTTCGACGTGGATTATCACGACAAGAGTGCATCGATGAACTTAAATCTTTGTATGGCGATGAAGCACCATCCTATAGCACTGTGAAAAACTGGTTTAATGAATTCAATCGTGGCCGACGCTCGCTCGAAGATGAAGGTCGTGAAGGTCGTCCAAAAACAGTCGTTGTGCCAGAGAACATTGATGCCGTCCGTGAACTGATAAAGCAAGATCGTCATGTGACATACCGTGAGATAGAGGCATCCTTGGGCATTTCTTCCACCAGCATACATTCGATATTGCATGGACACCTGGCCGTAAAAAAGGTTTGTTCTCGTTGGATCCCGCATAATTTGACAGTGGCTCAAAAAAAGTGTCGTGTGGATTGGTGCAAAGAAAATTTAAAAAAATACAATCGCGGTGTTTCAAAAGACGTTTATAAGATCGTCACAGGTGACGAATCATGGATCTATGCTTATGAGCCCGAAACAAAACAGCAATCGACCGTGTGGGTCTTCGAAGACGAGCCAAATCCAACGAAAGTTGTTCGTGCAAGAAGCACTTCGAAGCAAATGGTAGCCTGTTTCTTTGGTAAAACTGGTCATGTGGCGACTGTTCCGCTTGAGCAACGTAGGACGGTTAATTCTGAGTGGTACACCACAATTTGTTTGCCTGAAGTCTTCGGAGAAATTCGAAAAACGAACAAGAGAAGACGGATCATTGTGCACCATGACAATGCGAGCTCTCACACATCAGCTCAAACCAGCGCCTTTTTGACCGCCCAAAACGTCGAATTGATGGGTCATCCGCCGTACAGCCCTGACTTGGCACCCAATGACTTCTTTTTATTCCCGAACATCAAGAGAAAAATGCGTGGTCAACGATTTTCGTCGCCAGAAGATGCTGTTGAAGCGTTCAAAAACCATGTTTTGGAGGTGTCTCAATCGGAGTGGAAAAAGTGCTTCGACAATTGGTTTGAGCGCATGTAAAAGTGTATAAATCTTGCTGGAGAATACTTTGAAAAACAATAAAATCATTTTTTTATCATTTTTACAATTTTAATTTTATATTTCTTGCTTACATTTGCATCTACGCACATTTAAAATCATTTTATTTTAACAGTATTTATAAGGTTATTTTTTTAAATAATTATTAGTACAAATGCATATATAACCTTAAGTTAAAACCAAAAACTCAATAGAACCCAGAATGAACGAAAAATTAAGAATTTAAAACAAGGGAGGTGTATTTCGGTATAATTATACCATCATTTGGTAAGCTTAATCAATGAATAAAAGATAAAATTATCAGCTCTCTTTAGGTAAGATTATGTTATTTTCCAAAAAAGTATTTTAGTCTGATCGGTTATATTTTCTGCGTCTTTTTATCTTTTATTTTATATTTATTTATTCAATTTCTCCATTATTTTACTATTTGTAAATATTGTTCTATTACCTTCATGTAAGATTTTCTCTTCAAATTTTCCGTTTCTTTTCATTTCCTTGCATTTTTTATTTATCAAATCCTTCGTTCTCTCGTTTAATCATGGTTAACGAACATTACATAAAATATGTATAATTATGCATTTAAAACAACCGTAATTGTAAAATACTTAAATGTTATGGAGTAAACAGTTTAAGTTTTCATTCACTTGGTTACATTTTTAAAATAAATTCATAAAATATGCATAATAATTAAACCCGACTTTACAACATTTTAATCATGATATTTTATGGTATAACCACAAAATTCAAAGAAATATTTTCCTTTTTCCTACATTTTCCTACATAGCAGAGCGCCTTGTGTTTTAAAATTTCCTGCCCATTTTCTGGTTTTAATTATTTTAAATTTAATTGTTTCCATTGCTAATAATTAGTTTTCTATTTATTACTATTTGATAATAAATCCAAACTATTTATTGTGATTTAAATATTATTACGAGTATGAATCACAAATATAATCAATATTATAAATACAGGATATTATATTATTAACATAAAACATAATTAATTGTTATATAAATAGCAGGACAAGCTTGTGTGTGCCTAATAGAATTAACAATTATTACATTGTTAATTCATGTAAACAGTTTACATTGAAATCCGATACTGTTCTATCTGAACAGATGATAAATATGCCGTTTGGTACGTAGGAAGTTCCTTATTTCTTGCTTCTCTAGGTATACCTATAACTAAAAAGGTTTTCTCTATCCATGACCTGAGTACATGTTGCCTAAATGTTTTAGGCATACTCGTATATCTCGATAAATTATTTGGATACTCCATATTGATCTTGGCAAAGTAATTTTAGACACTGTGTGCACCCATTTCATGCCTAAGTAAAACAATTCAACAAAAGCAGCAAACGCTATTTAAGTTTTCGGCAATGTTTACCTCTTTCAAATATTATTTGCTATATAATTAAACTGGTATTATAGTTATACCTCGTTCTGAAAGCTATCGAAGCAAGCTGTCGCAGGTTCATCTTCTCCTACACTTTCTACAGAATCCTTCTCATCATCCTCGGTATTGATGAAATGCGAACAATTGAAGCCTGGCTTTCCTACATTCACAACTTGCAACCGTGTGCGGTCGGTGCTTTATGATTATTTTTACGCCACAACGGTTAACATTGCTATAAAAGCGAAGAGATTGCATTTTTAGACAATAAATTAATAAAATATCTCACTTAAGGCTGAACATCGTCCGATAATTATTTAATGAGTTATGTTAAAAATAAGGTAAAGGGCAGTTGGTGAAAAATTCAAATTTTTCAGTTATTTTAAATATGGGAAAATTTACTTTAGTAGTATCAATATAATCCAACAATTTTTCATCTATCCACTTCTATACTGTCATATTGTAATAATATTACCTATTAATAACGTATGAAATTCAGCCAATGCAATGAAGAATTTCAAATTTCGTATGTCGTACAGATAGAAATTTTATTTTTTTTCGAAATTTTACGTTATGTAAAATTATCTATTTAACTACAATTTTTCTCTATCTTGGTTAATTTTCCAAAGGGTAGCGTTGAAGACCCACGCGGAGTAAATTTTCGTCAATTTTTTATCATTTTCAATTGTTTATTCGTGCATTCCGGCTATAGATTCCATGAATTGATATTTTGATCACATTAATTCCCACTTTCACTTTAATAACCAAATTAACTGAACGAATAAGTAGATTTTCATTGGAAAAAGCAGGGTATCAAAATATAATTAATATTATAGCAGTACTTACTTAGTATTAAAATAAAAAGAGCTTACGAAAATTTAAGCTAAATTGAATATTATTTGCAATAATAAAATGTTAAATGAAGCTATAAAAAATTTTGTAATAAAGAAAAATAAATTCTGAAAATTTGAACTGAAAGCAGTAAAAAGAAGAAAATTTATAGAGGAAATATAAAAATTATATTACAATTTATATAATAACAATTATTAAGATGTTATAAGTAGGTACATATTATATAAAAATTTATTACGTTTTTACATTAGAACTCAAAATAAAACTTGTTTAAAATGTTATCTGGAGATTTAGAAAGCTCTCTTAAATTAAAATATTTGATGGAAATCTGGAAAACTAAGTTTAGGGTTTCCTTGTTTGACTTATTACTTTAAGTAAAAATACCAAATAATTGCTATAAATAGAAGCACACGAAAACTATGCATTACGTAAGAAGTTGAAAACTACTTCAAGTCGACAATTTAATCTTCAACTATTATAATTTTCTATTTATAAAGCGGAAAACTTTGTTAAATTCGAATAGCACATTTTAAGGATAAGATTAATCCTGACGAGGTCTTGCATACAGCGTTATTGAAATTAAACATTTTTCAAAGTAAGCGGAAAATACTAACTTAGAAAATTTTGTATTTTATGATATTAAAAACTCGCGTCGTAATGTTTTTTTAATAATTTTGTGATGCATACTTGTTGCTCTATTGTTTCACAGTCACGAAGATCTGCATCTAACAAGCACACGTACAGACAGATAATTAAGTGCAATTCCAATGTTTGAAAAAATATTCAATGCGCTATCTGGCGCTATAAAGATATTTGATACCAGTTCTTTACAGCAGTAATTAATTTTTCATGAAAATTAGTCCGTAGCATATATTATATAAATAAATTATATTAAAAATATAAATCTTTATTGACTATATTAAAATTTTGCAATTAAAAGTTTTTTTAATAAGGAAAGTTTCGTGCAATTGTATCTAATTACGTAATTATAAACGAAAAAACTTTTCAGCTTATAGACACGCTACATATTTTCACAATGCATTATAGGAAAAATTTTAGTTATTCAAGTTGGAAAACTGCAATGCTGTTTTTATATTATAATTTCAAACAAATTACATCCAGTAGTTCCCGTATTTCTTTTAAATCCGTGCAGTTGTTAAGCTTCGGTTTACTTTTTATTAGTTCAAAAAATTTAAATAATAAAATATGTCTTCATTTATTTAAAATTCTACTTATAACTGTCACTCTCGAGGTGATCAAACTTTTATAGTTCATTATAGAAATTTAGATATTCAAACTTCTGTTTAATTAAGTTACCAGTTAAAACTTTATGTGTGCTTTGGATTTACGTTTTATTTTAATTTCAGTAACAATTACGTGTGAAGATGATATTTTTCCTCTGGAAGTTTCGCTCACTGCTCTAACAAGAAACCAACACGTAGGATATTTTACGGGTTCTAAATTAGCACAATCTACGTGTGGTCCTAATTATATTAAAGGGTATATCGAATCATCAACACATTTCAATTGGTCTTACACGGATGGCAAAAATATTGAAAATGAGAACACTATCAGTTTTCAGTAAGTATCTTGAATTTTTTAGCTTTTATGTTTTATTATGTCGTAACTTTTATTTATTTTATGTTATGTTTTTTACGTTATTTCATAAAATAATTTTTTTACATCATAATTAAATTATTAAATGTTATAGCATGATAAAATAATACAAAAAAAATTATTTTAAACAACCTGATATTAACAGAAAATCTGACATTTTATCTTTCTTTTTATAACACAATGGAGATATCATACTAATAATATTAATTTATCATACATATAAAAAAAATATCAGTTCCAAAATAATTTTAATGAACAATTATTACTTCTCTCCACCTAACTTCAATTCCTTTCTATTAATTTTTTCTAACATCTTCAGCCTTAAAACAACACACCACTTTAATTTACTTCAACTTAATGAGTTGATGACTTTGTACAAATTTGACTGCGCGAAGATACTGCCAAAAAATTCAAAATTTTAGCTTGTTTAAAATTATATATTTATATGATGAAATTTTATGAAAAAGGGCAGGACCGTGCGTGCCCCAAACACGTCAACATTAAATTACCAATATTCTCCAATCCAACAACATACACCTTAACCCGGAAAATCAAGCATAAATCAATATTAAACTATCGAATGGATCGCTGCCAATAGTTTCAGTAATCTACCTCCTGCAGAAGGGGATCAAAACCAAGAAACTGAATAAAATATACTGAATGCGTTGACTAAGCCACCACCAATAATTGTAGTAAACGTGGAAAATGTTAAGCCTCTAATTGATCTTCTTGAACACCACCGCATTAATTAGACAGTTATACTATGAGAAGCTTGGATAATAATCAAGTAAAAATACAACCAAATACTCCTGAAAGTTATTCAAATATACTGAAAGAAGACAAAATTCTATATACTATTGGCGATTTACATTACCGTTGGTGGCGTCACCAGCAACAACAACATGGCTGTGTTTAGACGTATATTTCGAAATTCAAAGTCATAGTCTGGTGAAAATTTGCAAATATTTCAGTATGGTGTTAAATTTATTGTAATATGTTTTGTTAATTAGTTGATTTTGTTATTTTTTAAGCCTGAAAAACGAAGTTTTATTTTCATTTAATACGTCATTTACTAATTTGAAATTCTCCCACGTGGTGGCGTTTGCTTAATGTAAATTACCAATACCAACTGAAAAATGAATGTACTTTCCGCGTAGTCATTCGAAATATCCATCAATTAACTGAACATAACGACAAAAAAGAGGCAATTATAATACTGGGCCACGGCCAACATCCTGAAAATTATTTTATGTAGAATTAACTGCCAACGCAGCTGATTTATTGAACTCCACGGTAAAATTGAATCCCCACATCATAAACGGAAAAATGCATTACTCTTCAACCTGGATTCTGATTTACAATGGAATTTACAAACCATGCAGCCTCCCAACAGCCATCAATAATAGTATGCCAACACAATCCCTAGACAACAACAGTCAACCCACAACTTGGAAATTATGCTGACTAAAATGAAGGAAAAAATGGACAAATTGATGAATATCTCCACTAGTTAAAAAAATGTTGTGATTGAAGAATTCAAATTCAAAATATCAGTATGGAACGCTAACGGTTTGGTTAATCATGCCCAAGAAGTATAAACTTTTCTAATTGAACGCAACCTCGACGTTATGCTCATTTCAGAAGCCCATTTTACAGACAAAACTTCGATAAATATTCCTAATTATTCCCTACATCACACTCAGCATCCTGATGGATGAGCCAGAGGAGGTACTGCAATAATTATTAAAAGCAGCATCAAACATTAAGTCCTATCTAAAATTAGTGTAAAAATTCTGAAAGCTACATCTGTGGAAATTGCAGACTTGCAAGTTAAAATAGTATTCTCTGCAGCATATTTTGCATCAAATTTCTTCATTTAAGAAGCACAGTTTGAATCATACTCCAACATGCTTGGGAATCGTTTCATTACCTGTGAGGATTTTAACGCGAAGTATAAAATAAAATATACATGCTGAGTGCTAACTAGCAGCCATTATCAACTTCGTGCAACTATCTAAAAATAAAGACAATAAAAACATGCCTGGATCTTTTGCCTACACTGACAAACAAAAACTCAAATCGAGACATATTCAGGACCATTCCCACAGACCAACTAAACACAAAAAGTATCTCGCTGAAAACAAAGCAAGAGATAGACAAAACCGCTGAATATCTGACTAAATCGATTCAACGGCTTCAGGGTGCGTTACTCCGGTAACTCAACAAACAATCAAATCTGGATACATACCAAATAGCACAAAAAAAACTGAAAGCAAAAATTGAACTTGGTGAACGCTGCCAATCTACTCCCGCTCCAAATGACAAAACCAATCTAAATAGAGCAATAAAGGAACTTAAAGAAATGCTTAATGAAGATAAATATTTCTCGAAAATTTATCAGAAACTCCTTGTGGAAAGTTACTCGAAAAATTATGCAACCACAAAAATCGATACTTAGTGCTCCGTATCATCCTGATCACTGGAGAGTTACTGAAAAACCTACCTGAAATGGGTATTGGGATGATTATCTTAATACCCAATGATATGCTTAGACTTCAATATTTCCCCATGGAATAAAAAGTCGCAGAGAAAATACTGATTCAAGAACCAAGTAAAGAACCATCAGAAATCATATCATATGGGTCGATTAGTCTCATATCCACCCTCTCTAAAGTCTTGGGGAAACTTTTTAGAAAAACTGAAACCTCTCTTTTCACAAAGAACAGAGAAAACTTATCCCGAGCCATCAATTCGAATTTTGCCAACAACATGCGACCATATAACAAGTTCGTCGCATTACAAAAAAATGAAAGCGACTAGAGTAAGGCGATATTGCACAGCAGCGTTCCTCTATATATCACAGGCTTTTCACACAGTCTGGCACCAGGGCCTGATTTACAAAATTAAGCTTAACGTTTAAACCAAAACCTAAACCATCTACATAAAATTGAAGCATAACTGATAATATGGCGCATTAAGGCAAATAACAGTAAGTTAGTACAGATTATTTTGACCCTGAAGGGAAGTAGTTGGCCTGGTGTAACACTGCACAATAATCCTGTCCCTCTAAAAGAAGAGGTTTGGGCATCCACCTAATTAGAAGACTTCTTCTTCTTCGTCCACCATAGCCGGTCCCCCGGATGTTGGTGAATTCTCTCCTATATGTATGTGTTGCGCATTTGAAGTATATTACCATACACGCAGGGGACCTATTGCTTAACGCCGGATCCGAACTTTCGAGAAGAGCCGGTCAGAATAAATTTTTACTGCACCCGGAGTCAAACCACGCATTCAGCATTAGCAGCAACGCACTTAACCGCTTTAGCTGACGACCGTCTCATAGAAGACTTACTTAGGCCAAACATATTTTGTACAAAAGACTACAACTGGGGCTCACTGATGGGGCTCATCTATCATAAGATGATCTGGCGCATGGACCGCCACTCCCACCTAAACATGCAAAATAAGCTCTTATTACGAATATATAAAGCCATAATAAAACCAGCTGTGGGGTTCTGCCTGCGAAACAAATATACTAAAAATTCAACCATTTCAGTCAAAATTATTGCCCTAAATTTTTTGATGCGTCATGATACATAACAAACCACATCATCCACAACAAACCACATCATCCACAGTGTGGATGGTCGCCTAAATGTGCGACCATCCGAATGCACTCGCTGGGGATCTTTTAATAGTCCCTCCCTCCACTCCCGTGAAAATACTGAAGCACATCGATCATTTGGACCTGTCCCAAAAACATAAAGGCCAATAATTATTATCACTCAAAATTGCTTATTGTTTTTGGACAGATTGTAAAACTCGTGGATGTTAATAAAAGAACTTTTGATGAAATTAAAGGAAGTAGATACATATTGCCGTGTTTCGCTACTGAATTTTTTTTTTATATAGCGAGGGTTTAGCTTACGACTCTTTTTTTTAAATTCTCGCCCAGCAATGAGAACTCTCAGGGTCAAAAGTGGGTCATTAATTAAGTAAATGCTCAAACAACTGTAATTATTGAATAATCTCATTAAATAATCGGAAAAACACTTGCTATTTCTTGCACCTTTACCTCTCTTATACTTCCTGCAGTATTTAAAGCAAACTAAATGTAACTATTGTACAACGAAAATGCAATTTATTAATAAACAAAGTTCAAAAAAAAACAAAAGAGAAATTTCAATTAAAAGATCAAATCAAATTCTTACAACAAAGCAATTAATACTACAATGTAAAAATAAATACCCCAAAATTTTTAACTCACGCGCGAACTTAAATGTTTCAAAAATTAAACGAAACTCTAAAGGCGGCCACTCACTATAAGGTACACCTGACAGGTACGCCTGAACAGTTCGCCTGTTCAGGTGTACCCGATACCGGAGGAGCACACACACTCTTCATGTATACCCTGTCAAGTTTGTCAGTTTACCATGGATCCTCCAGAAGATGATGTGCTCTTTCTCACTTTATTTTGTGTGATTTTTGCGAAACATAAAAACAGACGTAAGAAATGCAAATAATGGTGTAAAATGGTTGCAGAGAAGAAATAAATTTACCCATATCAATCTTCTTAATGAATTAATACATGAACCGTCTGATTATAACAATTTTCTACGCATGAGCGAATCAGTGTACAACGAGTTGCTGTCACTTGTATCTCCTTTGATTAAGAAGAAAGATACACTAATGAGAGCAGCTATATCCCCGCACGAAAGACTGACAGCTACTTTGAGATTCTTAGCAACTGGACAACCGTATGAGTGCCTCAAATATTCAACTAGGAATTCAGCACAAGCTCTTGTGCTTTTTTTGGGTTGTTTGTTGATCTAAATCTAAAAAAAAGCAAACAGTAAACAAATTTTACAACAGTAAAATAAATCAAAATTACCAAGTCCTTTTTAAAAATTTAAACTGTTCACATCAAAAGAACTGTAGAAACTGAGACCTGTGATAGGTTTCCGCCACACACACATCAAGTCTACTCGTCCTGTCAGGCAAAACTGATCGAATTTTCATCAGTTGTCAGGTCGCCTTCAGGTCGCCTGAGAGGCTAGTTATTCCCGCCACACACCATCAGGTACACCTTAACAGGCGAACTGTTCAGGTGTACCTGTCAGGTGTACCTTATAGTGAGTGGCCGCCTTTACCGACTGTTCGTGCACATTCGTAATAAGACATACAATGGGTGACCAGCGAGATGTTCCAAGATGTAAACCAGATACCATAACACGGAGAATTCCAGGTGTTGTAGATCGATCCAATAATAAATATTTTCAATTTTCTCATGGACGTGTAGATCGTCCCCAAAATTCCAAACTTTATCAAAAATATCACGTCCTTTCAGGTCTCCAAAAATACGTGTTCCCGTCCCAACACTCGGAACTCGACTCTCTTTATTCATAAATTCTTATTACCTTATAAACATAATCAATTATAATATTTTAAACCTTAATTCTAACAATTGCGGATACGGGATTCGAAACTATGTTACACCACGTTCTGCATCCACGACACCTTTCCAACAGGTAATAAAAGGTTGGCTAGCTCAAAGTCGCGAAGGGGTGGGTTGGTGAATGGAACGAAAGGGTCGTGTGACGGCACGTCGCAAAGCGTGTATTTCCTATCGACGACCGGGCAATCCTCGATCGCGATTCTAAAAATTGTCAAAATCGGTGTGAATAATTTACACGGGGGGGGAGTTAAGTCAAAATCGGTGGGGTTAATATACACGCGGGAGTTTAAATGGGCGCCACGCATACGAAGAAATGAATCTCTTTGAAGGGGACTGGTTATCACACCTTCCAAGCTGGTACGCGACAACTTGATGATCTTACAGCGAACTCTCACTCCGGAAAAACCTCGCTCAATGACCTTACCTTTACAGGAGGCGAACTTTCCGTTGGTGAAAGTAGCTAAATAAACATTAACACAACAATAATAATAACACACAAAGTTGGGAAATAATAAAAATGTATTAAATAAAATAATATCAGGGGGGAGTTGACAAAGTTTACACAAGATACTATCCAATTTACATGTCTTGTATAAAAATAAATATTTACAGTTGACGGAACCTTTCCGTGCGGTTTCCGTTGCGAAACTAATATTCGTAAAACAATTACTCTTACAAAAATACAAAAGGTTAATTTGCATGAAAGGGGGGCGTATTGAATACAGCACTCCACCAAAATAAATAGTTACTTAAGCGTAACTTGATAATATTCAAAACTATGATTCATAAAATTGATCATGGAACTTAATCAATGCAATTGATCATCAAAATTCCCAACAACGGGACAAACAAACTTTAGCTACAATACTAAACTTGAAGCGTTACGTTAAATGGTTTGGTTACACTCTGAACGCTCGAATGGCGTGTTAAAAGTTACGTTAATAATAGATAATAATATTAAGTTAAATAAAAGGTATACAAAATGGTTGCGATATCGTCTTCCAGGGTTGAACTGAACGTTCATAAACACAACTAATGGTCAATAGGACCAATTAACATCACAATCTTAAAAATATAAAAAGGTTTCTTACTTAATTTGGGTGGTTGATGTTCGACCTCTAGGTAAAGTCGATGACGGGTCCTTCAGGAGTGAGATTTCGTCTTCAGAACGTAGAATGAAGCTGAATGTGATGTCTCAAACCATACCAGAAGGGCAGCGTAATAACCAGCTTCCCAAAAACTCTTCAAATCGGAAGGTGGTGAAATAACAGGGTGGTTCACGCACTGTATTTCACGATAAAATAGGGGTCTCCGTACGAAATAATTCACTATGTTAGTTATTCGCGAAGTGACAAATAATTCAAGCCGGCACTGTCTAAGTAAGAAATGTTAATGTGGTGTCCGATAAAAAAAACGATTGGAATGCACACATGGGTTGGAAGTGCAACACCTGTTTTGTACCATTCGATAAAAGCAATGCTACGTACTTGCCTTATGAGCGGCAAGCAATAACTCGACGTGATTAACGTGATAAGCAGATGGTATAAAAAGTCCGATAAGTAATTCAATGTTTAGTAACAATAGACGATATTAATTGTTCGATCACTTATTAAATATTAGCAACAATTGACGATATTAATGTTCGATAAACTATTGAAGGTTTAGCAACAATTGACGATATTCTGGTTCGATAAAATATTAAAGGTTTAGCAACAATTGACGATATTCTGGTTCGATAAAATATTAAAGGTTTAGCAACAATTGACGATATTCTGGTTCGATAAAATATTAATTGTTTCATGACAATAGACGATATTAATGTTCGATAGTATTAATTGTTTAATAACAATAGACGATATTAAAGTTCGATAGTATTAATTGTTTAATAACAATAGACGATATTAAAGTTCGATAGTACCTGCCGTTGACACACACTAATTTTTAGCACAAATGACTTGTATTTATTTAAAGACCTCTAATAAATGTGAGACCTCGATAGTTAATTCCGCTTTTGGAAGCGCTAAGATACGAAAAAGGTAGTATCAGATTCCAAGTGAATCTCTCCGAATATGCAATTTGCAGCTCAATTTATGCATTCTCCCTACTCTGATTTAGGATTTTTCCCACTTACTGATTGATTTGGATCCTTGTAATTGGGTCCTATAAATTTAGAAAGAAGGGCGACGTGATTTAATTGGACAATACCTAGAGTGTGAGAGCACACTTTCTTCTTTCTCCATGCAAAGTGTATCGAGAAGTTTTGCAGGACACGTGCGAGCAAAACAATTTTTTGCTCGTCTGGTCGGACGAAAGGGTCTAACTTTTGCACTTTTTGTTGGTTTTTATCGAAGTTTTAAAATTGCGAAATCGCTATGCTTTCCATGTTAAAAATTAACACATGAGTTTGCAAGTCGATGCCTGTCTAAGATAACGATGTCGAATGCATTCGTTCCCATGGTCTTACCATCGCACGTGCCCGTTTTTTGTATCGACGGCCGACGTGGATTTATGGATCGCATAAAAGTTTCTCTCAGTCGTTTGAAAGATTATAGTAAAGTATAGGTATGAGTTGACGTTTAGTTTGCAACGTTAATGAATAGAGAATTTATTGTTGATGAGGTGAATTATGGATTAATGCTACGTCAACATTATTAACACTTCCTCATCTACCGTATGGTTTATTGTACGTGTATTAAAATATTTGATGATACTTTCCTAACTATACAATTCTTAAGATTATTGTGCATTTGCAAAACGTAAATTTATTAGTTGAGCGAATGTTTCAATCTTTTATTATTACAACCCGACCTAAAAATGTTTTCTCAAAGAGTAATTTTCAACGGATCGATTCGAAATTTAAAATATAAGTTTAATAGATCATAAACGCAAAATCTAAGGGTGCGCCCGATGCGCGGAATAAGGTGACACTCCCCTTACGTCAAGAGTTGTTATCCCTAACTACTCTTCAACTGGGACGCGCGCAACCTCAACCGAAACACAAACTGTCCTGCGATAAACCATCAACACTTGTAGTGTTGAAACAACTACTCAGCTAGTGACTAGACTATACGTATATGCCGGGAAAGAGAGAGAAGGTTCACCTAACCCTAGGCTTAATCAACCCGTGAGTCGTAGTGACTCCTACATGAGAGGGCGGTTCGCGAAATCACGCGATCATTCGCTGGCCGTGGGACCCACAAATGTCTGTGAAGACACCGGACTCTAGATCAAGGTAGACCTGAGCTAAGGTAACACTTCCTTGGCGTACTCATATTTACAAAGCCTTCTCTAAAATGGTTCAGTCGATGGGGACTGTCTGCCTTTTTCAATACGTTGAAAAAACAGAGTAAAAAAAGACGTGTGCTTGGCTGGATCATATTTACAAAAGCCGTTTGATGCACTTCAGTAGATGGGGACTGTCTGTTTTATCAGTTATCGTTGGTGAAACAGAGAAAAAAAACTTGCGCTTAGCTTGATCAAATTTACAAAGCCGTTTGAGAGATCACTAACCTTCCTCATGACTTCGATCCGGACGAGATGATCGGAAGAGAGAGAAGAGGTAATGATGGGGGGGCGAGAAAAAAATTTGAGATGGGGTGACAACCTATGAGGGACAGTCGAGGGAACAAATCCTCGATTCGTCCGGCTTGATCACGGATGTACACGAAAAAAAAAAATGTGGGGCATAATCGACAATCCAGATCGGGATGGGGTAATAAACTACAAGGGCAGTCGAGGGAACTTGTCCTCGATCCGTCCGTGTTGTACCTTGATGTATACAAAAAAAAGAAAAGAAACATGGGGCCTAGCCATGAATCGGGTTTCCACTGAATAAAAAAAATATTCGTGGGGCATAGTTGACGGTACGGGTCGGGATGGTTTGCTTCCATCAGTGTAGTCGAAGGGAACGTCCTTGAACCACACTGACGTAAACGGGAGCTTTCCTTGAATACAAAAAAAAATCGTGGGGCCTAACCGTGGACCTACACAATCTATCGCCTCACAAAAAAAAATGAAGCTAGCACAACTAAGGTTGACTCTACCAACGCTAGTGGTGAGTTTTGATGTGCAAAAAAAACATCGTCATTTATTGAGAAGTCCTGCGGTGATCGGCACCGGAGAAAACTTCACTCTAAATGTTGTCTTACACAGGTAGTGTTAGTGCAAGACGGGGACGTTGTACCAGTGGAACGTATCCACTAGGGTACAAGGCCACAAAAGATCATAACATGTAACATAAGGGGGGAGTTAGAAGTTGAACGACGGCTGGATCATATTTACAAAGCCGGCTCTATCTAATTCGGTAGGCGGGGGGGGTTGATTAATTTAAACGGGACTAAAGTGATCGTTATACACGAAAAAAAAATTTAACAACAAAAAAAGATATACGAAAACTGACTGAAATTCGAAATGGTGACAACCGTCCGGGTTGCACCTAAATGTTTGCTCAAAAATATATGAAGTGACTCTACTGTATAAAACTGACGAATGTGAGAAATAATTTTTCTCCAAAAGGTCAAAACGTAACTATGAAATTAACGCATGACTAATGATAACATTGGGTAATCAATTCAATGTAATCCTAGTCTCTACTTGATTCAACTGAGCGATTGACTGGGTGATTAGGCCAATGGTTCGCTAAGCGTACCCTCTAAATCCATAAACAATAATTTCTGAAATGGTTGACTGAAAATTCAAAAAAAATTCGAGATTACAAAATGACATGCCGGAAAATTCAAAAAAAACAAACTCGAGATTACAAAAATGACTTGCGAGATAAACAATGAAGCAAAAAGAAAAATGACCCGTTTATACTTTGGGGGCACGTAGTTTTCTGTCGTACGATAGGGACATAACAAATATCTCCCTTAACCTCAATGACTTAAAGCTATCTTAAAAGTACCCAAACTTAACGCTAACTAAACCGATACCTAAAATTAACTAAACCGAAATCTAAACTGAACTTAATGCTACCTAAACCGAAATCTAAACTACTCCTTACATACTAAAAGCGCGAGAGAAAAAAAAAGTTACACAGAAAAAAAATTCCACGTCCCAAGTCTTAAACAAATCTGAAGCCGTTGTGACCGTTGCAAGAGAGGGCGGTTCGCGAAGTCACGGGATCGTTCGCTTGCCGTGAGACCCACAATCACAAACAGAAACGCTGAACTCTAGCTTGGGTTGGACCCGAAAACGTGGTAAAAGTTGGGAGGCGTCAAAATATACGCCTCTGGGATGAACGGATCAAATTTACAAGTTCACCCCTAATGGGTTTGTTCTTCCTTAGACCGGCAGGTGTTATGACCGTGTAGCATAGTTGTAGTCAATCTATTATTCCCTAACAAAAGGTAAATTTCCCAGAGTGTTGCTTCGAGTTATAACCCCTTACTTCTGTACGAAATTCCCTTACTAAGAAGGTTCCTTTGGGGCAGATTTTCATCCGCCAAAAAAAATGGGACGATAATTCACCGGGGAATGGACTAAGCCCACGAAATTACTTTATAACCCTGGGGTTTGGATCGTCGTCCATATGTGGATCGACGTCCAAAAAAAATGTTTATCTAGCAGTGGAACTATGTCCAGCATGATAATTCGATAGCTCGATGAGAAGTGGGTCACTCTAAACAACTATTAACTATGACAACCTTACTACAAAAAAAATAAAATTCGGTAAAATTTTCCTAAAGGGTATGTTACAAAAAACTTCCCCTAAAGGGTGTGTTGCGACAAATGATTTGTCCGAAATTGGACACAAGTCCAAACAATACAACACGGCATGAGGCAATGTCTAATGCAATTGCATTCTCAGCCCTGATCTTAATTTCTAATCTCAAAAACGAAAACGAAAAAGCTAAAAAAAATCTATTTTAAACGGTACTCGATACCAGGAAAGAACGGTGAGGGATGGTGGGGGCAAGTTAACGTCGTGCGATTGACAAAAAGACATGGTCAGTGTGTATGAAGCGACAGTGACGCACTGACCTCAACCCGAAATGATAACTAGATGTTACCCTACCACTAACTTAAAGAAAAATGTCACAATGGACTGGGATTCAAAACTCTTTGATTGATTTGATTCACCAAAGAAAACTTTACGTTAAACTTTAAATTCAAAAAAAACTCAAAAATAAACTTTAACTGACGTCAAACTTCAAAAAAACTTTAAAAAACTTTAACTTAAATTCAAAAAAAACTTTCAACTGAATTTGAAAACTTTCAATCTAATTTGAAAAACTATTAATCAAGTTTGAAAAACTTTTGATTAAATTCAAAACAACATTCCATTAATTTCAAAAAAAATTCCCCTCAATTCGAAAAAACTTTTCGTTAAACTGAAAAAAACTTGGCTCCAAAGGCCGATATTAAATTCAAAATGTTTATCTTAATTCACGAAAAAACTTGACGTTAAACTAAAAAAAAATTTAATTTAAGTATCACTATCAAATTTAAAATGTCTACTTTAAAAAACTTTGAGTTAACAATAACTCAAACTGCTCTAGATCAAACTCAAAATTCGGAAATACGTCTGCAAATGAAATTCAAAAAAACTTTTACTATTCCACTAAATGTGTGCATAAAATCTCAAAACTACACCCACAAGACTAATGTCGAAGATTGAACCTTGAAACTAAATTCAAAAAAAATTTTAGAAAAACTTTACGTTAAATGTCCATACAAAATTCAAAATATTAAAAAAATAAATGCGTAACCTAATGAAGTGCGTAAATGCGTAAGTGCGTGACCCGTAGTCAAGCGTAAGAATGCGTACGAAACGCTTTGTGTCTTGTTCGAGACACATGCAAACAAAAAAAAATGCGTAATAAGTGTACGGTGTTACTAGCATAAAATACGTATGGAAACGAGTGCGTAAATAACATGCGTACTTAAATATACTTGATCTAGATGTGAACATGTGTGCTAGGCACAACAAAAAAAACTTTCTATCGCTATTTGCTAAAGATGGAAATAGAAAACAAGGTTCGCTATAAACGGTACGCAGTGATAATGCGTAACGGTGCGTAGAAGACGCAGATTAAAATCTTTCATCGTTAAATGCTGAAGGCTAATAAAAATTTGTTACTAAAATTTCCGATGTGAGGGAGGGTTGCATTGCTAAGGGATGGTGCGTTAGGGTGGTTTTCGTTCTACAGAAAGGGTTGCGAAATACAGGGTAGACTTTCAACGACCGATATGGACGGTAAGGGTTCACACAAAAAAGGTGAAACGAGAAAAAAAACTTTAAACTAAGTTGAGTGACAAGTAAGAGTTTTCAACAAAATTTAAGGGTTGCGGTATCATCGCCACGTTAGGGCGGTAAGGGTGTTCGCAGTTTTACGTCATGCACGGGACAAAAAGGGTTGTACACGCCAAAACGGCATTATAAACCGGTAAAAAAAATGTAAGTTGTTTCGGTCTACAGTCAGCGGTGGTCCGCACCGGACCTGACCTCCTCGATTCAACCTAACAAACACGCAATAAAAACAAAGCGAAATGTTATGGCGACATTTCCTTAAAAGTACAAAAAGCTAGGTAAAATGTTATGATGACATTTTCTAATACAACGAGAAAAAAAATTTAACAATAATGACTAAGGACTAAATACATTCGCAACGACACACACGCACTAAAAAAAATTCATTCATACATTCACACGAAAAACAAACACACACAAAAATCTTAATATTAAAATCGGGGCTTTAGTTTCTCTTAATTGGAGCATTATGCCCTGCAACGATTTTTTTCTTGGTCCTACTCTGTCTGGGGTTACAATGGGGACAAGTTTTTGTGGTCTCATCTTTTCTCCCACAACGATAGCAATATATACGTTTCTGCGGAACGGTACAACGCAACGCTAAATGTCCTGTGCCACCACAATTCCAACACAAAAGGGTGTTATTATTTGTCTTATTATGAATACGGCTCTTACACCCGAATTCACCATTACTTTGCTCGTCATTACGCGGTCCGCTAAAATTTTCGGACTCGTTCCGGGATAAATTTTCAATTTCTCTTACTGACATATTTTCTTTTGTCAGTATAGAGACGTTTTCGACCTGACCTGAAATTCGTAAGTGAAACTTCACGATCGGGGTTGATATTTCGAAATTTCTATTCGAATTCGCCGCTTCGACGGTACCGCGATCAACAGGGGGTTCTTTTGTAATTTCCTCCACGGTATTGGACCTAAAATCTCTCTCCGTCCGGGAGTCTGCTAATAGTAAGCCATAAGTTGACCTAAATTCCTCCAATTGATCTAAAATCCTAAGTTTGGAGTCTTTATCTTTTATTAATACGGGTTTTGATTTAAATAATCGATTAAAATAATGCGTTAGTTTCGTCTCTATGTTCATTTCTAGATTGGGTTTCTGATCACGCGAAACTTCTAAGCGACCAAGTAACTTTTTAATAATTAACACGCCTTCTTTTAAAGCTGCTAAATCTTCCGCAAAGGAAAACGGATACCATAATAAAATGTATTTTTCACCCTGTTCCTCTTTCATAAGGGCTGATACTAATTCATCGCGTAATTCTCTTAATGAACCGTGAAAAGGTAAACCTCTAATTTTTAATTCGTATTGGACCTCGTCCTTTCGCAACTTGTCCGGTACAATCCTGAATGCCATTATTAATCGAAATGAATAAATTTAATTAAATACAAAAAAGGATTCGCGGAACACGACTCTACTTTGTTCTCTGAACAACTAATGGTAAACGGAAATACAATATTTGATCTTAAAATCGCGATAATTTTCACTTTTAAATTTAAATAGGGGGGCGTTATGGAATCTCGTTAGTCCATTCATGCGCGTCGGTACTACTTTTAAAATTGAAATCTTAATTCAAAACTTCGTGATTTACAAAATTTGACGTAATGTGCCAAAAGGGCTTTATCGATAGCTACTAAGTTGGGTGCCAAGTTATATTTTAACCTACAAAAATTAATTTGGAATTTACTTGATTTACAAACAGAAAAAATTCGATACCATAACATGCCAAAAGGGCTTTATCGATAGCCGGGGGTTTCTCGATAGCCCCACGTTGGCCGCGCCAAATTATTATCCTGTTACACCACGTTCTGCATCCACGACACCTTTCCAACAGGTAATAAAAGGTTGGCTAGCTCAAAGTCGCGAAGGGGTGGGTTGGTGAATGGAACGAAAGGGTCGTGTGACGGCACGTCGCAAAGCGTGTATTTCCTATCGACGACCGGGCAATCCTCGATCGCGATTCTAAAAATTGTCAAAATCGGTGTGAATAATTTACACGGGGGGGGAGTTAAGTCAAAATCGGTGGGGTTAATATACACGCGGGAGTTTAAATGGGCGCCACGCATACGAAGAAATGAATCTCTTTGAAGGGGACTGGTTATCACACCTTCCAAGCTGGTACGCGACAACTTGATGATCTTACAGCGAACTCTCACTCCGGAAAAACCTCGCTCAATGACCTTACCTTTACAGGAGGCGAACTTTCCGTTGGTGAAAGTAGCTAAATAAACATTAACACAACAATAATAATAACACACAAAGTTGGGAAATAATAAAAATGTATTAAATAAAATAATATCAGGGGGGAGTTGACAAAGTTTACACAAGATACTATCCAATTTACATGTCTTGTATAAAAATAAATATTTACAGTTGACGGAACCTTTCCGTGCGGTTTCCGTTGCGAAACTAATATTCGTAAAACAATTACTCTTACAAAAATACAAAAGGTTAATTTGCATGAAAGGGGGGCGTATTGAATACAGCACTCCACCAAAATAAATAGTTACTTAAGCGTAACTTGATAATATTCAAAACTATGATTCATAAAATTGATCATGGAACTTAATCAATGCAATTGATCATCAAAATTCCCAACAACGGGACAAACAAACTTTAGCTACAATACTAAACTTGAAGCGTTACGTTAAATGGTTTGGTTACACTCTGAACGCTCGAATGGCGTGTTAAAAGTTACGTTAATAATAGATAATAATATTAAGTTAAATAAAAGGTATACAAAATGGTTGCGATATCGTCTTCCAGGGTTGAACTGAACGTTCATAAACACAACTAATGGTCAATAGGACCAATTAACATCACAATCTTAAAAATATAAAAAGGTTTCTTACTTAATTTGGGTGGTTGATGTTCGACCTCTAGGTAAAGTCGATGACGGGTCCTTCAGGAGTGAGATTTCGTCTTCAGAACGTAGAATGAAGCTGAATGTGATGTCTCAAACCATACCAGAAGGGCAGCGTAATAACCAGCTTCCCAAAAACTCTTCAAATCGGAAGGTGGTGAAATAACAGGGTGGTTCACGCACTGTATTTCACGATAAAATAGGGGTCTCCGTACGAAATAATTCACTATGTTAGTTATTCGCGAAGTGACAAATAATTCAAGCCGGCACTGTCTAAGTAAGAAATGTTAATGTGGTGTCCGATAAAAAAAACGATTGGAATGCACACATGGGTTGGAAGTGCAACACCTGTTTTGTACCATTCGATAAAAGCAATGCTACGTACTTGCCTTATGAGCGGCAAGCAATAACTCGACGTGATTAACGTGATAAGCAGATGGTATAAAAAGTCCGATAAGTAATTCAATGTTTAGTAACAATAGACGATATTAATTGTTCGATCACTTATTAAATATTAGCAACAATTGACGATATTAATGTTCGATAAACTATTGAAGGTTTAGCAACAATTGACGATATTCTGGTTCGATAAAATATTAAAGGTTTAGCAACAATTGACGATATTCTGGTTCGATAAAATATTAAAGGTTTAGCAACAATTGACGATATTCTGGTTCGATAAAATATTAATTGTTTCATGACAATAGACGATATTAATGTTCGATAGTATTAATTGTTTAATAACAATAGACGATATTAAAGTTCGATAGTATTAATTGTTTAATAACAATAGACGATATTAAAGTTCGATAGTACCTGCCGTTGACACACACTAATTTTTAGCACAAATGACTTGTATTTATTTAAAGACCTCTAATAAATGTGAGACCTCGATAGTTAATTCCGCTTTTGGAAGCGCTAAGATACGAAAAAGGTAGTATCAGATTCCAAGTGAATCTCTCCGAATATGCAATTTGCAGCTCAATTTATGCATTCTCCCTACTCTGATTTAGGATTTTTCCCACTTACTGATTGATTTGGATCCTTGTAATTGGGTCCTATAAATTTAGAAAGAAGGGCGACGTGATTTAATTGGACAATACCTAGAGTGTGAGAGCACACTTTCTTCTTTCTCCATGCAAAGTGTATCGAGAAGTTTTGCAGGACACGTGCGAGCAAAACAATTTTTTGCTCGTCTGGTCGGACGAAAGGGTCTAACTTTTGCACTTTTTGTTGGTTTTTATCGAAGTTTTAAAATTGCGAAATCGCTATGCTTTCCATGTTAAAAATTAACACATGAGTTTGCAAGTCGATGCCTGTCTAAGATAACGATGTCGAATGCATTCGTTCCCATGGTCTTACCATCGCACGTGCCCGTTTTTTGTATCGACGGCCGACGTGGATTTATGGATCGCATAAAAGTTTCTCTCAGTCGTTTGAAAGATTATAGTAAAGTATAGGTATGAGTTGACGTTTAGTTTGCAACGTTAATGAATAGAGAATTTATTGTTGATGAGGTGAATTATGGATTAATGCTACGTCAACATTATTAACACTTCCTCATCTACCGTATGGTTTATTGTACGTGTATTAAAATATTTGATGATACTTTCCTAACTATACAATTCTTAAGATTATTGTGCATTTGCAAAACGTAAATTTATTAGTTGAGCGAATGTTTCAATCTTTTATTATTACAACCCGACCTAAAAATGTTTTCTCAAAGAGTAATTTTCAACGGATCGATTCGAAATTTAAAATATAAGTTTAATAGATCATAAACGCAAAATCTAAGGGTGCGCCCGATGCGCGGAATAAGGTGACAACTATGTCGCCCGCTCCGTAGTCTATAGCGTAACCACCAGAACAATTTCAGGTGCTAGTTCTTATCCATCATTATGGTATTAAAAGTGATAATCACGACATGAGCATTTACCAAAATAACACCCAATTACACCAGACCTACCCTCACGCTAAAGATACCATGACAATATACACCTACTGAAAATTATAGTTTCCATTAAACTGAATAAACAAATAGTACTTGATTAATTATTAACATAGATTACCACCTGTTCATAAACCTATAATTGCAATTAAATAAATTATTGGATAACTTGGTTAACATAATATTGATATTTCTACTACATATTTAGGTAGGTATGTTCATTTGCGGATGGCATAATATGCATACGTATGTACCTTCGATAAATATTTAAAATAAATTATTATTTTAAGATAATTAAGCAAGGTAAAAGATATAAATAATTAAATGTCATTTCAAGCGTAGGGATATAGGTTTTAAACCAGAAAAAAGTTAAAATGTAAAACAAGTTGTTATTATGAACAACCTTTAGAATTTATTTTACATTCTAGCTGCTCTGAACATTGGTTAGGTATATTTATTATTCTTATACATTTTACAACAATTTCCTTCATTTCATAAAATTGTAAAGGTGGTTTATTAAATTTTTATAACAAAGATTTTAAATAAATTAAGGTGAACGAATTACAACGAAAACAGAATAACACTGAAACAATTTTAAATATTTATAAACACCAAATTATCTACTAAATGTTTTCAGGGAGTTTTTGCACTTTGGAATTTATCAAAATATTTATATTAAAGTCTACGTAAATGTTCTCTTTTTGTTTAAATAAATACATAATTATTTTTAACATTAATTTTTTATTGCAGGTTAAGATATAAGCAGCTGAAAGAAGGATCGCTGATTCATCAAAAGACCTTAGTCAAAGAACTTGTAAAAGGTAACGATTACATTATTATTTTTAATTAAAAAATATCGATAATGAAGAAATAAAAACATTTGTATTTAGGAATTTTTTATAGGTTGTTGCCATGATATAATGAAAATAAAGTGAAATTTCAGCGCTTGTAAAGTTAATTAAAACATTGAATAATTGGATTTCTTTTTGTTTATTGAAATCGGGATATATACTTACGCTTGAATTATTTTTTTTACAATTTTTTGCGGGTTGCAAAGCTTTTAAAATTATCTTTGGAATTTGATGCTTGCGAAAATTTACGACCACTGCCCGAAGCGTTTTTAACGCAAGGTGATATTTTTTATATTAAATATAAAGTTCAAATGCAAAGTGAAATTTGTCTTTGTATTACAAATCGTTACCGCAAACTATTACGTTACAAACGCTGTAGATAGTGGTCGATAATTTTCGTACTTTTCTACGTTAATTTTAAAACCTATGTGGCTCTAAAATAGTAACTAAACCAAACATCTAATATTTTATTTTTTATAAAATGGCATTTATTAATACAATATAAAATAAGGTATTTTACGAAAATTTAACAATTTATTCTGTTTTTGATAACACAAAATAATTGGAATATTTGGATACAGTAGATATTATTCTACAAATCATTATTATGCACCACGTAATACCTATTTGATTGAGTATTGGTTTATTAGTATGTGAATAAAGTTACAGATAATTCAAACTAAACTACAATTTAATTTACCACTAGGTTATCTCTAACAGTAGGAATTGTGTAATTATGGATATCGTAATTATCAAGTTTATCATTGGTTTATCCAGAAACTTTAATTATGATATAAATGGAAAATAATTGTACGTGTTCATTATTAAGCATTATTTCTAGCCATAATCTGGCAATCCGTACAATTTAATTCGACACCTCAACACCATGTTGAATGGACCCATTATTACTGTACTTGTAGTAAATTCTCTCAGAGATTAAACACTTTGAACCACTTAGCCTCAAACTATACATAGTACAGGATGAATATTATTAAGGACATACAGTTTCACATTATTTATATTTTATTGCAGGATTTCATAAAATAAAATAAAGTATTAAACTAATTATTTTTAAAATAATTGCTATTTACTGTTCCCAATACGGGTTTCCTGGAGCCTCAAAATAAATCCAGTACTGAACTGAAGTTTTTGTATTTCGTTTTTCACTGAAACGATGTACAAAAACAATTTCTCCGTGTGAAATATTCCTTGTAGCTGAATTGAAATAATGTAATACTGCAGGAAATTAAGGCTTTCTTGGCGCAATAATAAATATGGCTTTCTACTATATACATAAATCCTTTATCAAATAGTATTTTCAAATATGTACCAAAGAATTGCGCTTTTACAATTTTGCAAAAATTGGTAGAAAGTAAAAATTAATAAATAGAATGTCATGTTTTAAATAAATTATTTTTATAGGGCGCCTGTACGCGATTTTTTTAAATTTCAGAAATTAGTGTCTACAAGGAAATTGATGCTGCAGCGATTTATGTAGGACTGAAATTTTACAAACTCGGTCAGCTTGTGAGCCGGTTGATAATATAGAAAATCCCATTAACATTTTTCACTCAAGAATTTTAATTATTATACCTTACCAGTTCATCTTTGTAAGGAACTGCCGAGACAGCTGCTATGGCGTCACAAAAATAGAGAAAACTTACTATGCAAATAAAAATTTAAAAAGAATATTTTTCTAAAAATAAACCTATGAACATTACAATAGCATGTCTAGAAAAATTCTGAAGATTTTTACAAGATGTCGAATATTCCGAAATTTCAGATCCATCTCAGGCTAACATCTTTTCAGTACATATATTTATAAATAATAATAGGAACTAAAAGTCGGCTAAAAAAAAGGAAGAAGAAACCACACTTAAATCCAATAAGCCATGATATTATAAACAACGAAATTTTAGTTTTTCGTTCCAACATTCATAAGCCAGTATCTATATAATTTAATTAAAACTTTAAAAAATCAATTAAAACTTAATTAAATCATCCATATTTAATATTGAAACGTTAACTTGCATTCAATTTTCAATGTATTTTTAGTTGTGCACTTTAACATTACCCAAGCTCATTTAAAATTTAGAAAGGTTCCTTTTTGTTCTTTTTCTACTTTACGTCACTACGATAAGCAGCGTAAAAAAATTAGTAAAAATCAAAAAGAAGTGACCTGCTAAAACCCTTCAATTGGAAAAAAATATAATCGGTGGAAAAGCTTCTGAAATAATGCTTATCAAAAAATAATCTTCGATGGCAACTTCCGTGAACGAAGCCATGCTTCCAAAAGGCTATCTTGACTTTACAAGTCAGGTATTTACTGAATTTTCTTGAGCAGCTGAATACACCCTAATATCATACGAACCCCTCACGAGGAACTGAATTATTGGGCGTTGTTCCAAATATTATCGATAAAAACATATATTTATTATAAGATGGAAGAACATTTTTCTTCAAGTTAAAACAAGTTTTTTTTATTGTGACAGCCACTTTGTCATCGTTCTTAAAGTTTTGTTTAGAAGCACACTTCACTCACTTCACCGAATAAAGAGATAAAAATTTCAAACTCAATCTGTATGGCTTATTTTTATGATTGTTTTTCTGTTTGATATCCATTTTAAAGTTTTATAATGGGTTTATAGTATAAAAATGTAATATTTCACATTTGATATATTCTTTTATTATTGATTCTGAAGTCAAGAATAATTTTGAAACAATTTTCTGTGCATCATATGGACAAACCATATTTGCAAAAAGAAAAAATTGCATATTTATTATTTTGAGCTGTAACATTTTGATTTATATTTCACGCAAACTGAATAAAGTTAATTTATATCTTTTGCATTATAATGCTTTGGACAACTTAGATGATTCAAGCTTTAGTTTAGAAGTCGGACGGTTAAAGCTGAACGAACATTTACAAAGCTCGCCAAATCCTTTATGGATTATTTTAACTGTTACCCTTCTTGATATTTCCATTAAATGAAAAATTTATATTAACCATTCGTAGATTATTAAATGTAGCCTTGATCTTGGCATTGATGAAAATTGTAATAGATCAGTTCTGGTAACCAAAATAGATCTTCATTAAATTTTATTGAAGGTATAATTTTCTTGTCCCGTTTTCATATTCATGTGATCTCACATACCCCAAATCAAATCCTACACCCTTTCTTAAATATTTTATTTGATGAATTCGTTGGAGTGTCTTGGGTAACAAAAACTAAAAAGATTTTCAGAAAATTTCTAGTGCTTTTCTCATTTCATTAATTTTAAAGAAGTCACAATTGTACGTACATGACTAAAATTTTTTGAAGTAATATATTATAGAAAAAATGAAAAGGCAAGGTAATTTTTTAACAAAGAGTTAATAATAATTAGACTTATTTTATTAACTTTTGCATGTGAAAGAAGTGATTAATTGCTAATATTGTGCTGAAAACGCTATAAGCTCTTTTAATTACTTCCACCATTTTCAGCGTTTTTTAAACTACCAAATTAAAAGCTGTTTATAATTTTGCATTTATTGATTAATGTTCGTTTTCAATTTAAATACTAATTTAGACACCACAAATTCATGGCTTTAGGTATGGACAATTTTCTAAAAAAGCTCCCCAATTTCAAAATTTCACTTAGGAAGGCTTTCCTACGGAAAGCTTACTTTAGCCACAGGTTTAACTAAAATACTTGCATATTATTTACTCTGCCATATAATGTGTTTGCGAATTTTCAGGGCATTGCCCTACACATCCTTCATCTGGTTATATTTTTACGAAACATGACGTTGGCAAGATTTTCAGGATGGAGTTAATTGTTTTTTTAGTTACATTATAAGTTAAGTGATTACATAAATTATTGTCTGCTTCTTTTAAATAAAATCTTTGAGCTGATAAGATCATTTGCCTAAATTTTGATTCTTTAGCTCTAGTAAAATTTCTTTTAATCAACAGTTGAACCATGCTGTTAGTCCCGCAAGTAGTAAAAAAATTATGGCATCTTATCGTAATAAAAACCTTCCACGTTGACTTTGAATTGCATTTTCTTTACTCTAACCGAGTTGTAGAATAAATGTTTGGTTCCAACAACCCAACAAAATTATTAACAAATTCAAGAGTGTTCAAATAACGGAAAAGTGGAAATTATATAACTGATAACTTCATGATAGGTAACAATATTGAACTTTGTATGTCTTCAATTGGTTTGGTCGGTGTACTTCAATTTTATGGTTTAACAATCGGTACAATTGTCACATTATGCCCTTGGTTTGTTTTGCTTAATTTGGGTAGCTCTTCTTGTTGATATGCTTTTTTTCTGGCATCACATAAAAGTATAATGGACACCAATATCACCTTGATATTATCTAAAAGGGGTGTGGTGTTTACATATTTCGATGTATTTGTAATACAGGGATAGTAAAAAGAAACTGATCATTTTATTTTCTCAATAAAAACTAATTGTCTAGGATTCCTCAATTTCACCATGCAAGTATTAAATTCCAGCAATTTATTGAGACAGCTGGAATAAATGATCCCATTGATCAACTTATACCGATAAGCCTAATCTGAAGCTTAGCTTAAACATCTAATCGAAGCTATCAAGAGCTTTTACAAAGATACATCAATTGTGTTAGATTGAAAATACGACATGAAAGAAATCAAAACGAATAAAGGCGTCAGACAAAGCTGCAGTATTTCACCAACTCTGGACGACGTGTTTAAAATATGGAAAACCCAAACGCCACAAGAAATAAAACTCGGAAGAAATTTTATGTTTTATTTCATATTATAATATGTTGATGACAAAATAATTATACAAAGCAATAAAAACGACTTGCAGAGAGCGATTTTCACATTACAAAATATAACAACAAAATACGATCTCAAGATCTCGAGAAATAAAACCAAAATTATGGCATTGAAAGGAGAAAGTACCCAGTAAGAAGAAAATAGTTATAGTCAGAATAAAACTTTAAAACAACTAAACCACTTTAAATACCTCTGTTGGATTTGAGGAGAGAGCAAGCAGTGTTGCCATTCATCACAACTTGGAAAACACATCTGACGAGACACTCGTGTTAAATTTTACAAAGCAATTGCCACAACGACATTGATGTATGCAAGTGAAACCTGGGTAGCGAAAAAGAAAATTTTTAACAAGATTCAAAGCGCAGAAATAATATTTCTAATGGATAGGAAAATAAATTAAGATATAAGACTCGAGCTGGAGATTAACGAACTTAACAAATAAATGTAAAAAAATAGAATAAAATGGAACGAACATCTAAAAAGAATGCCGTTAACAAGGCGTTACAAACCGAGAGGAAGAAGAGTTGTCGGAAGGCCGAGAAAAGATGTGCGCCATAACTGACCATAACAGCCTAATCCTTGAAGTGTTGAAAAGGACATAATCTGAACCCATCCGACGATCTTTAAGCGACCAAAGACTCATTCAGCATGACCACATGGTCAATTACCTCAGTGAGAATCTCCAATAAGTGTAATACATATTTCAAAAATCTACATTGTATGCTCTCTAAAGGTTCAACTTGCTGAATAAACTAAAATTCTAACACCCAGCTTCAGGAACTCAGAACCATCTAAGACTTCCATAATAATGTTTGTGAGTAAGAACCTCGTGGTACCCTGGACGACATGAGTAACTCATCAAACACGAATTTTTTAATACGAACAGATGATATAACTCTGATACAGCGAAAGGTTTGTTGCAATAGAACGCCCTGTATAAAACCATGCTGCTCAAAAACAATCACACCCTTCATCCAGCTCTCAAGCGATATGATCCCAATTTATTATTTTTTTATTATAGTTTTTTATTGTTGGAAAACTTTAAATAATCGATTGTTGGCCCTACTCTTTCAACCTTTATTTCTTCAAGTTCTGATTTATCGCTAAAAATTACTTTTGGATTTGGGGAACCCTAAATTTGTTTTATGGGTTAAGTTTTTTTAAGAGGTTAGTTTTAAGATTATTCAATATTCTGGAAGTAAACCACATTAAGCATATAATCCAATATATTATTCAATGTTACCCTTAAGCTGATCAATTGTTATTCTTAGCTTTTCAATATTAATTATATAGTAGGTACATATCCCTAAAGACTATTCTTTAAAATAATATCGACAACACAGCAATTATTGAAACATTTAATGTTCATTTCAAAAAACAAAATTAATAGTTCTTTTTAACGGTCTTTGCACTTTTAATTATAACAATTATAGCTTACCCAAGTAACATTTTACCGTCATAAATGTACATATACCTTACAGAAATTTCCTTAAAGGTAAAGCATTGATTTGCCCCTTTTGCAGTTACTGTATTGATGTATCATTTATGCACATATAAGGTACAGGTATTTTCGCAACGGTACGGCATTGATTTGCCCCTTTTGCAGTTGCTGTATTGATGTATCATTTATGTACATATACATTACAGGTATTTTTGCAATGGTTCAGCATTGATTTGCCCCTTTTGCAGTTACTGTATTAGTACATCGTTTTTATACCGATTATGTGTTGATTTTTTATGAACGAGATATTTATTTAATAGAAAAAAAAATTTTTATAAAAGATAAAATTTTTGATTTTTAAATATTTCTATTTTTTACATACTGCTAAATTGTTTCCCTGTATGTATTTTTGTTTGTCTGCGCCAGAATCTGAAAATTGACATTATAAATGTGATAATTTTTACTTACTTTTTTTTCCGAGGCCAGGTTTTGAACCCATGCTGTACTGTACCTATACGTCTGAAAACCAACTGCTTACCCAACTCGACTACCTGGGTATACGGTATAAACTATGATATTTGTTATTTGATGGTCAATTTTATTTTCAATTCATAGATTAAAAATATTACCTAATATTGAATTAAAATAAATCAAATATTTTGCTTTGGTACTTTAAAATTTATTACATTATGAATTATTTTAAATAAAAGTTGTTATTTTGCACGTGTTTTGAAGAAAAATGCTACGACGCCGACGTCACTTTAATTCGAATCGACAGCGGTGGTGGGATTAAATTTATTAAATTTTAATTTCCTGACTTTTAATTTCCAGAATTTTTATTTCAAATTTGGAGATTTTCGAAGATTTTTGATTGTTATTATTTGCGCCGTAGTTTTTCTTAAAAATCCGTATTGAAGTAACGAAGTTAGAAACTTTTTCAATATTTAGAAAATCAAAAATTTGATACATAGTTGAAATAAAGATTTATGATTACTAGAAAGACATAAAAGACCGATTCCCCAACTATAATATTATTCCTTTCTCATTATAAGACAAAAAAATATTGGAGAATGTAAGAAATCTCGATGGCGTAATGGTAAATAGGCACGATGGTACCTTTGGCAATCCGTTGTACAGTGGTTCAACTCCCAAGCCGGCAAAGTTATTTAAAAAATAAATTTCCTAATTAATTAATTTTTTAATATTTTTATTAATAAATATTATAAACACAGTTATTTATCGGTCTTAAAACTTTAAAAGGACCTTTAGTTAATTAGCTATTAGAAAACATAAAATATTTAAAATACACGTTTTACATTAGCTAGTTAACTAAAGGGCTTTTTATATGGGTTGATAATACCGGACGTAAGAGGTTTAAAATTTCCGCCCCCAATTTAGAAATTTGACCGCCCTTCTTACTCCAATAATATCTCATATAATAATTATTGTAATATAAAATGCTTATCATAATTTGTAACCAATCAGAAACAAGAGTTTTTCTAACGGCGAAATTTTTTTTTATACATAATCTTGATACATAAATAACTATAATGTTACATATTTTTTACATTTCAATATTAATAAAAATTATAAAAAGCGCGTCTCGAAATTTAATTTAATAAAAAGGGACTTTGGAGAATAAGACGGATTTTTATTTATAAAATTATTATATTATACGAGTATATATTTCATACTATTTTATTATGTACTTATTAAAGTAGTCATGGACAATATCAAAACTGTGAAATAAATATCACAAAGTTTAACTAATAAATCATCTTTACATATTATATACCGGAATTGTAAGCGACTAAAACTTTACTATTTAAACTACACTTTCAGGTATCAAATCGGAGATGAAAATATCGTACCGTCCATCTTATAAAGTACCTGTATATGTTAGACATTGCTTTTATAGTAACAAAACGAAACGATTAAAACATTACCTAATCGGTACCGTATGTTCAACTATATTTTAGTTAATAAACTTTCAGTGCCGATCCGATAAAGCAATTGCCTTCAGAATAACGGTGCGAAAATATGTACATTGAAACTATACCTAAACAGTACAGTGTAAATATGAACTAAAATTTATGTGCCGCTTAGGTACCATTTTGGTACTTAATTTTCAGGTAATAATTGTAATATAAAATGCGTATAATAATTTGTAACCAATGAGAAACAAGAGTTTTGCTAACAGTGAAATTTTTCTTCGTTCTGATTGGTTAAAACAATTTTAAAACGTAATTAAAATTCATTGATCTTTAAATTACTTATTTTTATAATGAATATTTTGATGTTACGTATGTTTCACATTTTAATATTAATAAAAATTATTAGATTATATAATATATTTCATAATATGTTATTATGTACTTATTAAACCTGTCATGGACAAATATTATTATGTTGAACAATATCAAAACGGTGAGGTAAAAATCATAAAATTTAACCAATAAAGCATCTTTACATATTATATACCGGAATTGTAGCAACAAAAACATTACTATTTAAAGTGCACTTTAAGGTATCAAACCGGTGATGGAAATATCGTACATTCCATCTTATAAAATACATGTACATGTTAGATATCGCTTTTATAGTAACAAAACAAAACGATCAAAACATTACCTAAACGGTACCGTATGTTCAAATATATTTTAGCTAATAAAATTTCAATGCCGATCCGATACAACAATTGCCTTCAGAATAACGGTGCGAAAATATGTACATTGAAACTATACCTAAACAGTACAGTGTAAATATGAACTAAAATTTATGTGCCGCTTAGGTACCATGTTGGTACTTAATTTTCAGGTATGAAAATATATGTACATATTCGTTATACTTCAATGGTATAAACAAAATATTTACGTATTTCAACTTGCACGCAAAAGTAACTTTTGGTTGTGGCATAGGGTAAAAAGGTGGTAATTGCTTATGGAAATATTCTGATGTTATCGTTTGTTACAACAGAAGGGCAAGGACAATACTCAAAGATCCGAACCCGCGTTGCTGTTGCGATGATAATTCCGTGAAGAAACGCCACAACTTAAAAGCACAACATCACATGCGAAAATCGACATTTCAAACCCCATTTTTAATGTCGCAAATGGTGAAACAAATTGACCATATCGCATCACAATCATTGCAAAAAAATCAAAAAAAAAATTTCGTAAGTACTGCTATGTTATCCAGCCTCAACGTTGGATCTCAAGTAATTATCCCTTACCTGAATGCTTATCCCACAATGATAACTTACGTGTGGATTATAATTTAGTATTTTACCTCAGCTAGCTCAAAAGATATGAAAGAAATTCTTTTATTGTTTGTAAAATTTACCTTACTGCATTTGCTCATCTTTAGAATGAACAAAATTAATTTTTTTTTATACTTTTTATAAACTTGATTTAAATTCAAATAAAATATGATCATGGCAATTTGATTTTAATGTAAATTAATAAATTTGCACAAATTATCGTCATGGAGACGAAAGAAAACTTTTTTGTTTTAAAAATGTTTCAAATTTCCTGCACTTGGATATAAAATAAAGCTTACCCCACTTTTTAATTGCGTCATCATTCGTTCTTACGCGTGGTTGTACCGGTGGTTCACCTACAACTTGCTCCAGTTCACCTTTCTGTGGTCATCCAATTAAATTTCATAAATCATCCAACTATTTCGTCAGCCATCAACACCATTTTTTGTATTTTCGTAAGTGTATTCATATTTTTTAACATTTTCGATATCATTTAACCTTTTCCAGCATAAATCATCTTTACTTAACCTTACTTTGGTTTTAAAAACATATTTTTTTACAAAATTTTCTGGAACAACACCAATTTTACGTACATTCACTTTGGTTAAATTTTTCGTTGTTAAGGTAAACAAACTCGTCACCAAGGATCTAAATTTTCGTTGATTTCAACGCCTGTTTGTTTTTTGATGCAACTAGTTTTTCATTGGCCGGTAACTTTAATAAATTTTGCCACATTTAAACTTCATTTAAATAATGTTTTTTAGGAAAGATTGTTACGGTCCTGTTTTCTCACGGATATATTTTTCGAAAGATTGAAGATTTCTCCATTTAGTTTTATGAGAATCTCATATGCGGCATCAGAATGCAAGTTTTATATTTAATTCGAACAAATTTTACTATCACGGGCGATTGTGATATATAGGCAGATGGTTAATTTTCCGATTTCGAAAAGTGCGTTGTGTTCAAGTTTGGGAACAAAAATCTAGTTTTTTTGGACGTTCCGGTGACTAATTATTTATTGAACTTGAGTATATTTCAATCCAATTATTTTGGGATACATTTTGGTCACTTGGTTTTGGACGATTTCCCGTACCGGCTTCATTTCGTAAGCATTTGGGAGAATTTTCCGTACTTCATTTGAAGGATTTATTTCGTCCGAACTTTCAACACCTCGAAGGAAATTGATTACCATCTGGAATTATTAAAACCCTCTAACCACATCTTTGAGATCAAGACCTTACCGCCTGTGATCAGTATTTGTTTGGGTTTTGGAAATCCAACGTTTTGAACCCTGCTTCCGAAGCCATCTGGAAAGCATTCTGCGATTCACCATTCCGATCCACTCCGACTACCATTTCTGCCTGCAACCAACATCTTTATCTCGATTCTAACTGCTCGTCCCTCCAACACCGAAGACCCCACCAACTTCAACATCGAAGACTCCACCAGCTTCTCAGATAAGATCTTTGTTTTATTTTATGCGGATTTGATTGTTATATTTTTGGCTATCTGACATTATTGCGCGGATTACATTTGTTGGGCCGTTCTTTATGGACGCATTTACGATTTTATAAGAACGAAATTTATTAAACTCATTATTTTTTTATCTCTGTGACCCAGTCACAGAAGCGCGTAGTTATCTGTAAACCAAATATACGTATACGCGGTAGCTACACCACGAACGCTAATAACATTTATTTCATAATTGTTTCATTATTCATTATTTTCAAGTTTAAAGATTGTCCCAATATTGCGCTTAACTGTACATATTTAGTTATCAATTAAATCTGAACTTAAAACTGATCAGCGCCATTTTTGATCTTGAAGCATCAGACCCCTTTACCTTTTTTTTGCAGGAACACTTATTCCGCAGTTTCGCTAGTGTTTGCTATATTTGTTTACAGGGTGGTTTTAAGCTGCGTGGCGCCCAAACTACACCTTTCTCGCTTGCTCTTTGGAGCTCATCTTTTAGCGCACCCTGTACAACCCCCCTACATCTAGAGGAAGTATCGGCTCTGTATGCTTCATTATTTTTTTTGTAAGCGTCTCCTGCCCTGCTGTTGTGAGCTAGCATTAGGGGCAAGCCTTTCTTTTTTGCCCAGCCGCCCCTGAGATAAGCGGCTGCACGAATTTAATCCACCACGGTTTAAATTTCGTATCAAGATTGTAAATTGGAGACACGATGCACTTTTAAAGTTTAAATTGAAGCGAATAATCGTCCTTTTAACTCATCACACCAAGCTGTTACAACCAATGTCATCAAGAAAACCTTTTTCAGTCCGCTTAACCCAACTAATCTTAATTAACCTAGTTTTAATCACAATATTTACTAATATAATTATAACTAACAAATAACACATAATTTTGATTATATAAATTTTATAATTTTATATAACGATTCAATCGTTATATCCTTGCCATGATCTCTCGATAATTCAACTTTTATTTAACATTTTACTTAAAACTTGTTCACTCCTTTGATTTGCCAATACAGCAGAGCAAAGAACATCGCAGTACCTACCGAAAAAAATGGAAGCATAATCGCACTAAATTTGTAATATAAAATTCGTTAGAAGTACATTGCTTTAAATCAACTCGGGTGGGAACGAATGCGTTGATGTTAGTATATAACCGGTTTCCTACATCTATGCGAGGTGCGTTCGTCACATATGAATTCTTTTACGCCCCACTACAAATATTCGATATTCTGGTAGGGTATTTGGAATATTTTTTATTTTCGGATATTATTCGACTGTGCATGCGTCGTATCCATATAACTACAATGTAAAATAGCGCACGCTGATTGGTCGGAACCACTCTAATATGACCCTGAGTGGAATTATCAAATATACAACTTTTGTACAAGTTCTGATTTGACTTATCCTCACTGACATAAGAAGTAAGTACACAACATTTTTGTGGATAATCAAAAAAATTTTTTTTTAAATAAATTCAAACATTACATTAACAAATACATTTATTTCTCATACGAACCTTTTAGTTGAACGCAATTTTTTAATATTAAAATAAACATTTCATATTTTTTATATGAAAAAATATTTACCGAGTCAGATGACTGTAATAAAAAAGTTATATTACCATTTTCATAAAATCTAAAAAATGGAATTTAAATATAAGTAGGATAAATTTTTAAATGTATGCTGTTTTGAACTTTCCATTACATTCTAGCAAGGTAATTTATAGATCTTCGTCTTTATAAAACGGCTTAAATTCCGAATTACACAATTTTTTCTTTAAATTAAATTTTTTGTAACTCATCAAAAACTAATCTACTTTTTGCCCAGATGTAAAAATTTTTTTCATTTCAATTTTGACGTTTTTTAAAGAAGGGTTTCTTAACATTTTTGCCTACTTTTATATTTTTATAAGCCCCCATTAAATGGCTGTGTGAATTTTTAAACTTTATTATTCATTTTTGTTAATTTTAAGGTTTACTGCGGTTGTACGAGTAATTTTACGGTGAAATTACTTCTTCAGGGTTTAAATTTTAAGAGACTTAAATCAAGGAAATTACCTCGCTGAAATGTAAACTCTTTTTTACGTTTAGAATTTTTAGGTTTATTAGAAGTCGATAGAAGCTCAACATCATACAAAAATTTTAATATGCTACCTACGTAGCATTAGGCTTAAAGCAACAGTTTGTTGTGCAGTCATCAGACAAGCCCATTAAATTAAGGCAAAAAACTCGTGTCAATTTTCAAATCCAACTGCTGCTTTTATGCCCATTAAAAAGTACAATAGCCTACTTATTGCTTAAATGTTGCGTATAAATCAACCTTTCTAGATAAATTCAAAAGATAAATTAAATTAAAGATAGCTAGGTACGTGATTTGGCGATTCTAAAAGATTCTTACAGCTTTTTACCAGCTCAGCTCATGTACCGAAAGGGATTAGTGATTCAGATTTCTTCTTCATTTTTTTATATCCACGTATGTTTCTTTTTCAATTCTTAGTCACGAAACAAAAGTAAATTAATTTTCAAAAAATTATTCGTTTATATAAGATAAGAAAAACTAAGGAAAAGAAATATGAAATAATTTAAAAAGGAAGAAATTAAATAAGGTTGAAAATTTATCGAATAAAATTATTATAGAGACAAAGAATTGTAAATGACATAATTGAAAATTTAATTTACTTTTAAATTATAAAGAAAGACAAAAATTAAATAATGATTAACAATGATGTTAAAAAGAGAGATTAGCGAAGAGAAAATTAGGAATAATAGGAATTTAAATAAATGATCACTGAGGAAGAAAATCAAAGTATTGGCTAATAATTTAATGGGTAAATAAGTTTAGTATTTGATAACAATAATTTGAATTTGTTTAGTAATTATTGTCATTTGTTAAATTAAATAAACATTAAAAAAAATTAATTGGGAAAAACTGCGGTGTTTACTACATTTACAGGTAGGTGATGAGTTCAGTAAAATGATTCCACGGGAAAGTTTGTTTTGTTAATTAATTGATATACAAATAAAAATATTATACGTGACCCAAAAATTTCCTGAAAGGTAGTAATAATAATCTTACAGCTAGCTGAAATGATAGTTGTTGATCTTGCTTAATTTAATTAATTAAACCTTGCTGAAGTTAGCTATACGACTAATTTTCCAATTACACGTATGAATGGTTCATTAGTAACGTGGAAAATTTGTGAACAATTAAATATTTCGCAGTAAAAATGTGTAAAATGAAAGGAAAATATTTTTTCAGCATAAAATTAAAATATAAAGAAAGTTGAGTAATCTGTGATTTTATTCATTATCTGTAAGATTTTTATTTCGTGTAATTTATTTTGTGAACACTTTTACGTCAACTTCAGTTTGTTCAACAGATTGCGTTTTCCACACTAGTAAAAATAAATCTTGCCTTTAAATGACACTATAATTCTCTATATATTTTCTTCTTTATTGTAGTAACTTGTCAAACTTTTAAGTACGACAAAGTTACTCGTAATATTTTTTAAATTTTATTTCCAGAATACCTAACGAGTTTTTCTTTCAGTGTTAGGGAATTATTGCTTTTACATTAATTTTATCAAACTTAATCATGAAAAGAATAATTAAATTTGAAGGCAACTCGTGGAATAATTGATGCAATCTACTCCCCAGTTTTGAATTCTAATATAATCAATTTTTCTCCAAAATCATCGGTCTGATAAATACAGTGAAAAATTTTGTTAGCTTAATAGAATTTTGAAAAGACATTCATTACTATGTTTGAATTTTAATAGCTTGAAATATCATTTACATCCAGGGCTGCAATATTTGGTTTAATTTTTAAAGCTAAACGACCACCGAAAGCGAAGCAGTAATTAAACATAATTCGCAAACATTCAGAGAGTAATTTCCTAAATTTAAAATGTTATTAAGTACTAAACTTAAACCGCGGCTTTTAAGCAATAATTAAGAATATCTTAATTAAAATGAATTACTGTTATTAAATTTTTTTTAAAAATTCTTATGTATTGTAAACTTTTAATTTCAAAAAATAAAATTAAATTTACCTGGCCGGGTCAGGCGTGTAAATTTTATTTGCATGGTTAGGCAGATTAAATTAATTTTAAAATTAAACAACTTTGTTTGTTTTAGATTGCCGTTTGTGGTTGAAACCGCATGAAGCGTTGTTATCTTGGAAAGATTTTCCAAGAGTGGAAAACTGTCAGGTGTGGTTTCCAGGTCACGATGTAAGAAGAGGTTTGGTAATTGAAATTCTTCGACTTAATGTGCCTTGTGCGAGAGGTTATATAGACTTTTCAAATTTTAATCTATCGCAGCATCAATACATTAAAAATCACAAACCTGCAGGTTTATGTGGAAAATTAGAAGAGCTTTCAGACGCGGATCGTCGTATTTATTTTCCCTCATCTCATACGGCATCATTTTTTCACATTCGTGGAATTCCCATGTTCGCATTTTCATATAAACTTGTCGATTATTGTTATAACATGACGTTTGCGTCGCGAAACGGTACTTTTGAACTTAAACCGAGCGGTGATCTTGAGTGCACTTTCAAAATTTACCTTCCGTATGGAAATCGAGTAGCTTTAACTTTACAAATCGGCGATAGTAGCTCAACAGGAATTCCAGACACTAACGCCGAATTTTCTGAATATGAAAGTGGAGACTTGAAGTGCTTGGGATTGTTGACACAATTGTTTGATGGTGAGAATTCCTGGTGGCATTGCACTAGGGCAGGGGACGCTGAAAGGCAAATTCAAATACTCTCGAGAGGAAACAAAGTGGTGCTGAAGGTTTCAGTTCGAAGTTCTAGTGGCAGTGCCCTGGGATTAAGAATGTTGTATAAGGCTGAATCGGTAAATGATATAGTGGGAAGATGCGGTTTCGGCTGGGTTGCTATAAGACAATTTTGTGTATCCGTCATTGAAAGTTTAAAGCTTTCTTGGAACGACGCGGAGGATAAATGCATGCAAAAAGGAGGACATCTCGTTAGCATAAGAAACCAATTGGCTCAAGATGTTGTAGACAATTTACTACGTAATAGGTAAGACATTGCTTTAACTACATATTTATTTAAATATAAAATTATTATAATGACTGTTAATATTTATGGATGTACATACACAGATTCGACGATGCTGAAATCTATTTTATGTTGTTGTTTGTGTTTTAAATACGTCTATTGCGGTTCCGGGCTAAATTTAAATGTCTGCATTATTATACTCTCATTTTCCATTATTTCTTAACTCTCCTATCTTACAATATTATTATAATGTATCTTATAAAAGTTTAGATTCTTTATACTTTTACTACAAAAATATATACAAATAAGCATAAATTCTTGAAACAAGTGGAAACTTCGTTATAATGGAAACTCCGTTATAACGGAAACTCGTATACTTTTTTTATAATGTAATTCGCATTCTGAAGTAAACATCATTATCCGATTATTTATATTCTTTGGAATACATCATAAGTATTTTCCACTGCAGTTTTAAATAAGCTATTGCAATTCAACTTCAGTCTTCTTGAAACCGTCGCCCTAGTTTCGAATTTCGTATAGATAAATGGGAAATGAAATATAGCTCATAAGTATCGCGTTAACAAATTTCCATTCAGTAATTAAATTTCACATGTAAATTTTAAATGCAAATTTTATTTTCAAGTGTGGCTGCACTTGTTGATTTAAAAACTGAAATAAAAAGAAATCAAGTTGAAACGAAAACTCTTATTTTATTATAATAAGATTTAATATTAAAAGTCGCAATAAAAAAGCTATAACTAAGTTTTATAAAAGTTAAATTTTGAAGAAATACTTCGAGATTTCCATGCTTTTCCTAATCTTATAATATAATCGCTCAAGTTAGTGATGCAGTTAAATTCTAGACCTTTTGATATTAAATTTAATTTTAACTAAACATTAATAAGTTATCAAGGCGTTAATTTTCATTTAATTTAAAGACGACTAATTTTAACACGACAGCTAAAAATTAACGCCTTAGAAAGCCAATTTTTAAAATGGAAAGAAGTTTAATTTTATATGGTTAAATAAAATTTAACGAAGCCTAACATAACTTTACCAAAGCTTAGCTATTCTGAACTCCTCATATGGAAGCTCTTCAGCATTTCTTCAGGATGTCACATGGTTGACCATTTCTGGGGTCGCTGTCCTAATACTGAAAGTGTATCGAACTAACCCGTTTACCGGCATTACATTTAGGAGTTCAGGCTTCCACCTCCGGTAGCCTCTTCTTGGCTAATTGCAAATAAACATTTCGAAAATCTGGCTTCAAGACCTCTTCCTTCAACTCTCGAGGCTTCCCTCTATCACTTCTGGCCTACGCAACGTTGTGTTCAAACAAGGAGATTGCTTGTAATCCTCTTCTTCTCTAAGCTTTCTGTCACTGTTGAAGCTTGCAGCTTGTTTTACTCATCCTTTTCATTTTTAGAAAGTGTTGATTTCTTTACAGGAAAAGCACTGTTGCTTTATACTATTCTAAACCTGTAAAATTATCCATTAAAGCTTCTCCAAGTTTCTATCAGATAAGGTTATCTGAAAATCACTTCCACCCCCTTGAGATACCGCTGGCGGAGCACCCCGTCCTACATTATGTTCCGTAATGTTAACCTCAGTTTCTCTGCGAGCTTCCTTTTCTATTCTTCTCTAAGAATTGCCTTGTCTTTCGCCGAAAGTGGGCTCCCTCCCCAAATTACATATTGTAATGTCCAGGGTGTATGTGGGACTGTTACACTTTTATTTGATCTTTAATTGAATTTACTTTTTGTGTACTAATTAAACCCTTGCTAGCTCTTTATTTACTTCACCGGCATGAAATCTCTTTCCCTCAGATAGTAGATTCTTCGATGACTTACCTTTTCCACTTTTACCCTGTGAATGGCTTTATGCCTCTTTTAATTTAAAAATCCCAGAATAAACAGTTATCAATTAACAAAGTTTTTATTATTATTCTTATTAACACAAATTTATGATTAAATGAATTTTTCCCAAAGTTTATAATCCTTAACTAAACCTACCCCAAATTGTTTTATTACTGTCGTACTTTTTATTGTTATTTAAACCCACGACACTTTATATACTAATTACTTGTGCGCTTACCCTTTAACATTCTTCATACTTTCTTTATCATCAATATTTCAATTTTTACCAAGCACCAATGTTTCCAAATTACTCAGGTATGTGTTTGGATTCTAAATTATTTATACCAATTTCTTTATCATCAATAATTCAATTTTTACCAAGCACCAATTTTTCCAGATTACTCAGGTATGTGTTTGGATTCTAAATTATTTATACCAATTTCTTTATCATCAATATTTCTATTTTTACCAAGCACCAATTTTTCCAGATTCCTCAGGTATGTGTTTGGATTCTGAATTATTTATACCAATTTCTTTATCATCAATATTTCTATTTTTACCAAGCACCAATTTTTCCAGATTCCTCAGGTATGTGTTTGGATTCTTAATTATTTATACCAATTTCTTTATCATCAATCTTTCTATTTTTACCAAGCACCAATTTTTCCAGATTACTCAGGTATGTGTTTGGATTCTAAATTGTTTATACCAATTTCTTTATCATCAATAATTCAATATTTCAATTCCATTAGGCTGTCTTATCAGCCGCCTATATTTGTATATCCTTTATTATTATTTTTTTTTTGTTACTAAGGTTTTTTTTCTTTCCAAAATCAAATCAAATACCTGATCTCTTGATCTTTAATTCATCTCATCTCGCCTCATCGGTGAGTACCATTGCACTTTTATTATAATTCTCATTTTATGAATGTCACAAACAAATTTTTTTTAAGTATTGTCTGTTTCTAGGTAACTTCAACCGTTAATTTCGATGCCTCAGAACTCGCGATATCGAAGCACAATTTATCGAAGAAATGTAAAACCCCACTTAATTCTAATTAACTTAACATTTTTATAACTCAAATTATTAACTATTAACAACTTTTTATATATGGATTTTTGAACATGGTTTTAAATTATTATAATTTTATTCTTGGATCTTTTTATTATTAACTACTGATTTTATTATATTGAATTTTGTACGATTCCGTATCATCGAAAAATCTTACACATCGCAAAAGAGCTTTCATGCGAAATATATAAAACAAAGTAATTAATTTTAACCTGAGGGTGACTCAAAACACCACAATATGTACGTGCAACTGGGTCTCTTCGAGTGCATTCAGTAGAATTTCCCGTCTTCGATTTTACTGAACCTCTCCCCACTCGGGAGCTTTGACGTTAAAATCTTCCGGAACCACTAGGGGTTTTGTTTTATATTCTCCACGCTTTCTTTGTATTTCTCTATAGTGGATGGAGCGAGAATTACAGGTTTTTTAATTACAAGAGAATTATACATCAGTATTTCTCTCATTTCCATTATCTCCACCTTGTTTTTGTTATTTCCACTTCCTAACTAACTCTAACCTAACCAATGCTTTCCCTACGGGATTTTGTTCTTAGCGGGAGTTTTATATTGTTGAGATTAAGTCTTCTCCGAATTTCCCCCGTCGCGATTATCAGTGGGATTTTCCACAGACATAATGTGCCGTGCAAACCATTCTCGAAAATAAATGTATCGAAATTCCACTAGATCCCAAATAAAACAGTAGGTCCCCTATATGCGTGAACACTTGCACCTTGCACGCAAATCACATGCATAGGGAAGGAAAAGTCACAAGCAGCCACATCACAGAGTCTTGATAAGGAACAAAAGAATTTCGGTTCTCTTTCATACTCAACTTGTTTATATTCAACATACATTTTTCAAACAGTTTTCGAGATATTCCGGATGAATCATTCTTATTAAGACACCCGGTATATATAGGTAGTTTTGTTTCGTAATATCTTTTCAATTTTAAAGGCTAACATTACACGTTATTTACGTTAACAGAATACCAATTTCACAACTGACATTTAAATGGTTGTAAAAAAGAAAATTTTAAAAGAAGTTTAAATTGAACGGTTTTTTACAGAATTGGCCTTATAACTGTTAAATTTTTAACTTCAATGGTAAACAGTATTTATCTTAAATGAAATTGACGCTTTGAATATTTATTAACTTTTACCATAAATTTCTATTGGATGACATAAAAGCTGCATTTTTTTAATAAAAAGTTTCAAATAATAAGATTTAAATTATTCTTGTGCTCAAACAACAAAATTATGATTGATTCCAAAAAAATATTTATCCATCCATTCAAATTATCGTAGTTAAAAATTTCGATATTGCTCATTATTCCAACTTAGCAATGAGAAATTTTAGTACTATATAATAGTACATTATATATCAAGGTTGTGAAGGCCGTCATTATTGCCCTAGCGCCAAGATTATATTCCGAGGTGCTTTGCACCGAGGAATATAAGGCGCGGAGGCAATAATGGTCTTCACAACCGTGGTTTATATACGATTTTTTCCACTACTAGATTTATTACCATTTTTTAAAATTCTTTTTAACAAAAAAATTTTCAAATTTAAAATATTTATTTCAAATGACAGTTTTGTTTTGTTGATTTGACAGTTGTTGACAAATTTAGGTTATTAAATAAGATAAATCGCGGTTCGTCAAATTAACAATGGATGGCGCTGTCACTTGCTGTCACATTTAATTCGATTATAATGAAATTTTAAAATTAAATTAATGTATTAAAAAAGCGTTTTAAATAGTTTAAATACAATTAATTAGCATTTCTCGGTTATTCTAAATCATTTAATAACAACATTTTTCTTTAAAATACTCGCCAAGTTATCAAAAAATGTCATTTTGTTCAAAGGTTAATAATGAAAAATTATTCACCACTAGTTGAAAACGTGTCACTTCTTGATCGACTAACCTAAGTAAAAATGATAGCCTATATGACTAGTAGTGGAAAAAAAATATATAAGGTAAAAAATAGACTTACGCGTGTACCTTAGGGCTATAAAAATATTTCAAAGTTACATTATGAAAAAAATTGAAACAAAACTTCCAACTTTCCCTCTCCGCTCTTAAAAAAACTTATTACATAATTTAAAGAATGCAGGAAACTTTGTTAAGGCTATTTTTCAGAAAGAACATATTTTGTACTTGTTAAAATAAATTACTCCAGTTATAAATGAGGTTGTTAAAATTGCTAATGAGGTGTTCATCACTTGTCAGATTTACATTTTAACATTTTCAATCCGAAAACGTAATATTTCGTTTTTCATATTTAGAATTAAAAATTTTCACTTGGCGGATTATTAAAAGTAGATTTACCTAAAATTAAAAATAAGTAAATGTAGTTTTCGATAATTCTCCCTTTGTAAGCCGAAGTTGGGTGAGTTTTTGATTAAATCCGCTGAGAAAATCTTTGTTCTTTTTAAAATTGCATGTCTGGCTATTAATTGAAAAATACAAGTTATTTTTAGAAATTTTATTTAATATTAAGTTGATATATTTTATGAATTGCAATGCCGTGCATTTTATTTATTATATTTTAAGAGCATTTTCTTTTAATATTTCCATAATTTTAACATTTTGTATAATTCTTACGCTCCAAAAAGAAACATATCGAACAGTCTCAAATGTATTGCATTCGTTTTGATTTATTGCCAAAAATGCTGATGGGATTCAGCGAAATCTTATGTTTTTGTACTTAATCGTCATTCACAATTGGTTCAATATCAAAATATATTTTATTAAGAATTTCATAAATTATTTTTACGACCCCATTAAACTAGTAACCGAAACGAAAACTTATTTTACGGAAATTATATTTCTACTAATCAGATCATTTTTCAGATCAGATCATAATTAACGTTAAATATTTAAAGCACAAAAAGAGGTTTAGGTTTAGTGTAGTAGATCAAAAAATACTACACTAATTTTGTAGTCTCGACTCCAGCACTTACGCTAAATATTTTGTTAATAATTAATTAAGTGCATAAAATACCCAACGTGGTACGTATTTACTGTTATATTACGCTTTGCTTGATTTAAATTGTAATTTGGATGTTATGATGTTTTCAGTATTTTACAGATATCAGTTATAGTGGCAGTATAATTTATTGATACCATTACTCTTCAATTCTAGCAGTGATATTTAAGATTTATACACACAATAGATATTACTACTAGTATATATGTCTACTTGTCTATACGACGTCTATGTACATGTCAATTACTGAAGATGTTATTTAATGTTACGATATAATTATATTATTATTCGGACATACAAACATGATCACTGAATGCAAGCTGCGAAAAGTGGTATAAGTGCAAATGAGAAAGTGGAAAAAATTAAATTAATCTTACTTTGATATACTACTTGTAGATATTTCCATTCAAAAATCCTTCTTCTTGGTACCTTCAATGGGGGTTGATGAACGTTCTCTCCTATATTAAAAAAGAAGTGGTTTATCCCGTCGAAACAATTGTCATTTTAATAAACAACTTCTAGCGTGAGTAAATAATCGCCGATATAGGAAAAATGATTACATTAATTGTAATGTAATTGTAATTATTATTTCACAGCAATTATCACTTTTGTTTTGTTTTTAATTTACGAAATGCTCTGCACCAAATGTGTCACAACTAATTTTACCGATTATTTTCTCTCGTATATTTTTATTGTACGTTAAAATTTTTATTTAGGACATATAGAATTTATAGGGGACCTACTGTTTATACCACGATGCTGGTATTGTATAGGGTCTTTCTTTTAGCTGCATGAGAACTTCAAATTGAAATAAAACATTAAAAAATCGATGGAATGTTTTTTTAATTATTTTTTTATGAAAATAAATTTAATTCCATTTATGATTTGAAAATGATTTCCGGCATGTGACCACCGCGACTAATCGTTACGAAGCGCATCCGATCAGTCCAATTTTTGACCACTTTTTTCAATATTTCTGGCCTTATTTCATAAATGGCTTGCTGAATATTAACCTCCAATGCATCCAGAGTTGTTGGTTTGTTAGCATAAACCATGGATTTAACACACCCCCAAAGAAAATAATCTGGAGGCATCAAATCACACGATCTTGGAGGCCAATTGATAGGACCATTTCTTGAAATAATGTTATCACCAAATTGTCCTTTCAATAAATCGATGGTTTCAGTGGCTTTGTGGCACGTAACACCATCCTTTTGGAACCATAAGTTGTCGATGTTTAACTCTGGGATTTTTGGAAACAAAAATGTATGAGCGTGTGTCGATATCTCACAACATTCACCGTAACTGTAGCTCCTTCCTCATTTCGAAAGAAATATAGGCCGATGATGCCGTTGGCGTGTGTTCCACATCAAACAGTCAATTTTAATGGATGCAATTGAGCGTTTGCAAATACGTCACAGTGTTTCGCGGCAGGCTGTCAAGCTGCCAACGAACTGATTCAAATTTGTGATAAATCGTGTTTTTTGGTGGTGAAAATTGAATTTTTTTACATTTTATAAACCGTAGAGAGTGTCGTGTAAAATTATTACTGTAAGTACTTCCGTTTATTTTATTTGCCGAATTAATCGTAAACCTAACCTAAGAATTTTACACACATAAAAGTGTTCGTGACGTCACATGGAATTGCTCCATAGAGTCTCAAGATAATGTTCCGGATTGGTCTCAGTCCATATACGGCAATTTTGCTTGTTCACATACCCATTCAAATGAATCCACTTCCAATAGGTTGTGAGCCCAATCTGTTAGGCTTCAATTCTTGAACCAACTGGATCTTGTAAGGATGTAAACCAAGATCTTGATGTAAAATTTTCCATGTGGTGGACGGACAAAGTCCAAGTTGTTGAGCACGATGGCGAATTGAAATGTTTGGGTACTCTTGCACACTTTCACTCACAGCAGCGATAGTTTCTTCGGTACGCATATTTCTTTGTATTGTTGGTGGTCTTACATCATGCAATGAAGAAGTGGTACGAAATTTATCCATCACCGCATCAATAGCCTGCTCAGAAGGTCGATCATGTCGACCATAAAATGGGCGAAGAGCTCTATAAGTTTTACGAACAGAACTCTGACTTTGATCGCCAATAAGAATGGCCCTATATTAATTTAAAATACTAACGACGTTGTCTTCGAAATTGTCACATTACAGAAGAAAATATAGGATACTGAGCACTCCGCAGCTTCTATAAAACAATGTTTTAATTTATATTATTGTTTCTTTAATATATCTTGAAATTGAGCCATTGATGAACAGCCCAACAATATTTTAAAAATGCACTTGTTTATGCACTTCCAACAGTGAAATTTAAGTTCACTGTTCATTTTCTAAACTATTAGATTACTATAGCCAACTCTATTTTATTGCTACTTCTTAGTGGAGTAAATAAATTATCATTTACGTGCTTTATTTAAATTACAAAATTCCTAATTAATTACCATACATTTTTCAATTTATCCATATAATTTCACTAAAATTCTTTTGGTTTGTTTTTTTAAATTGAAATTCACGTTTAGGGTGAATTGCACCGACATCTATGGTAACTAGGATGATCTCTATAATGCTCGGGTATGATTGAATTTTCATTCTGCCCCCCCCCCAAGAGATTTTATTTTAATAATTAACCTTTGACCACAGGGCATAAAGTTTTCCATTCAAAATATGTGAAGTTTTAAGGTCTTTGCAGTTAATATTTCATTGTACGACTAATTACGGCCCTGAAAATTTGAAATTTTCATAAAGAAGTCTACGAAAATGCTGCTGTATGAAAAAATTGCCAATCCCCAATATATAAAATATAAATAAAAAACATCAATTTCATGTTCTTTATATTTTAAATTTTATCTAATGATGTTTAAAAACATTGAAAAATATGTTTATCGGTTTCTTTATATGTTATATGAAATACTCCGTTATTATTTAATATTTATTATACAAACTCAACGAAAAGGGAATTGTGTTTTTTAATATAAAAGTTAGACAAAAAATGGTGATTTGTAGTGAATGTATATTTGGAATATGTGTATTCTCAATAAAAATCTGAAAACATCGCACCAATCCTGTGGATAAAACACCCCCCAAATGCTGACTTAGCGTTGCTTATCAAAGCCTAGAAAAGGCATTTTAACAGAAATGAATTAAAATTGAAATACTCTTGAGTACTGTAAATCGAATATCTGTTAAGTTTCTCACTCGAAAAATTTAGTAGCAATTTACTCCCAAAAACACAATTTATCCACCCACCCCTCACTTCTAGCCTCTATACTACTAGAACTAGAGGTTTTACTATTACTTTTACGTCAAAATCGATTACACTAATTTTATTCAGTATCTTGTATCAATGCTACCCGATCATTTATAAGATAATTACGAAAACCACACATATTCGCCATTTTTGAGGGTGGTATTTGAATGTTAAGAGCTGGAACCCTACGGAAACTCGAGGTACAACACTAACTAGTATGTACACGAAATTTAAAAACTTATTTCAAAGCTTATTTCTGCAAAAATCTTTATTTTTGTTGCTTTTACTAGGGGTGCGCGATTATGGAATTTCATAATCGATTATCGATTATAAAAAATAATCGATTTTTTTCGATTAATCGATTATTAAAAATAAATCGATTATTAAAAATAATCGATTATTCATAATCGACTATGAGTTCATAATCGATTATGAACTCGTAATCGATTATGAACTTGTAATCGATTATGAACTCATAATCGATTATGGACTCATAATCGATTATGAACCCATAATCGATTATGAATTCATAATCGATTATGGACTCATAATCGATTATGAACTCATAGTCGATTATGAACTTATAACTATAATAGGTAGGGCTATTAAGGGTTACTAAATTACTATATAATTTATTATTTTGCTAATTGTGTTACGGTGGTGCTAATAAGAAGTGTTGTTAAGCACCAGTTGATAACACATTACGGTCCGGTATCAATCTGTAATAACTTACCTGCGTAGCCGATTATAATGTTACTTACAGGTGTGTTGATGAGAATTTACGACTCCTTCATAAAAACGCTGATTAAATCTGAAGTACCAAATATTTTGTTTTTAAATTTTAACTGAATGTTACTATTGTATTATGCATTATGTAATTAATTTATTGTTAACAATAATCCATCTAAAAGGCTTCTAATTAAAATTCATTTTGTAAAAGTATACACTTTCACTCAAAATATCGGACAAATAATTTAAATCCATATTGATGAAAAAGGGTTGCAATCTTTAATTGAAAAGCAAAAAAATATTTTTTAAAAACTATCAAATTTATAAACAAAAATACCTAAAAGTTGAATGGCAAATCCATATTTTGAATCCAAATATGGATTTGCCATTTTGAATCCAAATATGGATTTGCCATTCAACTTTTAGGTATTTTTGTTTATAAATTTGATAGTTTTTAAAAAATATTTTTTTGCTTTTCAATTAAAGATTGCAACCTTTTTTCATCAATATGGATTTAAATTATTTGTCCGATATTTTGAGTGAAAGTGTATACTTTTACAAAATGAATTTTAATTAGAAGCCTTTTAGATGGATTATTGTTAACAATAAATTAATTACATAATGCATAATACAATAGTAACATTCAGTTAAAATTTAAAAACAAAATATTTGGTACTTCAGATTTAATCAGCGTTTTTATGAAGGAGTCGTAAATTCTCATCAACACACCTGTAAGTAACATTATAATCGGCTACGCAGGTAAGTTATTACAGATTGATACCGGACCGTAATGTGTTATCAACTGGTGCTTAACAACACTTCTTATTAGCACCACCGTAACACAATTAGCAAAATAATAAATTATATAGTAATTTAGTAACCCTTAATAGCCCTACCTATTATAGTTATAAGTTCATAATCGACTATGAGTTCATAATCGATTATGAGTCCATAATCGATTATGAATTCATAATCGATTATGAATTCATAATCGATTATGGGTTCATAATCGATTATGAGTCCATAATCGATTATGAATTCATAATTGATTATGGGTTCATAATCGATTACGAGTTCATAATCGATTATGAACTCATAGTTGATTATGAATAACCGATTATTTCAATAATCGATTAATCGATTATTATAAAATATTATAATCGATTATGAAATAATCGATTATTCGAATTACGTAATCGATTAATCGATTATATGCGCACCCCTAGCTTTTACCATCTTTTATTGTCTGTAAACTGTTAATTTTAAGAGTAAAGGGTTGGTAATTTTTTTCCGTACATCAGCATTCTCGTAAACTATTTTTTGATCATTTAAAATTTGTAAGTCATCATTACTAATTGCAGAGACCATAAAACCCCATGTATTTTAAATGGAAGACTTGATCCCTTGTGGTCAAGAGTTAAATATTAAAACAACGATCTGAAATAATATAGGGTTTGTTTTTATTTATTTGGAGCCTCTTTGGGGCACGTCAGGATGAAAATTCGGTAAGACCCCAAATAACGATCACCCTAATTAACTAATTAAGGTTTATTTGAATGCTTGTAATTATCTAACGTTTGAAAAGTGGGCAGGGTGCTGTCTAGACATTTCGTCTTCAGGGGTAATTTGTATTGTAATTACTATAAAATAAATTTAATATTTATTCTTAAAATTTAAAAATTTGAATTTAGTTGGAACTACTAAGTGTTTGGATTATCGTGTGTTGCTGTTTATGGAAATTGCTCTAGTTTTTGATTTCTGATAGTTCAGGGGTAGGTACCTGATTTTCGGAAGTGCTTCAAGTATTAGGTACTATAATTTACTTGAGAGTTAAATGAATTCAATCTTGCGTGTGCTTTATTATTTGTTAACCTTTTCCTACACTATTTCTTTACTCGAATGTAAATTAATTAATATACTATTGTCTGACCTAAACTCCAACAATAATTTCTTATTAACAATTATTTAAAGGTGAACTACATGAAGTATACAATATAAATGTAACTTAGCTTTTGGGACTGATGTGATATATCATGCAATATAATTTTTTTTTACTTTTGCTTCCTCCTGATTAATCTATAAAGGCGTATGAACCTATATCATTTATTATCGGTTTGATGATGTTTCATACCGCTGCTCATAAGGTATATTGTAATATAATAAAAATCAAAATAATACCTAATACAGGAAGTTTCATGAAAATGAATAATTAAACTTCTAAAAAAAATTTAAGTTAGTTCACTTACAATATTTTTAATTGCGGCAAAGATCTAACGTGTATAAATCTTATATTTATAAAAATGCTTGTATATGTGTGGGTATGTATGTATGTATGTGTGTTCCGCATAGACGCCTAAATCCCGTAACTGTAGGCGTTGAAACTTTCACGAGATCTGGCGAGGATCAAGAGTAAACTTTTCGTCGTCTTAGATTTTAGTAATTCGCCACGATAAGACGGTCTTCTGCAGTTAAACGCTTCAGGTCAACGTCGTTGTCATAGTTACGTTGCGATTTTGACACTAAAAGTTTAATTACATGACATTGACATATAGTCAGTAGCGGCTCGAGAATAGGGGGCACAACTTTGACATAAGAATGTTAACCCTAAAATTCTGACATTGGCATATTGCTATGTTACCTTAGGTATTTTGAAATGAATTTCCACCCTTAGAAACACACCACTTTATTTACTCTTAAAAATCAGGGGCTCTCAAAATTCGAGCATTTCGCAGGTTACACGGCCTTGGTTATTTCCTAAATTTTCATCAAAGATAAAATCTATCATTAAAAATGCGTTACTTTTAATTATTCCAAAATATAATATCAAAATCATTTAATTGCTTACATTACATTATATTATCAAAATTAAATCAACAGGTTGTTTGTTAAAAATTGCATGTGTTTTATTTACTTAAAATGTTTATCGATATCATCAATTTATTTTGTCCGTTTTGTGTATTTATTTTTTTTTTTAAAGCGCACTAAAATTTTTGAAAAGTTTATTTGCTACCTGGTTTTTTGTTGACTTCAATGTTGAGTGGTGTATGCATTCCATTTGATGTTCTTCATTCCAAAATTCTCTCTTTCCCCATCTGCATCCATTCGCAACGCAATTACTCCAAAATACGATTTTATTGGAGGTACGTATTGTTTCCTTTCTTTTTACCACAATATTTAATTTCTTCCTCCTGGATTGATAGGTTTCTTAATTATCAAATTTAATTAAACTTCTTCGCACATTTTATAACTAACTTTTGTTCCAGTTTTGGTTTTTCGTCTCTCTTAACGGAGGTCTGGATATCAACTGCCTTGTTTATACGAATTGTTCTTCGGTCTTTCTTCGTATTTTTGATAATTCCTGCGTACGAATCAATTTTCGTTCAATGATGTGTTGAATTTTTAATTTTAAATTTTGAAGTAAGGTAACTTCGTAGCTCCAAATACACTTTTTGTTGTTTTCGGTAAATACGCGAACAATCCACTTTGTTTAAATTATGATATCATTTAAAATATAACAATACAAATAATATAATAATTCGAATTATAAATAATGGTTATGTAGATTAACCAATAAGTCTTTATACATTTTTACAATTTTATTTTACAATGCAAAACAATTTTTATGTGATGTCATGCAGTATGGTTAAAAATATCGCATCTTTAGTGTGATTATTTATTTATTCACTTGTTTTTGAAATATTTGGGTGTTCTTAATTGACTTTTTGTAGCAAAACACGACAATATGATGTACAGGGTACAACATAAATAGTGCGCGTTTTAGCAAGGCTCACCCCCCAACTCCTTTCATAATAACCTAGAGTGACCCTTAGAGTGTTGAGTACTCCCTGGGCCCCCCGATAGTGTCAAAGTGACGGAATTAACTATATAACCTAAAAATCATTTTGCACATACAGGGTAAAACATAAATAGTGCGCGTTCTAACTAAGTGGGTCCCCCCCTTTCCTAACACCCAGTGAGACCTGCTCTTTGGTGTAGTGTACCCCCTTGGCGCCGTGCCCCCCGGATAGTGTCAAAGTGACGGAACTAATTACATAACCTTAAAATCATTTTGCACATACAGGGTAAAACATAAATAGTGCGCGTTTTAGCAAGACGGGCCCCCTTTTCATAACCTAGAGAGTGACCCTGATAGTGTTGAGTAGCCCCCATGGGCCCCCCGATAGTGTCAAAGTGACGGCATTAACTACATAACCTAAACATTATTTTGCATATACAGGGTAAAACATAAATAGTGCGCGTTTTAGCAAGACGGGCCCCCTTTTCATAACCTAGAGAGTGACCCTGATAGTGTTGAATAGCCCCCATGGGCCCCCCGATAGTGTCATAGTGACGGCATTAACTACATAACCTAAAAATCATTTTGCATATACAGGGTAAAACATAAATAGTGCGCGTTCTAACTAAGTGGCCCCCTTTCCTAACGCAGTGAGACCTGCTCTTTGGTGTAGAGTAACCCCTTGGCGCCCCCCGATAGTGTCAAAGTGACAGACCTAATCACATAACCTTAAAATCATTTTGTATATACAGGGTAAAACATAAATAGTGCGCGTTTTAGCAAGACGAGCCCCCTTTTCATAACCTAGAGTGACCCTGATAGTGTCGAGTACCCCCTGGGCCCCCCGATAGTGTCAAAGTGACAGAATTAACTACTATCGTAACACAGTGAGACCTCTTTGGTGTAGAGTACTCCCGGGCCCCCTGATAGTGTCAAAGTGACGGAAAGTGAAGTGAAAAACATACGAGTGATACTAATAAAGTAAAGTGGAAATAATACACATGCAGAGTACCCCCGGGCCCCCTGATAAGAGTCAAAGTGACGGAAAGTGAAGTGAAAAACATACGAGTGACACTAATAAAGTAAAGTGGAAATAATACACATACAGTACTACCCGAAATAAATTTCACACCTAAGATTATGTGACCCAATTACAATACAACGTCAGGGAAAGCCAATTGTTCTATACCCCTACGCCCAAGTCCAAATCAAATTCTTCTTTGTTTCTAATAAAATTCACATATTGGTGGTCTTTAGACACGCCCTTTTTAAAAGTGGAAATTTTTTTTGACATTTACCCCCACTTAAAGAGTTTTTACTAAAGTCTAGAATAAATTCTTCATATTTGGTATATCAATAGGTAACATAAAACAATTTTATAAAAATAAATTTTTCCCCCTCCACCACAAAATTTTGGACTAAAGACACTCAGAAATTTAAAAAAATATATATCTGATTCCCCCTAATCATCTAAATGAATAATACGAAAAAAAAATTTTTAAATTATCAGCACAAAAAAAGTTTTTTTTTGAACTTCATCGATCATCACCAAAATTGATATCTGATTCCCCCTAATCATCTAAATGAATAATACGAAAAAAAATGTTAAAATTATTAGTAAATACATCCGAAACTGTCAGGATTCGATATTAATACTTTTAATGTAAATTTTTTGTTTTTTTCATAATTTGTTTAATAATTATTTCGAATAATTTATATTTGAATAAACAATTCTCTGAGTGGCATAAAAATTAATTTCGGGCGGGACAACGTCTGCCGGGTCAGCTATATACAAGTAAAACATAAATACTGCGCGTTTTTCGAGATTTATCAGGTCATGCTGGTTTCTTTCTCATAAATTAAAATTGACGTTGACAGAAAACTTTGTTTTTTCATAATTTGTTTAATTATTTCGAATAATTTATATTTGGATAAACAATTCTTTGAGTGGCATAAAAATTAAATTCGGGCAGGACAACGTCTGCCGGGTCAGCTAGTTGAGCTAGTATATTATAAACCATGACAAGGCTATGTTTGCAGCACTTGACAACAAAATTCTGTCACCGCAACGCGGCGCCAGCATTCATAATTTAAAATATTTAAAGCATCAAATTAAATACTTATGCGTTTTCCATACAAACCGTGATACAAACTAAATTTTCAACGGATCTTCGAGCAACTTGCGTACATGTGCTTTGTTTTATTTCCTAATATTTTTTTACTGCATTCGTATAATATTTAACACCATAATTGCGTTTAATGCTTTAATGAAATTATTAACTGCATTATTTAAACATACGTAAATTGGAAAGCATTAGGTTATAAAAATAAAATTGATTATAGAAAGTTTATAAAGGTAACCAATTAGCACAAATTTTATGTCTCATTAAATACTAATTTCATTTGTCCAAAAAGGGGAAAAATTACAATTTCGTAAAAAGTTGTTATTCCAATTGAATTTAATACTATAATTTAATGATTAACTTTAATGATTTTAGATTACAGCTAAATAATTAATAGAATAATAATGAAAAACAATAATTATGAAAATTGTGTCCAAAATGGAGTAAGCTGAAAATTTCTTCGTTTCATATACAAATCAGGGATCTCATGTCACCGAGTATCGTCAATCACCACGTACTTATCAGAAACGCGCGACTACATATTCTCAATGCATACAGGCACACGATTAGTTTAATGTCAACTTTGACTGAAAATTTTTGACGTCAAACTTTCGATTTGATGTTGTGCTTTCTTTTTTCAATAATAATTTATTGTTTCTAGCCGCAATATATTCTATTATTCCGATACATTCTCTATATCAACGGTGGGCAACCTCCGGCCCGCGGGCCAACTTCGGTCCGCGTAAAGTTCTAATCCGGCCCGCGAGATCTTTAGAAGAAATAATAAATAAATATTTTCGAAAACAAAAATTTTAAAGAAAAGGATTAGGTTAGTACCTAACATAAGGAAAAAGGAGAGATCTACAGTTTAATTTTCGATATAATTCGTCTTATTTAAATTAAATTAAAAAGTATTGTAAAAAGTAAATTGAAAAGTACACTAGACCCTCCATGTACGCGAATTCGATGTACGCGAATTCAGAATAACGCGAATTAGATTTTGATACCTGAATTTTTTATACGCGAAGCAAAATTCCCTTTAACCCGAATTAAGTTTTCGCGTATTATTAAAATAACTAGGTGGTATCCCCATAGGGACGCGCATGAATGGATTATCGAGATTCCTTAAAGGAAGGCAGGCTACTCAAAATCAACTTTCCTTTCCTTTGCGAATTTTTTTCTTTGTAATTTGTTATAAATGATAAGAGAAATAAAAATAGTACTTAATTAACTTTGTTATAAATATTATTGGTTTTATATTTTCAGAAAAAAATACAAGTAACAAAAATGTGTCCATTAACTATACTAAGGCCCGCAGACGAAACGTAAATATTATTCTGGCCCCTGTTATACAAAAGGTTGCCCACCCCTGCTCTATATAATAATTATCTTCCAATCAAACAAATCAAATCTTACTCATATTTTTTGTTTTTGCTGTTATTAATTTCACTTTCGATTTTCACTATTAATTTCGTTGTTAAAGAAAGTAATATTGGTCCAAACCGTATAAAAAACGTTTCATAATTCAGCAGGAATAAAATATATCGTACGTGATAAAAACTCGAAATTAAAGTAGATTATTAAAAAAGTCAATTTTTTTGCTTTCTGCTAAAAACTACATAATAAAACATTTCAAAAAGTAAATGTTACCTTCAGACAAATATTTAAAATTCTTTAAATTTTTCCTTTTTGGGATAAAAGTGGAAGTTATGTAGAATATGTTGACATTCCTAATGTATATAATTTATTACGCAAAACGTTCTGTGCTACTTAGTTTTTAAAGAACTTAAACACTGACATAAAATTTTTATTTTTCCTTTTTATGTGATACAATATTTGTTAAAAAAACAATTTTGTTTTGTTTACAAAGTTCCTGAAAATATCTTAAAGATATTTTGGATAATTAAAAAAAACTCCGGGTGTAGTTCTGACCTATTTAAACTGTTTTTCCTATTATACGATTTTCTACGAAATGTTTAAACTAGTTTTCCTCTGAGAGTTAAACTAAAACTTTACATAATCTTAATTTATTAGACAGTTCAATTTTATTATGATTTAATGACATCGGTTTTATTTGACATGCTCGGCTAAACTACATTCAACAACAAAATCTTATATTCTGAATTTGAGATAATCACAAGCTCTTGAATTTTTTATGGTTCCATAAACTGGAAGATAAATTTTAATAATTAATACCATGAATTTAAATCAAACAAAGAACCGGTGCAGATAGCACTGGGATAATATTTTTAAAATAATGCACTTGAACACGAAATTATGAAATTATAATTTATTTGCGTGACTTTTCCAATTAATTTAAATGAGAATAATGCAAAAAAATTCCGTTTCCAACTTCATCAAATGAAGGTACAATTAAGCAATTGTCTTACTTGCTGCGTTCAACTAAGTGTGATGAAATTATACAAATTACTAATCAGATTAAGGAATTCCAATTATCATGGTGTATGTTTACCACCCCAAAAATTATACTAAAGTTTGCATTCAAAGTACAATAATTAAGTTTGACAAAGGTAGAACACTAGCTACATGGAATTCCAACTATCATTTCCATGTTTTACCATTTTGTTGCCTTATTTAAATAGCAAGACCCGTATTATGAATTTTAAGTAAGAGAAAGGTTACCTAACATTTAATAAATTGCGATGTACTAGGGTTAATCTGGCATCACTATGCTTAATTTATTGAACTTATTCAGGTTATCGCTCAAGTATACATTGAAGTTAGTTAATGCATTTTGCATGCCCAACTGTACTTAGTAATATACTACATTTACAATTGTTTTTATGGTTTTATTGCCATTTTTGTTTTATGAGAATCAGTCATATGCATAGAATCCGATTATGTTTTGCACACTCAGGCATTTTCGTACGTTTACTCGCTGTATTTTCAGGATAGTAAATAAACTTGATTTTCTTCACCATTTAATAAAATTAAATTCTTAATTGCTTAAGAAAACTGTTATCGCTCTCGATCTTCAAAATTATCCTCTACTGGTGAACTACACTCACCTTCGTTGATGGTAAATATGCTATTCAAGTCAATACATCTTTATTATATGTTTTATAACACTTGGCCAAAAGGCAATCAACAACAAGCCCGACCTTTGTGTCTATACAAATTACGTTTCTTTGTATAAGTTACCCCACCATCAAAACAATGAAACCAGCTACGAGATTTACTGTTAGCTGATGTAAACAATAAACTCTGTAAAGAATATAAAGCAGAAAGTCCAAGTAAGATGGGTAATCAAATCGTCGCAGCCAGGCGAGATTTATACAAACCGTTTTTCTACAACCGTCCAGTCATTTAATGCTTTTTCGGCAGAAAAACGTTCTTCATCCGTTTAAAGCAAAATAATGCTTCTTACGCCAAAAGGTAATTGATATGTTTCGTCCGGTTAAGTTTTAATTTTCTTTTCGAATCCGCTTTCTTGATGTTTCCCAATTTCTTGCGGGTTTTGTGTTAAAAATTATCAATAACAATAAATTATGATTAAATATTTTCACCACGTTTACATTTTCTATCTGGTATGGTGTTCATCTGTTCATTTCATAAATGAAATTAATTGTTTAGATGCGACTTCGGTGTGACCTTAATAAAAAGAATCAAATAAAATCGTAGAAAGTTCCTGGGTACCGCCAGATTACTGGAAGGTTACAGGAATATTTGCATAAATACGCACATACATAAACAATGCAGTGAAATGAAATTTAAAGCAATGCCATTTGCTACTCTCATAGTATATACTTACATAATTATACAACATCACCATTTTTTGTGTGATTTGTATTTAATTTTAATGCTATCCAATCTTCTTCTCAATTCTGACTCTATCTCCTATGTCTGTGAAGTTACAAGTGTTTTCATATAGTACATATGGGGACCTACTGTTCAACTTAAGCACCAAACCATTGAAAACATAAGGTTTCGTTTCGAGAAGGGTTCTCATGCCAGATTAATTTAGTAATTAATCAGAATTAACTTCTTACTTCACCGGGAATCGCACTTAACTTCTAAGCTGACCGGTTATATCCAATAGGTGTAATAAAAATTAAATCCGCAAATTGTAATGGAACTCATTAATAGTACAGAGTCCAATTAATGGGATGGAACCTTTTAATTTTTTTTTATTTAGAAAATCAATAATAATTATTTAGAAATACAAAAATATTTTTAAAACATTTTTGGTTAGGTACTAATGGGAATCAACTATTACTACATCACGATAAGATCTATAACCGTGATAATGCTGGCATTGACAAACGCAATTGGACAACCGTAACCATTAAGAAGTTTCAATTGTGCTTGTCAAATTTAACTGGAAACAGTTGCGGGCAATTATGTATAGTTAACCTTTGATTGGACCGCAAAGCACTTGCTATAAAAACGGTACTAATGGAATTATTAATTTTGAAGAATTAAAAAATAATTTTGGTATTTAATTATTAGCTATTTTTTTAGATCCCTTAGATTTTGCTAATATTTGATATACTACCTCCAAGTTATTCCAATAATCGGGCCCGTTTTTTTTTGTTTGGCCATAAAGTGGTCCGTTTACATTGTACAGCCTTCCAAAATAATTCAAATTTGGCTAGTAGAGCTTCGATATTAATCATTTCTACCGGCCAAATCGTACCACTTAGAGACACGAATTTTTTTGTAAAATGAATATATTGAATAGGCCTTTTCTAATGAGTTTTTTGTGTAAATAATTAAGGTCACAAATTGGGGGCCCTGATCAAATTTTCACTTTGAGTGCCCTTCCTGCAAACAAGATGTAATTTAAAATTCTCAACAAAATATTATACTTTTGGCTACTTGCATACCAAATTTTAGAGTGGGCACGCTTATGGTTTAGGGAGTGATATCGAAATGAATGAATGTGGCCATAAACCCTCCGTGCTCTTCACACAGTTTGAACACGCAATGAGCACAAACAGGGAAATCGGAAGACAAAGGTAGAGCTTTATGAACCCAAATAGGTCGACTAATACACCAAAAATATGACCAAAATTATGAGCACTACGATGTTGTTTTTAGGGAGGGATGAAAAATAAATTTAGTTTAATACTTTCGAAACTAAAAAAATAAATATTTCAAAAAATTACTTTGTAAATATGCTAATATTAAATTTGAAAATACACCGGAAACAGTAAAAAACTTCTAAGCACTCGGAGGTTGTTTATAGGAAGGTTAATAAATAATTTTTTAATATTAAATTAAACTTAAAAAATAAAATAGTTAATTAAACGAGTAAATTATTTTTTAATTTTTATATATCATAAGCTTTCAGCAGTGCTTACTGCTTACACGTTTATTACTAAACGCTACTGAAAGCTTATGTTGAAATAAAACAATATTTTCTTGGTGTAATTAACTATTTTATTTTTAAAGCTTAATTTAATATTAATTCTCATTAAATAAAATATCAAATATTTAAGTAAATTTTGAATTTATGGTTATTTGAAATTTTTCATGTAGTATGTACGTTATTTTTCAACATAAAGGTTAGCATTGTTTTCTTATAAATATTTTTCTTCTGTTCCATCTCTGTCTTTGCAGATTTAATATTAAACTGACATTTTTCTAAATTGTCTTCTTGATTATTTAAAAGTCCATAAATTTTTTTTAGAAATCTTTCTACTGTTTTCCATTTCTATCCCAATTTTATCAATACTAATTTCCATATTCAATCCATTTTTAACAATACTCTTTCCATATCTAACCTATTTTTAACAATAATTTTTTTTCATGTCTAATCCTTATTATCTTCCGTTCTTTTAACCATATACGAGTAGGTATCGAAAATTTGAATTAAAAAAAGAAACACTTTTTTGAATACAACGCAGTATTTTAATATGCATTTTTTGTAAATAGAATACTTTTAAAAATCAGAATTAGTATTAAAATAATAAAGTAATTTTTGAAAATATTCTGTTTTTAACCATAATTCTTACTCATTTTTTATGCATATAAAAAATTATTTATACTTCCCCATTTTGGTTATTCTACCTGTAATGATCACTTTTAAAGAAGTTCATCCATTCTGTCAGTTTAACATCTTCCTGTTTCTTTAACTTTTTGCATTTACTGCTGCCAATTCCTCCTCCGCCTTGCGTTTAATTACATGCAAACGTTTACCACCTTACGTTCGATTTCAATATTTCGCACCGGATTGCTCAATACTTCCTTGTTCCTACCAATTTCCCCTGTTCTTTTCCATCAACTTTTTTAGCTTAACGTTAGCAAATCGTCAAACTATTGACATTGCCACATACAAATAACAGTGGTTAAACACCGGTTAAGGCAGATATATTCCGACTTTCTCTAAGGTGAGCCTTGTTTATGGTCATAGAAAAAGTAGGTTTCATTGGAAATGGCCATCGTCTTAAAACAAATGACAGGTATGTGCTGACTGGGGCTAAATCGATACGAGCAAAAATTCTTTTCATCAGTACCTGTCAAAACTTGAGCAATGATAAGATGGGTTTCAACTATTTTACAACTAATCTCGTCCCATTACAAAGACCACATTTAGTATTATTATGTGCATTGGTATTCCAGGTGGGGTTTGTTCATTCAAAATTTCTACCGGATAGTTTTCCCTGTCGTTTTCATTACTGTCGTCAATTGAATCACTGTTTAGATAAGTGGTAAAAGGTTCAGAACTTGTTCGTTTATCTCATAAACGTCTGTTTTTTGGGGCAAAGTATTGCCACTTTGGAGTTTTTCTCAACATCGTCACTCTTGTACCTTTTCCACTCTTTCCTGTCTTGGGCTATTTAGTACCATGTCCTCCCAGCTGTTTCTTTGATATCATCTATCCAGCTTCTTTGTGGCCTACCTCTGCTTCTCCTTGTTTCATGTGGCTGCCATTATACGAATTTTACTCGGGTTGTCCATCTATCATTTTCTTGTCTCGAAACATGTCCCACCCAGCCCCACTTCAGCTCCGCCACCCGTTTCCTTACATCCGTTACATTGGTTCTTCTCCTAACCTCCTCACTTCTGACGTGGTCTCTTATAGAAATCCCGAGCATTGTGCGTTCCACACCCCTTTTGGATCGTTCTTAATTTATTGGCATGTCGCTTCGTTAGGGCAATTGTCTCCATGCCGTATATAGCTACTGGCAAAACACAGAAGTCATATACTTTACGTTTTAGATGATTGATAGAGATATCTTTGTTCTTTATGATGTATAGTAGCCGGCCAAAGGCAACCCAGGTGAGTCCTATTCTTTGGGTCACTTCTGCTCCTTGGTTTTCCTTCTCCAACATAATGGCATGGCCCAGGTAGATACTATTATATGTCGCCTACATTTTCTATTATTTGGTTATTAATTTGGAGTTGGATGTTGTTAGGACTCATTATTTTAGTTTTATTGATGTTCATTTCCAATCCTACTTCTCTGGATGCTTGCTTCAGCTGTTGTAGCATTTCGTTCAGTTCATCTGGGTTGCTTGAGGTGAGGATTATGTCGTCAGCAAAACGTAGATGGTTGAGATGGGTTCCATCAATTTTCACACCTTTCTGCTCCCATTTTAACTTTTTGAAAACAACTTCTAGGAATAAAGTAAATAGTTTTGGCGAAATACAACTATGCATCACATAATACTCAAAGGACGAGAAGATTCGTCCTTGCTCTGAATAAAACACATTTAAATATACGACTTTAAATTAAATGCAAAAACGCAATCAAAATTAGTGGTCACCACTAGTAGTGATGATGTAGTGGTTACCAGATGAAGTCAGACGTGCTATATATTTGATGACACCAAACAAATTCAAATTAAAATTGCCATTGCAGCGCGTATCTACAGAACTTTTTGAAAAACTACTTACTTTTATGTATGTAAAAAACATAGTATATTATAATTTGTTTCCACTCTAAATACAGTTAATTCAAATTAAATCAAATAGGACAGCCGGAAAATAAGAATTTATGGTTTTACAAACTACGGAACAACTAATCGTAAAAATTTGTTCATAAAACCTTTATAAACTAATTCTAAACTTTGGTCATCACTAAGGCCCAGTTGTTCAGTTTCGGGTTATTTTTTAACCTGGGTTATTTTCCATAGAAATTATTGTTTCAAGAAATGTTTCCATGGAAAATAATTCAGGTTAAAAGATAACCTAATACTGAACAACTGGGCCTAAGTAAAATAGATTTATTCTCTAATTAAATCCAAGTAGGCGACCGGTAATTGTTTACACAAAATTTTTATTTTTTGAAAACCGAATGAAACATCGATTGCTCCCAATTAGGTCAACCAATACTTCGTATATTATTTTTTCAATAAATTGTAACATCAAAAGCTTTTCTCCAATTTATCTAATTATTAATAATGCTTTAAGAACCTGCTATTTGTTATCCTAGTGATAAACGCTAGGAAGTCTCGAATTTTATTAATACCCTAATGAGAAATTTCCAAAATTGTAGCAATTTAAAAATTGTTCTCGAAACAACGTAACGGGGTTGGGAGAAAGATAAATAAGCTCTTCGCTGCTCTTAAACTTTACTTTCGTCCGTGATTATCGTCGACGAATTCTTTGCATTCGTAAACCTTAACCAAAGATTTCCTACAGAATCATTCCGATTCAAAATTTAAGTTCTATTTAAATTCGTAGTTCGAGGGTTGGCGTAATAAACTTACCCGACGCGTCAAAATACTGAAAATTTAATTAGAAATTATCCCTTATATTCCTTTTTAATTTTTAATGAATACCAAATTATTTGTGGATACCTAGCTGTTATATTTACATCTTGCTAAGTTTCAAAACTTTCTGTTGAAACCGCGCATTCATTGCCTTTTTAATTTAGCCGAACAAAGCCGTAGAAATTAAAACTTTTACAAATACAAAAAGGAATTGCTTCGTTATTTATTAAAATTTGAGTCGTTAAGAGGCTTGCCATTTATTTTACTAATCGATGTTGTTGGTGAATAAAACTTACATAAACGTCGAATGTACGTCGTTTATTAGAGAAAACGTGCAAGTCGGCATATTAGTAATATCCGTACTAGAAAACTCAAACTCCGTTATTAACAAGTATGGGTTTGTTTAACAAGCAGGCATCCGATTAATTTCGAAACCTAATAAACCACTATTAACAGCTATGCTAGAAAATATGAAAAGCATTCATTTCATAAATTGGAATGTGAAATTTTAATAAATAATAGCCATTTATTGCTTTTCAACTAAATTTACAAAATTAACGATAGAAATTTAACAAGCTGTAGGTATTCAAATTGTTGGATAAATTAGAATGAGGTTCCTGATTAAGGGTTCTCCAATTAAAAATAAAGTGTTACGTATTTTATTTTCTTTAAGTGTTCATCGATTTTATTTTATTAGATTAAACAGAAATTCTCGACATTTTTTCTAACATTCTGTCGAATTAATTCCATTAAGTTCTTAGTTCACGTTTACAAGATAATTTTCTAATATCTTCGATACCTATCGGTTTTCCCATACTCCATAATTGGGTTTTAAACGATATTTTCCTAACAAAAACTTTTTAACTTTAGCGGGATTTAAATATTTTAGGGAAAAAAATTGACAGATTGTGAGAAACTTGCAGCTTGAATCTTAATGTGTGTCAATTTATGAAATTTTTAGTGAATTGCTTCTCAGCATGTCTTCCATAAAAAGCTGAATCTAAAATGCGTGTATAAGTATGCAAAAAGTACGAAAAGCTTTGTGGTATACTGAAATGAGAAAATGTATAAACAGTGTAAATAAGTAAATAAGTTTGATGGAAAATACGAAATTGGATTTTTATACACATATTTATACAAAAAAAAATAAATAGACCTCTAATTATTCCGCCAAATATTAGCATCAGTTGCAGAACGAAAATAATGTTCAAGTGCGGAAACCACATTTCTCCTCTAACTTTTTTTTTTGCTATTCAGTATTGTAACCAACTTTTCATCTTTATAAAGACTGTTTTTCATATCGCGCAGCAGAAAATTGTCACGACTGCATGAATGAAAAATTGCAACAAAATACTTTTTTGTACGTTTGTAATTTGCTGACACCTTAATTGCCGTACTCAATCATCGAAAGTTGACAAAGAAACAAAAAAGATAGAATCTTTTCATGTCCTTAATGTGGCAATTATTTACAAGATTAAGGAATAAAATATTTAAATTCAATTCTACCTTCAATTTTATCAAGTGGGTCTAATTTACTCTCCAATTGTGTATTTCGAAAGCTATTGCTTCCAATTTTCACTAGACGCACAATTTACCCGCTTTTGCATTGCGAAAAGGTAACTTAAATCAAGCGGGTTAAACACAAATAATTTATTTGTATTAAACTTTAAAGCTGTTTTTTGAATTTGTGAGATTGTTGATTGAAATTTAACAATTTTTATTTCTTCCAGTCCTGGATACCGGGATAACAACGCATACTGGATAGGAGCGACTGACGTAACTTTAGAAGGAGATTTTAGGTGGAAGGATGGACTTGCATTTTCGTATACAAGTAAGTTCAATTAAAAATATCCTATGGAATCGTTTGTAAAATTTTGTTTTTTCTCCAGATTGGTTTTCTGGATGGTCACAGCATGCCAACTATAATAAGCAACCAAATGATGACGGTCTGAGCGAACAAGATTGTGTTGAACTAAGAAGAGTTTATTCTCTACCAAATTCTTCCATTCGTTTAGCTAAAACATTTATGTGGAACGATCGAGACTGCGATGCTGCTAATTATTTTATTTGCGAACGACTTCAAAGCGACGGTAAATAAAATTACATTACTTTTAAATATGCATGCGTTCATGAGCTTTTTGTACAAATATTAGGTTAACTCGAGTTAAATACTCGGATCTCTTACTTTGTTATGCTATGTTTAAACTTTAAAATGCATTAACTACTTGAAGTTCATTTTTTGGGCTTTATGATTCTTTCGGCTTAAGATTACTTTAGGTGTGGATGGAGTTTTATATTCCTGAAAGTCATAAAACTTTTAGAATCTTAAAGCTTCAACTTTTTTTAACGGTTATATTTCACTTTTTTGGTTCATCAATGGATTTTACCCATTGTATTATTTTTATATTTTCTGAGATTTCCACGTACTCCGGCGCCCCATTTTAGTCCCAAGCGATGTTTCTTGTCAAGGTGTTTCTTAGTGTGTGGGTAGTTTTTCTTTTTATTTTCTAACTTTCCGAATCTTTCGTAAAGTAAGTTAATGTAGTTTGGTTTGAGTTGAACTAGAACCAGATTGTAGTTTGCTTGAGATATTTTGCAAATTAAACCTTGCTATATTATTTTATTGAAGGCTTTGAATACATCTAAGACTACTACTGCATCCGTGGAAATGATATTTATTCAAGCAAATGATGAATTTTGTAAAACATACAGTTAACTGTGAACATCTTAGATGTTTTGGTTGTTTGATTTCACTATTATCTTCCCGTCAAGTTCGGTTGTTTTCTGTTTAGTAATTCAAAAAAGCTGGAAAAAGATTTACATTAAGCAACATTTGAATTTTTATATAAATTTATAAAAGCGCATTTCTTTGTAACGAGCATTTGAATTTTAGCTCATTCATCATATAATTTCAAATAGAACTTTTTATGCTTATCTATATAGGTCTCAACCCAAAAAGCTACAAATTTTTTATTATGCTTTTAGAATATTTAAATTTTTAAAATACTTATGTTTTTTTAATGAAATTTAATCGGAATTACCCTGAAAGTATAATAATTCATTTTAGTAATAGGTAATAATTTATGACATCTACTAAAAAAATTATTAAATATAATATTATTTTAGTGTTTTTTTTATGATGAAAAATATTTAAAGCCGGTTCTGCTTCATTTTTGTACAAGCTGAGTGCATTCATGTGTAAGGTGTCGTGTATTATATTCAATATGTACCTATCTGTTTACCTTAATTAAAATCATTCAATTAAATGATTTTAGAACGAAGCTTCGGATGTTTCAACTGCTGGAAAACTCAGTAGCGTTAATGAACCAAATCACTTTTATAGAAGTTTTGCAGGTATCGACTTGACGGAAGTGCAGTTAATCTGAAGTTTTCGGACAGAAAGTTCTAATAAGAAGAAATCGCAAAGGTTTTAAAATTAATCTGCAAGGAACAAAATAATTACCCTATCAGTTTCCACGTGACTCGATAAGCACCTTAGACAACCAACATCATATCACGCGTTAGAAATTGCTCTTTCTGGGGGAGTCGCCACTCTGAACTTCATGCGCGTGATAGATAACTGACCTAATTAAAAATTTTCATGACGTATTTTTTATTTAGTAAAGTAATTTTTTACTTGTAAGTCGTAGATGAAACCATTTGTTAATCTAATGCCGAATGCATTAGTCTCGTGTAATCCTTTAATTAAAAAAATTTAAAAGCGGTTAAAACTGTTCTAATTGCGAATTTTACGCTTTTTTATTTTGTGTCTGTTCATTCTTCTCGAAAACCCTTTGGCATAAAATCTACACATTCGTAATTATTTTATTACAGTGCGAGTAAAACTGTCGTCTTTTATCAAAATCCATAAATTTAAATGTCGGGTTTCAAAGTTGAAACTTTCTATTTCTAGAAATTATAGTTTCTACAACTGTTAACTTTCCAAGTTAACCAAAAGTAGGAAACTTAAAAATAACGTTGAAATGTTGATGGTTTTGTGCACAAAAGTATATCAAAGATAATTTAATTGACAAAATTCATGTAATCTTAAGGTCATGTAGTGGATAAAAGAGGCGTTGAATACCTTAACTGTTCTTAGTAAGTACGTTTTAGATTAACAGCAAATAAATCAAGTTACCAGCTATGAGCGTGCCCGTTTTTATGGACTACCAATTACAACAACTCGGAATCAAATCCACAGTATACCTCCTTATCTTTGCATAAATTGTTGCACCTGCTATTAGTGATAAATAGCAGAAAAATATTATCCCAAAAAGTTAATAAGGTATTCCCAGCCATTACAATAAATTAAGCTCGATAAAATTATTTGCCCTGACTTTGGTTTACTTTGTGTCATATCATCAGTACTTTCCGGATATTTTACAAAAAAATTAGATACTGAATTGTCGTTTACAGTTTGCCCTTTTCATGTATGGGACATATTACAGAATTTCTCCAGGAACCCGGCGTTTCTTCCCTATTCCATATTTACGCAATCAGCTCGTGCACCATTATGTTCATCGCCTCTCCACCATATTTGATTGTTTCCGCCTGTATTTCATCTTCGCCAGCACTTCTATCAACATCTTGATGCCTTGTAATGTTGGTGGTGCTTCTTGATTCATTAATGTCTGAAATCTCTTCCGCATCCATACTTTTATTGTGCAAATCTTCAAAACATTCGGCCCACCTTTTCATTACCTCACTATCCGATTTCCAATCAAATTTCAATCCCTGCCATTACACATCATTAGTTTTGCCTGGTATCCTCTTTTTATTCTTTTTTACAGATTGATAGAAGTTTCTAATCTCTTTACTTTACCCTCTAATCTCTCTATCATGTGGTTTCTTTTCTTCGCTCTGGTTTTTCTTGAATTTTTTCCTTTGCACGTCATGTCTAAGTCTATTTTCTTCTGTTTTTGCCTGTAGCATGGCTCTTCTAAGTTTTCCTCGTTCCCTCATTTCGTACTCACACTCCTCATCATACCATTCTTTGTTTTTTATTTTGGTTCTGTAGATTGATGGGACACTATTCCTTAATGATTCTTGTTATCATATCCGCCTTGGGTGTTATCATTTCTGTAGGTATATTTTCTATTACCTCTACATATTTAGCTCTTCCGTATTGGTTCCCGATGGAATCCAACCATGTTCAAATATTTGGTTTTCAATTTTATCTCCGCATTTCTTATTGGTATGATTTGTCTAACTTTCGTCCCAACCATAAAGTGGTCCGAATTCACATAAGGACCCTTATAGCTTCTTACATTTTTTATGCATCCTTCACTTCTTTTCTTTACTAATACAAGGTCGATTTGATTTATATTTCTTCCATCAGGAGTTTTCCATGTTCTTTTGTGGATTTCCTTGCGCTGGTAGCGGGTACTAATGATCTGCATGTCATATTCTATAGCAGAATCAATCAAGAAGCCACCATTTTCGTTATTTTCAACGTGTAAGATCAATTTTCCTACCGTTGGCTGATATGCTACCTCTCTTCCTATTTTAGCTTTACAGTCCCGCATAATCATCTTGAAATCATATTCTTTTTTTTGTATACTCCTTATCTAACTTATTATAAAATTCCCTTTTTGTTCTATTGGTTTTTCTTCTGTTGGGCCATGAATGTTGATGATGCAACTTATGTTTTGATATTTTCCTCTTAACCTTAATGAACACATCCGATCAGATATTGGATTAAAATTAATTACAAATTGTTTCAATCTTTAGCTCACTGTAAATCCCGTACCTCCTCAAAAGACACAACCCTCTTCTTCAAACATTTTACTTCCTGTACTGCCAATAATTCAATTTTAGACTTTTTCATAATCTTCCAGTTTGGTAAAAAAAACTATCATACTCTGTATTCTTTTCCCTCTTACATGGCTTCCTTTTGATGTCCAATTTGTTTTTCCATGTCTCGCCTTTGTTGTCAACATTTGTTTCCATCTAACTTCCTTTGCTGCTAGTTCTTCTCGTGAACACACTCCTAGTATATTTCACTATTTCCTTTGTGTACGTGTCTCAGTTCCATCGTACCTCATCTAGGAATAGCTTCTTGTACCCCACCTTCACTTCCCTTCCCTTATCTCAAATCAAATTTATATCTCCCAAAATTAGTTATCTACGTTTCACAATGACTTACATGATGTAAAAAAAATTTCTTGCAATTATAAAAGGAAATATTCTTGAAATTATCGGGTCGGAACAGAAAATAGTCTAAACACCCATGAAGTCGTGAATTGGCCATTTCTTATGCATCATATTTATACCCAAACTAGTTATTGTAAAAATTACATTAGAGTAATTCTGAGTAAACACTAAAAGATGATAATTTTCTAGCACTAATAGTTTCCAAGATACAGCAAAACAATGTCGTTTTCTTCAGTTTTTTTAGAAATAGATTTTTTTTCTGGAAATCCTCTTAAGAAAAATGTTAAACTAAAGTTGTAATTCTGCGCTATTTAGGTATAGTATTTTTACCAAAAAAGGTTTTATTAGTAGAGTTAGAAGTACCAGATCACTTTCTTCCTTTGGGTCTTACGCAGAATTTCATTTACTTTAAAACTTTTCCAATAAAATTTTGTCATTCGATGCATCAAAAACGAATAAATTTTGAAATTCTAATCCTGAAAAATATCCAGTCATAGCAATTTTACCTAGAGTGCGTAGTCTTGAATTATTTTCTCAATTATTAACTTAATTTGTGGCTTAATGGTAAGTTTAGATAAAAATTTAGATGTAAAACATTATAAATGTAAAAATGCAATTTTTCTAACATGACGGTGAAAAAATCTAAGACTTTGGAATGAGAATCTTCGAGAATTTCAATATGCTGTTCGCTGTGGACAATAAGGTCCTTAAACTTAGGTAATATGGAGACACATCAAAAAGATAACCCTAAAAACTACTGTTCCAGTTTGGAGGCAGGATTGTGGGTGCTAATTAATCGTAGTTATAGCTACCAAGAGCGCTAGATACCGAATAGAAAAAGACAGCGAAACAAGAACAAACAAATTAATTTACTAGCGTATACGGTCAGAAAGAAACTAGTTAATTATTACTTCACTGTCGTATCAAGTCCGTCATAACAATTTGATCCCATCAATTTCTAACTGACATCTATTCTTCTGGGTTTAAAGGTAGTCGTGATGTTAAGCAGTCTCCAAATATTATTAATAGCTGCAGTAGGGTCGTAAAGTGCAACCTAAAGAATGCAAAACTTGTGTATTATTTATATTATTTGCTTACCCTTTACAAATATGTACTGCCCCACAGCAATTGCAACGCTAAGTTATATCCTTCGTAATGCCTCCAAGGAACTCCCTGGCGTATGCACCTTGGCGATTAAAGATTTGTTTAGTACTCCAGCTACAACACACTAAGCTCATACACTTAATGATTAACAAGATGCTTACCCACCTCTAGTGTAATTCAAACTAAAAAGTGTTACCTGACAAACCGCAAACTAGACACCTTTTGAACAAAGATAAATAGGGTGACTAGCTCGAGTCGCGAAGGGGTGGGTAGATTGAAAGAGCCAAAGGGCTTGTGACGTAATGTCGCGATTTGCAGGTCTCTTATCAACGATCGGGCGATCCTCAATCGTGATCCGGAATATTGTCAAAATCGGTGGGGATAAATTTACACGAGGGGTAGTTAAATGGGCGCCACGCGTACTTAAACTGGAGTTTATTCGAAGGGGATGAAATATCGCCCCTCCAAGCTGGTTCGCGACAGCTTTTTGATCTTCCACGCTAATTCTCACTCTGGGAAAATCCTTCCGAACAACCTTACCTTTACAGTAGACAGATTTTCCTTCGCCAAAAATAGCTAAACATAACACATAAACAACGACAATAAAACACAAAAATAAAGAATAACACAGATATAATAAAGACGAAACAAACAAGAGGTTTTGACAAAATACAACAATTGCACAATCAAATTTACAAACACAATTGCATACTGACAAAATATTTACAAATGATTTGACTAGCATAAAATTTATCGAGAAAATATTAATGTTGGTACACCAACAGCTGTTCGCAAAATAGGACAGCGTAAAACTTGACTTATTAAACTGCAAAAATTGTATGCAGGAATCCCATGAGTGGGAGTATAAATTTAACATTAAACACCACTTTAATCGTTACGTTATCGCAACAAACAAACTCTAACACATTGAACTGCAAAAATTGAATGCAGAAATCCCATGAGTGGGAATTTGCATAAATAAGTTTTTACATGTAAATATTCTATGAACGGCTAACTCATTCAACACCCTGTATATTATGTTCTTTGATAATCGGTGTATTTTCCTTATCACTTTTATGCATGGGATTTAAAAAAAACTATTTCTAAAGAATGGAATTTAACAATATTCGGTAAAAATTTAATAAAAATTGGGATTTTTTGATTCCGGTTGGAACATTTTTATTTTATTAGATTTATATAATATGTAGATTTTTATTCTCTCTGATTACATTTTGAAAGTAAAGTACATTTTGCACTTCACTGAAATTGAGCTATTTGCAACAATGCAAAAAGTGGAAGAAAAAGTTAAAAACAATCGACTTTGAAAGCTCACAGCTAAGGAACTATTGAGTATAGTTTAGCTCATCTGGCGACTTCTTTTACGTCAAATAACCAGAAAAACTTCTATAGGAAAATCTGAAAACTACGTATATTATTTTGAGCAAAAGTATAGAGAGAAACAAGATTCTTGAAGACCTATGGAAACCTGAAACCTCGTAAACTGTGAAGGCTAGATTAATTTTCTTTTTAATTTTAATTAATCACAATTTGTTGTGGTAAAGTTGGTCTGCAATGTTCTGCCATTTAATTTTATTGCAACAGACAATCATGTACGAATACCACAATCGACGAAAACATGACAATTCTAAACAATAAATTTGATAATAGATATATTGATTTTAACTTGTTGAAAATATATTAAAACTAAATTTACTTTTTTAATTCCAACTTATTGAAATAAAGCTTAGTACATGAAATTAATTGTTCAAATACAAGCCATGATGCGTGTTTCTATTTATTTTAGAGCTTTTCAAATGAGTGTAGTAACCGAATAACTAATGAATTTTAAATACGCGAATATTACACAAAAAAATTATAATTTCTCATGGCTTATATTTGAACAATTAATTTAATTTCAATAACTTGGATTTAAAAAAAAGTAAATATAATTTTTAAATAAATTTGATTCCATTATTTTCGAAAAATCCGACAAAAAGGTCAGCCCTCCACTTCCCAGCGTATGAAAATGAATTAAAAAAGCATTACACTCAATTAGGTCTAAAGGTGATGAAAATTGTGAAAACCTAGGTTTCTCGTAACTATAGCACAGAAAACGTTGACTTTAAGAAAAATATTGTTAGAATCTTTTTTTGTGGACAGTGTTATCTTGAATAATATTGATGGTAACCCACTTTACCGTAAAATCAACTTATAACAAGATATTTTCAAAACTCTTATTTCAGCGTCTTCTTCCCAATAATAGACTTAAAATAAAGCAATTAAAACGATTTACAGAATTAAATTTTCCGAATTAAAATTGGTTGCGAGTGGCCTAAAAGGAAAGGGTGTATTAAATACCTTTGAAAGTCAAGTTAAGAAAATACGTAAATATCATAAACATTGTTCAGGTAAATTACCGGTTCAAGTCCATTAAATTGTAAAATATTCAAATTTAGTTCATAGCTTCATAACTCAAAATGAAACTTGACTAATCACGACAAACCTTCGATGAAAAGTCCCGTCAGATTTTTTCTTATTGACCGTCCACAGAAAAAGTCCTGTCACAAGCTTGAAATCATCAAAAGCAATACTACAATGAAAGTTTCAAGCATTTATATGTGAGCGCTGGAAACTTTTGCAACGACTTATATCGCTAAGAAAAACACAAAAGTACCTCTTTAAACCTATTGAACCCTAAATACGAGTCAGTGAGGTCCAATCTATTTGATATCCAGGCGATTCTCGATGGAAGAAAAGAAATTTAATATGAAAAATGTCTGCTTTCTGATTACGCGATTGGACTGCCCGGTGTAATATAAATTTATGCTCGGTTTAACGAACCGTTAAAACATCAGTTAGCGTTAACGCTCCGTTAAAAGTTTTACGGAAGCGGACATAAAATTATTTAAGTGCTGTGTTTTCCGTGTAACAATTACAGATACACGAACGATAAACAATGTTAAATTATATTTACATTACATTACTCTAGAAAAAAAAACATTTTGTCACTATATTGATTAGTATCGTCATAATATTTCATTGAACGTTTTGTAACGAACCGTTTTCAATGCATATGGCATAATAATGTGCGTTTATATTTTATATTCAACGTTGAATAATTTTTAATTTAATGAGTTACAATTTTATCAGATTAGTACATACATTTAAAATTCATGCAATTTAGATATAAAGCTATTGAAAATCAACCCTTAACGATGTATGTTTATAATGAAATGAAGTTATTCCAGCTTTTAATGCTCGAAAAAAATTAATCCACTTTATGTTTTCATGATGTTTTAAAACAAGAGTTGAACACCTGTTGTTTAACCCACTATAAAATTCCTTTTTTATTTATACAACGAACCTAAATGCAAATCGTCCTGAATTGTATAAGCATACAAACAAAACAATGAAGGGTACGTACGAACTTCCTCACAGACATTCATGATACTAACAGTATGGCATTGTTATTTAGCGTATTTTTTATTTTCGAATAAACTTTTCTGCCGAAATAAAGTTAATTAAAATTTAGTCGTTTAGATATAAAAAAATAATAAATAACCTAAATGAAGCTTTGTTTGAATAAGAACCGCTTTTGGATGCAAATTAAAATTTAGCTAAAGTTAAGCACTGATGATTGTTTTATCGCAGTTTGTGGTTTTTTATACTTTTATTTACCAATCGCTTACAACTATAGTCTCAAGTGTAATTAATCCGAAAGCCATCACACAAACTTATAAATTTTCAATTTCATCAGAACATAAATTTAAATTTATCGCATAAAATGTTGATCATATAGAGTGTAATAATTTGTAAGCTTACATAAATTGTACGTAATGAGATTATATATCACAATATACATAATTAATATTTGCTTTAAATTATTGTTTTAGAACCATTAGAAGATAATTGGCAACCAGATTGTAACAGATCGATTACGTTAACTCGTCAAATTTCTCGTACCACCGTAACCAGTCCTAGCTTTCCTCGTCCATATCCTGACAACATATTTTGTGAGACTGAAATTTCATCACCTCCAGGATATCGTCTCGTGTTGGATTTTGAAGAATTAGTACTTGAAAGCGAGCCAACGTGAGTGTAACTTTATTTTTCACTTTGTGTCAGACGTTTTACGTACGATGATATATTACTGTCTTTCTTGTACTAGCATGTGTCTAACATAAAATTTAGAAGGAAGGAATGTTAATAAAGGTAAAACCTTTCTGAAAAAGGAACAAAGAAATTGTTCCACCTTATTTGTGCAAACTTTCCCAATTCAATGTTGTTGTACATACTTACCTTAGCAATTAAGGTCCATTTGCAGGAGATTCCAATCTGGTGGTTAATGAATGGTTTTACAATTAAACAAAAGCCCTAATATAAATCCTTGCCAGCAATTAAACAAACTTTGCAGGAACAAAAAGTGAAGGTGAAAGTTCACCCAAGTTACAAATTGCGAATTATTACCATATTATTAGGATGAAGTTGGACAGTTAATAGTTGTTTGAAAATATTTTTATAGAAATGCTTGTTGCACGTTTCGAAACTTTTATTTGATAAAATCTGCAATTCTTTGATTTATGCACCAAAAAATCGTATAAGCATTTTCAATAAAAATTCTAATAAAGTTGAAAGTAAATTTTAAGCTCAAATTTATAACACAGTAAATCAACAACAACAATGATTTTATATCAAAATATTACAGCTTAACTACGATTTTGGAAACTTGGTTTTCCCCACTGAACGAGCAGATTCTGAAATTCAGGCGAGAGACTGAGAGTCTACGTTTCCGCTCTCTGAAATAAACCTTCCTTTAACAGCGACGTTTCAAGAGTACTTAATAAATTCTTGATAATTTATTAAAAACGATTGTTAGTGGTTGTTTGGAGGACGAAAAGATAATATTGGGTGTCATAGTATCTTTGTGTCCTAAAATAATATATGTAATAGCAGCGTTATTTACAATTTTCCATAAATATAAAAATTAAAGTACCACATTATCGTATAGAATACCCTCGATGGTGGGCTTTCAAAGCACTTTAAGCGAGATAATCTTACAACCTTAGATAAAATTCAAGAAACGACATTTCGTATACTACTCGGAAAATTGAATAGCTACATATTTAATTGACATCTTTTCTTTTAACAAAACACGTTCGAGATGAAATAAATAATCACGAATAAGCATTGGAGAATAAAAGAATTTTTATTTCTGCAAATCTTTCACCTCAAATCATTCCAATTTCGTAAGAAGCTTGGATTTTCATATTGTATTTATATGAAATTGGCCTTTGCACATCATAAGGTATAAAAAAATTAAACTTTATAACGCAAAGTTATAAAATCTTACGGCTTTACATTTTTAAATGCACGGCATCGCTTTTTAGACCGGAAAGCTTTTACTCCTTATTTGATTGCTCCCTATTGAGGAAAGTGTACGATTCTTCTGTAGGAAGCGTAACATAGCTAAATGTATATTACAGGTATAACAATAAAATTTTAACTTTTATTTCAAGTTCTGGTATATGTCGCAATGTTACATTATTTAGTGTTCCTTCCTTTATTAAATTTTCCGTTTTACGCGGATGACTCCCTGAAAATAATAAAATATTTAAAAAACTTTAGTAGAATGTGACAAGTGACATAACAGGAAGTTATGCTAATTCTATTTTACAGATGCAGCTACGACTATTTGGAGATATTGGAAAACTTTCATAATTCATCAAGCTTAAGTAATTCTGGGTCAGGACGGCGTCTATGTGGCGATTGGAGTTCAAAATTAAAACTTCTACGCCACGTTAGTAAAGGTTCCAAACTAAAACTAACATTTAATTCCGACTACTCCCACCATTTTGGCGGATTTAAAGCAAGAATCTCGATGGAAAACGGTGAGTAGAAAACAGTTTCCTTTCTATGATGAATAGTGTTTACAAGCAATAAAAGAAGAAGAAATTAGAAAATATACTTGGCGATGTGAAAATTATAACAGTTTAAGAATTTTATTTATTTTCCAACATTTTTTATTTCGCAAGTGACTTGGAAAGCTTTTTAAATGTTGATCTGTTTGCAAACATGTTTAAGTAGCTTTAAGTGTTATACAAGTTCAATAGAAATGCGATATTCAAAATATTCACACGGTTTTTGTTATCTTGTGTACAAAATTTCAATATTTTTTTCAGAAATGTAATCCAATCTGACCGAAAATGACCTCCAAAATGTATTTAATTTTCTTCGCGGTTATGCGCTTGTAGTCATTACAATCTTGAACTTTTTTATTCTGATTATTCTATTAGCAAAATAGTATTATTTTATTTTTTATATTATGATGATTGTACTTATTTAACTTTTTATTGCACTATTTGAGATAGTAGCACTCAGCACATACCAGTCCGGTAAGTTGGTAAAACCCTTATAGCGATTCAGATGCAGTTCTTTCCATTAAAAATTAAGTGCATGTTTTTAGTTTAATGCATCCTTAGAAAATAAATTGAGAATAAAATAACCCATTCAAAAACCTTGCAGCTCAAGTAATTTAATTAATGGAAAGTAGTAAACAATATTGCCCTCCACAATCGTGCAATATATAAATAAATTGCTTTCAATTATATAAATGTAATGAAACTAGCAGATCTGTACTCGTAAAAAACTGCGGTTGTGCACATCATAGGTAGTTAGAAGTGGCCATAAAACTTGTCACCCTTAACGACAATTAATTTATTGCGAGCGCTGAAATGCAGAACTGAAAATATTTTTAATCGTGTAATAGTTTACGTCTGTCTTCGTACATCCCTGACAAGTTTACGTAGTCATATTGTAGGCATTTAATTGAATATTATATATCACTGCTTTTGTAGTGGCTTGCCATTTCTGGAATTATATGTACACGGACTGAATATTTCAGGCTTGGATTAATGCACGCCCTGCTTTCTAGTTTACTTGTTAAGTTTAGCTGTCTCGTAATTACTTAATAGCGGTTTTGAACTAATATTGCTTTAGTCTAACAATATTGTTTCATGTTAACACCGCATACGTTGGAATGTTTATTAAAACTGCTTTTGTGTTTTATATTTAAAAAAAATGTTTCTCTCCTCAAAGTCTCTAATGCAGTGTTTCTGAAACTTATCTAAGCACAAAGCTACATAACATTATCGTAATGATATTATAACAACATAAAACTGTTTTGTAAATTTACTGTAGGTGTATTTGTTGGAAAATGAAGCTCTTTTTCTCAAAGTCGAGCAAATATTTTAAAATTGTTGGAGTGCGAATACGAAGCTACAAGCAAAAAATGTAACCAAGACCAGAAAGTTATTAATTTTCCAGAATTTCATTATTTATTTCTTCTGTTTTCTGTTTATATTCCACTAGATTTAATCAAATATAAATGAGTTCGGATTCCACGTTAACATGTGCCATACTTTATAAATTTTTTAATTTTAATTTGTTTATTTAATTATTTGATATTAAATGTCAGAGAAATATTTTTGGATAATTGAAGCAATTGAAATAATTATGACTAATTGAAAATGCAGTATTTAAATTATTAACGGATGACTTTTTGATGTTAACCCGGTTTTATCATAATATTCATCTCCTCAGATCCGTATAAGTAGACTAAGTAGAAAGGTATGTGAGCATCTCCTAAATAATCCTCTACAACCACCGCACAGTAATCTGTACAATGGTTCTCTCACAAGAGTAAGCCTCACTTCAAGCATGATTAATTAGTATTAAATTTGAATATAACAAATTCAAATATTTTTAGCCCGACCCTGTCACAAAGGATAAATAACAGTCTCTTGAATGTATAACAAAACTGTAGTTAAAATTCAAAATTTTTAGCTTTTAGATAAATTTTTCTAGTATTGCTCATTGTTAACATTGGGTTGTGTGATCTGAATCCGGATGAGTCAAGGTAAAAAGTACGATACTATAATATAATTCTGATGTTGAATAGAGCTCGTTTGGATTTCAAGTACCTATGCAATACGTTCGCATAGGGCACAATAAAATCTAGTTTGTACATTTCTTGATCCGTTTTATAATTATTAGAACTATTGAAATTGTGCTCATTTACATCGTAGTAACTTTTTTTATACTTCACGATCTTGCATAGTTTAATAAATCAAGTTTTTAATAATTATAAAAAACTTATTTATTTAAGTGACAAATATTAAATTAATTGTTATTGCAATAATTATTAGCTAAGGCTCAATTTTTGATTTACAATCAATTACTTAATTTTAATAAGTTGAGAATTAAGTTATTATTAACTACCATAACATTCTGACAAGTTCGGGGAGTGGTAACTTTTCGAATCTTTTTTAGGTCAGAAAGTGATTACTTCCCGACTGTGCTTACCTCGCAGTATTAGGCAGGTTCGAAAAGTGACTATTTCCGAGCTGCGAATTTAATTTTAGGGTGTGTTGTTTAAATTAATAGTCACAACACTGTTGATTTTAAGCAAACAATCATTATTGAATAGAATGGAACCACAATTTTCCGCTCTCTAGTCTAGAGGTAAAAATAAAGGGAGAAGTTTGAAGTGGATCAATTTAAAAAAAACATGTAATATTTTAATAATTCCGAGTAATAAAGTTGATTTATAATATTTTTATAATTATTATTATATGGGACTGCTAATAAATTATGTAGTAGGTATTGGAAATTATAATATATTTTTGCCTTTTAACTTTTCACATGTAGGGCGTGTGGGTGGGCGCTCTTAAAGGCAAGCCGCACCTAATAAATACAATAACTCTAAAATTAAATAATATTTCAATCCTTTTCAAGTCTGTATTTTACCATGAAAATTTAAGATGGGGATATCTTCGTAAAGATAGAAAATAATCGGTCACGTTAAAAATAGCTCCTTTTAACAAAGTTTTGATAAGAATCGTTACTGTATTTTTAGAATAACCTGAAAAATTCACATAACACTTTTAAGAACTGAAAATCACAAATTTTCACAAGTAAACTACACTGTAGTTATAATTTTCAAACGTTTTCGTCAATACTGTGACATCGTCAGGCTTAAATTTGCGCCTTTTAATCTTTAAGTTTTATTTTAAAAATACAATTATGATTACATGAGATGGATTCTACTTCTACCTCGGTAATTTGCCATTGCCTTCCGACGAGAGACGGTCATAATAAAGTTCTTACCCTGCCCGGATTCGATCCGAGCGTATCGCATTAGCAGTAGACTCATTTAACTGCCAAAGCTATGACCGCCTATTTCCTATTGTTATTTTATTCTATTCCAAAATTCGGGCAAACTCAAATCTTGCCCCCACCTCAGTCGAATTTTTGTGTGAAATTGGTGTCAAACCTTTAAGTATCGTTTAAGCCTCGATGAGCTTTTATTCACCTTTTATTTTATTCTCTTCCAAAATTCGGGCAAACTCAAATTTGGTGTATACATGTAATTTGAGAATTTTACTTTTGAGAGGTTAACCTGGGCATTTTTTGCAAGCTAAAAATGTTCCTTGCCTGGACTGTTACACTATAACAGGGGTGGCCAACCTGCGGCTCTTTGAAGGATTATTTGTGGCTCTCGATAAATGTAGCCGATAAATTATATTTTAAAAAATTATCAAGAATTATCAAGAGAAGCAAAATAAATGTGTTTAATTTTTAATATTTAAATTCAATACACATATTTTGTACTTTTATTTATGTTTTCAATAAATATAATTTCTGTAAAAAAAAAATTTTTTAATACCTTTTTTGCATACCTTTTAAATACGTATTTAATTGCGGCTCGCGAAAAATTTCAAATTTTGAAAAATGGCTCGACTATCAAGGAGCTTGGCCACCCCTGCATTATAAGATACTTTCTAACTTTATTTTTTGTAATTTTTGTTGATATAATCCTTTTTTGAAATAATAATAAATGTTTTTGCAGATATTACTTTTTTAAACTGATGCAGATGAAAATGATCATTTATAAACACCAAGTAAACTATTAGTGTGTTTTTTTTTAAATTTATGACTGAATTTTAATCTCGCAAAAGTTTGAATTAGCGCGTATTGCTCAGAATTCTAGAAATTTTTAAGTATTTATAATTTTGTAGAAAATGAAATTAATACAATTTAGATCAATTGATAACAGTTTTAGACAAAAATTCAACGTGGGAAGGAAAATAGAAAAACATCTCTCCAGACACCTCCCCCCCCCCCCGCCCCGACCAAAATTTTGCGCGACAATTGAGGCTCTAACGATTGACCCCCAATTTTATTACAAAATTCAAATTAATTTTATTTTTGAAATATTTTTAATACGCAGTAAAACTCTTCCTAATTTTTAATAGGTCCGAAATTTCAAAAAGCGTTATTTAGTAAAAATTCATTCAAATCCGGCCCAAATCGAATATCATCTTAATCCGAACAGCCTCCTTCATCGAAGTTCAACTAGGGTGTAAATCCCCTGTCTTTAACGTGCAGTGACTTGAATATTCACCAATCTGAAAACCAGAAAATGCCTTATATAATTCAGATTAGCGCGACTTCACAGTACTTTCATGTGAGAAGACGTCTAGGCAGATTACATCTTTGCCGTTGCCTTCCCAGAGCATACATATTTATTTACAACACACAATTTTTATTTTTTTCTGAATTTTCTTGAATAAATTAAAAAATAATAAATTAATATTCGTTGATAAACTTATCGGTTAATAATTTCTCACACATTTTTTACAATTCACAAAATTTGTAGATTTTATAAAAAAATAATATATTTACGTCAGTTTAGACGTGTTTTTATTGCTTATATTGCTTTATTTTTGCTTATTAAGCACCTTTTTTAAATACATAACTGTAAATATCATCTTCAAGATTTTTTCAAGTCTGAATTTTAAATCGGTAATACCGCTGATTTATGTGAGGACTGACGTAGAAATTGTATTATGCTAAGGACTTCATCCGGTCATCTTGAGTGGACCAGTCGCATAAAATAGTTTAAATAAATAAAATTTGAGTTGCAAGTTAAAATGAATTTCAGTAATTAGATTAAGTAAAGCGTAAATGAATGGAAATTTGAGTTGAAGCGTTTGATAATTTAGAAAATTGAAGGAAACAGGAATAATTTAGGCAAAGGGTAGATAAACTACCGTAAATAATCAACCAGGTGATAAACAGAATTAATATTTAAAAGCTAGTGATACATAATATATTGTAAATTCAAAAGTATTATGAGCACACAAAAATATAAAAAGTTAAATTCGGCATTATGTTGAATGATTACTTCCAATGCCAATAGGAAGTGAGGTTCTGAACGAAGAGCTTAACAATTTTATTATTATTATAATATTAACAATAAAATAATAAAAATAATTAGGTTGTCCTGAAGAAACAAATTCAATGAAGAAGAGATTCACCCATCGGATTCCCACGATTCCACTGTACGGAAAAATACATACAGAGAGTTTCAGGAGTGGAAAATGAGTTTTCGTTAATAATTCATTTGCTATTGATGTTATGACTAAAATTTTTATTATAGAAGCAATTGAAAAAATTTTGCTTTTGAATCAATTTTCGCAAATAAAAACATTTTTCGATATTTTTATTGTTTTTAGCGTGAGTAATTACTGCCCGATAAGTTTATCAAGAAAAGCTTCCATTATAAAGAAAAGATAAGAAAATTCTCTACAAAAAAGAGATAAAATCTATACAATGTTTTATATAACCGATGGATTTCACGTATTATGTATTAGATGTTAAAAGCCTGAATACCTGTGAGAACTCTAACGTGCTCTTTTCTACCGATTTTCCTTAAACCTGCACAGAGAAAAATTAAAGTGGAAATTTATCTCGCAACAATTTTAAGGAAATAATATTATTTCTATTTGTAAAATTTACTTTAAATTGATACCAAACGAATTTGTTTTTTAATTTGAAATAAAATGTACTTCATACCCAAAAATGTTGGTTTAATTTGGTGGTATCCCTGTTGACCTAATCCACGATTTAATAGCATTATATGATCAGGGTCGTCTTGTTGCTTTTATAGCCCCCGGGAATCCCCCTCCCATGGAGTACAATTTTATTAAAATGCTTATTTTAATTTTCTATGTTGTCATTGATTATTAATTGTATTAATATCGTCATGAATTCTAATCTCAAGATGATTACTAGATGACTTCAACAGGAAGTTATATAATTATCACACAAAATTGGACCCCCTTCTGCAATAAGGAACCAACCATTTTCCAATCATTTGTTTCCAACACTCATTTTGATGCTTTCCATTATACAAAAGAGAACCAGAATATAAATCCATTTTAAAGGCATTCATTGAGCATGGGAACCAACGTTTTGTTATGTGTTTTGCTAGATACTGAAACCTTTATACTGAAAATACTGAAGATACTGAAAACTGGCTGGTTCCCTATTGCAGAAGGGGGTCCAATTGTGACTGAAGTATTTTCCAATGGTATTAATTGCATAGGAATTTATAAGAGCGGACAGAATGGAAATTTGGGAAGGGCATTTGCTTTTCGCAAAATCTGCGCATTTCTATTTCCAAACCATGCTAAAATTGGAAAATTCCATGGAAAAAGTTGCTTTTAAGAAGTTTTGTTCTACAATTAGACTCTCTTTTAAATTTTTGATGTGGAATATAAAATGGATCAATATGCTGATCGAATGATATCCATAAAATTTGATGGAGGTTTTGCATTTGGAAGAAGTACTAAAAAGAATATCTTAAGTAAATAGATTCATGAAATGTTTGGTACGAATAATAATACACAAGTATGAAAAAAAAGTGAAAAAAATGCTATTACGTAAATCATGGATTACGATTACGAAAACAGGGGATACAGCGTTTCAATAAAATCGGTGGAAAAAAGCATTTTAGTATTCACACGTACACAGGCTTCGAGTCAGTCTCTAAGTCACAATATGTGAAATCCATTGCCCATACAAAAAAATTCTATAGAACGTTTTTTGTAAAGAATTTTCTCATATTTGGCGATCCGAAAATTTATTTTACAATCCATGTGAACATTTGAAGAATTAAAAAATCGATTGAAATTCAAAACCATGCAAATGGGTCTGAAACAATTTTAGATTCAGAAAGGATGATTAACCCCAATGTTTGCATTAAAACAAATCTTCATTTTGCACTGAAACAAAATTTTGAAAAAAAAGTAGACTGAAAAAGCTGAAAATACAGAATGACTAAGTAAAAATAACTTCCAGTAAATTACAACATGTTGCTCTATGTTAAGTTAATATAGAAAGAAACGTAACTATTTTTTTCTCAAAACTTTGATATGTTATTTAGCGATATCAATATTCAAAATTAAAAAATTTAGGAAAATCTCAATTTTCCATATAACAGAACCAATATAAGCCATTAAAGTCAATTGAGTTTCCAAACTTTATATTTGCAAGATACAAATGATAATTTCCTTCATCAAGCAACAAAATTTGATTTTTCAGTTTGTGCTGGATAAAACTAATATTTGGAAGATTTTATATTTTTCGAGTTGATTGTTGGTGTGTTACACGAAATTTACCACATTTTAAAGATAATCATGATTTATCATCAGCAAATTTAAATATTTAAGATTAATTTACCTCGAGTCTCTCGATGAATAAATACATAAATCTTAAGCCATCAAAATCTACACAATAGATTATAAATTCAGAAAATACAAAAAGGTGCGCTTTAGTGTTGTAGTACGTATAGCATAAATTGCAGCACTAATTGTTAGATTAAAATGTTGATTCTGTATTGTACTTTGTGTACATTCCTGCTAATGGAAATTGAATATAATATGAACCACACTGCAGGTTTTTATTAGGGTCAGCTTAAATAAATTTTTAATTTATTAACGTTGCTGCAGAATCTACAATAAGAAAATTATTTTGCAAGATAGCATTCCAATTTCATTACCAATTATTAGGTCCATTACATCTAAAAAAAATGAATGTCAACCGAACGTGAGAAACATTCTAATCAGAAAGCTCTCTAGCTGATTCCGAAAATTCGATCTTATTCGATAAAATTTCTATTACATTTTAAATCAACTACGTCTGGATATAGAAATTTAGAGTTTGTTGGTCCAATAAATTAAGATTTTCTTTCATTTAAATTAAGCTCATCAAAACTTTTGATTTGTTGGGCCTGAAATTAAATTAATTATTTTCATCCAAGTTTAAACGAATTTCCCTTCGAAAAACCGAATTAACCGAATCAACAATGCACTATTTTTTAATTTTATTAAAAACTTGCAAAAATTATTTTACCGAATTAACAATAATTAAATTTTACAGTTATGCAATGTTCAGACGATCGCCTGCTTATGTTCAACAACTCGTGTTATCTCTTCGTAAGTTATCCCGAAGTGACATGGTCCACGGCACAACAAATCTGTAGTGGAATGAAAACGGAATTGACTTCAGTTTTAAGTTCAGAAGAAGAAAAATTTATAAGCACGAACATTCGAAAGAGTGCAGAATATCGAACCAGCGCCGTTTATTGGTATGGAGCACGATCTGAAGTTTCCGGAAAATTTCATTGGATAGATGGAAACCCCATGAGCTATTCTAGTTGGTTACCAGGGCACGTTTTCAAGGAAAAAAATTCTTTTAATAATTCCTTATGTTTGGGAGTTCAATGGATGTCCTCTCCCACTGCAACGTTACCAAGTGGATTATATTGGAAACCGTTAAAATGTAGCGCGGTTGGAGGTTACGTCTGCAAAAGGCAAAGTAGAGGTTTGGGTGCTGGAATTAACTTTAATCAAACAGTCATTGGTACCGAAGGAAGCCTTACTAGTCCAAATTATCCAAGTTTTTATTACAATAACTTAGATTATATTATTAAAATAACGGGACCAGAACGCACACGTATTGTAATTAATTTCGACAAAATAGACTTGGAACAACAAGCGGAATGTTTATACGATTTCGTCGAATTAAAAAGTTTAGGAAATATATTTAATGATTCTGTAAAATGGTGTGGAAGTTACGATTCCGATATGCAAAGATTTAATTTCGTATCCTCAAGTAACGAAGTGGAATTACATTTCCGTTCCGATTACTCCATATCCGCTAGCGGTTTAATGCTGCACTGGCGTGCTGTTGATGTTTCGGGCTGTCCCGTGCAAACATTAACGGCTAAAGAAGGTGCCCTCATTAGCCCCAATTATCCGCATTCTCTATTACCTTACGTTAACTGTTCGTTCACAATTATAGCGCCAACTAGTAAAAGAATTTGGTTAGAATTTCAAGATTTTGACATGGAAACATCCGCCATCTCACAACATCATCCAATCGGTAATAACGAAAACATATTTTACATCGAATTAGGAAAACAATCACCCGCGTTTAGTCCTTTTGAAGTTAAAAACCTCTTAACGGAGGGAGCGTTTTTAACAGATTTGGAAAAATTAAAAATGTATTTGAAAACAGGTTCGCGTCCTCTAGGGAGGGGTTTCAAAGCCATTTATAGAACTATTAACACCGTTGCAGAGGAAAGAGTTATTAACTTAAATAACGACACTGTCGGTTTTTTATTACATCTAAATTATCCCAACGAACCTCCTTCGAATATAAATTTCCTGCAGCATTTAGTAGCTCCGGTAGGATATATCATTTCTTTGGAACTTTATCAAGTAAAATTAAGCCACACAAAATGTGTTGAAGAAAGTGGGGTAATTGAAATTTACGATAACTATGCAGACACTAACGGAACATACTGGTATTTGTGTTACAACAAACAAAGTGAAAACGCTTTATTTCCTCCAGCTCCAATTGAAATTTTATCTTACTTGAATACACTACAAGTTCGGCAAATCAGTGGAAATTTTGGAATATTTCTTAACGGGTCACTTAAAGTCAAATACGATGTCAATTATAAGAATAGGATGTTGAATCTGAAACAACATTATGTAGAAACTTGTAGTCCGAATCCATGTTTACACGGAGGAAAATGCATTACCAAGAACAACAAACAGTTTTGTCAATGTTTGGGACATTTTACAGGTAAGTTGCGTCAAAATTTTAGTATGAACAAAAATGTAACCTTATGTTGTCCTCGCCAGGATTATTTTGTGCCCTTAATTATTGCGAATTGGAATTGTGCGTATTCGGAAAATGCGAATTAACAGCTACTAGTTACAAATGCCGATGTAAGACTGGTTATATGGGCTCCAATTGTGATCAAAAGCAACCTCCCTGTGAGGGAAATCCTTGCGAGAGTCGTGGTGTTTGCGTTGAAAAAGGAACCAATTTTCATTGTCGTTGCCATGCGTGGTGGGAAGGACCTCGATGCGAACGCAGAATGATAAGAATACCTTTTAAGCCTTTAAGCGAAAGAATGCTCGAGGAGCCTTTCTGGTTAGGTCTCATTACCGTTACTGTAGTAATGGGTGTAATTGGATTGGTTTGGTGCGCAAAACGCCATTTTCCAGAAAAAATAGAAAAACTATTAGCAGAAGATGCGGACGGTAATCGTAGTAGCTGTAAGAATTTCATTTTAATCATCTCCTTCTCCTAACGTAATTCTTTTAGTGCCTTCATTGAGAACGTCTCTTCGAGAGCAACTGGCGGCTTCTGGAGGATCTGCAGTGGCACCAACTCCTAGTCCAGGTCAAGGAGCTCCTCGATCTATTTTCGGCCGCCTGGGTATCCGCAAGCCATCTCTTCTCAGCCTGACCAGCCCACGCGCCAGTGGCTACTCGCCTGCCACCGCTCGAACTTTTAGTTTGGATGATTTGCTAAAACCCCCTAGACGTAAGGCTCAGGCCTTAATTGTTGGTATCGACACTCTTCTTGTAATTCACGTATCTGTCTCTAACTGTAAATTGTACCCCTCTTTTCACTCTGTTGCGTGTGGCTGGTAGGTTGCACTATCTCGTTAGCGCAAAACTGCACTTTTGTACTTGTAAGCTCTTGTAATTGCAACACTTGTATTTATGATATTGTATAAAAGCTTTTACTTGCTGCTGAAATAATATTATCTATAGCACTTGTTTTACATTTATTAATAAGTATTTATCACTTTAGGTACACCATCGCCTAGAAAGAAACGAAATAACTCGACGCCGACAAAGAAAAATGCCGCAGAAAAAAAACAAATTCTGCAACAATTGGTAAATCCCTCCATAAGTAAAGATAACGCAAAGAAAGTTAGTTTAGGTGAACTTATACAACTGAGCGAGCGTAAATTGAATGATGGATCAGGACAGAAACTAGTAAATCCCGGCAGTGGAACTAGAGAAACTAAACTGTTAGCAGACTCATCAATTGCACTCACTGATCCAAAATTGGAAAAGAAAGTTACCTTCGCACGATTACTAAACAAAGTTTCTGCAGAAATGAGTTCTGGATCTGAAATGGAATTAGGAATAATGCATGCCAACCGATTGGGTTGCGCATTTGCTCGACCTTCCAGCACACCTCCTTCGCCAGCTCCAAACACCCGCTCTCCTAACAGCACATCAAGCAATCAGGGTAGCGATACATTATCTGGTTCTGATCTTGCAATTCCTTCCGCTTTTAGTTGCAGTATTTCAGATTTAATTAATAATCGAAAACATTCAAAACTTCCAAATGGAAGGCAGAAGCCGGCAAGTGCAGATTCTATTTTGGCCATGTTTCGCAATTTTTCATCCAGTTCGGCTGGTGTAAATTTATCGTCTTCTTTAAAAGTATCGCCTTCTACCACTCCTACTGCATCGAGTCCTCAAGATGATATTGTCGGAGATGATGAATCCTCTACTTCGTCAATTCACACGCCGATTTCATTTTCCAGTGGGCCTCTAGAAAGTCCAATTCTTCATCGACAATCTCCGGGGATTATCGAAGTACCGGTACTTGATATGATAAGTGGTCATAAATCAAGCAGCAACGGCAGTAATTTGTTACACCCTCCAACGATACTTTTGGAAATACCTAGCACAATCAACAAGTGCCTTTCGCCTATCAGAGAAATGCCTACTCCTCTACCATCGCCAATGCCTTCGCCTGCTCCTACACCTCTTATGCATCGAAGTACAGCATCTTCTTCCGTCAACGACATCAGTATCGATACTAGCGATGATAGAATTTCAATTGAAATACCCAACATATCTATAAGCGACGACGAAGATATTCAATGCATTCCAGATATTGTTATAGATCCGCATGCCGAAGATGGTCTTATTTTAGAAGAAGCTGCAGTAATGCAACAAAATCCACAATTTAAATTAAAGGTACTGTGGATTTACGTAATTGATTTCGTTGTTAAAATATTGTTCCTCTGTTATTGTAGTTTCGCCCGCCTTTATTCGGACCGACAGGGACAAATTTCAATAGACCTTTGGGTGATAATTTAATTTCCAGGCCTTCACCACCTCCACTAATAATACCCACGTTAATGATTCAAACTCCATCTCCTACACATCAAAAGACTCCGCCTCACCTTTTGGGATCTCCACCACCACAAAGGTCTGACTGTTTCCAGGAATCAGGCTTATCATTTTCTCCTAGTCCTAGTAAACTTTCGCGAAATATTTTTAAAGATTTTGATAAACCCGGGTCTTTAGATCTTCCCTGCAACCCACCTATGATAACGATAACGTGTAATATGAGTGAAGCAGAATCCGATATTGAATCTATATCTCCAGCACCTAAAAATTCAGATCATTTAAACGTTTCGTCGGTGGGAATGTGCTACCTTAGTCCATTTTCCATTGGTTCGCGTGGCAACCGAACGACTTCCGAATCAAACTTAAGTTCTTCCGGATATAGTTCCATGGCTAGTCCTGGACCTTCGCGATGTGGCTCAAGTAACCCTTTATGTTCTTCCGAAATGGAAGATCCTGGACCGCCCGGGCCTGGTTCTGGTTCATCTTTAAGTAGGAAACCGTCTCCCGTATTGAAATCGAGTTCAAATACGGGAGAATGTAGTAAACTAAAAAATTCCAACGATCATCAAGAACGTTCAAGAGGACGATCTGATTCGGAAACCCTTTCCGACGATCTCCTTATGGAATCAAACGACGAGGGAATTGGCACCGATCATCTTGATGAAAAAATTGAGGAAGGTGAATTAAAAAGTGCAAAAGAACTTGAAGTGTTCATAACAGCTGAATGTGATAACCCAAAAACTTTATTGGACATATCGTCAATTACTAGTTTAAGTCCGCGCTTAGTAAAAGGTAATAGTTTAGAAACAAATACGGATCGCTTGATGCCTCTGACTACTAGCGTATGTAAGTCAACGTTACAACTGCCTTCAATAATAGTGCAAAATGATTTTACCAATTGCGATAAACATTTGAGCCCGATGAGTTCACGTAGTGAAAGTCCGTTAAGCGATAGAACTTTAGGTCTAGATAGATTTTCGGCGCAATTTTACGGTAGAAATAAAGAAGCCCTTCCATTCACAGATTCGGACGGTTTATACGATTTTCCAAGTTCTGATAAAGTTAACGTTTCTTCATCCGCACAGCATCACAGAAAATCGACTGGACGAAGAAGAGAAAAGAAAGCCATTCGTTTAAGTAAATGTTTGAGTCCTACGAAAAAATCAACTCCAAATCTTCCGTCTTATCATTTGGATGTTCCAAAGAAGGAGTCACTGCAAGATTGCCATACGCCGAGAAAATTAAGCCCGAAACGTCGAACGCGAACACAACAACTTCTTACTTCTTCTTCTAGCTCTGATAGTATCACGTCGGGTAGAGAATTGCGTTATTCTTCTTCTACCCCTAGTCCAGATACCATTAGGTGGTCTTCTAATGCCGATTGGTTAACCGAAAAAGAACATAGATCATTAGAAGCTTCCGGTGAAGACACAGCTGATGTAAGTAGTTTTCCGATTTGCTAACTTTTCGATTTATTTAAAGTGTTTCTTTTGTCTTGCATCGCATGGTATATAGGTAGTGGATGTTTAGCGGAAGTTAAAAAGGGCAAGTCAAATAAGTGGGTATTGTAATCTGCTAGAAAAAAATTACATTAATACATTACAAATTTGCTTTTTGCAAGCTAAGTAGGTGCTTAAATTTGATAGAAATAATTGTGCTACTTGCACATCTTAATAGAATTCCTACGAAATTTCTTACCTAAAATCGCGGTCGTTTCATATTGATGGGATCATCACTGCGACTTATTATTCCCGTAAAGAGAGAAATATAGGATAATCAATGACAGTCAGCTAACTCCACTTTCACTATAGAGACGGAAAATTGTGTATTATTACCACAATTCTTCAAAATTCCTGGTTTTATTAAAAATTTAAAGTATAATAATTTATTTTCAGTTTTATGAACACAAAAGAAGAATAGAAAACTGCATGTCACAATGTCCTGACCGGTGATATTTGTACAAATTAATTTAATTTTAGTTCTTGTTAGTAAATTTGATATGCAATTATATAAATTAATTTGGTCGGATTTTATCATGCCACATTTAAGCCACGCCACATGTCAGAAATTACATTAAGTTTGTTTCAGGAGTTGGAAATAACATTACATCCTAAATCACTTGAAGAATTACCGAAACCACAGCAGAAAATTAGCCGCTTAAAAGTAATTAGTAACCAAATAAGGTAAAGCAATTTGTCATTAATACGAGTGCAATAATTTTTATGGTATAATTTTTGTTAGATTTTTACGAAGGTTGGAGCTCAATTTAAAACGAAAAAATCGAATACCAAGTCCACCTGAAAGTTTGGAAAGCGGAGAAGACTCTCCTCGAGTTACTTCGCCATTGTTGCAAACAAGTAAGGAATTAAAACCCGAAATTCGTAAAAGTAGCAGCATAGGAAAGCTGCAAGCGAATATAAGCAATTCCAACGCGAAAACTAAAAGAGGAAGGTACAAAAGAGGAGAGTTGCTGATCCCCAAAAATGAAAATAATTGGAAACATGTTGTGGTTTCTTCTGCTAATGGATATTCTGATTAAAATACATTTCAGAGTAACGTAAGTTTTATTGGCTTAATTTAAAAATATATTCTAAACAACGAACAATCATTATTTATAACGAATCGAAAGTTTCCAAAAAAAAAACACTTCAAAGGTTGATAAATGTTTCGGTTAATAAGATTAATGCTTGTCGACCTATTTCAATTGCAAGGTATTTCTTTGTCACAAATTTTATATTAAAATTTAATGCCAACTAAAAGTACCATTGTATTCTTTATACAAGACTGAACGAAACAAGAATTTGCGTTGTTTAAGGTCCATGAAGCTTTAATATACCATTGGTAGGCGTTCTATTCAGATGTACCCAATTGTTACATTTTAATACTTTAAACCCTTAATTATTCATTTGTGCCTATCTATTTAAACGCTATTCTAGTGTAAGTACTTCAAAGGCAAGGCGTTTGAATTGAGTATTAAACATCGACATACTATGGAATGGACAGCGCGTATAGTTTAGGTTTCGCATATAAACGAGTTAATAATTTTTATTTTAACACAGCCACAATTAAACTTTTATAGCCAAATCATATTGCCAAATTTACTAACCTGTTGTCAATAATCCTTAAGTAATTGCTATTGAGAATAAAATTGGATTAAGAATTTTGAAACTTAATTATAAATTAATTTTAACTATAAGTTTAAATAATCTGGTTTAAACTTACAGTTAAAATTAATTTATTTTAACATCAAAAACAAGACTTTTAATTTATTTTGACTGCTACGTTCAAGTTTTTCCTGTAGTACCTAAAACCTATAACCTATACTTAAACAACTTTCATCAAGTATTAGCTTCTGAAATAATATAATTAAGTACCTACTGTTAATGCAATTTCGTTTAGATATACTGACAACAAAATGCATTCTTGTTGGCTATGATAATACCATGATGCAACAATAAATAAAAAGAAAGATTGAATAAAAATTCTAAACTATTAATGACGAACCAATTTGTTATTTTTATAAACGTAAAAAAACCAAATTTTTAACTTATTGTAAGTAATTTAGAAAATTGCAAAAGTCGAATTAATCTTATTAATTGAACCATTGGAGTACAGAATGTTGAAATTACTATATTTTTAGAAATCTGTATAAAAGGTAAATAAACCTAATTAGTGCTCCTAAATAAATTGAACTGTTAATTTTATTATAGAAGATCTAAAGGTCAGACCACACAGTTGAAGTTCTCGATAATACTTGATGCTGCAAATACTTAGTCGTTCTTCCAAATTAACTTCTTTTCTTTTGGGTACTCTTGTTTTAAGCAATCTCAAACTAAACCAATTATTTTAAAAATTAGGTTTATTTACTTGTAATAATAATAATAATAATTTGTACTCAAAACTTCTATTTTTATTATACAATTTTAGATTGACGCTCAAAATTTAGTTAGTTTTAATTAGTAAACATCGAGGAAAAAAAGCAAAAAACAAAATAATAAATTATTTAGTACTATAATGCAATTGTAATTGTTAAGTATTGTTAGTCGCAAATATTTAATATTAGGAATCACAAAGAGTCCTGACGAAAATTTGGCCACTTGTGGTAGATGTACTGTAACACACTGCCATGACTCATTGTGGTTGCTGTAACAATCGTATCAAAATGTAAGCAAGAGAATTTACTTCTGAGTTTTTCTCATGTAAATTCGTTGGTTCGAATCAAAATTTAAACAGGCCAAACTAATTGTGCGTTATGAATTACCCTAACTGAACCGGATTCAAAGTAGCGTAATTCGAACCAATGGATATTTTAATGATTTTAAAATTGATTTTAAGTGTACATAATAGAAATTATTTTATTATATTAATAACGTTAGTTGTTATTCTTTTAAAATATTAAAAAAAATTTTAGAATTTCTTTACGAAAGAAAATATAAATTTTTACAATATTATAGAGAAAGTATAATAAAATTTTAATAAGCAATTTTTAAATAGTCCGCCCCACATGGACGAAAGTTAGTCTAAGGCCTGTATATGAGACTGATTTTTTTTAATATAGTTCAGCTGTTAATAAAAAATAATTGTTACACTTTCTTCTGTATGTTTGCATTTTCAATGTATACCTAGTAAGTATACTAAATAATATAATTCTGTATATAATGCTCGTTTTTACTATCTAGCTGTTTATATAACATTTATATTATACGGGTATCATTTTGTTACCACTGTGATAGCACAGACCACTCATGTGGCTTCGGTATAGCATAAACTTTTGAGCAATACTGAGGGGAACAATTGGTCATTTACAGCACAAGTTAAAGCAATTATCCTTACTTAGCATGGAGCACACTATAATAGTTGTGTATTTATTTATTAACTTACGTAAATTGTTATTTCTTCTTATAGGGACATGTATTTTACGGAATATGTATATTCTTCCATATTCTAGCATGTTTTAATTAAATTTTGCTGTTGTGGTAATAAAGATAAATAAAGTGCTTGTTTATCGATGTTGTTATTTAATTAACCTCCCCTTCCTGTCATAAACAATATCACAGGCGGCATTATATAATTATGGAATATTCTTTAGATATAATATAATCATTTGGATTATTATGATTATTCGGGTCGAGTTAATATTGACCACCCCAAATAAAATTAAAAATTTCCTATTGCAAAGAGGAAGGTTTATATTGCGATGACTCAATCGTCAATAAAGGAATTAACAATTATTAGGCAGGCAGTTAAGCTATTACAAATTGCATGAAAATTTTTCTACGATTTAGAAGGTTCTCCGACGTTAAACAAAACTCAAATAAATTCGGTTATTAATAAATACAGGTAAGGAATGGGAAGATCCAAGAATGATATTGAAAAATATAATTAAATGTCCACAAATTAATTCACACAAAAATTTTTAGATTGTAAGAAATTGTTATTTAAATAAAAAAAATGTATAATTAGGTTAGATTAAGTGGTGCGTTAAGAATAAGAAATTACGTGAGTGTTCGAAATCGGTTGAACAATAATGTAACGATGCTTCTTCGGGAGGTTCGAAAGATCGTAAACCAAAAAACCAAAAACAATGGTGTAAATAATTTAATGACAATTAACAAATTAATTAATTATCAAAAGTGCTACAAAAACTTACCAGGAAGAAAAGATATCAAGGTAGAATAAAAAAAGGAATTTTTTTGGGATAACCTAGCAACGGCTCGATAAATAAATGCTTCTCACACGATAGCCAAAGCGGGGAGCACGTGTAAATTTCGGCTCCAGAAAAAGTTTCTTTATTGATTAAAAATCAATAAAATAGTGTGTAGAACTGAAAAGTAAATGATTATAAGTACATGTAAAAAGATAAAGTTAAGTGAGGTTAAATAAAAAGTGCACGATACTTACTTGGAATAAAATTTGGGAATGATGGTATGTAATTTGGATGAAACGATCCTATAATAATCACTGGAGCACAGATGCACCAACACAGAGGCGAGATTTTAGGAAAATTTCTGGATACTGGTAGAAGCTTGGAAGACGTGATCCAAGGCGAAAATATTACACACAAAAGAGCGACATCTACGGGTGGTAAGAACAAACTTTAATATTTATAACGCAACGTGAGTGAAAAATTTAAAATAACATTAAACGGATTTCACGGCATTACGTACCTAATTAACTTTGGGTTGGAGTACGCGTAGTTTTAAGAATTGGTTGTTTATTATTTATTGTTTATTTTTGTTAGTATAAGATTTGTGTTTGTGTTTGCATAATTTGATGAAAAATAAATTAAATTATCGTTTGTTAGAAAACATAGGCGTATCATTCGGGGATTTTTCTATCCCTACAAAAACATTTAATTTCAGAAAAAGAGCGCAGAACCGACTACTAAAGAGAGAGCTTTCATGCAAGGTAATTTATTTAAAAGAGCTAGCTGTGGAAATTAATAATTTTAAAAATCAATCTTTAAATATTAATAAAAATTTGCGGCCAACGTTAAGAGGCAAGAGTTCACCGCAATATGTATAGTATACTGTTAAAATTTTACATGCGAATGTATTATCAAAATTTTTAATAAATCGATTTTGAAGTTAGCAAATTTAACATGTAAAAGCCGACCGACGCGCGGGAATTTCATATGAGATTCCGCGCGTCGTCATTCTGTTGACGGTACGTGTGGAATGGTATACCCTAACACTTAGAAAATTTCGTCAGATGCTGCTCGCACGTCTTACAGGTAACATGACTCGATCCCGGTTTTCTTGAAGGATGGCGTCTTCAAGTATGTTTAGCTTTTGCCGCGTAGCGGCGTACGCCATGAAAAACCGGCCGGAGCTCCGGAGGAGCGCAGGCTTGGGTTCTTCGATGCGCACAGCCGGACGAGTCTCGAATCGAAACCCCAAAATTTCAAATTCGAGTTTTTCAAAATTTTGATAATACATTCGCATGTGAAATTTTAACAGTATACTATATAAACCTTCCTCTTTGCAATAGAACATTTTTAATTTTATTTGAGGTGGTCAATATTCGTGTACCGACAGCTGGCCCTGAGACACTTGGCCCTACGACAACTCGCCTCGGACAACTGACCCTAGCGACAACTGGCCCTGGCGACAATTGGCCCTGACGACAATTGGCCTTGGCGGCAACTGGCCTTTGCGACAACTGGCCCTAGCGACAACTGGCTTTGTGACTACTGGCCTCAGTCTGTATCAATTTGCAGAATATTATATATTGTCGCAGTTTTTTGAACTTTGACAGAGTGCCTCTTTTTGCCTGATGTTATAACAGCAGCTAGTCTTTGTACTTTTCGTACCACAGTACCGGAGCAGGGTTTCGTGGGTTCTTCACTTGACCCAGGCGTTCCTTGTTGCTTCTCTTTGGGATATGTGCTTTCAAATGGAAATGAAAATGCTATTGTGGGCGCCAGGCCTCATAAAAAAATACACGATAGTTTTCAAGGTGATTTATTAAGGGCCACAGAAGAGACAGAAGAGACAAAATACGAATTGTTTTGTACAATACAAAACAATTACTTGACAGTGTCAACTGGACCAGAAGATCCCAAACAAATACTGGGCTGAAGGCCTCCGCATGAAATAAAACAAAGAAAGCCACACAAACTGAAGGCCGTGCGTGCTTTTGGTATTGTATCAACAAAGCGACAATACTCACGACTACTAGTTATTGGTAACCGAGTTACCAAGAAAATGGTTATGTCAATGCCTTTGTGAAAAAAAAACAAATTGGATGAACGAGCATAAACAGTCACTAAATTGTGTCACTTACCCCTGTCACCGTATTTAATAAAATCGACAAGAAGTATCCTTGGATCCAGGAAAAGTCCTTCAGAGCTCCGTTAGAAAATCTCCTTTTTCCAGGTGTCGATATGCGTGATAAACAAAACAGGATCTACAAATGTAAGCACACAATAAGTAAATGTTTTATACAAGTCCATCCAACCAAAAGCAAATATTGAACAAAAAAAACTAGTAGTAGGATACTGTCGCCCTGAGTGAATCAAAACACAACAATGTAATATTTTACGATGGTAATTAGCAGATATAAGAAAATGGGCTTCGGTGATGTCCCCTGACTGGATTGGAAATAACTTGGTTATGCCACCCGGCGTTGATCAAAAGAAAATAATACAGTATACCACCTGTATGAGGTTGACTCGTTGTAACAGTCCAAATATAATTGTACAGGTGTACCCAACACGAATGGTAGCCTCTCAAATCTGCCAATCTTCCAAAATCAGTAAAGTGGTTCCTTCGGCCGAAAATCTTGCTGTAATTGATACAGCACAAAAAACTGGATCGTATAATGTATCTTCCACTAGCTTTGTATTATCAGAAGTTGTCAAAAATTAATTTTATTCTCACTGAGAATTATCAATCGTCCACCATTTACAAAAATTTTCAAAGCAATCCCTGTCCATAGGTCGCGCTAAATTATCACTCCCTTATCCTAATCGACTTAATTCATATGCCTCGCGGTATGTATGGGGTACTTGAAAATAAAGGTGTTATAATATTATAACCAAAAAGTGAATGTACGTTTATAACGTTACACTATCCGAATAAAGTTAAATCTGCCGCAAAGAGATAGATCTTCCGCGAAGAGGTGGATCTGCCGTTAGGTTAGTGTTAGTTTTTGATATTTTTTTAGAAAATAAATGAAAAACAAACAAATCTCCGCGTAAAGTTAAATCTGTCGCAAAGAGGTGGATCTTCCGCGAAGAGGTGGATCTGCCGTTAGGTTAGTGTTAGTTTTTGATATTTCTTTAGAAGACAAATTAAAAACAAACAAATCTCCGCGTAAAGTTAAATCTGCCGCAAAGAGGTGAATCTGGCGCGAAGAGGTGGATCTGCCGTTAGGTTAGTGTTAGTTTTTGATATTTCTTTAGAAAACAAATGAAAAACAAACAAATCTCCGCGTAAAGTTAAATCTGCCGCAAAGAGGTGGATCTTCCGCGAAGAGGTGGATTTACCGGTTACTCATAAAATTTGGTTTAAGTAAAAGTTCTCATAGAAATGTAATATTTGGCTTCTGGCCAGTAGTCCAGTAGTCATAAGGCCAATTGTCGCTAGGGCCAGTTGTCGAAAGGGCCAGTGTCGCCAGGGCCAGTTGTCGCCAGGGCCAGTTGTCGCTAGGGTCAGTTGTCCGAGGCGAGTTGTCGCAGGGCCAAGTGTCTCAGGGCCAGCTGTCACCAAACCGTCAATATTAGGTAATTCATCCCCCCTGATATTCCTTCAAAGTGCTCGAAATAATCGAAATTATTATGCATATGGCAATGTCCGTTTTTTGATTAATTATTTTTCCCAGAATATTCCTAAAGAATATTTACGGAATATGAATGAAAATATTCCAGATTCTCTGATTATTCCCTTAATATGTCAAGCTTACAATTTTCGAATATTCATAGATTATCCCAGTCTTATTTTGAAGTTTTAATATTCCTGAATTTTATTTTTGTAACTTTTACTATATTAAATTAAAATTACAAATAGTCTTTTTCTCCAAATTTGCTGCTAAGCACCAGTTGATAACATAATTGTCTTTTATTTTAATTTTTATTTGATATACTAACGACTCTTATTAATTTAATTTGATATAAATATTTGACACCACTTACGTTTTTATCCTTTAATAACGACCGAAGATGAGAATATATTAGATTCTCGAAACGCGTCTCGTCATTTAATAAAGAATTTGGAGAAAAAGACTATTTTTAATTTTAATTTATTATAAAACTCCAAAAATATTGGGAAAAATAAAATGATTTTTGATATTTTACTATATTGATTTTTAATAGTTATTTATGTATCAAGGGCACAATCATAAAGCGGAGGGCTTTAAATTGCCCGAGGGCTATAATCTGATTGTGCCCGTGGTACATACAACGTTTTATTTCATTTTGGTACTTGGTACTTGAATTGTCAAAATTGAAGAATTAAGTATTTTGAGATCAAATATCATGTCATTTTGTTTGTGCTATGAATTTTTGGTGTGCCATGGTTCCTATGGCGAGAAACTTGGAGGGGCGAGAATTAATTTTTTTATTTAGCAATAACTCGAAAACGGCACTAGATATCGAAAAACTGAGCAAAAAATTCTCCCCCTCTCGCAAGGTACTCCCCTCCGTGAATTGTCGGTAGGAAGGCATATGCAAAATTTCAGATCGATCGCGCAAAACAAAACAGAGTCTGGACTAACTCTTTTGTTTTGATATTGTTGTCATTGCTTAGCAACTTTATAGGCCCTAGGGCTATAAAAGCCATATTATGCCCCCATTTCCGTGCTAAAAAACAAGGTTATGATACCAAAATGAAATAAAAATTATTACAGTCATAGTCCGGGAATATTCCATAATTTATTATATTATATCAAAGATTATAGAATATGAATATTCTAAATCCACTATTTTTTCCCCTTTATACGCCTTATAATAAGTCTACAATCTCCGAATATTCTTTTATTATTTTAGTATTATTATGAATAGTTTTAATATTCCTGAATATAATTTTTGGAACGGTATTTTTTTTCTGGAAATATTCAATTGTTTATAGTACTTCTGTATACTGTCGTGTTCTCTACGACCCCTAAAAGTTCACCAAGAAAACTTCAAAACACTTTTAATTTTTTTAATTTTATCCGCTTCGCGCTAGCCCGACTGCCAGACTGCACATTTTTCCTTTTATCTTCTTGAACACTCCTTTCCATTATCTTCATTCAAGCTGATGGCTGCAAATTTAAATGTTCATCATTCACCTATTTATATTTCAAATTATTCTGCTGTTATACAAATATAAAATACTTGAGGAAGGAAAATAATAGTTCAACTTCCCCCTTTGGATTAAGAAAAGATTTGTTAACATAATCTGTACGAAATACAACAATTATTTAAAAATGCATTGGATGGTAAATAAATGGTTTTTCACCTGTTTGAGTCAAAAAATAAATTTACATGAATTTGAAGTATAGAAATTATAACTGAAATTAAATTAAAGCAATATCCATTTTGATTACAATAAATTAAAATTAAATTTTCCCTCTTAAGTGGAGTATCTACCCTAAACTAAATTTGTTTCAAAATAAAAAATTTTCTTTCGTTCACGTTTTATAAATATTTCATTATTCTTTCTAATTTGACCTGAAATAGAGTCCATGGTCTATTCCTTGTAATCGGCATCCCAATCTTCCACGAGATTACTCTTGTTAAGGGCCTCCATATTAAACCATTAATGGATTCAAATAGGAAGTTGCGGCTTCTTCAATTATGTTGTCTTGTATCATTTTCTTTAGTTCGTTCCATACTTGTATTTTATACGCCTAAGGAATTGAATATGTTTTACATTTGAAGGCTTTATTGTTTTCAATTACTAATTTATGCGTGTATCCGGAGGCAATACGTGGTTCATTTATTAATGAGGCGATGATTAGTATCTAACAGAAATTTTTGGTATTCTAGATAATCTTCATCACAATCTAATTTTTCCCATTTTTCGTACTAATTGTTCGTTCATTTCTATTAACATCTTCCACATCCTGGTCTCCTTCAACCGTAATTTTATTAATAATTATTTGATCTTCCTCATTAACATCTAACGTCTCTTCTAACGGTTTGAAACGTCTACTTCAATTTTTACAAAATAATTTTTGTTAGTTCCTCGCATTATTTCTTCTACGCTGTTCTTTAATTTTTGTACCCAAATTTGTTTTTGTTTCCTGTACACCCATGGTTAGTGTTTCTTCCGTGACAGCTTTTTCCTGTATATCTCGGACAGATGAAATCCAGAGTATACAAAAAACAAGACAATGGGAAGCTTCAACATTTGAAATTTGTCATTTAACCCTGTATGAATCCTCTCACAGTCGTTGACTCGTCTTATTGGATGATAGTACATGAATGCTCTTTGAATTTCCTGAAAGGAATAGCTAAAAAACAAAACCAGGGGATCTAGGGTTATGTTTTTAGTCTAGAGGTTGCGTGATCGCCTTGGATCTCTTATACCGCACGAAGTCTTCGAGCTCGGATTCATGCGTTGTTTGAAGATTCCAAGTCGACATATAAATTCTAAACTGGACTCCACCTTTAAGTCCTCATGCAACCTCGCGTTTGTGATGAACCACGAGGCCTTCATGACATGTCTGATGGCATTGTCTAGAGTTTCATCATGTGGGTCTTGATAGCGTAGCCCCAGACAGTCGAAGCATAAGTCAGAATCGGCCTTATAATTGTTTTGTATAGGGGATGATGGTTTGGTGTAGAGAGTGTGGGTGTGGTTTAATAATGGGTACAGGGCTTTTATATGGAGATCCCAGCATAGTACCCGGCCTATGACGATCCCTAGGTATCTAGAAAAGTCTCCTTCTTGGAATGTAGGTGGCGAACATCTTAAGATTTGTGGTTGGAAGTCATGTGTGTCTAAAAACAGATTTATGTGATTTGGTGTAAGGTGTGTCTTGAAATCTTGATACGGAACCATTTTTCGAGGCCATTTAACATCTTTTGTAGACGTGTGACAATAAAGCCGGGACAGTCGTCCGCGTATTGGGCTAGATACGCTTGGTTGTCAATTGGGGTTGGAAGGATATGAAGATATTGAAAATATATAGTGAGAATAGGGAGCTTTGGGTGATACCCGTCGAGATCTGGCGTTCTGTGGAGGGGATTTGTTAGACAGTGGAATGGCCCGGACTAAAGCCAAATTGTTCTTGTTGGATAATTTTGTTTTTGTTGACAATTTTCTCAACGAGTCTGCCTAAGGCCGGAAGTAGGCTGATGAGTCGGTAGGTAGGAGTTCGGATTACAAACTGTCTTGGTTTGAGAAACATTATGACATCGGCTACTTTACAACGACATTGAAAATACTCGAATCTGAGCTTGAGGTTGAAGATACTCGTTATGTTGCCACGCCAAGTTTTGGTAGTTCTGATAGGATACGATTAGTGATACCATCGGGCTTTCTTATTTATAAGTTTTCATTCAAAATATAACTGAATTAATTAAAGAATATTTGGATATCCGCACATTGTAGAAATGAAAGGAATAATCAGAGAATAAACCATGCAATATTTGCATAATTATTATTATTACCCTAAGAAATGATAATAATGGCACTCCCATATTCCCATTCCCTATAATCACATATTTTCATGTCGCAATTCAAGAATCTTCATTAAAACTACATTTAAAATGTTATTTTATTTATTAATCAATATTTTTACTGATTATAGTCTATTATTGATAAAAATTACATCATAAATATTATGAAGTCTTTTATTGGTACCTACTTACTATTTCAGAAATTATTATTGCGACATCAAATTTTACCCTCCCGTTGGGGCTTCACGTATTTTTCTGGAATGTAAAAGACCTTCAGTGTCCTATTTTTCCTTAGTATCTAAAAATTTTTCAATTATATCACAAACTTGTAATATAACATAAACGTATTAATTTAACATAATTATAAAGAAACGGAATGTCTTGCAATACTTTACACAACTGTTTTAATTTTCGTTGTTGGAAAATAAGAGCGCTTATACTTTTCATAGCGATCATATTGTTCATTGGTAAAATGGGAAAAAAGGAAGAGCATCTATTCTGATTTGTCTTTTTCCATTTGCGTGAATAATTTCTCTAGGGACGTGTCTTCTTCACTTTCATGTAGATCCCTTATCTAGTTTGAATCAGATGTTACATTATTATTAGCAATCATACTAAATATGCTTTCTATTCTATCCGGTGCTTTGTTTCTCTCATCCATCCAATAATTGCTTATTGCAAAATTGGTAGGCGTTACCGCATTGGAATTATCCGGATCCACCATAGAAAGGTCTTTGCTTACTTCAGTTGTTGTTAAGTCTAAGTCATTCCACAAATCGTTCGAATTTTCGGAATCAATTACAAAAATACGTTTGTTTGGCTGTAACTCAGCACTATTCAAATCATCACTTCCCCTCCTTTTTTTGTCATTTGCCTCAACATTTTGGTGTGGTTTTGTTACCATTTCGTTACCCACAGCTTTTTCATTCCACAAATCGTTCGAATTTTCGGAATTAATTACAAAAAGACGTTTGCGTGGCTCTAACTCAGCACTATTTTTGTTATCCAAATCATCACTTCCCCTCCTTTTTTTGTTATTTGTCTCAATATCCTGGTCTAAAAATTTTAATGTTACTGGGTCAAAATAATCCCCATCGGTTAACGAAAGCATTTTTGGTATTCTTACCATTTCGTTACCCACAGCTTCTTCATCGCTTGCAGAGCCATTGAAATTTATTTGGCTCTTGGTATCAACGATTCTGTTTTGGTCTAAAACATCGAGTGTTATATCGATACAATGTTCATTGAAAGCATTATTTGCCAGATCATCCAAATTAATGTAATCTTCGTCGATATTAGAGTTATTATCATAATCAGGCGTTTTTGTGTCGAAATTTTGATGATCAATCAAAGAATAATGCTCCATTTCAATAGGTAATTCTGTTATGTTTTGATTCTGTACACCACTTAAATCTTCATCTCTATTTAATGTATTGGGATTTACTTTATTTTTTGTAATAGTGAAATTTCTGTTATCGGGATGATTAGGAACAGTTGTATGGCTTTTTTCAACATCGGTGCTATACAGACTATCAATTTCTTGTAGTATAGTTGCTTCTTTGATATTTTGGTTATCATGATCGTCACCATCAATATGAATACCCATCTTTGTGTTTACTATTTTCACTTTTCAACGAAATATTATAGTTTTATTTTAAATGTATTGGTAAATAAATTTTGCGATGCAGAACTACAAACTTTATGATTGTAATAAATTTGCAAAAATCTGTAATGGAATGTTTTTATTGGTTAAGTTGGTCAAGGTAAGTATGAATATAACAAAAATTCCCCTAAAAGTGGCCACCTTGCAAACTATTCATCTAGAGGATGGTTTTAATGAAAAAAACATAGTGTCATCTTTAATTTATTTATTATTATAACAGATTTATTTACAGTTTAGTACCGCTTCTCCGTCCCCAGTTTCCATTTCTCTCTATTGTAACATAAACCTTCTTCGAGATTTCTAACTTGCATACTCTCATTTACACATTCCGGGGGTAAAGTACTCACTTTTTACCCCGATTTGCGGGTGTAAAGGGGCACTTTTTTACCCTGGGGGAGTAAAGTTAAAAAATAGGGGGGGAGCGGGAGAAAAAAACTTTTTTTTGCTCTAGGGCTAGGGCAATAAAAGTCACCAGATGACTGATAAAAAAGTCACTAGATTGCCACGTGATGACTAATAAAAAAGTCACTAAATTGCCACGTGATCGATGGGGTTTTCTTCGCCGTTCTTAATGACGAAAGTGCGCGCCACGCCGGTTTTAGATTTTTGAATCGTGGAAGAATCAAATGCTTTCACATCTGCCACGCTCAAATAAAAGTAAATAAATAAAAAGTACTTACTTTAGCTACCAAATAATTCTCACGAGGTGCCGTTTTTAAAAATGTCGCCACGTGGTCAGATGTTAGGACGCGCGATTTTTTCGGCAATTTCTAGATTCTCGCTCATGGTACGTCTTGCTGTTTCCAAGGCACAAATGTAAATGAACTGAAATGAACCATTGGTAGAATCAGGGGTGCCAACTGCTATTTCCTAGTATCTACTTTTTGATAGTAGTTCGTAATATTACTAGTGCTATTTTGTGGTACCATCGAGCACGTGCATTATTAAAAAAATGCGTTAAATTTTTGCTTTAAGTTTCTAAATTGGCGAAGTTCCTACTTTACCTCCCAGAATTGCAAAAAACAGTATATGCACGACGGGAGTAATGTGACTTTTGGCCTATGGGTAATTGTTTCACTCGGCTCGCGCCTCGTGTAAACAATCCATTACCCTCGAGCCAGAAAAGTGTCACTTTGCTCCCTTGGTGCATAATGTACTATTTTGTTTCCTTTTTTTATAGTTTTATTCCATGATACTAAATTTAGAGATCTTATAGCACTTTTGCCTTTATTTATTCTTTTTTATTTAAATTAATATTGTCACGATTTATTTCGTGAGCGGGACCTTTTCTTTTTACTTCCCTATAAGGAAGTATTGTAATCATGAAAAAATTCGATGTCGATATTTTAAAGGAAATATCCGTTTCGAGCATTTCTGAATCCGTTTTGACTACTTTCGCAATGATGTCTGTATGTATGTCTGTATGGATGTATGTAACGCAAAATGTCTGTAAGTTCTGTATCTCTGGAACGAATTGTTATTATAGTAACAAAATTTCATATTTAACACTTGAATCGGTATACAAAAGCACCATTTGATTTTGGAGGAAATCCTTAAACCGGAAGTAGCACTTCACTTGAAGGACGAAATGGTTTTTCTTAAATATCTCAGGAACGAATTGTTATCTAGTAACCAAATTTCATATTTAACACTTTAATCAGTATACTAAAGCACCATGTGATTTTGGAGGAAATCCCTAAACCGGAAGTAGCACTTTACTTGAAGGACGAAATGGTTTTTCTTCAATATCTCAGGAACGAATTGTTATCTAGTAACCAAATTTCATATTTAACACTTTAATCAGTATACTAAAGCACCATGTGATTTTGGAGGAAATCCCTAAACCGGAAGTAGCACTTTACTTGAAGGACGAAATGGTTTTTCTTCAATATCTCAGGAACAAATTGTTATATAGTAACCAAATTTCATATTTAACACTTTAATCAATATACGAAAGAACCATTTGATTTTGGAGGAAATCCCTAAACTGTATGTGGCACTTTACTTGAAGGACGAAATAGTTTTTCTTCAATATCTCAGGAACGAATGGGCTAATCCCTCAAATTTTTTTTTCATTAAAATCGAAAATTTAAGTGATTTTAAACCCCTCCTGCGTAAAAAAAATTTTTTTTTAGCAATCTTAACGATCGTATTGAAGTTCAAAAATTGAAATATTTTTAAATAATTAAAACGCGGTAAATAATGACGTATGAAAAGGTAAGCCAATAAGAACCCAATACACTCCCACTATTGAAGGTTAATTATTTTTAACCCTTTCAAGACGGTATTTGGAATCAAAGGTGAAAACTGGTACATATATGTACCAGCAGTATCGAAAGGGTTAAATGTCACTTTTGGTATACTATAACCTTAAAAGTTTAAATAATAATGTAATTTTCATAGTGAACGTAGATGGCGTATTATGTATGCATGGTTGCCAAGTTATAATAAGTATTTGAATTTACGGATTTTTAATAATTTTTAAACACATCACATGGGTAGACTCAAGGATGTCATTTTCGCATACATATAAACGTGGCATCGTGGTAAATGCAATTTTGATTCCGAATTGTGATTGGACTACCTTTTTGTACGTCACAGAATGGCGACTTTTCAAACGTATACATTTAAAAAAGGCACTTTATTTAATTAGTATAGCGTTTTAAAATTATATATTTGTAATTATATATAGTATTTTGCTATGGGCCATCGATTTTTATAGGTAAAAATTATATTTTTGACAACACGGGACAACCCCATTGTTATATAGTAACCAAATTTCATATTTAACACTTTAATCGGTATACGAAAGCACCATTTGATTTTGGAGCAAATCCCTAAACCGGAAGTAGCACTTTACTTGAAGGACGAAAAATAAAATAAAATTTAAACAATATTTCTGCGAATCTTTAGATGAACGATAAAGGAATGATTCCTTATAGGGAAGTCATGTGCTGGCCACATCAGATTTTTATAATTAAACTTGTTTGGACTTTAGTATATTTATTTACACCTTTAGATTAATATTTACATATATTACCATTAAACTAATTCTTACATTATTAACAAGGGGTGGAGTCTTCTATTTGGGACCATGGTCGGCTCGTTCCTTTTCACTTGATTGTCACTAGTTTAACACCCACAGGTAACTAACTTATTCCTTGTTCAATTACTTTCAAAGAAGACCTCCTGTCCCCACACTTATTTATGCACCATCTGCAAATCAATCTATTTTCCGTTAACTAATGATTTCCGTGAGTTCATAATATTAATTGCATATTTTCTTAGGCGACTCGCATACTAATTTTTATTAATGTGACAATATAATACCTTGCTATGGGCGATTTCCAAATTATTACCACCGAATTTCAAAATGATATCTTAATGGGTTATTATGACTTAGAAATATAAAAATTTTGGCTTTGTTTTTATATTTATTGCTCAATTCTTTTTCAACATTTGAAGTAGTACCTAATAGTTTTCAAATTCTTACAAACATGATTTTTTGGAATTTAAATCAGGATGGATTCAAAGGGATTCTCAAGTCAATACTCGTAAATAATTTTTAATTTTTATTTAAAAACGAAAAAACTCAACAGTAATAAAATAAACTAATATTTGGTAAAATGGTTAATAAATTAAAGGTTCAATGTGATAACAAACAAAATTTTAATAATTTTAACGTTCAAATGAGTACGCAAATGAAGTTACTGGAAGCTTGAATGCACATCATCAGCTCTATAGGAGAGCCAATTAATCCACACTGATAATAAAAATTTGTAATTATAAAATAATTGATGGCGAACATACGGAGCTTCGAGTATCTTCCATAATAATAATTTAAGTACCTATCTATCCAACAAAACAAAGTTTACCTACAAAATAATACAACATAGGTAAAATACAATAAATTGTTATTAGTAAAGATAAACATTTTATTTAAGGCTACGTTAAACATTGCACAATAATTAGGATTTCAGTTATTTACAAGTTTTTGATTACCATAAAAATAGTATTTCAAATTTTACTATTACCAACAACTAGTTAAGTCAGCACGTAAAATGTTTCATAATTATATAAAATTTGTTAGTGTTTAATTTAATAAATTGTGATGTAATTATAGTGGTATGATAAAATTACCATAACTGGAAAACTTATTTTACCTACTTATAAAAATATAATTTATTTAAAAATAAATTATAAATAACTACAATACAAGATATCGCGACTAACAATAAGTAAGATATTATACCAAAAACATTAATTAGGTACATCAATTAAATAATCGTTAATTTTCATCATCAGAACTAAGCAACATCGTTTTTTCTGTATAATTTTGAGAAATTGTCGAAACTCGCGGAGCTGAAGTTTGAGATTTACTGACGTTTTCTAAGCTGTTGTATGATTGAGGAACAGTTCCTCCACTGGGACTCATAGGATCATCTGGATCGTAGGTTGAAATTCTCATTCCTCGTCCATTTTTCCCACCTAAATTACATTCCACAATACGCAATTTATTTTGCTGCTCACACCAAAATTAATTTATTAATGTATGATGCACATGCATAATTATTTACATTCAAGCATTAATTATAAATTTGGGAAAAATGCGCAGCCTCATGAAAGCTTTTATGCCGTAATTTATTCTGAAGTATAAAAAATGGCATTACTACTTTTTTACAGGTAGGTACTGAAATGTAAACACGTCTGAAACTCTTCTAAAGAGAGTGTAAACGCAGCTTTACAACATCAGTGCACTTTTTTAGAACAAATTATCATAAAGTTGCGCTTCTTTCTCGAATTTATAACCAATGATTATTAAGAAAGCTCTTACGCAAATGTACCTACATCCTACAATGCACAGCACAAGACATACTTCTATTTTCATGGTTATTGGAATAGATCAGTATAATTAGCCGATAGTTAATAAGTAGATATTGATTTGGGAATGTTAAACACGAACACAATTTTATTAAATTTCAAATCTCAGATGGCCCAATAATGGGACAAAGTATTTTGTTACATTAGATAAAAGGTACATGAACCTTAAACACCAAATTTAACATTACCAAACAAAATTATAAAAATACCAAGAAAAAAATGCATAATTAATAGGAAAAAAACTCGTTATTTTATAGGTTCCCATCCACGCAGTAAAACACAATGCACTACAAAACTACAAACAGAAAAGGTTACCGATTAAACCGCGTCATAAATTGAAGCACCACAATTTCGTACCTTTTTGAACAAAGATAAATTTCAATTAAAAATTTTTGAATGTAAACACTGAAGAAATTTGGTGGTTCAATTTAGGCAAATCTGCCTTACTTCCACCTATACATGGACGTAAAAGGCGCACCTGCCTTCTCCTAGCTTTAACAGTTAAATCAAAATTAGGATTTAAAAAAATTCTTAAAATTGTATGTTAAATATAAATATAATAGTAGTTTGTACATTCTTTCTGGACGAAATCCTATGTACGCCCACACCACTATGTATGCAAAGCATTTATCCCATATCCGCTAGCTTTTCCAAAATAAACATACCTGACTTATCTGTGGAGCCCTAAAAATTATTTTGCTCCAGTGAATCCAATAACCATCATATTACAAAATGTTGAGTATATACTAAAAATGATCCAAGCATTTTTTGATATAGGTTTGTTTCCAGTGGCGGCTCGTAACTAGTTTCAATGGAAGGGCACCAAATTTAAAGAGAAAGGAAAATATAAATTTCCAATATTTTTATTTACCGATTTACCCACTTCCTATCCGGTTTCGGATAGGAAGGAACTGTAACTACCATGGTACGAGCGTAGCATTCGCATTAAAAAATACTATTCTGAGTTGCTATTCCGTTTTAGAAGGGCGGCGCCCCGTCGCCCACTCCATTCAATCCGGCACTGTTTGTTTCTGAAAATGTGCGATAACTAATGTGAAAAACTTGCTGAGCCTAAGTGTGAAACTCTAATTTTTGTCTTATCGTAGTAGCTGAATTACAAAAGTAGTGAATTAGTTTATTCTTTTAATCAGGATTGATATCAGAAGTACAAAAACATCCGGAATCTATGACTCTGCGGAAAGAGGAATAACAATAGTGATGGCTCAGTACAGGAATGAAGGAATGTTCGACTAATTTGATATTACGAAACAAAACGGATTTGATGTGCTGTTCAAAACGGCTGGGTGGTTTCGTGCCTGGTGTTTGTGAACAAGAAACGCAATACTATTACAAACCCTAGATGAAGTTCTGAGGGGATAGTCTAAGAATGCAGTATCCTATATTACCTTATAATAATAAAAATTTTGAGGTTCAAACAATGTCCTTAAAACTGATACTGGGATCTTCAGGGGTTTGTTTCTGACAGTTACAGTTCGGACTTATGGTAGATATACTAACCAGAGCAATTCTGGACCCTTGAAAATCGGTTGCTCTTTCAAGAAAAATAAACAAATTAAAATTACCCATCGCGTCTGCTTCAACCCTATTTTGAAAACAAGATAAGTTAAATAACAATTGAAGTCTCTTATTAGATTACAGAGATAAATAAATAATTACCTCTTTCGGGGTAATTCTCTCTCCCTCTGGTTAAGCCTGAATACTTGATGGAACTTGAAAAGTGGTTTAGCTCACATCCAATATGAAAAAGGATATTGTATATAAGCAGGGAGGAGGTATGTAAACACCTCTGATTTTCACTTTTTGATTCGTTTTTCTTTTTCACATCAAGGCGAGAGTTCCAACAGGAAGATGAAATAAGAACATCTCTTGATTCGGGGGTAAACATTTAAGTAATTCCACATTCAAATGAAGACATTCGAAATGTTTGTAAAACTAAAAATCCATCACATACCATCAAGGTGCAATCTAGTTAGTACAACTTCTCGCAGTTCAAAACCCACGTTAACCAGTAGGTCCCCTATGTGTGTATGTGGTAATACTTCAAAGGTACAACACATATGTACATAGGAGAGAGGTAGCCTAAGACTGGAATCAGGTACGGCATTCTAAGGAGCTTAAATAAAAATAGAAACCAACAGCCTAACACACACCATCCAATAGTCATTAATTTAAATAAAGTAATACAAAACCACAACAAACCAATATTACAAAATAACCTAACAGATTTTCGTATCTCATTGATTCACTTTTAGTATAGCAATACTTGAAATTGCAATTATATTTTATGTAGGTAGTTATATTCTCTTCAGAATTTCAACAAAATTGAAGATATTATGCAAATGGACAGGGATGGAAAAAATACAGGACAATGTGTATTTGCAATACAAATTACAAAATACATTTATTTCAGTATTTGAAATACAAAATAAGGTACTTGAAATACAATATGCAGTATTTCAGATAAAAATAAACTTTATAGTAAAATTAAAATAAAATATTAATTTTAAGATTTAATTAAAAGATTCTGCCCCTAATACAAGCATAACATTATATTGTTGTTACTTTATTACAACATATCCATTATTTCAACTGTTGCAATCGATGAACATCAGTGCCAATCCTTCACATATGTTTTAATGTTTAAGAAAAACCCTCAACACCCTTAACAACTTATCGTGGAATCGGAACCACGGCACAGGTAAACGAACCCGGAACCGTTAAATCTAAAATCCCAAACCTTCGCCAGTGAAATAGAAAGTATAAAATATAAAAATACAAAACCTACCATAGATTCATATTTGATATAAAATATATTTAATATATTATATAGTTTTTCACGGTTTTTCAAATACATAAATTCAAAATAAATTAACAATTCTTATTTGAAATATAAAATAAAAACGTATTTGAAATACATATTATAATTGAGATAATGTTATGCTCGTAATTTATATTATAACATTTGGTGGGGATCCGGACAATTAGGCGCGGTCGATTAGGCGCGGCCGATCAGCTACGGACTCAATTAGGTGCGGACCCAATTAGGCGCCGTGCCATTTAGGCGCGGCTACAATTAGGCGCAGACCGTTTAGGCGCAAAGCCATTTAGGCGCCGGCCATAAACAAATTAAATTGTTAATCTATTATAAGTGTATTTATTTTTTTAAATCTCAAAAGTCCATTAATAATTATAAACTTATAAATCTTCGCAAAAAGTTAAATCGGCCACAAAGAGGTGGATCTGCCGGTAAGTTAGTGTTACTTTTTGATATTTCTTTAGAAAACCAATAATTAAAAACAAATAAATCTTTGCAAAAAGTTAAATCGGCCGCAAAGAGGTGGATCTGCCGGTAGGTTAGTGTTAGTTTTTGATATTTCATTAGAAAACTAATAATTAAAAACAAATAAATCTTCGTAAAAAGTTAAATCGGCCGCAAAGAGGTGCATCTTCCGCAAAGAGGTGGATCTGTCGTTAGGTTAGTGTTAGTTTTTGATATTTCTTTAGAAAACCAATAATTAAATACAAATAAATCTTCGCAAAAAGTTAAATCGGCCGCAAAGAGGTGAAATAAATACAGACTTATAACAAATTAACAATTTAATTTGTTTATGGCCGGCGCCTAAATGGCTTGGCGCCTAAACGGTCTGCTCCTAATTGTAACCGCGCCTAAATGGCACGGCGCCTAATTGGGGCCGCACCTAATTGGGGCCGCGCCTAATTGAGTCCGCGCCTAATCGGCCGCGCCTAATTGTCCTAGACCCCATTTGGTGTTATTATTAAATATATTTATAAAAATTACAATCTTTAAATTAAATTTTATTTTAAAAATGTTTAAATATTGTGTCTTGCATTTAAAATACTGATTTTTAAAATATCTTGTATTTGATTACTGTATATTGTATTTGAAATACTTAAATCTTGTATTTAAAATACTTTATCTTATATTTTGTACTTGCAATGCCGTGCATTGTATTCTAAATTTTGTATCTTGTATTTCAATACATATTTCAAATAATTTTAAAAATACATAATTCAACTGAAAAGTATTTTATATTTCAAATACTGAAATCAAATATATTTTGTTTCTCAAATACACATTTTCATGTATTTTGCCCACCTGATTTCAAATACAAGTAATTAAGATACCGTCAAGCCCTGCAAATGGGTTCTATGAAATTGGTCTTTGGAATGATTAAAAAATAAATAATCCACCGATAATCTAACCGGGCAAGATAACTGTGTTACAGGAGGTTCTTGGGAGGCATACAAAGGAGGTAACTTTCCCTTTACGTAACGTAAAAAAATGTTTCCAAGTTAGGAATTAAAGAATTTCAAATCATTATCATCACAATTCTAAATTCTCTTGTTTTAGTACATTGTCTCGTTATTCTCAACCATGCCAAGTGCTTCTGTATTATTGGTTCTGTGAGAACTTGAATAATAAATTCTAGGATTCTAACCTGGCTAATTCTAATAATAATTATTCATTGTTATAAGATACAAAATAATCCAGCATCATATAAAACTAATTAACAAACTGCCTAATCAAATGTAATAATAAACTCAGCTACAGATTCTGCAGTCGCACCCACTCCTCTAAAAAAATTCTAGATGTTCTTGCAACTGTCTAGTTAAAATAATCCAATACTGAATCAAATTAATTACAAAAACAACCTAATTGATTAGAATAACTTAAGTACCTTATTTATAATCAATAGTAGAAGAGATCAACTTAAATAGACACTGAAAACGGTAAAACAATGTGCCCCAAGAGAATTCAAATGTGCCACTATAAAATTTTAAATTCTACATTATTTTTTTATAAGCTATTGGGATCCTCACATCTGGGTGAATTCAGATATAAAAATATGACATTGCCTGTATTGTAGAACATCGTAACAATTTTCCATCCTTATGAAAAATGCATGGCTGAGCTCAAAAACGCACAATTCGTATATTATTATCGTTGACCAGAACGTCCATGTGCGAGCCTGAATTCTCAATATATTGAAAAAAACATAGAAATCGATTTGACGCAGTTCAATGCATGAAAATCTAATTATCTTATGCAAAAAAATCCAAATTCTTTATTCCCTAAGGCACTTCTGATTCGTTAATATTTTAATCACCTACTTAAAAAGGTTCCAATGCGGCCTATAGGCTGCACAACCATGGCCATCACACATTGGAAGTTAGTCTTATACACTGGAAAAAATAATCTTACGATCATGAACTCTGGTTCATTAACTGAAATTCATTTTGATTGCTTAATTTTTTAGTTATTACCCAAAGAACCGTCCACACAACTATGGCAATCACACACTATTTAATTTTTTTTAGATATTTTGGTAGCTCCAAAGGATCCACAAAGTTCTAAATATTAGGATAGGACTTGGGAAATGCTGTTGTACATAAATATTCTACAAAAACCCTTTTTTCCATTTGTGACCAGACATTTTTTTCTTTGTATTGTGCTGCGAGTTAAAAAATTTGCGTACCACTGTTTTATAATAACAGTTAATAACTAATATCATTTTTAAGAGCTTTCTTGTATTATATGTATCAAGTTGATGGGCTTAAGATTGGTCCAGTAAGACGAATCTGCTTTACAGGATATTGGTGCAAAAACTATTCGTACAATGTACTTTGGTGGATAACAAATTTTATCCTACTTTCTATGTACTATGTGCAATAATACTAAAATATTTAAATTTTAACTGCACGTTAAGATACACAGTAAAAAAATTACATTTATTTATACAGGACTCAAAATATTTTAAAGGAAGCTGACAGTTGCACCATCAACATTGTATTGTTGTTTATTTCATTAAATTTTATCAACAATTCAAAATTTCATGTTTTTTTTCAAAATATTTTTATTCTTTAATAAATAATATATTGAAGTGCCATTTGATTATTTTATCACAGTTGCAGTTTACAAAATTAAAATATTTTAGCGTCAAGTTTTCGTAAAACTTATTTTTCAATACATAGATAATATAAAATTAGCACCAAATTCCTTGCAAAAAAAATGTAAGTAGTTTCCAATAATTATAATATGACGTACCTAGCAATACAACTTATTCAACTAATTTTAGGCAATGGATTCATTTGTAGTGTATTTAAACTAATGAGATGATTTTTAATTATTTTAAGATGAGAAGATGATTTACAATCAAGTTAATCATGTCATCATCATTCCGCATGCACTAACAATGAAACAGCATGCAGTTTCCAGAAGCAAAATGCTACTTTATACATAAATAATATCTTTTATTCACACCAAGCCTTTTATTATGAAAAAAATAAGTACAGTTGCAATAATTTAAACTTAAGCATTTATGTATAAAATAAAATTCTAAAATGCAGTATATATACAATTTTTAAATACAATATTTTCTAAGGTACAATAGTTCATTGTGATAATACAAAACTTAACTAACTGTTTTTAAACAAACTTTGTTCATAATCACAAAAATTAAAAATTAATAATACAACCTTTTTGAAAAGGACAACACAAACAATTTTACTGGACGTAATATTATAATTTATTATTATACGTATTATCAAACAAAATAAAATTTCTTTTTTGATTGTGCTCGTACTGAACTTCAAAACGATAAAAAAAATTAGATGAGTTAATTTTACAATGAATATAACATGTGGTGCAATTAGCCACCAATCGCAGATCATGCATGCAAAAGCATGCTACAAGATATTCCCAAATCACAACTTTTCGTATGGAAGATTTGATGTCACGTCTGCAAAAAGCTTACGGTTACGAAACATGCAACTTAAATAACCATTTACAAAACACTTAGACAGTGCCTATCGCCTATTTAACTCACCTGAACTGTATTGTGTGTACTGCTGATATTGAGGGTGGAAATTGTGAATTGCGTCCGTCATAATATCTTTCGGATTCATCGTTTCCTAATGCAAGCAGAAGTTAACAAAACATCATATAAAAAATAAGTTTTACCTTTAAACTACTAGAAATGCTTTGCATAGTAACGGAACGTCCACGCGAGTCGGTTACACATCCCTGTGCGTAAACTCGGTGAGGAAAAGCGTATCTCAAAGCCACCGCCGCCCAGAACATTTCAATGCATATCAAAAAGTTTTGATAACCTGCAGAAACGGTACCTGCAGAAGTTCTTGTACCATTACTATCAATAATGGGTGATATTACATCGGCCTTTTCTAAAATAGCTAAAGTAACACCTAAAAAAAAACATAATGATGAAACTAAAAGTTGATATTTTATGAGGTGCAACTTTACCTTGCCAAAATGAAAGAAAAATTACTGATTTAACAGTACAAAACTTAAGTACCGGCTCAAATGGAGTCAAAAGTTCACGAGTTGCAGAATAGAACAAAAATAAACCATACAGAGCCAAAGATATTGAAATATTGTAAATTATCGTTATATAAAGATAACCACCATCGGGACTACAAAAAAAAGTCATTGTATTTGAATAACAACTATAAAATAAAATCTTACCTCCAATCGCCGTCGCGATAATGATCGAAAGCTTGTAAAAATATTATAACAAAGGCCATGAGAGGTTTCACAAAACAAAATTGTAATGTAGCCTGTTTGCAAAATCTTAGAAAACCAATTGTATACGTCTTTCCTGATAGGCAGCAGGTTCCATAAATACAATTAGATCGGATAGGTTTGCCACGAATTTCGGACATGATATTGCCTTCACCTCCCAAATATTCGTAGCATAGTGATAAAAAGTTGTAAATTACAAACGCTAAAAAATAAGTTTATTTCAAAACGGTTTAACCAAATCACTTAAGCATTCAAGAAAAAAAATCTGCTAGTTAAAAATATTAGTGATCATAACCCATAACGTATTTTATATTATTAAGAAAAGTAGAACAACTCTACATAATAACGTTTAATATTTAAACTTTTTTAACGTCATAAAAAATTTTATTTCACATTCATGCATGACAACATTTTCAGAGTCGTGTGCCATAAATGATGCATTGTAAGCTCATAATAATTCATTTGTACAATGTACCAAGACAGTTCTACCAATGAGTGTTAATTAAGTACAATAATTATATTATTTAATAAAATTGCTCCTTTGTTTCTACGGTGTATTTCTTTGGTGTTAACTAAATTGGACTGCCTTAGCCTATTTTGCAAATGAGTTTAGACTTAATTCAACACAGATTTAAAAATGCAATCAAATGTATTACAATTATATGCAATTAATTCAATTCATCATTCATTAGTTTACTGTCTTCTAATGTTTTTTTTTATTATACAAAAAGATGATTTAAATTGAATTTTATTAGGATCACTTAGGATTTTTAATTAGTAGTAATTTTTCATAAGCTAACTAATCTATACATTTTATCTCAATTTAATTAAAGAATGATGAAGGTTAAAACATTTATAGGTCCAATTAATATAATTTGTTGTGCTTCCAAACAAAACAATAGGGTTTTATTTTTAGTTTTATTTACCTATCATAGTATATTAAAAATGCTATAGATTCATCCATTCAATTAAAATAAATAGTTACCTTCATAACAATCTCGAACTGTGAAAAAGTATACGTAGTAACTTTCTGAATTAAAGAATAGTAAACTAATCCATGAATAAGTGGCATAAATTGGTACAATAAATAAAATTCTAACTATCCAACGTTGTTCGGCAGGATTTGTATACCATCTTAAATGGTGGTAAATCTAAAATTGGTAAAAAAAATAATTAATTTTTATATTATGCCCATTTCAAAAAAGGGCTCAAAGGCACCGTTATTTTTGAATATATATTTAACAAACTATTGGTGGATTAAGGTATTTCGAGCCCCTCACTTAAAAATTTCTAATCTAATCATAGCATTATTTAAACGACGACATAATTAGATTTTTGCATAAATTTTTTTCTAAATACTAATTTAAACGTATTTATGGTTTTTATTATGCTTAAATTTTTTTTGTAATTTTTTTCGGGCCGCAAAGGCCCTTGATTTACTTATTTGTGAATAGAACGCCCCATTACGTTACAAACACAATTTTAAAATTTCAAAAGGTAATTGCAAAACCTTGACGACCCGCAAATAATTAATTATTAATAAATAGCAATTTAAGCGTATGTTTAAATATTTCCATATATCGATAAAAAATACAAAAATAAATTTTATGCGAACATTCAATTGAGTTTTCAATTATTAAAATAAACTTTAAAAATTAACTATTAAACAAATAAATCAAAATTTGTTTTGTGTAGGCTTTCAGCAATTTATTGCTATTGCTAAAAATAACTACTTAATTGCTCAAGTTTTTTCAATATTAATTTCAATAGCTAAAAAAGTTATTGTAATATATTTTATAATTTATTATAATATTATATAACATCTCTCTCTCCGATCCTTACTCTTAAAGAGTGTGGTGACACAACATAACATAACATTATTATAACATAACATACATTATAAAAATTAAACAAGTATATGAACTGAAAACGAGAATTTAAATGAGAATTGAAAAAGTAATCTTGAAAAAGTAATCTAAAAAAACAAAATATTAATATTTTTGGTCTTTTTGAGACTCCCTATATTGGAAGGTCATAGGCGCGTGCCCAATAGTAAATCCACCATTGCAACAACCCCGATGTATTTTAAATTGGCGATAAAAAAGCCTTTTCTTGACCAAGACTTTCGAACAAAACGTCATCAATATTATTTATAGCATGCTATATTTTTTTCGCTGGGTTTTATGCAATGAGTCCCCCCCCCCCCCCAAACGACTTCGGCTGAATCTGCCTTTGAACATTATCATAAAGTAATCATTTTTGAGGTGCGTAATGAAATCTTAATTTTTCAATAAAACATTATAGTATTATATTATTTATTTTACACATTCGTTTATTTATTATTACTCGAGTCGGGATTTACATGTTTTTACATGTTTTATTGCTGATTAATAGTAAGAAAGTAAGTTATATAGAAGAATAGTAGAAAACTGATTAATAGCATCCATACGTTTGGCTACGAAATAAAGCCAAGTATGAATATTTCTTACACATAATTTAACTCAATAGGTACTATTTTGGTTTTTTATCGATCTAATTCCATATAATCGCACATATTATCTAAACCACTAAAGAAAAGCCCTGCGTCATCAATAATTTGTCATCAATTGTTGTCTGTAAGACAACTTATTATTTTGCATCTTTGTCCCTCTTACGTTAAACAATATAAGGAAAATAGGGTACGGTCCCCTAACCCTGGTGACTCCAAATAAATTGAAAATTTCCTATTGCAAAGAGGAAGGTTTATATAGTTTACTAATATAATTTAAACATGCGAATGTATTATCAAAATTTTGAGTAAATCGAATTTGAAGTTTGCAAATTTACATGTAAAATTAACGAGATTCCCGCGCGTCGCTCATTCTGTTGACAGTCCGTGCAGTTATAATGACCCTAACACTTAGAGTATTTCGCACCGGCAGATGCAGCTCGTCTCTCGTACATGTAACATCGATTATTTTTTGTTTTTACGCGATTTTTTTGGGGGTGAAACGTAATAGTTTACTGCCCCATACCGCAACTATACTTTTTAATGCTATTTCAAGGGTCTCTAAGCTCCCGGTTTCATTTATCCCGGTTTTTTTATGGGAGGCGCATTCTCGTATGTTTAGCATAGTAACCAGAGTCAAAACCGCCCTGGAGGGGTGCAGAGCGGAGCGGAGCGCAGCGGCGCCCCGAAAGGGTAGGTTTTGACGATGGATAAACCTCCCTATCGAATGCACACCCCAAAAATCGAAGAAAAATTCGCTAAATTTACGTACTTTCAATTTGATTTTTCTCGAAATTTTATGTATACTTTCGCAAGTGAAATTTTTACAGTATACTCTATAAACCTTCCTCTTTGCTATAGGAAATTTTCAATTTTTTTGGGGTGACCAGGTTTAGGTCACCGTCCCCGGAAAATATAATGTCATGTCATTTCTAAGTTCATAAAATAATGACGTAGGGCTTTCATTTCGTTGTTCAGATAATATGTACAACAGTAAGCTCTTAAAGTCTTTTATGCAAAGGAGATAGAGAAACAAACAGCGACCCCAAAAAATTTGAAATAAAAAATAATTACAAGGTCAATAAACTGAACTCACGAAACTGATCTAAACCGTTGTCTAAACACAATAAAATACCGAAAATGAAATTTGTAAATAATGGTGGGTTCATGCAAAATATTTAACGTAACTTAATTTAATATAATTTATTTTAATTTAAGAACCTGGACCGGCTCATGCTAGATATTTAAGAATTCTTTAACGTAAGAATGAAGCACGCGTAAAAACTACTTCTTGCCGGGTTTCAACTGGTTTCAATAAATATCGTTGGTGGATCGTATCTGCACTCATGCGCAGATACAATTTCATTTAGCATAACCGGTATAATGTAAAAAGTTGAGCAATATTTCCAAACGTTAAGTTAAATTAAATAGGAGGTTACGTACATTGAACTTTTTTGTATTAAATTAAGTTACGTTAAATAATATTTTGCATGAACCCACCATAACTTCTAGAAAATAAAATAATATATGTATGTATAAAACTCTTAACGTATTGCATGACACATACATAAATACAAATTATGTACTATGTAGTACATAATTAAAAACTGCAATTATATTGCACAATCTAATCTACACCTACGCATTGAAAAGCAATATTACAAATAATGCAAACAGATCTTGCAATTTATTGTATACTTAAATATAAATTAAGCGAGATTTTTGAAACCGTAGGATTTAATTAAGAATTTTACACTACGAGAGAATAAAGAAGGGCATGTTGTGTCCCAGAAAAGTCGTCAGAAATCAGCAGTTTAACTATGTCCGTTGCATAAAATAGTATATGAAACTCAAGATTGAAGTGTCTATTTAAGCTCTTGTACGAAGAGGGGTTGCCCGTGACTCCGCTGGGCTCCGTCATGATTAAAAGTATCACTTCAATCTCAGATGCATAACATACTATTTTTCCAGCGCCTCCTTGAAAAATGATTGATCTATTGCTTAACATGCATTTTTGAAACTTTAGTACTAATTATCGCGAAAATTTTCCTCTTCTAGGTCACACGTTTTTGACATATTTATTTGTACTAGAAGTGTGCTCTATCCAAATCCGTGAAGAAAAATACGAGTTACTATTTAAAAAAATGGCCGGTAACACCACAGCTCAAAAAAGAAACACGATCAAAAAATGTGACATTTAAAAAAATAATGTTGATGTGTCCGAGGATTTTCGGAGAAACCCCCTCTAAATATTTTTATTGAATTTGTTTCAGACTTTACGAACTCATTGTATGGTCAATAGTTATCATAATTATTTTTAATGTATGTAAATGCAAGTGTTTTCAAATGTAAACCTAATGGTAAACATTATGTAGAAAATTCAACCTTGTCAAACACTTTTTTTGTTTATGGTCTGTATGCACATTGACCCGTATTTCCGGTGCCACATGCTAAATTTCAAAAACACATCACAAAGTCAAAAATCTTTTAAAGCAATAAATTAAAACTTTTATTGTCTCTTACTATTTATTGAGGTCTGAAAAGTATTAAAAGTAAACTAATCTTGGCCCACCCGATCCAGAAAGTTGCGTTGGTTCAATTATTTTAGGTACCTACACGGAATCATAAATTAATAGCTAATTATATACTGAGATATATTATGTTCTTTCAAACATCCAATCCATTCCTGCAGTACAAGCATCTCTGCCATACCTAACCACGCTGGCGAAGTGCGGATTGACAGGGGAGCAGCCAGCGGCGTTCATTTTAAATTAGGCACCACGCGGTCACCCATCCAAGTGCAAACCGCGAAAAAACTAGCTGGACCCTCGTGATCTATTGACCACGGACATTAGCATAACGCTGCAAATGCTATTTTCACAATACTATTATAAATTTTATTTTACAGCCTATTTCTTTGTTTTCATCTAACCTCATATTACGAGTATTATCCATAATATTACTGCCACAATATTAATTTACAAAAAATTCCGTTTTCCGGCGTTGGTTTAAAAATTAATGTCTCTCTTGTTCTTAAGAAGTTTGTAACAATATTTGGCAATATGCCAAGCAAAAATATCATCCTTGCCGTTTCTTCATGGGTCTGTGGAGTACGGGGGCATAGCCCTCGTTTATTGAGCTGGTTTTCACCTGAAGCAATGGGCTTTAGTAAATTTGCAACTTTGTCCCGTGTGATGCAGGTAAAGCAGCCCGACTCTTGTTGTGTACAGGGTGTCTATTATAAGATGGTAAACATTAAAAGCCCTCAAATCCAACAATTTCATTTTTTTTGGGTTTAAGCCCTGTACACGGATAACAACTACTAAAACGTCAAAGTCTGCGACTTTGAATACCAACTTTTGAATAATATATTACGATGTCAAGAATTTTTTTATGGAAAACTTAATTCCCTACAAAATTCTTTCCAGCCCCTCAAATTTGTTCCAATCTGTTAAAAAATTACCTCTGCAAAAGTGAAGTCTGGTCCGATAATTTTAAACCGCGCCACAAAGCTCTTAAAATTTATCATTGGGTTTAGTTAAATGGAAAAAACGATTAAGCACATTCACCTCGCATAATCCGACACAATCGATCCGCCAAATGTCTCGTTACGTGTGTTCAAATTCGTTTATGACCATCTTCTCCGTGTAAAATCAGCACTTATTTCTGCTCAATTTGTGCTCAGAAATTTTGTGCTTGTTAAGATATTATTATTAAATGCTCATTTTACTCGGGAAAAAATGACGGTAAATGAATTCGATTTGAGACACTTGGTGAATTCAACTGTGTCGAATTAATTAAATGTGGGGTGAATGAGATTGGTAATTTTTTCCATTTTAAATCACTGTTAGATTTAAAGAGCTTTGTAGCACGGATCAAAATTATTGGAACTTTATATTCATATAATTCATAGAATGGAATTATAATTCACGCGGGCCATAGCACATTTAAATTTAAATATTCTTAAAATTATATTTTGAAGGAGGATTATGACCCGTCAGTTTGACACCCCTGGTCTACAACAGTACTTACGGAAGCGAGATCTGGATACATAGTCGGGAATAACCCACGGAAGCCAGGCTATTATCGTGCTATGGATTTTGTTGCCGCTTGGTGACAAAATGCTATAGGACTGTGTCGGCCTTAGCCGCCGGTGTTTTGGCAAGAATCCATCCACTTGACATAGAACTACTAAGAACACTGGCATGGCGATGGCGTGAACAAAAGAATTACAACACTCCTCGGGACCGAGATAATCTCGAGAATTTCAAATAGTATAGGGTGTAAGTCAAAAGGCGAATGCACGAATTAATCGTGACAGAATGGCAACACAGATGAGACGCAATGGTGGTAATTACTCGCCAGTACATACTTCGTTTGGACATCAATATGGGAAAAAAGATTTCATTCCACTTGGCTTAGCTCCTCACCGGGCATGGCGAGTTTGACCGACACTTCGAAAAATTGGGGAAATCGGAAGACGGACTGTGGAGTGCTCAACGAACCGACACATAGAATATAGGGGTGCAAATTGTACAGAGAAAAACTGGCAGAGGTGTCCCCCTACTATGGTATTATACACCTCCCTGCACGTCCGGGCGAACTGTTCAGTAAAACACCATCTGAGCTGATGTGCCGGTTTCTGAAAACAAAAGCCCATTCGGAACTAATCAGAATTAATGCATATTGAAAATGGAGAGGTAAAAAAACAAAATTCTGAGAAACACCGATAACTTCTTCTACGGAATGAAATTTAAAGTTTTCTGATTTTTCTAAACGTACAGAATACCGAACCTACGTCCGTGCAAACTTTCAGCTTTCCAGGTGGTCTAGGTGGTCGATAATTTTGATGAATCAAATTATTTTATTAATAAATTATTATTTCAGCTCTCATTTCGAATAAAATGGAATTATTAAGTTCTGAAGTTTGTTGTATTTTCATGTATTAAATTGATCTTTGATTTTTAAATAAATTAATATCCGACTACTTCCTAGTAGGTATGTACGTTTTTTGTAAAAAATTTCTAATGTAATTCTTATTCTACAGTTGTTTTATATTACTGCATGAAAAGTAAATAATATACTATATCAAGTAGCTTATAAAAATATAGCATCCTATTTGAAAGAAATACCGGTGACGTTATTGTGTGCTTGGTAACAAAAAGTTCTTTTATCAAAAAATATAATAAATATTCTGCCATTTAAAATGTAAGGTTTATTATTTATTTAGTATAATGTATAAAAAAATAACGGCGCTATGAGCTGGGTTTCTTTATAATACTACCAGAACAGTCTACTAAAAAAAATGTTACTTTTAAACAACTGGAAGCAATCTTTTAAGGACATTCCTTCTACGTAAATTAATTAAAAATAAATTGATAATCAGGTTAAAGGGGTGAAAATAAGGGCGGTTACCTGTGTTATTTATTTTACAACAAAGTTTAATGAACTTTCAAGGCTAAAAATGAACGAAGAAGCGTCATGAGGAACTACTTAAAATGTTTCTCCTTTTATATAAATTTAAGAGGTCAAAACAATTATATTGTTTATAGACAAAACGATTTTGAAGCAACAGTGTTCAAAAAATATTAAAATTAAATTTATTAACTGACAGATAGTGTAATACAATGAACAATACTAGAGCAACCTTTTAAGCTTAAAAACGTTAAAGGTCATCTAGATTGACCAATAATAAATCAATAAATTCAATTATAACTCTTTAAAGGATCGACTGAGATAGTTGAACCTAGTTATTTGTAGTTGTGAAGACTTACAAATACACGATGAGATTTTGCGAGATAATTTTTCAATTAATAAAAATTTCTCACCAAGAATTTCTAATTCAACAATATCTGGTTTAGAATTTAAGCATTTCCTGGTTAACAGGCAAATTATAAATAATAAAATATAACACAAAATTAATTTTATTGTCGCTTCTTATCACATAAAAATTAAATATAAAGGTTAACATTTGACTTGGATATCTCCGAATGAGTAATAATGACATTGTAAAAATTTGTAATTGCAAAATTTAAATTCCTATAATTATTTCCTGTTTTGTATTATGTAACACTTGACACTTCCTTGTTGTTACTTAAACGGCAGCTTCCAATTGTTTAAATTTTAAGAGAAAAATATTTCTTACCTGTTGGCATGTTAAAAAAAGGGCAACCCAAACAAATGTTCCGGCTAGTGCTTTTGCAAATGTGGTTTGCAGGAAAATTGGTTCCGATGGAATAGTTGCTATAACACTAGACGATGTTGAAGGCAAGCTTGGAACTGAAGAGGGGTTCGACATCCTATTAAAAAGGAATCTATTAGAAATCTATATTTTTATTTGTTATATGATTTGTTAAAAAAACGTATTAATAATTGGAAAAATGGAAAACATTGTGATTATAATATTATGTGGAATGCAACATCATTCGAATGTCCTCTTCTACTGGCATGATATCATTCTTTTGGCAAAATTTTACGTTACGGTTACGCATAAATGAGACTCGATGTTAATTTCACGTCGAATATTGTTTAAACTTTTTCCTTCAAGTAGCCTCAAAGAAAAAATCTAATGGCGTCAAATCACAAGATCTAGGCGGCCAATTGTTATCGGCACGTCGAGAGATAACGCAATCTTCGAATTTTGTTATTGTTTTGTTTGCTGTATGGCATGTTGCCCCGTCTTGCTGAAACCTCATATCCTTGAGATCCATATCAACTAATTTTGATCACACAAAATTTGTTAACATGTCACGCACCGTGGACGCTTGGCCGCGGATGCATGGGTTGTTCCAAGATGGTTTGTGGGTTCTCCAGATTCAGCTGAAAATGAGCTACATCACTTAAGATGATTTTATCGCAAAACTCAACATCAACCGGTTTGTTTTTGGTTCAGTTCACTACAGCGACATTTAATTTATAGCTAAATGACCACCACGACGACGACGGGAAATTGTTCTTAGATTACTTAGGGGCCGTCCATTAATTACGTAAGGATGATTTTTGTAATTTTAGACCCCCTCCCCCCCCCCCACGTAAGGGTACGTAAGATTGTGGAACCCCCCCCCCACATCTTACGTAAGGATTATTTATGTATGTTCCCTATAGACTCCTAAACCGTTTGACCGATCGGAACCAAATTTGGCACAGTTATTATGTATGTTCCTGCGCATGTTTTTGTATTGAAATAGTGCAAAAATTCGCAAAGAAAAGGAAAGTTGATTTTGAGTAGCCTGCCTTCCTTTAAGGAATCTCGATAATCCATTCATGCGCGTCCCATAGGGACGCGCATGAATGGATTATCGAGATTCCTTAAAGGAAGGCAGGCTACTCAAAATCAACTTAAAAAACAATAATGAATGCTGTCAATCTGTCAACCGATCGACAATGCAAATACGCGTGCACGTGTTTTACATTTCTATTTGACCATCTTAACCAAATTTGGTGTAGAAGTTATTTACAACGCTACAAAAAACATAGGCTACTTTATAACCTTGGAGTGAGGCCGAAGGCCGAACAACCACGGTCTACACTTATGCCTGCGATACCCTTGAGTGAGGCCGAAGGCCGAACAACCACATCCGACACGGTTTATGACGTAAATGTCGTAAAATTACGTCATAATAGCATGCTTTTCGTGCCAGTAAGTAGCATGTGTATCAGCGCCTTTAAGTACTATATATTTCAATATATTTGATTTTTTATCAAATATTATATTTGATTTTTAAATTTAATTTAAAAAAATATTTTAAGAAACTTACGTAAGGAATACGTCGGACCCCTCCCCCCCTACGTAAGGGTCCGTAAGATATCCAATACCCCCCCTCCCCCCCCCCAAAACCCTTACGTAATTAATGGATGACCCCTTACTGAACCATCAGTTTCCTCAAATTTTGTATTAAATTTACAATTTTGTTAAGAGAAGGTGCACTTCTTTACTCAAAATTTCACGAATTATAACAGCAAAATTTCACCATTTTTTGGTTATGTGTTTCACAATAACTATACGTTCGCCGATCGTGTAATGTTTCTTAATCAAATCGCATGTAAATGATGTATGTCAAATCTATAGAGCGGAAATGCCGCGCAATTAAAAATGACACCTCTTATTGGATCTTCCTTTATAGAACAAGTTAAATCAACAATTTCTAAGATTAATTAACAACTACACCACTTTTATATTAAGAAATGATGTCACTCATAAACAAGTTGCAGTAAGAAAAAGTAGATATGCAAATTACGTCAATAGAAAACCTAAATTTTCCAAGTTAAGATAACCTTAAGGTCTCATTGTGAGTCTTCATACTTCTGAGAGCTGGGAAGGAGTGATCACTTTCTATCATTTTAAATATTTTACACAATCGGTAAATTTAAATTTGAATTCATGACAGAATCTTGGTAAATATTTATCAGGTTTAAGGCAGATTCGACTTAAATTTTGGAAGTTGTCGTAGGAAGGTGATCTGATGTAAATGCTTAACAAAGGTTAAATAGGTTTTGAACTTCTATCAATTTTGATCTTTATTACTGAATATTGTGTACGTCTTAGTTTGTGATTTTAATAATAAAGTAAAAAAATCATTTAGTGGAAACCTCAACAGAAAATAAGAAGAAACCAGAAATGTGCTGATGAAGAAAATACTGCCAAGGTTCAATTCTTTAGTTCATTTACACCTGAGATCACCCTATCACACTAAAAATTACGAATTTTATCTTATTTGAATGATTACTCATAATAAAATTATGAAAATTAATTTGTCAAGGTTCAAGGTGGATCTTTGACAACTTAGAAAAAAAACTACAGATAATCTGACATCAAGGTTTTATGCACTTAAAAGCAAAATGAAGTAAAATTTTGACCCAACCCTGTACTACGTAGATGAAATATACCAAAATTCAAGTGTGCTCAGTAACAAATAGTTTTTTTGACGAGTTTGGGGGATTAAAATAAAAATCTGAACTTGACGTTTACTTGGTAGGTAGTATTAATGAGTTGTGATTGACAGATGAAAACAATGTGATGTTTTTAATTTACATAAAGAACCAATTTGTATGACTAATTTTATCGCTAACCGACAATTACCTGTCTGCTTTAATAATACTGACACCCAACGTTGGGTAAATAAAAACCAACGATAATCTCGGAATTTCGTTACATTCGTTATCTGTGTTTCAATCGAAATATGTACACCAACTTGCGAAATAGTCAATAAATTCGATTCCTTTCGTTTTCCAAATCGCACTATACAATCAATCGTAACTATAATTTGTTACATAAAAACGTTACATTATCAAGAAATCGGAAAAATTATAAAACAAAATTTACATCAACTGTTTTTTCACAACCTACTTTAATAGTACTTATTAATAACTCATAGGAACCATTGATTGCCACTATCAAAACTACAATAGGATAAATTACACTATTACTAAAACGACCTTGGGAAAACACAAAAATTGGTTTAATTTTAAAAACCACTTGCACAAGGTTTTTTACTTTTTTAGCATATGTCGCTTACCTAAATTTGTTAACTAACACACAAAAACTAAAATCATTCGGTTGTTTTTACACAAATAGCACGTCACTTAAGTGAATATTATTTAATTAAGTTTGTTAACATTTTAATAACTACGTCCAGCTTTAAAAAACACAAATTTACTGCAATAATTGATCAAAATTTGGCATACGATCATCACACAATACCATACAAACTACCTAACCGTGTTGCCACACTTACCTAGACTTAATAAATTTAATGTCAAACGTGAGCGGTATTTGACATTTCATTGTTGTTTGTTTTTCCACCATTTTATTTTTAAATGCGTTTTTAATGCAAATGATAATATAATTATTATTATATTATAAAAAAGGACTTTAATATTATAATAACATAATTTTAAACGAAAACCTAAAATGTGCAGTGCTGTGCGTGGAAGCTTCTGGGCGGCTAACTTAAGAAGCGGCATCAAATAAAATAATATCATAAGCCAGACTACGCTACGTGATAAAATAATCTAACATATTAAAATTTAATAATAAAGACATCGTAAATATTTACATCTTTCCTTATGTCGGTGTTTCTAATTCTATTTTGTCTTGTACATCCTTTTACTCTTTGTAGGAATTTTATTTCGGTAGTCTGTATTCTGTATTTGTCTTTCTTCAAGGGAACCCAAGCAGCATCATGAAACATTTTTTAATATTTTACCCCCTGATTACCCTTATAGACCCCACGATCTGGAGCCTCCAATTTTATAGCACTTCATTTACAGGGAGAGGGGCATAAAATGTAAAAATAGAAAAACTATAAGTTTACCAAATTTTTATAGAAGTATAAGTTTTTTATATTTATTTTTGGATGGTTGCTGTTTTTGGCTTTGGATGAAAGCTATTGTACCTTTTAGAGCAAGCCGCCACTGATATTACGCCAATATATTATAATGGGTAGTGGAATTCCCTCTCCTTTTTAAATCATGGTGTGGTTTATTTTAAAATTTTATTTTGTTCTATTATGTTTTTTCGTTCAATTTCTAATCTTAATTGTTTATAAATTTTTAATGAAATAGCACAGCTTATTGTAATGGGCTCACTTTGAGTACTTTTCCACTTAAATAACTTTATTATTTTCAACCCTTCCTTTGCAAATCAAACCAACATCTCACTCTAACCAAGACTACGGTATGAATCAAATAGCGTGACATGGTAACGTGAAATCCAAACCACGGCACAAATTATTCGGACTCAGCAGAGAGTGGAACTCACGATTATTTGGTATGTAGTGCAATTCTTTCAGCTCCTCATACAGAACTACATGTTGTTCTCTATTAAAAGGTAGCAACTAAAACTTCCTCGCACAAATTCAAATAAAAAATAGCAATTTTAAACAAATGAGCCTGGAACCGGTCGTCGATATAAGAAAACATCGCAATAAATATATCTAACTCAATTTACCGAAAACACTGTTTATGGATGAACCATTTACAATCAGGATAAACCCTGTACAAAAAACCTACAGCTTATAATGTGGAATCCGAACCACGGTACAATTAATTTGATATCATGTAGAAATCGAATCCATAAGCCTACGGTTTGAAACCAAACACTAACATTACATTAAATTTTATTAATAACATTAAATTTTATTATTTCAAACAAAAAGGGAGGTTTAGGAAAATTTAGGGTTCCTATTAGGTTCCTATATATAGAGCCCAACGGTTCTCAAAATGGATACCGCCAAAAAAATTAAAAACTAAGGATATAGGAATATGACATTGTCCGATATTGCAGATAATTTTATACCATATTATGCTGATCTCTCAATCAGAATTTTCCATCCTTAAATGAAAAAACGTATAACTAGGATTAAAATCCGTTCATTCACGATAAACCAGGCTGAGTTTCTATTGTGGAATTCGAAAATTTAATGGAAATTAGTTCAGACAGTCAACTGAAAGGAAAAATTTAAAAAAATTTCCTTCAATGCTTTTTGGAGCGAATTATCCGAAGAATATCCTGAATTATCGAGACGTGCAATCGAAAATATTATTATGACTATGACTGATTTTTGGGTGTGAGGGAATGCAATCAAACAAATGTTATCGTTAAGCCAACGTTTCGATCAGTTTATTTGATCATCATCAGGGCTGGAAAACAATACAAAGGTGCTCAATAATTACATAATACATAAAGGCACGGTTACTACATACCAAACAATAAAAGATGGACAAAGTTTGATCATTGAAATAATTGAAATATGCGGACATAGGTGAAAGACCAGGGCGAAGCGCTCAACATCTGAACACGATCTTCGTCAAACGGCACAATGGCAAACAATATTGTAACAAAAACACAAAACAATATACCGTGTATAACAGTGTGTAAAACAGTTTAAAATATCTAAAAAACAATAGTGGTCAATAACATTAAAAATAAAATCGTTGTAAAATGCTATACAATAGATCAACTACAAAAGTGAAAACGATAAAGACAAGATAACAATGTCCAATAAGATCGCGTCAAAATACAAACTTTAAATTCCCGCACCATTGACCGCAACCAATAGCAACAAAGGACGAAACAAAACATTGTTATCGTCATCTAAAAGTAAAATAAATAAAGTAACCGTCCTCCGTAGCACCAAACGTCAGGAAAATACAACACAAAAACAAACACTAATTTCACTTGCCCAGTAACCACTCTTAACTACCTATTAGGTCTCTCTGTTTTCATTTTGAAGTTCTGCAGTAAGTTGAGGTAACCGTTGTTAATGCTGGTGTAATCACTCTGAATGTTGATGTTATTATTAGTTGTTGATATCAGAGCCGCTTCTATGAACAACCTCCTATTGTAACACACCTCCGACGCCAAAATCTCCACATCCTCATCCTTGAAATTATGATGATTCTCAATGGAGTGGTGTGCGAGGCCAGTTTTTGTTTTGCCAAGCCGGATGTCGTAATGGTGTTGATAGATCCGTTTGGATAGTCTCTGAGATGTTTGTCCGATGTATTGCTGTTCACACTCAGAGCATTTGATCTTATAGACTACATTAGCCTTATCCAATACCGGGGTTCTATCTTTGGTTTTAGAGAATAGCCAAACGTAAGTTGTCTTTCGTTATGCACTCCTTAAAGATGTGTTTCAGTTTGTTCGCTAGCTTTGGATGGTAAGTGATTTTACTATATTTAGTATATTCCTCTGGTTCCTCCTGCAAAACTCCACTCATGATGGGTGGTGCCCTCTTTCTGAACAAAACATTGTCCAAAAGGCGACCCGGATATCCATTTTTCATGAGTTGTTGCTTCAGTTCATACAATCTCAATCCCATTTTTTCGGTAGGTACAACATTATGTAATCTATGTTTTAGTGTATTTATAACACTCAACTTGTGTTGTATGGGATGAGAGGAATTAAAATTCAGAAGGCGCTCCGTGGACGATGGTTTCCTGTAGATGTCGGTGTCCAAAGCACCATTGCTATCTCTGCTCACCAACAGGTCCAAGAAAGGTAAAGCGTTGTCAGCCTCCACCTCGTAAGTAAAGGTAAGCAACTCATCGTAACTGTTAAGGATTTCTATACAGTGTTGTATCTCGGTTCTGGGGATGGCTGTCAAAATATCATCCACATAAAGCAACAAAAATGGAAGATGGAAATGAATGGATCCAAAGAAATTGCAGAGCAGGTCGTTCATCACGAAACTTGAGAAGATTGGTGATCTAAATGAGGACATCCTAACGATCGTATTTGCGTAAAAAAACAGCACTAATTTTTTTTGTCGGTACCCCATAGTCCAGGTTAAACAACACTTTTAGCTTGAAAAAATCCGGGCTAGCCACAATTTAGCAGACATAATATTTTTGTATTTTAGTGTCCGAATGAACCCCCCGAAAAGTCCCCTAAAATCCCCTAACGGCTTCTCCCCTAATTATAAATTTTAGTTCCTCTAGCATGATTTTTCGGATATAATTCGCCTAGACTATAGTTGAAAAATTGTATTTTTTGTAGCGGATTTTGTTCTCTTCAATTTTGAGCTGATAATAATTTTACCTAAAAATGGAATTAAGTGAGATATCGACAAAAAAAACACTTTGGAGGAAGTAAACCCCCCAATTGGGGTAGAATTGCTTATTGTATAGTATTATTTAAGTTTTGATGGGTTTGTTGAATAATTATTATTAATTGATTTGGTTTAAGTAATGCATTCGCATTTTTAGATCAACAGTGAGGCTTTGAAAACAGCGAGACATAAATATAAAATGGGTAACAGTAAGACGTTCTATTTCGTATTCCTAATTTTTCAAATTTTGTTCGGTGTAGGAAAAGTTTCACTTTACCAGGATACTTCTTTAATTTTTATACTTATACTATAATTTTTATATTAATTTAAATAATTACCTATTAATTTTCTAAGAAAAAAATTAGTAGCAGTAGAAGTAATTCTCAAAAAACGAAGTATAAGATTTATGACAAAAGAAGGGCACTTAATTAATTTTGATTCAATATACTACGTACGAATATATTCGCCAAAAACTTGAACTTGGCATAATATTTTATTGACATTTATTGATAAATAAATAGTAAACAATATTTGACGAATCTCAAAAATTAATTAAATTTAAAAAAATTAATGTCTCACTGTTACCCACGCATGGGTAACTATGCTCCCATATTTTTAAATCCTTGATCCTTAAATAAGTTACTCTAATATATGCAGCAAAAAATCTCTTTGCTGTAGAACCGATCTGTATTTTTTGAAAAACCGCTTGCGGTATCTCAAATCGGCCCCCTCCCGCAAATTTTAAATAATTTTATTGACGTGCGTTACCTATAATAATATCATATAAAACATTTTTTACATTCCGTATTACTTTGGATATAAAATTATTGTATATTTTAATTTATAAATAGTATTTGTATTATTTTTAAATTGTGATATCAAAATTATGCATTATCACCTTCTATTAATATAAATTTAAAAATAGCTTCCATAATAATACTCATTTTGGATATCAACGATACATTGAAACCGGTTTTCAACCAATGAGCGAGCGCTATTTTACATTGTAGATTGCTATGTTATGTGCGTTTTAGAAAAATCACCACAGTGAGTCGCAACACTTCACTATTAAATATTTTTATTCAACATTTCGCCCCCCCCTCATCGTTCCTCATAATTGAAAATCGTATTATGAATACCTATTGAAAAAACAATTGGGAGGGGGGGCGTTAAATGTATCTTATCTGCTGCCACTTACAACCCAAATAAAAGTCTAAAATACCTATTTACAATTTAAATTCTTAATAACCTTTTATAATTTTGCAATGCCCCGGGGGTCTTATCATAAAAATCATTGGTTTTCTTCAATAATCTCCGGTCGTAAATATTAATATAAGGATATTAAGTTTTCTCCGGTTTTTTTAACAATTTTTCCAATTTCCGTACTTTCTGGTGGATGGCCGCGCAAGTAATAGCACCAAAATCGCGCCATCATAATATAAAAGAATTTTTACAAATATCAGAATCAGAAATAATATAATAAAATAATAGGGGCAAAATATCGCGTTAAAAAGTTCTAAAATAACCATTTCGCCCTCTATTTAAAAAATATTAAAGAAAGTAATCGGTTCGGGAACTTCCCACTTAAAACCTGGACTAATTTTAGTCTTGTTAGTTGTAGTTTTAGTCTTGTAAGTACAACTTAATTAGCTTGGGGGGGGGGTCATGTTTACAAATACCTTCATATAATCGGTGCGATTCTGATTTGACATAACAATCTTGTTATGATAATCATTTGGTTATTTTGTAACAATATGGTTATTTGAGCCGATTTGCTATTCTGATTTTGAAGACATAATCATGAGGGTGTGGTTTGTCAACAATAATTATTGTTATATTTCATGGTTATGATAGCAACTGCATTTTAGTGCTTGTTACGCTCATTTTAAAAATTGTTACGTTCGTGAAAGACAGTTGTTATATAAAAATTTGAATTATTTATAGTTAGTAAATGTTATATAATATTGAACTGTATTTCAATGTATTTAAAAATTTCAGATTTCTCTTAAAAAAATTTTTATAACAAAATAATTTCAATTTTAAACATTTAAAAAAGTCAAAACAAATAAAAAATTGTAACCCGCAATTCGTTATATTATGAAACAAAAATTTAAATGCTCATTGCGTCATAAAAAGTTTAAAGGATAAAAAAACGCGCTTGTAAATTGGGCCAGGCGGTCAGGTTCTTTTTAAGCCTACCCGTAAATTGGGCCAAAAGATTATAAGGGTCCCATGTAAATTGGGCCAGACACCACTCGTTAGCGTAACATGCATGAAAGGTTACTGTTTTGTCATTATTTTTTGTTTTATTCGCTTTTTTGGGGGTGAAACGTAAAAGGAAACTGCCGCATACCGCAACTATACTTTTTAATGCTATTTCAAGGTTCTCTAAGATCCCGGTTTTTTTTATCCCGGTTTTCTTAATGGATGGCGCCTTCAAGTATGTTTAGTTTTTGCCGCGTAGCGGCGTACGCGATGAAAAACCGGCCGAAGCTCCGGAAGAGCGCAGGCTTGGGTTTTTCGATGCGCACAGCCGGACGAGTCTCGAATCCAAACCCCACAATTTCAAATTTTGGGGTTAAATGGTACGGAATAGCACTTAATATTATTTCCTTAGTTGCGTTTTGCGATACTTAATAATAGGTATACAATTGAATATTATTTAATGGCTTTACCTTTAAGCTACCCACGCCGACCGCTGGCCCAATTTACAGATTTTCTTAAGCTACCCACCAATATAATTTTAAAATACATTGACCGCTGGCCGAATTTACTATCGTCCAAAAAAAAATCCAGATTCTTCAATTTGATAAACAGATTTAATGGGCGATTGATGGAGGTGAATTTGTTCCTTCACGACCATATTAAAAAAAAATTTAACAATATTGTATGTAAATTCTTTTTGTACACAAAAAATTAGTTAAATTAAAAATAAAAAACATAAACAAAAGTGTATAAACTGTAAATTAATTAATTTAACTTAAAACAATTTTGAATAAAAATTTATTTTGATATACCTACTATCAAAGCTATTATATTACAAAATCACAAATCAAAATAAAATTTTTAAATCACAACTGATGGAACGGTGTGTCATAAGTATTTATAGTATTTTTCGGTACATTTGAACTATTTATAACAAGGTTTGGTTATTCTTAAATTATAACAATCATGATTATACGTGTTTAAACAGAATATCAATTTTCGGTAACATTGTTACGGAGATGGTTATAACTTAGGATAGCAATCTAGTCATAACAATATGATTATATAACCATGTGCAAATCAGAATCGCACCGAATGTCAATATAATATTGACGACAAATACCAATAATAATTTAGTGATAAAAACTACTCGTGGCCATTTTAGTGGAAATCAGGAAGCTATTATAATTTTTAAATTAATCCGAAAAAAAATATTAAATATTTTTTATTAAGTTTTCTTCAATAATATTATATACCACGTGTAGCCTCCGACTTTTAAAATCTACCGATAATTAAAATTCAGACAAACCTGTATCGTGGACAAACCCACAAATTGATAAAAAGTAAACGTGACAACAGCGCTTTTGAGTTTAAAGGTGCGCTTGTGCAAATGTTTCTATCTGAAATTCGCAATTTTTGATCTGTCAACATTGGCAAACTTGAGTTAAAACCTTTATTAATTTAATAAAACCACTTTAATTCTTTTATTATAATTGCTAACCCAACAAGAATTTAAATTTTACTTATAAATGCACGCGACATTCTAAAGACAAACAAACTAGAAGTAATTTTGTATGTAGGTAAGAACATCTTTTGTTTTAAATCATGGCTCTCTTGAATTTGGGCGAAGATCCATGGTAAATATGGCAAGTAAATATTTTTGGCCTAATTACCGAAGAGTTTTTTTTAAAGGCTGTTGGAGTTGGAGTCATGCGAGAAGTTATATCGGGACATTATGGAACAACTGTCGTTGCGAAAGAGGGAACCTAGATCGACACAAAAGTACGCTCAAATATCGGCCTCGGTGCGTCTACGACTGAAGCAATATAACAACGAAGTAGATCAATTAAAGAGAAAAATTAATCAAGCTAGCCAGTCCCATATGATGTATTAAACGAATTTGTTTAGTTACAAATTTTTTGAATGAGTTGTTCACATTTTCAGAACGTTAGAAGAGACTGAACGGCGCACCAGACAAATGGAAGCACTTCAATCGAAAAGTATTCAAATGCAGAAAATGTTCAACGAACATAGTGTCGACTTAAGTGCCGGTAGATCTCAGTTGTTAAATGCTCCTGGAGCATCGGCTTGGGGTGCAGATGATGATAATCTTATATTACAAGATTCCAATTACACCGTTGATGAATTGAGATCTCAACAAAATTCTATGCTTACAAGTAATCCTTTTTGATTTACCTTCTTATAATGAATGTTAAATTTTGATTTGCTTCAGATCAAGAAGAGGGCCTTGAAAATTTGTCAAAGATTATATCCAGGCAAAAAACAATTGCTCAAACTATTAGTAATGAAGTTGATTATCAAAATGGTAAGATATTTTTGTTATTTGTTCATTTCTTTTACTTTCTCTACCTACTATACAATATACAACGTTCCTACTCTTCTGGAATCCTGAAAAGGGTAGGGAATTAATAAAATTTATATTTTGATTATAGTCCAGGCAACAAAGCCGAAAAATTGGCTCAAGCTTGCAAAAAATCCGGGCAAGCTGAATTTTGGCAGAGATGTACATTGGAGTGTTCTAATGAACCCCCCAAAAGTCCCATAAAATCCCACGCCAGCGTCCCCCACAATCGGGGGTTTTAGCTCCCCCAACGCGATTTTTTGCCGATAACTCGCTTATTTATGCTTGTATGAAAAATTATGATCAGATCATAATTGAAGAGCATAAAATTCTCTATAAAATTTTTTTTTTTCATATTTTCCCATGGCACACTAATACTTAAATTATTGATCGAAACAACAACCCACCCTTAAAATGGCACAATATTGATTAGTTGCAGGGAGAGAAATGTTTTCGGGCACGGGAAATGCTTTTAATAATAAATTAATTGAAATTGTGGCCAAGGTTGGAAAATGAAGAAAAAAATAGATTTTTTCAAAATTTGCCCAAGTTATAGTATCTTCCAAGTAATGAAACCGAAATTTTGGTTTGAGCTTACAGAAGGTCCGGGCAAGCTGAAATTTCGCAAAGATGTATATTGAAGTGTTCTAATAAACCCCCAAAATGTCTCATAAAAATTCCAAGCCGGCGTTCCCCCAAATGAGGATTTTAGCCCCCTAAGTGCGGTGTTTCGCCTATAGCTCACGTATTTTTACTTTTACGAAAAATTACCATTAAACAAAGTTTAATTTGCCTATTACAGTATGTATTGTAGTACTACCTTACCTACTACAGCGCCACAAGTTATAGAGAATTTTATGTTCTTCAACTTTGCTTAATGGTAATTTTTCTTAAAAGTAAAAATACGTGAGCTATAGGCGAAAAACCGCACTTAGGGGGCTAAAATCCTCATTTGGGGGAAACGCCGGCTTGGTATTTTTATGAGCCATATTGGGGGTTTATTAGAACACTTCAATATACATCTTTGCCAAATTTCAGCTTGCCCGGACCTTCTGTAAGCTTAAACCAAAATTTCGGTTTCGTTACTTGGAAGATACTACAACTTGGGCAAATTGTAAAAAAATTAATTTTTCTCTTCATTTTCCAACCTTGGCCACAATTTCAATTAATTTATTATTAAAAGCATTTTCCGTTCCCGAAAACATTTCTCTCCCTGCAACTAATCAATATTGTGCCATTTTAAGGGTGGGTCGTGTTTTCGGTCAATAATTTAAGTATTAGTGTGCCATGGAAAAATATGAAAAAAAACTATTTTATAGAGAGTTTTATGCTCTTCAATTATGGTCTGATCATAATTTTTCATACAAACATAAATAAGCGAGTTATCGGCAAAAAAATCGCGTTGGGGGAGCTAAAACCCCCGATTGTGGGATTTTATGGGACTCTTGGGGGGTTGATTAGTACACTCCAATGTACATCTCTGCCAAAATTCAGCTTTCCCGGATTTTTTGCAAGCTTGAGCCAATTTTTCGGCTTTGTTGCCTGGACTAGAGTCAATTCACATTATTGATTTTTAGAATTGACAAGGTTTGGAAAGGTCAGAAAAAATAATCAGGGAATTTGTATTGCAAAAAAACCCTGATGTAGATTACACTGTAATGATGATAAAAATTGATTTTGAGATTTGATTTAATATTAGATCTAGAAAATTCAAGTTTGAGATATTGCTGTTTTTATATACCGGATGACACACGCTAAATATGGGGAAATAACTTGGGAAATCAGTTTTTTTAAGATTCTTTAAAATGCTAGCGTTTAACCGCTCTTATAGAATAAACCTAATATGTTATACTATTATTATTTCAAATGATGATATAACTAAAAATAGTATTTGGGATTCCTGTGTGTTCCAACTCTTAAAAATCCATGGGTCTGGCAGCCCACCCCTCCTGTGTTTAAGAACTGCAGACCACATAAGGGGTGAAGAAATGCATAATACAAGTCAAGAAAAATGATATATTCAATATTATATAAATAGATGCTGTTATCAAAATTACTTAAAAATTATAATCAAACTAAATAACCCATTTTGAACAGACGCATCATATAAATTTCCATAAGCAACATTTTATTTGGAGCCAGTATTTCGCTGGTTGTTTAACTTGAAGCGGTAACACGTCATTCTAATATAGCCTATTCTATTATTCTTGACATGTTAGCTAGCACCAAACCATTGAACAGGCAATATTTTACAAGCTTTAGGACATCAATAATTAATACTATGAAAAATATTGCCTATTACACTGTGACTTGAATTATTACTTACTTTTTCATCCACCTTAAGAGCCAGTTGTATAACCAAAAATCATTCTTGAGTAAGGGTTAATCCAGGGATTTCTGCTGTTTGATTGGTTCATCCCAGGATTAACTCCTACTCGAGGATGATCTTCTGTTCTGTTATACTATGAACCCTAAGTGGTCCATAGATCTTCAACGTAAAAGGGGTGGGCTACCAGACTCATGAATTTTTGAAGAAGGGTTGAACACACAGGTATCCTAAATACTATTTTTAATTATAATATTATACTATTTTTAAATAAAATTTAATGACTTGGGCAAAAATGTCGTCAGCAAACTTTGTAACTGGAATTTTGGGCGTTTTTATAATGTTAATATGTAAATTTGCTCTACCGTGTGTTTAAACCAGGAAAGTGCATTGTCAAAAAGGAGATACGCCCTATAAGTAGATAACTTTAGATATATAATTTTGAGGTACAGGGGTAACCCCCCATCGTAAATTTTTTAATGAAATTAGTGTTTACAATTATTAAACAGCTACATGAAGGAAATCACGGGCTACTTGGCATTTATAGATATTAAACAGCCATATGACACCATAGGAGGAAATAAATTATATTAGATATTAGAAGAATTCAATATACACTGGAAAATAAAGTAAGTGTGAAAAGAATGATTTCAATAAAGTTTAAAGTGGAGAATGGTCTACGACACGGAGACCCACTGTCGGCAATGATGTTCAATCTTTACAAAACTACCATCCTTACATATAAGAAACGCCTTAATCAGATTGGGAGAAAAACTATTTTGTTGCAGAACCAAGTCCCTGTTTACAAATCATATGTTGCATAAACTGGTTTACACAGCGCAAAAATATGGATTCAAGGAAATCTACCATTAATTTATTATCCATCATACAACCCAGATCTGGCATCTACGAATTTTCTTATTCCCAGAATTTAAAAAACTCCCAACGAAACAAATATGAGAGGCGAAGCCACGAAATTATGAAGTCCTCATAATTAATTATCAGCAGTAAAATTCTACATTAAACCAAAAATTTTAAAATTTTGCTACCCAATTAATTTTGCAATTATAGAGCTTTCCAAAATAACTATCATTTTCATTCTATATTTTTTGCTGAAAATTGTAATATTTCGTTTTTTGGAAAACAATTTATTTTCTGGAAATCCTATGAATCTAAGTGATAAACAAAAATTGTAGATGATTTAATTTTACGTAATTTATATAATTTTTATTGAAAAAGCTACTACCAAGCGTTTTTCCCCAAATTAATATGGATAAAACAATTTTTTTTAGTTTTACACAGAATTTCATTTATTTTAGATTTTAACTCATACTTTTACTTTCCCATTTACGTAGTAAAGGAAAGTATTGTTATCGAGTTAAAAAAAAAATTTGAGTTAGCATTTTTCCCATGGTCTATGAGCCCATACGAATTGTTTAAGACCAATTTTGGAATGATGTCCGGATGTGTGTGTGATGTATGAAGTATGAAGTGTGATGTATGAAGTATGAAGTGTGATGTGTGGTGATTTTCTCGTCAACGTTTTCAGACAAACGCGTGCACCGATTGAGTTGAAATTTTATACACTAGTTTGAAGTAGCTGTCTAAAGAGCTGATTAGATTTTGGTTGAAAACCGTCCATTTTTAACCCCTTTTTTAGGGGAATGAAAATTGTTAAAGAGCATTGCCGCTTGCCGGTGGAACATATGGGATTGAAAATCATATCAATCGAAAGAGATTATTTTTCCGCATCTTTTGATACCCCACACTTGATATTTCCCTCTTAAATTATTGTTAAAATGCAAAAATAAAATAAGGGCTATTTAAATAAATATGGTTTGCCTTGGATAATTTTGATCTGTCAAAGTGATTTGTATTGTTCATTACTATAATTTAATATTTTAACTTACTTTTATTACCATATTATGTAGTTAATACCAAACGAATTTTTTAATTACTTATAAAAAATTAATTCTGACGTCATTACGCCCATAGTTAAAATTTTATTGCATATAGACGGCACGGCATTCCGCAAATTTCTCATTTTTTTTTGGAAAATGTCAATTTTAAAAATTTTTCAATGCAAACATGTTATATAATTATTGTTAAAATGAAAATATAAAATAAGTGCTTTTAAAAAATATGAGTTACCATGTTAAATTACAAATTAAATTTCGTAACTTTGATATCTCAAAGTAATTTGTGTATTTTATCGAGTTAAAAATTGTTTTGTGTTAACATCTGTTTTATTAATATTTAATATAATATAAAGTGGAATCTACTAAATGGGAAAGTAATGTGTTGTCACATCAGATTTTTTGCTTTGGGATGCACCAAAAAACAATGAATTTCGGAAAACTGAAACCCTGAAAAACATCCTTCAAAATAGGATAAAACTGATAAATTTTGAAAATTACTTATTTTTTAAGTTATCCTTCCAAAATAACATAACACCTATATACGAGATAGCGCCGTAGCGAGCTCTTCTGGCGCCTGAGGCAAATTTGAATATATGCGTCCCCCTCCCAAATGATTCCTATTATTTTGAAAATTTTAAACTATTATTTATTAGGTTTTGTCGAGGTTTAGCGCCCCCATTGCGATGGCGCTCGCTTAGAGTAATGAAAACAAATGGATGCTTATCAGGAACTCATTTAGGCTGCCGGGACCGGGGGTATGGAATACCCCCCAGGTACACTTAATTTATTGAAAAAGAAAAACTTTTACGTCCCTCAGGTGCGTGCAAAATGCATTTAATTACAAATAACCCGCGGGTGAAGTGGTTAAGAAGAACGGTACTGGGATAGTTATGAAAAATATCAGCAAAAATACCCCCCCCTTGCCGGATTACAAACAAAAATTGCAAAAGATTCAATGAAAAATAATAAATTTTGATGTTTCTGAATAATGACAAGTGTACCTTGGGGGGTATTCTATACCCCCCAGATCGTGTAATATCGATTTTGATCGTTGGGAACTTCTGAAGATCTTATATAAAATACGCATAGTATGTCAGAATCGCCGTTTCCATGGTAACGTAACGGATTACCCCCACCTTGGGGGTACCAAGGTGGTACCCCCCACATATGGAGATTATTTTTATCGGTAGGAATTTTTCTTTTCAATTTAAATATATTTGAATAACTGTCGCAATGATGACGTGATAGTTTTACCGGTTACCCAGTCAGTTAAAGGGAAATGAGAAAGAACGCGGGGTTGGAATCAACTTTCCTGAAATCCCCAGTCTTACTATTGGACAAAATCTGAAGAGGAGAAAACTCTACAAAACGAGGTTTCAGGATTTACTTCAGATCTGAAGTAAATCCTGAAACCTCGTTTTGTTTTGTTCACCATCAATGATAAAGTTTAAATGTACGAAATAATTATTCAAAACCCTTTTTAATTGTTTTCTCTGGATTTTCTTTTTATTTCATAAATACTTACAAGGGGAAGTTTATCATGCGTGGTTACCGATTTTGATAAATTTGAAATTGGTAAAACTAGATCAAATTTCATTAGATCTATAATTTTCTTTTGTGTGAATGAGGTGTCCTTTGGACGTAATTGACACTTGAAATTTCGCCGCGCCACGCCTCCCCAGTGCAATGATTGGTAAGTCACCATTACCTTTAGAATACAATATTTTTTAAATTTATCGAAAATTTGTTTAAATATTTGATAATGTGATCGTTTTCGTTAACAGTTACAGGCAATTAACTTATTTTTATAAATAGTTTATGTAACTTTTAATTTAAAAAATAAAAACATAAGTGGAGTTTAACAGCTTTATACAATTCAATTATAACAGGGAAGCCCCTAGATAGTGTAGACGTTTACACTATCTATGTTATATTTTTATTTTTTAAATTAAAAGTTGCATAAACTATTTATAAAAATAAGTTAATTGCCTGTAATTTTTAACGAAAACGATCGCATTATCAAATATTTAAACAAATTTTCGAAAAATTTAAAAAATATTGTATTCTAAAGGTAATGGTGACTTACCAATCATTGCACTGGGGAGGCGTGGCGCGGCGAAATTTCAAGTGTCAATTACGTCCAAAGGACACCTCATTCACACAAAAAAAAATTATAGACCAATTCGATCTAGTTTTACCAATTTCAAATTTATCAAAATCGGCTACCACGCATATGATAAACCTCCCCTTGTTAGTATGATATTGGGATTTTACATTAACCAAACGCCACCATACGACAGCAATTGTAACTACCCTAACGAGTATACGTCAGTTTCTTTTAACGTGTGTTAATAGTGTTTGAGTTTGATTTTGTGAAATTTTTAATTCAGTGCAGTGTTTAATCTAAAAAACTATTATAATAATAATAGTACTTATTGTTAGTTCAGTGTTTAATCTAAAAAACAATATTATAATAGTAGTTATTTGCAGTGGTAAGTACTACATAACCTATTATGAATAAAGTGCAACCTAATGTAATTATTAATATTTTAGAAATTTTTACTTCGTGTCGAAATGAATCGTCCAGATAAATGTTCGCTTTCATTTAAGGACCTATTTAATTATCTAGAGGCAACACCAACTTCCAGATGTATTACGGAAGGTGAATCTGTTGCTAATGCCAATCACGTGATAACCTGTGGGATTTTGGAGAAAACAACAAATATGTTAAATATATTTGCACTTTGTTTGCAAACAACTGCTTTAACTCAGAAGCCGCACGAAATTCGAGGAGTTCTCAACATTCACTTGCTGCTGTCCTAATTGTGTGTTCAAGGTAAAAACTTTTTGTGCACTTGTTACTTGTTAACAGGCAAAACATCTGATTTTTAGAAAAAATATATTCGATTTTCCAATGTTGTCATCGACCGATATGAAATGTTATTGGAATAAAGGTACGGCAGTGGAAAAATATGCTCCGCAACGTTTGTACGACCACAAGTGCTTGGAGCCTAAGCAAATTACAAAACCGTTGAAACCAGTAATTGAACGTGACAACGATTACGTTTTATCTGTCCTAACCAATGACATATTTGATTCTAGTCTTGCAAAACATATGTAAGTACAATAATTTATTAACAACAGTAATGCTTTTATGAAGTCGATGTTGGTTTAGCTGACTTAGTGGAATGGAAATTCATTATCTCTTGTAATGTTTACTAATATTGTCTTTTTTCACAGTTTTTTTTTCAATAGATTTTAGTAAATAATTTAATATATTTGTGTTCTTACAGAGCGTGTCGTACAGAAGCAGTTGTTCACAATGACAAAGAACAAGAATCAAATTTGCAAGATGTCGATCCCGAATTATTAGACATTATATTAAGTAATGCTGAAGAAAATAATTTGGAATATGGGTCTTCCATTGCATTTGCAAATGAATGCTGTAAAAGAAAATATGAGGAAATTTCTACTGTTGATATATTCCAAGTTGCTGCAACTACTAAGAGCAATATCAAAGATTGGCATAAGCAACGACAGTATCGAATAACAGGATCCCGATGTTATCCCATATATACATATAAATTGAATAACTGGGAAATGAAAGCTAAGAAATATTTCTGGCCTAAAAGTTTTCATAATAAGTATGTAGACCATGGTTTACAATATGAAAGTGCTGCAAGAAATGCTTACAAAATAATGAATAACTGTGAAGTTTTTGAAACGGGACTTGTAATCTGCAAAAAACATCCATGGCTTGCATATACTCCCGATGGAATTATATTTAAAGATAAAAGGCCAATAAAACTTCTGGAAATAAAATGTCCTTATGAAGGTAACTACTAACTATATAATTTTTATTAGTTTCCTCTTTAATTTATGTATATTTACAGGCAAAGAAAACCCAGCAGTACAGATAGTGGAGTCCTGCAAATTTTTACATTTTCAAAACAATGTTCCAATTTTAAAAAAGAATCATACGTATTATGCACAAGTGCAGTTAGGCATGGCTATTTTAAATTTAAAGGAATGCGATTTCGTTATCTATTCATCATTTGCTAACGATTTCGTAAATATTTGTGTACAAAGAGACGAATCTTTAATACAAGATTTAATTTGCAAATTAAAAACTAATTATTTTGCACACATGTTACACGTTTTGTGTATGAATAATAAATAAATCAATTTTAAGTAGTAATTTTTTATTTATTGAATTTATTATCTTAATAAGTTATTAGTTATAGTTATTAATAACTTATAATAATTATTGGTATAAGTTATAAGCTTCGCTGAAAGCTTAATTGATATAAAAAAATAAAATATTATTGTTAGTTTATCTTGTTCAGTTTAATTAATTTGTTAATTGAATTTATCATCACCTAAAATTGGTTTCGACAAATTAACAAGTATTTGGCAACCAATTTAGTTAATGTTTCCAACATAACCAAAGAAGACAATCCCGTTAACGACGATAATTTGGAATCAGTGTCAATGGCAGCAACAAATGGAGTAAATATATCTCCACTTTTCACTTGAATACCTTTATCCACCGCTACTTTGATACCAAGTAAATTAAGGTGCAGTAAACTGTCGATGGCAATTTTTTCCGCTTCTGTTATATTACGATCAATATTCTGATCGTTGCTAGTTCTTGCTGATGGCGTTGGCAAAGATTTTTCTGATAAATCATCAATCGTACTCGATGATGGTATTGGTGGAGATTGTTCATTTTGTACTATATTTTTTGATTGCCTAGCACAGCGATTCGATCTACACTTTGGTTGAACATCTGCAAAATGTTTTCTTGACAAGTTCAGAGAAGGAACAGCGTTGCTTTTTAATTTGCGTCGTTTACTGGAATGACCTAAAAAAAAAATTTAAATTAACACTCTGATCTATTACTGGTACAATGATATTCTTAAAAATATACGCTTACCCGGTAGTATATAATCGTCGTTTTCAAAATGTAAAGAACAGACTGTCATAGAAGGTGTTATTCGTTTTCCCATCAACAACTTTAGTTCCCAAGCTTTCTTTCGATCAATTTTTTCACGAATCCCGAATTTATTCACAATGAACACGTTGCCACTCCTGTCCTTAGGAAAATAATGAAAACTTAGCTCATTATCTCGTCCTTTCTTAGTATGACAACCGTAAACGCAACAATTCTTATTATTAATCTTGCGATTGTTCATTTTAATGAAAAGACACAACTAGAACAAACAAATGGTTTTTCGCCAGTACGTGCTTTTAAATGTCCTTGTGAACGTCTTTTGTGAGAGTTTAGGATCACAAATGTTACACTCAAACGATTTCTCTTGATTATGAGTAATTAAATGTAGCTTTAATTGTCCTCAACGTGCAGATCGATAATTACAAATTTTACATCCGTGCCACCATCTAAAAACACACATGCATTATTTATAACCTAATTTTTGTTTATTACGCAGATAAATACATTATTTTTTTACTTACCAATAGAAAACTTATGTTAAACAGTTTTGAAAAACAACCTTTTTTTAATTTATTTGAACACAGATAAACGAACAACTAAAAATTTCTATATAAACCCGTATAAACAAATCGACATTCTACTTAGGTATACCCGTTAGCGTAGACATATTGAAGTCGACACTAGCGCCATCATCGGTAGTGTAAAATCCCAATAGGCAAATTTTGTTTTTTATAGAGAATTTTGTCCTCTTCAATTTTGATTTGATGATAATTTTCTCTAAAAATGAAGGTAAGCGAGTTATAGGCGAAAAATTACTGTAGAGGATTAAAATCCCCACTTGGGGAAAAGGCCGGCAGGGAATTTTAGGCGATGTTACAAATAAAATCGCGGTCAAATTTTTCGAATTCAGTCAAATTTGAATATATGCGCCTCCCCCCGCAAATATTCTTATCTTTTTGAAAATTTTAAACTATTGTTTATTGGGTTTTGTGAAGGTTTAGCGCCCCCATTGCGATGGCGCCTGAGGCAAATCCCTCAGTCGCCTCACCCTTGCTACGGCGCTGCCTATATATGCCCTGAAACTGTATCCCATGATTATTACTCAAATTAGTTGATTTTCTATTTTTAATCCGTGAAATCAACAACCTGTTATGATTTTACGACAAAATTAAATTATTTCTATTATTAGCCTAAAGAGTTTAAAAATGAATTTAAATTATGGATTTCGAAATTAAACATTCAAAAATGAATTATTTGAGAGTTTAGAATTTCTTTATACATATCTTGGAAAGGTTTCCTCTTTATTTTTCTGTTTTCACTTTGTTTTTTTACATTTTAAAATTATACCAGTGCTTCAGGTTCCTGTTGTTTTTGTTAGTTTATTGTATAACTAGCTGGCACGGGCGGTCTTCGGTCTGTATTTTGATATTAATTTTTATTTGTAGAAATTATTGATGATTTGGGAGACCACATTGATATAACAGATACGAGAGTTATAAATGGGACTCGTACCATTGGAACTATCGATAGGAAAGATAAAACTTGTATTTATTGGGTGATAATAATTTTACTGTTTATAAGTATACTGACTGTTTCTTTCATTTAAGTTTTATGGACAAATTGTATTTTATACCAAATAGCTTATCATTCTTATTCCTAATAATTGTTAACAATATTTTTAATAAATCTGTTAAGTAAACCAAATGTATTTTTTTATATTTTTTTAAGCAAATATGTAGTTGGGATATTCAAGAAAAAAATGTGTATCAAAAAAATTATTACTTAACATTTATTGTATTTAAAACGGCTGAATACAATCTATTATAACATCGGTATGTCATTTTGTAAATCCAATGTTTGATAAAATAAATATACAAATTGCTAGTTGTTTATTTGAGTTCATCTAGGAATGGTATATATTGTAGATTACCTCTTGCGGCCATAGATAAAGGTTCACATGAAACTTTCTTAAGGGCCTACAATTGAAAATTGTTAATAAAATTTTTTATTAATTTCCATCAAAATAACTTACAGTATTTACTTCACCAGTTGAAATTGAGTCAACTGCCTTAACAATTTGTGGACCACTTGCAACACAGCCAAGCAAAACTGCTTGTCTGCCAATATCTTCTAAAGACGTCAGTCCACATTCTAATCCCAATAAAATATCAGCTTTCAATTGATTTTTACCTAAAATAAAGTGTGTACCACAAAACTCCTCATAAAAATAATAACCAAATTCTACCTCTTTCTACATCTTCGTCACTGACGGTGCCACATTTTAAAATTTCAACAGTTTCTTTTAAAATTTTTCCTGCATCTGCACTTGGAGCAGATATAAGAGCCCCAAATAATCCGGTATCAGAATAGCTCACATTAAAAGCGGTAACATTACTTGGATGAGCACAGTTGGCAAGAGTTTTACCGAGAGCTCCACTGTTTTCTTTGGCATATTTAATGTGTGAGCCTGTACCTAAAGCCCGTTGTAAAATAGCAAATGCCAAAGCTTCCTTTGCATTTCTCAAACAGCCCCCTTGCCCACCAACTGCTATGTGTGCCATTTGTCCACCTTTATCGAATCTTATTTCACCACCCTTATATTCATTGGGTTGAATTTTATCGTCACCACAATCTAGAGTTAAGCAATTTGCAAAGTCGCTCAAAGCACTTTCGTTTACTCCAATTCCAACAACTGCTGCACGGTTACTGGTAAAATTGTGTGTAACATAATGTTGCAAAGTTTCTGACGAAATTTTACCCAGGTGATGCTTAGAAATGTAGAGTGAATTTCCTAAGCCTTGCTTACGAAACGCTGCTTTGTGTAAAATATCGATTACTCTTGCCTATAAAAAATTATTGCTGGCATTTATGCCACTTGATCTAGTAATTAAATTACTCACTTGAGGCAATCGATTTTTTAGATCCATCTTAACTCTGCGTTCGTTGTCAGAAATTTCCCATGGTTTGAAGCAAGGTCTTGATGCAACTTCCGAAAGAAAATCGAGGGCATTTTCTATTGCCGATTGGGTAGCTTCCAAGGTGTATCCAACAATTTCGCGGTCTGAAGAGCAGGTTAAAACGGCACCCAGTTGTTGTAAATTGCGGGTAATGGCAAATTGGCTTTTATTGCATGTACTTAAACCGGCAGCAATTCTGATAATGTGAGTTGCTCCCAAATTATCTGGTGTTTCAAAACGAGCACCGGCTCTGAAAGGAAACTTGTCAAACTGTTATATTATTCAAATAAACGACTCGACTACCTGAAGAATACACCAACACGAGCAATCTGTGCTTCGTTCTCTACACTTGACACCAATAGGTTGTTTTGCAAAGCTACAGTTTTAATATCACATTCTTTCAGACCTCCAACAGGAACGCATTGTGCTTGGCTGGCAAGTCCTCGAACCTACAAAATAAGTGGCGAGAGGTTTATGTAACTTTTAGGATGTCAAAAATTATTTTAAAATTTAGCTTACGCTTAAACACCTTATCAAAGGTGCCTTTGCTAGATGAGAGGCCATTATAGATTTAAGAACTCGCAATTCTTATATAAATTGAAATCGATTTAATTAAAAGACTGTAGAAAAAGGTTCTAGCACAATTTGACAACCCGTCGTCCGATTACACAATTACATTCATGTCCCCATCTAGCGGAATTTCAGAATAGGTGATGGTAAATAAAATTTATTGTCATATAATATTATGTACCTGATAATCAGCGGCGGCTCTTCTTTGTGGTATTGTGATAGGGACGCATTTGAATAAAATTGTGATTAAGTGAAAACAAAATTGTTCAGAAAATCCTGACGCATAATCAGGACCGGCATCTACATTTAATAGTTATTTATGTATCAAGGGCACAATCAATAGATTATAGCACCGAGGGTAATTTAAAGCCCGACGCGTTAGCGTTAGCGCATAAGAAAAATGGCGGACTCTGAGAATAACCAAGTATTAGAGGTCCCTTATGGGAATGCTAGTGAAGTGATTTGTAATCACTGCAATCGGCCTGTGGTGCGAGATAAGGTTGTGTGTTTTAAATGCAACAAAACATTTCACCCGGGATGCATAAAACCTGCTTCTTTGAGAAGTTCAAGCTGTGTTCATGAAAGTGAGGTTAAAACTGATAACAAGCTAACCCCAAATCAACAGAAAAATTACTTAGAAATGGAAATTCGGTATCTGAAGGAAATCGTGGATGAATTGAGAAGTAAGAACAAAGTCCTCGAAGAAAACAACGCTCTTTTAAGAGAAAACAATGTGCTACTGCATGGAAAATTGTTAAGTGGTGCGGTTGGTGATATGCGTGTTGCACCTCAAGTATTGTCGACCACCTTAAGTGTGACAGATGCAGCTGCTTCTGTCGATAACCATACCGCAAATTCACCAGCAGTACAAACACGTAATAAGAAAAATAAACATAACCTACAGGTCCAGGTGGCAGATCCATGCGGTTCAAACGTTGAGGGTCAAAATTCACATGTGAGAGCTAGTTATAGCGCAGCAGCTGCTAGTGGTATGAACAACAACAAAAATGTAAAAACTGGAAATCCTGCAGTAAATGTAACTACTGCTCAGACTGCAAACAGCAACCAGTTGGCAGTAAATTCAAAGCAGATCCATCACATCGGTGCGCAGCATTCTGTTGGTTCCCAGAAACAAAAAAACATACCTAACAAAACAACTCCAGGTGAAGATGACGGCTTTACTTTTCCTAAACGCAGGAAAGGAGCACCGAAACAAATTACAATAGGGGATGCTAGTACAGATGACAGTGATTTTACTGGAGAGCCAAAACGAATATGGATTTTCCTCTCAAGAGTCTCAACAAATGTGACAGAAGAAACCATCAAAACTTACTTGAAAAACAAACCCAACATGGATAATAGGACCTTTGAAGTTGAAGAGCTGCTCCTTGAAAGGAAGAACAAGTGCTTTAGAGTAGGGGCTGACTTTGCGCTGAAGGACGTTATGTTTGACAGTGGATTCTGGCCTAGAAATGTAAGATTCTCCAGATACTACTGGAGCAGAAGAAGTTCGGAAGAATCATCACAACAATGTAGTGGAAATTTTCAAAACGGGCAGTTGCAGACTGTGATAACATAAAAATCCTTTTCTACAACATACAATGTTTAGGAAATAAAGTGTTGGAACTTGAATCAAGTGTAACTGACAAAAATTTGAATTTATTGTTTTTAGCTGAACATTGGCTCTCCGAGGCTGAACTGGTGGCAGTTCAATTAGGGGATTTTCGTTTAATCTCATTCTATTGCAGAGCTCAGAGAATTCATGGGGGAGTGTGTGCCTTCTCCAGAGTCGGTCAATCTGTGCAAGTAATAAATTTGGAAGGTTTCAGTGAGGATCTTCATTGCGAGGTGAGTGGATTTGTCTGGAGTGACATATGCTTTGTTGTTGTCTATAGATCTCCTTCGGGTGATTTTAGTATTTTCTTAAATAATATCGAAAAGGTCCTATTGAGGTGTGTGGGGCGTGGCGTTGTTGTTGTTGGTGACTTTAATGTTCACTTTAATACACGTGACGGGAGATCACTGGAAGTAACAAATCTCTTTGCTTCCTTTGGTCTTATTCAGAATAATTTCCAGAATACCAGAGATGGTTCTTGTCTTGACAACGTCTTTTCTAATATTGGAGACCCTAAGGTTGAAGTAGTAAACTATGGCTTATCGGATCACTTCGGTTTGATGGTACATATAAAAACTAAAGAAAAGCATACAAATACAAAAAACACCATTAAATTTACCCCTATAACACGACACGGGCTATCACTTCTGCGGGAATGTCTGCGGGTAGTTGACTGGTCTTTTGTTAATAACGATAATTTTGGCACTGAAGCCAGGTTTCGTATCTTTAATAATTTAATTACATCAAATGTCTATAAATGCTTTAAAGAGAGAAAGCAAACATGGCCGGGTAATAGAAAGGGGAATGGTATTGCTTGGTTTAATAGTGAACTCAAAGAGCATCGGGAGCGACTGCACCTGCTGTCGGATCTGCATAGCGAAAAGCTGATTTCTGGGGAAACCTTAAAGGACTTCAAACAATTTTATAAGACTAAGCTTAAAATGGCTAAAAAAACTGCCAATGATAAATATATTGAAGGTTCAGCAAACAGTTCAGCTGCAGCCTGGAAATTAATAAACGCACATCGAATATCAGCAGATATTTCGTCTCAAATGCCTTCTCACGAAATACTTAATCAATATTTTTCAAATATTGCACGGTCAATTTCAGATGGGTTGCCTTACACTGGTGCCGATCCTATCGATTACATTGCCGAATGCAAGTGGGGAACAGAGCACGTTGGTTTTCAATTTAAGACAGTAACATATAATCAAGTTAGGGACGTTACTTTAAAACTCAAAAATAGCAACAGTAAAGATGTTTATAACCTTAACTCAAAAATTTTGAAATCAGTCATTGATGTAATCTTAATTCCATTCACTGATATCTTGAACTCATGTATAACTCATGGTGTATTTCCTGACATCTTAAAAATTGCAAGAGTCATTCCCATATATAAAAAAGGAAACAAGCATGATCCAAGCAATTACAGACCCATATCTATTTTGCCCATTATAGGAAAAGTGTTTGAAAAACTGCTAAAAGTACAAATAAATTCATTCTTTGAAATCAACGGGCTATTTCATGCAAGTCAGTTTGGTTTTAGAAATAACCGCTCAACTACTATGGCAATTAGTAGTCTGTGTAAAGCGGCAACGGCAGCATTTGAAAGTAATGAGTACCTCGACGCACATTTTTATGACCTGTCTAAGGCATTTGATTGCGTGTCTCATGAAATTCTTCTTGAAAAGTTAGCAGCATATGGCCTCCATAGCAATGCCATAATGCTAATAAAATCTTACCTGGAAAGCAGAAGTCAGTGTGTTTCCTTCAATAACATAAATTCTTCCTACAAAATGATATCAACAGGTGTTCCTCAGGGTTCGGTCCTGGGCCCGATCTTGTTCCTAATTTTTATAAATGATTTACCGAGATGTACAAGCGCGCACTCGGTTCTATTTGCCGATGACACAACAACTTTTAATACGGGTACCAACCTAACAGATCTTGCTTTAATTGCATCACAGAATCATGATGAGCTGAGGCAATGGTTTCTTGCTAACAAACTATGCCTTAATGAAGGCAAGAGTCAGAGCCTGGTGTTCACTCTTAAACAGACTGCCCCTAGAGGTGATCCTGTTGAGTTTCTCGGAGTTAGGATGGACTCAAAATTAACCTGGGAACCCCACATAAACAAACTCGCATGTAAGGTATCCAAACACATCTATGCCATGAGACAACTGAAAAATCTCGTATCCTTGAAGGTTTTAAAAACAGCTTACTTCGGTCTGATCCACAGCAATTTGTCCTATGCAATCCTAGCATGGGGTCATTCCCCCCACGCAAACAAGATCTTCGCCCTTCAAAGAAAGATCATAAGAATCATCTCTGGTCTGGGCTTTAGAGACGACTGTAAAAATAAATTTATTGAGCTAAACATACTAACGGTGCCATGCCTTTATGTATTTCAAGCCTTACTATTTGTGAAAGACAACGAATTGTCATACCAGACGAGTTCGCACTCCTACAATACGAGGCAAAAAGATAATATTGTTCCGGCCTTTCACAGGTTGGCCCGCTCAAGGGAGGCTACGGGATACCATGGTATCAAATTCTATAACGTTCTTCCCGAGCGTATAAAATCTCTGCCACCGGATCAGTTTCGTATGGCAATATCTAAATTTTTGTTGAAACAGGCATTTTATTCTCTAGAGGAATATAATAACCACAAATTTAGTGATCTGTAAATGTTTCTTATATAATTATACACTCGTGTGTTTTTTTCTTGCTGACTTGTGTAAATTTACAATTGTAATTAATGCACGCAATAAAATAATGAATAATGAATTGCCCGAGAGCTATAATCTGATTGTGCCCGTGGTACATACAACGTTTTATTTCCTTTTGGAACTTGGTACTTGAATTGTCAAAATTGAAGCATTAAGTATTTTGAGAAAAAATATCATGTCATTTTGTTCGTGCTATGAATTTTTGGTGTGCCATGGTTCCTATGGCGAGAAACTTGGAGGGGCGAGAATTAATTTTTTTATTTAGCAATAACTCGAAAACGGCACTAGATATCGAAAAACTGAGCAAAAAATTCTCCCCCCCCTCGCAAGTTACTCCCCTCCGTGAATTGTCGGTAAGAAGGCATATTATGCAAAATTTCAGATCGATCGCGCAAAAAACACAGAGTCTGGACTAACTCTTTTGTTTTGATATTGTTGTCATTGCTTAGCAACTTTATAGGCCCTAGGGCTATAAAAACCATAATATGCCCCAATTTCCGTGCTAAAAAACAAGGTTATGATACCAAAATGAAATAAAAGTATGTTTACATTATTAGACTTTGCATAGGATTTTGTATTAGATTTGGTCTAATGTAAAAATTTTCGTGTTTACATTGCACGATTTTACATTGGACTTCGTCCGTTGGATTTTGCATTAGACTTTTACATAGGATTTTTAAGAATAGGACGGTGTCTATTTCAATAGGATTTGGCATTAGCTTTTATTGGTGAGCATGCGCAGTGTGATTGTATGACTCGAAATCTGTCATGGCCGTGGTTGATTTTGTTAACCTCAAATTTTTAGAAATTAATTTGTTCAGTTTTTGTCTAGTTTTGTGCATATTTATGTACTTTTAGTCCAGGCAAGGAAGGTTTTTAGTTTGCAAAAACTCCGGGAAAGCTGAATTTTGGCAGAGATGTACATTGGATGTAATTGGTGTTCTAATGAACCCCCCGAAAGTCCCATTGAATCCCACGCCGGCGTCAACCACAATCGGGGGTTTTAGCTCATCTAACGCGATGTTTTGCTGATAACTCGCTTATTTATGCTTGTATAAAAAATTATGATCAGACCATAATTGAAGATCATAAAATTCTCTATAAAATAGTTTTCTTTCATATTTTTCCATGGCACATTAATACTTAAATTATGGACCGAAAACACTACCCACCCTTAAAATGGCACAATATTGATTCGTTGCAGGGAGAGAAATGTTTTCGGGCACGGGAAATGCTTTTAATAATAAATTAATTGTAATTGTGGCCAAGGTTGGAAAATGAAGAGAAAAATAAATTTTTTCAAAATTTGCCCAACTTATAGTATCTTCCAAGTAACGAAACCGAAATTTTGGGTTGAGCTTACAGAAGGTCCGGGAAAGCTGAAATTTGGCAAAGATGTATATTGAAGTGTTCTAATAAACTCCCAAAATGTTTCATAAAAATCCCAAGCCGGCGTTCCCTCAAATGAGGATTTTAGCCCCATAAGTGCGGTGTTTCGCCTATAGCTCACGTATTTTTACTTTTACGAAAAATTACCATTAAGCAAAGGTGAAGAACATAAAATTCTCTATAATTTGTGGCGCTCCGGTAGGTAGTACTACAATACATACTGTAATAAGTAAATTAAACTTTGTTTAATGGTAATTTTTCATAAAAGTAAAAATACGTGAGCTATAGACGAAAACCGCACCTATAGGGGGCTAAGATCCTCATTTGGGGGAACGCCGGCTTGGGATTCTTATGAGACATTTTGGGGGTTTATTAGAACACTTCAATATACAACTTTGCCAAATTTCAGCATGCCCGGACTTTCTGTAAGATCAAACCAAAATTTCGGTTTCATTACTTGGAAGATACTATAACTTGGGCAAATTTTGAAAAAATCTATTTTCTCTTCATTTTCCAACCTTGGCCACAATTTCAATTAATTTATTATTAAAAGCATTTCCCGTGCCCGAAAACATTTCTCTCCCTGCAACGAATTAATATTGTGCCATTTTAAGGGTGGCTCGTGTTTTCGGTGAATAATTTAAGTATTAGTGTCCCATGGAAAAATATAAAAAAAAGACTATTTTATAGAGAATTTTATGCTCTTCAATTATGGTCTGATCATAATTTTTCATACAAGCATAAATAAGCGAGTTATCGGCAAAAAATCGCGTTGGGGAGCTAAAACCCCCGATTGTGGGGGACGCCGGCGTGGGATTTTATGGGACTTTTGGGGGGTTTATTAGAACACTCAAATATACATCTCTGCCAAAATTCAGCTTGCCCGGATTTTTTGCAAGTTTGAGCCAATTTTTCGGCTTCGTTGCCTGGACTATTTATTGACTACTTATTTTGCCACAAAAACTAAAATCTAACTAAAGATTTTAACATAATTTTATTCTCAGCACTGTCATATGTCATTAAAAATCCAATACAAATATCCAATAGTGTAAATGCGTTCAGATTCGAGCATAGGATATAAAATCCTATACAAATATCGAATACAAAATCTAATAATGTAGAGGTATCTTAAGTGAAAACAAAATTGTTCAAAAAATTCTGACGCATAATCAGGAGCGGCATCTACATTTAAGATACAGGTAAGCGTTGGAAGCTTTACGGCGAGGTGTTCCGATTTTTAGACGACGCGTGGTGGCGTTTTCTTATTTGTTTGAAGCTGCCAATTCGTCTTCTCTTCTATAGATAAACCCTTCTCCGTTACTTTTTTTTTCAACAGAGGGAGGGGGCATTCTCTTCTATATTGGGAGAAGGATCACTGCTCATACCACAAAAATCTACGTAAAAATATTATTTCTATGATCTTATGTAGCGGTCCTAGTGTCCTAGAATTAGTCGACGAGAAATAGAGGTTGCGCGCTACATAAACTAATCGCCTCGGCAGCGTAATTGTTAAAGGGCGTGTATTTATAACTAGTACGCCTGGGTTATAATCCAAGTTGAGGAACATATTTTTCAGCATACCATCTTGTTAAACTTGTGAACTGAATGTTGAATTAAAATTTTAATTTGAATTTGGGAATGGGAGGTAAAATACATTTTATATTAATCGGTTCAAAACGTCCTACGCCGTCTTCCGATACCCAATCTCCATTCTTCTCTGTTATTCCACATATCATCCTCTAGGCCTCTTTCTCTCATCTCTCCATCTATACCCTTTCTCCAACTCTTTCTGGGTTTCCCTCTTTTTCTACGCCCTGTTGGACTCCAGTTCAACATCTCTCTAGGCATCCTCTCCTCCTTCATTCTCTGTACGTGACCGAACCATTGTAGCTGCTTTATTCTTATATCTTCCACTATTGTACGAGGTACTTCCATTATTTATCGTATGCTTTTATTTGTGATTAGATTTTCCCTTAGATTTTCTCTTTTAGATTTTCCCGCGGCCCGTCTCCAGAATAAGTCCATCTCAGTGGCATTTAAGAGTTTTTGGTTTCGGTCTTTTAACGGCCATACTTCACAGCTGTATGTCGTTATGCTCTTCACTATTGTGTTATATATTAGCCTTTTATTTTTCTTGGCAATCCTTTCGTCCCATAATATGCTGTTCATCAATGATATGGCTTTTCTTCCCAACGTGTTTCTTTCTCTTATAGCCTCGTCCATGTTTCCATCCTGGGTGATCTTCAATCCTAAATATTTATACTTTAGACATTGCTGAATCTTTTGTCCGTCCTCTAGAACCAGGTCTTGCTGTATTAACTTCCAGAAAAATCGAAGTCAAGCAATATGGTCTCATCAGCAAAAATCAAAGAAAATGGAAAGAAACGTAGAAAAATATTAACGATACCGTCCCAAACCAATGAGCAATAAACAAAAGGAAATACAAACGAAAAATCGAAACAAACCGGAGGAAATGAATCAGAGGAAGAATCGAGTGAAACCAAAAATATGGAAACAAACAATCCTGAGACAGACAAAGAAGAATGGCCCCACGAGTGGCCCAAAGTATGGTCCACACTAGAAGATGAAGAAAGCAATAGCTCGGACAACGAAAAGCAAGGAAAAATACGAAAGGAAGCAAAAAGGAAACCAAACAAAAACCAAAGGAAACGGGCCAGATTGGCGAAGCAAGAAAAAGAAAAACATGAAATACAAGAAACAGAAACGCTAAGTGAAAACAGTAACGAAACAAAAGGAAAAAATTATGAAACTGAAAAGACACAAAGTGAAATCAATTTGGAAATATCCACAAAGCTGACTGAAACATTGTCCAAAGTCCAACAAGCGATACAAGAGAATAAAGAAATACATGGAACAGAAGAAACAGAAACACAAAGTGAAAGCGATATGGAAATAACAGAATGGGTGAAAGAAATACTTTCCAACGTATCGAACGCCGCGCATAAAATAATGGAATTCATCATCTTAAGCAAAGAAGAACTCGATGATAGGGAGAATGCACAAAAAAATTTAGAAGATATAAAGGAAAGCACCTGGAAACTTGTACTATTCATACTGACGGGCAATAACAACAAACGAGGGACGGGTGAGCCTTCAGCCACCCTTCCCCCGTCCAAAGTAAATACAGTAGAGGCGGCATCTGCCCCTGCCAACCCCAACCCCCCGAACCTCCTCAAGGTCCGGGAACTCAGAGAAACAGATTCTTCCCCTCAGGAAGAACCCACAAAGCAAAACCCACCTAGGGAAAATTTGGCAGATTCCAACCCCCCGAACCTCCTCAAGGTCCGGGAACCCAAGGATACGGATTCTTCCCCTAAGGAAGAATCCACGAAGCACAACCCACGCAGGAACTACCTGGCAGCAATGAAGAGGGCGGCCATCAGCAACCCCCGGATCACACATAGGAAATATAAAGTAATTGTCTACCCTGGAGAGGGTAGCTCTTCCCAGTCAGCAGAAAACACAAAGACCGCCCTGACTAGTATCAGAGCGGAAGATCTTGGCATCAAAGCGGATAGGCTCTATCTGACTAAGAACAAAAGTGTTGTGGTGGAATCCTCCCACCCTTCGGTCAAGAAACTAGTAGGCAGCACTCTACTAGCGGAGAACCAATTGATGGCCCGGGAGCCTTCAGCTACTTGGCCATCAATTGCTATCCAAATGGTGGACAAATCCGTCTCTATAAGGAACAACTTACAATGGAAATAGAAAGGAGTTTTCCCGAGGTGGTCAAAATGGCCGGGATTTCGTGGCTCCAAAGAGCCAATCCCGTACATACCAGAGGAAGAACTCACAACAAATGGATCCTGGAGGTTCACCCCCTGGTCCATGAAGCAACAATAAAGGAGGGTAAATTCAGAGTGGCTTGGAAAAGCTACCGGGTGCGGAATCACATCGGAATTGTCCGATGTTTTAAATGCCAACGTTTTGGCCACACAGCCAAATTCTGCAAAGGGAATGAAACATGCGCCTTTTGCACCTCAACAGAACACGCTTCACGTGACTGTGTAGTGCAAAAGGAACTTGCTAAGCATGTATGCGTCAACTGTGTCAGAGCGAAGCACAGTGACAACAAGCACTCCACAGGATCAATCTTGTGTAAAGTGTATAAGGCCCGTCTTATGGCCCTTGCACAATCCATAGCAACCACTATTGACAACATAAGAAATAACCGTGAGAAAAAAAGTGATGAAGAACGGATGGTTTAAAAACCGTGAAATATCAAAACTATGGGATAATCAAATAATCAAGCGTGGAAAAAATGGAAAACCATAAAGATAAGAAACCAAAACCTACCCGACCACAAGGAAGAAAAACCAAGGACTTATAAACGAAAAAGCGAAATAAAAACACCTAGGAAAGGTTAAAAGTGGACACAATCCCTGAAATACCTATGGTTTTAAATCCATATTAAAAAATTACCAAAAAATAATATTGGCCACCCTGTATACAAGTCTAGAAATTGATAAATAGTGTTGGAAAAACGAACTCCCCGCCAATTTGCGGGGTCTATTTTTGATGAGGTTGGCAACAACCTCAAAATGTTTTTATTTTAATAAATAAATTAACTTCAATTGTATTAACTTCCAGTCCCCATTTGATGTACTCTTCAATAAGTTTACGAGTCATGTATTCCAGGTCGTCGTAGTCTTGGGCCAATACAATACCAGCTGGTCGTCGGCAAAACATAATGTGTACAAGGTGCTGTCTCTCAAAGGTATTCCCATTCTCTTACATTTCTTTTTCCATGTCTTCAACGCGTATTCTAAATATATTTTAAATAATGTGGGTGAGATGCAGCATCCTTGTTTAAGTCCCTTGGTAACTTGGAACCCTTCTGTAAGTTGGTTTCGCACTTTTATCCTAGCTCTGGTGTTATCATACATTGCTTGTACGGCTCTTATAAGGTCCAAACTAATGTTTGTTTTTTCTAGGATTTCCCATAGTTTTCCCCATGGGACGCTGTCGTAAGATTTTTTCAGGTTAACATACAACATGTGAACCTCTTGGTTAAATGCTATCTTTTTCTCGATCAGCTGGGTTACACAAAATAGGTGGTCAATTGTCGATCTACCCGCTCTAAAGCCAGCTTGCTCCTCTGCTTCCATATCTTTGTATTCATTTTCGATCTTGTTTTTTAATATCCTTTCGTAGATTCGACTGATAGCATTTGTAACCGCTATCCCGCGATAGTTGTCACAGCACTCCCTACCACCTTTCTTATGGATAATTGAGACATAGGATACCTTCCATTCGTCGGGTGGTTTTTTTTTCATTGAGGTACTTTTGAAAGAGTTTTCTGAAGTGTTCAAATAGCTCCTCCGGTCCATACTTTACTAATTCGCTGGAATATTACCAGGTCCAGTCGCTCTTACATTTTTTTGAGATGTACATACATACTGTTTTAACTTCTTGCATCGTCAGTAAAATTGGTGAACCTATTGTTACAATTTGGACCGGAGGGTTGTCGTCTTTCACCTCTTTGAACTCCTCTCTATTTTCTGTAAGGAGTTTCTTAAAATGTTCGTCCCATTGTTTTAGGGTAATCGGTGAAATTGTAGAAAACCGTGTTAGGGAGAAGTAAAATAAATTATTCCACCGCTAAGCCACCAATGTAGAAAACCGGTGGTGCGTGGTTAATAAGTTATTTCGCCGCTAAGCCTCCAATCCTTCGACGGAACTTACGTGTTGGGCTGGATCTTCGGAAATCGATGATTCGACTACTGAAGGGGCTGCCACCACGAGCTTTCCTTTAATTTTACTTTAGCCTACCCGTCCGGTAGCTTTGGGAGAGATCAGCTCGACAGAACTTCCTTTTAATTTTACGTAAGTTTGGTAGCGGCGCGTCGAGGGGTCGTCCAGAGTCGTAGGGTAAAGGGGTTAACAACACTAATCACTTGCGTATTGACAAGTAGTAAAAGATTGAATACTTTTAACATGAAGTCTATTATTACTTTTATACAATAATCTAAATTGGCACAATTGACAGACACAAAATAGCAGTTTACTGGGAACAGCTTCAAATGGGCACGATACCTTTTATTGTTGTTGGATGCGATCTCGGTCACCTGACTGAATCCAGGAAGAAACTTTGGAAATTAAACAAACATCTCTTTTAATTTTACGAACCAATTGAATAACACTCAAACTAACGACTCGCGATCGAATAAGAACTTTTGATCGAGAACAGCTCGGATAACACTGATGAATTCTCACAAATCGGGATTTTTATAAACAATTTCCCACTTTGGATATTAATTAATCATGCCGGGTGGAGAACCAATGACTTTCGTTCTTCATTTTGCCTCTCGTCGAGGGGGATGGGACTTAACTTCCTTATTCTCAAAACTTTCTTCCCGTTTCATGTGTGCAATCCTTAGGATTGACCGTATGATTAGGCGGCCCTTCTTATATTTGAATTCCTCGTAGTGAGGGTTTATTTAACTGTTCCCACAGATGATGGAAATGAGGCGTCAAATTAAAAAAATACACTTTACGATCCTTTGCCCTATTTTATGGACAAGTTTCGTTTGGCGGTGCAAATATATTTTAACCTCCCATTTCCTTCTGCACATGCACGTGCAGTGTAAAATTAATTATATCGTATGCATTGACTTATAATCGATACGCCGAAATAAGGGGCAAGAGCCCTTTGTGACTGAAAAACTGCCCGCAGCTGTTGCCGGGGTTCTTTGGGGGATTGTTCCCGTCTTGTTCAATGATTTACTAGTCTTTCGATAAATCCATTAAATCAATGCATCGATATGTTAAGGCTAAATTTTACCTAATTATTAGCTTTTTACATTAAATTAAACAGAGGTATTCTTAAATACCTCTGAGCGAAAGTGAGCGAATGGCTGAAATGCTAGCGTGTTCGCTTTCAAGCCAATATTCACGGGTTCAAATCCTGTGAGGTGCTATCTATAGAAGAAATTTTCGTTCACCAAATGTCTATCTGCTGGCCCCAGATAACATTATTTATGGCTAAAAAACTTCCCTGATGGAGTAGGCGGTGTAAAAATCGTCTATTCCCATGGTTCGGAATCCACGTTAAGCTGTAGGTCCTCTGTGCTCGTCACACATTTTCAACACGCAACGAGCAGAGACAGGGAGGTATCGGGAAAATGTCGCAAGACGTTCATAACCGAATATAGATATAGATTTTTAAATACCTTTATTTAATTATCTTAATTACAATTATCTACGTCGGAAATGAAAATACCTAAACCGTATTTTCGTGACCGGTATTTAAATAATATGAGCGGAGCGTGGGTTGTTACAATATTATATCTCTCTTCTTTTCTCGTTGTATACTTTTGATAATTTTCCAGCTCTTCTCCAAATTGTCCCACGACCCTATCGTCCTTCTTTTTTCCAGTTCTGCTATTTAGGTCTCCAAGTATTATTAGTTCTCTAGCTGTTCCTGCTTTTTGGATTTCTTCATTTATCTGTTCAAAGAACTTATCCTTATCATTTACGATAGTATCGTCATTGACAGAGTACACTCCTAATATGGTTATTTTATATCCATGTAAATTGAGGTTCATCTTAATTATTCGCTCATTGACAGTCTCCCAATTTGATATTATATTTCCTAAGACTTTTCCTGATAAGAATTGATACCCCTTGCTTGGCCCTACTTTCTTTGGGAACCCCGCTGTAAAAATGATCGTTGTAAGATTGCAATTTTGAAATTAATGTAATTTCAAATTTACCGCTGTTTTGAGTTAGAATATTTTCTTTGTCCTGTATATGTGAATGTTAAATAGTATTATATTTTTTTAGCGACACCTATATTTCTTTATAAAATTAGCCGCCGTAAAAAGTTTGTTAAGTGGGGACGCTTTGACTTCACTTGTGAAGTTTACATTCAACGTAGAGGTCACGTTTATTTGAATATAAATATTTTTCCGTTGGCGTTGAACGTTGAAAATATATAAATGCTTTCAGTGTTGTGTGTTTTAAATAGCCAGGTATAAAATTTATTTTATTTGTTAATTGTTCTATATATTTTGGCAACTTGGTGTTGCAAAGTTAATTTTATTATGTTACATTAAAATCGATTTAATAAATACACATCACGGTTAATAATAATTATTAGGTAGATATAAATGATTTCATTTATAGAAATATTTGTTACGCGGTAAAATTATTACAATGTGTTAGGATCATGAATTCGTAAGATGCGTTCTTTGTTCAAGTTAGGAATGTGGGTGTCTGCAAGGTTGTAAAGTTGTAGCCTTCAAATTGTTCCTTATGACATTTGGCGCTACAGAACGGTTTTCCTTTAATCAGTACGATCTCAAAATTGCAATTCCTTTTTTTTCTTAATTTTTTTTTCTTAATTAATAATTCAAGTTTTGAATTACATACCTATTTTTAGAATACCCTGTAGATAGGTTTACATTTTCAAAATTTGTTAAATTTTGATAATGCTTGGGAAGGTCGGAGGTAATGAGAAAGCAAGCGAACAGCTGAACGTGTGGATATTTTTACGCAAGAAAATTGTGAGTTTTCTGAGTAGTTTATTTGATTTTTAAAATCAAACCGAAGCTTCTTATTACTGTTTTTTTCGAGTTATAAATTATAGTATTAATTTATCGAAAGTCGGATTGCCGGTATTAAGTATTAGAAGCTGTTTTGTGATTCGGAAAAACGTGTGTGTTACAACGTGCCGAATACAATTTTTCCGTACGGAAGCTAAAAACGGTCAGAGTTTTTTTAATCATTTATTCGATTTGGGAAAGCTATTTACTGCGTGATTTTTCAAGTTAACTTTTTTTGGATGTTTATCGTCGACTTTGGTTTACCGCTATTATCATCAAAAACACCTGTAAATTGTCAACGTTCGAATTCGATCTGATAGCACCATATCAATTTTACAACTAATCTGCCATCGACAAACATACCAGGGGCGTGCCGATAACAAAATTGTATGGTGAGCAATAACTTTTGTATTTATCACTGTTTTTTTTCGGGGTTGGTGATACCGCCGAAATTATTCTTTTGTTTTCGTGGTGTATAGTGCGCTGGCAATATTGTTTTGGCTTCTGAAGAAGCGAAGTTCAACCTAACTTATATTGTTTGTAAAATAGAGAGGTAAATCCTCCATGTAAATTTGGGGTTTCTATTTAAATTGTTTTGAAATCAAATTATTTTTGTACAAATAGATTTGATTAGTTTGGACGCAATATTTTGTTCAATTTGCGTAAGATAATTTTGGTCATATACGACAATCAGGTAACCACTTGTACAGTGCGAGAGCTTTGTAATTATTTTTATTATACTGAATTCACCCATAGCTCTATTATACGTTTACTTGTTGCTTTGGTGTTTTATTTTGACTTGCTTTTGCCCTTTCAGGATAACATCACTTACTTTAGCGACATAAAGGGCGTGGCGCTCATTTTATTTGAATTCAGTTCGAGGGAGCAGGTATTCATTCCTGGCTCGCCTGACCCCCCCATAAATTGCTCTTCCGTTGAGCTAGTTTAGCGTCGCTAGATAAGGCCCAGAAGAGCAGGTAAGGTCAGCGTATAATAGGAGGCCATTTTTGTCGACCGGTACTTAGGATAAGTAGGCGGGTCGCAAAGTAAGCAAAGATAACATTCTTTGAAACGCTAAGAATAAACATTCATAAAAGCAACGTATGAAATTTACGAAGTATAGCTTGTTTCACTTTAATTGGAATTAAAAAAAGTCATAGCATCAAATTATGTTGATATAAAAATGTACGAACTATGTGACGAGACATAATAAATATAGAGATAAGATTATCGCGTCAACCAAAACAGCATATTATGCATTGCTAAAGGCTGGCGCCAGATTAAAATAATTAACCTTATCTCTATATATTATATTTCCTTGCATAGTTTGTACGTTTTTATAACAACGTAATTTGATGCTAGACTTTTTTTAATTTCAATTAATCTGAAATATACTATAAATGCAATAATTATTTATATACAGGATGTTCTTAAATTCAAATCAGCTTGAAGTTATAAGTGAATGGTTTTATTAGTTGAAATAGATACACAACTAGTAAATTAATTTATTATCATATACAGGGTGTTTCGTCGATGTGGTTACTTATTGTTTACGATTATGAAGATTAGTTAGATGAATTCAGTCATTGATTAAATCGTCCACAACGGTTTAAAAGATGGTTTACAGTAAGTCAACGAAGCTTTATCTTGGTAAATGATTTACTTATGTAATACAAGGTTTTGGTTTCGGTTTCTTAAGTACAATTTAGCTTTCCGAAGACTCTTGTATGAATGGCCCAAATCCCGTGGTAGACTGGAAGATAAATTACACAGTACTACAATGCCACGTAAGGCAAATATAAAAGCAAGTTTACATTAAACCGTTCCCAAAGACTTGTATTTATTTAAGTGGTAGTAACGTAGATCTGGGTTTTAATATTGGTAAATTAGGTATCTTAATTATTCAAATACAGGATGGTTGAACTTGTTTGAATTAGGTTGTGATTTTAATTTGTATTTGAACAGCTGTACCTCTCTTTGTTTCTAGAAGAACGTTGGGCCCAGCGAGATATATAATATTTTAGCCACTATAAAACCAACGAAGGATTCCTTGATCTTCCCTGAATTCGATTTAAACCAGCAAGCCAAATATAAATAATTGTTTCAACTGAGTTTATATAAGTTACAATTAATTAGGTAGTAAATTGTAATTCAAGGGTGGTTATTTAAAGGTAGATTAAAAGGTAATTTTCCATTAACAGCTAGTGTTTCAATAAAACACATAGCTTCCCACAATCTTCAATAAATGTACTAAGTACATGAAGAAAAGATTATTACAATCCAAAGGATTGAATCCAAACAAGTAATTTAAAAGTTATCAAAATAATATAAAGCGATTTAAAACAAATCGACTTTCAGGGTAATTAAATCTACAGATTTATTAGGTCACGATTTAGGTAAATCATTGCTTCAGGTTAAATTTCTCAAACAAGAATATTAAAGATAATAAAAGAATTTACATTGCCCAAAATATGGTAGTTTTATTTGTGTTGGAAGTTAATGTTCGTCTCTCTTTCGGAGCGATCATTTGTTTTGTTACAGTTGTTTTGACACTATGTTTTGTACACCGGAAGAAAGAGTTTGGTTACTAGATGGCGATCGTAGGTATTTCACAACGTGGTGGTCCAGGTTATTTTCCGTGTCGTCGAAGAAGTGTGATTTTAGGTTTGAACTTGGTTAGTTCTCAAGAGATGGCGGTTTTCTGGAGAGGACGTTGGCGCGAAGTTCAAATTCAAAAGTTGCATCTTACATCGTATTTTCCCAAATTTTCCGATCCTTGACCTTTTTTCTTCGTTTCCGTGAGAACCGCTACTTCTACCTTTAGGTGTTCCATTTCATTTATAATTTCGTTGACTTTTCGAGAGAGACCCTGTACATTCCAAGTTCCGAAGTTCATAGTCCTTTTCCGCATCCTTGATCGTCGTAATCTTTCCATCCTATCGAGGAGTTATCGAGGAGTTAGCCCTATATGCCTCAACCCCCAACTTGGAGGACCAGGGTTTTATGTCAAAGTCTTCCTTCTTTTAGACAGGTTGCTTTCACTTCAGCTTTGGGGTTCCATCTACCCCACCTGTTGGTCCGCGAGTGGTATTTTATTTCCCACTTACCCGGTGAGGGCATTCCCCTATCCACCACCTGGGGATGCGTCCTCTGGTCAGGTTCCCCCGAGGAAAATACATTTTAATTTCGCGAATCTATTACCTTGGAGGGGGTTGTTTAACTACTTTACTCATCTTTGGCGGCTCGTTGTTTGCTCTATTGGGGGGGGGGCGACTATAAATGAAATTTTTAACTTTTTAGTGAAACGTTTTAAATCTGTGCAGCCTGGTCCAAGCGACGTTGGATTTTCCAATATTCCAGTCTAGTGTTCGCATTAAAAAGTATTATTCTGAGATATTCTGTTTTGAGAGAGCGGCGCCCGTCGTCGCCCTCCCCGTACCAGCCGCTATCATGAATTTTGAAAATCAAACAAGAGCGGTTCAATGAACTAAAATTGAGCAAAATTTGAAAATAATACTTTTCGTTTTGCGATTTTATTTCCCCCCTCCTTCAATAAACTTATTTGTCTATATCAGCCCTTGCCAGTGTTTCGACGGTGTCAAATCCTTTTAGGCTTCTATACAAAGTATAGTAAGAAGCCTTATGATCTGGCTCCGTGTCCGTCCGTCCGTCCGTCTGTCTGTCCGCATAATTCAAAATCATACAGAGCGTTTCAAATCGTGTTGAAAATACTCTGTGTGTATAAAGGTCTAAGAACTGACATTGTTAATCATGCCAACGTGAAAGATAGGTTTGGCCAATTCGATGTGACCAAAGTGACCGGGGCAAGTGTCCCGGTCGCCTTCGCATGTTTGACATGGTAAAGTGCTGTCAAACGCTCCCATCCTCGGATCCATCAAGCCGCCCACTTTTGGAAGACTTCCTTCCATAATTTCTACATGATTTATACCTTATGGGACGACAGACATGCTACGAATATCTTCCGGACTAAAAATACCAAATTGCACATTCTTTACAGTTTTGAAAGCAGATTTGTTTTCGATTAATGCCATTGTTAATACCGTAATTTACTTTTACTTAACGCGCGAAAAATTAGCCAAACTGTTACATCTACTATACTCATAGGGCGATGTCCTATATAAGCAAATTGATCTGATGATACGTTGATACGATGATACGATGATACGATGATCCGTTGATACGATTATACCTTGATACGATGATTCGTTGATACGATTATACCTTGATACGATGATCCGTTGATACGATGATCCGTTGATACGATTATACCATGATACGATTGTCGGTTGATCCAATTATTCTTTGATACGTGGCTTACTGGTTTGGAAGTTAAGAAGCATTAAAATGAACTTCTTCGTTCCTCATTGTTTTACAAACCTTGTCGTTTGTTTAGTTCTACAATTTTTGGAAAAATTTTATTCAACTTTTGATATAAACATCTATACTGAAATATCCTGTACATATAAAAAGATGACAGTAGAGACGTGACCAATGGTGGCGAACCGGCAAACTAAAATTGTTGAGTTGTTGTCGGTCATCGATGCCGCAGCATTGTCGTGGTTTCTATAATAAATTTTAGCTAGTAGGTGCTGAAAGTGGTAAAATATGGCGCTCCGTAATCAAACTTTTTCTACCAGGGTAAGTTTATGTAATGAGATTTATAAAAGAACGTTGATTGAGTGGGTGCTGTAATTTAATTTTCAAATTTTTGCGCCATTGTCATCTGTCAACTTTTAGATTTTTATGTAGTCAAGATATTATTATTTATTATGTACTTTTAGTACAAATAAAATTAATATGCGTTATTTGCAGAATGCGGTGGAGCCTATGCAGGTGGATGCCCCACCCGAAGATAATGAAAACAACGAAGAAGAAATTTACATCGTGGATAATCCAAGTTTAGACTTGGAGGCTTATGCTAATAGTTATTCCGGCTTAGCTAAATTATATAGATTAATATACATAGTAGATCATTGTCCCGTTTTACGATTGGAAGCGTTAAAAATGGCAATTTCTTATGTGATGACTACGTATAATGTGAATTTGTATCAAATGTTGCATCAGAAGTTATCCGAATACGTAACTGTGCCTCTTCTTCCCGATGTAGCCGTACAGACCGCTACACAAGACACCCCAATAATGGATGCTACGTGGATGGAAGCCAAATCGAAAAAAGCTGCTTTAAAGTTAGAAAAGTTAGATAACGATTTAAAAAATTATAAATCAAATTCCATTAAGGAGAGCATTAGAAGGGGACACGACGATCTTGGAGATCATTACTTGGACTGTGGAGATCTGTCAAATGCACTTAAGTGTTATTCAAGGGCACGGGATTATTGTACTAGTGGAAAGCACATAGTTAACATGTGCTTAAATGTAATCAAAGTATCCGTGTATCTACAAAATTGGTCACACGTTCTTAGTTACGTATCAAAAGCGGAAAGCACTCCAGAAATTTTAGAATCCGGTAACAAAGATACCAATCAAGTCATTTTAACAAAATTAAAGTGTGCCGCTGGCTTAGCAGAACTTGCTACGAAGAAGTACAAAGCTGCTGCTAAACACTTCCTTCAAGCAAATTTGGATCACTGTGATTTTCCTGAATTACTTTCACCTAGCAACGTTGCCATGTACGGTGGTTTATGTGCGTTAGCTACATACGATAGACATGAGTTGCAAAAAAATGTAATATTTAGCAGTTCGTTTAAATTGTTTTTAGAGTTGGAGCCACAACTACGTGATATTATCTTTAAATTCTATGAATCAAAATATGCTTCGTGTTTAAAGTTGTTGGATGAAATCAAAGATAACTTGTTGCTTGATATTTATATTGCCCCACATGTTAATACTTTGTACACTCAAATCAGAAATAGGGCATTAATCCAATATTTTAGTCCGTATTTATCAGCCGACATGCATAAAATGGCTTCTGCTTTCAATAGAACTGTAAACGCTTTAGAAGACGAGCTTATGCAATTAATTTTGGATGGTTTGATTCAAGCTAGAATAGATTCACATAATAAAATTTTATTTGCGAAAGATGTTGACCAACGCAGCACAACATTTGAGAAGAGCTTGCTGATGGGAAAGGAATATCAGAGGAGGACAAGAATGCTCATTTTAAGAGCCGCAATTCTAAAGAACAAAATTCATGTTAAGGTAATTTTGAAGCACGGTTTAAAAACGTTTAATTAACTGTTTAAATTATAGAGTCCTCAACGTGAGTCCTCTGGTCAAAGTGGCGAAGCTGTAGTTGCTCCAGGAACAACCATTGGAATCCCAGTTCGAAATTAAATTTTGTTTTGCTTGAACTATTTATTTTGCTTAGATAGATTTTTTGAAGGACGTTTATAACGAGATTAATATTTTTGATGTCGCTGCTTAAAATCAGAAAGGAAGCAATAATAAAGCACCATTAAATGTTCGTTAAATATCAAAAATATTATTTCCTGATTTTTGCCTTCAAATTTGTGTTTAAATAATAAAATAATGGACTGCATTGATGTTTTTCAATTTATCTGTTGGTTATAAATATTATTTTTGAACTTTATGTTTTGCTATTTGTTTGTGGTTTTATTAAAATTGAAAGATTATTTCAGTGCACATAAAACTCAGAAGGATAATACAGTTTTTTATAAATGCCTTATAAATACAATGTGTAGTATAAATACAAGAATATTAAACATTTTTATTCTGAATTGCAACTTTTTGTTTCCTACTGCAGTTTTGTTACCTTTTTGTGTTCTAGGTCGGTGATATTTAGACATCAAACCCTCCAATTAATTTCCAGGGGCCTGTAACGCAAACGCTGGAAATCCTACACTTGTGAGAATTAATTCTGGACTTATAATAATTTGGTGACACAACTATAGTTTAATGCCATATTATGTTGCTTAGTTTTCGAGATATTTGGAAAAAAAATCTTTCGTTTCCAAGATTGTTAATAACTTTTTAATCTGTAAAAAAATTTTGAAGCAAAATAAATCCAACTTGTAGGAACTTAAATCAAAGCAATCCCAAAAAAACGACCTCAAGAATTTTTTAAATTTTCAACCAAAAAAGGTGGAAAAACCGAAGTTTGGTTTCGACTGAAAAAATGACCTTGATTGTCAAAATAATTGTGGCACCAGCAAAAGAGAAAATACCACAGACAACCCCCGTTTTTAAGTTTATTTAAGAATTGCAATTCAGTAAAAAGTTAAAAAAAATTAAGTCTAAAGTGTCTTAAAATTTCGGGTTGCAAGCTTTTTGTGAGACAAGAAAGGACATTTGAGATTGACTCGATTTCCAAATAGCGCCACAAACAATTTTTTTAATTATTAAAGATTTAAAATAATTAAGATTTTCACTTTTTCTCGTACTATCTTGGAAAAATAGGTTGCAAAAAGAAAACAGAAGCAAATTTGTTGAAGAATGTCCCAAAAATTGTGTTCCTATTATCCTAGGCCCCAAATAGTTATTAACAAAATAAATCTACATACTATTTTGAGTGTGAAACTAAAAAGAAAAGATAACGTTCTAGTTCATATAGTTTTCGAGATACAGCCTTCAAAAAATCCCCGTTTATTGCCCATTTTCCACAAAAAAAAATCGCTTTCGGATTTCTATGTAAAAAATTTATTTTTTGCCATTCCGGGGGTAAAGTACTCACTTTTTACCCCGGTTTGCGGGCGTAAAGGGGCACTTTTTTACCCTGCGGGAGTAAAGTTAAAAAATAGGGGGGGAGCGGGAGTAAAGTTAAAAAATAGGGGGGAGCGGGAGTAAAGTTAAAAAATAGGGGGGGAGCGGGAAATAAAGTCACCAGATGACTGGTGACTTTTTAGTAGTGCCCCCCACCAAAGAGTGCAAGAGTGGGAGGACACAAGTTGCATCCGGGCGGTCCGCAAAAAGCACCGACCCGAAAATATTTCATCAAAATCAAAATATATTTATTAGAAAAGTAAAACAATTTACACAAGTAATATAAGTTAGTTATAGTTTTTGAAGTGTGCACTTCCTCTACTATGTTCGTAAGGTTGGTCAGTATGATGAGTTCGTCTTGTTAGTGAAATGTGCAGTCACAGGTAAAAATTTTCAAAAACCTGATGTGGATAAAAATAAAAAAAGCAAAATAAAATAAAAATAACAAAAATAAAATAATAAAAATAACAAAAATAAAATAATATAATATAGGGTGAAGTTCGCGTAATATGAACTAGATACGTTAAGTTAGTATTTGCTTAAGGAATTTCTCAATTTTCTTAAATGGCAAATCTTTAATATTGTAGTCAATCGTTGCGGCGATGAGCGGATTCGCATGGTTAGTCATCGACGAAATTAGTTTTTTCGTCTTAAACTTAATGTGGTCCCATATTAATTCGATATTGCAATCGTCGTGCATGTGGGTAATGGTGGTGTAACGAGGATATTGTCCTATAATTCGTAGAAATTTGTTTTGCGTTACTTGCACAGCTTTCAGATGAGTTTGAGCAGCGACACCCCATACTGCTGCATTATACATGAGTACACTGCGTGCACAAGTTTTATACAGTATAATTTTATCCCGTTTATCCAGTTTGGAATTTGGGCCAATAAGTGGATACAGGAATTGAATGCAGAACATTGTTTTAGCGATACGGTTGGAAATTTCATTTCGAAAAGTGAGTTTGTTGTCTAAGATGGTACCAAGATATTTGACTTCATTTTTCCATTTGATGAGTTGACCACTGACCATTACTCCCTGAGTTTTCCGTAATTTTCGGGAAAACAAAATTGCCTCCGTTTTGTGTGCATTTAATTTTAGCTTCCAATCGTTAAGGTACTGAGTTATTGCTTGTAGATGTCTTTGAAGGAACTTGACTATGTGTTTATCTTGGGTTGCGTGTGCAATGATTGCAGTGTCATCGGCGTAAATTGCTAGGCTTGTGGCGGGATCCCGTGGAATATCGTTAATAAATATGGAGAAAAGAATTGGCCCTAGTAGAGATCCTTGTGGTACTCCGGCAGGAACGCTGAGGGTTTGAGACTTCCTTCCATTTAAATTCACGTAAAAGTTCCTATCTTGAAGATAGTTTGCAATGATTTGAACAAGAATTTTCGGTGCCCTAACTTGTTCGACCAGCTTGTATATAAGTGCGTTATGGTTAACGACGTCGAACGCTTTTTCTAAATCGAGTAAAACCATACCCGTGCCGTGTTTTCTGTGTCGTTCCCATACAATTTTTTCCTTTATACGAGCAACCTGATGTGTGGTGTTGTGTCCCGGTCTGAATCCGAACTGTTCGTCAATTATCGTGTGGTTCTTCTCCAAATGGTCTTTCAATTCTTCCAGGATGATTTTTTCCAGAACCTTGCTTAAAGCTGATAATAAGCTAATTGGTCGGTAACTTGAAGCTTCGTTCCTGGGCTTATTGGGCTTTGGAAGAGCGATGACTTTGGCAATCTTCCATTGTTGCGGGAAATAGCAATTTGAAAGACATGAACGAAATATATAGTGAAGTTGGCAGATTCCCTTCTTCGGGAGGTACTTGATATGACGGTTTGAAATGTGATCGTTCCCTGGAGCTTTCCTGTTCTTTAATTTTTTGATAATCGACATAATTTTATGCGGATTTGTTCTTATTTGCGTGTCTTCTTCCGAATGGGTGTTTGAGGCATTAACGATTTTTGCGATATCTTCATCCTTGCTTGACGTTTGCTTTATCGTTTTATTGTGGGCTTCGAGAAAGATTTCTGCCAATGTTTCAGCTTTGTCGTCATCGGAGTACATCATGACGTTCTTGTGTTTTATGTTTGGCATTGGTTCGTGCTTCATTTTGAGGTTCTTGTATACCTGCCACAGTGAATTGTCTTGTAACCTTAACTCTTCTGTTTTCTTGGACCATGTTGCGTTTCTGTTTTCGTTGGCGATCTTCTTAATTTCTGCGGAAATACGGTTTTTATTCCGTCTCGATTCTTCGTTCCCATTTTCAAGCCAATCTCTTCGTGCTCTATTTCGTAACGTTTTCAATCTTCTTATTTCTAGATCTACGGTGTTATTTTCTTTGGCGGGTATAACTTTCGTGGTCTCGTCATGTGCTGCTTTTATCGAATTTGTAAATACGGTGATTGCATTTTCAATGTCTTCTATGCTCGATATGTTTTGATTTATTTCAATGTGTTTATTGCATTGTTTTCTATATTCTTTCCAGTCAGTTAAGTGTATATCGCGACGAAACAGGTAGTAGTTGAGAAATATTTCCATCATGACCGGAAAGTGGTTAGAACCGAGATCTTGGATAGTCATTGGAGTTGTGAAATTACTGATACCTTTTACTAGAAAGATGTCCAGAGTGGACGCGGCGTATTGAGGTCCATGTTTGTAAGTGAAATCGGGCGGGAAAAGTATAATGAAGTCTTCTGAGTCTGAAAGATTTCGCAGGGTTGTGCCACTAGAATTATTAGTGGTACAATTCCAAAACGAATGTTTGGCATTGAAGTCGCCCCCAATGACGATGTTTGAGTATTGGTTGAAGTACAATTTGAGATCGTTTGGATCTATTACGATGTCGGGTGGTTGATAAGCCGCCCCGACGTATAATGGGGGGTTAGTTTTCACCTTATAAACTGAGATTTCCATTTGGTTAACATTTTCTTTTTTAACTGGTTCATGCGGGATGCCTTTTTTGATTATGACGGCTACTCCTCCTCCGCGGGTTTGTCTGTCTTCCCTATAGACATGATGGTTTTTTAATTTGAATTTTTGTCCCGGATTAAGCCAAGTTTCCGAGACTAAAGCAATGTCAATTTTATGTTCATTTAAGAAATCTTCTAGTTCCTCTTTCTTGTTGTCAACACTAGTAGCGTTCCATGTGATAAGTTTTAATTTTTCTAGGGGTTTTTTACCCATGAATATTGTTAAATGAAAAACCTGAAAACGCTTTACTTGATTTCATAAAAGCGTTCATCACATCCATAGGACCTGTGGCATTTTCTAGTTTGGCTTTGAGTTCACGTATAGCTTGAAGTAGGGCCTTGAAGTCATACTTTTCCTGAAGTTCATTTAATTCCTTCATAAATGTCGTAAAATCGTCTGTATTTGTATCAGTCGGTTGTCGAGTTTGTGATCGCTTACCTTGAAAATTAAAAAGTTTAGGTGTTAGTGGTGGTTTCTGCTGGTGGGGAGGAGGCCGTGATTTGTTGGTTTCTGGTTGTGACGCAGGGTGGTGTACTTTAGGGAGGGGTGGAGGAAGCCCTTTAGTTTTTTGAGGAAGTGTTGGAAAATCATTTTCTTTAAATTTGAATTGACTGTTTGTTATTGGTTTTTTTGGTCCGCTTGGAATTTTCTTTGTCGGTCTCCTGGCCAAGTAATGTTTGTAAGTTTCACAGTCTTCGCTAGACGATTTATGGTTTCCTCCACAATTATAACACTTTGGCGTATTTGGATTTTCGTTACATTCCCAGGTGGGGTGAGGATTTGCGCAAATTGCGCACACCGTTCGAACATAGCATCCTCTTTGACCATGACCATATTGTTGGCATTTTCCACATTGTAATGCTTTACGGGGTGGTCTGTATTTTTCCCAGTAGATTCTTTGCGAATAAATATAATTAATATTCTTCACTTGGCTAATTGTTGTACCAGGGGCAGTGGTTATCTTGTATTTTGGATAGAGTATTTCGCCAGTATAACTGTCATTAGCCAATAGTCGACATTCAAAAACTTCGATTCCTTTCGTTTTTAACTCTTCCAAAATAACATCTGGTTCCATTCGTCTCAATCCTTTAATAACATAAGAAACTCGTTTTTCGTGTTCCAAGGCATAACAAAAAAAGGGTAATCCGTTTTTCTGGAAATCTTCTTTCACGAGCCAGTAGTCGTCGATATTGTCCACTATTATTTTCGTCTTGGTACCAAGGTTTTTAGTATTGAAATTGCCCTTCACAATTTCTTTAATTTTACCTACAAAAGTAGTAAAGTTAGAAGGCAGCGATTCTAAAATAATTGGTGTGGGTCTTATTCGTTTTTCTGTCGGTTGTGCATGACTTTTCGCATTGTCCTGTTGTATTTCGGAGATGTTGTACGTCTTTTTTTGTTCCACGAACAGGCCCTCGTACCTGTTTTTGATTGGTAATTTAAATTTAAATTTTTCTTCATATTTCTTCTTTTTGTTGATCCCTGGAGACGTTTGCGTTAGGTATTATAAAAAAAAAGCGTTAAATTTTTGCTTTAAGTTTCTAAATTGGCGAAGTTCCTACTTTACCTCCCGGAATTGCAAAAAACAGTATATGCACGACGGCAGTAAAGTGACTTTTGGCCCATGGGTAATTGTTTCACTCGGCTGGCGCCTCGTGTAAACAATCCTTTACCCTGGGGCCAAAAAAGTGTCACTTTGCTACCTTGGTGCATAATGTACTATTGTTTATCTGATATAAATCAGTATACGGTCTTAAATGTGAGCTTTCAAAATTCCGTTTTCGAAATTTACTCGATTTTGGTGCATTTCCAACCCGGGTAAAGCTAGCACCCCCACCTTTTAAAAACAAAAAAATAATTATGCCATAATTTTTTGCTAATTATTCGCAAATTAGTTGCAGCATTCGCGAATTTTTTGCTTCTACGGTTTGGCGGTAAAACGCATATCTTTGGTGGGGGTGCTGAGTTGACGTAAAGCTAGCATCCCCACCTCGAAAAAATAACTTTTTTTCAAAATTTAATAGACTATAATTTTTTGCTAATTATTCGCAAATTAGTTGCAGCATTCGCAAATTTTTTGCTGCTACGGTTTCGCGGTAAAACGCATATCTTTGGTGGGGATGCTGAGTTGACGTAAAGCTAGCACCCCCACCTCGAAAAAATCACTTTTTTTTAAAATTTAATAGACTATAATTTTTTGCTAATTATTCGCAAATTAGTTGCAGCATTCGCGAATTTTTTGCTTCTACGGTTTCGCGGTAAAACGCATATCTTTGGTGGGGATGCTGAGTTGACGTAAAGCTAGCACCCCCACCTCGAAAAAATAACTTTTTTTCAAAATTTAATAGACTATAATTTTTTGCTAATTATTCGCAAATTAGTTGCAGCATTCGCGAATTTTTTGCTTCTACGGTTTCGCGGTAAAACGCATATCTTTGGTGGGGGTGCTGAGTTGACGTAAAGCTAGCACCCCCACCTCGAAAAAATCACTTTTTTTCAAAATTTAATAGACTATAATTTTTTGCTAATTATTCGCAAATTAGTTGCAGCATTCGCGAATTTTTTGCTTCTACGGTTTCGCGGTAAAACGCATATCTTTGGTGGGGGTGCTGAGTTGACGTAAAGCTAGCACCCCCACCTCGAAAAAATCACTTTTTACACAAAATCACAAAAATAACGATATTATATAGATATGTATATAGATAAAAAATATATTTTTAAATGTGTTTATTTATTCAGAATACAACAAAGGTGCATGTCAGTGGCCCCCCCAGTTTCGAATTTTTTTATAAAAATGGTGTCACACGTTAGAGCATCGTTAGAGCCTGAATGAGCTTCCATTATTTTCGTTTGAGCCTCAAAGGTCACGGAGTTATTCGCAAAAAACAACTGGGTGAATTTGGTGTCAAACGTTAGAGCATCGTTAGAGCCTGAATGAGCTTCCGTTATTTTCGTTTGAGCCACAAAGGTCGCGGAGTTATTCGCGATAAACTGCTGGGGGGGGGGCGCAGACATGTTTTTCCATTTTCCTTCCTATTTGGAATTTTTGTATGAAACTGATGCCAATCGATAGAGCATCGTTAGAGCCTCAATGAGCTTCTATGGTCATGGTTTTAAGTTAATATATTTACAAAGTTATGGATGTTTTAAATTTTCGACCAAACTCCGAGCAACATGCGTTAACTTGAATTTTGCCAGATTGAAGGTTCCCACAATCATTGCTATTTTAAATTCCCTGACTTTCCATGACGAAAATTATAAATAAAACATCAACTTAAAGGAATATAAAGCTTTAGTTGATATAAATAATCATTATTACCTTCATCGATTTCATATAATATCAACTGCAAAATTATTGTTTGAAGAAAAAGTTTTATTAATAAAACTAAAACTCGCAGTGCTTTTGTAGTCGGTAAATTACTGGATTGCAAATCGCCATAGTCCATAAGTTTTCGTACCTCGTCATTTAAGATAAAAGAAGGTATCATTTTCTCATTGATTAATTTAGTTTCTAATTATTCTTCCCGTTTGGCTTTCGATATATTTCTTTTAACGTCTTGATTGCAGTTGTTAATATAACCAGTGTATATGCACTCCATCACGACATCACATTCCGCTTTTGGAATATTTTCCACGACACATTTTAAAATGCCATGACAAGATTTGCATCGACGACTTATTTGAAGGTAACAAAATCCACTTTGGTAGATTTTACAACGTTTGTATATTATACAACATGGAATTTTCGTCTCTCTAAAAATTTTGGTATGAATTAAATCTGTCCAGTAGTGTGCTTTCAAAGTTTCGTAATTTCTAATATTATCGTTGTTGTTCCCATCTGATCGTTTGTAAGAGCGATTGGACGGAGAAATACTATTCCACCCTTCCGCTGTCAAAGTTATTCGAAATTCTAAACGTTTGCCGCCTCGTTCGTTTTCTTCTTGATCCTCAACCGATATATCCGAGTTAATTTCTGCAGTGTATTTTGATGAAACCTGTAAATTTAATTCTTCCATAATGTTGTGCCTGTTCAAGATCACGTGGTTATAAACGTATTTTGTGCAAAACGGTGGTATTACCAAATTGTTTTACTATTTCCGACCAACAAACATTTGATGGGCCCCAAAAAGTTTTTACCCATTGGATCATAAATTTTCTCTTTATTGGCAACAATAACCAGGTTAAGGTACTTCAGATCAATATTAGATTTTCTCGGCATGATATTCTATTTCGCTATATTCCTTCGATAAAAATTTTTATAATTTCAAATACAATTTCTCGTTATATAGGGTTTTTAATAACCAACTTAAAAATTTTTATCTTTTAATCTGGCATGCATGTTGCTCGGAGTTTGGTCGAAAATTTAAAACATCCATAACTTTGTAAATATATTAACTTAAAACCATGACCATAGAAGCTCATTGAGGCTCTAACGATGCTCTATCGATTGGCATCAGTTTCATACAAAAATTCCAAATAGGAAGTAAAATGGAAAAACATGTCTACGGCCCCCCCCCCAGCAGTTTATCGCGAATAACTCCGCGACCTTTGTGGCTCAAACGAAAATAACGGAAGCTCATTCAGGCTCTAACGATGATCTAACGTTTGACACCAAATTCACCCAAATATTCGAAACTGGGGGGGCCATCATGTCTACGGCCCCCCAGTTGTTTTTTGCGAATAACTCCGCGACCTTTGAGGCTCAAACAAAAATAATGGAAGCTCATTCAGGCTCTAACGATGCTCTAACGTTTGACACAAAATTCACGCAAATATTCAAAACTGGGGGGGCCATCATGTCTACGGCCCCCCCAGTTGTTTTTTGCGAATAACTCCGCGACCTTTGAGGCTCAAACGAAAATAATGGAAGCTCATTCAGGCTCTAACGATGCTCTAACGTGTGACACCATTTTTATAAAAAAATTCGAAACTGGGGGGGGGGGCACTGACATGCACCTATATAAACTAAAGGGGTTAATTCATTTTGAATCACCAGTGTCAAATAATGACCTTACATCCGTTGGACATTACTATGCTATTTGTTTACGAAACCAAACGGTGTGGGTGCAGTTAGATGACTGCATGGAGAATCAACTCTCTATAAAACAAAACAAACAAGTTTACCCAGCTTTATTGTTGTATTCTGAATAAATAAAATATAATATATATTTAAAAATATATTTTTTATCTATATATAAATACATAGATATATATATTGTTATTTTTGTGATTTTGTGTAAAAAGTGATTTTTTCGAGGTGGGGGTGCTAGCTTTACGTCAACTCAGCACCCCCACCAAAGATATGCGTTTTACCGCGAAACCGTAGAAGCAAAAAATTCGCGAATGCTGCAACTAATTTGCGAATAATTAGCAAAAAATTATAGTCTATTAAATTTTGAAAAAAAGTTATTTTTTCGAGGTGGGGGTGCTAGCTTTACGTCAACTCAGCACCCCCACCAAAGATATGCGTTTTACCGCGAAACCGTAGAAGCAAAACATTCGCGAATGCTGCAACTAATTTGCGAATAATTAGCAAAAAATTATGGCATAATTATTTTTTTGTTTTTAAAAGGTGGGGGTGCTAGCTTTACCCGGGTGCATTTCCAAGGTGGGGCAATTGTCATTTTTGGTCTCCTATGTGAACGCCTATGTGTAAACTATGTGAATAATAGAGAGATATATGGCAAAGAATATAATGAAATTTAATCCAATTAACGGCCGACTCGCTTACGTTAGAATTAAGGGTGAACACACAAACCTGTCTGAAAAACTATACGAAAGGATACCAAAAAGAGACGATTTGATACTACTAGGCGACTTTAATGCCGAAATTGAAAGAGAGATCTATGTAAGAAACATGGCTGGAAAGCACACAATACACGAGAAAACTAACGAAAATGGAGAAAGACTGTGTAATATGGCCAGGTATGTAACTTACAGATAGTAACAACGAATTACAAACATAAAAACAAGCATAAAGAAACATGGTTAAGACCTGGCCGTGACGAGGGAAACCAAATTGATCATAATACTCGTACTAGTTGCAAGGAAAAGATCTGTTAGAGTAGACGATGCAAGATCATATAGAGGAACTACAGTAGACACAGTTCATAACATAGTAATAATGAAAGTAAAAATGGGAGGAATTCAAGGAAAGACGTGGCTCGAAAGAACGAAAAGCAACAGATTTGCATCCGAAAAATTAAATGATGAAGACAAAAGAGAGAAATATGCGCAAGCGCTGCAGAAAGAGATAAAAAACAAACAACAAACCAAGAACGTAGATGAAGAATGGACGAATATTAAGAGTAGTATAATGAACGCGACAGAAAAAAACAGTAGGCCAAAGAGAAAAAAAAACACAAGAAACGAATGGTTTGACGAAGAATGTGAAGCTATGATAGAAACCAAGAGAGAGGCAAGAATGAAATGGATGAGATCACAAAAAACAGAAGAAAAATACAAAGAAGAAAGAAAACAGACTGTTAAAATGTGTAAAGATAAGAAACAAAAATGGTTAGAAAGAATGATGACTGACATAAAAGAAGCCCATAGAAACCCCAGTGAATTTTACAAGAAGATAAAATAACAGAAGATTAAAAACAGCACAGAGACAAGAGGAATGAAAGATAAAAGAGGAGATACCAAATATGAGGAAGCAGAGATCAACAACATATGGAGAGAATATTTTAAGGAACTGCTCAACGAAGACTCAAAGGAAGACACAATAGATGATAGAACATCAGTCCCAAAAGTTGAAGAAACAGAGACGGAGCCAGAGTATGAAGAATTCCACAAAGTATTAATGTCGATAAAAACAAAAAAACTCCAGGACTGGACTCCATAGACTCCGAACTAATGAAAATGGGAGATGAAACGACGAAGAGAAGAATATACCAATTGATTTTATTGGTGTGGAGAGAGGAGAGAATACCAAAGGAGTGGAGCGTAGCAAAAATAATCCCAATCCATAAGAAAGGAGACATGAGAGAATGTAGTAATTACAGAGGAATATCATTGTAGAATAACACCTATAAAATCCTATCGAAAATAATACATACAAGACTATTAAAACACGTAAACAAAGAGATAGGTGACTACCAACGAGGCTTCAGGCCAGGCAGATCGACAACGGACGCCATATTTATAGTTGGCCAGATTATGGAAAGATTTTACGAACATGACATTGGTGTTGAGATGCTATTTGTGGATTTTAAGCAAGTCTTCGACAGAGTCAACAGAGGTTACGTGGTCAAGATGTTAAGAGAAATGAAGGTACCTGCAAAACAGGTACGACAAATAGGTTTAATACAAATGACACTCAATAAATCGGCAGCAGTAGTTGCAACAAAGAGGGGTAATACTGAAGAATTTAACATAAATGCTGGAGTGATTTGGAGAAGAGCCAAATACAATGGAACCATTGCAAATAAAGAGGTGCAAATAGTTGCTTACGCCGATGACATTGCGATAATAGCAAGAACATACAGGGCGATGGTTGAAATGTTTACGAAGATAAAGGAAGAAGTAGAAAAGGCGGGATTGAAAGTAAGTGAAACAAAAACCAAAGAAATGAGATTCCATAGAGGAAGAAATGGAGAACTGAATAGAGTTAAGATATTATTGGATTATAATTTCGAAGAAGTAAAGACTTTTAACTACCTCGGAATACAGATTAACAACGCAAATGAGAGAGAAGGTGTAGTTAAGGACAGAGTAATGGCTAGGAACAGGGCTTTCTACTGCAACAAGAAGTTAATAACGAACAAACAAATAAAAAAAGGGACGAAGATGAAAATATACAGGACCCTAATAAGACCCGTGGTAACATAATATGGTATGGAGACAATGTGCTTAACGAGAAGAGAGGAAGAGAAACTGCGGGTCTTTGAAAGAAAGATAATGAGGAAGATTCTGGGACTGGTTAGGGTTGGCGAGGAGCAGTACAGAGTAAGAACAAACGAAGAAGTCGAGAATGAACTGCAGGGAAAAACAATTGTGAGACATATCAAGGCTTTGAGATTAGCATGGTTTGGACACGTTGAGAGAGCGAACGAAGATAGTGCAGTTAAGAGCGCCATGAAGTGGAGACCGAGCGTCGAGAGACCTAGAGGAAGACCAAGGGCGAGATGGGACGAAGAGATTTACAACGATTTGAGAATAATGGGGATAAGAAACTGGAGAGAAACTGCACATAATAGGAAGATATGGAGAAGGATCGTAGAAGAGGCGAAAGCGCACAGAGAGCTGTAGGTGAAATTATGATCGAGAAATTAAATGATGGAAAATAGGGACTAATCCACCCTGAAAAACGGATTGAAGAGCGTCCAACAACGTGGCGTAAGGCGTAATATTCCGTAAGGAATGGAGTGCCGACTTATTATTATTATATTATGTGAACGCCCACAACTTTATTTAAAGTAATATTCTATTTGTTCATAAGTTGCACTAAAATTGATCTATTTGCAAAAATGAAGAACAATACAGAAAAGGTTAAAAAATGATCAACTTTGAAAGCTCACAGCTAGGGGACTTTTCAAATTATGGTGAGAAACTTGTTCTATACGGGGATTTACAGATAATTGAGGTTGCAATTTCATCTGTATGGGGACTACTTTGGGTCTAACGAATAAAAAAAAATAATCGACATCAAAATTTGAAAACTAGTATTTTGGGCTAAAACTGAAAAAAAGATGCAGCAAGAGGTGCTGCATCTTGAAAACTATAGAGATTAAACAATACCGTTTTTAGCTTTCGCTAAGGAATTTATTTAGTTTAACTTTGATACATATTTTGAAGTAATTGTGATTCTTTTCCATGACTTTTTAATTTTTGATGTGGATTTTTCCTCTGATGTGGAAAACCATGCAAAATTACTTAAATAATGACTAATCGATTAAAAATTTAACAAAACATTTAAATTTTTAATTCTAAAAAATATTCTAAATTCTTAAACAAATAGTTTAAATCCTGTTGTAGAAAGTCTTGTAAAAGTATGGTAAATTTTAAAGTATAAAAAATAAGTTTGAAGATAATCTCTTTAATTCGTTGAAAATCTAGCACTGTTTTCCTGTAACAAAAGTAATAAAGTCGAATTAAATAAAATATTTATTTATTAAAAAATATGTATAATAAATTTTACAACAATCTTTACATTTTATTTACTGCTGGCAAATTATGTACATTTTATTTTTGCGGTCGGATTAAACAAATCCGGCCATTTTACGATATTGCATAAGTAATTAAAACTTATTTTATTTTTAAGTAAATATAGAATCACTTGGTATTAATTGGTTTCAAAAATGTATCCGTATTTATTTTCGTTAAGTTTAGATGGCAAATACGAAACAAGTTTTAAGTTTCCGGGACCGTAAGAAGCATGGTTTTGTAATAGAGCACCTGATGGGTTTCCATTAACGGGACCATTAAATTGAGAACGCAACTGATCGTGAGTTAAACCTGGTGCTGGAACTAAACTTCCGCCCGTTGGAAGAAATCCGGTCGCAGATCCTGCCACGTAATTTAAATCGTGACTACCAACCGCATTTTTATACGAATACCTTCCACGTACATTTCCATTGGCATCGCCTTGTTCTGTTCTGTCTTGATCGTCACTAGAAAAACCAAAAGAATAAGATCCATCATTTGAATTTACAAAAGTTGAAGGTGCACTATTTTGAAAATGTTTCAACGCTTGCCATGGTTGATGCCCATTTATCAAACCATTAGGGACAGATAAAGAACCAGATTTTGCAATGAAGCCCTTTTCGGCTCCAGCTTCGTATTGCAGATCGTGAGTTCCTTGGTTGTTAGAAAACGAAAAGCTACCTTGAATATTTCCGTTGGGATCAGCAGATTCTGTTCTTTTATATTCGGGGGTATCGACTTTAAAATTATATGACGCATCTCCGCTGTTTTTGGTTTCACTGTTCCTAAGTTCACCATTTTCAGAACCATAAGATTTGTCAGTATCTTCAGAACCTGGTTGATATTCTCCAGAATTATCGGGTGTATATTCTCCAGAGTTATCAGGAACATATTCACCCAAATTATCAGGTTTATATTCGCCAGAATTATCATCATCATTATCAGATTCATCACCTGAATTATCAGGTTGGGGATTGATTGGTTCTTCGTGGTCGGTTGGTTCTTCGCGGTGGCTTGGTCCTTCAGGGTAGATTGGTTGTTGGGGGTTGATCGGTTGTTGGGGCTCTTCATTTTCTGCTTCTTCGTCTAATTCAAATTTTCCGGCTCCAGCATTAAGTTGTGCTTTAGTTGCACCAGGAGGTACAATCAAACTTCCACCAGTTGGAAGAAAGCCAGTTGAAGATCCTGCGACATAACTTAAATCATGAGTTCCAACCGGACTTTTGTATGAATATCTTCCACGAATATTGCCATGAGCATCGGATTGTTCAGATCGTTCTTGAGTATCACTTGTATAACCAAATGTATAAGAACCATCGTTTGATTTAGTAAATGTCGATGGAACGCCACTCGCATAATTTTGCACATGTGGGTTAGCAACCCAATATGGGCCAGCTGGATGACTGGCTATAAATAAATTTAATTGAAAAAAAAATTTAATAATTTGGATGGTTTATTTTAACTTACATTGGAGAATCTTCTCGAGTCCTACTGGAACAAATCCTTGTGTTCCGGCTGAATATTTAAGGTCTAATTTTTGTCCCAATGGATTTGTGTAAAAGTAGTGTCCCTCCACTTGGTTTGAAGGGTCGGCTGATTGTTTAGCTGCGTGTCCATCACCCACATCGTACCCGTATTTGTAACTTCCATCGTTTTGTAAAATATAAAATTGCGAACGGTGACCTGATGGAATATTTGGTATTTGTTCCCAAGCAAATGCTTGTATTAGAACACAGCACATTAGTATTAACTAAAAAAAAGATGAAGAAAATAATCGTAATGTTTCACAAGATAAAATCAACTTATGATATGTAACTTAATTAAAAACGTTTGTGTCTCACTTACCGAATGCATAATTAATTAACAACCTGGTGGACCTGTATTTTAATCTTCAATACACTGCCAGCACCACTGAAGTTATGTGAGCACTTAAAGAAAAATCAATTTATATATATGTACTCTTGGAATCCAGAGAGTTGATCTATATGCAATGTTTTGTGATTGGAGCATCAATATGTACAAGGATACCTACAGAAATATTAATTTGTATAATTCAATTTGCATAAACATAAAATTTAAGTAACTTTGTGGAGCATTTATTCTTGCTTATATTATAATTCTATATTGATTTTTAATGGAACTTTTATTTAATTTTTATTTTTAAGTTTATTTTAAAGATTATTAAAATTTATAATATTAATGATTATAAACTACTTTTATAATAAAAGACTGAAAACAAAAATTATACTAAGCTGATTACTTGAAATTGGATAGCAATTTAAATTGGAATTTTTTATGTGTGAAACCAGTGTTAAAGTCTAATATCGAAAATAAATTTATCATTTATTTCTTCTAAAAAAAAACGAAGAAAATCTTAAATTGTTTCTGAAGTTTGGTTCGAGGGTCGAAGTATTTGGGAAACGATAAATTTTCTGCTAGAAGGACGAAAACAAATATAATTCTAGAATTTAGAATTTTTAGCTATTATTATTTTGGCTCTGGATACTCTGGATATATTCCTTTTATTTCTTTTATTTTGTGTACTTTTTTCAAAAAGATTAATATTAATGTTAAAATGCTAAAGGATTAATTATTTTTTTGCTTTAAGCCATAAATTGAAATTTTAGTTCTCCAATAATCTTAGGGAAGAATTTTTGTTATTTTCTAACTTTTACTATTATTGCAAATTATTTTCGGTTTTATTTTTACCTTTTTACTTATAGTTTCGATTTTTTTCTTTATTTTAGATTTTCACTTAAATGTTATTTTTTCTTGTCATTAATTTTTTATTTATTCATTTCCTAACAAAAATTTGTTTGAATTTCTATCTTTTCATTGCAATTATGATTTATTATTTGATTAGGCTTACTACTTGATGATGATATAATGATACCGAAACATCGTTCGTAATAAATTTATTTTTCAAAATTGTTTAGTTACGAAACTTTCCAAATACATAAATTATCATAAGCAGAAACCAAATATTGGCTTGCACATTTAACAAAAGAAATTTTAAGTAAAATCCTTTTACAACTCTTTCCCCAATTTTTCCCACTCAATATGCCTGACTTTGTGTGAAAAATAAAGCTTTTTAAATAAACAACACAAAGCAAGGAAAATTTCTCGGCGTACACATCGAATAAAAATCTCATGTCTTATACGAAAAAATTGCACTTTTCCTCACCAGCTACACAAATAGCTAATATTTAATCCTGAAGTAAACTTGAACAAAGCTGACGTATACGCATTTTTCCGCATTTTTCAAGTTACCAATTCGCCCCTGATTTTATTACGGTTACATTAAACTTGTCGTAAGGAATATATCGGTTTGTCGAGGTCTCAATAATTAACAGAATTAGAATATGTAGCAATAATAAAGTTAAAATAAGCAATGTTATTATTAAGTGGCATTTTTGAGACCGTAACGAGAGCTCATAAAGTAATAGTCTAGCCATTACGTCGCGTCGGGAAAAAGGAAACATAACTCGGAAATGCGAAAAGATCCCAAGGCTTTGACATAAAGCTCAGAGCAGAAGAGGGGCAAATGTGCCCAAGGTGGTCCTAAAATTGACAAAGTTATGAATTAGCCGTTTCCTCTGCATTTTATGCCCAAAATATTTATTGTTAAAATTAAACTAAAAACATCAACGAACATAATGGATCAAGTTTTATGTGAAAAATCGGAACCTTTCGACGAAGGCCCAGTTGTTTCTTCTCTTAACTTTCTATAGACTTCTATATCTTTTAACTCTAGTTATTTTCTATAGAAATGATTTTTTGAAGTATTGTATTTATGTAAATTAATCCTGGTTAAAAGATAACCAAATACTGAGCACCTGCACTTAAGGGAGATAACCCCCAACAGAATAAACTGTCCCACAAAGATTGAAGGTTGTGCAAAACGCCAGTAACTTAATTTATTTGCAGTGCTCAAATTAACCTCGGAACCCAGATGTATAATAATTATTAAGAGATGCCGGAAGACGGATAAACCTAAAGACAGCGGAACAGATCTTCAGACCGAATCCTTGAAGAAGAAGAAAGGAAGTAAAATCCTAAGCTGAAACTAAAAAAATACTTTTCTTCTGAGTTTTACTCAAAATAACATAATTTTTGAGATTCTGACTTTTTTATTTGTCCATCTGGAACAAAAGTAGAACAGAAATGATTGAAATTATATTTAATTTCTAATTCTACTACAATCCTAGCTGTGAACTTTCAAAATTAATCATTTTATACCGCATTTTAGTGATTTTTTCAGGTTCCCAGTTTTTCATCATTTACTCCTTTTCAGAGCATCCCTCAATAAAAAGGTACCAATCAAAAACATTTTTTGGTAAAAATTATGTAAGTTTCGTAGAATTAAGTTCTATACAACTTTCTTTTATCACTTTTATTCCTAAGATTCCCAAAAAACAGAACTATTTTCAAAAAATTAAATTTTACCATTTTTAGCAAAAATTAAAGAAGGTAGAACTGGGAATAACCTAAGAAAAACCTAACTAATGTTTAAGGTAAATAAAAAAGACAAACTGTTTTAGTTGCATATTGGAAAGTATAAATAAATAATAAAATAATAGCTCTACAGGCCTAGTAGGCCCATGGCTTGAACGATCTCTCTCCATTTTTTCCTATCCCCCGCCAACACCGTCCAGTTCTTAACTCCCATCTCGGTTAGGTCTTCCTCCACTGCTTCCAACTATCTTCTTCTTGGGCGTCCTCTCCTCCTGGTACCTATCATACCTTGTCGTAATACTTTCCGTGTCATCCTTTCTTTTGGTAGTCTTTCCACGTGTCCCAGCCACCTAACTCGCTGTGCTTTAATGACTTTTGTTATTTCCGTTTCACCATATAAAGACATTATCTCTTCGTTTTTTCTTCTTCGCCAAATGCCGTTAATTTGTTGTCCTCCGAAAATTTTTCTTAATATTCTCCTTTCCCATCGTTCCACTCTTTCACTATCCGCTCTGTTTAAAGTCCAAGTTTCGCTTCCGTACAGAACTGCCGGTCTTATTACTGATTTATAGATACGGATTTTTGTTTTTCGCGACAACTCTTTACTATTTATTACATTTCTAAGGCTTCCCGCACTTTTGTTTCCTCTAGCAATTCTTGCTTCGATTTCCTTGCTATTGTTAAGGTTATCAGTTATTACTGTTCCCAAGTAAACAAAACTCTCCACTCTTTCGAAACTGTACTCCTGCAAATTGTCCAATCTAACTCGAATACTTCTTCCATTTTCAGTCTCTTTTGCATTTGCCCCCATAACCATATATTTTGTCTTCTGCTCGTTGATCTGTAGTCCCATTTTTTGTGCTTCAGTAGCAAGATTTTTTATAACTTTTGTTAGTTCTCTTCGACTTTTAGCCACGACGGTTAGATCATCTGCGTATGCTAAGCACTGGTGATTGGTATTATATATGGACCCGCTTGTATTTATTCCACTTTCCCGTATTATTTTCTCCAAACATAGATTAAACAATACTGCAGACAGAGGGTCTCCTTGTCGTAATCCATTTTTTACTTCAAACTTTCCTGACTTGTTGTTGGCCATCTTCACGCAATTTTGTGTCTTGTTTAGAGTCATCATTACTAATTTTATTATTTTTGTTGGTATTCCCAGAGTTTTCATTGCGCTATACAACTGGTTTCTATTAACGGAGTCATACGCCTGTTTGAAGTCTATAAAGATCGTATGTAGTTCGACTTTATGCTCGTAACAATTCAACTGTATCTGCTTTAGCGTGAATATTTGGTCTGTAACAGATCGATTATTCCTAAAACCACATTGGTAATCACCAATAATTTTCTCGGCATAATTGCTTAGCTTTTCTTTTATTATTGTTGCCAGAATTTTATATACAGTGTCCTGTAAGGCAATTCCCCTATAGTTTTCGCATCTCGTTTTATCCCCCTTCTTGTATATCGGGCAGAGTACTGCGCTGGACCAACTTTCTGGCATATTCTCTTCGTCCCACACTTTTTTTATCAGATTGGTTATGTTTATCAGCAGAATCTCCCCTCCATTTTTAATCATTTCTGCTTTGATTCCGTTTTCTCCCGGGCTTTTGTTATTCTTCAGCCGTGTTATTATCTTCTTTATATCCGTAGCAGTTGGTGGGTCCATTTCTTGCGCTTGCTCCATTTCATTTTCGTCTATTTCCTCTCCTTCCGCGTCCGTCTCATAACCTTTATTCAGTAATTCTCCAAAGAACTCTCTCCATGTTTCCATGATTTCCTCTTCTCCGCATATTAATTCACCTTTTTTGTTTGTAAAACATGTCGCATTTTTCTGGTAACCTGTTTTTATCATTTTCACTCCTTGGTAAAAATTCCGAATCTCTTTGTTTTTGAGTTTATTTTCCAATGTTGCAATCTTATTCTCATGGTATTTGCGTTTCTTTGCCCTACAGATTCTTTTCGTCTCTCTGCGCTGTTTTCCATATTCGATTCTGCTTTCATCCGAGTTCGTTCTTATCATGGTTTCTCTGATTTTTCTTCTTTGTTCAACTGATTTTAAGCAAGCTTCGTCAAACCAACTTTCTCTTTTTTTCTTCGTTTTCTGCGCCATCGTTTTTGTTATCGCATCTTGTAGTATTTCTTCTAGTTTATTCCACTTTTCATTTATACTGTCTTCTTCAATGTTATTTAATCCATTTTCGATTATAGCTCTGTATTCGTTTCTGGTCTCTTCCTCTTGCAGTTGTTTAACTTCATATTTATTTATGGTTTCATTTAATCTTTTTTCTCTGGTTACTTCTTGTTGCAATTTAATTCTTACTAAATAGTGATCTGAATCCGCATCAGCTCCCCTGTAACTTTGTATATTTTTTATTTGCTTAGCGTATCGTTTTTCTATCAAACAGTGGTCTATTTGGTTAGTTATCTCGCCATTTGGTGTTCTCCACGTTCCTTTATGTATATCTTTCTTCTGGAAGTGTGTGCTGCTGATTATCATGTCTCTTCCCATCGCAAATGCGATTAATTTGGTACCGTTATCATTGCTTTCCTCATGTTTGCTGAAATGTCCTATGGTTGGCATGTATATTTCTTCTCTTCCCACTTTCGCATTGCAGTCTCCCAGAACAATTTTTATGTCGTACTTCGGTATTTCATCATATAAACTATCTAAAACTTCGTAAAATCTGATCTTTTCTTCTTCGTCTTTCTCTTCTGTAGGCGCATGAATGTTTATGAAACTAAGCTTCCTATATCTACCCCTTAATCTCATATAGCACATTCTGTCCGATATAGGTTTAAACTGTACCACTGTATGTTTAATTTTCTTATTTATCATAAAACCCGTACCGAATCGTCTGTTATCGCCTCCACTTCCAAAGAAGGTATAATCTTCTATATCTGTTGTATCAGCTCCTTTTTGTTTCGTTTCTTGCAGTGCTACTACGTCCATTTTATATCTCCTCAATTCATTTATCAGGTTTTTCATTGCTCCTTCCGTAAAAGTCCCTCTTACATTCCACGTTCCCACCCATAACATGTCTCTTGTTTTTGTTCTCCTTTGTTGTTTTTGTAAATCGTATTCATTATAATTCCATTTCGTTAATCGATTGTCGTTTTTCCATTTCTTTGCCTTTTTTGTCGTGTTGGTTTTCTGTCCGGCGTTTATTTTTTCTAGTTTTTTTCTATCAAGGGTTCCGGTGCTTTAATTATCTTTCCCGTTTGTTTATCCCACTCCCATCGTTGTCGATCTATGTAAACCTTTCCATAACCAACCTTTGCGTTTTTTCCTTGTTCTCTTTCTTGTTTGGCAATTTCTCTTAGGTTCGCCTGTATTTTTTGTTCTTCTTGTGTTAAGTCATCATCTATGTATTTGTTCGTGCCCATTAATTTAGTTTTTGCCCTCATAACGATCATCTTTTCCTGCCATGTCTCCAATTTCGCCAATACAAAAGGTTTAGCGGACTTAGGTTTTATAACGGTTGCAAAATTTACCCTAACTTCAACTTCCAGTTCTTGTTTAAGGAATGTTTCGATATCCCCCTTGTCGTCTTTTCGTTCATTTCCACTCCTTTCACTATTATATTATTTCTTTTTTCGCTTCTTTCCATCTGTAGTAGTTTGTTTTCAAGCGTTCCTACTCTTTCTTTTAGGCTTTTATTTTCCTCTTTAAGAGTTTTAATTTCTTTCTCGTACATTTGTTGACCTACTCTAATTTCCCTTACTTCCTCCAGTAGCTGTTTCATCATATTCTGCAATGCTTCCATTTCGCCGGCGTTGCTGCTATTTTCCTTCTTCACTGGTGATCTGGCTATCTTTTTGCTTCTGCGGAAAATTTCAAAATTTGCTTGTCGCTTTTTTATGTTTTCCTCTGTAGTTGATTCTTCGCTATCGGCTAGATGTTCGTCTGATAGCATATTCGTTCGCCCGTAATGGTCTTATCATCCGGGTCGACCCCTAGGAGATGAAAAAACCACTTTGATGTAATCAACAGCAAAACAGGACACTCAGCAATCCCAAGCTATGCAACCCAATTCACTAGTTCCTTATCTTCCTAACCTTTAAACCATAAACACCGTACCAAAAAACACAGAAACCACCTTTCTCTTGTTTTCGCAGGTTCCAAAACACCTGACACTTGTTCCTACTCTTTATCTTACTAACCAGTAATATTTTTAACTCGTCAAAAATTCCTTTTTCACTCGTAAAAACACCTCAAAAGTACACTGTGTGACAGAGCCGTATTCACGGTAATCTTATCGACACCCCTCCTATAATAATTAGTATAATAGTATAATAATTAATAAAAAATTTTTTCATATTCTCTCTTAGGAAGCTGTAAACTGGATGATGACTGATTAACAATAACATAAATGCCTTGGGAATTAAAGAATATAATAACTATAAATATAATAGGTGGAAAATTACTTATGCAGTGGTTCGAAATTCATGTTAAGCGGAAAGTTGTATTATTTATGACTTAAGTGTATTTTTAGGGGAACTTAATACATAAGTGATCGCTTCTAACATTATTGCAGTGAGAGACACTTTTACTGCATTTTTTATCGCAATGTTGGTCTTCAGTGCTTTCAGAGCTATGCACGATTCTTCAGACAGACCCACTAAAAGAAATCAGGAGTGGTCATAACAAGTGGCCAAAGAAATTACACAAAGCCGGAAACTCACAGGTGCTCTAAATGGAATACGAAATGGATAAAAAGCGTGTTAACTTATGGCAGTGAAATATGGACGATGACAGAAAATGAAATGAAAAAGATTTTGGCGACGGAGATGGATGCTATAAGAAGATCTGCTGGGATTTTAAGGCTGAAGCGAAAAACCAATGAATATATAAGATGGCAGTACACAAAACCGTCGTGGAAGAGAAGAGAAACAATTAAAGTGGTATGGAAATGTAGGGAGAATGCACAAAAAGAGACTGCCTAAACAACTACTGGAATGGACACCACATGGACGAAGAAAACGAGGAAGGCCAAGGAAGAACTGAGAACAAGGAATCAGAAAGTCCACGAGTGAGAGACAACGTAGTGAGAGGGAGCGGAATGATCGAAGACTGTAAAAATTGGGAATCGCAAGGCAAGGAAACTTAAGACATCTCGGTGGTTTGCATTGCATTCCCAGGAGAGACGGCCAGAATAAAGTTTTACTGACGTGGGCCCGGAGTCGAACCAGATATTTCGCATTATGGTTCTGTTATACTAAATAATCGGGGTGGTCATAAGAGGAGTGTGGGGCATGTCTTTATGGGCGAGAGGTTAATACATCAAAAATTAAGTGTACATACACAAGAATTTCCCAAGTGAAGAATTTTGGGGAGAATTCTTGGATATTCCTAAAAATTATAGGGAATACATCAAAAATTTATAAAGAAATAAAGAAAAAGTAAGAACCCCCCGGAAGTGGAATCTAGAAGCTACCATGATAAAATGGACAAACTTGCTCACCAGTTTTAATCTAAGCGATTATGTAACACTGTATAACTATAAGCCTCTCCCCCACGAGGGGAGGTTCAGGCGATACCCTTTGGCTTATTATTACTTGTTACATTCTGTCCAAATGTTGTGATCATTTGCTTTTGTTTTCTGTCAGACTATCTCCAATACTGAAAATTCCCAGCTCCTGTCTAATCTCGGTGTTCTTAATTCTATCCTCCCGCGTGCACCCCTTAGCGTCTCTCAAAAATCTCATTTCCGCTGCCTGGATCTGACTTTCTTGTCTTATATTAAAAATTTTGTTACCCAGCATTCACTTCCGTACATTAGCACTGATGAAAAGGAAAGTCGCTGGATTTGTTGGGTTCCTATTGTGACAAGGAAACTGGATCCACTATTATCCAGTGGATCCACTGGATCCACAGGCAAATTGTTTTGAATGAATGCCCTATAATAGATCTACTTCGTGAATTTTTTCAGAATATTCGGTCAAGACGTTCAAAACATAATAATTCTTTTGGTTTGTCCTTTAAATAATTTTTTACTTGATTAAGGATGTGTCGATAGAGTTAATATTTTCAGGACACTCAAAGTACGAGGGGTCGTTTTTATATTCCCGGACTAGGCATGAAAACAAAAGACTAGAGCAACAACAAAATTTTATTTTTCAATATAGTTCCTCTGCTTTTGAATACAGGTATAACACCGTTTCAATAACATCTTTAATCCAGTATAAAAATATTCATTTGGTTTTTCCGCAAAATGGCCCTCAACAGCTGCTATAAGTTCGTCATTGTCCCTAAATTTTGTCCCCCTTAGTGTTTTTTTGAGATTCGGGAACAAAAAATAGTCACTGGGTGCTAGATCTGGACTATAAGGCGCATGTTCAATTTCTTCGAAGCCACAATCAGCTACAGGAGCTTTTGAAAGTCTGGACTTGTGCATTGTCGTGGAGCAACAAGACACCTTGCGTCAGTTTTCCGCGTCTCTTCACTTTAATAGCATCTCTAAGGCGATGCATCATATTTGCATAATATATACTCTCCCGTTACCGTACTACCCTTATTCATATAATCAATCAGCAAAATTCCCTGAGAGTCCCAAAAATTGTTGCCATTATTTTTCCTGCAGAAGGGGTGAGTTTAAACTTCTTGGGATGGCTGGAACCCTTAACATGCCACTGCATCGACTCTTGTTTCGATTCAGGATCATAATGATGAACCCAGGTTTCATCTCCAGTGACAAATCGATTGATAATTAAATCTGGTTCATTTCCACAGCGCGCCAAGAATTGTTCACAGGTCTCGATTTTATTCATTTCGATACATATACAACGCGCGACGATTGCAAACTGATAATAAAATTAGTAATGATGCAATTGTTTTGTAAATTGCCACACAGGTTACCAAGGCATATGTGATTAAAAAACAGCATAATGAAAAATTGCATCAAAATTCAAAACAGCCCAGTCCGGGAATATAAAAACGACCCCTCGTACATTGGTACTAATACCTTGGAAAAATTTCAATCAAATCCCATGCTAATTCTGCTACGGCCTTTATATATTTTATTTTTAGTTCACCATTTACTTTTAATTTTATGTTTCTTTTCTACTTAGTTCCTTATAGTTTTTTGTTGATTTCTTTAATATTATTTTATTGTATTGCGTTTCTTTTAAATTATTTTTGATTTTTAATTACCTAGAGAAAAATAAACTTTTTGTATGTTTACAGTAAAAATCAAAGTTCTAAAATCAATAAATTATTGTTTCTGCTTGATAATTAAAACAACAAAAAAATTTCTGCGATCCATTTTACCTTAATCTTCTTCTTCAAGTGCCATATCCGGTCTCCCGGACGTTGGCGACCTCTCTCCTATGTATGTGTTGTGCGTTTGAAGTATTATCACACACGTAGGGGACCTACTGCTTAACGCGGGCTCCGAACCGCGGGAAGTGTATACACTTCATCTCCAGAGAGGCTGTTCCAGGCAGATTACACCTCGGTGGTTTGCCATTGCCTTCCGAGGGGAGACGGTCAGAATAAAGTTTTTACTGAGCCCGGAGTCGAACCAGGCATTCAGCTTTAGCAGCAACGCACTTAACTGCTTTAGCTGACGACCGTCTCTTTTACCTTAATCACCTCAGCAATAGAGGGTGGCGAATATACCTTACATGAATTTCTTGAAATTTTTCTGACGAAAAAACGAATATTCACTGTTTTAGTTGATTTTGCAGTCAAAAATCAAAGTTCTAAAATCAATAAATTATTGTACCTCCTTGATAATTAAAACAAAAGGAAAGATTTCGGCGATCCATTTTACCTCAATCACCTCAGCAATAGAGGGTGGCGAATATACATGAATTTTTTGAAAATTTCCTGACTGAAAAACGAATATTCACTGTTTTAAAAGAATATCAAATTTTGATTCGCTTTGCTCTATTTAATCGAACTTCAAAATATATGGCAAGCAATATTTTATTAGTAACTCTCAAAACTCAAAAACATCTAAAAAAATTATTTTCGTTGTTCAATGATTCAGTTTTAATTTATATAATAATTTAATATAATAATTTTCTACTATAAAAAATTTCCTCCTGTCGTCCGCTATAACGTTGTTAATTCTTGTGCGGCCTAAAGGCCACACGAAACTTATTTTAGGTTTTATAAAAATTAATATAATAATTATTAATTTATTATTCAACACTTTTTTAAATTACTACCACTAGAATATAATTCCGTCATCCTTCAGAGAAGCATAAAAATTTTATTGGTCCAATGTGTCCACCAGTATTAAAATAAATTTAAAAAAATAATAAACATATATATGTACTTATTCTGCTTTTAAAATAGATTCTGAATTCTCAGTGCTCATATTCTCAATTAACTAAAATTTAAATTTGGAGATCTCAAGGTAAAACTTGTGTTGATGTAAAAAAAAAGAAATTTTAAATGATGATCGAGAAAACTAAAATTCTAATTCTGTCAGTATGTTATTACTACCATTTATAAAGGTACACGTAGGTGTTTATAAGTTCATAACAATAAAAAATTTAATCATAAGAAGTACTTTTTATAGAGTGTGACTAACAAATTAGAATAAAATTAATAAGTTCATGTCATAATCGAATTGTTATTCAAATTTGTTTAAAATTTAAGAGCCTATAAATAATTTATAAGAGCTTTATTTGTCATGCCTAATATTGTTCTTCATTTCATCAATATCAACAAATTGTTTATCAACTCGTATAAGCATTTTTAAAAATTTTGATTTTTAATTTTATACAAATTATTGCAATACTCCACTAATTAATATTATCTTCGTTTTATGTTGAGCAAGGTGAACAAGATGTTCTTGCATTCTTGTTATAAAATTATTCACCTTTTTATGTTATGTTAAACTCTTAATTTGGTATTGATCTTGAAAAAACTTACAGTATAACATCCAAGTTATTTTATATTTTTTACGAGTTTTGAGAAGTCAAAAATGTTCAATTATTGATGACTATCAATCCTGACTACCTTACATCCTCAACTTCATAAAAACCCACCGTTTCAAAAATTATTAACGAAGGTATAAAAGAACAATTATGACAGAAATGTGAACAAGAGTCTCGGGTTATGCAGAAAAAATTTATTTAATATGTAGGAATGCTAACAAAATAAAACGAAATCTAAAGCTTTGTATTTTTCATTTTAGGAGCGATGGTATCAATTGATCCAGTTTTTTATTGCAAACCAATAAATTATGTATTTTAATTTAGTTTTTGTTTACCTATAGTGAATTTTAGACAACGCCTTGGCCAAATTTCTCTAGTTACAATTTTTTGATATAATACGTAAATATGAAACTCTCAAATCCTATTGCAGGATTTAATAATTTTTTGTAGTGGATTTTGTTGGTCAACTAGTTGAAGGGGGGGGGGGTCAGACTTTTAGCGTTTTTATTGCTTTAAGCGAACTCAAAATTCTTTTTTGAAAAAACCTCAAGTTTATAATATTTGAATATTATAGATATTTTCTAATTTATTTTTTGTAATTTAATTACATAATATTATAATTATAAATCCTTTAAAATTTTAATATTTATTATATTGTATAATAAGTAGACATTTTCCTTTGGAAAAAATGTAAATAATTTGATTAAGAATTTCAGTCTGAATAATAATTTTTCATAATAAAATAACTACTACATAATAGCAAATTTTTCAAAATCAGCAAATGATTATTTAACCAATCTAACCGTCGGTATTCATATTTAGTGTATAAATATTAATTTTTTCGCTAATTATATTAAAGTTAATTATAATAATTATAATTAAACGTACTTGACATTTAAACTGATCTGGATCTGTTTATAGAAGTAGGCGAAAGATGGACGTTTTATGAGATGGGCAGGGTACTCGTTATTTAAATTTCAAGTAAGATCTTGCACAATTTTTGTTGTTATTTTCTTCCTTATTAATTTAATCGATGACCTTTCATTAGATTTATGTTGTATAATTTTCCAATTAACGTAAACTGTTGAAAAAAGCACATTCTTAAAATTGATCTCTTTATGCACTTCCCTATTAATTAATACACTTTTTTGTTTCATAATTAAAAAGCAATAAATATAAATAAAACAGTTTTTATTATTTTAGGTTAGAAAATAAATAAATATACAAATTTTACACATTTTTTCTTAAATTCAGCAAAACAAAATTAAGAGTCCTTCAAATTACTCTTCTTTGATCTCAAATTGCTCTTGGTAGTGGTAGTATTGGTTTCATTTTCAGATTTCTCATTTATATTACTACTCTCTGCTTTCAACTGATCGCTCATTTCTGCTCGTAATTGTTCACTCGGCGACGGAGATCTTGGTAATAGGGGCAACAGATCAATTGCTTGTACATGTGCCCTTACTGAAACACCTGGAGGAACCGCAAACAATTTATCTCCAACATTAGTAACTAAAGTTCCTCTGTTATCGTACGAATCATCGTCTTTAGGGTTATCAGAATCGATTGGTCTAATGCCTATATGTACACCACCGCCGGTACCACTACCTCCGGCATTGTTAGATGGTTTCTTATTTCCAGATCCAGATGCAGATCCAGATCCAGATACAGATCCGGATCCACCAAATAATCCAAAATCATCTGAACCATCACCGGTTGAACCGCCGGAGCCACCACCACCACCGGATCCCGATACCCCACCTGACCCTGATCCACCAGTACTTTCTGATCCTGATCCACCAGAACCAACCGATCCTGATCCACCAGTACCATCTGATCCTGATGCACCAGTACCACCTGATCCTGATCCACCAGTACCACTCGATCCTGATCCACCACTTGGTTTTCCAGAATTACCTGAAGATCCACCTGCACCAGGACGATACGAACCGTCTTCTCCTGTTGGATTATAAGAACCATCGTCGATAGAACCACCGCCACCTTTATTTCCACTATTATTAGGTTTCGATGGTTTATTTGTACTGCCGCCACCATTTCCAAATAAATCAAAATCATCATCGCCGTCACCATAATCAGAATTGGAAGAACCACCACTACCATAATTAGGTTTATTGTTATTGCCTTGTCCAGAACCTGAACCACCAGGCCTAGAATTACCTCCACCAGAATTACCTCCGCCAGAACCAGAATTATTTGGTCTACCACTAAATATATCCGTTCCACCCGATTGATCGTCATCAAAATCATCTGACCCACCAGAACCACCTGAGCTAGGTTTTCCAAAATCATCATCAAATTTATCACGATTATTTCCACTCAAATCGGACCCATTATCAGAATCAAATTTATTATCTTTATCAGTTTTGGATGGTTTTGTTCCACCTTTTGGTGGTTTGACGTGACCACTAGCTGCTGTATCGAACACATCATCGATACTTGGATAATCATAATAATCTTTAGGTATAGTTTCTGGTCTTCCGAAGGGAAAAATGGTGGGTAAATGTGGTCCTTTTACATTTTTAAGCACCCGGTAGCCAATTTCAGGACCTGCAATATAATGAACCGAGTGTTGAACTCCTTTATCGTCAAGGTAAGTGTACGATCCGCGAACATGACCCGTCGCATCGCTCGTTTCCGTTCTTCTTTGATCCGGTCCGGCCGAAATAAATCTGCAAGTTCAAAAAATTTTAATGTAAAAATTACCTACTATTAATAAACCAATTACTTGTAACTTCCATCTAAACCTCTTTGAATGGATGTTCGTCCTCTAGGAATAGGTTTTCCTCTCCCGTTGAAGTATAAAGGTCCGTAAGCTCTTGGGTTCGAATCGGGAAACGGTGTTTTTACGTGGAAGCCAGTTCGTTTTCCAGCTATGTATTCGACATTGTGACGTTCACCCACATCATCTAAATAGCTGTATTTTCCAGTTACGTCACCGACTCTGTTTGCAGCTAAAATTATTTTAGTAAATTTTTGACTTTGTGTTTTAAAATTTTAAACGACCTTCTTGTCTATCGTAAGTTCTAGTTTTGAAAGCAAAATTGTAGCTTGGATCTTCGTTGGGATCAAAATAAGGATCGTCTCGTGATCCAATTGGTCGAGGACCGCTTTGATTGAGATCATATTTTCGAACTATATTTTTACCTCTGGGTCTAAATCCCCGAGGACCTGCTGTGTATATAGTTGAATCTATGGCACCTACAACATCGTGATCCGAGTTAAGTAAATTCTAAAAAATTTAAATCGTTTACCTGTTTTTGGATTGCGTGAACCAAATTCTCCACGGACAATGTTATTTCTGTTTGCTTGACTGTGATGGTAAGAATTTCGATTTTCGTAACCAAATTCATATGACCCGTCTCGATTTAACACATTGTAATCTTCGGCACTCCAAATTAACTTGTATTTAAATATTGCCAACAAAAACCAACTCAAAAGACACTGAAATTATAAAGAATTGCGATAATTTAAAACATTTTTACTGCTGCAATGTTTAGTTAATTAAGAATATAATTAAAATTTTGATGACATTGTTTAATTAGTAGGAAATCGCCACCAAATTATATAAAATATATTTCAAAATGAATTAGAAATTTTGAATTAGTTTTTATTATTGTTGTTTAACGAACTCATGGGAGAAAAGATGTAAAAATCCGATTAGTGGGTTTCACAGACACTCACTGACGATATCACCAATTACTTGTACTCACTTTTTCCATAAACATATTTTCAGCACACCTAACACCTTAATCCACAGATATTAATTACTAAATTTATTTTCTCAACTTTATATAGTCGGATGCAAATAGTGGGGTTGAAAATAAGAATGGATCGGTTTTTCTAAATTTTTTTATTGTTTAAATGTTGATTATACAGAAGAACATGTAAATTTTGAATAATTATCCAATGAAATATTCGCTATATTCACCTGAATGCTTGTATTTTGAGGGTGCTCTGTCTACCGTAAAGATTGATTGATGCCCTTGCAAGAGACTTCTTCGTCTAATGAGTACAATTAATGCTTCTGGAATTTAGATATTTAAATTACGCGGATTTTCTTAAACGTTTAACAACTTGCGTAATTTTCTGTAATTGATTTTTTTTCGCCACTTAGGAGCAATTTTGTAAAGTAACCGATAGCGTCACTCACTTATTGCAATAGTTTATATAATGTGGTCACAAAGTATAAAGGAAATTAATAATTAAACCTTTGTTTATTAATAATATTATACCGATAACGAGAATCCGGATTTTTATGCCTTTAAAACCCCAAACATTGTACTTTTCAAATTACAAATAAAATTAATAATCACAAAATATTTTATTAAAATTAAATTACTTAAAAAAACTTAATTACCTACTTATTTTGTTAAATAATGAATATTTATATTATTTATATAGGTACGTTTATAATAATTTATTATTTGGTTTTAATTAAAATTTTGGAAATACAGTAGAACCCTGATTATTCGTGTTAATATAGGGAGAAATTTTTCAGATTTATATTCACATTGCGGGGGTGTTGGTCGGAGATAAAATGCTTTTTTTCGAAACAAGGGGTCAAACTAGAATATAACCGGACCAAAAATAGTAATGTAATATCAAACCGACTATTACTATTAAATTAATAAATGTTAAATAGACTTTTACTATTTTTAAATTAAGTTAAATTGTAGCCGGGGGGTCTGGGGGGTATAGAATACGCCCAAGGTACATATTGTATAAAAATTTTAAAGTCTTCAAATTTGTATAATATCAAAAATATCAATAAAATTTCTCAATGTCTTTCATTACTTCTTTTGAAACCCGTAACCTGGGGGGTATTCCATACCCCCCAGACCCCCCGGTTTGCATACAGTTTTAGTTTTTTACTTTTCCCTTGACGTTTTTAAGTGGACTAGTCAACTTGATCTTACTGCAGAATTCTTTAGATGTTGACTTGCAAACTTGATCAGACCCAAGATGATTATCTGGGGAAGGAAATTTAATGGGGTGGTCTCCCAATGCCTTGGGAATATTGGACTTGTGATCACAGCAGTATAACCGCTCGCTAACCTGCCGGTGTATGCTTTACGTTACACTGCTGGTGGAATATAATCCAGATTTTATATTTATTAGGTATTCCCAGTGGAAGCTAATGAAGCTGAACCTTCGGGCCCCACATTTAACAGGGGCCCCATATAGTTCAACAAGGGTTCCTGTATAATATTTTCTTCACAATTTTTTATTTTTCTGTCCAATTTGTACTATATGCTACAGATTACAACTACATACGGGTTACCGGGGGGGGGGGATTGTTTGATCTTGACTTTCCGAATAAAACATTTATAAATTAAATCCAACAAGGGTTTATTTCACCGGCCTAGAAAGGCCGATGGTCAAAATTTGAACAGTATTTTTTTACAGAATATGACTACATACGGGACTCTTCCCCACCATGACCTTCAGAAGCAGACATATTTAAATTTAAACAAATTTAAATGAACTGAAATCGACAAAAATTTGAAAAATGTACCCTCTGTTAATGTACCTATTTGTTAAGTCTTAAAAACGTTTTTAAGCTTAAAGTTTGACTAAACTAACCAATAAAAAAACTTTTAAAGGTGGGGTTAAAATAAAATCATTGATTTTGATTGGTTATTTTAGTCAAACTTATACTTGATTTCATAAAACTTGAAGTAACCAATAGAATAGAATAGAATAGAATAGAATAGAAGTAACCAATATGACAGAGGCGGTCATAGCTTGGCAGTTAAGTGCGACTACTGCTAATGCGAAACGTTCGGATCGAATCCGGGTAGGGTAAGAACTTTATTCTGACCGTCTCTCCTCGGCAGGCAATGGCAAACCACCGCGGTAATCTGCCAAGAAAACCCATCTCGAAATGAAGTGTAGTACACTTCCCGTGGTTCGGAGCCCACGTTAAACAAGTAGGTCCTCTATGTATGTGAAAACAATTTGAACGCACATCATATGCATAGAAAGAGATAGAACGAGATGGGTCTCCAAACCCTCATTAGGGTAAAAGGACTGAGAAGGAAGGAACCAATAGAAAATGTCCGTTAGTATTAACAAACCAATAAAAATTGTCTATTAATTTTAACGGTTTGTTAAATGTTTTATGAAACCAGGCATTAAAGTTTCAAGTTCTTTAAAAAATAAAGGAATTGCCAGAAACTTCGTATTAATTTCCAATTAACCTCCCACACAGCTGAATTGTAAAACAGGTACAGGTAGAATGATTTCCTTTCTTCTCAGTTCTTTTACCCTAATGAGGGCTTGCACATACATGGAGGATCTACTTGTTTAACGTGGGCTCCGAACCACGGGAAGTGTAATACACTTCAGTTCGAGATGGATTTTCTTGACAGACTATACCTCGATGGTTTGCCATTGCCTGCCGAGGAGACGGTCAGAATAAAATTATTACCCTGCCCGAAATCGAACTGAGCTTTTCGCATTAGCAGTAAACGCATTTAACTGCCAAAGCTATGACCGCCACGACTGAAGAAATTAGTAAAATCTGAAATGATGCCACTGAAGGGCCCCACAAGATAATTTAGCTTCAGACTCCAAATAATCTAGATCTGCCACTGGGCCTTCCTCACCCTCAGCTGCAGATGATCACCAGTTAAAAGTCTTTAAAGTTGTCGATAATGGAACCAAAAATTACTTCATGTGAGATTTAAAATTTGGAAAATGTAAGTAACAAATATTTTTCAAACAAAATTAAATAATATATTTAAAAAATTTAAAAAATTCTAGGGGTTGGTGTGTTATGGTCTGCCACAACTCTTTGGTCGCTTATAGCGAACCGCCACTGCTTTAGGGGAGAGCTAAATACCACTGATTCTATTTTTGATTTTATGGCTCTTATATCTGCTTCTTTGGAGAGTCAATAAATAAGGTTTTTAATAGCATGCTACATGATATTTTTTTTACTAGCAGATATATTGTCCAATATGGAGATGACACAGTACACAGTTGTGGTTTCATGGATTCAAGTGAGGATTGGTTTGTGTGGAATCGATTAATATTAAATATTGGACATTTAATATTGGAATATTAAATGAGGACTAAAGTCACTTATTTAAGTGTAATTTTTGATACTAAATATGTTGACATGGGACAGCCATATATTTTGACCCCATTCGAAATTATCGAGGATGATATTCGCCATGCGCAGAGTTTGATATTTAAAAAACTTAGTCATATCAAAGGTGGCATACTATGCCTTGTTTCTCATTCCATTACGACAAATTGAATCCTTGCATGGGGACATTCTGCTCACATGAAAAGAATTCTTACATAAATGAAGACAGAGGTTCATGATCTTGGAGGTACCTCTCCATTTGCATCTTGAAAGCTTTTATTTAGAGATTATGATATTTTCATTGCCTTTTGGGTTTGAATTTGTGTATAGTTAAAGCTCACTAGAAGGGGTGTAAACGGTTTGGGTCTGCACGGAGATATTCACGTTTATCACACTCGACGGAGGCGACTTGATGTACCTTTGAGTGACTAGAACGGATATAATCAATTTTAATTGTTTAGCGGAGAAATGGTGAAGACTTGGTGATCGTCAGTTTAAGTTCTGAGTATAATATTTTCTAAAGAATTGAGTATTTTATAGCATGGATGAGTTTCAGGGTTTAAGTCTGCCTGTTTCTCATCAGCCAGAGTATGAAGTCTATTTTCCTACTGCAATATTTTTCTGTTGGTATTACACTTTATTGCTATATTTCTGATTATTCAATTTATTTACTCAAATCTATTCAAAACAGATTAAGCTAAATTGAATCTGCCAAAATTTGGCCACTTTTATGGTGTTATCTACAACATTTTCCAAGTTCTCCCATATGGAGGTCGAGGGACGAAGGTGGCAGAAAATTGGATGAGAGATGGATTGTGTCTATTGAATGATTTTCAAATGGTTCATGCAATATAATTTACTTTTAGTAAGTTTTCTCTGCAGAAGAAGAGGTCTCCTACTCCATAGGCCGACTATGACATCTTATTAGAACGCTGTTAGAGTCGTCGAGCTATGCATAAAACTGTTTCTAGATTTTAATCTTTTCCTTGGAGCAAGTAATCCATGCGTTTACTGCTCATGTGGTTCGACTCCAGTCAGAGTCTCCCTTCGGAAGGCAATGGTAAACTACCGAGGTAATCTGTCATGAAAACCTATCCTGAAATCCCGTGGTGGAAATGGTGAAACCCACGTTAAACAAATAGGTCCTCTATGTATGTGAAAACCCTTCGAACGCACATCACATACATAGAAAACGACGCTTCTGTAGAGAGAAACACGATGGAGGAGGGAGTTGTCCATAAGGTGGATGAGTTTGAAATTGATCCATTTTACCTCTTTCCTTATTTTCAGCTACTTTTCGCCAAATATTTTTATATTATTATGTTTTATGAAAATTTAAATGGTAATCTGTAGATATTTTCCGTATGTTAAATTAGCGACATTGACTAAGAACGCAATTTATTGGTTACATCCACATAAACATTCCTTGATTGTTTTCGTTGCTCACCGAAGGGCTACCTTAGAGATTCTGTGAAGTTCGAAAGATCGAATCCAGAATTGCTGCCCATGTCCAATGACTTCAATTATTACACCATATCACTTCTGTGAAATCAAACAAATGCCTTTGAAAATGAGCCAAATTATTGACATTGTTTGCCAATTCCCAAGCTAGAAGCTACCGTTACAAACTACTTTGCATATTATAAAAGTGTATCGAACCAATTGCTACTTGTAAGCTATTTAAACTAGTTCTAATTGGAAATTATAGTTTTTAAGCTACATTTTGTATAATTGTTTGATCATTAAATATTTGGAATCCGTCACTGTGTATGGAAAATATGCCAATATAGTACAACTCGGTATAAACCAGCGTGAAAATTGATATAGATTTTTTTGGATATTTGAAATAATTTTTATGACAGATATGATCTCATATTATTTATTGTCGAACAGAATGCAAATATTCTATAATTTTTATTTCTGATTGAATCAATATGATTTCATTTTTGAATTTAAATTAAAAATATTACAGTTTACGCTCAGAAATAGCTTAAACTACTATTCCATAAAAAAAACCAGATCAACAATCTATAACTTTTTTGAATATCTACCTCCAACAAAAAAATTGATTCTTTAAAATGATTTTGGATCATTTGTTATGGTAATCTTTTTTTTAATTATCTTTATTTGTTAATTAGCCGGAGCAACTACCTCCATATAAATTTTATTTTAATTTTCAACCTTCACGATTTTAATAATTATCATTCATTAGGTTTGTTATCTAATAACTTAACTAAGTGTAAATTAATAACTCGAATTAAACAAGACTGTACTGAAAAAGAATTAATTAGGGAATTTGATTTAACCAATTTACCCAAAATTAATTGACATATTATGCCACATCTCGGAATCCTTCAAGCTTATGAATAATGGATTATAATTTGTTTTGTTTTGTTTTAAAACGACTGGTAATGTAATGAGTCTAAAACAAAGATGTAATCAGTACTACTTATCCAAAATTTGTAAAATTAAATAGTTTTTGCACAAGCTACCGTAATACGAATGGGTCAATTGAGAATCGCTTTGTATTCCAGATTTGAGAAGTTCCATTCAGGTAACTCGAAATAATGATTGTAAAAGCAAAAATATGATTACCTTGACTTAAAATGTTGGATATCCTGTGATAGTTCACAAGAACAAAGCACCAATTATATAAAAATGTTTATATTACTATCAGATTTAGTACCAAAGGTCGATTAAACATGTATATTAACATATTGTTAACCACACTATTGCGACATAAATTTTGGTGCGTCTTTACACTCCATCTTAATTAGTTCGGGTAGCTAATTCAAATTTGATAATTTTTTAACCATAGGTATAAACACAAATAATTTGCATAGATTTTAATCAATGCTGGTTTACTGACGATAAATTAAGGTAATGTCTACATTAGAAGTACATCGTGATATCCATTTTCTGATATTATTTTGCAATCAATATTTAAAACTTTTAGACGAATCTGTAATTTTATAATAATAAAAGTTTTGAACATTTAGTTCAAGTTGTAGTTCAAGTTTTGAAAGTAAAATTAGTAACCCGAATAGAACCCCAGTATTATTTCAGCAGAAAATTTTAATTTCGACATAATGAAATGCTCACCTTAGTTTGCATGTTCATCTAAAAAATCTTTTAAAATTCCAATTAAAATATAAAAGTGTTAAGTATAGTTTAAACAATTTTAATTTTTTCAAGGTAAATTACATTTCATTATATTTTTTTAAACAATCGCGTACAACACTTCTGTTTAATTAAATTATTTGTACAAATGCATTCTACTATAGTTGTACTTAATTAAAGATGAAAGAATCCCTTATCAAGATTTTTGAATTGTTATTAAATCGTTAAACCTGTCGTGGGTGTACACTTACACGGTATTGTGTTCTTAATGCATTCTCCTTAATTTGCTTGTCATCCAGGTTTTTTATTTAATTACAATTATTTTATATAATTATTTCTTTAAAGTAATTCTACTTTTTTTTATAAATAAAACGTATTTAGGGAGGAGATTCACTTTTTATTTTAAAAAGATTCAAGATAAAAAATAAAACATGGGATGTCGAAATATCAAAATTGTAATCCTTGTATATTTTTACATAATACACAACCGATGACAAGTTTTGATTTTAAATATTCTCATCCCAGCCCACCAACCAATTGTTTTTATATTTTAGCCTTAAAAGATCTTTCACATTTTACCTTGATTATTGGTAAGGTCCTTAATCCCAATGTTTCGTTTGGCTGTTTGAAAAACTAGCTTATTCATAATCACAATACGATCTTGCCAATACTAATTAATAATGCAATTTTTTTCACTACTAGCCTAAAAAACCCATATTACAGACCGATTTTTGATCGGAGAAATTTATTCTTATTCCCTAGGTCAATTTAAAAATTTATTGACCAAGGTTAATTATGAAAACTGGCACTCTTTTGTTCCTCCTTTGCAGTATTCCAAGCCTCGAAATTTTGTTTATTAAATGCAAGTTATTAATAAATTTATTGATTCAAATGTGAAGCGTAATAGTAGGTATTAGGTAGTTATTACTTTTTTAAGTAGTAATTAATAGTACAATACCAAATTAACAACAAAACGTCATGGGTTAGATCAGTGGTGTAGCGTTACGTGGGCTACCCCCGCCACTATTGACTTTGGCGCCCCTTCCTGGCCAATTCTTACAAAATTTATATTACAGGATAAAAAAAATACTATTAAAATATTTTAATTTTTAGAAGTTCTAAAAACAAAGAAACTAAAATATTAATATTATGCTATAATAATATGTCTTCTTTGGCCATCTCTCTTCAGGCATCCTATTCACATGCCCGAACCATATCAATTGTTTACGCTCAATTTCCTCTACTACGGTCGATCGTACTTCCATAATTCTTCGGATTTCGTCATTTTTTACTCTGTCGAGTCTTGATTTGCCAGCGCTTCTACGCCAGAAGTCCATCTCCATTGCTCCAAGTTTTTGCTTGTTTCTTGCAGTGATATCCCATACTTCAGCTCCGTAGGTTACTGTACTTTCTATTATGGCTTTGTATATCATTTTCTTCGTAGCCTTTCTTATATCTTTATCCCACAGTACACCATTCAAAGTTCGTATAATATACCTTCCCTTATTTATTCTTTTTTCAATCTCTTTACAACTGCTACCCGTCTTGTCAAATATAACTCCCAGATAAGTGTATGCTTTAGTGCCATTCATTACCTCATCCTCCATGTCCAGATCTTGTATCTCCTCTGTACCCACGCTCAAGTACTCTGACTTTTTCATGTTTATATTCAGACCGGCTTTCTTGTATTGTTCCTTGAGTTTTCGCACCATGTAGCTGAGATCAATTTCGTCTTCTGCAATCACTACTTGATCATCAGCAAAATAAAGGGTAAATAGCGTGTCGTCGTTTATTTGTATCCCCATATTCTTACATTGTTTTTGCCATTTTGCAAGTGCTTCATTTAAATATATTTTAAATAGGGTTGGAGAAAGGCAACAGCCTTGTCTCAGGCCTTTGTCAATTGTAAATTCTTCAGATACCATATTGTGAGACTTAATTCTTGTTGTATTTTTTGCGTATAAATTTTTTGTAGCCCATATCAGCGTTTTATTTATCCGGCATTGTTCCATTGCAATCCACAGCTTGTTAATTGGGATGTTGTCATATGCCTTCTCTACATCAATGAAAGCCAAGTGTGAATCTCTAGCACGTTGAGTCCTTTTTTCCACGATCATTTTTAGGGTAAAAATATTATCTACTGTGGATCTTCCTGCTCGAAAGCCAGCTTGTTCTTCAGCCTCTTTTCCTTCTATCTCCTTTTCAATAAAGGTTTTTAATATTTTTGAGTATAGTCTTCCAACGGCACATATTACTGAAATACCTCTATAATTTGATGGGTCTTGTCTACATCCTTTTTTAAAGATTGGTGTTATAATTGATGTTCTCCATTGTTTTGGTGTATTTTCCCCATTTATGCAACGTTGAAAAAGATGTTTTAACATCACATGTAGTTTCTTAGGTCCGTATTTCAGTAACTCCGCTGGAATACCTCCTGGTCCAGGCGATTTACGGTTTTTCATATTTTTACATGAGACTTCAACATGTTCCAATTTCACTTCAATTTCATGTGTTTGTTGGGTAATTATTGGCTCGTTACTAATATTTGGCCTGGTTTCCGTTAATAGATTACTAAAATATTTTTTCCAGTCGCTCAAAGAGATACTCATTCCTGATAGTCGATCGTTTTCTGTTGTTCGCATAGTTTTAATTAATTTCCAAGCCTCCGAGCTTCTTGATCCACCCACCTGCTGATCTATGTACTGACATTTCTGAATCCACAATTTGTTTTTCTTCAAAGTGACTTCTCTTTTTACCTCTCTATTAAGTTGTTTATATTTTCTTTCACTTCTTATATCTTTTTTAGCTAACCACGCTAGATACGCTTGCTTCTTTTCTTTTATCTTTTCTTCCAATACTGTGTCCCACCAATATGGTTTCTTTTCTGGGTTATATTCTCCAATCGCTTCTCTCGCCGCTGCCCTTATTGCTTCACAAATATGTTCATATTCTTCTTCTACTGTTCTTTCAGCTATATTTAATTTCTGTTGTAGTCGTCTTCGATATAGATACCGTGTACTTTTATCTTCTAGTGATTGCAGGTTGTATCTGATTTTGTTGTTATTATTATCCGTTTCTGACAGGGTGTTGTCTTTGTTTTTATCTATTTTATCATAGGGAAGGTATATTTTTGCTACAACAAGGTAGTGGTCGGACCCACATACAGATCCTCTTTTTACTCTGACATCCTTTATAAGAAATCTATGTTTCTGTCTTACAACGATATAGTCTTACAGCTTATATGGATACCTCCAGAAAGAAGAAAAAGAGGTCGACCACGGTTAAGCTGGAGAAAAGGAATCGACGAGGCAATGTCAGCGAGAGGTCTGGAGGAGGAACTTTGTCTGGACAGAGGAGAATGGAAACTGGGGACGGAGAGACGGCGCCAGCTGTAGAAATGATCCGTTATATATATATATATATAATAATATGTAATTATTTTAAATTAGACCACCGAAGAGATGGGTAGAAAGCTGGGTGTTCGCATCAGAGAAAATGTGAAGAAATGCAAAGACGTGAAGAAAAACAGGCTGATCCTTACAATAAAAGAAGAAGAAGAACATATAATTGTTATTAAATGTAAGACATTGATTATAATAGCAATGTTTTTTTAAATAACTTTTCTAATTTTAATATTTGATTATTGGGCGTTCACTTAAACGTTCTAACGGGCGATAACTAGAAATATGGACTGATTTTAAGAAGCTGCAAAAAATACATTTTGCATTTTATCTTACACTAGCTGGCACAGTCGGCCTACCGGCCGCCTTTAGCCATCTGGACCGTGTCGGATGTGGTTGTTCGGCCTTCGGCCTCACTCCAAGGTTCTAAAGAAGCCTATGTTTTTCGTAGCGTTGTAAATAACTTCTACACCAAATTTGGTTAAGATTGGTCAAATAAAAACGTAAAGCACGTGCACGCGTATTTGCATTGTCGATCGGTTGACAGCTTGACAGCATTCATTATTGTTTCTTTAAATTGATTTTGAGTAGCCTGCCTTCCTTTAAGGAATCTCGATAATCCATTCATGAATGGATTATTGAGATTCCTTAAAGGAAGGCAGGCTACTCAAAATCAATTTTCCTGTCCTTTGCGAATTTTTGCACTATTTCAATACAAAAACATGCGCAGGAACCTACATAATAACTGTGCCAAATTTGGTTCCGATCGGTCAAACGGTTTAGGAGTCTATAGGGAACATACATACATACACACATACATCCATTTTTATATAAGGTATATATATAGATTAATTATTACATTTTATGCTTAAACATAAATTCTTTAAATAAAAATTAATGAACTTCATCAATCAGACTCGTATCCGCAGCAGGTCATATAGTGAAGTAGCTATGCCTCTAAAAGCCTTCTGTACAAATCTTTTGTCATAATTTCTTACGTATAAACGAATTTTATTAGAGAGTTCTTTTATTTTTTAGTCTTCCAATTGTTATTGGTTTAGCTGAACTCAAATTTAAAAAAAAACTTCAATTGGACGGCATTGAGACAAGTTGATGAGATTCCTTTCTTTAGGTATAAATGGTATCTCATTAGCGACAAGGAATTGCAATATTTTTTTGCATAATGCGATGATGTTTTATCAGGCCAAAATATGTAGTCATTGTCCGAATGATTCTCCTTTAAACCTGTAATCAAATTTTTTTGCAAACATTCCTCCTGGTACACTTGCTGGTTATAATTGCAATACCGCTCGGTCTAAACCATGGCTTAGAAATATCCTTTTTGACATAACTATGTACAGCGCCATTTTTGGTTAAAAATTTTCTTTAAATTTAAATCTCACTTCCGCAGATGTTGTCGAAAAGGCATTTGTATAAAGCACATCCTTTCCGGGCATTTTACTATGACTTAAGGCAAAATAACTTTCGCCGTCTAAAACGTACGTTTTTTCTCGAAAATAGTTAAACATCCTGCGACATTGGGATTTGAAGACTCGTATTTGCTCCTCCGTGTACTTTGGTGATTTCTGCTTCCGTTTTGCAATAATGTTAGCTTTCTTTAAAATGTTATTGATATATGGTTGGCTGCAATTAAATTTTTTTACTATGCTCGTTCGATTCTCAAGTTTTTGAGAATACTATAAATAGCACGTTTTGGAACATTTTCCTTCATAAAATGGTAAATGATAAACTTTTTCCCCAAATTTGGTTTTTGTTATAGAATTTTACGACGCATTCACGGATCTGTTTCTCTTTCGATAACATTTTCATAACTAAAAACTAAATTTGAATATTATCTTTATTTACGAATATGTCAAGAATTGTCATGACAACATTTTAATAATATCTATGGCCAGTTTCACCAACGTTGCTTAACTTTAACCTGTGTTAAAAACTATAACTGTAGTAACAACAAAATTAAAAACCATTGTATTTGAGCAGAGCTTAATTAATTATGCTTTAAACATTGCTTAAATCCTTAATTAACGTTGATGAAACTGGCCATAAGTCAACTTTTATTAAGCTTTTCTAATTTGTTCTAATTTATATGTTTAAAGTCAGTCCAGATTTCTAGTTATCACCCGTTAACTAAGAAATTGGTTTTTATGACGAAAATTACTGTATGTACATACATCTTATTCACTACTAGCGCCAATATTAACAAATATTCAATCAATGGGTTCGTGGGGAATTTTGAACAAATTTAAACCAACTATTTTTTTAACGACTTACGTTTCGAAGACTTCATTTCTTCCTTTTCGGGATTAACCAAATCAAAAAAGGGTTCATAACTACGACCTTAACATTCTCCTTAATGGGAAGACAATTAAGATCGTAAGGGAGTATAAATATCTTGGGGTTTTATTCGACGAAGACCTAACGATGCAGCCTTAACTATGTTTGTGGCAAAGCCAACAAACTAATGCTTGTCCTGCATCGAATAGCAAGGAGCGGGTGGAATATGGACACTTCCGATTCTATGCAAAGGATCTACCAGGGGGTGGTAGTCCCCATCGTGGCTTATGGAAGCGAGATCTGGATACATAGGATCAAGGATAAACACACGTTGGTCCGGCTGACGTCGTGCTATGGATTTCGTTGCCGGGTGGTAGGAAACTATTATAGGACTAATATAATCCTATAAATCCTATAAATATATAGGATAATATAATCGACCCAATCGACTGTTGATCTAACACGGATCTAAAAAGAAGTTGCTGACGTCTGCAAAAAGGTCAAAAAAGTTAATCGTTTTATTTAATTGTAAGCCTATGGTACTCGTACTCCTGAAATCTTAAGGAAAATACTAGTTAAAGATTCATAAAAGTGGGAGAAGTAGTTTTCAAGAAAATTAGCAATAACCTAAATCTCTAAATTGTAGGGATTTTGGGTTATCAAGATTTTCGCCGTCCGGATGTTACCCTTGTCGGATTTATGCCCATGTCGGGATTTTGTTTTTGTCGGAATATTCCCCGTTGGGCTATTCGGTGAAGGGATAGTGGCTTTCAGGATTTTTGGTCGTGATAATGGTGTAGTATACAGCGCTTTAGAGTTTTTCATGCTTTTTTCAATAAACGGCTTAACGGATTCACTTCAAATTTTTAAGTTATGTTTATTACCAAGTAGCTAAAATGTACATATTAATGGGCGTGTTTCTGTTCATTTTTATTTTCGAGTTTATTTTTAAATCCGCTCAAGAAGTCACTTCGAAATTTAGCGGCATTCTTTTTGCTTTTATTTGAAAAGGTAGCTGCTAGTATATTTTGAAAAGTATTTTTAATTACCCTTTTGAGCGGTTATTATTTTTTAAAGTAACGCCTATTCTAAAGAATAATTTAATTTAAAATTCAGGCTACCGGATTTAATAAAAATTTATTAGTATAGTTTGTTTCAGAATAATTGAAATTAAAAAAAGTCATAGCATCAAATTACGTTGATATAAAAACGTACAAACTATAAACGAAACATGATATATAGAGATAAGGTTAATTATTTTAATCTCGCGCCAGCCTTTAGCAATGCATATGCTTGGTCGACAGCATATATTATCTCTATATATTATGTTTCGTTTATAGTTTGTACGTTTTTATATCAACGTAATTTGATTCTATGACTTTTTTTAATTTCAATTATTCTGAAACAAACTATACAAAATTGCGTATCATGATTATAAAGTTTTATGGTGTTTTATGACTGCCTTTCACAGAAGTAATTCCAAATCTTTGTTATAATAAGAATTTCATTGCTTGCCGAGTACTATTTTACATACCCACAATTTTGAATTTCACCATTGTCAGTAATAGTATATAACATTACTAGCAAGGTAAGAGGGTTTTTAACGGGTTTTAGTAAAACCCGTTACCTTGCGTGCATTGTTTTATATTTTATTTGTTTCTCATTTGTAAAAAGGTTAGATAAATTCCAAAAAAATCTCAATAATTTGTCGCAAATGTCGTAAGCTATGGAAGCGTTGCCATGAACATGTCTGTTTATTTTTCTTTACATTTGTTTTGGCGAAAGCGAAAATGAATGTACCAAAAGAAATTATTGAGGCAGCCAGCAGTGTAGCTTCAAGTTTATTACCTGCAAAATCAGCTTCAAGGTACGAGCGAGAATACGACGACTTCAAAAAGTGGCAAAACAAAAATAGTGTGATTGGGGTAACTGAAGATGTTTTGTTGGTATGCTTGAATCAACTATCAGCTAGATTCAGCCCTAATACTTTATGGGCAAAATGGTCTATGCTGAAAAGCTGCTTGGAAATGAAAGAAAATGCCCCTGTTCGCAGGTTTGTTTTCCTTAAAAAATTTATTGAAAAATATGACGTTTAGTTGTCATTTGCAGATTTCAAAAGGTAATAGCGTTTCTGAAACGAAAAAATGAGCGTTATGCGCCAAAAAAGGCCAAGGTATTAAGTAAAGAAGAGGTTGAACAATTTCTTTTACATGCTCCTGATGACCAGTGGTTGCTGGCGAAAATTGTAACAATATTTGGGATTTTTGGATGTTGTCGATGTGACGAAATTCTCTCCTTAAACATGAATGATGTAGAAGATATGGGAAAATACGTTATTGTGACATTGCGGCAAACAAAAAATTTAACAACAAGAAGATTCACCATAACCGATGATGGCTGCAGCTTCAAGCCCTGCATGTTATACAGAAAATATGTAAATCTTCGGCCTCCTGGAACAGAAAGCCTAAGATTTTTTTTGACATACCGACATGGAAAGTGCATTTCCCTTAATGCTGGCCAGCACACTATTGGTGGTGTCCCAAAGCAAATAGCGAAATATTTAGGTTTAAAAAACCCAGAGTTATACACCGGCCACTCTTTTCGCAGAACTGGAGCCACTATGGTTGCTGATTCGGGTGGAGATATTTTAGCACTAAAGCGTGCAGGAGGGTGGAAGAGCACCGAAATTGCGATGAGTTATGTCGATGATTCGGTCAACAAAAAAATCGAAATGTCTAGCAAATTATTTGGTAGTAAGGAGAGTACAAATGTTCTGCAGTCCTCGAGTTCAGCAGTTTCTGAGTCAACAGATGGTTCATCATCATCAGTATCAACTCTTTCATCATCAAAAATCTGTGTTACTGGAAATAACAATTGTACCATGATTTTCAACATATATGACGATAAAACAAAATTTCCTAATGTAAATAATACTACTAACTTGTAAAAATTTTGCAAGTTAACTGTCAGTTTTACAAGTTAGTGACTTGATAAAATAAACTTTCTTGATTAATATTGTGTTTTTGGAAACTGACGTTTACAAATGAGAAACAAATAAAAATTTTAATTATACAATAACTGAGCTAACATAGTAATACAGAGATGGGCAGAATTTTTATCAAAATTTTGTCCAATTAACTTCAGGTCACTACGCTAACCTTCAATATGTCTATGACCCAGCTTTTAATTATAATGGTGGCAAACATTAATCCAATGGGACCGACTGTTTTACGTGCCCACCAAATCACGGAATAAGTTATGTTATAAGGCACTGGAAAAAAATTTTATACAGTTTTCTTTAAACATTAGATTTTTCTTCAAAACAGATTCTTAGATACCTACTTAACATAACATTGCACCGCCAGGGGACGCTACAATAACAACATAACTGTGAACATAACTTCATTAAGGATGCACTGATTTTAATGCAGTTTTTTATAATATATTATAGAACATTTACATTAGGTAATTAGGTTGTTAGATACTTCTTGTCACTATACCACAAGAGGACGTTAAATTTCCCAATGTAATAACTGGCATTCCCAATTCAAAGTCTGTTATAGATTAGACTAAGGCTTCCTACAGACTGATCAAGCAAAAACGTTGTGCGACAAAACGTTTTTTGTGATTGGTTCAAATCAAACAAAATCAAATTTGATTGGTTCAAATCAAACAAAATCAAATTTGATTGGATCAAACAAAAACGTTTTGTCGCACAACGTTTTTGCTTGATCGGTCTGTAGGCAGCCTTAGACTGCAGCTTAGAACACCACAACTGTAGTAACGACTTGATCATAAAACTACAGTAAGGGTTTACTATAAGTAAATAAATAATAAATTTAATTTACGTAATTTTATTAATGGAACATTTTTACAATATGCAGTAAGAAAATTATGTGCTTAACAGGTAAGTATAATAGGTATATGTATATTATTATAGTTTTCTATAAAACTTTTAACGTTTTGTACTGTAATAATAAGAATACAAAAACTAACATCTATTTTATTCAAAAAAAAGAAAAAAATATAAACAAAACTAATGAAATAACATCTTAAAAAATATTTGACAAGAATTTCTTTAAATTTTAATTGTTACGGTTTTATTTGAATTTTACAGTGTGCGGTTCATCAGTGCAGTTCAATTACATAAATTTTACACAATAATACAGATAGATTTAAAAATTAATTAGTAAAAAAATAAAACGGAAAGAAAAGATTTGAAAAAGTAATAAAATTAATGAAATTATTCGTAATAGTGCATATGGATTCAAAAAGTGCATATAATTATTTAAACATTATTAAAAACTAAAATAAGTAAGTATAGAAACAGGAAAAATATACGTTTGGCTTGTATTGAAATAAAAAATTGAATGAAAAATGAAACTATAAATTAATGAACAAATTCTTAACTTTTACTATTATCATAATAATTTGTAAGTGTGAAAAATAAACACAATCATTTTTCTTCACTATTTTTCAGTTTTTTTGGTTAGTTCCTACATTAAATGTTTGATAATAAAATTGGCGCTAGTAATGCAAAAAAGAATCAATTTACATGTATGTAAAAGCAAAAGGATTGGTTCCTTTTTGCGTTAGTTATTATGTCGAATTTACTTTCATTGTTCTGAATTTAATAAAATTGTTTATTTTTATATAATTTGTTTTGTAAAGGTTTGATATTTTAAAATCATGGAACCACATTAAAAAGTTTATATTTTAAGTTGAACCACATTACTTTCATTTTTGAGTCTTTTTGTAATTTATTTCTGTTAATTTTGTTTATGTATACAATTTAATTATATTTTTGAGTGCTAGTGATGGTGTTTTTGATTTTAATTAAATCCGAAAAGTTGTTATGGCAAACCGGAATTTCACAGTATAAATAATTTTGAAATTTAATATATAATTTAACGATATAATAATTTTACAGTTTTGATTGTTACGAAAGGTAATCAGAGTTATAGAAACATGGCACCCTTTTAAAATTATGCTATTATTCCTAATTGTTATGATGAAAATCCGTTTTAGGGTAAAAACGTGTTTGAATGCAATGAATGCAAATGTACTCTACTTTTGAACTACCGTTGGCCAAATATAGCCGTCGAACCATCGAAAATTAATTTTTATCAATGCCAATATTTTTTTAATTTAAATCAAATTTGGTTCTAGTGGCCAACCAAATTACCTTCAAACTCGGTACAAATGTTCCTGTTATTAAACGATTAGATTTCAGAATATTAAGGTTATAAAGGAGCAGTAGCGTAGCAAAGGTAAAGCGAGATGGGCGACTTTATTTTCAGTTCTACCCATAATGGTTCTAAATAATGGATTGGAATAGTTTAGGTATATTTACAGAAGAGGTTCCTGAAAATTAAAATTTTTATTAAAAGCTTTTCATAATTTGTTGTCGCCTAAGCCGCCAAATTTTCTTGCTACGGTACTGACAATGAGTTAGGCGTATATGGTATGGAAGAACAGTAATTTTAATTGGGCTGCCAGTTTGGAAAACTACATATTTTTGACTTAATTAATTGAATACACATGGTGGTCGCTTCGCGAAAATATGGTAAGTATTCAGCTTGTCAGAGGATAATCAAGGTTGGTACTACTGGTTTAACGCGAAAATTTGAAATAAATTAAAACTATTTGAAATGATGTAAACAATGTTTGTGGTCGGTTTAAGTGGATATAATAAAATATGGTTCAGAAGAAAAAATTCCTGAGATCATGGCTGAAGTGCTTACCAACACGGTTGTTCACGAATGAAAAAGAGCGTGGGTATATGACATAGTTAATATTATTTAAAGTACGGTATTTTATTGTAAAATGAACATGTGGATTATAGTATATGATTTTAATGGGTATTTTATACAGAAACCAGACGTTTTATGAAAGGTCTATAGGAAATTTAATGTTTAACGTTATTTAGTTAAAATGAAAACAAAAAAGTAGGTACCACAAGAATTGAAATACTAATTAAATGTGCACTGATGGGTGGAAGAAATGAAAATTTGTGTAACAAATTATTTTATGTAATTATAAAATACTTGAAGTGTAAGGACTGAGGTAAAAAAATGTTAGTGATATAAAAATAAAAATTGCGGTGAAATAAAAAGCATTAAAAAATATTACGAATGCGAAACTGTTAATGCGAAGACGAATTTTCTATAACTACCGACTTTTGTTATTTCTTAAAAAATATTGCAACAATTTACAGAATATAATAAATAGAAAAATTTAATAAATAAGTAACAAGAACATCAAAACTAACAATTTGCAAGGAAATCTGTGCATTATTTTGTTAGAAAAAATATTTTTTTTTTAACTTTGGGTTAGGTAGGTATAGTTTAGGAGATTTTTATTAGTTTGAAACCTTGTGTCTATGAAAGTGCAACAGTGGAATAGAGAAAAAATACAATTTAAAATATATGTGCTGAATTAACCCTATTCAGAGTCCTACAATGAACTGGAGGAAGGCACATAGAAATATAATTTAGTGACCGGTTGATTAAAGGATTAAAGGAACAATGTTTTGAAAATATTAAATGAAAAGTTTTTTTTTTCAAGTTCAGTAGTATTTTCCATTTTTACAAGGTTTGTCCACAGTATTCTCCAATTTTGTCCGATACACAATCGAATGTGTCGAATGCTATATCACAGGTCTTTCCACGTTCTGAAAATACAATCATGAATCGATAGTCTTTTGAAAATTGGACTTTTATTACCTGAAAGTGATTGAGGGGAAACTATATATTTTCTATGTGCAGTTGTTAAACAATAATGCACTGCCTGGTGAGTTGCCAATAGATAATCTCTATCTGTAACGCCTTCAGCATATAATGATACAAGTCCCTCAGTTGTGGGAAAACCGCTATTGTTAACCTAAAAACAATAATTTAAAAAAACATTAAACAATATACTAATATGTATTTAAAAAGAATACATAAGATTACCATAATTTATGGAAAATTATATCGCATTACTGCATTAAAAAGTTGTCATTGCAAATGTTATTCTATATGTTCTTATTTTAAATTAATTTAATTGTTAATTACGTTTTGAAATATCTTAAAAAACATATCAAAGACACACTGAATATAATCCATATAGATATACATACATGGCAATTTTATCGTTCAGCTGCTATATAAATTTCAGGTTAATTATTTTACAATCTTGTCCATACCATAAAAAGTGATACAAAATAGAAAATGGAACAAATTCATAAATTTTATTTAAAAAATAATAATATATTAAATACCCATCAATCAGGCTGTCCCCTGTATTGCTAATAATTACAGGGCACAACAAAAATTTATAATAACAATTGTTCTCAAATTTTACTTATTTTTTGTTCATGAACAATATTGTTCTACTTAGTTCAAATTTATTTAAAATAATTATTCAATTGTGACTTACTGCTTTTCGTTTCCTGTAGACGCATTGAAGCAAACACTAGAAAAAAACACAAGAATTGGATTAATAACAATGATAGTTGTGTAACAGTAATATTTCATTTTAATTAACCTTGAAAATATTGCAAAATATTATGTAATTAATAGACTAATTAAAAATTCTTATAATTTCTCGAAAGTGCAAAAGATAACTTCACTTCCTATCATTTTCTAGCTGTGGACTTAATTAGTAGTATACAATTTGCACAACTTAACGTTACAAAAATCTAATGCAACAGAATAATTATATTTAATAATTTTGGGGATCCTAAATGCAAAACTTCCGTTAAACTTTCAATATTGCAAAAATTGTCTGCTAACAGTTACAACCCAATAGGGGTGATAGTGATCTTAGCATTCAAGTCAACTTACCCCTGCTATTCTCTTCTCGTCCTTGCTAAACACATCTCTCTTTCTTCTTATCTTAGTTGCAGTATTTTCATCCTCACTTTCACTGCTTTCCAAAAATTGTGCTGCTTCTGTAAAATTTATATGAGTAAAATTTGTTTCCTTCACATGTAATAATTGTTAAATTTAAGTGAAAGTTAATGAATATTATTTTAAAATGTTTTACTTTACCATTCAGTAATAAATAATAAAATTTAGGGTAAATTCAAGCTACATAAGTTTTTCACATAACAACTGTCATTTAAAAAAATTTTATTGATACGAAATATAAATTACATATGAGTTAAAATGTGACTTTCATAGAAAGCATACTTTGAGAACGTTTTTTTGCAATTACCAAAAGGGCAACTATAGTTAGGTATTTTTCCAGCAGGTTTGGTGCTAAGAGGTGGATTTTCGATCCCCTCATAAACTTGCTTCATTAAATCTTCACCCAATGCACCACTTAACGAATCATCATCTCCTAAAGAACTTTTGCCTTGGATCGAACCTTCAAACGGTACACCAGAGTCTATATTTGATTTCGAATCTAACAATAAAATATCCGATCCAACTCTCCTGCCACTAGAATTTTCACTAATATTATCAAGTACCATATTTTCTGTCGAAGTTATTCGTGCGACCTCTTTATTTTCGGAATCACTCAGTTCCAAGTATTCGATATCGTCTTTGGGCTTCTTCTTCGTTTTTTGCTGCTCCAATTTCTTCTGCTCTTCTAAATGTTTCTTTTGGCGAACATAGTCGTAGCAGTATAAATTACTTAAATTTTTAGTCTCGTACTTTAAGTTAAAGTTTGACGTCCGAGAATTCATGTTAATTGTTTTGTACCTTTCCTATTCTATTTTATTGCGAATTTTCTCGTTGGTAGAATTTTTTAAACATTATGTTATATCTGACGTGAATCACATCGACAATAATAAATTTGGAAGTAAACTTGATTATTTTTGTAATTTGGTACTAAAAACTCAAAAATGGCATATTTGATATCGAATAAGTTCAGTGCACGAAAGGATTAATTTTTAGCAATTCATGTCCACTGGACAACGTTCAGTACAAATTGGTGGAAAATTTCTGTAACTTCTTGCTACTAGAAATGTTCCTGTTTGGGTAGGATGATGAGAACCCACTTTGTATCCATCTGTTGTGTAGTCGTCCTGGGGTGTTTTCCCATTTGGTTGTCTATTAGGCTTCTATACGTGGTATAGCGAGAACCCTTATAATCCGGTTCTGTGTCTGTCTGTCTGTCTGTCCGCAAGATTCAAAGCCAATGAGAAGCCTTTTTTATTATTTTTTTGATTTTAGGCTTCTATACGCAGTATAGCGAGAAGCCTTATGATCTGGCTCCGTGTCCATCCGTCTGCCCGCCTATCTGCCCATTCCACCGTCCATCCCACATAAATAATTCTCACTGTATAAACACCCGATCATTGTTCCCTTCGCCAAATTCCATAATTCTGGCTTCTATAGATAGTAGTATAGAATCTGGCCGAATCGTTGCAACTGTAAATAATTTAGTGAAGATGATCTTATTATCCGATATTTCATTATTATAGGACGATCAAAAATAACTAGCTAATAACAACTTGGAACAACTTTCCTAATATGAAGGGGAGCTGCGTAGAAGCCTACGAACTGCGGTCATCGCAGTTCCACCGTGTTTTTACAAATGTTCAAAAGGTGCTAAATGAAGATTATGAACGGCACCAACTAATTTTAATTTTCTTAGAGTCGATTGTATTACCTTCAGTTAACGTTCCACATACGGTCATAGCGTAGCAGTTAAGTAAAAACTTAAAAAGGCAGGGTAAGAACTTTATTCTGACCGTCTCCCCTCGGAGGCTATAGCAAATCACCGAGGTAATCTGCCATGAGAATCCATCTAGAAATAAAGTGTATTATACTTCCCGTGGTTCGGTGCCCACGTTAAACAAGTAAATCCTCTATGTATGCGAGAGCACTTTAAAGTCACATACATGGAAGAGAGAGAAGAGAGGAAGTTCTAGATAACTTTTTTCCTTCTCGGTCCTTTGACCCAAATAAGGGTTTGGTTTCTATGCATGTGATGCGGTGCATTCCAATTATTTTCACATATATAGAGGACCTACTTGTTTAACGTGGGCTCCGAACCACGGGAAGTCTAATACAATTCATTTCGAGGTGGACTTTCTTGAATATTGAATTCATTGTCAATCAGCGGAAATCCTCGGAATTACTGATAAAAACTCTGGAATTTTTTATTTCATAATTCTTTATAAAGCACGAAAATTTATTGGAATTCTTTGGGGATCACTGTAACTCTATGGAATCATTTGGAAATCTTTGGAATTCTCCGGTATACTATTGAAATTTCAAGTTTCATTTATTTTTATTCCTTGAAAATAATTGGGAGTAGTGGTAGAACTCTTTACCAAAGAGTTATCCCCAAGGAATGACTGTTTTAAGAATTCTTTGGCGCGATTAGTAAAAGACACTTCACTCAAAATAGACTACTGTAGAAGAAAAGAAAAATTCTGTTTAGAATAATCCTTGCCGTTGTTTTTGGATATTACAAAAATAAAAATTTGCCAGTATTTTAAGTGCTTGCAAGATATAAATAATTCTTAATTTTCAATTTTAACTTTTGTTTTTGTCTCCAATTAATTATTTCTATGACTTAAGGTAGGGGAAGGTGGGGCAGAACGGGGGTCGATGTGGTTGGGACAGTATTTGAAGGTGTAAATAAAGAGGTAAAAATCTATTATAGTGTGAATAAATTTATTTAACATTTCGTTTAACATATCCGATGTTCAAAATTAAAATAATGAAAATACTTGTATTTATTTTAAACGTTTGAAAAGAAAAGGTTATATCCCGTTCTGCCCCATACATGGGGGCAGAACGGGGTATTCATTAAAAGGTGAAACAAAATCTTGTTTTATGGCTGGCAAAGTTCACAGATGACTTGTGATTCATCATCGTCAATATCAATGCCGGCACAGGAATTATGGGCCCATTTCTTACACTGTATGCATGATATCCAGCCTTCACTCGATTTTGAATATAAGTCGTTGCAATATAAACAGGTCGCATCGTCTTCTTCATCTGATTCCACGCTTTGTTTCCGTGGTTTTTTGGTAACAATTTTCTGTGTTTTTTTCTTTCCTATTTTGTTAACAATTTTCTGTGTTTTTTTCTTTTCCATTTTGTTAACAGTTTTCTGGGTATTCTCCTTCCTTTTTTCGTTACCGGTGAACAGTTTTTTCTTAAGTCTATTTTCTTTGGCTTCCCTAATCTTCTTAGCATTATTAGCCGCTTCTTCGAGTTCAGTCTTATAAGGGGAAGCTGTCAGGATTGCCGTTTTGCCTCGTTTCCTCGTCACTCGCTTTTGTCCTGGCTTTACTCTGGGTATGGGAAGTATATGTTCAGGCGAAAACCTCGGAAAGCTGGTAAAAATAGGGCTAGCTATTGTTAACTGTAAATTAGCAGATCGATGAAAAATAAAAGTATGGTCGGGGCGGAACGGGGTAGGACCCCGTTCTGCCCTACCCCGTTGTGCCCCAAGTGTTGGTAAACCAAACATCGCAAGGTTAGCGACAGCCATGTTACTTCTCCAAGACATGTTAACACGTGAAAAGATACTTTAAACAACGCTTAATTCGGTAGACTAAATTGGAATAACGAAAAGTAATGTGAAATATATCTTACCTTGTTTTCAAATATTCATAAAGTTGTAGTTTTATACAGATTTCAGGGAGGTGTTTAATTAACAAAGGAGAAACACTTGGTAATTCACAACGACCGTTCTTATCACTGCACAGATGCATAATGAAGGTGTATAGAGAGTTGCAGCGAACTGCAGTGCTACTATCAGCAAATAAACCTGATCCCCCGTTCCGCCCCGACCCCCATTCTGCCCCACCTTCCCCTAAATGGAGCAATTTTTAACTTGAGTCCCTTTTTTACTAAACTAAAGAATTTTTATGCTATTTCCATGATAAAAAGTTCCCTTTAAATTGAAATAATATCAGATTGAAAACGTGAGTTTGTTTAGTGTGTAATCTTTTTTATAATAATTTAAATTTTCAGAATGTTTTCAAAAATAACTAATATTAAAATAATTAAATTTGAAATATTAGTGCAAATAATGCATATACATTCTTGAGCTAAAATCAAAAATTTGAATAAAAACCAAAATAAAAGAAATATTAAGAAAGGAACCAGGGCTGGGGGTGGGTAGTCAAAATCAAAAAGTTATTGAAAAAACGTATAAATTTGAAGTGAAAATCATAATCATAAATAAAATGAAATAATTACAAATAATACATTAGCAGAAAAATTGAAGAAAGACTAAGTATTTTATTATTTGTAATTATTTCATCTTTTATTTATGATTTTCATTTCAAATTTTCAGTTTTTTCAATCACTTTCTAACAAAATGTTTAAAAAAAATGGAATAATAATTCTAAAACATCGATGTGTATGCTATCGATTTTTATAATTTTTCTTTTTCACTTATTCATAAAAAATAACAGCAATTGTTGTTTCCTTAAGTGCTGAAGTTTTAATTATTAGGTATTACCAATACAAAAATTTCACAATAGAATAGAATTACTATTATCAGAAAGGAACCGGAGGTCCGTTGACGCTAAGAAAGGCCGATTAAGTGATAAAATATAAATGAAAACCTGATGATAAAATTACCAGGTTTGGTATATCGGTCATTCGTGAATAATAAGTAATTGAAGCCCATTCACTGGCCCATTGTAGAACAATCGCTAATTTTTTGATGAGTGAGTGAGGACTCGCAGCTTTATGTATATACTATAGTATATTATTTATATTACAATATAACCATCTAGACCGTGTCGGATGTGGTTGTTCGGCCTTCGGTTTCACTCCAAGGTTCTAAAGTAGGCTATGTTTTTCGTAGCGTTGTAAATAACTTCTACACCAAATTTGGTTAAGATTGGTCAAATAGAAACGTAAAGCACGTGCACGCGTATTTGCATTGTCGATCGGTTGACAGTTTGACAGCATTCATTATTGTTTTTTAAGTTGATTTTGAGTAGCCTGCCTTCCTTTAAGGAATCTCGATAATCCATTCATGCGCGTCCCATAGGGACGCGCATGAATGGATTATCGAGATTCCTTAAAGGAAGGCAGGCTACTCAAAATCAACTTACCGTTCCTTTGCGAATTTTTGCACTATTTCAATACAAAAGCATGCGCAGGAACCTACATAATAACTGTGCCAAATTTGGTTCCGATCAGTCAAACGGTTTAGGAGTCTATAGGGAACATACATACATACATACATCCATTTTTATATATATAGATAGATAATTCAAGAATTAATTTAAACTTAGGTTATGTTGAATTCAAATATTTATCTTACAGGATAAAATTGTTGTTGCAGAAAAATATTCAGGAAAATTTTTATACGCGATGGTACAAAAGAAATTAAAAAAAGTTAGTTCAGACAGTATTTAACACCTTATTGTAATTTTATTTTGAATTTAAATTGTTGATTTTCCTCAAAAATGAAACTTTCCCTTTCATCGATGAACTTTTTCTTTTGTAATACAGGAAACTTTGTACAACATATTCGACATGGTTTCTATTCCGAATTAAATTAATTATTTAAGCAAATTTAAATCAATTTTTAGAATTTTATAATCCAAAAAAATTAATAAATTAATGGAAAAATTATGACAATATTACAATAAAGGACAACTTTCTTGATAATTTGTAAGCACCTCAAGTTTTATTTTGTTGCACATCTCTTGTAACTTTCTAACGTCATTATTTGATAACTTTGAGATGCAAGTCGTAAAACATTCAATTATAAGGTGTTTTTTTAAGTTAAGTGGTGTTAAATTTTTTTCTACAATAACTCGATGATGTTTTTTTTTCGGTCTAAACGTTTAATTTTAAATTATAATTAAATTAATCACCTGATAGTAGAGTATCCTTTATTTCATCTTGACACTGATTTATAATTTTTGCAATGTTTACTGGGGCAACGACCGGTACGCCGCACTTTTTTTTTGGAACCTGCATAAGGAGTAAAATAAAAATTGGAAAATTAAACAAAAAACAACTTACGTATTCCTGTGCTTGGATGCAATAAATTAATGTGAGCGAAAGAATTGACACTGTTAAACCGTTCATCTTCGAAACTCACTGTATCACCACTAAACTTAAAATGGTATTTAGTAAGCTTTTTTATTTATTTTATTGCAGAGATTATTTCGTTAATTCAAAGTTGCATAAGAACCGGCATCCCCGGATTGTTACTATTTGTGGTTGGTTGCTGGTAGAAATATAGCCGAGTATGGAAAGTTAAGAAGTAAATTTGAGTTGGTTTATGCTGATAAGTGGTAAGATGTTCTGAATTTCTATAAGGCTTGCAAGTTTACTTTCACTTAATATGTATTGGTTAATGTACTTAGTTATTTACTTTAATATTACTTGAAATTACAAAAATTATGATTAATTTCTAACGCGTTTATTTAAAATTCAATTATACACATAGGTTAGAAATTATGCTAATTAATTTGTATGTTTTTATTAACTCAGTAATTAATAATGTATTGAGATTACGCCTCAGGAGGAGCGGTCAATATAACTGTACCTTGCTGGTATTTTATTTTAAAGTAGTATTCGATTAAGATCACATTAAAAATATTATAAGGTTATACAATTAAAAATATATTAGTCGGGTGTCTACGGCTTAAACACAATACAGTTATAGATCTATGTTACTTTCAAAACAATATAAGTTTTTTTTATATTTTTATTTCTCTTTCTAATCTTATAAATATTAATAAAACTTTACGCTCCTGATTATTAACTATTAGATTAATTGCTTAAATTTTAATATGTTGTTTAAAAAAGTTCCTTAATAAAATAATGTTTCAAAATTTCTACAACTTATACTACTATAATTTTGCAATTGTTACACAAATGCAATGTTATTAAAATTTGTAATACTACCACAATTAACTGTATGGTGAAAAATACAATTTAAAACTAATTTATACATAAATTACTATTATTATTTGTTTATATGAATATTAATAATTTGAGTTCTCGAAGCTTATCGAATATAGTTTTTTTTCATGAATTTTTCATTAAGAAGTGAAAATACTGTTTTGGTTGCAATACTTCGGTATAATAAGGTCTTGGCCCAAAAAAGGTCCTTTCTTTGTTGTACAGTTAATTTTACCATTTTTAATGGTACCAATCACACAGTAGATAGTTGGTTCATGACACAGAAAAACTCAATTTTCAGTAATTTCATCAGAATTAAATATGATGTATTGCCTAAATATAATGATGTAGTTTGTTGTAGTCAATACAAAAGACAAACATCAGGTTTTAAGTATGCCAACCACGCTCGGGCTCCCCTATAAATATAATTTAAAACATATCCTTCAAGATTGCAAGAAAAAATTAGGCCAGAGACCAATTTTTAATTCTAAATTACCTTGAAAGATGACGATCTTATGGTGACTTGTTTGAACAAAAAGGAAATTCAATTAGTAATGGTAGTTGAATAAGAAAATTTGAAAACAAAATTTAATTTATTTTCAAAACTTTTTAATTACATAGTGCAAGTAGCATTTGAAATATTTAAACAAATCAAAATTAGACCCCAGGAAACCTTTATGCAACTATAAAAGCATTTCTGTTCGTAAACAAAAAGTTTTTTCGATGACAAAATTCGTGATTAGATATTAAGTAACCATCAATCATGTAACAAATTATAATTTTCACTAAATAATTACGAGTTAATTTAATTCCGGTAGATACAATTTTATTTAATTACAGAATTTCATATTAGTGTGTCGATTGAGTACAACAATTAAATTTTAAAAGATGGCACCACCGACTGAAATCCGAAAATTTGTACTCTCTGTATTGATTTCCTTCACGTTGCACATAGAAAATGAATTTCAAAGCAACAGCAGAAACAAACAGCTCGAAAATTTTATTCTATTAACGTGAGAAGTAAAATATTCTTCTAAACATGGAACACAGTGGTCTTGGACCAAATCTAAAGAGGCCAAATATCCTTTCCGTATCTCCCGGTTTTAATTTATCATGGCCTGAAGATGATAAAAGTCTGAATTATACAATACCTTCCGGTAATATTTAACAAAATTGTTGATTACAAATTTTTATTTCTAAATTTTCAGGTACTTGGTGGCCGTGGTGTGAATATTGGAAGGACCCTCAACATATTTTATTTCAGTTAGCAAATACATGTTTTGCTATAGCTTACGCTTCAACTTGTTCAAAAAAAGGTGTCCTTTTCATGCATTGTTGGTTAATCTTAGGTAACTTTTCTTAAAATAGTCATAAATTTTTTGCAGGAAAACAAATTGTTTTTCAGGTTTAATGTTATTTTCGACATGGGCATGGAATGTGATTTGCGCTCCTGATGTGTTTACATGGAATTTTGCTTTTATGTTACTAAACATGGCTCAAGTTTTTCACATTTTATATCAATTAAGACCCGTTAAATTTGATCCCGAGTTAGAAGAAGTTTACCATAATCTCTTCCACCCTTTTAAGGTAAAAACTTTAATTTTTTGTAAATATTTTTACCGTCATTTACTTTAGGTTCCAAGATTACAATTTAAACGCATGATAAGTTCAGAATTTGCAGAAGTTATGTCACTACATGCTGGAGAAGCTTATGCTATGCAAAATTTAACGAGGACTGATCGGTTGGGCCTTTTATTATCTGGAAAAGTAAGGGAGAATCTCATTAAAATAAATTTTATTTAGTATTTTTTATTTTTAAGGTGAACGCTTTATGTGATAATCAATTCTTACATCCCATATTGCCGTGCGAATTTTTAGATTCGCCAGAGTTTGAATCTAGCAGAAACACAACCGACGATAAATTTAAGGTAAAATTATTCGTAAGATTTTTGAAATTTTTATGTACACTTTATTGTAGTCAATAATTTCTTTAGAATTCCTGCAAAATTTGCACATTTTGGGCGTAACTTCTTTTTATGTCCTATACTTAATTTTGAGTGCAGATCTTCTCAGTCGTGTGGTGTGCGTTTGAAGTGTTTTCACATACACATGGTTGACGTGGGCTTAAGAATCATTTCGAGAAGACAGACGGTCAAAATAAAGTTATTACTTTCCTGAACTCGAACCGAATACCTCAGCATGTTAAAGCGCTACTGCTAAGTTATAACCGTAATTTTTTCGGATATCCATTAGCGAGTAAACAATACGGAATAAGGATTTCAGTTCTGGATCAAACTAAAGATAGTATAAGAGCCGCAAGGAGAAAATGCTGTACAAATTTATAGGAATCATATTTCTCCCCTAAAAGTAGATCTCCATCTGATTGAAATTACTGATTGGTTAGGAAAACTGGAAAAGTTCACTTGTCACAAATCAGGATACCTATTTTTTTATTTTCTACGCTAGGGCCGGGCGGTGGTAAATGTGCCACCAGTAATGTTATTCTACCTGCTACGAATTTAGGATATTAAAAGTACACAGGTATTTGTGCCACCGGAGAAAACGGCATCTACCTGATGCATCTCCTACATGTAACATCGATTATTTTTTGATTTTACACGATTTTTTGGGGGTGAAACGTAATAGTTTACTGCCCCATACCGCAACTATACTTTTTAATGCTATTTCGAGGGTCCCTCACATCCCGGTTGCCTTAATCCCGGTTTTCTTGATCGGAGGCCCTTCTCGTATGTTTAGCCTAGTAACCAGAGCCAAAACCGCCCTGGAGGGGTGCAACGCGGAGCGGAGCGCAGCGGCGCCCCGTAAGGGTAGGTTTTGACGATGGATTACCCTCCTTATCGAATGCACACCCCAAAATTCGAAGGCAAAAAAAATTAAATTTTTTCACTGTTAGTGGCACAAATACCTGTGTTTATTTAAAGAACCCTTTTGGTCGGTGGCACATTTACCGGTACCCTTTTCTGGTCAGGTACATTTGGTGGCACATTTACCTCCGCCCCTAGGGCCCTACATGGCGCCTTACCCTTCGGGTAAAAAATATAATGTATATAAATTTGTACATCATTTCCTATCTTAACAGATTTTATATCTTTGGTTAAATCTACAAACAAACTTCATCGTTGAATCGAGAGATAATTTTAATTTTTAACTATTAACCGCTAACTTCATCTCAATTTTTTTCATAGTTCCCAAGAGATTTTAAGTAGAGAATTTTAAAATTAACAGAATGTGTTTAATCAACTTATTAGTCGATTTTAATTTTTCTCTATATCAAATCTCAAAAATAGAGTGAAAGTAGTCCACAATAGACCTCAAATAAACAAAACTGTGGTTTAATCCTAACAAACCAAATGGATCAATTCTGAACACAGCAATATAATTATTCTATAGCGTCAACTGTAGCTGTTCAATCCTACACAATACCCCGAATTACCCCATTGTTAAGGACGGTCAACTTTTATAAAATAACTTATTTTATTATCTCACCAAAAAACGGAAGTCGCGCATTTTAAATTTAGTAATCTACACACACACAAAATAGCCTCACAAACATATAATGAAAGATAAAGTTAAAAACGGTTCTGAGGGGTTTGTTTCGAAGTTCTGAAAGTGCATATTCAATTAAAAAAATTGGTTAACGTGCACCTCCCCCCCCCCCTTTAAATTCAATAACCTCCTCTTTTATATTGGAATATCTGCTAATAAATTATATCAAAAGCTAATCTTTGTCTTTAATTTTCAAAATTTTCAAAAGAAATTAGGCTATTATATACAGTATTGGAGACGGAGTAGGTCAACTCGGCAAAAGGTACAAGGGATAGGTTAATCCTACCGGTCAACTGGGCAAATGAAAACCAGAGGCCGTTTTAATTTTCGGTCAGCTCGGCAAACGCGCTGAATAATGCTATTTCGAGGGTCTCTCACATCCCGGTTGCATTTATCCCGGTTTCCTTGATCTGTCGCGCCTCTCGTATGTTTAGCGCCCGTCGCGTAGAGGCTCGGAGCACGAAAAACCGCCCGGAGATGCGAAGCATCGGAGGGTAGGTTTTTTGATGCTCGCAGTTCTGGCCAAGCCAAATTTATTACTTTGCCGAGTTGGTCTATGTATTTCCAGGTAGAAAATTTGGACCCGGATTAAATATCTGACCATTTGCTGGCTGGCCGAGCTGGCCTACAGCCATTGGAGATATGAACCGCAACACTACCTGAGGTTCATAAAATTTAATTGTATTTTGAAAACGGGTTTTTTTTGGCTTATTGTTTTCTTAGGACCTTTTACTTGTTTTATTTTCGACCTATTTATGACAAAACCAAAATTACAAAAGATTTGTTCATTTGTTTAACATTGAAATGTTCAAAGTTCCACTAATTAACACTGGTAATTAGTAATTAAGGAGAACAACGAAAATAAGGAAGGAAAGGAAGACAACATGACAGTGCAACAGAAGCACACAGAAGAAAATATGGACGAGCTGAAAATGATGATAGCAGCCCTGTCGGTTTTACGGACAACAGAGTAGAAATGAAGGAGCTTACAAGAAGGATGGAAAGAATGGAAGAATAACTGAAGAGCGAAAGGCAAGAACTGAAAAGCAAAATTGAAGGGCTAGAGGTCAAAGTAGTAAGACAGGAAGGCTAAATTAAACAAATGAAGGAACATATGGAAAAACAGGAAAGAGAAAAGAAGAGGTGCAACATTATTATTAAAGGAGCCCAACATGGAGATTTGGCATCCAGAGAAGGAGTTGAAAAATTCTTAAAATAGAAACTCTTGGTCCAGGTTGAAATTGTAGAAACCTTCAAGATAGCTTTAATCTTTAAGCTAAACTAAGCTTTTTACGCTAAGCTTTTTACGGCCATGGTAAAATATTTATGCTTTTTGTGGCTTTCCAAGTTGCTACTTTTTTTGATTTGTGACATGGAGCCCCGTCTTCCATGAAAATGAATCAGGCTTTTTCAATACGTTGCTCAGATATAGGTTATAGGCCATCCTTTAATATTTCCATGTATTTATCTCCAATGATATTTTCATCGCAAAATATCAAATTTGATCGGCCCCCTTTCCAGATTGCACCCCACACCATGATATTAATTCCGCCATATTTTACTGTGTGTTGCAAAAACCGGTCATCACGTTGATCTGTAGGACTACGACATACCCATAGTCTTCCACCATCACTAAATTGACAATATCGGCTTTCGTCGGAAAAAATTACTTTGCTCCAAAATTTGTCAGGGTGCATAGCCTTTCCTCTATCCCACTCTAACCTTCATGCTTTCTGAATTCTTTTAACGGGGGCTGCTTTTTTGCGGCAATCACGTACTAATTGCTTAAGGTGGATCCCCGCCCCCCACACCGCAGTGGCACCCACGGAAAACTACATTCCTTAGAACTTGATGGCGCAATTTTTTACATTTGTATATGGGCACTCAAGGAGTTTGACGCCTCTGCTCAAAGTTAACAATGTAAACAACAATTTCAATAACACTCATCTCACAGATGAACAACATAGTCGTGGGTTCCGTGTTTCCGCTTTTCGTGTTTCCTGGATCCGCGTTGTAACGTATAACTTAACTGTAAGATCAAGATCAGGCCTACGACTCGAACGCCGCGACAGAATCGCAGCGACTTCACTTCCTACATAAGAGAGCACAAAAACGCATTAATTTAAAGACATCTGACGCATTTAATTTAGTCGCCGGTGTGGCCCTAGTCTAAAACAACAGTGAATACATGATTAACAAAGTTCAGTTACTTTTGGGATGATCCTCATATAACCAGATCCCATTAGTTAAAAAGTAAAGCCATTTCAATGAACCATCGCAAGTTGTTGTAAAATATCGCTCATATGGAGTCTTCCAATCAATAACGCTCAAACTAATGATGTGTACTCAAATGTGGCTATCTAAACTTAATGGAAGAAATTCTCGGGACCTGAACAATTTTCCTAGAGAATGGGAATCAATCATATCCCAGGGAACTCGTAACAACAAAAATCCACACAAACGCTGTCCCATAAAATTAATTCAAATTTGACACTTGAAAATCCGAAAATGCCATATAAAACGTGCATCGCATAGCCGATAAAAGTTTCTACGAAAACTTTTACAAGAACGTTCAAAAAATGATTAAAATTCAAACCAAATAAAAACGATAAAGCCAATATATTACTTACGAACAGTGAAACTGGAGTTTATTTCAAATACGAATTAAATCGCAAATCCTTAATTTCTCCATCTAAAGCTAATAGCCATTACAAAATAAATGCACAAAATTTACTTACCATAGACAAAACTTTTCGACAGAAAGTAATAATTGTTTTGCCTATATTTCAATTTAATCTTCTCTTTTATTTCTTCCTAGTTTCTTGATCCAATTTTTTTGGACTGCTTTTAATATTCATCATCACCGTCATATCGCTGACCTGCTAGAAATTTCTTTATATTATGCAGAAACAAATAAAAATCAAAGGATATAAGATCAGGGTTGTAGTATAGCTAAAGAATGATTTCCAAGTCCCCACAAATGTACTTAGCGGGAGATCATTTCGTAGGCCTGCTTTAGAAATTCCGTGAAGTCTGGGTGGGATTACAACCAAGAATTTCCGCTCCGTAACTCAATCAACCACACCAATTTAGTAATCTCTATAGCCATGTCAGTGTGTTACCATTAAATATACAAGCATCATAATAAAATTAGACATAGATTAAAATCGTTATCATTCTTCCATGTCTTGAACAAGCCTCTACAATTATTCCATATAAAAAATGCGTTACCATACATACCTACAATTATTGATATACGGTTTCAGTTATTACTAAATTGCGTGCTTATAAAAATCCACCCCTTGATGGGCGAATTGCTCACTTCAATAAATTATCCTCGGGGGTATACAGAGAAACCCTAAATTTTACCTCTTCCATTCTCTAAGCAGTGTTTAACTTCCAGGGAAATATTTTATTAAATTTCTTTCCATACCATCACGCACTATTCAAAACATTTTAATGATCACTCATAATAATTGTAATTGGAGAAATAAAGTGTACCACAATTTTCATGTTGTAGAGGGGTGAAACCACAAATTACCCTACTATTAATTTCTTAATTTTTAGCATAACTTCCAAGTGCTTTATCTCTGCAATGTGGCAAATATGTACATGATACATTATGTATTTGCAAAATATGCAGAATTATGAGGATGTAAATTTCCATTTCAGCGACCACCAAGGGAAATTCCGCTAAGTGCACGAAAACCATACAATGTAAATTTCCGCAATAATAATTATTTAAAAGTTTTAATAAAAAATGTGTCCCTGCTCTTTAAGTTTCAGTTAAATTAAACTTGTTAATTAAGCCTAAATCTCTCTAAAGCTATTCTTCACTAATTCGAGAAAATCGTTAAACTTTGTAATTGGTTTTAATCTTTATCCTCGATTAATGTTGTTTACGCAAACTGTGTTTTAGTTTTATAGTAAATGCACAGGGAGTTCGGTTCGAAAATTATTGGTACCGTGGTTGGAATTGCATGTTAAACTATCGGTTTTATTAGAACTGTTGGCTCGTATTTCGGTATTTGCGGGTTTATCCCGAGTAGCATGTCGGTATTTTATTGCAAATATATATTAAAGAAGCTGTTCCAAGTTCGTGTTGATTACAGTATAAGTTATATAGGTTACCCACAATGCTACGTCATCGTTGCATGATGTAGAGAGGTCGTAAATATTTACATTTGGACGTCGTTCTGAAGGGATCGCAGATTAAAGTTGCCTTTGCATTGTTTAAAAAAGTGTTGTATAAAATTCCGTAATTAAAATTGTACTTTTATTTTAGGTTTCCATAGTTGCTGCCAGTAGCTGCAGATACGTATTTTGGCAACGATCGGCACTGGAATATTTATTTGTCAAAGAAACATATTTGGCTACAGTTTTAACTACCCTGATAGCAAAAGATATAACAACGAAATTGTATGCAATGAATAACAAAATAGTGACGGCGAAAGGATCCCATCTCGACATTAGGTTACCAAGTATAACGTCCTCGTTAACGTCAGGGGGAGAATATAAATCACCCATTAGGTTAAAAAAAGATAAATTAGGTAATGATGGATTTTTAATAACTAATAATATGTTATGTGTGTTTGGGTGTAATAATTTCTAATTCGTTTTGTTTTATTTGAGAACTGATTGTTGTAATTATTTCCAGTGTCTTCTGTGTATGGCTAAACGGTTTTGCTCCCTTATACCTTTTGAATCCCATCTGCCGTTTCCTTGCTCTATAAACTCCATAAAGTTCTATGGTGACACTTTGTAAATATCTTCTTTATTTTAGTTTTATTTTCTTAAATTTGTACATAAAACAAAAAGAAACTCATTTACGCAAGGTAAGCAAGGTAGCAGATAGTCAAATGGAACTGTTCTAATTTTTGAGTTTTTTTTCAGACCGATGTCAAACCTCCCCAGATTCCTTTATAAATGAGAAGTTAAAAGAAAAATTATACACTAAATTGAAAGAAAATGGGACGATACCGTTAAATAATAGAAATATTAGTGAAATGGAACCGCTTACTGAACTACCATCAACTGACGATCTTACATCAAACGATGTGGAAAGTTGGTTAGAAAATAGCAGTAAATATCATAGTTGTGAGATAGTTGACATGGATTAATAAATTTATTAAATTATAACCATGTAGTACAGAGTTTTTTTCTCTACTATTAAGGGTATGCGTGTTTCATATGATTGCCTTTATTATTATTTATATAAGTGGCCTCTAAAACTTTTATGTTTTTCATTAATCATTCAAAAAGCTTTTAACACTATGGCTAATGAAGTATAAAACAAAATTAATTACATTTTTGCAGCATCTACATCTGTGTATTAAAGCACAAAAACCAATCGAGAGTTTTTCTGAAATTGCATGCTCAATAAAATCGTTCAAGCGAAGAAATAAAAAATGAAATAGAGTAAAACACTTTTTATTATGATATTGTCTCGTAATTTTCAATCAATTTCCTGGTTTATGAGGAAATAAATTTAGAATAATTATGATGTTACACCGTCAATATTTTTAAAATGCAGTACAAAATTTGTATCCAGTTAAAAATTTGTTTTCATGGTAGTAACGATGCGATCATTAATAAACCTACCTACTATATTGCTACCTCAACTTCTAAGCCATATACATTTTGTATCTTTCTAGTAGTATATAAAAATGAAGATGTATAGCACAATATTATTTTCTCCTACAAAAAGCGATAAGTGTTTTGAGCGTTCGTATTCCAGGATCTTTGTTGCAACACCGACTCTTTAAAATTGATATTTTGTTGGATTTAACAAGCTATCTTTGTGAAAAGTGATTTGGTAACAAAATTTAGAATAACCCAAAAAAATTCAAAAGTTTTATGTTTTTTTCCTTAATTTGTTCATTAATCCACATAATATACAGTATTTAATTGATGAATAGTTTTAAGAATTTGCAGGTAGGTACACAATCTCCTTTTGAACTTCTTAATCTTGGGTTTCTCCAAATAGTTAAAATGCAAAGTTTAAAATAAATAATTCTGTCCAGAAAAGTATAAACCATCGCGTAGTAAGCAAAGGGGAAATTACACAGGAATCAATTTAAAATTTTTATTAATTTTTATCGAGCATTTCAAATACACAACCTTTACAACTTTGTGCCTGATTTGTTGTCGATTTTGTATTACATTATCTTGTAATACCAATTGACTTCAATCAAAATTTTATTTCCTAAGTAGTTTAAATTTTTAATTTTTGATATTGGATATTTTTAAAATCAAGAAAATTTTCTATTTGCTCCCCATATACGCCCACGTTTTAATTACTGATAAATTATTTCCAGGGCCTGGATTCTAATGTCCTTAAAAATCAAAATACTCCTATAAAATGCGTTCAAACATCGTAATTCTATAATCTTCTTCAATCTACTATACTATTAATTTGTAATAGGTACTTACGAGGGAAACATATCCCTAAAAAGTTGCGTATACAGGACTAGGAATTCTAATAAATTCCAATAATTTTCAAAGAATTCCAAATGATTTTACATGAATTGAAAGTAAATTAATGTACAAATGGAATTTGAACTTAAAAATATTTTCAATAAATTTCAACGATTTTACAGGAATTAAATTGATTTAAAAGGAATGACTACTATTTCCTATGAATTCCAACGATTTTCAAGCAATTCTAGCAGTTTTCAAAAGAATTCCTAGGAATTAAAATGATTTCCCAAGCACTACAATGATCTTCAAGGCATTTCAATAATTTAATAGAGTTCCAAAGAACTTCCAGTGAACTTCCAGTGAAAATAATTATTTGAATGACTTTAAGAATCCCACCCATTTTCAAGGAATTCCAATAATTTTCTAGGAATTCAAGCGATTTTCAAAAAATTACGAAGAATTCCCAGTTATTTCCAAAAAATTCCTAAGGAAATCTAATGATTTTTAAAGAATTACTAGGAATTCCCAGTGATTTCTACGGAATCTAAAATTAATAATCCCAACCAATTCTAAGGAATTCTAACGATTTGAAAGAAATTAAATGATTTCCAAGAAATTAGTATAATTTCTTAGAACTTCCAACTTCTACTTTTATTTAAAAGTTTTCCTCTAAAAATAGATCCAGGACCTGTTCTTTACTAATTTATGTAATTAGTTCTATGAGCATTTTTGGTTTTTACATCTCAGGTAGCTTGCTAGGCTTGCTGCCTTTCGATGTTTCTGCACCCTGTTTTTTATTGTTAAAATGGCAAATCATTAATACAGGGGAACCAACGGCTTTACGTGCCTTCGAAACACGCAAGACGGTCAAGAAATTTAAGACTGTACCCAGAATCAAAGCGGAGACCTTGCAATAGCAATTGATCTCGCTAACATTCAGGTTATGACCGTCGTTATCAAATTCCAAAGATTTCCAATAAATTTTGACGATTTACAAAGAATTACAATGAATTTACAGTGATTATAAATGAATTCCCAGATTTACGAAGAATACCAACGATGTTCAATGATTTTCAGGGAAATCAAACTATTTACAAGCAACTCCAATGATTTCAAAGGAATCCAATAATTTACAAACAATTTATACGGTTTTCAAAAAATTGCAATAAATTCCCAATGATTCCCATGAAATTACAAATAAATAATTTCAAAATAAATTCTGCGATTTCCGAAGAGTCCTAACGGCTTTCAACGAATTTCAATGATTTCCTAGGAATTCCAACTATTTGCAAGCAATTTCCAAGGATGTCAATAGTTTACATGGAATATCAACGTTTTTTAACGATTTCAAATTAATTAAAATGATTTTCAAAGAATTACAAAAAATTTCCAGTGATTTCCTAGAAATTAAAAATATATAGAACGATTTCAAAGGAATTCCATTAATTTCTAATGATATCCAAGGAATTGCCATGATTTCCAACGAATTACAAATAAATAATTTCACAGGTTTGCATGGATTTCTAAGGAATTCCAAGTAAATATAAAAATTTTCTATCTTCATGAACAATCGCAGGAAGTTCAATTGGGATTGCGGCATTGACAATATTAAAAAGTCATGATAAAAACAATTTTATTATTTTTATGAGAAATCCGGGTTGGAGTGGAGAGGGAGAGGTGGGGAGAGTAAACGAGACCAAAGGTCGAATAATAAAATCCGGCTATTTTCAACCGACTTCAAAAAAGGAGGAGGTTCTCAATTCGGCTGTATTTTTTTTTAATGTTTGTTACCTCATAACTCCGTCATTTATTAACCGATTTTCAAAATGTTTTCACAATTCGAAAGGATATAGTTTCAGATTGGTCCCATATAAATTTCATCAAAATCGGTTGAGTACTTTGGTTTTTATTGATTGTAAGCCCGCATTTGCGAAAGCCTCTTTTCACGCTGTTCACTACTCTCTTCTGAAATAGTCTTGGATCTAGATTTTCTACTTTGAGATAGGCGTTTCGCCCTTTCTTCGCTTGTCTCATTTGAACGGCGCTGTCGCATATGGGCAGCGCGTTTAGTAGGTCTACCCATATTCGCTTTCGATAAATCAGTTAAGGAACGCAAGATTCACTAAAAAGCAAGAAATAAAAAAAAAATTTTACAAAAAAAACCGACTTCAAAAAAAAGCACTACAAAAAAATTGCACTAAAAAGTAAAAAATAATTAGAAGTTATTAGAAGAAGATTTAACAGAAATTAGAAGTATATTTTTACAGTGCTGAGCTTAAAAATTAATGTATTACGTCAATAATATACAATTATTGTTATTTTTGGAGTCGGTGCCAGCCAAGCTGTTAAGAAATTGGTACTCCGCTACTTCGTTAATACACGTTTGTTAACCTTGGCTGGCACCGACTCCAAAAATAACAATAATTGTATATTATTGACGTAATACATTAATTTTTATGCTCAGCACTGTAAAAATATACTTCTAATTTCTGTTAAATCTTCTTCTAATAACTTCTAATTATTTTTTACTTTTTAGTGCAATTTTTTTGTAGTGCTTTTTTTTGAAGTCGGTTTTTTTTTGTAAAATTTTTTATATAAAAAATTCCAGTAAACCTAAAATTTTTAAAATTCTATATATTGATTTTGGATTTATTTAAAATAAACACAAATTTGAATAAAAATTTTAATTGTATTCAATTATTTGGTGTGTTAACCATTATTTGCATTATTTAAAATAATTATATCTATTAATATAATCTTCACCTTTTCTACCTTTTGGTGTCGGTGCTAAACAATATTCATTTAAATAATATTTTTTTATTATTAGGGCCCTTATTTAGTAGGAGCATGAATTTTTTCTGCTGAACTTGGCCTGAACATGAGCATATCGCCAGGCAAATACACATCAGTGTTCCAAGCGGAACTTATTGGTATACTGTACTGCGCTAAAACAGTTCAGGACAAATGCATCAATGATAAAAGCATTCAGATATCAACAGATCGTCGCGTCAGAATCAGAGTATTCTATCTCCATTTTTATAAATTTTACAGTACAGCTGTTTAAAGTTTCTCTATTGCATTACTCTTCATTAGGATATTTTGACATAATTTCAATTGAAAAAGTTATAATACACATTTTGGCAATTTTTATTGCATTATGCTGTAGAGAAATGAACATAGAATAAAATGGCATAAATAACTCAATTTATCAAAAAAATGGAGATAGAATACTCTGGTTCTGAGGCGACGAGATAGCAGGGCAGTCCTTATGACACTCAAGAGCCATAAGATCGCCTTTGGTCTGGTGATTGAATGCATTCAAACCCTGAACCAAATATCAAACCAAAATGTCCTTTCTCTTTACTAGGTCATAGGACAACCTGGCTAAAATCAGTTCTCACTGTCTTCCCTGTGACCCTTCTACATACTTATTTGAGAAGATACACTTCTCAAATAACTTACCCTGAAGCTGCATTCCAGCAGTTGAAAAAATGAAACTGAATTCAGACAAGCAAGGGCAGCAATAGAAGCATCATCAGGTAAACATTCAAAATACTACTTGAAGTTGCCCAGAGTCAATCTACAGACAAAGCAAGGATTAACTGGACACTGCAAACTTAACAAACACCTTGGGGACTGTACATATCCTACTGTCAATGCCCTGCTTTGGCGTCAAAAAGAGCTGCCATGCTAGGGGACTTCTGGCCCTAACGTCCAAAAGGGTCTTGGAGTTTATCTTTAGTTGGGATGGCTCGGGGAACGACGGGACGGGGCCCACTATATTTTAGGAGACATTACAATAGGCCCGATCTAGTGACCTTTTTTCCTAGTGCAGGGAAGAGGGAACCTTCATTACTTACCTAGTCCTGTAATTTAATATACAAATTAAAAAATGTTAATACGTTTTTTAGGTATAATGTTTAAGAGTTAATAAGTTAGAGTTCCCTAATACGGCAAGTTTGATTTACTCTACGCCCATAAGGAAGTTAATGGTACCATAATAAAACTAATGGAAACTTTCCCGAAAGTAATAAAATTTGCCATCTAGTTAATGTCAATATAATCGATAATACAATTACCTACAGTAGCTACGTTTTAAAGAATTTCTAAATTTTATAAAGTTTACATTAAAAACAAAGAGGGCAATTTAATTATCTCCAAAATTGTGCAGCAGTAAAATGTGAGATAAATAGAAAAAAAATGAAAGTGTAAACGTATAAGACAAATAAAAATTTAAAGCATCTTAATTTCCAACACTGAACAGTTTTATTCTAACTTTTTATGAAATAAAAAAATGCTTTGCTATTTAGCCAGCCATTATTATCTAGCAACTTTGTAAACTGACCTAAGGACTAGGATGTCATTGTTATTATGTTCATAAAGGAGGACTGTCCAGCTTGTAATAGGAACCTCGAACGAGTTAATTACACTGCCTCGAGTTAATTACCCAAATTCGGGCTTTGTTTTTGTAAAAATCAATTTTCATCGAAAAACTGGAAAAGTAAACTTTATTGATCAAGAAAGTTGTATAGACAAGTCGTAGTATAATAATGAATTATTAGGTTTGTTATTAGCAGCTACTTATCTTATTAATTATTAAAATTATAAACGATACATTAATAAATAATCGAATCCAGTTGAAAATACTTTAATATGTAAATGACTGAGATGCGATATGGAAATAGCGTTAATTTAAATAACCTATTTAATTACATAATTAGTCCAACAGAATAAAATCTAATTAAGAAGGCAACATTGACGAAGGACGAAAAGCGATTTAATTTGATAGAAATAAATTGTGAAAAATGCAAATCTGCTCTAAATATTTGCTTTCATCCTATATTTTAACAAGTAATTGGATTTTGGAAGGACTTCCAAAACTTTCCAAGTTGAACATCAATATTGTTATATACTTTATCCGGGCCAAATAATGTTTAAAAAAATATTTTCTTTATTGCGATGCCACAACTTTTCAACTCATTATTTAATATTTTCGACAAGCTCAATAGCATAATTATAGGATTCAATATGACTTGACTTCTCATTATTTTTGCTTCGTCCATGTTTGCAAACACTCATAATTGGTACTTGGCTGAAAATTGAATTAATTACATGGTACGTAGTTGTAAATTTGAACAATTACTTCCTATTAAAGTAAAACATGATATTCCATCAATATTGCAAAGTTTATTTTACGCGCCGAGACGTCGTGTCGGGGGTGATTATAGTTATCGATTTCCACCCGAACAATGTACTGTAGCAAGTCAGTTCAACTTTGAATTCGGAAATTCACCAGTTAAATTCAAAGGTACAAAGAGAAGCTACAGTTAAGGGGCGTGACATAAAGGCTGATCATCACGCCGAATTTTTTAAATAAATAATGTAATTTTAAACAATTTTCAAGTTTAGGTGCATTTCTGTGCTATCACAGTCTTAAGATGAAGTCTGATTAGTGATAAATGTGATGTGATATTTTCTAATTAAGCTTTAAGGTGAGCAAAAATTTTGTGATGTCTGTTGTCATAATTTATCAACATATTTTGTTATATTTATATTATAAAGGATTACATATTGTAATAATATAAATAAAATATTACGTTTGAGTGTAATTTTTTTTTCATTCATAAAAAAATTTTCTTTGATATATTTTTATTCCATAATTTATTAATAATAATAATTGGATACGTTCAGAAATTGTAACTAATATTTTTTATTTCAGATACCATTATGGAAACACTTATGATCCAATCAAGAAATCACTTTACACAGCCAAATATATCAAAGGTGCTTTATTCGGTTGTATCTTCTACAAAAACTCCAGCAACAAAAATGTCATCGAATTCTAACAAAAGTCACAAGTTCGACACGTTAAATAGTTCGTACGACGTTTATCCAAATAGTTTATTAAGTGAAAATGCTAACAGTAGCATTTGGAATACAAGTGATTTTTTAAATATAACAACAAACAATTCCGACTTTTTAACCGATTATGATTATCAAATGTTAAATTCAACAATTCAAGCAACAAGTGATTCGTGGTCAACGTGTAAAGAATGGACTGCTGCTCAACACAATCTATTTCAAGCAGCCAATTTTTTCTTCGCTGCTGCTTTTTTGGTACCAAGTTGGTTTAAACAAAGCGTTCTTCTGGTCAGGTAATTAGAGTTTAATCAATTTTTGTGATCTCCTGTTGAAAACGAAAGCCATTTTCCAAACAAAACTTTTGCACTATTTTATAAAGTACTTCAACTGAGCTTAATCGAGAAAAATGTTTCACTTGTACGATTGTGTGCGTGTGTAATAATCATGTGGTTAACATTGATTATTAAGGATAATTCCCTTTTAAGTAGTTTTACACTATTGGAAGGCAATTATGTGTTTTACACACTTCAATACAATTGCCCGCGTAAAATAACATCAAATTGGTGATTTTTAGTGACAATCAATCGTTGAAAGTTGAATAAATACGAGAATATGTATCTAACGACTTAAAATGTACAATCAATTTCGATTCATATTTAAATAGGAGATGTCAATGGATTTAGAAAGATAAATATTTAATCATTATAAATATTCAATCAATTTTTAAATCACCCTCAGTAAATTTACCATATTAATTTGTATTGGTACTCATTTTTTGGTTTTTATCTTGACTACGCCCCCCCCCCCAACGAAAATGTATAAATAAAATTGGTTTCAATCACTGGTGCGATCCGTCGATTGTGTTTATAATTTCATAGTTAAATTATTAATTTAAAGTACAGCACAAGGTAAATTGCAAGTTCGAGAATATAAAAACCAAACAGGTTAAGGTGTTAACTTCTTATAATATAATGTCAAAATTTGTCTGGCTCATCACCTTGTATTTTTTTTATACGTTGCCAAATTTCAAACTTCTGACTCCAGGTAATAGTGTACTCAAAATACTTCCTTGGTCTGGAACCCAAGTGCCGTGGTTCAGAATCCACGTTAAGCTGTAGATCCCCTGAATTTTCACACATTTTCAACACGCAACGGACACATGCAGGGAATCGCACTATGTTGCATGCCGTTAGAACCTGAACAATATAATTATATATAATTTAAAGTATAGCGTTTTGCTTCGTCGCCCGCCCCCTTTTTTAATTTAAATTTATTATTCAATGATGTTAGTTGTACCGTAATAATTGTAATTTGGGCCGCTTTGTTTTCGAAATATTCAAATTTTAAGTGCACAAGTGGATTTTTAAATATTTTATTATTGATTACTAAAGATGTACATTGTACAACATACTGGTAGATAGATATACATACAAAATATGTACAACCTAACATTAAAGCAATATTAGTTCATATATTATTTATATTGCTACGGTGTAGGTATGTAACTACTTCATTTCTTTTTGGTCTGTCTATTAAAGTTATAAATTCATGAACAACCAAGTAGTCAATTTCATGAAAATTTCTCTAACATTGAACTATTTATCTAAGAGATTGTATAATTTATTATGTCAAAGGTAGAGCGGAGCAGTTGAATGGAATAACAGAAAAATTGTATTTTGCTGCTTGATCATTATGTCCTGTGGAGACAGCATTTTATTTGGAAGTACATTGTTAGAACTTTTTGTTCCACATATATTTAAATTACATAGTATACCAAGAAATACAAAGGATGCACAATATTTTTTGTAGTTCCTATCATAGATGACTTTAGAATATGTTGCTCCTAGCAACCGCACTTGTTTTGCTATTTTATTGACAAACAAACTATTAAATTTGACTAGTTTTGAGCTTAGTAGTTCCAAGAATATTTGGAGCAATGGAAACACGTGAGATTAGAACTGTCATTAAATACTTAGTACAAATAAGGAACGGTTAACATCAAAAAAAAAAACTAAAGGGGTGCTAGGGATTCTACTCCTTCCGATTAATTAAAAAAAATTCATTGTTGTAGTTTTTCATTTCAAATTCTGAAAGTACATTGCTGAACAATGGAAGTCCTAGTTCCAAAGGAGACACGTGTGATGGATTTCTTTAGATTGTCTCTCGTGGAGCGTTGAGAGTTGAATCTCAATCATTACAGGCTTAGAAAGGGTGAAATAAATATTTGTGAAGACTTTTGTACAGAGCTGTTCTTATAATTTAAATTTAGTGATCAACGACATTGTCACCAATGCATAAGACCTCAGGAAAGTTTATGAACAGCTAGAAGAAAAATACTATTTTTCAGTTCTGTTAGTTCTCCTTAAAATGAATTTGTCCAACATGATGGTCTTTTCATATTCAGGCTCTTGATCTACTACGTTCTCGTTATTTTGATGATGTAATTAAAATATTGACATATTTATCATTGAACGGTAAAATTATGAAGCGTGAAGCTAAAAATGTGATTAATTATTTTGAACAATTTCCTCCAATTACAAAAAGTACTCATACAGTGAGACACTTTTTTTCCCAACGCCTTAAACTACGTTATTATTACCAAAATATACCAAAAATTGTATATACAATATTTTGCTTACATACACTAAGTTCAAGATTTTAGGGAATATCTTTGAATCAAAATTGATTAAATGCTTTCTTTTGGTCACAGATTTTATACGTTGTTCTTTGAAAATTTCTTCTATTTCTAATAGTTTTTTCTACAGAAAATGTTCAAAAATTAGTTTTCATTTGTTAAATTTCATAATTTAACTAATCGTTAAAAAAATTGTAATGAGAATTGGAGGGTCGCACTGTTACCCACTTTAAATGTCTCACTGTTACCCATATCACCAAAATTTTCAGAAGTAGAAAAATACGCCAACTTCGCTGTTAATTTAAAGATGTGAATGAACTTATCTTACGCCAAAACATCAATTATTCACCAAACCCATCAAAACTTAAATAATGTTTGATTTATGCACAATCACTTCGGAAATCACTGCTACAAATTATTTTTGCCTCTGGAAAACCAATGGCACCTCATAATTGTAAAAACTGCCACCACAGATAGCTATAAATTGAATTAAACGGTACTTCAGAAGGTTAAATTTATTATATTACTTAAGCGCCATTTGTGTGAGCGGATTAGAATAGAAAATATTTCAAATGTATCACTGTTACCCATGCTTTGCTACTCATGAAAATCTACAGCAATCCGAACAATCCGTTGAGATGCTTTGATCACTCCTAACCCATTTCCAGATCTTAAGGTATAATTGGGAGTTTGTAAAAAAAGGTCTCTTTTAGTTATCAATTAGTTATATGGAATATTGAACATATTTAACTTTGTTTAATTAAATTCAAAAAATTTAATACATAAAGTTCATGATTATTTTCCCAAAAACTGATTGCGACACGTAAAAAAATTGTATATTGCAGGAATATAAACTGATCCTATCAGCATTTAATAACCTCTGTTCCCTTTTAAAATTTTTGGTTTGACATTGATCTTAATCAAGTTTGTACTTGCTCATACAGGTTATATATTTCTTATTATTATATTTCTTTTTTAAGATTTTCAGTGCTGTTCACGCCAGTAATTATTTTGACAAAATACTGATAAGCATTGAGATGTTAAGTTTAAATTAAGCTTAAATTGCGGCAATTTCACATGATAGTTCAGTACAGTTAAAATTTTCGACATTTTAACGTCTAAATTTAAACATAGCATGTGAAAGCTTTTCAATATTACGTCAATACTATTAACCATTCTCTCGTACTTAGTTAAAACGTCCTAAGTAACAAATTGGTTTTCGAGAGAAAAAGGAGTTTATATGGATGTTATATAACACCATTTTCATTTCATTAAACAGAAATTTGATATAACAGAAATTTGATATAACAGAAGGCATTAAATACAGCATTATAATGAAGACAGTGTTATAAAATTAAATGAATGTTAAATATATTTTAAAAAATTTATCCATCAGAAGACAACCAGTTGGTTGATAAAATAAATTTTTTTTATCAACGTACATAAACACGTATCAGAGGCGTACTGGTTGGGGAGATATCATTTAGAAATCTACTACCTCTACACATGCAGAGGTTAAACTTAAGCGTCAAGCAATGATGAGGAAAATTCCATCGCCAAAAATGGATCGCATTCACCTTAATGTATGATCATACTTTCGATCTTCCTTCCGAAGAAAATTGATCTCCTCACATAAATACTGGTGAAACAATGCCATCATCATGACCAACCAATATGCTGATGGAGTTTTCTTCATCATTGCTCGACGTTTAAGCTTTGTTATAACATCCACATAAAGTCATTTTCGCCCGAAAACAAATTTGTTGGCGAGAACGCGAGAACGTTTTAACTAAGGACGGTAGTTTTGAAAATGAGAATCGTAAATTCAGAGTTTTTCTGTAGTAGGTCAAAACCATTGACAAGAGGTACTTCTGAAAGAAATAATGACACTAAATTATTTTTTTTATTAAATTATTCTTGAATTGAATTCAACTCGAAATATTTGATCGGAAATTAATAAAAGCTCTTGTAATAAAAATTATGAAAGTTGAAGAGTTTTTGTATTAACTCTTGAAACTTTCTTAATACATCTCCGGCGTAATATTTTTCGTGTTGTATTTATTACAACATAATAATAATAATAATAAAATTTTAAATAAGATATAATAATGTGAATTGGTAATTTAGATTCTACCAAATTTACAGAGTTGCAGTGTAATTATTAAATTGTACTTTGCATGTTCTTTTCACAAAATCCAATTTTGAAAATTTTAAAGTAATACTTGCATTGTTTTCGATAAAAATAAATTATGATATTCTAGGTTTGAATCATAATTTTGCTGTTAATATGTTAATTAGTATTATGATCACTGAAAAGTATGGCTCCATATCAAAAAAAATGTTCTTGATATCCACGTTTCTTAAATGTAAAAAAAACAGATCTAAAACATATTTAATTATTTTTCAGTAGAAAATCGCCAAACTAAACCATATAAATTTTACTATCATAATAATAATTAAGCTTTACTTTGTTGAGAATATTAAAATTTAATATTTACTTTTTTTTCATAACCAAGTTAATAAAATGTAACCTACATGGTCGTCGTGTCCTATATTTAAACAATTTTATTGCATGTGAGTTACATTTCATTAACTTGGTGATAAAAAACAGTAAACATAAAATTTACATAATAATTATATTTAATTATTTAAAAGAATATAATTATTTAATTATAGATATAAGCAATTACACATCTGAGAATATATTAATAATTAAGGGTCATTCCAAATCAAAACAACCAACGTATTTTCATGCCCCTCTTCGATTTTAATCAAATTTGGTTATTTCTATGTTATGCCAATAAACGGACCCGCAATTTTTTGTTTAGCCCTAAAGTGGTCCGTTTACATTGTACAGCTCTCCAAAGTACAAAGTAAATTCAAATTCGACTTGAAGAGCTTCGATAAATTATTTCTACTGGCCGAACCGTACCACTTAGAGACTCGTTTTTTGTGAAATGAAGATATTGAATAGGCCTTTTCGGTGAGTTTTTTGTGTCAATAATTCAGGTCACAAAATGGGGGCCCTGATCATATTTTGACTTTTAGTGCCCCTCCCCACAAAAAGGGGTAATTTAAAATTCTCAAAAAATATATTATTTTTATTATACTTTTGGCTATTTGTATAGCAAAAAGTTTAAAGTGAGCACGATTTTGGTTTAGTAAAGTATTTCGATTTATGAACTTTATTTGCAGTGGTTACTCGTGATTGTTCTCATATAATTAAGTTTTAGGGTAATATATTTAGTTGCAAATAGCCTTGAAGCCTAAAGAGTTTAAGATGGAAACCTTCTATTCTTTCTTCCTTCTATTCATTCACTATTCATTTTATTCATTATTTAACAAATTTATAAAATTTCTTCTTAAAATTACAAAATTATTGGCGCCAATTCTCTGACTGATCCAACGTCCATTCATTTAAGTCAGAAAATTGGCACGACTTGTCAGTGTGATAAATTTTACGATTTTCACAATATTATAAAAGTTTTTTTTTTATAATTTAAATTATTTACAACAAACTATTTAGGAATCAGAAATAATTATTAAATCAAATTATTTACACAATTTACCAAATTAATCATTCTTAAATCATTTCAAAATTTATCAACCTTTTCAATAAAACGTTCAATTCCAAATATTCATCATAGTTAATTTAACATGTTGAAAGTTGCTAATAATTGAGGATGGTGTCCATGGTCCATCGTTCATTCTGAGGCTCGTCTCACTTTTCCATCGACATCTTATGTTTCAACTTGGAAGGTAGCTGGTTCATCCTCTTATTTCTTTTCAACTTTAGTGGAACTAATTTTCTTGTCAATTCAATCGTCTCTAAATCTTTATTAAACGTACATCGTACTTGTTCCATTTCGTCTTTATGTCTGTTTTTGTTTCCTTTTGGTTCGTTTTCAACTCATTTTGTAATTGCATTTGGTTGACATCCATATTTTTGTACATGTTCTCCATGGCCTGTCTCATTCTACTCATTTCTTCTAGAAATAATCTGAACACCGTCTTATCCATGGTTTTAGTTCCACACCGACTGCTCAAAAACGAAATCTTCAAAAAAATAAACAAAAACTCTTATCTCAAATAGCTGATTCATTTATTTTATTCGCCTCTTCACTATTTGGTATGCCAAGCACTCGTAAATACAATTTGTTACCATAAATCACGCTTGAAAGTCCAATATCCAAAAGTCCACATTGGATCGCCAATTAAAATGCCATGGCTCTGGCGTGAGTGTCCTTGCCTGTTCTCCAATACGCTTATCTTACTTCCATTGGCACTTCATTCAAATTAAAAATATTACAATTATACAAAATTATCCTCCTCCCGTATTACAAACAAATTTTGGGATAAGAAACACAGCAATATTAATACTAAAAGTTTTTCTACATAATGTTCTTATCTTATTAAGCGTCATAAGAGTCAAATGCTTAAGAACAATAAGCGATACAATTGGTTGTTTTACATTATTTTAAATCTCACGTCGGTACGACGGTATGGTGATTAAATCGTTTATTTTGGTATGGTAAAACAACCCCTAAGGTTCGAAATAAGACTCAAACCGGACCAGAGGCAAATTTATTGGTGAAGATTCCAAAGACCTCAGTTGTGGATTAGCCATTTCTTATACATTTTATATCTAGTAAATAGATATTAGCTAAATAAAACTATAAATAAATAAAAATAAATAAAATTATAATAAATAGAGCTAACAATGTAGCCCAACCATTTTTTAATTACATTTTTCTGTATTTATGACTGTTAGCGCCAACTGATTTGTTGGTGCCGTCGCCTGTATTTGGCAACCTTATTTTACGACACTTGTTAAATAAAAAACGCTTTTAATTTTATTGTTTATTAACAAGATGTCGGAGTCACTTAGTCCAAATGGTTGTAACTCCTTGGAAATTATTTTCGTAACTAACAAAAATATCAGACTAAAGTCTCGAAGATACCTACGAACCTCTCAGAACTAACGGTACTTAACCCTAAGGGATTATTTTACTAAAGTAGGTACCCATCCAAATGGTCATAACGTGGTACAATGGTTTACCGAGAAATTCAATTACAATATGAATAATAATCTTTAACATAAATCGCCCCCTTTGAAAACATTCGGGTTTCAAAACAATATATAAAAATTTGACCAAACGGACAAATAAAGAAAGAGGCTTACTACTAAAATTAATACTAATAAAATACCTATTTAACATACAATACAAAATAGAAATTGCCTTTACACAAGGTGACATTAACAAAATCAACAATAAACACTACGACACACATACTAGGTACAAATGCATTTAAAAGTTATTATAATGGTGTTGTGACTTCACTTTATAAAACGATCATTGTCTTTCACTTATTAGTGTCTTCGTTTGGTAACACACACAATTTCACCACTGGACGCTTATACGTCCCACTAAATGTTCGTATGGTGGCGACTCGATTGATCCCATCTTTACCTGGGTGAAGCGCAATCACTCGTCCTATGTGCCATCTAAGCGGTGGTGTATTATCTTCCTTTACCAACACCAAGGAGTCTGGTTTTAAGATCTCCTGACGAGACTGTTTCCACTTGGTTCGGACCTGTAATTCAGAAACGTATTCTTTGGACCATCTGGTCCAAAAATGTTGCAGAATTTGCTGACATCTCTGATACCTGGCAAGTCGATTCTCCTTAACTTCACCCAGATTTTGATCAGGTACCGCGGCGAGGGTGTCTCCAATGAGAAAATGTGCGGGAGTCAAAGGTTGTAAATCAGAAGGATCATTGGATAAAGGACATAAGGGTCTGGAATTTAAGCAAGCTTCAACCTGCGTCAATACTGTTGTCAATTCATCGTAATTCAAAATTGCATTACCCATTACCCTTTTTAAATGATGCTTAGTAGACTTAATACCAGCTTCCCACAAGCCACCAAAATGAGGTGATCTTGGAGGTATCATATGCCAATTTACACCATGTTGATGCAACGCATCTTGAAACTTACTTTTATTACTGCTCAAAAAAACGGTTAATTCTCGTTTGGCACCGATAAAATTGCTTCCATTATCGGAGTACAAATTTAAAGGTTTGCCTCGCCTAGCTACAAACCTTCGCAAAGCAGCCAGAAATGCTTCAGTAGATAAATCGCATACGAGCTCAATGTGGCTTGCCTTGGTGGCGAAGCATATAAATAGGCAAATGTAACCCTTTACAACTTTAAAATTACGCGTCTTTCTATCGCGCATATTGAGAGGTCCCGCGTAATCTAAACCGCAATTTAAAAATGCCCGGGCAGGCGTTAATCTGGTTTTTGGAAGAGCGGCCATTAAGTAATCCGAATTAAATTTTCTGAATTTAAAACATTGCAGGCATTCTCGAATTACCTTTCGCACTAAATTCCGACCCGACACGATCCAATAAGTTTCTCGTAAGGCAGCTAACGTAGCTTGTTGTCCGGCATGTAACGAATTCAGATGCTGACTTTTTACTAGAAGTTTAGCGAGATTATCCCGCGAATCCAAAAGTAACGGAAACCTTTTATCGTACGAATAATCCGTATAATTTAGCCTACCTCCGACGCGTAACATGTTATTAGTGTCCAGAAAAGGGTTTAATGCAAGAAGTTTATTATTTTTCTCTAACCCCCCCTTCCTTTTTAAATCGTTAACCTCCCTTTCGAAAAATTGAGCTTGGCTAGCGCGGACTAATTTATTTAGCGCTTCGGTCAGCTCTGTAACACTAAGTGGTCCGAGTCTTTTATCTTCTTTGCCTACACCCGCGTTTTTTACAAATCTAAGACAATAAGCCACTACTCTTTGCAATTTTGAAAGGTTGGAGTATCTGGCGGCCAAATCTATTGTCTCATGTGATACCATTAGAGATATTTGTTGATATCGGCGCTCTACGTTTTGGTTTACAACCGAATCAGCCCGAATAACAGTTTGATTCGACCATTCCCGTGGATCGTTTAGGAGCCACGAAGGTCCCGACAACCAAAGCTTCGATTTATTGAATAACCTTGGCTCGATTCCGCGAGTTAATAAATCCGCGGGATTTTCAGCCGTTTTTACATGCCGCCAATTTTCAATGGTCGTCAGGTTTTGTATTTCGGCGATACGGTTTGAAACGAATACCTTCCAATCGCGCGAGGAGGATTGTATCCAAGACAATACGATGGTCGAATCCGACCAAAAATAGCAGTTTTTAAAATTGACGTTAAATTTGTTCTTAATTTTATTATACAATTGAGCTAATAAAACAGCTGCGCATAACTCCAAGCGAGGTATTGTAACGCATTTAAGAGGCGCAACCCTGGTTTTTGAACAAAGAATTCTCACGTGAGGTTTGCCTTGGTCGTCCAGCGACCTAATATAAAACACAGCCCCATACGCAGACTCGCTTGCGTCCGCAAATCCATGTAAATCCAAAGAACTTGCATTTTTACAAACTACTTGACGCGGAAACTCAATCTCGTTTATGACGTAAAGTTGATCATAAAATATGATCCACATTGAATGAATAGCTTGAGGTATGGATTCGTCCCAAGATAGCTTGCTTTCCCATAATTTTTGCAACACAATTTTGGCAATAATTACCACTGGACTTAACAGACCCAATGGATCATAGATTTGCGCGATTATTGACAATATTGATCGCTTTGTGAATCTTGTTTTAGTTTTGTCAGTTTTTATGGAAAATTTAAGAGTGTCCGTTAATGAATTCCAATATAAACCTAAGGTTTTTGAATTGTGATTGTCGCCCAAATTTATTATCGCGTCCGGATTTGACAACGCGATCTCCTTTAAAATAATAGAATTGTTCGAAGCCCATTTATTCAACATAAACCCCCCTGATTTTAGAATTTCAGATATTTGAGTTTGTAATTTGCGAACTTCCTCTATATTTTCACCTCCCGTTAACAGATCGTCTACATAAAAATCACGTTTTATAATTTTGCTAGAGGTAGGATACGTTTCTTCGTAATCGTTCGCCAATTGGTGCAAGCACCTAATAGCTAAAAACGACGAGGACGCTAGACCATACGTGACCGTATTCAGTTCATAACACTGAATTTCTTCAGCAGGGTGTGAACGCCACAGTATCCTCTGCAAGGACCTTTGATCTTTATTTACCATTATTTGACGGTACATTTTTGTTACATCCCCTGTCAGCACAATATTATGCTTCCTGAAACGCATTAAAATGGAAACTAAATCATCTTGTATGGTAGCCCCTGTTAATTGCAGGTCGTTGACCGAAAATCCCGAAGACGATTTGGCGCTACCGTCAAACACAACTCGATGGGTTGTGGTGATGCTCTCAGGCTTAACAACACAATGGTGAGCTAGATAAAATGCATTGGAATCGTTATAATATTCCAATTTAGTCATGTGACCCAGTTCCAGATATTCTTCGATGAAACGGTTATAATTTTCTTTCAATTCAGGGTTTTTGTTGAATTTACGTTCCATAAGGTACAATCGCCTTACCGCCCCTGACCTGGAATCACCTAATTTTGAAGTAGGGTACTTCAAAGGAATGTCTACTATAAACCGGCCATTTTCATCACGCTTAACCGTCTTAACAAAATGCCTTTCAAATTTCGTTTCTTCTACATTTAGAGCTTTATGATCGCAATACTCTTCTATCGTCCAAAATCTTTCTAATTGCTCATTTAATGTCCTGCTTAGGTTGCACACCACGTTTGATGGTTGCCTTTGCGGCAGTGGACCCGTTATTATCCACCCCAATCGAGTCTTTTGAATTATAGGCATTTTCTTTCCGATTTTAATTTGACCAATGCATAATAAGTCCCAAAAAATACCCGCACCAAGCAAGACATCGATATCACCAGGCACATTAAAACTTGGGTCGGCCAATTTAATGTTCCTAGGTATATCAAGATTTTCCAATTCACGTGACGACGTCATTTCGGAAATTTTTGGAATTATTAAACATTGAATGCTATCCTTAAATGTATTCTGACACGATTGAATAGTCACTTCCGCTTTATGCGTGACCTTTGTCGCAAATTGGGTTATGCCGGTAACCGAAATGAAATTTATTCCGACTTTATTTATTCCCAATATATTTATCAATTTTTCGGTTATAAAATTTGACTGCGAGCCGCTATCTAATAATGCCTTGCATGGCCTAAAATTACCGTCATTGTCCTTTATTTTAATGATAGCGGTTGCAAGATGAGCGCAAGAATGAGAAATACTTGCTGTATTTGCTATGAGTGGCTGATTTACTTGAACATCATCAGATTGCTCGCTATTACTACTTGGACGATTATTTGTTCGCGGCGCATACGCCTTATTACTTTCATGAATGTTTTCATTATGTAATAAGTTGTTATGGCGTTTGTTGCATTTAGTACAACTTGGCCGAGCCCTACAGTTAAAAATATTGTGTCCTTTCCGGAAACAATTAGAGCACATTTTTAGGCGTTTGACTTCTTCAAATCTCGCGCTGGGATCTAAACTTAAGAATTTTGTACAATTGTACATGGTATGATCCCCATTACAGCTGTAGCATCGAGTTTGCTCAGTGTTTATGTTAAAAACCTTTAATTTTTCCCTTTGCCCTGTTACCTTTGAAATAGGTTTATGACCTACTTTTTCTAGAAATTTGCAACGCTCATTTAGAAAAGCAGTCAATTCGCTCAGTTTAGCTACCCCCTTTAATTTAGCGTTTTCAATTTCCCACGCGCGACGCGTCTCGTTATCGAGTTTACCTATCATGATAAATACGATCAGGGTATCCCAGCTGGATACCGGCTGACCCAGTACCTGCAGTGCCCGAAGGTGCTTAGAAAACCCATCTGTTAATTGCCTTAAGGCTTTATGGGATTCTTTGGAAATTGTGGGCAAATTAAATAACGCTTGCACGTGGTTATTGATAATCAGTTTCTTATCATCGTATCGGTCATTTATTGATTTCCAAGCGATTGCGTAATTTGAATCAGATATTTCTAGAGATTCTATCAGTTCTAGAGCTTCGCCTTTTAGTGCGCTTCTCAAGTACTGAAATTTCTGAGCTGGAGAAATAGTTACGTTTTTATTTATGACCGATTCAAAGGTGTCGCGAAAAAATAAATATTTATCATAAGAACCGTCAAAAGTAGGAAGTTCGAGCTTCGGTAACCGAATTGAGCCTAAATTATTTGCCTCGACAGCAGCGCCTGTGGTTTTATCGCGATTTCCTATCGAAACATTACTAGCCGTTTGCGAATTTTGTTGCTTACTTTTAATTAATGATTTTAAACGCGATATGTTATCAAAGTACGATTCTTCGAAATCGTACCTTTCGTTATTTTCATTTTCGCCGTTTTCATTTGTTATTTCGATTTTAGTTTGTATATTATCAAATTCAGTCATTAATGGCTGATAAGTAATCAAGCGAGTTTCAAGTTGCGTAATATCAACATTTTCGTTTAATTTGTCTAAGTAATTTTTGAATCGCGTAAGTTGCCCCTTTATATTGCCCCGTTTTATCTTTAATTCGCGTAATAATTCTTCCCCCATTTTAATTTGGCAAGAAGCAAATAATAACAATAATTCTAATAAGCGATATTAATCAAGTTTGATGGCAAATAAATTTTTACACTAAAATATTGGCAAATAACTAAATTTTCACGATAAATTACAACAATTTTGACACAAATTTGAAACCAATTTAAATTCTACTAAGGAATATAGGAAATAAGTAATTATGAGGAACGCACCTTTTTTACATGAAGACAATTTCCAATGGAATCTTCTACGGCTTGTAGACTTGATCAGAGTCCAATCGCTTGTGGTGATGTGTTCTTCTTTTCCTTGCAGTGTTTCTTCTTGCGAATTACTTCTTTATTTTCAATTTGCTGATTATTGCTAATCAGGCTCTTAGGACCATAAATGTTAGCGCCAACTGATTTGTTGGTGCCGTCGCCTGTATTTGGCAACCTTATTTTACGACACTTGTTAAATAAAAAACGCTTTTAATTTTATTGTTTATTAACAAGATGTCGGAGTCACTTAGTCCAAATGGTTGTAACTCCTTGGAAATTATTTTCGTAACTAACAAAAATATCAGACTAAAGTCTCGAAGATACCTACGAACCTCTCAGAACTAACGGTACTTAACCCTAAGGGATTATTTTACTAAAGTAGGTACCCATCCAAATGGTCATAACGTGGTACAATGGTTTACCGAGAAATTCAATTACAATATGAATAATAATCTTTAACAATGACCCTGCAGGGGGGGGGCTAAACTTTAGATTACTATAACTTCTTCAAAATAATAGTAACAACAATGAGAATATAAGCACATTAAAGCACGACCTAGTGAAACCAATTTTATCAAAAAAAAAATCGTAACAGGAAGGAGAATGTGGGGGCAGACCTCATATAAAGATTAATGTCTTCCTATTTGGAGTTTTGAATCAAAAACATATTTAGCTCATCAATTTGATTTTTCCTTTTCGAATTTGAAAATGATTATTCGTTATTTTTTTTCAGATCGTTAATAACTATTGGTTACGTATTACTTACTTACTGGGCAGGAATAGAAATATGCGCTCCAGATATTTTAATTTGGTACACTTTGTTAGTAATTTTAAATTTAACACATACGTGTCTTTTGACATGGCGTTTTTTACCTCCAACCCTTACACTGGAACTAACAGATCTTTATCTTAAGGTAACGATTAAACGTTTCAATGTTTCAGTTTAAATTATCACAATTTTAGATGTTTAAACCCTTACGGGTAAGCAAGAAGCATTTTAAAGAATTAATAAGAGAAGCACTAATTTTAAATTTAGAGCATGGTGATATTTATGCAGTCGAAGACGCAAGTCCGGCTGATGAACGTCTTTCTATTTTGTTAAAAGGAAAGTAAGTTGTTTGCACGTTTTATGAAACTCGATAATAATTTTTTTTATAATAGGTTAAGAGTAACGTGTGACGACACGCACTTACATTTTATCAACGTTCATCAGTTTGTCGATTCGCCCGAATGGGAAGCGAATCACGAACAATCGGATGATGTTTTCCAAGTTACCGTTACTGCGGAAGAAGATTGTGTTTATTTGTGTTGGTCACGTATGAAACTGGAGCGATTTTTAAGACATCGCCCTATGCTCAAAATTGTGTTAGATTGTGTTATAGGTATAATTTGACTCATTTATTCGTTTATTTCTTTATTGTTGTATGTTTTTCTTGCAGGAAAAGATATTACGTATAAGTTATATTCACTTAACGAACATTTAAGTGGGATTAATGCTGAGCGGAAGCGGGAAAAAAAGGGACCATTTTGGTCGCGCACTCACAGTAGAAGTATGTCCGTTGATGCTGTTAATACTGGGACCACTGGTTTAGTCCACACAGACACATTTTCAAAAGCGCAGCGTAAATTACCTTTTGTATCAACAGAATGTAAGTTCTTTTAATATTTAAAATTTAGGCAACCACACTTGTTTCCATGTTACATCAGTAAAATACACCAATCGTTATATTTTATTGAGTGCTAAGAGATTGAGTGTGTTAGCAAAAAATAGTAGACATTTGAGAGAATCCTAAGCATTCATTCATCAAAAGTCATAGAAAGGAAAGTCGTTAAGAGAGATTTAGAAAAATTGATATGTACAACGGAAATAACTTCTTTGCTGTTTATGTTTTCATGGTTAGAGCACTGCGATACTCGCATACACACGAGGACTTTTAGGCCTTTAACGCTCTGGTTTAAGTAGGATTTTCTTTAGATGGATTTGAGATTGAAAATAAAAATAAAACACAAACTAAACTTTTACAGGCCGGAGAAGTGTGAAATGCCAGTTATAATCAAGTTAGAATTGATTTTAACGAATTAGTTCTTAATTCTAGCTTTGCCAAGTTTTACTCGTAAATCAAGGGGGTGTTTCGTACTCCCAAACCCCAGTGAATAACACATTAGCCTTAAATATCAGACCTATTAATAACCTCTGGCTTTCTTTTCTAAGTTCTTTCCCTTAAAACTTGACTTATTTTTTGTGGATTTATTTGGAGATATACAAGCAGAATATAAGATATATAAGAAAATCGCTTTTAAAAATTGACAGTATATAATATTAAATTGATTGATTAAAATACAGTGCGTTCGTAAAGTTTGGAACAAATTCGATAAAATATTTCAGGGCGATTTCATCAAAAAATCCTCGGACACGTCAACTTTATTTTTTAAGTGTCACTATTTTCTGCCATTGGCATTTTGTTATCGTGCTTTCTTTTTGAGCTAATACGTCATCGTAAATTTTTTTTAAATTGCAACCCTTATTTTTCTTTGCGGATTTGGATAGAGCACAATTTTCTAAGTATGACAATGTAAAAAACTATAACCGTGAAGAGAAATGAGTCGCTGTTCATGTGCTAATGTGAAAGCACATTTACAATTACAAAAATAATTCACAATTAATCCCTGCACTTGCGGTGCTATGATGAAGGTCCAGCTCTGCCCAACAACACGATATGGAACCTGCAAGGCGATGCACTTGGAGTGCTCGTTCGTGAATATTTAAACCAAGTTTTTACCAAGCACTGGATTGATCGCAGGGGAACGATCAAATTGCCACCTAGATCTCCGGATTTTACTCCACTTGATTACTTTTCATGGGGCTATTTAAAGAGCACAGTCTATTTCAATAAACCAACTACCATCGACGGACTAAAAGCTAGAATTATTTCACAATGAAATTCGGGCAATTCAACCAGATACGATTAAAAATATTTTACAGGAGTTTCAGTGGTGGATAGAATATTACCAAGAAGTGAGCAGAGGGTCATTTCGTACATTTAATTTGATTTTCTTCTTTACATAATTTGTGCAAAAACCTTAATAATTATTTTTTCGTTCAATTTGTTGAAGTTTCTCGGTGAAAGATAATTTTCTTTGGAATAATAATAATAATAATAATTCTTTATTTACGGAACAATTTCCTTTTAACTATAAAATACACACAATAAAAAATAAAATAAATAAACAATAAATTTACAATCACAAATTCAAAGCTGGCTTCAGCTGAAGTTTAAATTTCGCTAAAGAATAAGCGAAAATGTCAACCCCTATTGTGTTGGCAAGTTTTTGCGATCTTGACATAGGCGAGTGCATTCCATAACTTGTCCTATGGAAATCAACCAGGAATTGGTCCGGATTACGGGTTACGCACGGGTGAGCCCAAAGATTAATCCTGAGCAGCAGATCAGGGCAATCAATTAAATTGTTCAATAATTTGAAAAGAAAGCACAAATCTAGGTATACTCTCTCCTTTTAACCAAACGAGACAATCCCAAGTAGCCTAGCAACAAATCGTAGTTGGAGTCCAAGGAGATGTGAAATTTAGAGCAGAGGAATTTCACAAATCTTCTTTGAAGTCTTTCAATACGGGTAATGTGCGTCAAATGGTACGGATGCCAGACCGTTGAACAATATTCGAGGTGCGACCTGACGTAAGCGACAAACAACAGGTTTAAGACTCTTAAGCTGGTGAACTCATGAGCATGTCTTAATATAAAACCTAGCATTTTATTCGCCTTATTTACGATTACATTTACGTGAGATGTAAAACCAAAGTTGGAATCCATAGTTACGCCTAGAACTTTGAAGCTACAAACGGTTTCAAGCTTGTTACCTAACAAGGTGTACGTGTGATGCATACGGATTATCTTTCGCGTAAAGCGAATAGACTTGCATTTAGCAATATTTAATTGGATAAAATTAGCATTACACCACGACTCGAATGAAAGTAAATCATTGGAGATCAGGTTGTAATCCTGATTAGAGTCAGCGATTTTGAAAATCTTTAGATCGTTTGCAAGTAAAAGGAATTTGCAGTGCTTGAAGGCCCATTTTATGTCGTTGACATAAAGTATAAATAATAAGGGTCCGAGATGAGAACCTTGTGGGATACCGGATGACACTGGTATATCTCGAGAGAAAGTTTTACCAATTTTCACCTTTTGATGTCGATCGGACAAGTAGGACGAGAGCCAATTAAGTATGTTAATACCAAAGCCAAGCTTACCCAACTTGAATATTAACCGTTTAATATGGACGCGATCAAATGCCTTAAGCCCGTCTTACATCAGGACATTTCTGGCGTCATTTCTTGAGCCATTTCTGCGCACAACGGTATAAGCACGCGCAAATACTATGAACTCGTCTCTGCGCAGAAATGGCTCAAGAAATGACGCCAGAAATGTCCTGATGTAAGACGGGCTTTAGAGAAGTCTGTGTATAAGCAGTCAACGCTAGAGCCAGATTCCAGGTTGTTTATGACATATTCTGAGAAGGTGCATAAATTTGTTGCAGTTGATCGGTGTTTGAAGAATCCGTGTTGTTCTTCAATAATAACTCCTTTAACCACCCAATAAAGCTTATCAGTGATAATCCATTCAAAAAGTTTGGGGATCACTGATAATATACTTATTGGTCTATAGTTACCGACGTGGGAACGATCCTTGCCCTTGTAAGCAGACGTAATTGACGAAACTTTCCAGGCGCTAGGGAAGCAGGAAGTCTGCAATGATTTATTATATCGTAGAGCAGTGTTAAAGGCTTAATTAGACTTTCACTACAATTTTTCACGAATATTTCAGGGATACCATCCGAGCAAGGGTTTAAAGATGTCTTAAGTAAACGTAACTTATCAGCTACTTCCTCTTCACTGATCACGATATTCGTCAAATCCACACAATTCGCTAGGTAAGAGTCCCATTCGGTATTGGTAACGTTATCAGGGTGAACGCAGTAAACATTCTGAAACGAGTTTGCAAAGAGGTTAGCTATGCCAGAAGAGTCTTCACAACTGACTGAAGCGTCGTGCATTTTTGAAGGAATGTCACTATCACTGAACTCAGACTTGCTTTTAATGAAGGACCAAAATTGCTTGGGAGAATTATTTAAAATCTTGCATTCAACATCGATAATATGGTTCTTTCTGTCGCATTCAATAGCAGACTTGCAGTATTCTCTTGCTTCGGCAAAATGTCGATATGTGTCCACATTCGGGAAATTCTTATATACCTTGTGAAGACGTTTCTTATTTAGGATTAATGACTTGGTACGCTTGCTTATCCAGATAGGGAAGGTGTCACGTTTCTTCTCGAATTTTAGTGGTACAAAAGATTTAATTACTGAATGAACGACATCGTTAAACGTATTTACACAATCATTAATAGAACAAAGTTTGTCAATAAAATTCCAATTGACCTGGCACAACTGGTTGTTAATAATGGAGTATGCTACAAAATGCATACAATGCTACAAAAAGGTTCAAAAGACCACAAATGACCATCCCTCCTCTTCGAAACCCTAATAATTCTTGGGCAAAATCAAATATAGAAAAGGCTGAACTGTTTGTACAACATTTAATGGAGGTCTTCCAACCTTATTCTGACGAACCAGATGAAGATATCGAACAATGCCTAGATGCCCCTCTGCAGATGTCGTTACCATCTAGCAAAATCAAGAAAACCAAAGTCGAGCAAGATATAAGAAGATTAAAAAGGCCAATGCTCCTGGTTATGATTTAATAACGGGTAATAACGGGAAAAAAATTTGCTCGGCAGTTAACCTAGACATAAACAGGCATTTGATAAAGTATGGCACAAAGGACTTCTCCTTAAAAATTAAGAACGCCTTACCATGCCATTACTATCTAATTCTGGAAACTTATTTGGAGAACCGAAGTTTTCAAGTTCAACAAGGTGAAGATTTATCCGGAATTCACTGCATATTATCAGGAGTTCCACAAGAAAGTGTACTTGAGCCAATACTGTACTTACTGTTTATTGCAAAATTACCCATTACACCTTTTACAAAATTGTTTACATTTGCAGATGTAAAGAAATGCACAACGCGCTTCCGAACTACTACAAATACACTTGTCAGAACTGCAGAATTGGTTATCTAAATGGAGAGTAAAAGTTAATGAGGCCAAATCAAACCACATTTCATTTACTTTAAATCGTACAGAATGTCCACCAGTTTACATCAACGATGTAGCGATACCTCAAAAGACAGATGTAAAATATTTGGGACTACACCTAGATATTTAAAAGACTTACATGGAATACTCACATTAAAAAAACAGAAAATAAAATACTGGTATATAAAGTTATTATCAAACCAATATGGATGTACGGGATAGAACTATGGGGATGCGTCAGCATGTCCTACATAAAAATCATACAGCGATTCTAATCGAAGACCCTCCATAAGGAGCAGAAAAACATGACATAAAACTTCAAGACCATCCAGACGTCTTAGAATAAAATGATCTCGTGATATACTGCCATAAAATAACTGGATAGCGGGTACTACAGCTGATACGGGAAAGAGATCGGATCAACTTATAGAACATTACAATAGTTATAATAAAAAAAATTTATAGAAGTAATTGATTAAATGCTTTTTTGTAACTTTGGGACCGATTACCTTCAAAAATTTTCGCTTCAAGATCGAGGTTTTTTACATTTTCTAGAAAATTGTGCTTTCCAAATTCCTAAACAAACATAAGGGTTGCCATTTAAAAAAATTTATGATGACGTTACTGGCAGAAAAAAGTGACAATTAAAAAATAAGGTTGATGTGTCCTAGGATTAACTGATAAAATTCCTCTAAAATTTTTCATCGAATTTATTCCAAACTTTACGAGCTCACTGTATGTGATTTAAAATCATATTTATGCGAGCTCTGCTGAAAGCCATTGAAAACCATTCCATTAATTTCAGTTTCATTGTAAGTCATCTTAGCTTCGGTCAACTTTCGCCAAGCAGATACGCCACAAAAGAACGTTGAATTGATTTCATTGTGCGACCGTAACCTTGACTTTGTAGTCCTGTATAAACAAATTTAGCTTTGAAATTTTTAAAAAACGCTCCTGTATTGTTATTTTTTTATATAGCTGAAGAACGGTCCGTTTAAATATTTTGTACAAAATATATTACCAAAAAATGTTCCACCCTTAGGATATAAAAATGTGAATTAATGATCGAAGCAGAGCATAACAAGATTCCAGTGTTTTTCAACATCTCATCATATTTCGAATGAAGGCTATAAAATCTCATCCCTGTCTAAACCAGAGCGTATACAGGAAATGTCAATTTCTGCTTTTCGGTGGTATGGAAGTTATCTAAGAATTTTTATTTCATGTTTCAGAGCAATTTAAATTTTACGTCGGTAATGCAAAGCTCCATATCATTTTTAACTATTTGTTTGGCCTCATTTTGACCTACAGTGTATCTGAAAGTGTGATTAGGTCGCAGACGTTATATAGCTGCATAAAATTTTTATGATTCCTTTCAAATAAAATATCAATAAAAGAATATTCATCAGAACGAACTTGGTCTAAAATTTTACGTTTTTGTAGAGTAATGTTGTATGTTTCATGCAATAAATTATTTTTATGTGTCAGTAACGAGTAAGGTGGTTTATGCATACAAGAAAATCAAATTTTTTTCTGAAATTTCATACAATTTTACACCAGACTTTCAGATTTTCAGCACAATGATTATATAAAAATAACACGTTATTTTGGCATGAAAACATGCAATACATCTACATTTTTTGATTGCATTAATGTAGAATTATTTATGAACTACGGCTTTATTTTTTGCAAAATGTCGGTTGGCGTTAATCTCGCGACTTTTTTCATTTAAATCTTTCAAGCTTAAAACTGGTCGCCATTTAGGGCAACGATTACTGTAAAGAATAATATTAATTTGTTACTATTAGTTGACAAAGTTTGCGTTTTCCTTATCGTCTTTGTAAAAAGTTGGAATCTTGATACAACTTTAACGCAATTCTACAATTCTACAAAGGCGGAAGTTCCTAACATTATTATGTTTCGATGCATGAAAATTTTTATTTAAAATAAAATATTTGCAGCAATACCACCAGGAAGATTTCATCCCCAAAGTTGGATACCTTTCGTGGCAAGTCAGTTCCCTGCCGTTTCTCCTTTTACGCACCAACAAAGCGTTGATTCGACCACCAGCCTTTTGCGTTTGCCAGAACAGCAAGTAACACCTCAAAGAGTCCGATCCATTCGGCGGAATCGTGAAGTTAAGTTTCAAAATTAAATTTTTACTATTAGGAATAGTACATAATTACATACATAAAATTTTTCACGTTACTTTAGTAGAGCTCAGTTAAAAAGTAAGAGGTGCTGAACTTACGCATTTCCAAATGATTACGTAATTGATTAAACTTTAAGGATAGGGTATCGTTGCCAAAAAATATATACATTGTGTTTACTAAAATAAATTGAAATATTTTATTGCTGTTTAATTTTTTAAATAACCAAGATAAAAAAATAAATAAATATATAATTAGAAGAGAGTGTTGAATGTGATAGGTGTTGGATTTTATTGTATGGAAGTATTTGTGTCGTGGAAAAACTTAATACTATAAGAAATTTAAAACAATTGATATAAATAATGCAACACTTATTTAATTTATTAAGAGCATATTTTTTATTTATTTTATCACACTTTAACATTTTCGTTAATTGCCACTTGAAACGTTAACTTTCAATGTACTAGCGTGAGTTACAAGAAAGAAAAGTTTTACCAAATTTAATAAGGTTCCTTTTATGGCAATCGTTTTTTTATTTAAAAGCACGTTTCATCGCTTACTTAACAATTTTATGTTTTAATTTATTGATTGCCTTTTATTACGCCCAGCAAACGTAATTGATGGTTATTGCGGTAAAAATTTAGTTCCTACCTTAGAAATTACTTAAAAACTTTATTTTCAATTAAAATATGTAAATGACTTTATTACATTTATTTATTGAAATTACTCTTTAATGTATTGATGAATAATTTTGAAATTTGGTTTTATCATTACTGTGTTCATTAAAAGCATTGATTATAAATTTGGGAAAGATAAGCTATAGCAGTCATTAGGTACCTTTGCATCGTGGGAAAACTGGGAAATACGTTTTCTTTAGTTTAACCAGTTTAACCTTGAGTGCGGCATCGAAGGCCATATTAGCCGTTTCTTATACATTACATCCTATGCTCAAAATAGGTATTAGCAAAATTAAACTTACACAAGGGATAATTTTCTAACTTCTATAGTTTCCTAGAAATAGCTTTCCAAAAACTCGATGTTTTTAATTTTTTTTCCAGAATTCAGATTTCAATTTAAAAAAATGTTTTTTTTCTGCCGGTCGACTCCCCAAACTGCTAGGGCTATAATCATTTTTGATTGTAGTCTTACGTAGAATTTTATTTAATGTAAATCTTGACTGATAAGGTTTTGTCATGCGATGCACTGACAACGTCTAAATTTCGAAACTGAAACCCTGAAAAATATTCTTCAAAATGAAGTTAACATTGATGAACTTTGAAAGATCACAGCTAGGGCCCTATTAGGGCTGGAAAGTTATTCTATGCAGATATTTACAGAAAATGTAGTCTATTTTCGCTTATCTGTGAATTACTTTTGCATCACAAAAGTCTAGATTATATCCTAGAACTACACTTTTCTGCATAAGAATTTAAAAGCAATTGGGGGGGGGGATGGCTATTAATATGGAGGACTTTATTTCAGAAACTACAGATGCTAAAATAATCACTTTGTTTAGTTTTACGTATAATTTTATTGAGTGCAATTTTGCCAACAAATATTTTGGGCATAAGACACATAGAAAACGGTTATACGAGTATATGGGATTTATTCTTCGATCAATTTCTCGCTGTTTTAGTTTGAGACTGATGTTAAAAACTTAGAAGCTGGTTTTTCCATGAGAAACTAAAAGTTTTAAGCAAACACCTTTTACTGGACTGATACTGATATACAAAATAATACATTTTTTGCCATCATTCCCAAGAACAGATGGTTTTGCTGATTTATCCATTATGTAATTTTAAATATTTGCAGGAACTAATTATTTCCGTATCAATGAAATAAATTTAGCTACGCCAGTCCTCAGAGATTTTTATTCGGAAATAATTCCAGGAACGGTGAAAACCATATTAATTGCTTTATTTCAAGTCTTAAAACAGCATTATAAGTTTTTCCCATTGTACGAGGTCTGCGTTCGACGCCATATTGGAAAGACTACGCCGAAATGAGAGTTTTCACAAATATCTCGTTAAACGCTGATTGTACGGCAAACTAACATATCATCAATATTATTCAAGATAAAATGTCATTTAAAAAGAGCTTCTAAGAATATTATTTTTCGTAAAATCCACCCTTTCCGAGCTAAGTCGCGAGAAACCTAGGATTTTGACACAAATATCTTTTGATACATTTATTCTCATTACCACATCAGAGAAAGATAGAACATTGCTCCAGTTTGGTAGTAATTGTACAAAAAATGCTGTGCTTCGAGCATGGAATTGTCAAGGAATGCTGTCGTACCGCAGATGTAAATATGGGAGGTTGAAAAAAAAACGATTGCTTCAAACCTTAATTTATTACGAGAGTCTTTGCTGCTTTTCGCTAAGTAAACGTTCACAATAAATTATTATCTCGCCTCATCCATATTAAACAAAGGGTGGGTGAGGGGGGTAAATTTTCAAATATCGAAAAATCCGATTAAATGCATCACTAAAATTGCTGCAAAAATTTATTATGCAGTATTATCCTCACTCATTAACATTGGCTGGATTCGTCATTGATTTTAAAACAAATAAAATTCCAAGTAGAAATTTAAAAAAATTGTTATAGCCCTTATAGTTTTCGAGATGCAGCCATTCAAAGAACTGCCTTATTTTGATTTTTGCTTAAAAACATAATTTTCAAATTTTGCGGTATATTTTTCTTTGTTTTTTCAAAGTTGCTAATTTTTCAAATTAGTCCACGAGATATAGAAGTTCCGCGCTATATAAACTAATCGCCTCGGCAGCGCAGTTGTTAAACCGCGCGTATTCACAGCTAATACGCCTGGGTTCGAAACCAAGTTGAGGTGCATATTTTTCAGCATCCCATCCTTCTAAATAAACGAAAAAGAAGGAGTTCTTTGGAAACCTGTATTTCAAAACCTACAGAGGCTAGAATACTTTTTTTAGCATATAATCGGCATTTTGTTTGATTTAATTTTGTTTAAAATTATTTCGATTTTTAGAACATAGAATGCATTTGAACCACCAATTCACGAGTTTGTGCTTTTTAGGACATCCTTGGAAATCTTTCCCCTTGTTTCAGTGCAAGGTTGTTGAAAACTTAGGGACTGCTTTCCAATTCCAAATTAAAGGGTGTAAGTAAAAAATTTACAGATCCGGGTCTTCTCCACGCAGACCCATTTTTGACGATGTAATGACTGGAAATGTATGAAAATCATATAATTCTCGTGGCTATAACTCGGTAAAGGTTTATTTTACAAAAAATATGTGAAAATCTTTAATGTAGAGAATTTCATCTAGAATAATATTGATTATAACTAACTTTCCCATAAAATCAACATTTAATGAGATATTTGCGAAAATTCTCATTTCGGCGTGTTAACGCCGTTCGACAGTAAATCGAACTACCGAAAGTTAATATAATGAATTTTAAGTGTTTTTAGATTTTAATCTAACATTAACTAACAACTACCAAAAAACCATCTAAAATCCGCTAATATTAACGGTTACAACGATTTACTAGGTTCTACAATTGCACGTTGAAAATTCTATGTGTTGCCCCATTTCAATTTATTAAACTATCATCAGGACATTCTACAAAATCATGTTATGTAAAAGAACACAATCTCACGTCATACGATAAAATTGAAAAATGCATTTCTTGGAATAAAATACTGCAAATAAATGTAATTAGAATTTGTTGCAGCTGTGTGTGAAATAATAGTATAATTTGAGATTATCCATCACTTCCTGTGAAAATACGATATAATTATGCAAATACTAATCTATATCAAAACGCTAAATAATGGCTTAAATCCCAAATGCAAGTTGATCATTCAATATTAAATTGTTATTATTATTGTACTACTGCAGCTTTTCAATTTCGCAAACTTCCTGCAATGTTAATTTTCGAGCTTTCAACTTTCATGATCTATTTCGAATGCATTTTCTTGCAAATGTATACTAAAATTGGATTTAGATCCTTTTACGATATGCTTTGAAATTCTACTTTTTATTATTCCGCCTGTCTCATCTATATATTATAATAATGTGCCAGAGCAATCCGTGCAAAACAACCAGTAGATAACGTGTCTATTATTTTTTGTATTATTTAGTATACTATTAATTATATTAATTATTTATAGTAGAATTATTAATTTATACTGAGTCCTGAGGACGCTTTAATAAACCGAAATCGGCCCACACCTAGCATTTGTTTTATTGGCAAGGAAATACTAAGTTTCTCGAAATTTAATTCTATCTAAACGTTGCATTGGAGTTTATAATTTTTTTCCATTTGGTTGTGCAGCCTAAAGGCCGCACTGAAGAGGACCATTACCATAAATAATGTAAACCGTAATTTTATATTATCACATGACTGCAAAATTTTCCAGAAGTTTGCTTATCTATCCCAACTTTACAATCAATGTTAATAATAATAAATCTCAATTTTTTAGAAATATTTAATTTTTCTCAAACTGGAATTTCGTTTAAATACATTTCTACATTATTTGTTGAGTAATTTATATTGCTGCGTGTAAAATTATTCTATTACAGCTCAATAATGTTTAGATAGAAATACCTACCTAAATTTGTAAGTGATAACATCATCGTTTTACCGAATTGATATTTTTATTGACTTAATGTTGCTTATTCAATATTTTATATTTTATTTAATATTTTTACTTATTGTTTAGTAATAGCAAAATCTCTAATATTATTTTAATTGTTCGAAATGAACCTTATTGAATTTTGTCAAAATCGATCAAATACATTCAAAATGGTGGGTGGTGTTTAAATATTCTGATTATAATGCAGATTAGAATTTCAAATATTTATGTTACTTAATCCGTTGTTAATTACACCTTTTTTTATTCGTATCCACCAAATTGGTAATTACAGTTTAATTTATCAAAATTTTAAATATTTAAACGCAACAAACTTTTTTAAGCACATTGAAACAAATTACATTATAAATTAAATGACGAGCTAAATTAGTTGCGCTAAGCTGAAAAAAATCAAAAACTTTCATTATTAAACGAGGCTGGTTTTAACATTCGAGTACAAAATCTAACATATTTTAAGAATTTTAAGTTATTAATTGAATAAAAAGTTTCTTAAATTTACTAACTTAATAAGAACCACTACGTCAATTAAATTTTTAAATTGTACGAATACGTGCGTTAGTTTTTGTATAAATTAACCTTTGACCAGTCTAAAATATAGTGCCTTGCGCTTATAAAGAAAACTCATAAATTTGTATCAAAAAAATATCGCTTTGCTAAGCTACTCGTAAAATTAATGGTGTATAAATTTTACTACACTAAAATAATTTAATTTATCAACTTTTTAATTGGTTTACATTTACATTACTTTTGGGCGATTTTTTTTCAGTCACAAGGGGGGTGGGGTAGAAAAATAAAGGACGATCAACATAAACAGCTATTGCAAAATAAGTAGTAGCATACTGCTCAATCATCTTCTTAACATAATAATAGAGGGCGCGATTAGAAGCTGTCCCTCTATGAAAATCTGTGCTCTTCGTTAAGCGGAGCGGACACAGGTTGCTAAGCTAATCTAATAGATTTTAGCTTCGCTTAGAAAATACTTACGTTGAACGATCCTATCATTTTTCTGTTTCAATCACACTTTATCGTACCATGGCCATAGGTTTACTGTCTAAAACTGCCAAGAAGCTTTAATTAACCGCTAACTGCTTTAGTTGTTTATATAATTAAATTTTGCACGTTTTATTAAAATTTTTAGTTAATATTTTGCTCTATACAGGTTTGCACGAGAGACATGATTTCAATTTGTAAAACTTATTTCTTATCTCGAAGTTGTCTCGCATTCTTCCCTGTATAAAAGTTTTTCAGTTGAATTGAAAATACTGTTGAGCAGTTAAGCTGTAGTACAATTAGTGTAAGAAAAGTTTATGTTGAAGAAGAGTAGAATAATTGTAATCGACGGCTATTGGGTAGTGTGTAAGTGTACAGTTAAATAGATTTCCTTACTCTGAATAGTTTTTATTTGCACGCAAAACGAAGCAGTACTAAAAATTTTGCCAGTCAATTTAAAAAAACCAACTTGACCAGTTTGCCGTTCTAGTAAATTTATAAATAAATTAGCAGCGTTTCATGCAAGCTAATTTGTAAGTTTTATCTACTGTCATGGTTGATGTATTTTTATTCTAAAGTGTAATACATGATACATGAACGTAATTATTAATTTGTAATTAGATAGGTATTAACGATGTTAACTTACAACGTTCAAGCTATCCAATCACGATCGCTTAAATAGATATTCAAATTTTAACCTAAATTCTAACTAGCAAATACAATTGCTATTAAAATTACTTACCTAGCACGTAAGTTAACTGTTTTTGTCTTGTAACCCTAACTATTTTTAGTAGCTACATGCAGATTACATTTCGATTAGCTGAATATTTTTATTGTTTAATTACTTCTTAATTATAACCAAATTATAGAGCAATTATCTTATATTGAATTAATGGATTATTATCATCAGTAGCGTGCTTGAGAAAATAGTTTTCAGTATAGCTCCTTTTTACAACAACGACGGGGTTGAAAATCCATGGTAAGCTTGTTGCTGCATCAAATATAAAATTCATTTTGAATATAGATTGACCAGAAGAGTAGGGATTTATATGTTGTAACCTTCTAGTTAAATCGATATCATCCTGGAAATGAAGTCATTGCTGAGCATTTGCAAACATTGTTACAATGTATCACATCAAAGATAAATTCCAGGTTACGCTACTGCGTTTAACGGCAACCAAATAAGCTAATTACCTTTTTATTACAATTTAAAATTAATAAATCACTCAGTTTATTTTTCTGCAGTTTTTTATATAATAAATATTACATCACACAAGTCTACGAAGTTGCAAATGTTATATAAATATTTAGTTAAATTTAAAATAACAGCAAATAAATATTTTGGTAAAAATCACAAGTTTACTCGAACCATCTTTCAGCTTTATGTAACCTTTATGTTGTATAAGTTTACTAAATCGTGTTGCGTGCAAATTCATTAAATTTTAGTTTTTCTTTGTAGTTTTAGTTTACTCTTAATTAGTTTACTGTAAGTTTTCAGATTGTACAAGTTTAGAAAATATTTTTATTAATTAAAATATAATTATTAAATGTTGTTTGTGTATTATTGTTAATATTTGTATATTTATATAAATGTATTTTGTAAATGTCTAAATATTACTAAAAATAAAACTTAAGATAACAAACAGACATGTACTCATTAAATTTATTGACAAATTTGAAAATATACGAAATTATAATTTAATAAATATAAAAGAATTCGTACCGTGAAAATGGTTCGTATTTCAATCAGCAGTATTAAAAGCTAATAAAAAAAACTATTAGTTAGTATTTTGCTGTATTACTTTCATAATATAGGGGATTGCCACAGGTCACTTATTATCCTTAATAATAAAAATAAAAATAGAAATAATTTACTATAAAAATATTTCATCTAATTAATTGTAAATTTACTATAATCGAATCGAGTTTTATTCTACGACGTTGCACTGCTGAAGTATTCGCCTTTAAAGTTAAGAAATTAAATAATAATTGATTTTATTGAATAGAAAGCAGACCTTTTATATCGGGGGCAAGGGGGTATAAATATGGTGACCATATTATTTTTATGAAAAAAAAGTACATTTCGGCGAAACACGGTAAATACCTAAAAAAAGGTCAACGGCGCACAGTGTGGTGGAGACGGACAAATGGTGATTTTTAAAGTAATTCATTTGGTCTGTTTAATAATAGTTTCTTGCTAGGAACATCCCAAGGATTCAGGAACACAATAAAAATCATAAAAAATGCGCTTGGAAAGTGTCGAAAAAATGGGGCAAAGTCAACCTTTTTTATATACATTATGTACCGTATACATAGGTACTTTAACTTTGCTTAAAAACGAAAATTCATTGATTTTTTTCAGTTTTCAAGTTGATATATTATTTCTGTTTCTCGTTACTAGCACACAAGTGCCAAAACAAAACAAAGAATTACATTTCTAACGGTTTGTAGACCTAATTTCGACCTAAAAACTCGATTTTTTTAAATGTTAACTTCTCTTAAACTTTTAGTTGTGTGAGAACGCATAAGACACACCGAAAATTTTGTTATGGTATCATTGGTATCTCTAGTACTTGCCCTCCAAATTTCAGCTGCAGATACTTGCAGATGCGAACACAAGAGCGTTTTTACTGAGACTTGTCCAATTTTTACCGAAGGTATTATTGGATTAACAAATCAATACATTTTTCCCAAATGCCCATGTAAACAATACATAAGCAGAACGGACGATACAGAAAGATATTAAATACAATTGAAAACTATTCTAAAATGACGAACTTTAGAATTTCGAATCGTGGCTTATGCAATATTCTGTGGGAAAACACAATATTATTGTTTTCTTCTATTCTATTAAGGACTAGCTGGCACAGTCGGCCTTCCGGCCGCCTTTAGCCATCTAGACCGTGTCGGATGTGGTTGTTCGGCCTTCGGCCTCACTCCAAGGTACTAAAGTAGCCTATGTTTTTCGTAGCGTTGTAAATAACTTCTACACCAAATTTGGTTAAGATTGGTCAAATAGAAACGTAAAACACGTGCACGCGTATTTGCATTGTCGATCGGTTGACAGTTTGACAGCATTCATCATTGTTTTTAAGTTGATTTTGAGTAGCTTGCCTTCCTTTAAGGAATATCGATAATCCATTCATGCGCGTCCCTATGGGACGCGCATGAATGGATTATCGATATTCCTTAAAGGAAGGCAAGCTACTCAAAATCAACTTTCCTTTCCTTTGCGAATTTTTGCATTATTTTATTGTAAAACATGCGCAGGGATCTACATAATAACTGTGCCAAATTTGGTTCCGATCGGTCAAACGGTTTAGGAGTATAGGGAACATACATACATCCATTGTTATATATATTAAGGATTAAGGATATAATAAGACAACTTCCAGATTTTTTGCCCTAAAATTGAAGGCTCAACAACCGTTAGTCCACAAACACCCCATTTCACCACACTGTGCGGCGTACCTAAATATACGACGATTACGATTGATGACCTTTTGTTTTTCTGGGGTTGCACTGAAGGAAACAACCATGAGGTTTGGGGCAGCGTCGGGTGGTACATAGGTAGTACAAAAAATAAGTACATTTGTAAGTACTTGGAGAAGTTTTTAAGTACATAGGACATCGTTCTAAAAAAGAGTACTGTCGTACTAAAATAAGTACATATGGTCACCATAGGTATAAAGCTTCTAGGATAATTTTAATATGGGAACGTGGGGAGGGACTATATAGATCATATCTATATACGGCTGGGGGAATTTCCCTTCCGAGCCCCCCCCCCTGAATTAAACAGTACTGGTAATAACCGTATAAATAATATTTATTTCAATATTCGCTAGTAGCCACTAAAAATGTTCAAATAAATTTTATAAAAATTTTCCTTCAATTTACAAAGTTTAAAAAAAATAAAATTGTGACATGTTAAAAATTTGTGACATCATTTCGGGTGGAGGGGGTCTCACGTTTTGTGACCAAGTGTGACAAAGGGGGGGGGTTAGTTTGGTACTAAATTGTGTGACATCATTAATGGACAGTCCCAAAAAGCCGGATTTAAGATAAAATGAAAAATAAAACCAATAACGATTTAACAGTTTGTTGAAAAATTGAAAATAAATTCATAAAATTTCCGCATCTTTCTCGATGTTTTCATTTTTTCATAAGCCAAGTTCTTTCATACATAAATGTCAATAATATCACTAAAACTGAACAAATGAATATCATAACCGCATATACGCAGAATTTAAAAGAGAATCATAATCTGTAAAAGAACGAAAAGGGGTGAGGGTAAAATATTACCGAAAAGATGCATGTTGAAAAAATAAAGTTGAACTGTCTGAGGATTTTCCACTTAAATTGTTCACACCGTATAAATTTTCCTAGAAATGGTTACTATTACTAATTTAATTAACCTGAAAAGAAAATTTAGAATTTATGTGTCTTTTATTATTCGTTCATCCTTTTTTTAAGATTTATGTTCACTTGTTTCCCAATAACACGATTATCTATTTGTATAGAAATAACCAAATGCTAAGTGGAAATTACTTTTTAAAGGGGTAGGCAGGTGGTATGCCAAGGGTGCAAATATACATAAAAATGTATATTTTAAATACAAGATACAGTATTTCAAATAGTAGTACAATCTTCGTTTCATTTTTTGAAATACATTTGTATTTTGTAATTTGTATTTCAAATACAAATTTGAAAAAGTATAAAATATAAAAATTCAAAATCGTTATAAATTTGTGTTTGAAATTGAAATACTTAATAAAGCTCTTAAAAGCTCAAAATAGGACAAAAGATTAAAGGATTCGTAATTATAAATGTAGAGGATGATCAAATAATAATTAATTTTAAATAGGATGTTCTTTTAAATTTTTTAATCAACTCAAAATTTGAGAGAAAAACGCGATCAAAAGAAATTTACAGCTTCGAAATTGTTTTATCGCATTTTTTTCTATCATATTTTGAGTTAATTCATGGACTGAGATAATTCATGGAATTAGAACATGGACGGGCTTTGGGGGGGGGGCAGTTTCCCTATCCTGGCTTATGGATTTAAAATTTTCCTTAATTTATAGAAATTAAAAAATTTTGATCTAATAAATATCAAATAAAAGAACTAAATTTTGGTTCGAGCCAAATGGTATCACAGGACAATGTACCAGAACGAAAATTGTACTATTGTAGTACATTATGTCGAATTATTGCAAATTAAGTAAAATTGTGATTCTAAGAATTTTAATCAAGAGATTAAATTTTAATAAGAGAAGGTCATAGGCACCGAGTATGGGAAGGGGTTCAAACCCCCTGATAATTTCACTTTTAACTCTGCACGCATTTTGCTTTAAAATATTTCCATAAAATAAAGCTATTCATAACAATTGAAGTTAGAAATCACTTGTTTCTGTGGAATTCCTACAAAATCAATTTTCAATCAGTAAAATTGCATATTTTAATAAATAAAACATCAGATAATCAAACATTTTTGCCAACAAGACTAATTTTTCCAAGGTAATATAATTTACCACAAATTCCTAAATATTGATTTAAATTAATTCGTCGATTTAACCTTGAAAAATTTATAAGTTTTGCCTGCGGAGCATATTTACCTCCCCCCCACGCCAAGGAATATTCTAAAACCGGGTATACCCTTGCAGAAGGTATATTTTTGAATAAATGTATGCAAGGAGGTTTGCTTCTCCCAGATTTCTAATTAATCGTGAAAATTGCTTTGTTGATATTTTTTTTATATTTTATTGTATCTATATATTGAAAAATTTTGAGTTTGCCACACCCTAGAAAAAAGCAATAGACACCCATGGTTAAAAAACATTGAATTTAAAAATAATTATATTACAGGTTCTTAATATAGATTTAAAATTATTAAGATCCTTTAATCCTTGACCGTATTTTAAATTTTTAAATTAATTTTATAAATTTCGCACCAACAAAAGCAGTACCGCTTTGAAAACACTCTCTATTGCCAGGGCCGGCTCAACAGTTTCGAAAGTAGGAAATTTTTGTACGAAATTTCCGAAAATGCATAGAACCAAATTGTTAGTTTTATTAATTACTTTCAGCAGATAAATATTTTGCAGTGCAGTTTAATTTGAAATTATGACATTGTCAGTTTTCTTTTAAGGTTACATTTTAAAAATCACAATATTTTATAAATATAGGTACAGTATTGGGCTTATAAAAAAGTCCGTATTAAATACTATTTAATATGGACTCTAAACGACGGAAATTCTTACTCCGCTCGAAGTCGAACTGGTTATTTATTATTAACAGTCAAAGATCTTAATCGCTATTCAATTAACAAAACGTTTGAACTTTTTAGTAGAGGAACTAGAAGTTATCATTGCAGCATGCTTTGAAATCTTACTAAAACATCTCTAAAGAGATGTACTGAAATTGGAAGCCCAAAAGAGCAATTACAGAGCCTGTTAGGTATCCGCTTTGGTTTCGTAAATAGCAGGTTGATGCAAAATGAATTAGTTGGGCTTAGGCATAAAATATTAGGGGTGCAAAAATTTTATTTAGAGGAAAGAAATAGCAAGTAAGTATTTTATAAGAGGCGGTCATAGCTTTGGCAGTTAAGTGAGCCTAATACTGATAATGCGAAACGCTCGGTTCCAATCCGGGCAGGGCAAGAACTTCATTCCGAAGGCTTTGGCAAACTACCGACGTAATCTGCCATGAAAGTCCATCTCGAAATACAGTGTATTTCACTTCCCATGGTTCGGAGCCCACGTTAAACAAGTAAGTCCTACATGTATGTGAGAACACTTTGTACGTATATAACTATATCACATGCATAGAAAGAGATGGATCACGATGCTTCTGTAGAGAGGCATAACGCCTGAGAAGGAGAAGTATTGTTATAATTGAAAACAAACTTAGGAAGTTTTATTCAAATAGCAAACATTTTTTAGTATACAGTTTATCAATTCTTTAAGGTCCTCTAACTAATTTTTATTATTTGTATTTTGTATGTACTGTAATGTTCTTTGCTTAGTTGCAGTAGAAAGTCTAAAAGATGAACAAGTTTATAAATAGAAATTTAAATAAATGTGCAATTATAGAAAAGTCATGGCAAAATGATAAAATAATTAAATCGTATATGAAATTAAAATTAGATCATAAAAAAAATAATTATTATTTGTTAGTTATAAGTTGTTAGTTAAAAATTAGGTTAGTTAAAAATTTGTTGTAAAATTAGGTTAATTAGTGATTAGTGTGTTATGCAAACTTAAAAAAAAGGTTTCTCGATGATATTTATCACAATTTAGTGCGATAAACTGAACGGACAATTATTCGCTTCAAATTAAACAATTATAGTGCATCATATTCGAATTTGCGGGTCGTTCCTATAAAAACAATATTTGAATTAAAAATCAAGTGACGAAAATATCGATTAATTTACCTGCCAATAAAAACTTTATAACATAAAAACAGACAGGCGTTGGAATTTGCAACAAAAATAATATCCTTGGTAACGTGTTTGTTTTACCCAACAACGGAAAATAATTTATGAAGATGTACACGTAATTTTGGTTGCTCCAGAGTTTTTACAATAAAATGTGTTAAAATAACCCGAAATAGCGAAGTGAAAATGGATTAACCTAAAAAGAAGTGATATTACGTGATAAATGTAAAATTTTGCCAGGGTACTCACCAATTTATATTAAAATTATGTTATTTACGGCGGTGAATATCGTTGGATTTGCTGAAAATTAAACCAAATGAACACAACGATAAATGTAGAGAAAAATTTGTGGGTGAACGATCAACCATCAAAATACAAGAAAGAAAATGATTCAATCAGGAAGTGAGGTTAAATTCGTTAACTATACAGTGCGGAATTAATGAACAAAATAAAAGGTCAGAAATCTTATATTTATAAACATTTAATTGCATAATCTATTTATTTAAGAAATTTTGTTATCATTAAATTTAAGGCGTGTGCGTAAACTTTAATTGTTTCCATAACAACCATTTATAAAATTTTATGAAAATTTTTCATTAAAATCAAATTGCCATGAAAATGTTATTTTCAATTTAAAATCAAATAAATCAATATTGAAAATTTATGAATTTTGTTCATTTTAATGATGAGCTAATGCAATCAAGAAAAGTTATTTTTTTATAAAATTAAGAGCTAGCCGTGGTGACCTACAAAATTTCGTCCACAAAAGTTATCATTGTGGGATAAGCATCCAGGTAAGGGTAAATTTATTAAAAGCATAATTTATTTAGTAAGGTAAAGGGGATAACATTACATATTTATTTGACGGCCCAACGTGAGGCTCAGTAACATTACAGTACTTACCGCTATTTTTAAATAGCTATAAAATCTAATTTTGATACCTCTAATTGCGTTTATGATAAATAATGAATAATGAATTTATACATATTTAGTATATATTGCCGTGATAAGCTACTGTAAAATAGTTTTTTAATTTTTATAGCGGGGAAAACAACGGCTCTTTTTTAACTGCTCCGACTAGCTTAAAAATTAAGACCCTTATAAGGGCGAAAAAAATTGGGTTCAGCGGAGTTGCAAAAATTACACTCCACTCTTGTAAACAAATTGTAAATGATTAAGAAAAATTAAATATCATACACCTGGAACTTACGTGTACTCCTATGCTGTGGAAACTTATTACTCAAATCAATAAAATTCCTCTTCCACAAACTGTTTTTATTCATTTACAAAACTTAAGAAGGAAACAGAATTATGCATAAGAATAATCAACAAATCAAGCTTACAAATGTTTAAATACCTAATCTAAAATAATATATCCCCAAAATTAATCACACTGTTCAATTAACTAATAATGTTTACTATCGCTTTTTAAAAATTATGCACTTAAAAAATTCTCAGTCTTACCGGCACAGAAAAAATTATAACACTTCAAATCGTCGTAGGGAAATCCGAAGTTCTCGTATGTAATCAGCTGTCAGCATTTCCAAGGCTTGCATCTGCGTCATTGACCCAATCATAATTTCCAAACAATCACAGGTAATGATTTAATGATTTTCTCTTTTTACTTGGAATCCAATTAGCCAAAAACCGTCCTCCCTCGTTCACGGACTTGATCAGAATTCACCAGCCAAATCAAATAAAAATTGCGTTCACTCGTTACGGACGTCGTCCAAGTCTTCATTAGCAAAAACAACACATCCTCTCCCATTTACGAATTCGGGAAGAGTTTCAAAATCAAAAATCAATACGTCCTCACTTGTTGATGGACGTGGTAGAGTCCTCGTTCATCGCTCTTGTTGGCACCATCTTATCTTCCCTTCCAATTCAAGCAGGCGCATTTCGCAAACTTAAAACTTTTGAAATTCAAAATTTCTTCAACACAGATGTTTTCACACTTTCCCTACTTATCTAAGTTCCATCATCTCACTGTTAATTAATGCGTAATCACTTGATTTAATGCGACCCTAACTATCTACAAATTGATTCACTTAATTTGTTATCTGTTGCTTTGACCAAAATGAATACTTCATAATACTGTTTCTGATCCTTACATATTTGGGTAACAGATTATCTGGTGAAGGAATTTTATTTTTTAACGGCTCAATAAATTCAGGGAGTACGTGCAGAGCTCCAGGTATAACTATCAGTAAACTTCAATATTATGACTTTAATTTTATATTATGGTGGATGTATTAATTTGAAATTAACTGACCCTATTTTGGATCACCGCAATATGTATTTTTAATGGAGCCAGGAATAATATTCCGACGAATTCCGACCTGCCATGTGGATGAAACACCCCAAAACGACCTTCAATGTAGACTTGGCGTCGATTTTTTCACTTGTTTGTGACCGGTTAATTGTACAAAGGTTGTACGAAAAAATAAAACAGAATAAAACTATTTATCCTTCAAATCTACGTTAAAAGGATTATTATATTGACCATACGGCTAATCCCCACCCAACTCTCACAAATATTCTTTGAATCCATTTTTGAAATTTCCGCTCGAAATGCCATGCCGGAACCATTTACGTCCCCAAATATGAAATTTATCCATCCACTTTACACTTCTAACTTATATATCAATGGTAATGTAGTTTCTTTGTCAAACTCATCCACATCAATTTTACTCAATCAAAATGTTTCATGAGATGCACCATTTACGAAATAATTTCGAAAATCCACAGCTATTCACCATTTACGGGGTAATATTTGAATTTCAAGATATGAACCGCCCATGGGGAAAAGGAACTCGACGGATATTCAATTTTACAGTACTCAAGGGAATATCTACCAAATTTCAATACTCTATACAACTTATTTCCAATATTAACTGCAATGGCCGCAAAACCTCAAAGTTACATTTTTAATGCAAAACTTTAACCCCCGTGGTCTAGGATTAAATATTAAAGTAAAAATCTGAAATAATTACAGAGTTTGCTTTCATATATTTGGAACTTATTTGAGGGGCGGCAGGATAAAAATTCGTTAAGACCCCAAGTAAGGATTACCCTAATCCTTACTCACAATGTTTACCCAAAATAACAAACAAGAGTTGTATGTTGTCACTCTTTGACGGAATACTCTGTATAGACGAAAGATTTTTGGATTATAGTAAATTTTCAATTTCTTGTAAGTATAATTCAAATTTATAAACAACAATAATAATTAACCCAACACATTTATTGTCTTTTCACTGTGAAAACTTTATACTCCAATTTTTGTTCAACAGATTTAGCATTCTATATCAAATCCAAAGGTTACACTCCAATTCAAGTCGAAATTGAGATATTCAATTTGAACACAGATATTTTACATTTTCTGAAACGTGATTTTTATCAATATTCTTAGCCATCTTTTCAGATAATGTACTTCTATTTTTACCTTCAAGTACGAGTATATCGTAAAGTGAAGAACTTTTTACTATTTTCGTCTTTGATTTACTGATGATAATTTTATTACTGAAGCTAACAAAACATTTAATACTGTGCATTCTCTTTCAAGTGCACTTTTTTTATTGCAAATCAATGGCGTATAATCATACAACAAATAAAAAAGAACGCTTGTTATGAAGTTGCAATTCACGACTTGACCCAACAATAAACAACTAAATTACTTAATTGAAAAACATTCTTTGGATAATCGTATAACATTGAACGAGTAAAAGCTTATGATAATAAAGCTTAATCAATACAAAATCAATTTTAATTAATTTTCATTGTAACTTTTGTGGAAACATAATTGAAAATGATGAGCATAGTTTTGAATCAGAACAATAAATTGTGTCTACCAAAATTAATATACATTGTGCACCTTACAATAAAATTTTTATGTTTTACAACCTCGAATAAAAAAAAGTTTTTGTAGGATAAAAATGAATTTTGAAGGTTTTTCTCTTTTCACCTTAACATTCCGAATTTCGGAATTTGTAACTCAACCAGCAGTTACACCAAGCCACTACGACGAATAATTTTAAAAATTTTGATTAAGATATTATTACCAATTGTGAACACAAAGGGTAGACAGATGCAATTATTTTGTTAATAAAAAATAATAAATTAATCTAATAACCTTCGTGATGCTCGAGAAGAGAATTTAATATCATTAAAATCGATATAATTTATTTATTTCTTATTTCTTTCCCTGCTATTTCAATTTGAACTTATTAAAAGCCAGAATCAAATGAAGTCGTCTATGTACTAAAAAAAAACTAACGTTTTCAAATTGCTGCTAAGGATTTAAGAATATTTATGTGTTAATACGACTAATTAAAAACCTAATAATTTTAAAAAAATTAGCAACGTTATTCGAGTGCCTTTTTATGTGCGGTACTAAAAATATTAGTATTGTGTGGATTAAGGTGATTATGATGGTAAACTTTATTGTAGGAAATGAATTGACATTTTTTTGTGCCTCATCATGGCAATCATTCTTCTTTTTAACACAAACATCTAAAATGTTTACTTTTCAGGAAGTGTAAGGTATTAATCATGGAAATATATCGACATAAGACATGCGAATAAAAGGACTTTACTTCATATTTTCCGCTAGTGTATTATTAACTAAAAGTAATTTACTATTTAGGGAAGTAGGTACATAAGTTGTTCTTGTATATTTTAACATAATTAATTGCTTATCCAATATGTGCTCTCACCATAGACAAAGCCTCAGTAAAAAATTTTGCAGAACGTGAAAATTTAATTACTATAAATATCTATTATTTTCTCGTGTAACATTATGTCCAAATTTTTGATTTATATGGTTTTTGAAGTGCTGTAACAAAAGAACTGAAATAGCACGAAAAGGGAGCTTTCATAACTCACCAATAGTATAACAAAACTAATCCCTACCAAAGTATGATTTAGCAAATTTTCAGATTGCATCTGTTTATATACGACAACTTATGGGTCAATTTGGTGTGAATTTATAAATATTTCTTAACCCTTATAATAGTGACAATTTTAGGGGAGGTTGACTAAAATCATATATAAAATACCGGGTAAAAATATAAGTTTAGTTTTTCATCAAACGATATCATGAACGAACCTTTAGACCTATCGATATCAAAAAGTGAATATTTCGAATGTAACAGAACCTTTTTTAATTCGGTTACCAGAAAAGCATTCAAACATTACTTCTTGTGCACGGTATGCAACAAAAAATTTGATAGACCTTCTTTGCTGAAAAGGCATTTAAGAACGCATACAGGTAACTAAGTGCAGATTTTTAAATGTAATGTGGGCAAATTTTTTATGTAACAAATTATGCTATAGTTTCCATTATTTCAATTTGGAATCGCGCATAGATTTAAATTTCTACTTACTGTTTTTCTTGTTCCATGGTTTGGAATCCATACTGAACTGGAGCCAGGACTGGGCAGTAGAAATTTCATTAAGTTACTTTTCTTGGCACAGGAACTTTCAGATTAAAACAATATATTATTTTTGTAAGTTCGAGTACATTTTCGAATTTTCTGTATTGAACCATGCTTATTAAAAGTAACTAATAATGGGACGCCTAGCTGACGATCCGTTTATTTTGTAGCTTATTTTAATTCTGAACATTTTAAATGATCGTGTTGATGCATTAGTTCGTAGCGTTTTTAAATATAAAAAATACATCACATAATCAATAATACATTCTCCTGCATTGTCTATGATTGACTCCCAACATTTTGGCAGTTTTTCGATTCCACGCCTAAAGAAATTCGGTGGTTTAGAGGTGAAGAAATCGTCGAGCCAGCTTTAAAGAGCAACGTCGTTATTAAATGGGATTCCGCGGAGATTGTTGGACCTATAGAAGAGTTTTACTCAAAAATAATCAAAATTAACTTAAATTTGAAATAAAACATTTTAAAGTGATTTATCTACATCTTGCCTGAAATAATAATAATAATAATAGATCTTTATTACACATAAAATTTACACATAAAATTTAAAGTCTGCCGCTCACGCGTTTGTGATTGCAAAAATTTATTATATTATCAAAGCAGGATTATGAACTGCGCTAAATTCAATTTAAATAAAATTTAAATTTTACAAGTAATGCGTGGAGATCAGCAAGAGCTGTTTTTCATCCCTACGTTAAGTGATTCTGCCAGTCCATCGCAAAGTATTCCTCCAGACAATAGATAGGATTATCCGCCAGTATAGGTTTCAGTGTCCTCTTCATTGTGGTAGTTGGAAGTTCTCGCAATTGTGTGGGCAACTTGTTGAAAATCTTGATTATTCTCACCTCAGCATTTCTTTGTATTCTGCTTGAATACGTGCTAGGTGGGACTAGATCTGCTTGGTTCCTCGTATTGTACATGTGGCTTCGATGGGCATTCACAAAAAGTTCTTTGTTGTTTTTATAAAACAATATACTTTCGAGTATGTATATTGCAAACACCGTTAGTATTTTATTTTGTTTGAAAGCAGGTTTACAGGTATCCATGGTCGTCATGTTGAACATGTTTCGTATGATCCTCTTTTGTGCTCTGAGAACTCTTGGTCCATCTGTTGAATCTCCCCAGAAGATTACACCATATCGCAGAATAGATTCAACATAGCCAAAGTAGCCTGCTAATGCCGATCGTGTAGATACCAGGTGCGCTACACTTTTCAAGGCAAAGGCCATGCTATTTAGTTTATTTACTAAACTATCGATGTGTGTTTTCCAGTCTAGACGAGAATCAATTTTTACTCCCAGAAAGTTTGTGGAGTAGCTGCAAATCACTTCTTTTGTATCCGTTATATATATTCTCCTTTCGTCTTCTTTATTTGCTGTAAGCGAGAATTTGACAATTTCTGTCTTGTCCATATTTAACCTTAGGTCATTTGATGAGTACCACTGGTTCAGGTGATTGAACAGTTCTTTAATTTTTCCTTCGAGTTTGCTGTTGTCATTTTCGTGTAGTATAACTGAGGTGTCGTCTGCAAAGAGAACCGAGAAACAATCGATATATCCTGGCATATCATTTATATATAGCAGAAATAATAGGGGTCCCAAGATAGATCCTTGGGGTATTCCCTTCATTATCTCCTGCAGATCTGATTTGATGGTGGAGTAACTTCTTAATTTTTGAAATTAAGTTTTATATTATTTTCATATTATACGCATTATATTTTTTATTTCTATTTTTTCCGCTTGCTTGCTTTAAGCGTAAGCGGAGCGTTGCGGGATATTTTGCGAGCACAGCTCGCTTTTCTCCCTTCATCAAAAATATGAAAAACTGATTTTAGACTATTTTTTATTTCTCAGGTAAATTCTACAGGTGCGTCCATTAGGGCGGACGTTATTTGGAGTCTGATCGAAGTTTTATCCTGCCACCTATCAAATAGGCAGCATATAAATTAAATTTAAACTAGAATTTAATTCAGACTGTTATTTTAATATTTAACCTTTAACAAGGGGGTTACAGTTTTCCATTTAAAATACATATGGGTCATTCCATCTCAAATCAACTGAAGAATTTACCTGACCCCCACCAAATTTGACGAAAATTGGTACACACCATCTTAGTAAGAAATAAAAAATACAAATTTAAGGATTTGTCCAAAAGGACATTTGTTTCGTTGTTTTGGTCGTTCAAAATGTCAAAAAGTTGGTGTGTAGACTTGTAGGAAAACGGCTGTAACTTCGTCCACGGTGGTCTAAATTTAAAAATAAAAAATTTTGGGAGCTTTTTTGAATTTTTGAAGATCCTTTCAGCAATTAGCAATTTTAATGTGCACAACTTTACTATAAGTACCCAACTGCTCGTATTCGAGTATTAAAAATTAATGAATTTTGTCATATTTGTATTAATATTATAAATGTGATAAAACTCTTTTTCTGATTTATTAATAATATTATTGATTGCGCCGACTATATACAGGGTGTTCCCGTGACCGTGGAGAACCTTTGAGGTGGTGATAAAGGACACTTTTCTAAGACAAATTTTCAAATAAAATATTTGCCCAAGTCCAAACCCTTGGGGGGTACCTTCCTTTAAAGCAATTTTTTGAATATCTGATTTCAAACAGCCATAGCTCCAATATTATTAATTTTTTAAGGTTAATGGATTAGAACTTTTTTAAAGATCATTCGCTTGTCTATAAATTAGGTTATAACCCCTTATCGTCTAGAATCAACGAATTTCGAGTTATAAATTAAATTAAGGGAAAAAATGTTTAAAAAATGTGAAAAAATCTGTGAAAACGGTTGGTTGCCCAAAAAAATGTATTTGACGAAAGTTGTAGCCCGTTAAATTCCCAATCCGGTTTGGGCCGTTAGTTTTTCTCTTAGACGTTTTGTTTAAGAGATACGGGGTTCGCAAGAAAATTAAAAAAAAAAACCTGCATTTTTTAAACATTTTTTCCCTTAATTTAATTTATAACTCGAAATTCGTTGATTCTAGACGATAAGGGGTTATAACCTAATTTGTAGACAAGCGAATGATCTTTAAAAAAGTTCTAATCCATTAACCTTAAAAAATTAATAATATTGGAGCTATGGCCGTTTGAAATCAGAAATTCAAAAAATTGCTTTAAAGGAAGGTACCCCCCAAGGGTTTGAACTTGGGCAAATATTTTATTTGAAAATTTGTCTTAGAAAAGTGTCCTTTATCACCACCTCAAAGGTTCTCCACGGTCACGGGAACACCCTGTATATAGTCGGCGCAATCAATAATATCTAAATATATAAAAGAGAAGATCTGTTTGTTTGCGTGTTTGCGTATTTGTTCGCTATACGTTCCTAGACCCTTGGACCGATCTCGACCAAATTTTGCACAGTTATTTTGTAGCTCCAGGCGCAACTATTCTCGCATATATGGAGAAGAAATTCGAGCGGGGAAAAAAGTTATTCGCTTTTTTCGAAAATCAAATCACAAGTTTGACAAAAAATTTAATTTGTCAAATAATTAATTTGACGTACAGTCAGTGGCGGAGAAAAAAGTTATTCGCTTTTTTCTAAAATCAAATCACAAGTTTGACAAAAAATTTAATTTGTCAAATATATAAAAAACTACTAACAAAAAACCACTAACAAATTAATCTGAAAATACTGTCAACAGATGGCGGGGATGGCGGCTTTAATTCGAAAAATGCAAACCACTAACAAATTAATCTGAATGCCGCGAATAAGACCGGAGCACTTTATATAGGTCGCAGAACTCGCCGGAATTGTGCAAGAAGACGCAGATCCACTTCTTCGTGGAAGATCTACCTCTTTGCGGAAGATTTAACTTTACATGAAGATGTAACTTTACGTGAAGATTATGTATGTATGTATGTATGTATGGATGTATGTATGTATGTATGGATGTATGTATGTATGTATGTATGTATGACAGATGACAGATGACGGATGACAGATGACAGATGGCGGATGACGGATGACAGATGACGGATGACAGATTAAAGATGACAGATGACAGATGACAGATGAAGGCCGAACAACTATGGCCTTCACGGATCTATTATGGTTCGGTCTGTGAGGCCGAAGGCCGAATTATGGTCCGGTCTGTGAGGCCGAAGGCCGAACAACTTTGACCTTCACGGATCTATTATGATCCGGTCTGTGAGGCCGAAGGCCGAACAACTATGGCCTTCACGGATCTATTATGGTCCGGTCTGTAAGGCCGAAGGCCGAACAACTATGGCCTTCACGGATCTATTATGGTCCGGTCTGTGAGGCCGAAGGCCGAACAACTATGGCCTTCACGGATCTATTATGGTTCGCCCTGTGAGGCCGAAGGCCGAACAACTATGGCCTTCACCGATCTATTATGGTCTTCCCCCTGTGAGGCCGAACAACTATGGCCTTCGCGGATCTATCATGGTCCTCTCTCTGTGAGGCCGAAGGCCGAACAACTATGGCCTTCGCGGATCTATTATGGTCCTCCCCCTGTGAGGCCGAAGGCCGAACAACTATGGCCTTCACCGATCTATTATGGTCTTCCCCCTGTGAGGCCGAACAACTATGGCCTTCGCGGATCTATCATGGTCCTCTCTCTGTGAGGCCGAAGGCCGAACAACTATGGCCTTCGCGGATCTATTATGGTCCTCCCCCTGTGAGGCCGAAGGCCGAACAACTATGGCCTACTCGGATCTATTCTGGGTCTAGATGGCTAAGGGCGGCGGATGCCGCCCGTGCCAGCTAGTTATTAATAAATCAGAAAAAGAGTTTTATCACATTTATAATATTAATACAAATATGACAAAATTCATTAATTTTTAATACTCGAATACGAGCAGTTGGGTACTTATAGTAAAGTTGTGCACATTAAAATTGCTAATTGCTGAAAGGATCTTCAAAAATTCAGAAAAGCTCCCAAAATTGGCAAAATTTGCTGATATATTTGTACCCCAAAATTTAATAGTAGTCAACTCCTTCTGGCCTATATTTTAATTTTGATTTTATACTTCCAAACATTATTTTGTAAAATTCAATTTTGGGGAATAATTACCTATCACCTGTCACCCCAAATTTTCCCAAAATGTTTTTTTTAGCAAAAGGAACCTTATTAGAGTGTCCTGTAAAAATTTCGCCCGAGAAAGTAGTCAAAATTTTGAGAAAAATCGATTTGAAAAGAAGGGAAAAGTAAATTCATGTATGCGGTCGACCTCGGGGTCTGCCACATAGATCGGGTTACGGTCCCTTGAAATGGAGTGAAATTTTTTCGCTCCGATTTGAATTTTTCTTTGAAATTCGGATAGATGGGGGTGTGATTAGTAGATATTAGTAATAAATATAATCAAAAAAATGGAAAATAACTCGTGTATTGCCTAAAAAGTGAAAAAATTAAATTTTTTTTGCCTTCCAATTTTAGGGGTGTGCATTCGAAAAGGAGGGTAATCCATCGTCAAATCCTACCCTTACGGGGCGCCGCTCCGCTCCGCTCCGCTCTGCACCCCTCCAGGGCGGATTTGACTCTGGTTACTAGGCTAAACATACGAGAAGCGCCACCGATCAAGAAAACCGGGATCTATGCAACCGGGATGTGAGAGACCCTCGAAATAGCATTAAAAAGTATAGTTGCGGTATGGGGCAGTATACTATTACGTTTCACCCCCAAAAAATCGCGTAAAAACAAAAAATAAGCGATGTTACATGTAGGAGCGTCGAGCTGCATCTGCCGGTGCGAAATTTTCTAAGTGTAAGAGTATATCCCAGTGCACGTACCGTCAACAAAATGCGCCGGCCGGCCGATGAATGTGGCATCACCGGGGTCTACTGCATGATTTATGCTACTTTTCCGTACTTTTCAAATCGATTTTTCTCAAAATTTTGATAATACTTTCTCAGAATTTTGTTGTTGTAGGGGCCTATATAAACCTTCCTCTTTGCGATTGCAAAGTTTCAACTCATTCGGAGTGACATGTGATAGGTAATCCTCACCCAATTTTGCATTCCATATTTTTAATTTATTTTTAGCAACCGAACCCATGCAGATCCCATGATAAAATTTGGCACACATACTCAGCATAATTGCACAAACAGTAAAAAAATAAACAAAAAAAAGAATCGTTTTTTAAATAGGGGTTGAAATAGGGTTAATATTATAAAATTAATCCAGTTAGGGGTTGAAAAATTAAAATGTGATTGAATATTTGGATAGAACGTTCATTTACCTTTACAGAACATTTTTTATTTTTAAATTTAGACCACCGTGGACGAAGTTACAGCCGTTTTCCTACAAGTCTACACACCAACTTTTTGACATTTTGAACGACCAAAACAACGAAACGAATGCCCTTTTGGACAAATCCTTAAATTTGTATTTTTTATTTCTTACTAAGATGGTGTGTACCAATTTTCGTCAAATTTGGTGGGGGGTCGAGTTAATTTTGCCTATTTTTCAGTTGATTTGAGATGGAATGACCCCCATAGGGTTTTATGATCTTTACAGTAGTTTGTATTTTATTGCAAGACTTAAAAATTTGAAATTTTTAAAAATTAGTTTGCGAGATGTTCAGAAAACAATTCACGTTTTGTCAATTTGGATGTGCAACCTTCATCCCTTATCACCCCTAAATGGCGAATATGTGAGAATTTTCACAATTTTATCGTATAATGGTGCATCTCCTGAAAAATTTAACACCAAGTAAAGTTGCAGTGGTGTAGAGGCTGAATCAACTGGGTTTTTGGGAGCGTAAATTGTTACCAAATGGCTTTTCAAGTGCAAAAATCGTCAGATATTAGATTAGTATTTATATCAATTAAGAATTAAATACTCAATCAAGAGTATTTATATCAATTTCAAAATATATAATTTTTTGTTAAAGTAGCTATTTAAGAGCGCGCTGCGAAAAGAGAGAGAGGGAATGATGTTGAAAGAAGCCTCTAATCTTTTGTACAAATTTAAAAAACTAAACGTCGTATCAATGTAATTCTTTTTTTATATTAATAAGGAAAGACTATTGAAGGCAATAACCAATTTTGAGCGCTTTAAATTAAAAGTAAATAGGTTAATTTAATTTATGAAAAAGGACAATTTTGAATTTTTATGACAACCGATCTTAATGAAACTTCGTTATTGCCTTCTGCAGATCATTATAACGACAAAACCTGATTTTGGAGCGATTTCATCATCAATTATAGAAAACTTGTACAAAACTTGTAAATCAAAAAGTGCCCTTAGTGGAGTTTTAAACTATATAAAATCAACTTAATGCACAAAGGGTTCAAGGGTTCCCTTAGATATGGCGCAAATAATTTTTTTAAATCTCTACAAAAGATTAGAGGCTTCTTTCAACATCATATCTACTGCTTCCCTCTCTCTCTTTCCGCAGCGCGCTCTTAAGGCTATAATTTGAAAAGTTATTTGGAAGCGTTGGGTGAGGATTAGTCGAACGGTCAATATAACACTTTTCAAAGTGAAAATTACGGGTTTGAATTGCGGACTTCACGAATTTCTTAGCTCGGCTCTCCGGTGAATATCTCCACGCTACGGATTTAAGTATTTTCCCGGTATTTTCATATAAATTTAAGATTTAGAGAAAAGAATTTATATAAGTCCGGCCAATTGACGGAACGTCAAGGTAATTAAAAATGGAAAACTATAGGGGAAAAATATTAATTGTACGCAGCCTGGTGGCTGTAATATCAACTAAATATTTGATGTCACGATGATGCTAAAATAAAAATGAATTCGAGGTTAAATTAATTAAAATACGTTAAATTTATTATTTTTTATTTAATTATTTATTTATTACTTAGTTGTAATGTATTACTATCGTTCAAAACCAAATCAACGCATTTCTGATGGAGGTCAAGCGAGGTTATATCATTAGCGTGACGTCACGTTTGTTGTTGCTTACAGCGCACCATCGGTAATATTTTATCCCTATAAGGTATTTTAAATTTTTAATTTAAAAAAAAAACGAAATTTAATTTTTGTTGACCGATTAGTTATTACACAAACAATTAAAAAAAATCTTTTACAATATATTAAAATATAGTTGGGAATGCTATCTGTAATCAATAATGCAATCTAGATCTAGAAAAAATAATATAACACTTTATATAAAATTCATTCCTTTTAATTTTTTCTTACCAAAGGTTCGGAAAACGGGGAAAATCAGCGCTAAATCTTCATTGGATATGTTTTATTTACAGGGTAGGAGGAGACTTGTAGAATTTTTATTCCACAATAATTCAATATTCCCATTGAAATATGAATTCATTATAAATGAATTCTCCTAATCCCATACAAAATTTTATTGGTAGGGAGTTGGCAATTTTTGTTTGTGCAATTTTAATGCCATAATTAATTATAATAATAAAATACCAACTGCGAAGACCGTAAAACTCCATGTATTTGAAATGGAAAACTTTATGTCCTGGGGTGGAAATCATAAATAAGCACAGGGTTTGCTTAATTTATTTAAAAAAAAATTCTTTGAGGGGCGCAGGATAAAAATTCGATTAGACCACAAATAACAACCACTTTTATGTATACTAATAATATATCTCCAAATTCGATGCTTCTATATACCTTAATGTTATAGCGGCCCTGGATTTTAAAAAAATGTAGCAGATCTGTGCAATATAAAGACAATCGCTTCAGTAGCATAATTTACTTTACCATTATATTGGTACTGCGGTGTACCAAGCTTTAACCTTCCTCGTCGATTTGAAAATTTCCTGGAGTGACAAGAATATTTACAGATGCAGGAAATACAAGTTGGGGTGAACTAATGCGTTCTACAATAAAATGGGACCCACAATTTGACGTGGAATCCGAACCACGGCATCATATTCATTCCGGGATAATTACTTACAGTCTTAGTAATGGTTAAGAATAGTCATACTAATTGACGGACCTCGTTTTTTTTCCCAAAAAACAAGGAGTGCAATTTTAGATCATTCCCAGGACTTTCTCGTTATAGTCAGTGTTCTTGTTATGGTTCGTATCCAGATTTAGGAAATGTTTTTCCACAAATCATTATCCTGAATTAATAACCTATTGAAGATCACACCGCTCCTGTTCTAATTTCTGGCTCGAAATGTTCGAATCCAGATCGAAGAAATATTTGTTAGAACTTCATCGCCCTGCAATAAAGTAGTTGCTGGAACATCTAAATTTTGATCAAGAAATTAAAATAATCAGTCTTTTTAGTGTTTCGTGTATAATAATAAAAAAATGTTTAACTCCATTCTAATTCTAAGAAAGATTCTCAAAAGAATTTTCACCCTCTGCCTACCACAGCTCACGCTCCTGTAAAGTAATAGCAAATATTAATTTATCTTCTCTTCGTACTCACTTGCCAAAAAAATTACCTTGCATTTTAATCGTTAAAACTGAAAAATGTATTCATGAACTAAAAAAAGTTAGTAATATAGCAGCATGTTTAGTATCAATTTATTATTGTAGCAGCTTAGTATTTATTACCCAATAATGCATATCAATTTAAATTGCTTGTTATGATTTAAATTGGAGCGTGCACTTGAAGATTTGAGAAAAATATTGTTTAACCTTTGACATATCCAATAAAATGAATTCGTTACGCATAATTTACTATCCCATTAATTTTTTGTAAAAAATCAAAAATAGTTACAATTTTGATTACAAATGAATGCTTTAATTGATTAAATAATTTTTATTCTTTCAGCACATTGTCGGCACCAATTAATTAGGTTCAATCATTGCGAAGTCAAAATAAGTCAAAAATAATACGATAACATATTTTTTTTGTTTTAGGTGAAAAGCCGCACGAATGTGAAATATGTAAAAAATCATTTTCGACGTCAAGTTCACTAAACACACACAAACGAATTCATTCTGGTCAAAAACCGCATGCTTGTGATTATTGCGGAAAACGTTTCACCGCCAGCTCTAATTTATATTACCACAAGATGACTCATACAAAGGTATTATTAATAGACACTTTTAAAATTGAAAAATTTTTAATTGAAAGTGAAATTCAAAATATTTCAATTATACAATTATTTTTGTACTTCTGAGAATAGGTTACATGTTTGCCGCAAACGAGGTTAAAAATTTTCTGTTTTCAATTACTTGTCTCTCTAAAAAGTAGATTAATCTTGATTTATTGCACAGGCTATTTTTAACTGTACTCACAATTGCATTGCATCTGGTTCAAATTTATTAGGTACAATAAATGCAATTTCTTTTAGATTAAACCTCATAAGTGCACCATTTGTCCAAAATCTTTTCCTACACCTGGTGACCTAAAATCTCACATGTGTATCCATAACGGAACATGGCCATTTCGTTGCAACATTTGCTATAGAGGATTTAGCAAGATGACTAACTTGAAGAATCACTTAAATGTGCACACAGGTATGAAACATTCATAAAATATTAATCGTTGTTATGCAAACGGCATTGTATTTACAATTACAGGTGAGAAACCACACACGTGCTTGATTTGTTCAAAAGGATTTGCGTTGGTGTGCAATTTGAAGGCTCATTTAAAGACACATCTGAGTGATATCAGTATGAATCAAGAGGAATTTAAATTTCCGACTGAAAATTATATGACATTATCCTATGGTAATTTTTTGAATGACTCGGATGCTACGAACTACATATCGACCTTAAATCAAGAATTGATTTTTGGTTATTTATTTCAGTGCAACTTTTTTCACTCATTTGCAGAAATAGAAAAAAACATTAATTGATTTCTAAGAGAATTTGGTTTTTATGGTCTCGAGGATGACGAACTCTTTCAAATGACTTTAATTTTATTAAATTGATGTGCTTTGCTTTTGCAAAGAAAAAATAAACTGTACTAAGACGTTGTTAAATTGCAGGCCACTATTTGGATAATGAAACTGAAGAAAAATGATAAGAACTGGATAAAACCGACCAGAAAAGGGCGCTTTATTGCATTAATAATTACATAATAATTTATTGTTTAATTTTTATTACTACATGATACAGCATTCTGCAGGAAAAAATAAATAATTAAAAATATAATTGTTAATAAAATCTTCTAATTAAGCGCTACAACTTTCATTATTAAAAATTATGGTTTAAAAACTGGAACTAATATGAAGTTATGTAAGCGATTTTTCATGTATATTCGACATACATTTTGCACATTGATGTGTTAATCTTTTTGCCCTTGGTTAAATGGTTTAATTGGGAAAAACTTTTATTGAAAAGGAAAAATTAAATACGCTGTAATTTCTTTATGGTATTTGTGGTCACACCTTATATATCACAAATATATTATATAAAATAAATAGGTAATTTGAAAAGAAGAAACATTCTTCGTTTGAGGTTTTGCCAACTTTTTTCCAATTTTTCCGTATCGGTTCTGCTTGAATTAATAAATCCAACAACTCGTAGATAGGTTATTTTATTAGGTTCATAAACCGACGTTCTCTAAATTGAATGCTTAGCTGAAAAGTGAAAATGGTAAGAAGATGATTATTTTCCACACAAGGAATGATTTCATCAAGCAGTGATTTGTGCCCACTGAACTTTTGTTGTTCAGGAATTTTAGCTTACTTAGCTTACGAAAATCTATCAAACCCAATACTATCCTTCTTTGTACCTCACACGTTTGATTGTCTCTTCAAATCCTTACTTCATGTTCAAAATGCTTGAAATCGTACACCTGTTCAACCTAATTTGAATTTGTAGGAAAATGTGTTTTTTGTGTACCCGCTGAATTTATTTTATATGATCGACATTCCTTCTTTAGCATTGAGTAGGGCAACATAAAAATTAAATTGGTAGTTGAGTTGAAATAAAATATTAAGTAGAAAAGACTAAAAAGTTGATGCGAGAACATGGATCCTTGAATGGCTTGCTTAAGAGAAAAAAACGGTGTCCGGAGGGTGATTCCATTAAGGGTGGTCGACTGATACGTTTCATAATTATTGTAAAGTCAATTAGCTATTTTAATAAATTGTTAATAAATCTTTTAAGTGTAATTATTTCAACAATAAGCTTTTATATTACTTTTCTGCTAGTGTACGATTGTCATGGTTGGATTCATCTGGTATGGAGCTTCGAGTAGCTGTTGAATAGGATATTCATCTTATGGGGAAACTTCTCTTGGTGGGGGTTAAAAGACCTTGACGAGATGTTCGGCGAACATCTGACCTTTTCCTCGTCATTCCGAGCCCAGGATCCAACGCTTGTTTTGATCGGTTGGTTTATTTTTTGTGACTTTTTCATTCTACGAGTAACCTTCCACAAAGAGTAGTTGCTTGCTTTACTGACTGAAAGAATTCAAGGAAGTCTTTTATACCTGGATTTTTTTGGTCTTCTAATAATTTTTTTTAGCTGTTTGGTGGCTTTATTAACTGCTGTTAATTGCCAACGCTTACGGAGTTATCTCTTTTCATCGATTTTCTTTTTTTTGTATACTGGGCAGTAGCCAGGTTTATCCATGTTAGGTACTTGTGGGGTGGCACTTCAGGAGGCCTGTTGAATTGCCACCATCATTTGTTCGACTGCTTCATCGATCTCTCTTTCTGATTTCAATGGTATGTCTAGGTGTAGTTTCTCAGAAAGGCTAATGTTGAATATTTCCCAATTTGTGTTTTTGTTAGAAAGCGTGGGTGGTTTAATGATTTTAAAAACATTAATTTGTATCCAGGATGACCATGGGAGGAGTATGAGCCGATGATAAATCTAGACATGTTTTAATATTTAAATAATTGTGAGAAATACCTTCAATCACGTCCGGGATCTTGTCTTGATCAGTAGGCCAGTGGGTTCAATTTATCGATTTAATTTTGTTCCATTATTCTTGTATTGTAAATCATTTTGATCAGTAAGTGCCTCTTTTCATTGGTGACCAATTTTTATCCATCGCTTCACTTGGTAAGCCAATAGCTATGCACATAGTTGTTATTTTACATTTTGTTCAAATTTATCACTTCATCATGATCCGATGCACAAACCTTTTCTCTTATATAATACACATCTTATTCTAATATATTGTCGTGTTCTGTTGACCATAGGGGGTGGTATGACGTAATTGGGTAAAATAATCAAAACACTCATAATTTAAATAATTTAAGATAAAACCACAACAGGTAAATTATTAGATTGTGTCTGGATTCTCTTTGGTCGAAGAATTGTTAAACTGCTTTTGCCTCAAATATCCATAAAGATGCAAACGTTTTTGAACCTGAAAAAGATGTGAAAGTTGTAAGAAATAAGGTATTGGTGTTTGTTTTGATCAATTGTAAATATGAGAAACAAATTAAATTTATTTGATTATTTGTTAAATTAGGAATTTCGTTTTGATTAAATTTTAAAGTGTAAATAATTTAAAAATAAGTGAATTTCGTGACATTGGTACATGCGCGAGTTAGAAATAATTGGTGGGATATTTTGGAAATGATAAGGGAGCGAGGAGATTGAAGGACTTCCAAGTCAGCCGTCCAATAATTCAGACGTGCTGATCGTATTAATTTGAATAATTTTTGACTTCCAAGTCGGACGTCGACGAGTAAAGACGTGCTGATCGTATTAATTTGAATAATTTTTGTATTGGACTTCCAAGTCAGCCGTCCAATAGTACAGACGTGCTGTTTAATTTAAAAATAGTTTTTCTTGTTTTGTATTGGAGATTCCCAAGCGAGCGTTTGATGAGTAAAGACGCGCTAGTAATATAATTGAAAAAGTAGTTTTTGGATTTGGATATTGTTTGATATTGTTTGGAAATTTTGGGACCGCTGATGAAAATTGGTTTGATTATTTACCTGGAATTGATTATGCTATTTGGAGGAAGAAAGGTATCCATTGGTTGTTCATACCTGATTTATTTTGGTTCAAGATTCGGAGCTGATTCCAATCTCAATCTTCTGTGCTTGGATGCTACGACATCATATCGGCCGCATCGATAAACTCCAGAAAAACATTCTTGTTCGGTAAGAGTTTTTATGAGTCGCACTGATCAGTTTAAATAAATAGACAAAACGTGTAAATTTTGGACGCGTAAATTTAATATGGGGATTTGTTTCTGATACCTAATTTTGTTAAATTTAATTTGTTTGGGTTTTATGAAACCAATATTTTGTTTTAAAAATTATTTTATTGTGATATATAAATTCCATCATTTTGTTTTCTATAACGTTTGCGTTTAATTTCATCAATTATAGCAGTAGTAAATTGAAAAGAAAACAGACACAATTTTTAGTTTTTATTACATATAGTCTTTATGAGAAAGAACACAAATTAAGGTAGAGTATAAGAGTGTTTTGATTAATTTACATGGACCCAAGTTCGACCCAAAATTTACAGAGTCTTTCATGCATTGCTAGCCGGAGCATTATCAATTAAGTGCCATTGAATCTCTCTCGCTATATAAAAGAATTTTGAGCTTAAACAGTAGCAACACATGGCAGTATATTTGTAATTTTTTAGATACATTTTAAAATTCATTTTCAATCGAAAAGATATTTCATCGAGCTGTTTTTGTGGGAGCAACAATGACTAAATGCCATCCTCCTTGTCCCATGTTTTGATGTTTCCTTCAAGCATGGCTCATTTGAAAAAAAAAATATATAAATTTCAAGTATAATTTCAATTATTGTTTGTTGATTTTGGTAATTTTGAATATAAAAATGTATGTATTGAGTGTGGATTGAGGAGTTCTGTTGTTTTAAGTGCCTTTTAGTTGTTACATTTTTAAATATTTCCAAAAGTGTTGATGTAGTGTGTAAATTGGCATTGAGGATTTAAATATCATCGCAATATACAAACATACAATAATATAAGACATAACAATGCACTACAACAATCGGTATTGTTGAACATTATAACAACTTTCGACCGAGACCTCCAATTAGCTCATTAAACTTTGTTTGACGTGTTTGTTTGAACTGCATAATTGCATCTTCTAAGTAAGATCGTCATGTAACAAACTATTTATACACGTATCGTTTTGGTACTAAAGTTTTATCTTTTCGTGAATGCTTTGCTCTTAACTTTTCCTAAATTAACGCTACCTTAAATTATAACACATTCTATTTATAAGTTAGAAACTCAGGCGAAATTGGATTTTATGATTCTCCCTAACCACTGCGCACTGTTAAGGTACCACAAAATCAATCTTACTTATTTTATTATCAACTTTATTTAAAAGACACTTTAGTTAACTAACTAACGCAATTAGTTCAAACCAACCTAACTAACTGTTCGATAATACAGGGCGTTAGAGTTTTATTACCTTACCTTTAAGTCATAATATAGGGTGATTTTTTAGCTGCATGAGATCTTTCAATGGGGATAGAATGGGGACAGTTCTTTGACATTTGTGTTCAGAAAGGTTTGCCATTTAATCATGAATAAATTAACACTTGAACAACGCTCTATCAAATTATGGAAATTTATTTTCACAGTCAGAGTTCCGTTCGCGCAACTTATAGAGCTCTTCGCCCATTTTATAGTCGACATAATCGACCTTCTGAGCAGGCTATTGGTGCGGTAATGGATAAATTTCGTGCCACTTTTTCATTCCATAATGTAAGACCACCAACAAGACAAAGAAATGTGCGTACCGAAGAAACTATCGTTTCTGTGAGTGAAAGTGTGCAAGAGAACCCAAACATTTCAATTCGCCATTGTGCTCAACAACTTGGGCTTTGTCCGTCCACTACATGGAAAATTTTACATAAAGATCTTGGTTTACATCTTTACAAGATCCAGTTGGTTTAAGAATTGAAGCAGGGCTCAGAATGAAAATTTTATCAAAAAAAGTAAAAAAAGTAACTTTTGCCTTGGAAAAAAGTAACTAAAAAGTAACTGATAAGTATATTAGTTCTTATGGTATATTACTTGGTTAATAAGTAACCAAGTAAATTAATTTCTTACCAACACAAAAAAATTTAAAAAAAAATATTCAAATTTTCAAATGGTTATTAAATTTGATTTTTTAATTTCATAGAAAAACAAAAACATTTGCGATTATTTAAAAAAAAAGTAACAAAAAGTAACCGTTTTTTAAAAAAAGTAACTTTTAGTAATAAAAGTTACTCATTCCGAGCCCTGTTGAAGCCTAATGATCATCGATTGCGTCGTGCGTTGGCAGATTGGGCTCACAACCAATTGGAAGTGGAACTATTTTTTTATCGTCAAATTTTGTTCAGTGACGAAGCACATTTCTGGTTGAATGGGTATGTGAACAAGCAAAATTGCTGTATATGGACTGAGACCAATCCGGAACATTATCTTGAGACTCCATTGCATCCATTAAAATAGACTGTTTAGTGTGAAAAACACGCCTACGGCATCTTCGGTCCATATTTCTTTTGAAATGAGGAAGGAGCTACCGTTACGGTGAATGGTGTGAGATATCGACACATCCTCAATACATTTTTGTTTCCAAAAATCGAAGAGTTAAACGTCTACAACTTATGGCTCCAACAGGATGGTGCTACGTGCCACACAGCCACCGAAACCATCGATTTATTGAAAGGACAATTTGGTGACATCATTATTTCAAGAAATGGTCCTTTCAAGAATTGGCCTCCAAGATCGTGTGATTTGACGCCTCCAGATTATTTTCTTTGGGGGTATGTTAAATCCATGGGTTATGCTAACAAACCAACAACTCTGGAAGCATTAAAGGTCAATATTCAGCAATCCATTTATGAAATAAGGCCAGAAATATTGGAAAAAGTGGTCAAAAATTGGACTGATCGGATGCGCTTCGTAGCGATTTGTCGTTGTGGTCACATGCTGGAAAACATTTTCAAATCATAAATGGCATTAAATTTACTTTCATAAAAATATAATTAAAAAAACATTCCATCAATTTTTTAATGTTTTATTTCAATTTGAAGTTCTTATGCAGCTAAAAACACCCTATATTATATTTTATATTATACTAAGATGTAAGAATTGTAAGGATTGGAAACGCAATACAAATTTATATCAAGGATTATACTTAACATGACCTATTCAATATTTGTAGTATATTATGTCTCTATCTCTCTATAATATAAATAAAATTAAAATTAAAAGTAGATACTGTTAAAAAATTGACAAATATTATTTTATGAAAACTGTTTATATTGCAAAATTTAAAAATGGTCCAGATTGCAATTCTAATATGAGTTTCCAGAATGTTATAAAATTTGAAATAACCACTACTTTCCCGGAATCTTACATCTCTTTATGTAAACAAACACGAAAAATAGATTAATTTAGTCGTCAGAATATCTCGTAAAATACAAAAAAATCGAAGATTCTCAAACGCTAATTTTCATTTTCCGCGATATTCAAATGAGGAAATCAGTTTCTTTTTTCATGTTTACATAGAGAGATGTTTCAAGATTGTGGGAAACTAGCAATTTAGTAGATATTTAAATTTGTGTAACATCCTGGAAATAAATGACATAAACACGAATTACTCAATACAGCACTGGATAAAAATTATATGTTTAGCTACTACAATCCATTAACGAATTTAACCCATTTGTATTTTCGATGTGAGAGATTAATTTTATCGTGGTCTATTTATGCAATATAGGAAACCACCGACGATGAACTATATTCGCTAATTCTGATATAGTGCATGTGTGAATGTTTCTGTGGATTTAATTTGCATTTTTGTTTATCCTAATTACATACATACATCGTTTATTTTTAAACTTTTAAATTCAATTTTATAAACAAATTTACTAATTAACTTTTAGGTTTTAATGTGGCATTCACTCAAGGTAATACGAGAGCAGTTTCAAGTTTAGGTATGCAGTTATAATTTCATAAAATTGTAAATTTTTGCCAACCCGGAAAATATAATTTATAAATAAGTGTTGGAATTTGAACTTACAACCCATAATGTGAACGAACTTCATACATACAATCAAATAATAACATCAAATTTTTTATTTAAACTCGGACGTACTTTATATAAATGTAATTAAAAAATTTAATATACATGAATTCCAATAAAATATTCAATTTAATAGTCGGGATATTATGCATGAATGTCAGTACTAATGTAATAATAATTCTAGCTGTAAATAAACATAATAATTATAGAATTGTACATAGTACTATGTAACCACAACTTACAGAAGTTAACCATGGAAGTGTGGAAAAACTTGATTAGGTAGCAGTTTTTAAATTATTTGAATAAATAATAAAAATAGCAGATAATATTTGCATTAGTAATACAACAAAACTATGTATGTACTGATGAGTTACTTCAAGTCTCAAGTACTCGTTACCTTATCTTAATTGCAAGTAAAATATTAATTTATTTGTTTTTGTCAAAAAAAATGGTATTCCATGAATTATTTGAAACTGGCTCAAAACAAGTCGAAAAATCTTGAAAAACAGGTCAGTAAAAATTGTTTAACGCAAATAAAGAGAAATTTTTGTCAGGTGCTTTGATTTTCAGGATATAAAATAAAAGTACGGTGTTTATTCCAACGAAGATAAACAATAACTGTAAGCAATATATTTTATTTTAAAATGTAATGCCGTTTATTTCGTTCAATTCCTGAAATAGATTGGTAAATACAAAAATTTCAAAAGCAATATTTCAGAAAATATAGTAGGTACTATGTAAGCTTTTCTTGCTTTTCAGTCAATAGTTGTAATTTTTTATCTTAAGAATAAAAAATTGTTTATTGATGCAATTTGTGCTAATTAACTTGCCATAAAAATGAGAATTTATCAAATTAAGCAAGATGTGGTTCCTCTACGTTTTTGATGTTTTCCGCTGGATTATTATTAACATATCAAATTGTTTCAACGGTCAATGTTATTTTCAAGGACACTCTTAGAATTTCATATCATAATAATTAATAACTTATCGCTTCGATTTAAATTAAATTTAACATTTAACACCCACGCGAAAAGTTTCAGCTATTTTTAACACTTCCATCATATTGGAATTTATCTTTCCAAAATAATTATGTCATTTCTATTATGTCACCATTGCAATATTTTTTTATTATAATGAATGCCTAAAATGTCTATTTTATGCAAACCATTTAATTGTCAAGGCCGTTTGCGCCGTATTCTCAATATAATTTTAATTTGATGATTTATAACTTAAAGATGTGTCACTTGAAACGCTAACTTAATAATATAATATAGTATAATAATGGTTTGGTATAAAAACGATTTTAGTTAAAATAATATCGTTAATTAATTAGTAAAATGTGCTAACTAATATTTTTTATATTACTTAAACAATATAATAATAAGTTAATATTAATAATTTAGTATTGATATGTAAACATAGTCAGAAAAAACCAAACAAATACACAACAAACAAGAATTTGAATTATATTATGGTATATTATAATACATTATAATATAACATTATGTATTCTTCTTCTTCATAACAAAGATATCTGATGTTCTGAACGAAGAGCCTAGAAGTTATGCATTAATTTTTATGTTTATATTTTGTATAATCTTTTCTAAAACTCGATTCCTCTCACTTTAATTAAGTTTTCATCGAAAAAATGAACTTAAATCATTATTGATACGCCGAGGAGGGTGCAACGACAAAACTTTAGGAAAAACTTAATGCTTTACAGCTGTATTAGCGAATCCTTCTTTCGCCTCCATGTGGTGATCTTTGGGTAATGCAAACCGAAAAGGGCAACAAACAAGTTTTCGGTCCCTTATAACTGGTACATTTTTACTAAGGATAAGAGGCTCTAACAAAAACCTCTCTGGTCCTCCAGGTTGGGGGTTAAGCTAATGGGCCTGCAAACCATTCTTTAGAAAAATGAAAAATGCGAAAAATATTCTACACAGAAGCATCGGAAATAGGACGGAAAAGTGGAAACGACTCCGCATGAGAAAAAAAACTATGAATTTAGGAACGTGGAACTAAGAGAAGAGGAATAAAAGGAGTACAACAGTATTATTTGCAGCGGTGTCGAAAAGGAAGAAAGGGCCAGAAAAGGAGTATCCATCGCAATTAAAACGAGTTTGAAACACTGTATAAAGAAATGAGAATGCATAATTGAACACCTATTGCAAATTGAGTTATATGATATTGTAATAATTATTGAAGATTACTGCAAAATGTAAAAACAGAATTCTTTACTAATTTGACAACCCTGCTGGACCAACTAAGCAACCGGAAGGAACTATTTTTAATGGGTAATTTTAATAGGAGAGTAGGTAAACAGAAAAATCAAGAGATCGTAGGATAGTTTGTATAAACTACCTATATAATAAATAGAAAATTGATAATGTTTTGATTAAAATGCTCGCAGAGCTCTTTAATGTGCCTAATAGGAAATACATTGCCCAGGTGACTTCAGAACAGGAATTATTTCTAATATACTCAACACTTAATCTACATAGATTTGGAAAAAGGTCTACGATAGTATCCCACTAACAAAGCTATGACAGGCATTAAAGAAACAAAATGTAAAAGTTATAAATATAGAAGATATTGAAAATCAGTATAGCGACCTGCTGTGGCCAAATGGGTAGAGAGATGGCTCCATAATTTGAAGTTAAGAATGGCCTTAAACAAGGTTACTGTATATCACCCAGTGTTCAAAATATATTTAAAGGAGGTATTAAAAGAGTGGAGGAAGAAATGGGGAGATGATCAAGTGATATTCGAGGAGAATAAGGAAGATGTTTACTACAGGTTAAGAAAACTAAGTTGAAAATATAAAAAATGGGGCTAATAAATAAATTATTCCAAAACTGAGTATACGATAGGGGGAAGAGAAGAATGGAGGATAAATCGATAGTTAAACACTGAAATCAATACAAATACCTGGGATCCTTAATATGCAACAAAAGAGGAAGTGAAGAAGATATAAATCTCAGATTGGGAAAAGGTAGAGGCTACAATTAGACAATTACACTGCATAATCTGAAATAGAAGCAATAATACACATAGAATAATACATAATATACAAAAGTATAATCGATAATATTGCTAATTAAGGGGCAGAGGTGCGGGAGATAACCGAAAGGAATAAGAGAAAGCTAAGAGCTATTTAGATGAACTTCTGAAGGCGAAGCTGTTGCCTGAAACTCATGGATAAAGTAAGTAACGACACAATGAGAGAAAGAGTGGGAATATCAAGAGATTATAATGGACTCGATCAAAGCGAGAAAATTGCGTTGGTATAGATACATAAGACGAATGGAGAGACAAAGATGATCTTATAAGGTGTGGCATTGGATACCGGCACAGCGAAGGAAGAGAGGAAGACCTAAACATGCGATGAGAAATGTAGGCTTGCAGGAAGTCGATAATAAGTATATTGATACTTTTGTCATGCAGCATTAGCTTCCAAATAAATGATTAAATTAGTTACCATTATTTTATTTGCCACTTAACCCTATAAAATTCATGATCGCTATACATTTCAAAAAAATTGATTTAAGTCATCAATTAATCAAATAAAGGAGCAATGAATTTGTTATTATTTGTGGTGTAGTTAATTGATTATTATTGATTCTTAATAAAAAAAATAGTAGATATATTAACAACTACATAAGTAGTTGTTACGTATAATGTACGTATGGAAGTACGTATAATATTTAATATTATACGTACTTCCAGTTAGCACCAATCAAAAAAAAAATTCAATGGAAATAATTATTATTGGTATTTCTATTTAAAGTTTATCTTGATATGGATATTAGTTCATGTCTAGGCTAATTATGTTTGAGAGAAATTTCAAAATTTGGCAATATCATTTAAACTGTTTCTTATCGTTCTTCACTTTTTGTAATTACTATTTTAAATAAAAAGAAACTTTATTCTACGTTCAAAGATACTAAGGTCAATGTTTTTCTGAATGTTTAATTATAAATAATTTGGTTATTTACAAAAATAAGTAAACTGAAAAAGATAAAAAGATAAACCACAAACATTTTTAGAAAACGAAAAATAGAAACGTAACCAAATTTCTTTTAAACATTACACCAGATTCAATTAATCCAAAAATTAGTCTCAAGTATGAATGGAAAAATCTCCAGTGAATGAAAAATTATGATTAAAAAAAAATTTCTTTACGCCAAAACCGGAAATTTTTAGTTATGCACAAGCTTTTCACTTGTGGGGTTTGAATTTAGGGAAGAAACAATTTTAATTCTTTCTTATTTTTATTTATTTATTTAAAAAATGTTTAGTCCGATTTTGTGTTTGGTGTTTTCTTATAAATATTAGATTTCTTTCATTTTATCCGTTATTTCATATTTTCAACCACTTGCAATTATGTTTTCGTTTTCTTCAGGCTATTCTTCCAATTATTTATTAATTTTTAATTCCATTACTCCGTGTAATTAATTTTAAGTTTGCATCTTCACTTCATTTCGCCTTTTTATTAATCTTAGATCTTTTATTATTTTTTCTATCAATTTTATCATTTTAATTTTAACTTCAATTATCAGTTTTGTTCTAATTTTAAATTTAATTTTACCAACCCCAGTTTTTGAATTAATAAGTTTTTCATTCACTTGAATTTTATTAAAAAGTTTTGGTTTTGGCTAAAAACTGTATGCCTTTGAACCGATAGTTAAGATTTCTTATTTTGACATTTCCATATCAGTTTCATTTTAGAAAATATTTGTATTCCATTGTAAAGTTTAATTATTTTTTTTCAATATCGAATTTCTTATCCTAACCCGATATTTAACTAACCTAAATTCAGGTTTTTAGAATTATTCCTGAAACAAACTTCCATTTAAATTTTCATGACAAAACTACTTAATTACATATGGTAATAAAGACCTAATTTCCCTTTATCCATAATTGTATGACAATCTACAAACATAAATGTGGTTGTTTGTTTCTTGACCTTCCATATTTTATTAATAAATAAATTATTGAGAGGAGGGGTCAACAAAAGCCCGTTAAATTGTCTAAAGTTTCAGGTTTATTTAATATACAAAAAATAAATGAAAAGTGAAAAATTATGCAGAAAAGTGAAAAAAAAATTACAGATGAAACTTATAGTAAAAATAACAAAATTACAGAAGAGCACAAAAAATTTTTAAAAATAAAAACAAAAAGGAGAAAAATACTGATAAAACATAATGAAATATAATTATACCAACTCTCAATATAATATTCAAAACACTAAGATCCTTTTGTCATTATCTTTCGTCGTTTTTTTCAGGGAGAGGGCCTCTCTAATTTTTCTTTTTTGAAGATTGCATTCCCGGTCAAGGACGGCATAATCTTGGTTAACCATGTGTCTGCAGAAAGCCACATGTCTTTTTTGCTTCCTCCCTCACCTACCTTTATTTGAATATGAGCCCTTCCTATATGATTGGAAAGTTCCTTTATGCAGACACCTAATTTACTCTCAGTCTTGCTAACATAATTTTTTCCTTATTTTTTCACTTTTCATTTGTTTTTGTATTTGAGCCTTGAAAATGGATAAACCCGAAACGTTGGCCAATTTAACAGTCTTTTATTGACACCTCCTCTCAATAATTTATTTAATACTATCTGCAAAAAAGAAAATCACTAATCAAAAAATGCTTTAATCTAACCGAAATTTACCTTCTAAGCCAACCTGAATTCAGGTTTTTTAACTTTTTCCTGAAACAAACAAAATTCCATTTCACTTTTCATGCCAAAAAAATTTAATTAAATACGGTAGAAAGAGCATAGGTTCCCTATATCAATAATTGTATAAAGATCTACAAAAAATGCCTAAAGGAAATCTGCTTTTATAAAATAAAATACTTTAAACTAACCAATAAAAGAAGTCTATGGCTATGCATTGGTAAAAAAAGGCTTCGGGCACTCTGACCAGTCCTAATTACTCAGACTACCCGCGTTTCGGTCTGGAACATATTTTGCTCTGAAACTTTGGGATTGGTTTGAAAAAATACGCACTTAGTTACACACTTTCTAAACCAATTTGATTTTGACTGTCACAGATGCTATACTTAAGAAAAGACTATAAATTAGGACAAGCATTCTTGACCATTCCTAATTACTCAGACTGGCTATGATTGCTCTGGAACTGTTGTCATTTTCTTCTTAATGGTTCCTAACTGATTTTTATCTCAACCCAGAGTTTGTCTTCTTCTTCTTCTTACGCTAGGACTACGTCCTGTACTTCCCAACTATATGCCTCTGTCAGAGGCACTGTTGGTTCTGTGAGCAGTTTTGGTTTTTACATCTCAGGTAGCTTGCTAGGCTTGCCTTTCGATGTGCCTGCACCCTGTTTTTTACTGTTATGATGGCAAATCATTAACACAGGGGGACCGCCTGCTTAACGTGTCCTCCGAAACACGGAAGACGGCCAAGAAATTTTTAGTCAATACCCGGAGTCGAACCGGGGCGCCTTGCGTTAGCAGTTGATTGCGCTAACGTTCAGACCATGACCGTCTTCCATGACAGAGTTTGTAATAATATAAAAGAATATGTGCAGATTCAATAATCGCACATCAATAAATAGGTATACTAAAAGGTGACTTCTTTATTAATGGTCCAGTTAGCATTGATAATTTTGGACTGGTACATTTTGTGCAGCTGGTGGCCTGCGGTGTCAATAATTAGCTCGGCCTGCGGCCTCGCACTTGGATCGCTGTCAAAAGTCTTGATTATGTCGTCTTCAACATATTTACTACCTTTTTCGGCCTAAACAAGATCGTAGTAAATAAATAAACCAATCAGAGGTGTCATCTTTCCAGGTGGTTTAGAAGTGGTCGAACATTTTATCTGGACCCGGCCTTACTTTGCGGATAACCAAAAATGTTCAGTCACTTCAAAATTGCTTGGAAACCTGCCACCTCTGATTAGATCATTTATTTATTACCAACCTATAATAATCTGTCGTGACGATATCGTTTAGCCCGAGTAAGGCAACAAATATCTTGAGAACGACGGCGACGTCAAGAAGATCTAAGTGCGAGATCGAATCCTGGGCTAATTATTATTGCGGCCGCAGGCCACCAGCCACGCGACCGATAGGCCGATCGTACTTTCTTAATGGTACAAATCAGCGACATCTACTTAAAAAAAGGGGTCATAAAACGTGATATTCGAGCACCTTTTATGTTGAGAGCCTGAACTTTAAGCTTTTGGGTAAATCAGCCACTGCTATAATAGTTAATAAAAATATTTTCTTCGCAATTATGAAAATCATAGTAATTTGTTATTAATTATTATACAAATAAACATTTACAACCTTGAATGTCTACCAATTAAATATAAAAGCTGGTATTTGAATCTACTTCGTAGTAAATGTTTTACTATTTTTGCTTAATTACTAAAAAAACAAAGAAAATGGTAATTAAGGTAATTTATTGCACATTTAAATATGTAAAATTTTTCATTGACAGTTTTTGTATTTTGGTTTAAATATATATTACGATTTTGTTTTGCTTTAAGTGTGTCTCGTGTGGGTAAAAAAAATTTAAAGTTGGCTTCTGAAGTTCAATGCTAATAAATTTTTTTCAAAATATGTGTTAGAACGCATCTTCTATTAATAAAATCCATTTTAAAACTTAGTGACGATGAATTGTAGTAGCATGTGTAAAATTTTCATTGTTGTTATTAATTTATTGTGGTATTGAATAAAATTACAAATACTAGTAAAATTTAGTTTTTGTAATGAATTTTTAAATCGCAAATTCAAGTCGGGTATGTAGGAGTGTCGGCGCCATTGATGACATAAGAATTATCTAGGGATTATGTTTGCTATAAATTTAACTAACTTATTTTTAGGACAAGGACTATTATTAAAAAAATTAATTGTAGGTACTTATTTAGCAATAAAATTTATACTTTGTACTACATTGTTTTTTAATTAAAAATTATCCTAATTAATAGAAAAATGCGTAACTAAGAGAAAACATTTTTTCTACAAGGATAACTTTCGTGAGTATTGGTTGTATCTTCGGAGTGATTATCTCAAAATCCTATAATTTACCTCTTATATCTTTCATAATTTTACTGTAGGTCCCCTATGTATGCAATAATACTTGACACGCCCTCCACAGACATAAGAAAGATAACTTAAAACTTAAATAATAATTAGAAAATAATTTGGATTTTGTCTACAATGGCCAAATTAGTCAGTCCTGACAGTTCTATAGTAAACAGTCATTTTCCAATTGAAATAAATTAATACCAAAATTGCGCGTTATTAATTAGTCTTTCATTTGACTTTAATTGTTTTGATTATTAAAATCAAACTTTTTATTTGACAAAATTGATAAATTATACACCCAATTAATTTGGTAAAAATTTTTGGTTTGGAAAATTATGCTTTGTACATATTTCAGAAATACAAAAAAACCCTTTGTGAATATATAAATATGGTGACCATATATTTATGTACTTATTGTAGTAGGACAGTACTCTTTTTTAGAACGATGCCCTATGTACTTAAAAACCTTCTCCAAGTACTTACAAATGTACTTATTTTTTGTACACCCGCCGGAGGGGTGCCACCCGACGCTGCCCCAAACCTCATGGTTGTTTCCTTCAGTGCAACCCCAGAAAAAAAAAGGTCATCAATCGTAATCGTCGTATATTTAGGTACGCCGCACAGTGTGGTGAAATGGGGTTTTTGTGGACAAACGGTTGTTGAGCCTTCAATTTTAGGGCAAAAAATCTGGAAGTTGTCTTACTATATCCTTAATCCTTAATATATATAAAAATGGATGTATGTATGTATGATTAGTCACCAAATTTTACATAACGATTGGGGTCACGACCTACATCCAATATCAGTATGTATGTTCCCTATACTCCTAAACCGTTTGAGCGATCGGAACCAAATTTGGCACAGTTATTATGTAGGTCCCTGCGCATGTTTTTGTATTAAAATAGTGTAAAAATTTGCAAAGGAAAGGAAAGTTGATTTTGAGTAGCTTGCCTTCCTTTAAGGAATCTCGATAATCCATTCATGCGCGTCCCCAGGGGACGCGCATGAATGGATTATCGAGATTCCTTAAAGGAAGGCAAGCTACTCAAAATCAACTTAAAAACAATAATGAATGCTATCAAACTGTCAACCGATTGACAATGCAAATACGCGTGCACGTGCTTTACGTTTCTATTTGACCAATCTTAACCAAATTTGGTGTAGAAGTTATTTACAACGCTACGAAAAACATAGGCTACTTTAGTACCTTGGAGTGAGGCCGAAGGCCGAACAACCACATCCGACACGGTCTAGTCCTTAATAGAATAGAAGAAAACAATAATTTTTGTGTTTTCCCACAGAATATTGCATAAGCCACGATTCGAAATTCTAAAGTTCGTCATTTTAAAATAGTTTTCAATTGTTTTTAATATCTTTCTGTATCGTCCGTTCTGCTTATGTATTGGTTACATTGGCATTTGGGAAAAATTTATTGATTTGTTAATCCAATAATACCTTCGGTAAAAATTGGACAAGTCTCAGTAAAAACGCTTTTGTGTTCGCATCTGCAAGTATCTGCAGCTGAAATTTGGAGGGCAAGTACAGTGGCGTACCTAGACCACTTGGGGCCCGGGGCGGATTTATTTTGGAGGCCCCCCTCACCCTCAAAAAAAAAAAACATTTTAATGTGGCTAGCCTTTTTTTTGCCTTAATCTAACTGTCTTCCATAAGCTATTGCCCTGTGCAGAGAAATAATAGATAGAATAAGGGAACAAACTCGTGCAGTCCGAGGTCATCAATTATCATTACTGTTAAAAATGTTAAACTGATAAAAAGTTTTATCGTAAGAGCCCGAATTCGAACAATTGAATCTACGACGTTCAGCACGACGCAACGCAGCTCCGAAACCGACGCTCTCTGAATGACTGAGCCACGAATGAGCTCGCTCACTTGAGAAACATGGAATTATTTATTTTTGGGTGGGGCCCCCTTAGTAAAGGGGCCCGGGGCGGACCGCCCCCCCCGCCCCCCCCTAGGTACGCCACTGGGCAAGTACTAGAGATACCAATGATACCATAAAAAAAATTTCGGTGTGTCTCATGCGTTCTCACACAACTAAAAGTTTAAGAGAAGTTAACATTTAAAAAAATCGAGTTTTTAGGTCGAAATTAGGTCTACAAACCGTTAAAAATGTAATTCTTTGTTTTGTTTTGGCACTTGTGTGCTAGTAACGAGAAACAGAAATAATATTTCAACTTGAAAACTGAAAAAAATCAATGAATTTTTGTTTTTAAGCAAAGTTAAAGTACCTATGTATACGGTACATAATGTATATAAAAAAGGTTGACTTTGCCCCATTTTTTCGACACTTTCCAAGCGCATTTTTTATGATTTTTATTGTGTTCCTGAATCCTTGGGATGTTCCTAGCAAGAAACTATTATTAAACTGACCAAATGAATTACTTTAAAAATCACCATTTGTCAGCCTCCCCCACACTGTGCGCCGTTGACCTTTTTTTAGGTATTTACTGTGTTTCGCCGAAATGTACTTTTTTTTCATAAAAATAATATGGTCACCATATATGTATATAAACCCAATCATTAGAAAATAGCAAAAAATTATGAAAAAGTTCCAATCGCATTACATCAACACCATTTTATAAGCCTATTAAATATTTTTATTAATCAAATAATTATATATAAATAAATATGATGTATTTGCAATGAAAGGTATACTCATAATTAGTTTGATATTTTTGAAATTAATAACATCTTCTGATGATGTTTCCTTTTTCAATAATATTCTCTTTATTATGTGAACTATTTTCCTGAAAATATTTTTATTAATAATAATAATTACTTTGAGTTATGTCTGATTTAAAAAATATCAAATTCAAGTCGATTATATATTAATTTTATGTCTCTATTAATATTGCTTCTATTATTGTTAATATTTTTATTGCTTAATTATCTGGAATTAATCTTTCCTTTCATGGCTAGCATTATTAAAATCTTTTATAATGGCCAATGACTAACATGAAATTTTTTACCATCATTTGAAAAGAAAAATTGCAATTCAATGGTGTGTTACTTAACTTGGTACCTTATGGTAATCGTTCTCATTTATTAAATACGTATTTAATCAAAGTTAAATTTCGTTGCAATATAAACAACGATTGTGTAGTCGAAAAAAATAAATATCAGTTTCGTACCAGTTGCTCTACAGAGCAGTCGTTAGCGCAATATTACTAGCAAAAAAGTAGAATTGACCTAAAATTTCCGACCAAATTTGGTGAATTCGACTTTCTGTTAAGATTTTCAAAAAACTTTCAGTAGAAACATTATATTTTTTTCACAGCTTTCTTTATGGATGAGAAGTGTGGAATTACTGTGGAATTTCTTATCAAATATTAGATATAACATATTTATAATAATTCCTATGAGAATCCACAGCTGAACATAAGTACGTGGTATATATTTATGATACCCTCAGTGCTTACATTGCTGCTTCTTCAATCTCCATATTTCATAGCATGGCATTACTAACCATTATGGTATTGTACTCTAGTATGTACTTAAATTATTATGTAAATTATATTAACTTATACCAGTATTATGTTTAACCCTTATTTTTATAATTACTTCAAGTGGTATGGTAAATGATAACCAATAGAAATAATCAACCAATGTCAACAACCTCTCATATTTAAATACTAAATTATTATTTTAAAATAATTGTTTATAAGTGTCACATCTGAATATATCTTTCATCGAATTCTTATGTCATGGTTTGATTTAAAATAAGTACAGGTTTGAATGAAAAAAATAATTAAGAATGCATGTATAGCTACTACTATGTAAAATCGACGCTAAAACTAACAAATATTATTTAATAGTAATTAATTTAACATGTGGAAATTTAAAAAAAATTTAATTGAAACTTGACACTTTTTTTATTAATTAAATTTCATTAATTACACAACTGCTAAATCCCCTGGGTCTTTTAACGTTGACCCATTTGGTCATTCACTTGCAATCTGTTTGTTTGAATTATTTTATATTTTAAATAACGTTTTCTGAAAATTTACAAATCTATGAACATTAAAAAAAATAGGAAAATTAATTGGAATGTTTCAAGTTATTTGTGGTTAATCGTAAAATTTATCAAATTATACAGCATTTAACTAATAGGAGAATTACACACAACAAATGAAATAATAGTTTATTTACCTTTAGAAACGATTAAACTATTATTACTACTTGTAAGTATAAAATTTGTCATAAAATATTTTGAAATTTTGCCAAAGGAAAGTGTTATTAATGGAATTATGGATTGTTGTCTTTATTTTCAGTATTCGATACTTTATTTTTACATGGTTACCCATGTTATAATAATATATTGGTAATTTTATGCAGTCTTGCCTCTACACAGATCATTGCTCCTTCGAATTTTTAATATTAGTTTTCAATGTATAAATTTAAATGAGAAAATGTATTGCAAATTCTGTAGTCAAAACAAGTCTAGTTAAATCAAAACAAGAGTTTGGATGTCTGGAGAGTAAATCTTACCCGATGCAGCCGTTAATATCTAACTTTTATTTAACAGCATTCTTGACTGAAAACTCGAATTGGAAATTTTCTCAACAAAAATTTAAAAATTTGATTCTTCTAAACATTTCGTAAAATATCAACACAAAAATGATCAGTACATGAAATTTTTTACTTAGCACTTTTTCTTGTTCTTTTTTCATTTTTTAATTTTCTTTTCTTGAAATCTATTTTAATTTTTCTCTTGTTTTGTTTGGGTTTATTAAATTTTAACATTATCCTTGTGTTTCTAATTTTATGCCTTCGACTTTAAATTTCTTTCTAGTATCAAATTTTTAGTTATTCCAGATTTCACTTTTTCACCCTTTTCCAGTTCTTCTAACTTCTGATTTTGTTCTTGTGGCGTATATTGCCCTAAGTCTATTAATTACTTGTGTGGACCATTTTATCTATTCAGTTGTTCACAAAACTCACGATTTTCATTTTATTCCATTTGAATTGTTAAATTTTAACTTTGTAAATTATCAAATTGAGATTGATTTTCTACTATGTTAGTGTTTAATATTTTTGTTTTAATTTAATTTTTCTGCTACTCATAGGTGCAATTGGGGGAGGACTAAGGAGGGTTTAGCGTGCCAAAATTAGTCGCATGCGATAAATTTAAATGACAACATTATGAAAAGAAAAAATTCTTACAATTTAAATTTATGCACTTTTTCAAAAATAACTTGCTTGCATCCTTTAACTTTATACCAGAAAATAGCTCCTATATATTATATAAGAAGGTTCCAAAAACCATCAAGTCGTTAATTCATAGTTTCTTATTATGCATTCTATGCCCAAAATAGTTATCATCTAAATTACTCTACTATATAAAATTCTAAGCTAATACTAAAAAAATATTATTATATAGCCTCTATAATTTTCGGGATACTGCCATCCTATGAACCCCATTATTTTAAAAAACTTTTCCCAAGACAAAGTTTTCTTCTTCATCGGTTCACCAATACTCAAATTCAGTGAAATTGAAGAATAATAATTATGAACATAAATATACTTAAAGCATAGAAAATATAATTTCAAATGTTGTAACTCGAATATATTTTTGGAGATATTATGGTGATCTACAACGCATTAATTTTTAATAAATTTTTGCTAAAAATTTTGAAGGTGGAAAGTGAGTCTTCTGGAGTAATTTTTTCTTTTGAGTCTTAGGCAGAAATTCTTTTATTTTGAACCTTATAACATAACCAATATAGTTTTGTCGTACGATGCACTAAGAATAAGTCAATTTCAAAAAACTTAAATCCTGAAAATTGTCCTTTAAAAGGACAATTTTCGACCAATTTTCAGGTTGTTTCAAAAAATGATGGTTTTTCGAAAAACAACCCCTAATGAAAATAATGAACCGAATTAGCTTCTAGAGATTTTAGACCATTAATCGTACGAAGAAAAGAATGGGAATGCAAATGAAGGGTACAGGGATAAAACAATCTAAGTCCAAAATTCTCGATTTCCAGATTTTGTTCGAATTTTATGTATAGCATTCTGCCGCATCTTAGAATGCATAAAAGAATGAAAAAAACATTCCTAGTCCAATGATATAAACACTTTTATAAAAGGTCTACTAGGAGAAAACAATCAAAATCACCAGCTTTTTCGGGCTTCTGCGGTCCAATTGAACAAAATTTGTAATTTACTTACATTAATTTATTATATTATGTACTTTCTTAAACAATTAACCATATCAGGGGTGGGCAACCTTTTGTATAACAGGGGCCAGAATAATATTCACGTTTCGTCCGCGGGCCTTAGTATAGTTCAATGAATATCTTTAGCTTCGACGTAAGATTTATATACACCTACACCTCCAAATTTGTTTATGCTATTTGGATAACACATAATCTATATCTATATATTATATAAAAATGGATGTATGTATGTATGTTCCCTATAGACTCCTAAACTGTTTGACCGATCGGAACCAAATTTGGCACAGTTATTATGTAGGTCCCTGCGCATGTTTTTGTATTGAAATAGTGCAAAAATTCGCAAACAATAATGAATGCTGTCAAGCTGTCAACCGATCGACAATGCAAATACGCGTGCACGTGCTTTACGTTTCTATTTGACCAATCTTAACCAAATTTGGTGTAGAAGTTATGATATTTACAACGCTACGAAAAACATAGGTTACTTTAGAACCTTGTAGTGAGGCCGAAGGCCGAACAACCACATCCGACACGGTCTAGATGGCTAAAGGCGGCCGGTAGGCCGACTGTGCCACCTAGTTATTTTAATAATACGCGAAAACTTAATTCGCGTTTAAGGGAATTTTGCTTCGCGTATAAAAAATTCAGGTATCAAAATCTAATTCGGGTTATTCTGAATTCGCGTACATCGAACTCGCGTACATGGAGGGTCTAGTGTACTTTTCAATTTACTTTTTACAATACTTTTTAATTTAATTTAAATAAGACGAATTATATCGAAAATTAAACTGTAGATCTCTCTTTTTTCCTTATGTTAGGTACTAACCTAATCCTTTCCTTTAAAATTATTGTTTTTGAAAATATTTATTTATTATTTCTTCTAAAGATCTCGCGGGCCGGATTAGAACTTTACACGGACCGGAGTTGGCCCGCGGGTCGGAGGTTGCCCACCGTTGAACCATATGTTAGATTATTTACTACAAAAGTTTTCTATGAGTTTTGAAAATTAAAATGCATTTATCTCGCTAATCATAAAATGTGGCTTAGATTGTTTTATCCCTCTGTACCCTTCAAATATTTATAATGAAATTTTACGTTAAAAATATTATATTGACTCCAGCTAATCCTCACTCAACTCGCGCAAATAATGTTCAAAATTGAGGTACAGTTCTTCTTCTTAATGAAGGTCCAGAACTTGTTCTTTACTAATTTTATTTTAATTACTAGTTCTATGATAATTTTGGTTTTTATGTCTCAGGTAGCTTTCTCGGCTTGTACTTCGATGTGCCTGGACCCTGTTTTTTATTATTATGATAGCAAATCATTAATACAGAAGGACCTAAGGCTTTACGTGCCCTTCGAAGCACAGAATACGATCAAGAAATTTTAGACTGTATCCGGAGTCGAACCGGTGAACCTTACATTAGGTTAGGTACAGTTATTAGGAAGGTACATTGAGGTACATTAGGATTAGGGAGGTGCAGCTAAATCTCTAAAAGACATTTTAAAGGAAAGGATTAGAGTTATATAATATAGGTATTATAGTTTTAACATTTGTTGTACATACCGTTTTCAAGCAAAGTTTTGAAAGGAAACTCTAAATGAAGTAGTTATTTAATATTGAAGCTTTCATCGTTTTCAAAACCGCTAATTTTCAACAAAAATTTCAAAATCAAATTCTAAAATTTTTGCAATCTGTTGTATTAATTAATACTTTTGCATCAGCTCCCCCCCCCCCCGACCGGAGTATTCGTCTAAATATCGTGTCGAAAAATTCTAAAAACTAATTTGCACCCATAATTTAAAAGTGATTTCGGGACCCTTACTTGACTCTTTAAAAAATATTAGTTTGGTCCGCCCCTGTGTTCATAAAACGCGCCTCTCAAAAAACCTGGATACTGGATATAGGACTGTTTTATATAATTATATAAACTTGATAAATAAAGTGGGTGTTAAAAACAAATAATAGCAAAACGTGGGCCCCTAGCTGTTACAAAATGTAGCGAACACTGGTATGCATATCGCAATCCGTTTCCAAATTACTAATAGCTTTGATTCTAATAGTGAATCGTCTGGGTTGGGCTCTATCCTGTATATATTTTACAAACAAAGTTGTTGATAATAATTTGTTAGTAATATGTTACTAAATAATATTATAAACATTGTTTCCAGGTCTAACTGGTTTTCATTGAAAATTGACTACTTCCCTAAACTGAGACGATAAAATCAAGTTCAAAAGGCATTGGATATTTTTTGCAGCCATATTTTTAAATTCTGTCAAATATATAATTATTTTTCTGTTAATAAATAACTTTTTCAGTTACTTCAACTGGATTAGATATTCCTTACATTATTTACATTTTCTGACTCACCTTGTATATTAAAGTGGCATATCAATACAACAGGTACAGGGTGCACGACTAACAATTTCGTAATCAGGAATTTCAAAAGTCAATGCTGGCGTAACCTACGACTTGATTTTTGCATTTATGATATTCGTGTTCTGGAACAATATAGAAAAAATCTAGAACAACCAAAGAAATTTCAATGTTCTAAAATTGGGAGGCTACCCTAAAATTTTTCACTCCCTTCCACGACTTCATTTTTGCACTTATGATTTTGATTTTTTGGAACAATGTAGAAAAAACATAGAATCTGGAACAACAAAATTTAACATTTTAAAAGTCCGGGGGGCTATCGGCAACGAATATTAACAAACAATATTTTGGTACAATATACATAGAACAACCTCAAAAAGTGAGGGTCTAACTTCGCATTTGCACCACTTATGAGTCAGACGAATAGAAAAATTATGGATTTCTGGGTAAAACTAAAAATAAATCTTCCTCCCCCCCCCCCAATATTGGATCTAGTTGCGCCTACTTCTTCTTTTATGTTTTTCAAACTAGCTTTCAAACTATTATCTATTAGTTTTCCAAAATCGATCCCGAATTTCTCTAATAATTTTTTAATTTTTAGTTTCATCAGTTAACGAATTTTTATAATTATTTTTTTAATTAATATTTCAGAAGCTGTGCATAATTTTAATTTAATTTTTCTGGTAATTCTTTTTAATTTAAACTCTCAATGTTCTTTTTTCTTCTTCCCTTTATCAACAATTACAAATTTCCGCTTGCTTATAACTTTTTCTTTTCTCTCAAAACCTTCTAGCATTTCCTTACATCAAATTTACTAGTTTCATTACTCTTCATCTGATTTATCTTCCTTTCACCAATTAAATACCATTTATCTTCCAAAATCTTATTTTACTCAAATTCCATACTACAAATTAAACTTGTCAGTATATTGCCTTGCTCAAAGCTCAATAAAGAACCTTTTATAATACAAAATGTTTTATAATACAAATTCAAATTTACAAAATACTAATATTGAAAATACCAATTTTTAACAAAAAATTAACAAAAAAAATCAGAATGTAACATTACAATAGATAACTAATTATACCCTTCATATTTCTAAAATTTGTAAAATTCAAGTTTTTTAAATTTAAAGTAGCTACCTAATAAACAGCAAAAGGTGCCTGAATTTATCTTCAAAATTCAGCCTTATTGACAGTTTATCTTCCAAACTTCTGAGATTTTACAACGTTACTTTGAGACTTTATAAGTTTGATAAGTGGAGAAGTTCTTTAAATTATAACAAAATCTTTTCAAAATACATAAGTTCTATTTTCTATTAAAATATTATAAATATTTATTTATATTATTTATTCAATATAATATAAAAATTAAATTCCTTAAAAAAATTAATACATCAAGCTTTATAAAATTACCCTGCATTGTAATGCACTTCTAGGTTGAAAAAGTATGCGAAGGTTGATGATATCCTTATTAGATACGAGCTGTTCAACATCTGCCTTCAACAAAGTTGTAGTAAGCTGCATAATATTATTCAGATTTTCATCTTTCAACTGGTTCCTGCTTTTATTCTTATTCATATCGATAATGGAGAAACCTTGCTCACAAACTTAAGTGCTACCGAATATATGCATACTTATGAAAAAGTGCATTATCCAAAATAAAACCATTGGAGAAGAAGTGGAGGCGCGTGTATAATTTTGTAAAATAATAAAGCATCTGCTTTAAATCAAAGGCAAAGTAATAAAGTATACTAAATTAAAAGATTACACGTACTTTCATATTTTTCATAATATGAAAGTTATTGTGCGGGCTGGTTTGGATTTTGTACATCACTGGTCTAAAAGTTATGAAATGGATTAGGTTTTATTTAGCCTGTTAATTTATAATTGAATTATAATTTTCGCAAACTGTTACTTTATAAAAAAAAAACATAATGAAAAACTAGACAGTGACCTATGTTATAGATCAATGGTGCACAAACTGTTTTTACTTACAACCTGCTGTTAACAAAAACTTGCAGCGACCCCCAAATAATTTTAAAATCCATTTTACGAGCAAAAATTTTTATATAATTAATTATGTGCATTTTTATATGATATTCGTATCTTGCAGCAGATATTTTTCACACGACCCTCGTGAGCCCCAAATCCATAATTTGCTCACCACTACTATAGACTAATTTTCTGTTAGGGGTCATCCATTAATTACGTAAGGGTTTTTGGGGGGGGGGGGGATATCTTACGGACCCTTACGTAGGGGGGGAGGGTCCGACGTATTCCTTACGTAAGTTTCTTAAAATATTTTTTTAAATTAAATTTAAAAATCAAATATAATTTTTTCTTTTTATGTTGGTAATTATATCCAGGTATAATGGAAATACCATATATTGAAATATAATATAGTACTTAAAAATCATTAAACATAGTGGCATAATAGTGTAAATTATAGAAAATGGCATCAAACTTTGGCAATCTTTACGAACGGTTTTTCATCTATGTAAATAAAAATTTAATTTAAATTTTTGTATTTATTATTATCTATCTACCGGGTGTTGAATGAGTTAGCCGTTCATAGGATATTTACATGTAAAAACTTATTTATGCAAATTCCTGCTTCCCTAATTATTTTAGAAAAAAAATGAAAGACACAAAAATCATGCAGAAAAATAAATTACAAATGATAAAAGAATTATTTTCATTTAGCTTTTACTTAAAGTGACAAAAAATGCTTTTGAAATTGTTCAAATTTTCATTTATCAGACTAGCCATGAAATAAATTCAATTTAATTTATTTATTACATAAATTATTAATAATAAACAATTACAAACATTAAGAAATAATTAAATTTACAGCAAATGTTCAAACAGGTTTCCATATTCAGCTAAACAAAAACCAAGTCTATCATAAAAGTTACATCGTACATTCGCAAGTTAATTTTAAAATTGATTTTTTTCACTAATTGTGTACTTTGCTTCCATTTTATGAAATTAAAATTTAATAAAGTGCAAAACTGTAAACAAAGTGCAATTGTTTTTTAATACTTATCAATTCAACACCCTGTATATATAAAAATGGATGTATGTGTGTATGTATGTTCCCTTATAGACTCCTAAACCGTTTGACCGATCGGAACCAAATTTGGAACAGTTATTATGTAGGTCCCTGCGCATGTTTTTGTATTGTAATAGTGCAAAAATTCGCAAAGGAAAGGAAAGTTGATTTTGAGTAGCCTGCCTTCCTTTAAGCAATCTCGACAATCCATTCATGCGCGTCCCTATGGGACGCGCATGAATGGATTATCGAGATTCCTTAAAGGAAGGCAGGCTACTCAAAATCAACTTAAAAAACAATAATGAATGCTGTCAAACTGTCAACCGATCGACAATGCAAATACGCGTGCACGTGCTTTACGTTTCTATTTGACCAATCTTAACCAAATTTGGTGTAGAAGTTATTTACAATGCTACGAAAAACATAGGCTACTTTAGTACCTTGGAGCGAGGCCGAAGGCCGAAAAACTACGGTCTACACGTATGCCTGCGATACCCTTGAGTGAGGCCCAAGGCCGAACAACCACATCCGACACGGTCTAGATGGCTAAAGGCGGCCGGTAGGCCGACTGTGCCAGCTAGTATAATACATTATTATTCATCTTTTATAAATATAAGGGGGGGAGAGGGGGGTCAAAATTAATTTTCTTTTAAATAATCCTTACGTAAGATGTGGGGGGGGGTTGCCACAATCTTACGTACCCTTACGTGGCGGGGGAGGGGGTCCAAAATTACAAAAATCATCCTTACGTAATTAATGGACGGCCCCTTAGTTTCAAGAAAAAGTATGCAAAATTTCAGATCTTTTAAATAATACAACAAAGGTTTTATTGTATTTCAGCAGTTTGGAAACATTTGATTATTATTAAATTAAATATTTATTTTAAGAAAGTTTACTGTAGTGTAGGGTCAAACAGTGAGTAAAAATAAAAATACAATCAACAAAACAAGAACTTCCGGATTACAATGTCAAAGTAACAAATTACAAAATGTAAACTGCGAAAATATTTCAAATGACCAGAAGTTATTCCAAACCGTACTGAGTTCATTGTTAAGCATTGCAAATAACCAGATTTATTTTATTCATGCAAAGAAAAAAGCTCTTTTCTCTTAACTTAAAGAAAATACATAATATGGTTTCAATAAATCTAAAATTTTCCGTACGAATTGGAATAAAAACAAAAATAATTAGCAAAAAATTTCTGATGTGATTTATATCTTGATTATGGCAAATTAGGAAATTTTTAAAACAGAAGATCACGTAAACATCCGTTTCCTATTCAAATACTTGAGAATATAATAGACCCACAGAAATTATGAAAACAAAGTAATGAAAATAAAATTTATTGCTTTTAGACTAAATGATGTGCAAATTTTTCAATTTATAAATTAATTTTTATTGGTTAACCTAATTGGATATTCTGTTAATAAAAAACATTCAAAATAGACAAGAATTAGTGGCTATATCGAAATTAATACTATTAATTTATGGGTGGTGATGACGAGCCTTGTTATAATTTATATATTACCGACCATTTAATTGAGAAGACGCGAGTCTTATTATATCATGGTTTGGAATAATTCCAATTAGAATATAAAATTTTCTATTTAACCGATGAATTATGCATTTTCTTTTATATTTGACATCATAACCAATTTAGAACAAGTTGAATCGGATTGCAAATACTTGAACATTTTTACAATGATGGAGTGAACATTCAACAAAGGTAGAGTACGGTACTTAATTGGCAATGGCATTAAATCTTACATCAAGACAATTTAATGGACGACAAGAAATAGTTGAACCAGAACGAAAACGGGTACACAGACTAACTTTGCAGACTTGCAGTCTGAAAAACTCGAGGATAAGTCAAACCGAGACCATAAAAAAACGACAGTCCTACTTCGACGCTACGTTTAGTACTTCGCTTCGGTAGCATTTGCGTATACGTTATGTAGTTAAGTGTGTGCGATATTACTCTCGTAAACTTTAATCAGTGTTAATTAAAAATTATGTGTATGTGCTGATTTTTTAATATCAATTGGTTAGTTTTATAAATTTTTGCGATTACAATAAATTCCATTAAGCCTTCAAAATTGTACGTATTTTTTGCTTGGTATCATTTTTCATGTTACGATTGCTGATAATACGCGTATTTGGTAGTCGAATAAATTAATATAAACAAATTTTTTTTATAAACAGTTATAATTTAAAAAATTCCAATGGTTAATATTTCTAAATTTGAAATATTGGGTTATTTGCTTTTCGTAATTTTGGCACATGAAATTCTTGTCAACGAGTAAAACTGAAAGTCGAAATTTTGAATAAAATTAAACTTGGTATTACCGGTATTACTATTAATAAAACATTTAAAAAAATGTTCGATGTGACTCGATAATATTATGTTAAATGCAGCATTGAACTTGAATTTATTATTTTTGCAATAGTATAAAAAAATTCTACCATCCAATAAATTACAGTTAATTATTATTAGACAGTTTACTTCCTATTGAAATTTTTTATTGTCGTAATTACTTAACGACGTATTCCATACAAAGTTACAAATTCGTGTAATTTTTTTTTAATAAGCAAAATTACATTCATGGTTTGAATAAAACCAGATGTGAGTTTATTAAGTAACACGATTTACAGATTAAGATTAATAACCCACTTGGTTGAAAGATAAATTCTGCTAAAGCTCTATTTTGGCATGTAGAAAGTCGGTTGTACAATAAGTTGGGAAAAAAACGTATAACCCACAAATCAAAACCAAGCCAAAGAATTTTTTGTATATTGGAAATGAACAATTTGTATACTGAAGTTACTGAAATCTAGAAGATCTAAAAATTGAGTAATTCCACTTCAACTTGAAGTATTTTACTGACCAGTACGTAATGAGCTTTAAAAATAAATTAACCTTGTCCAATCCATTAAATCTTGCTGAATTATTTGATTCGAAATATGTAATTTATTGGTGGTTTATTTAAATAATCCGTTTGCAGAAATCTTGAATCATAACTCACTTTTTGCGCTTAAATCCACAAACTATAAATTTAAGATTTTGCTAATAAGTATTAATGAACAAAAAGTTTAGATTCGAGTGTTTTTTTAAAGCAAGTTTTTTGGCTACAAATGCCTGTGCTATTGAACTTCTTTAAACACAAGCAACAAATTATTGCTAATAAATTAAACAGACTTAAAATTTTATGATGCGGTTATAACATTTTAATATTAACAATTTTTTATTTGCACTTCAGATGTTATGCCGCCTCCAATGGAAAATTATATATTTCTTAGAAAATTTTAAGGTTTTCCGTTTCTTTATAAATATTTAATATTTATTAATAAGAATTACGTGGTGAAATAACTTTTACTTTTAATATTTGACCATCGTGTTGGGCCATTGCAGGATGGGCTACTTCCTGAAAGGAACTGATATAAAGTGTCCTCTCCAAATGGATTACTACATTTACTCCAAATTTTGGCTCTCAAAAATTTGTATATCAGCTTGTATAGGAGAACGTGCATAATATGAAAGTAAATAGGTTTAATTCGTTATGAAGAAGGAATCAGTTGATTAACGTTACAAGTTCATTGAAATTGAGAGACAGGTGTCCGTGGATCAGTGGGTCCTATAGAGTAGAATAATTTATTTAATAATATGTTCACGTGACAAGTACTGTAAAATTAAAAACTATGAATACAATTTCGGTCTATTCCACAGAAGAAACGTAAAAAAAAATTAAAATCAAGAAACTGCAAAGCTTATAATCACCGCTTATTTTTTTTTTAATTATTAATTTTTGGACAAGCAACGCTGATTTTGCATAGAATAGATTATATTTGGTCCTAACTTTTCAATTATCCACTGAGTGGTTGACAATGGTCAGTTATAATATGTCATCCACAGAGTATAAAGCTTCCTTTATAATATAAGATGTTGACATAGAACTTTCTTATATTAGTTTTCGTCTAACAATCGCATTAACATCGACAGCTTATTGTCGAATTTCGGTCCATACATCCATAATACAAAGTTCTTAACTTTGTTGACGAAGATATTTATTCTGAATGTTTCTATTATAACTTCTTGAATTGTGGGAATTGGCAGAATTATGTTATATAAAAAAATAGCATTGTCAAATGCTTATAAAAGTTTTCACTGTTTCTAAACTTTCATTTAATACAGTGGAATAATCAGGATTTTTTGAAGGGTGTGTGCTATTTTAACCAAATTCAAAATTCTAGTAGTAATTCTCTATTCAACCTCGCTGGTTGAAAAATTGTTTTTTCATTAAATAACATAAGTTGAAATTTACGGTCATATACGTAATGTGTTAAAAATAGCAAGGGGCTTAATACTGAACCTTGGGATACCCTTGTGATTTTTTCGGTTTCCAGAGAAAAGACACAAATTTAATAGGCTAGGCTTGCCGTCATTTGGGAAATCCTCTAACGAAGGACTGTTGGCTGGGATTACTTCATCCTCCAAATATTAGGATTCTTTCGATTATCCCCCCTCCCCGTTAATATTTTTACTCAAGACTCCGCTCTATAAACAAACTTTGAGTGCTCATAATTTTTTTGATTATTGTTCGTGTATTCGCAAGTTTAATATTATTATGTTTACTTGTGTTAGATATAAGAAAGAATTAGGTGTAATTAGCTCAAGAAGCACCAGAAAATAATCAAGATGTAAAAGTGTTTAGAAGAGCAGTAGCTGATAAGAAGGGAATCGTAAATCTAAAGGATAAAAATGGACGCCCCTCAAACAATAGGGAATGAATTTTAAAAATTGTGAAACAAAACAGGAAAACGATTTATATGGCGATGCAGAAAGAACATAAACTTTGAAGAAATTCCCCAATAAATAAATGCTAAGAAATGGAGAACAAGAGCTAATAAAGAAACTGAGCAACCTATACAATAAATGTGTAGATCAGGATAACATCTCAATAGATTGATTGGCTTTATAGATGATATTGAGAAGACGTCGATACGAGAGTATAGGTAAATTTCCGTGAGCCAAATTATTTAACAAATCAGGAAGATGATAATCAGTTCATTGTTGAAAGCGATCGAATACAAAGGGTAGCAAAATAAAAATACTTGGGGCAGACTGTAACTACCGGGAAGTTAAATCGGGAAGTCGAGGCAAATGAGAGAATACGGCTAATGTAGGCAGCTTATGGGAAAATACGAAACGTGTTGGAAATGAATCTACCTCTAAAACCGAGGACCAAACTTTATAATAAGTTCAACCAGTAAGAACTTACGGAGCCGAGACTTGGATTTTCACAGACTCCATCGTAAAAAAGTTAACAGTAAGTCCGAGATTCATAGAGAGAAAAATATTGGGCATTATACTGAAGGATATGAAGAGGAACATCTGGATAAGAGAAAACACGAAGGTTCAGGATGTGATCCGTAAAATAACTTCATTGAAATGGAATTGGGGTGGTCAAGTGGTAAAAGCTCAAGATCGTTGGAACGGAAAGATGTTGAAATGCCGTCCATCGGAAGACAGAAGATCGGTATGGAGGCCACAGGCAAAGTAGAGCGAGAAAACTGTAATTATGCTAACTTTGATATTTGGTTACTATACGTCTATAGATACTCGATCTAGGTTTCTTGGATAAAAATAAATTATTATTATTAAGATTTTCCATTCCATTCGTAATATTGCTGCAAAGTCTTTACGATCCATTTATTGAAGTGGATCAATCCTCTTGTTTCTCTTTTACTTTCAACTAATTTATCCACATAATTGATTATTGATTTTTCATGCCATCATCAAATTTTGTGGCACTTTTCACAAAACATAACGTAGTTAAATTAATTGATGAACTATTTATTAACCCGAATAAAAAATTAAAATAAATATGAAAACATTTTCGATAGAAAAAATTATGAAAAATTCTTCCAACTATGAAATTTCTCATATGGGAATCTAAATTAGATATTATAACATATAGCTTTCTTTCATATAATCTCATTAAAAATTAAACCTTTACGTCTTCATATGATTAATGCAATTTGAAATAGCATCATCTAAAATTCAAATTGTCTATCAAAAAAAATAAATTAAAAATTTTATTATTGCAGTAACGTTCCACTTATTATACGATTGTACGTACTGGCTTTTGCACAAATGCCAATCTATTTTCAAATAAGTACGTGCAAAACACTATCACCAAACGGTCTATTTCCAACAAAAATATCAATTAAACGAAACAAAAATTGTATTTAATTAAGTAGGTCGATAATAATATTTGAAATTTAAGACAACTTTTTTCTTCCACTCGAGTTCGTTTTATTGGAAGTATCTATTTTTTGTGCGTTTCGCTAAATTTAGTCAACAAATTTAGGTCAATTTACTTTTTTTGCATTCGTACCACACCTTTTTAACTTTTATTGCTCTTTTCATGTTTTTTAATTAAAATTGGCAAAATTGAGTTTTAAAAACAATCGGCGTTTTTAATCAAAAGGTTATCTGTTTGATATTTCTAATTTAAACTTCCTGATTATTAGTCAAAATTCAAAAAAAATGTAACCGTCGCGTCGATGGTATTAAATTAGTTTAATTATAAATTATAACTAATTTTAAATAAATTAAAAGTTTTCTTTATTTAAATAAATATTTGTACGTACAGAATTAAGCTATTAAAATAATTTTAGTACTTCCAGTTTAACATAATAAAACATTAAACATGTACATACATACATTTTATTTTTAAATTTCTTATCATTACAAGGAGTTTCTAATTTAAAAATTAAAGGTCACGTTGCATATTTACTTAAATTAAATAGTTGACTATTTATTTTAAATAATTTGTTACATAATAACAAAGTGTTTCAAATTTACTTTTGTTTTGGCAATGTTTAGTTAATGATAAAAAATATTCTTAATATTAAAAACATCTACATACTTCATAACATTTTTAATTTGTGCTTGGTAGATACGTGATGTATTTTTACCTATCGTGTATTGGAATTTAATATGGAATTGCATGAGGCGATAAAACGGATAACGTAATGTTTATCTAAATATTTAGAAGATTGAGATAAAACTGCAAGGACTTCAAATTAGTTACCTAATTTTTATTGCAACCTTGCAATTTGCTAAGTAAATATTTGATTGAAGGTGTAAAGTGTTAATAGCATCGATAATCTAAAATTGATGACAGATTAAGCAATACTCATCACCCTATTATCACAATTGTTTTTTATTCAAAGATTATCGGGTAAAACTGGAAAAATTATGATTAATTGGTAAATTGTAATTATTGTTGTCCTCGAAATTGAAATCAATTAATTACAAAACTGTCAATCAATGATAATCCGTTGAAAAATAATTATAACAACCATGTCATAAATATTAATTACAATTAATTCATAACGCCACATAATAAAGAAAAATAATAAAAACTAATACCCAAGTAATTGAAATACTTGATGTAATCATGATATTGTAAAATATTTTTATTACTTCATAGTTTTAAATATAGAACCATTGAATTAAGTTTACGGAAAAGATTTTTAATTGTAAACATCATTACCACAAATTAATTACTTGGAAAATTCATTCATTACTAGAATAACAAAAATAGATAACAATGTCTACTATTTTAATTATATTCTTCCCATTTATAAGCACTGCGGTATTTTTATTGGTTTGTTTTATCATTTTTGGTTTTTCGTGTAAATAATGATCATAACCTAATGATAAATTTCCCTTTGAAATTTAGGTAACTTAGCCCCAGTTGTTCAGTTTCGGGTTATTTTTTAACCTGGGTTATTTTCCATAGAAATGATTGTTTCAAGAATTGTTTCCATGGAAAATAATTTAGGTTAAAAGATAACCTAATACTGAACAACTGGGCCTTAGGCAGTTGAAATTAATTTCACTAAAAATTTTTGGAAATTTCCAAACTTGACGTGACTGGAATACAATCGCAGTCAGGTCTCGAAAAAGTCTCGGAATTATAAACAATCGTCTAATATCTTTTAATACCAAATTACTTTTTAAAAATTCATAGCATGATTATTTTGTAATTAAATTTTACAGTATTCATAAAATGTGTTATTAGTTAACTAACATCAAAGAAAAATAATATTTAAGTATAAAAAATAAAAAATCAATTATTGCTAAATGTGACCTAAATTTGTTTAATTTTACATTAATAACTATTTTAATGTTGGTCATAAATTTTTGTATCATTTAAATTATAACGTCAAATTTTTGTTTCCACCGAATAAAATTAATTTTAATAGCAAGCATTTTGTCACGACTTGTAGAAATTTTTATTGGAGCGAATGGTTGCTCAATTCGAACAACAATATGAAACGAAAAAGTCACATTAGTGTTACTATTTTTGGAAAACGACACAATTCGGTATAATAGAAATTACAAATCAAAGTATTCTAAAGTTTACATACATAAATGCACAGTGTGTAAGTGAATCCTTCATCAGTCCAAATTTCCAGATGGAACTCCCGATATTTTATACATCTGTATAGACAAACTTCTTCTGGATAGATTCCAACAAAAAGCTTTTACGTTATTGAACAAAATTGTTTATTATTATTTCGTAATTACTCCAAAACAATTTTTGAACAGGGTGACATTATTAAGAACTTTACAAAAATAAACCAAAAAAAATTTGATTGATATCTTACAATGTTTATTAATAAATCTAAAATTTTAATTCAAAAATTTTATTTTGTAAATACCTAAAATATTTTCAAAAAAGACTAACATTAAAATAATTAAATTTCAAATACATACTATACATTCTTGAGCCAAAACCAAAAATGATAATAAAATCCTTAAAATATTTAATTTCAAAATTTAAATAAATGTGCCAGGTTGTTCCAAGGTTGTACCGGTTTAAAATAAATTTTCCATTTTTAATTTCCCCAAAAAACAATAAACAGTTTTTCTTGTTTTCCTGGTCTCCCACTTATCAAATAATCTTCGTTTTGCTTTAGTTCTGAACATTATGCTAAAATTTCAGTTTAAAATTCTTAACGAATTTCTGTAAAATCGAAAACAAAAAGTCCCCCATTTTTAAAAAAGTTGACTTTTTTTGATGTAATAGATTGCGCTACTTGTCTACCAAAGTTCAGTTCGATATTTGAAACTAATTGCGAGTAATAGGAAATATTTATTATGTGATAGCCCGTTTTTGAATTTTAAAATTTAAACAATCGTTGAAGATTGTTACAAGGTTGTGCCCGGTTTAAAAATTAATTTATTTTACTACCCTGCAAACAACGTACTTTTCGAACACATTTGCGTTTGGGAAAATTTTGCACGGGCCTAGGTTCCGTATTGTATAGTTGGGAGAAAATCAAAAAAACCTTAAAAAAACTATCCGCTTTTCATTTTAGGCACACTGAAATATTTTAGCATCGGGCCCCCGTAACTCCGTTATTTATCGAAAGAATTTTGATCTTTTGATTTCATTTTGTTCATTTAGAATTTATATTGTGTACTAACGAATTCTAGATCTTAACGGAACTTATACCATTTTTGTCTCGTGAAAAATGAATTAATATAACCAAAATATTTTATTGCTGTGATATGAACAAAAATTTATAAAATTATATATAAAATGAAATGAAATTTATATTTTTATTAGTTGAATGGTTATTTTTAATATTGGTACATGAAAAATTTTTACCGAAATTTTGTTTGAAATTATAAATGTTTACGATATCAATTTACTTAACCTAATTAAAATTAAAACTTTTTTTTAATGCATCCTTATAAAGTCGACACAAAATACAAACATATTAAGTTTAATAATCCTGTAGGCTTTATAATAATTTAAATCTATTCTACCAAAAATTGTTAATTTTTGCTTTTCCTAATGTTGATGCTCTTCATTTGGTTGTTTTTCAGATGTGGTAATATCGCATGTAGCTTCTGCTAATTTTATATTTTCTTCTTTATTTGTTATAAGCATAGTGGAATAATTTATTATGGTTTCAATTTAGAATTAGCTGCACTATATATTTACACATTGCTTTCCTATCATAAAATTGCTATCAAAAGCTGGGACGAACTACGGAATGGCCAGAACGGAGTTTGGGCAGGTTCCCGATGAGCCTTAGCTAAAATAGGTCTCACAAATATGGAAACTTTTACCTTTTTTGAAATTGAAACAAATTTGAAAACTCCTAATATGCTTATATACACATTTGTTGTTGTTTTTACAACATTGCATAAAAAATTAGTTCAATTTCAAAAACACATAAAAATAAAATTTAATTTAAACTGTTTTTTTATATTTGTGGGGCCATTTTAGCTCAAACCCCTTGGGAATCCGCTCGAACTCCGCTATGGCCAGTTCGCTGTTGCCTTTGTAAGTAATTTTATGATAAGGTAACCAATGTGTAAGTCCGTAGAGATCCCTTTATGTATTATTAGTAATGTGTTTATACTTAATTAAAAAAAAACAGTTTTGTTTGTTCTTGAGAAAATTAAAAAGGGAAAATTAATTATAAAACTGCACAATCTTGGAAAAATCTAGCACAATTGCTTAATTTTTAAAATTCAAAACATAAGGAGTTTTTTTGCTGAGAAAAAACTTCGCGGACGTGATATATTAAGAATTAAAAAAAAAGTGGGGGTGAAACCTCCGTTTCGAAATTATTATTCCATCGTCGTAATGCTTAATCAAGAAATAAATAATAATTGAAAATAAAATTAGAAAAAATTTTGTTAGAAAATGAAAAATAAAAATAATTATGAAAAAAGCGCAAAATTTAAAGTGAAAATATATGATGAAATAGAGGAAGAATAACTACAAATAATAAAAAACAGAAAAGTGAAAAGAAACTAGTACTTAAATATTACAAAAAATCCATAAAAAAAATTACAAATAGTAAAATAACACACAAACTGAAAAAAACTACTAAAATGAATTACCTTAATTAGGAAATAGCAAAATACTATAATTTAAAATAGTTTAATTTACCTAAGACTGCTGAAATATTAAAAATTTAAATATGGCTGGCTTCAAGAAGTAGACCATTACTACGTTACGTTACCCCCCCCCCCCTTTAAATTATTAATATTTAAAATTTAATTATTTTAATATTAGTTTTTTTTGAAAATAGTGTGTTTAATGATATATTAAAAAATAAGCTGTACCTACAAACTGCTATACAGATACAAGAGGAGTTTCTCCCTATGAATTTTTAAACATCCAAAAAACACAATTACAGGCATTAAATTTTTTTTAAATTTAAAAATTTACCTTTTTTAGATTATCATACAATGAATTATTCCCCTCCCCATTAAACTATTCCTGAATCCACCTCTGTACAGATAAACCCTATCTCAATATTTAAATTTTATAAACTGGAAGCTACTGCAATTGCTGCTGCATATTTCAGAAGGATGTAACGCTGATCTTATAAACGCAAATATAATTAAATCGGTTAAAAATGATAAGGATCGAGTTTTTCACAAAATGATATGCATAATGAAAGAAAAAACTCAATAAACTGGAAAACTGACATAGACGGCTTAAGTAGCATCTACATCTAACCATCACTTTCAAGTTTTTCAAGATCTCGTAGTATTTTAAATCGTACACGTTTTATCTGTAAAGTATATCCATTTCCATGAACTTGTTTATTAATGAAGATCTAAAGATAGTAATGAATACTGATGAAAAATAATTTTGATTATATTGTTCAATTAACTTGATAATTTTTAAAATTTATTTTAATATAGAGTAGAACCCCGACTATCCGAGCCAATGTGGGGAGAAAGTACCTCGGATAATCGGAAATTCAGACAACGCAGAATTTTCGTGAAAGTAAAAGCAAAAAATATCCAAATTTAATTTGGATTTCTGTATTTAAAAAATACAGAAGGTGCCTCTCTGCGTGGACCATAGTTGTGTAATAAAAATAACATTTGCAACCTGAGAGTTGCAAATGTTATTTTTACCCCCCCCCCCCCGTCCCGGACTATTGAATCGAGTTTTATCGATAGGGACTTTTGACGATTTTTAATATATCTGAAGGACTACTTAAGATAAAAATAACTTGATAGGGAAAACCGCTTAGCAAATTGGACATATTTCTCCCTTTAGGATCACCTGTCTCCCCAATGGTAATTGGATGCATCCAGAGAAAGTACTGTGCTGTTAAACGTCCTACTGTGTTCATCGGTTGTAACAATTTTTCTACCTTCATCTCCAAAAAAATTCGGAACCTATTAGGTTCCTCTGATCCTTTACAAGAAAGTCTGCTTTCTCGTTTTCCTCAATGCCTTGCTGCCCGAAGACCAACCTCATCGTTAATTTATTATTATTCTGTCTTATTTTTATAACCTTCTACTGCTTATTCTATCCCGGTGTTCTTCTCCGTTTTCGATCCAGAAGCGGCTCTTTCAAAGGTAACATAATCAAGTCATTTCACAAAATTGTGTAAAGTAGTGACATTCACGTGCTACACAGCGGTCAAAATTATGAAACAAATGCCCGCAAAATACGTATGTTGCATGACTATTGCAAAAAAATTGTATAGGTACAAATCTTCCATAAAACTTGATATCGTTTAGTTTAGCGAATGCGAACTATCAGCAATATAATTTTCATTATTTTAGTAAAACCCAAAAATTATATATAAATAATATAAATTATAATTGTTTTTGGCAATTTACTTTTTATTAATAGCATATCATAAATTAAAAGCTAAGCAAATTATTTGTCTGAGCGTTTAAATTGACCATGAACTTCTTTATAAATGATTAAATTATCAATTTATTTTCAGTGATAGTGAATATTACAATTAAAAAGAATTTTAATGAACATATGAACAAGTGCGAATAAAAAATGTGGCTGATTATACTCCTAAGCTTTATGGGTAAGTAAATTCAATTTATATTGTTTTAAATTAAGTTTTTCGTTTAAATGTGGTGTTATTCCTTATTTTTTCCCTATTTTGGTACAACTATCGTATGGATAGCTGGAAAGTTTAGAACTAGATAAATTATTGTATTATTGTAGTATTTGTTTCTGAAAAGTGTGCGGAACCTCCCCTGGTAACCACACGTAAGAATTCTGTTAAAATACCTGAAATAGTTTGTTGGTCCTGAATATTTGTGCTGCACCATACCGTACAAGCATATCGAATTATAGAAAAAAATCCAATTAATCTTATTAAGTTAATAATATTATCCTGATGATCTTGATGACTTATAATTTTTACTGTCTTCTTAGCTCACTTTTGAGTCTCTATTGTTATGTCAATCCACCTAAATTTAAATGTAATTTTGACCTCTACCTAATCTTAATATAGTTACAGTTATCAAAGTAAAGTTATTTACAGGATTTAAATACTTGCTAAAATTTCGACATTCATTTAACAGTTTACAATTTAATTACAGCAATAATTATATGTTTATAACTTTCAATTATTGCTGTCTTTGGCAAGTCATTTTATGTGTCTAGACTAGGAACCTTTCAATAAATGCATTCGATTAGAACAATTCGATTCGGTCAATTTCATACAAAGCCAAACATGAGAAGACTGTTTGCCGATGAAGTGATAAAGCAAATGATTGACAATTATTATTAGCAATTTATAAGAAACAATGAAACGTAAAATTATATTGATCAATTTTTTAACGAATACAAGGCCTTCCCTCACCTTAAATAATGTAAAATTGGTTAATATGCTCATTATTTATTTTATAATTACTAATTGTTGTAATACTGTAAAAAAATTAGCATATTACGGGTCTCCAATCTTGAATGCCCTTTAGTTATAAATCATAAAATTATTTACAAGGATCACAAAATTGGGTGAGATGTAGTTTAAATTAACTACTTGAATTTGATTCTTCAGAACCAGAACTTTAAAATTCCCATTTAATTTTGATCAAGTTACTAATAGTAATTTTTCTACTACAAGGTCCTATTATTACTATTATACATTTGATGGTTGGTCATTCAACCAAGTTCGATAGGATGATTTCACATCATATAACTGGCTGTTTATCTCCAACATGATTATTAATATAAATAATTAATAATTATTGAATTAATTTTTATTGTTAGGCGTGGATGTATTTGTAGCGGTTCAATAATTCTTAAACTATTTAATTGTACATATACCGACATGAAGGAAAACATGCTCAAAACAATAGTAGGTGTATAAGATATACATAAGTCTTTCAATATACCTAAGCATAAAGAAAAGTTTGTATTTTTAATAAATTATTACTGGTTAAACGATACAATAAATTATTTTCACAGCAGTGTTAACATTATAGTACATAATTACATTATATTTATTATAGGAAATAAGTAAGGTAACTTTCCTATAGCCCTATTTTGATATTTATGAGCAGTTCTTCTTCGTGTGCCATACATTATGCAGTGCGTAGGCGACCCCTTCGTTATGACACACATAGGGGATCTACTGTTTAACGTGAGCGTCGAAGCACGCTATATTTTAAGAGGGTTTACTAAGCACTACGGTGATTTGGCATTGCGTTCCGAAGAAAACCGTCAGAATACAGTTCTTTTTCGGGTGTAACAGCATCAGGGCAGGGAAAAACATCGAAGATTTGCCAAGGGCAGGTTTTCTGCAAGGCGATCGCACGAGGACAGTTGCGATATAGGTAGCGAGTGAGGGGGCCTGGTTGGTACAGCACTAGGGCACCATCCAAAAAAATGGAGCGTTAAATAGACTAACTTAGTATATTATTTCTTAAATTTCATAGTGGTCTACTGGTATTTTTATTTTTAAGCCAGCGTTGATGTTTTTATCGTATATTCCAAACTGCGTTGCTTCTTTACAATGTAAAGAAGCTCTATATTGTAAAATGTCGTAATTATTTTCTTGATATATTCCTATGGTTAGTTTGCATGATGTAACTCATTAAATAGTAGTAATTCTTTAGAAATACTATAAATCATTGGATATTCATTGATATTCGAAAACCTTTGCTTTGGTGACAATTGGGATTCTTTAAGTTCATTGAAAAATATTTCGCAACTATACATTTGTAAGAGTTGTGACAATAACAATTTATACGATGATATTCCATGCAGTAGGAGATATGGTTAAGCTAACCTTGCATATGTCATGTCTGCTGTAATTTTATGTTAATGTGATATTTCCATGTCAAGCGGTATTTGAGATCTATTACTATTCCTAAGTATTTAACCGCTTGATCTTTGGTTATTTTGAATGGTACTTATTTGACATTTAATGTTGCGCTACCACCTAACAGTTTTTATACTAATTGTGGTTTTATCATTCTGAATTTCACGTTTAACCATAATGCCAGTTGGTGACCTTAAGATATTGTTATTAACAATGGGGAAGCTTAGATCGGAAAGATGGAGAACAGCTGATTTTGGCATTGACCATAGAATAAATACAATAAATTATTGTAAGAACAGTGCTGGTTTTTAAGGAGGAACATTTTTAACTTGCAAAAAATCCGGATAAGCTGAAATTTGGCAGACATGTGTATTTGAATGTCCTATATAACGAACCCCCCAAAGTCCCCTAAAATCACCTTTCGACTTCTGCCCCAATTGGGGATTGTAGTTCCTCCAACGCGGTTTTTCGCTTATAACTAATTCGGTTCAAAATTGAAGAGTAGAAAATTATTTACTAAATACTATTTCAAAATTCACTTCAAATGATGCAGATGAAATATAATCAAATTTTATTCTTCCAATTTCAATTTTATTGCAATAAAATGCATTTCGTCTTTCTTAGATTGATTTCTATCTCAATAATAAAATGACATAGAAAATTTGTAAAATCTAATTGGTCCTACATAATGCAAATATTAATTATACAGCAGTGATAAAGAAAACGATACAAAATTTGTATAAAGATTCACAAACCGTAGTAAAAATTGGATATACCATTTCCGAACCATTTTGTATAAACAAGGGCCACAAGGGTGTTGCATATCACCTACACTCTTTAATATATCTTCTTCTTCTTCAGGTGCCCTTCTCCTATCGGACGCTGGCGACAATTTCAGCAAAAACATCCCGATCTTTAGCCGTTGTAATCAACGTTTCAAAGTTCATCTCCGAAACATTTCCTAATGTTTCGGAGCCATGACATCTTCTTCCTTCCCAAACCTCGCTTTCCCTCGATCTTTCCCTCCATGATGAGGCGAAGCAGATGATATCGCTGATGTCAAAATAGATGTCCAAGGTATTTGGTCTCTTTATCTCAAGCAACAACTCTCTGTCTTTACCTGCTCGACGAAGCACCTCCTCGTTTGTCATGCAGTCAATCCACGGTATCCGAAACATTCTTCTCAAAGTCCACATCTTAAATGGTTCGATCTTTTTCATGGTTGCCACCTTAAGTGTCCATCCCTCCATAGCATACAGTAGCAGGGGCCACACGTAGCACTTCATGAATCTGTACCGCAGGTCAAAAACTAGATTTTTATTGCATAACAATGTCTTCATCTTCATGAAACCCGCTCTTGCAATCTCTATTCTTATTTTTATTTCCTGGTCAGGATCTGGTTTTTCGTTTTTTTCGACATTGTATTAACTATATTGTATTGCACCACATTTTATTTAATATATCGGCCATAAGCGCTTGATCGGATTTAAATCTGAAGATTAAGCTGACCAGTCCAAAACTCGTTTGCCCTGATTCCTTAGCCATGTTGTTCAAACTTTAAAAACGTGAAAATGGGAGTTATTCTGTTGAAACAAAAAGGTGGTCCTCTCTCTTCCATTGATCGCAATAAATTTTAATAGTGTTGATAACATATCGATATACCTTCGCATTCAAACATTTTTCCAACTTCTGCCATATTCATACAGCCCCAAATTATCACAAATCCGCCATGATATTTTACTGTTAGCATTACACAGTCAGGATGAGAAGACTCTTCTGGCCTACAGATAACCCAAAGATTTAAAAATATCCATATAAATTTTGTATATATAGTACTTAAATGCATAAACTCTTATCTCTACATATAAATTATGTATTAGTGTCATCCGAGCAAAGAACTTTAGCCCAATTATCAGCCGCTCAATTTTCATGATTTTTGGACTGTTGAAATTGCCTCCTTTTGCTTTTATTAGAAAGCAACGGATTTGTACATGCCTTGCAGTTGCTTAAGCCTTCTTCTAACATTTCGAGATGAAATTTTGACATCAATGTCAGTACCACATTCAGAAACCAGTCCAGAAAAAGTCTTCCTTCTATTATCTAACGAATTCGATCTAATATCCGCTAGTCACGAACTGATGTTTTGCAATTTCTCTCAAGCAGATTGAACTGCTTTTTTAAAATATTTTACGTCTTTTGCAATTTTAACTTGATACCACCCTTCATTATTTAATTTCACAATCTTGTCACGAATTGCTTTACTTTAATTGTTTTTTACAATTCATATTATTTACCATTATAGCTACAAATTAACGCAAAACCTTGTAAGTAAAGTAATAAACGCTGATATCGTGTGCCAACGTGATGTACTAAGTTATTGCAACTAAAATCACTTATTTCATATAAGGTGTAAAAATACGAACTAAGGTTACATCAGTTTAAATTTGGGTTAACAAGACAAACAAATCGAGTGGGACATAAAAATATTCCAAGAAACTGAAGAACTGAAGATTCTTTAATTTGCTTAGAAATTATGAATGGAATAGCATTTAAATCTAAAAGCATGACAAAATCTGTGCTAATTTTGTGTTACATCACTTATTGTGATTTAAACAATACTGGACCCAAAATATTACCCTGTGGCACGTCTGCTCTTATTAGCTTGCGCGAAGATTATATGCCATTTATGGTAACATGGAAACTTCTAGTTTTCAACAAAGAGGGCAAGATCTTGTTGATAATAAATTATACACCGAGAAGCTTAAATTTTTTAGAACCTTATGCAAAGTACTCACGTCCAAGCATCCTTTTTCGATAAGTTTCATTATTCCTGCAAGTTGTTGATTTGCGACGTGATCCTTTCAAAACCCAAGCTGGAAGTGAAAGGGGAGTGTAACTATTTCTTTCATTCAACATTTCGTTAAGTTGAGGCAGGATTACCTTTTCCAGTACCTTGAACAGTGCAAATAATAGCAAGCTCAGCAGGCGATAGCCTTCTAGGTTTTTTATGTCATCTAAAGTGAACACAATACAATGTTTAGCTTACTTATGGTCAATTTATGCACAAAATGTAACGTAACGGAACGGAATGTAATGACGCAATGTAACGTAGCATTTTTTGCTACAGTTTATGCATTTTTGTAATGTAAGAATAAGGCATGCGCACTTGAGAATAAAACATGGCTACTTGCAGTTTTATTTCGTCAGTCATCTGTCGTTGTCAAATTGGGGTTATTTTTGCTAGTGTGATTAAAGTTTATACGTAATACCTGTTTTAATTAAATACCAAACAAAACGGTATCTGTTGAAATTTTGTAAGTAAAGTTGTACAAATTTCATGAGTTTGCGCAGATACCTCCATTTAACGAACGTAATTTAACAAGATAAAAGTTGGTTACTACTACCGTTCCGTTACGTTATGTTACATTAAGCATAAACGCTTTTATGGAAGTGCATAAGCCCATCTTTTACATTACATTCTACATTCCGTTCCGTTACGTTACATTTTGTGCATAAATTGACCATTAGTCCGAATACGATGGAAATTTGGAAATAGTAGAGTCAATATAAATAATATTTTGGTTTTACCAAAAAAATTTCAATATATTTATGTAGTATTATTATTTTATCATAGGTCAGACTTTTTCCACGGGAATACCAAATACCTACGAGTTTTCTGCATTCAAATTATTTACTCGAGATTTATTGCAGTCAATAAAAATATTTTTCAAGTGTTATCTTAATTTATATGTTTTACACTTTAACTGTAATAAATTATAATACAAAATAATTAAATGCAGTAAACAAATAGGTTATTGATGTCATTATTTTTATATTGCTTAATAAATTGGGTTTAATGATCGTAATTCAGTCTATTTTTTTCTTCTTTTTTTTTAATTTGATTAGTTATTAATAATTTAATTATTGATAAAGTAATTTTCTAGAAAAATTCATTATTTTGCCCAGGAATTCCGAACCGACTCCAGGATAACAAAATGACAAAAGAAATATTTTAAATTGTCCCTATTGCATAATATGGCATACCTTTTACCCCTGGTTCCATTTCCTAAATATGAAGAGTTAATAATGTAATTGTTGTAATTAATTAATTAATGTTGTAAACCTTTTACATATTTATTTAGGCACGGCAGTTTGGACGCGGTTGATAGACGAAAACTTAATCCGATGCTGTTTAGGTGTGGACCTAACTTATCATGGTACCATTTTTTATATCGATAAGGGATGGGTAAATTAAATTTTGGGAATTACTGGGGGCTAACCAACCTGCGTACAGAGTCCTTCAAAATTACCTGACCTGTCCGGCTACCTATCAGAGACTTTCAATGAAAATTTAAAATAGTACTCCATTAGCATTTTAAATGATGTGTAACTTGAAATAATTATAATAGGAACCTTGAACTTGAGATTTGTAAATTGGTGTCCATAAAAATTAAATTATTAATTATTCATTAAATGTTAAAATAGTTGTCTATTGTTTGGCCATAGGTTTTGCTATAATTAATAAATTTTGTATATACTTTTAGTCAAGGTTGATCTTCAGTCACACCTACACAGTTACTTGAAGAAAGCAAAAGTTTTAATAGAAGCAAAAATATTAACAAATAAAAAACAAACGCTTTCTTGCTTTCCGAGTGTTAATGGCCTATACGACAATTGTATGTAGGAGCAAACATTGTATTATAGTGTCTGGTTGATTTTTTTGAATATTAAGTTTGTACATTCACCTATTGCATGCGTATACTACCATATTTATTAATTAAACATTTTTACTATTTTAAAATTTTTGTTTTAGGTGCAAGTGCCCAGTCTGTAAGTCAACTTGGTGATAAATGTAGTCAGCAGTATGCGTGTCCACCACAATATTTAAAAATAGGAAAACACTGTTACTTCTTTAGTAAAAATAAAACCATGTGGCAGGATGCCTTCTTCACGTGTCAAGATCTTAATGGAAAATTTCTTGTAATTAAGAATTCCAATCAAGATAAATTACTTCGAAGTTTTCTGGATAAGATTTCTATTGGTAAGCAATTAAAAAGCATAATTTGTTATATGTGACGTTAATACATTAGTATCAATATTGCAAAATTTTGCAATTTTACGGTTTGCATTTCGATGCTGTATCCTTTGCGTTAGCTCGCCTACAACGCAGTATTAACCAGAAACACCCATTTTAATGTAATATCAAAATAATTTAAGAAATTTGCATTCATGTGACTCTTTTTCCAACGGCAGTGCTTTGGGGGGATTAAATTGGAAGTTCTAATAATTGGCACCCTTCTTAATCAAATCTCTGAAGACCTTAAAGTTGTCTTCAATTTCAATTTGTGAATTAAATTTTAATTTTTTAAATACAAAAAAATACATAAACTAATCAATAATATATTCTCCTGCATATTGTTTATGATTGACTCCCAACGTTTTGGCAGTTTTTCGATTCCACGCCTAAAGAAATCCGGTGGTTTGGAGGTAAAGAAGTCGTCGAGCCAGTTTCGAAGAGCAACGTCGTTATTAAACGAGATTCCGCGGAGATTGCTGGATAGAGAGCGGAAAAGATGAAAATCTGATGGAGCAAGATCAGGAGAATAGGGTGGATGTGGAATAATCTCTCAACCGAGGTCTTGAATAGCTGCTTTTGTAATGTTAGCAGTATGTGGATGGGCATTGCCATGCTGCAAAACCATTTGATGCCATCTTGCCGGTCGTTTTTCTTGAATTGCAGCATCCAGGCGACGCAGTTGTTGACAATAAACCTCAGAATTGATGGTTACATTCCTCGGAAGCAATTCATAGTAGATGACGCCTTCTTTATCCCACCAGATGCACAACACTACCTTGCGTGGATGGGCACCAGCTTTTTCACAAGGATTTGCTTGTTTGTTAGGGCTTAGCTTTTCCTTTCTTTTCTTGATGTTGATGTAAAGACCCCATTTTTCGTCACCGATAACAACTTGGGAAAAAACGACCGATGTTGTTGACGAGCTAAACGATGACGCGCAAGCAAAGAAGCACAAATGGTAACACGCTGATTTTTGTTGTTTTCATCACGAATTGAAGCATTTAATCGGTCTTCATCAAAGTCGGATGGTCTCCCTGAACGTGGGAAATCATTCATATCAAAATGCCCCTTTTTAAAACGAGAAAACCATTTTCGTGCAATATACTTTCCATGATGGCGTTCTCTCCGTAAACGGCACAAATGGTTCTAGCAGCGTTCGATGCCTTAACTCCTCGGTTAAACTCAAACAAATGTATATCGGAAATGTTCGTTGTCTGAGCTTGACACTCCATTTTCTTTAGCCAACAATTACCCCTAACTTTCTAAAATTGAAAAATTCAAGAAATATTCAATAAAACAACACTGATATTTCTCAAACAAATTTGTTTCCAAAGCAAGCTTACCTAAGCTCCCAACAACGCTACAAACTTATGCATCAACCTGACACAATAATCATTATCGTTTCTTCATATCTTAATCCAGCCTTACCTTATGATAAACTTATTTTGCTATTACTAATCACATCAGAGCTCAGAGCACATCAACCATCAGAGGTTCCATTCCCAGGAAGTTATCCTAGCAAAATTAAAAATAAATCCCAATCTGGTGTAAGTAGTCGAGGGGGTCTAAATGCCGAAACCTTTCTGTAAGAACTTTTTTGTCGTTTGTTTACATACTGAATCTTATCTCTGAAGAGAGCATGTACATTAAGGTCATGTTCAGCAATGGATGTTATGAGACTAAAGATGATAATTACATCTAGTACATACATTCAAGATACAAATATATGGAAATGTCTACAATTTCTAGTGCATTTAATTGTTGGGTTAATTTGCAGTTTCCTTTCAAAATCTCGACGTATAACTTCAAATAGATGATGATGATGATGTCTTCTTTGCCGAGGGCTGAAAATTTTCCCGCTATATTAATCTTTGCTTCTGTTGAAATCGTCTAATCTCTTATTCTTAATCTGTTTATGCCTAATATGATCATTTATTATGCAAATTTTATTGAATTTTTTATATAGGTGAAACCAGTAATAAAACTGTTGGCTAGCAATTTTAACTCTACCATGATTAATCTTAGCTATAAAACATGAATAAGGCGTACTATTGTTAGTTCGTATACTTCGCGACGATTTTTTATAACATTTTCATTAAATGCTTCTCAGTGGTCATAAATAATTTTCTTCTATTAGGTGCTGGTCTGCCATCCTAATAACTTAAAAGTTCCATTAACTTGAAATAAATAATAAATATTCATGAAGTTAACAAGAAATGTCAAATTCGGTCACATCATCTATCGGTTTAGCAAAATCATGGTCAAGCATAAAGTTCGATCGCATATTGGATTGGATATGCAATCCTAATTTTAGCAGTAGATTTTTTATACTACCTTTTAGCATAGAGGTTAACCCAAGCACTAAATTGACAATTCCTGAATGTATTATTAATAATAAATTATCCGCAACGAGTCAAACCAATGTGTCGCACCGTTCCATGTTTTATGTAAAACAGCCACAAAAAAAAAATTACGTGTAAAATTTAAAGGTGTGTCACGAGAGAATCCTCAACAGAAAATACCTTTTAAAAAATTTTTTCGATTTCGAGTTGTCTTCATTTGACTTCCAATTATAATTATTATTTTGAATGGCTCTTCAGAAGCATGTAGTAGCAACGTTGCTTGCTTTTATATTCACCATTTATCAGTGACTTTTGGCATTGAAGAAGTGACACTACATTTCCAATACAATGGTACTAGTTTTTGTTTTTTCTTATTATCCATGATTACCTTTGAGATAAAACCTTTTGGACATACTGGGTGGTCACCAACATACCTTTTGAAATGTCTAAACGTATCAAACTATTCACAACTCAAGATATAGCAAACTTTTAAATTTTGCATTTCTCTTATTTTGAATATAACAGGTATATAAAATGGTAACTTTTTCTGGTAGCTATACAGAAAACAATGTGTTACTGTTGTTTTAAACGAGTCAATAGCAATCATTTTCAGGTATGCAATTCAAGTTTACGTTTACAATTATTATTGTGTTGTCATTTGTTATAAATTACCTACACAGTTAAAATGAGACAGGTTTTTGATATAACAGCAACTCTTACATAAGTTGATGTTCTCATTAAAGGCTATGAAATCATTTTATTGTTGTACTGTGATCTATAATTGTTTTAAGAGGTTCTTTATTGACCGTTAATTTTTTATGTAACTTTGGCATAAAGGTGATAACAACTTTTTCAATATTTTATTTTTCAAAAACTACAATACAATCAACACTTCTTGTTTGTTTAGCTCTTCTTAATGTTGCCATAAAATAAAGTCAATACTTCTACTATATAATATTATGAAAGTTACATTGAATGATTGTATTTCTAAAAATAGGTATGAAGTTTATATTTGGTACCTACCTACCTAAAGCAATTAAATAAATAAATTAAGAGTAATTTAAATAGTTAATTAATTTTATCTTAATTTTTTTAATTTAATTTCTTATCATTTTTCCATATCTGGCGCTTTTATGGAATTTAGGGAATTTTATCTTCACTGAAAAATTTGACTGTTTAAAATTACATGCATTAATTATTCCTAAATTGAGAATATATTAAGCTTGATCTTTGACACAAATAATTAATTAAACTGTTTAAAATTTATATTACTACATTAATATTTTTATAATTTATTGCTTTTACATTCCAAAAACTAAGGCGAATTCCAACTTTTACGATAACACTGCGTGCTTTGAATCCAAATTTACACTCCTCAATTATTGAAAAATTTATCGTACATTGCAAAAATACATTAGCAATTTATTTAAATAACAAAAATAATTAATTTTTATTTTTCATTACCTTTATATTAGGTATTTGCATTCAATTCTTATATGGTTATATGCTTAATAAAAATAATTAACATAAATGTAAAAGGAAATAAATAAAATTGAGGTGTACTGTATTATTTTATCGGAATTTTATCGTGCCTTTTGCCTTGACTACATTATTCCTTTGTGTTCAAGTTTAAAAAAAAAGTTGTATGCATTCGCGTAATATATTGTAATCAGAGGTTTTGTTGAACTACTAAACAAATACTATATATTTTTAACTTAACAATGTATGTATTTTTTTAGATAGCATCGCTTGTGATACTATACAAAATACTAGAATGCCAAACCACACACACAAATTATTTTACATAATATCAAAAGTATTTTGTTTCGTGAACTGTTTATTATATTAGATAATAAATCAACCTTCTATGATATAAAATATCATATTCCTGAGAACCTGAGACTATTTATATTAATTCTTTTTATAAAATGTTGTTTTTCTTTTTAGTTGACGAAGAACGATGGATTGGTGGAATGTATGACTGGGAAAAAATGTTATGGAAATGGGCATCCTCGGGTTTACCGATCAAGTATAAAGGATTTTCGTACATGGAACCGGAAGATAAAGAAAGGCTAAAGTGGCATTGCGTTGTTCTGGACCCATCACTTCAATACAAGTAAGTACGATAGCTCGTAAAGAGGTCCAGTTTTTTAAAACAATAATTGCAGATGGAATTCTAGAAGTTGCTTAGAAGAAAAACACTTCATTTGTCAAACCAAACTGAAAAAGGTACATGGTCGGAAGAAAATTCCGCCGTCTCACAATACCAATAAGTACCACCAATTAAATGAAGTTCTGGATCCATTTAATGGTTATGGAAATCATACGAATTTTAAAGAACACGTACCAAACGGTGTTAATTTGGTAGACTACAATACAATTGATCGTAATAATTTTGCTTCTCGTAACGATACAGTTACTCTCACTATACGAGATAGGGGACTAAAATCGAGGAGAAATAAAGGCAAAAAGCATCAATATGTAGTCCAAAATGGTACCGAATACTACGCGCCTGAGTTGAAACATGGAGATACGCTACGTAGAAGAAGGAATAAAAGTAAAGAAGAAGTAGACACATCGATTGAAAATCTACATACAAAAACTTACTACGGTTCCGTACCCGAAAGTCCTCTACATCCGAGAGTTTTGACCGAAGAAGTCAGTTTTCCTTAGAGAACACCATCCTACTATTTTATAATACTCACTGCTTTGTTATATCTTTGTGAATTTTATTAATATTTATTGTAGTTTTTATTTTAGTTTGTATGATAATTTAGAAAATACTTTTATTTTTGTACATTGCCACCTTTATTTTTAAATTTTGTTATATAAGTTGATATCGCAATGCAGAATTTTAATTATACTTACAAAGTTAATTACTAATTAAGTTACAATGTGTAAATTTATTATATTAGCATCTATAGATATATTTATAGTAAATATATAAGTTGCTTCTTGTATGAAATTTGCAAGCGTTTGCATTTATATGAATGTATGTGCATATAAGATATTTATTTAATAATAAATACATTATTACATTAAATCATAAGTAATTGATATATCAATGAGTTATTTGTATCATAACAATTTTTTTTAATTAATTAATCGTTATTGGAAAATTGAATGTATAATTTTGCACAAATCGCGAAACGATTAAATCTGTTTGAATATATCGTATTATCATGAATATAAGAAATTATAATAAAAGCACATAGACAATGTACTGTCTGGAAATTACAAAAAACAGTATAAACACGAACATGACTCGGCATGAAAATGAATTTACTTATTGCAAATAAAATATAACTGTAAATAATATTCCTTCAGCGAGAATATTATTGATTTTGCTTTTGTGGAATAAATAAAAACTGTCAAGAGTTTATGTTGGTGGTACTGTTAGGTTTTTTTATTGTTGACTGCAAGATTTTCCCTATTCACATTCAAGCACATAAATATAAATACAAAGTGTTCCTGTTCATTGGAGACCTAAGCTGAGAAACTCCGTCTAGTTTGATTTTCGGTTACTGTGCAGTTGTTATGACAGCTCGAAACAAAATTTCTTCTGCTACACACTAAAGAACACACTTATTTTAGCATATTGTAAAAGTAAAACATATGAATCGGGTCCAAATGACCGAAATATTCGAATTTGAAAAGTGCGGAAAAGTAGCATAAATCATGCAGTAGACCCCGGTGATGCCACATTCATCGGCCGGCCGGCGCATTTTGTTGACGGTACGTGCACTGGGATATACTCTTACACTTAGAAAATTTCGCACCGGCAGATGCAGCTCGACGCTCCTACATGTAACATCGCTTATTTTTTGTTTTTACGCGATTTTTAGGGGGTGAAACGTAATAGTTTACTGCCCCATACCGCGACTATACTTTTTAATGCTATTTCGAGGGTCTCTCACATCCCGGTTGCATAGATCCCGGTGTTCTTGATCGGTGGCGCCTTCTCGTATGTTTAGCCTAGTAACCAGAGTCAAATCCGCTCCGTAGGGGTGCAGAGCGGAGCGGAGCGGCGCCCCGGAGGAGTAGGATTTGACGATGGATTACCCTCCTTTTCGAATGCACACCCCTAAAATTCGAAGGCAAAAAAAATTTAATTTTTTCACTTTTTCGGCAATAACCGCCTTATTTTCCATTTTTTCGCGAATATTTATACTAATATCTACTAAGCACACCCCCCCCTACCCGAATTTCAAAGAAAAATTAAAATCGGACCGAAAAAATTTCACTCCATTTCAAGGGACTGTAACCCGATACATGTGCAGACCCCGGGTTCGACCGGCTACATGAATTTACTTTCCCTTCTTTTCAAAAGTCGATTTTGGGGTTGTTTTTACTCCGTTCAGCCTTTTTATTGTTTTATTAGACAAATATAAGCCTGTTCTTTAGTGTGTAGCTGAAGAAATTTTTTTTCAGCCTGTCAGAGTAACGGCACAGTCGCCTGATTTTCAAATGCAGAATCACCAAATACAGCTGAGATGAGATGCCATATAAATTACACAAACTTACTCATTTTATTTTTCTTAAAGAAGAAACTTGTGCCTGTGACTGTCTTAATACAGTTTTTCAATAAACAATAATAATAATAATAATAATAAGTGCATAAATTTTAAAAATAAAAATTAATGAAAAGAAATGGAGAATTTGAAGTGAAAATCTTAAATAGAGGTAATAAAATAATAATAATAACAATTAGTAAAATAATAGAGCAATTGAAGACATAGTAAATAATAAAGTAAGGCGCAAAAATACAAAAAATGAGCAAAAATGGAAAAGGGAAAGAATTTTGAATTACAAAAAAAGATTTAAAAACAACATAATATCTTACCTAAGACTGCTGGACAATTAAATTTTTGGTAAGGCTTCGAGCTAAATCAAATAGTGGTGCATTTCGCCGACCTCCGGCGAAATTTTTTAACGAAATTATTCACGAAAACCTTTCGGGGGGGGGGTAATCTGTAGAAATGACAGACTAACGCTCTAACTTTTTTACCTTTAGGGTTCAAACGATGGGAATATAAATTCATTGTAAAAAATATTTATTCAATTAAAAAATGTTAAAATTATTAACATTAAACTAGCAAATTATTTTTATGGGCGATGATGTTCGTTTTATTTTATAATATTAAAACATAAAAATTATTTTAATTATTATCAACACTAAAATTCTGTACGCTACTTGCTCGGAGCGATTTTGGCAAAATTTACAATTTAACAATCTTTTAAACGCTCTAACGTTTTTACCTTGGGGGGGTTCAAACGATGGGAATAGTAGTTCATTTAAAAAATCACTTTTTAAAAAGAGCATTTCTATAGCCCCACCCAAAATTGTTCTAAAGAATTGATTGTTGATCGATTAACACCAATACGGGAGAGGGCTGTCATTTCTACAGCCCTCCCCCTATGTTTTCTCGAATAATTTCGCGATGTGTGTTGTTCAAACGATTTTAATGGGTTGGGGGGGAGCGAAATGTACCTATCAAAAAATAGTATATAAATATATGGGGGGGGGGGTGCCACCCGACGCTGCCCCAAACCTCATGACTGTTTCCTTCAGTGCAACCCCAGAAAAAAAAAGGTCATCAATCGTAATCGTCGTATAATTAGGTACGCCGCACAGTGTGGTGAAATGGGGTTTTTGTGGACAAACGGTTGTTGAGCCTTCAATTTTAGGGCAAAAAATCTGGAAGTTGTTTTACTATATTCTTAATCCTTAATATATATAAAAATGCATGTATGTATGTTCCCTATACTCCTAAACCGTTTGACCGATCGGAACCAAATTTGGCACAGTTATTATGTAGTTCCCTGCGCATGTTTTTGTATTAAAATAGTGCAAAAATTCGCAAAGGAAAGGAAAGTTGATTTTGAGTAGCTTGCCTTCCTTTAAGGAATCTCGATAATCCATTCTTGCGCGTCCCATAGCGCATGAATGGATTATCGAGATTCCTTAAAGGAAGGCAAGCTACTCAAAATCAACTTAAAAACAATAATGAATGCTGTCAAACTGTCAACCGATCGACAATGCAAATACGCGTGCACGTGCTTTACCGAACAACCACATCCGACACGGTCTAGATGGCTAAAGGCTTACTCATTTTATTTTTCTTAAGGAAGAAACTTGTGCCTGTGACTGTCTTAATACAGTTTTTCAATAAACAATAATAATAATAAGTGCATAGAGTTGTTCCAATAATTTAGGGAAGATAAGCGCGACTGCTAGCTTGTGACGAAATCTGAAAATTATATAAACATTACATTTTTCGAAATAATTCATGGTGATTCGTAATAAATTACGAAATAAAGCAAATTAATCTGATAAGTGAATACTTTTCGATCACAAATAAATGTGATTTTTCGAATATTTTCAAATTTGCCTATTCGTGAAATTTTCCATTTTGAGTCCTAGTATCTAAAATGCCCTTAAAATATGCCCATTCATGGTACTAAATCTTGTGCTTTTATACAGATGTACAATTATTGTTATGCTATGCCACTGCAATAATATTAGTCTGTTAGTCTCAAATAATTAAGAAAAAGTGTTAAAGCACCTTTCTCTACTTTAGCCTCATTAGCATCTAGAAACTATCACCAAAATGCCGTTTGATTTCCGGGTGATTGTGATGTATACTACTACTCTATAGCTCTATAATTCAGAGTGGATTTTGGCTACCTCTATACAATTTGCATCCATCTTAAACGATCTTATCTGGATTCTCGTCATGTGCCAGCTTCAAATCCCAGCATTCCAAGTCTTTTTCCTTGTGGTGCTTCATGCCACATTATTTTGATTAGCCTATCAATACCTCCGCTAATCACGTGTTCTGCCCAACGTACTCGATTCGATTTTATATCCTGCATAATATCAGGACAATTTATTGTACAGCTGTTTTAGTTCAGCATTTTTCTTATTCCCCATTGATCAGTTTCCAAGTCTTTGTGTGGTCTATAGATTTTCCTTAGCACCATTCTCTCGGAACGCCTCAGCAGAAACGTTGTTATGTTTATTTACGTGCGATATGGAGAAGACAAAAATTTTCGGATGATCTGTTTTTCTAAAGGCTACGTTTACTATATTTTTGATTTGGATATTTTTGGGTTCCCAATACTTATTAAATAATTTTAACGTTTGCTGCTCAAGTGCTCAAGTTCAAAATAAACTCATAGCTCCTGGTTGTTTTCATAATTACTTTTATTTTATTTACATCAATTTAAGCTAATAATTATAGTTTGTACATGTAGTTTGGTGTAGGGGCAAAGAGTTAAACTGCGGATCTGATTTTATTTTATTCACTTCTGAATTTTATGTGCTGTGGTTCAAATTCCACGTTAAGCTATAAGTCCTATATTATTTACATTCACGTGAAATGTTCTGTACGTGGTACACTTAAAATGCGTTAGTGTGGGTTTATCCGTAAATGAAATGAGTGCTCTTCTCAATCGAGTCATATAAAAGCTATTTTTCTGTGCTTCTTTGCTGTAATCGTATGTTGTATTTGGTCATGTTATATTTGAAACAAATAAGGTTAAAAACGCACGCTGTTTTAATATTTTATTAATGTCCGATCGGTAATCGTGTGTCGGGTGTGCCGTCTCTCTCAAATAGACACAGCAAGCTCGATCTAGGCAGGGGGAAGCGGAATCCAGAGCAAGGATCCCACCCTCGCTCTAGCTAACGCTATGCTAGAAGCAATAGCAGACTCCAAGAACTACCATCAGGGTAAGGAACACATGCCAGAAGGCAATCAATGCTATGATGAGGGTGCTGTCACAGGAGAACAGGGCGCCAAGGCTCCCTCCCCAAGACAAGACAACCCCAAGACGGTCGACCACACGACCGACCAAACAGAGGAGGAAATTGTCAAGAGGATCGAAGAAGTGACGGGGCGAGCAGAAACTGAATCTCAAGTAGAGCCCCAGAACTAGCGCGATCCAACTAAATCGACGGAGATGTCGGAGAAGGCGACGCAAGAACCTCAAGCCCCCCCCCCCCACAACGACTCCCTCGAAGAAGGAGATGTAGTGGAGAAAGGCTTTTGTAGAGTAAGGTTGATGCATAGAAGAAGGAGGAAGAATGCCCCCCTCCCGCCTGCAACCATGCTCTCGCCTGCAACTATGCTCCCGCCTCCTCTGGCAAGACAACCTCTCCTTGCGCGTGAAGCAATTCTCAGGAATAGGAAGCATGCAGGAGAGGAAATCGAAGTAACCACAAAGCAATCTACAAGGTCGTCAGGACCAACCTGGCAGCCACCGAGGACCTAGAGGTGAAAGAGATGAGGAAATCCAAGAATGACAACTTCCTGGCGGTCCTCGGTAGGGGACTTAAGCAGGTCTTAGCGGTCAAAAGTGCACTTAACGACCAATGCCCCAAACCTCACAGACAGAGTCTTGACCAAGAGCGTTAAGCTATGCATCAAGGGCCTCCACAGTGGAGCTACCAAAGAAGAGGTGCTCCAGGGCTTAACGAGGGCAACAGTAGTCGCGGTAGTTGTGACGACAGTCACCAGGTCGATAAAGAAAGCGAAGGTGACACTGCCAGCCAGCTTGGTGACAAAGATCCTGGCAACCAAAATCAGGGTCGTGCCCATCAGTGTCTGTAATCCAACGCAGTTGAGCCCTCGTAAACAGAAATGGTTCAGAAGCCACCATGGGGCAGCACCGTTCCCGAATCCAGCCTGGGTCGCCCTGCTGGAAGCAGTAACAATAGCAGTACGTGACAAAAACACAAACATAAGTGGGCAGCGCGGTCGGGACTCTAAGTGATCTGGGAAAAGTTAGACGTGCACGATAGGTTTTACCAGAGTGCTCCAAACCCTTGAACACAAACTGCAGTACAAAATCAGGGGTTTGGTCGAACATTCAATTATTGCCCCTAACCCAGCAGATTTCTACCAAGACTATGCTAGGCCCCGCCGGGAGTAAAGTGTTCCGAACACTAACATGTGAAATTCAGGCAGAATATGCCAGAAATAACGAAGCAATTTATCACCACGGTAAGTAACAACACCAAGAAAACACCAAGGTAAAACGTTGATTATTTTAACACCCTGGTTACAGTTTAGTGTTTTAACTACTTTGTAAAAACCGTAAAAAATACGTGTTTTACAGGTATCACACACGTGTTTAACACCAAATTTACATATTATGCAATTTTGCACTCAATTCTAAAAATATTACTTGGGTTAATAGGGCCCTAACTGAGAGATTTCTTCTTATAATATAATTCCAGTCTTTTCACTAAATATTAAAAAGAATAATTGCCGAAAGTATTGGTTGATTTGCACTCTGGGCCGGTGTCCCACTCGTGTTGTCCAAGCTGCAATGCTGTGAGACAGAGTTCTAGGCATTAGCAGGGCTCTTACCGATCGGTGACAGGTTTTCGTGAGGATTCGTGCCGTTCGGGTAAACTGTCACTGTTGCATACAGCCGTGAAATGAAACGTTTTCATTGTCTGGTACAGGGTACAAGTTGAATAATCGGCAGTTTAATAATAACACAACAGTAGCTTTTTTCCTCATGCATGACGAATTTTATGTGTTGCACGTTACCTCTTTTTATTGCTAATATCACATTGCCTAACAGAATTTGAAGTGGAATCAAAGGTGGATACAATTTTAAACATCGAAAACAACCGATATATTATCTAATGCACAATAATTGCTAAAAATATATTTTTTAAAATTTTTTTGCGTTATTACACAATTAACGTACGTCACCCCTCATAAACTTTGGCTGGATCCGCCCGTGCTGTGGAATTCATACTCGAGGACGGATGTACTGAGGGGGTATTAAAATTGAAAGTATAGTTAACGTCCCCTATGAATTTTCTTAAAATTAATAAATCTAAAATGAACGAAAATTTAACAATTTAGAAAAAGGGGGGCTAAATTGAATTTAAAAAAATAGTGAAGGCGATAGCTTCTGTATCCATAATCATCAGGTAAACTCGATCAAAGAATACATAATGATAATTAATCGTAAATGAAATTAGAACAAATTTTGTTAGAAATTTTAATAATCAAAATTAATGAAAAGAAATGGAGAATTTGAAGTGAAAATCTTAAATAGAGATAATAAAATAATAATAATAACAATTAGTAAAATAATAGAGCAATTGAAGACATAGTAAATAATAAAGTAAGGCGCAAAAATACAAAAAATGAGCAAAAAGGGAAAAAATTTTGAATTACAAAAAAAGATTTAAAAACAACATAATATCTTACCTAAGACTGCTGGACAATTAAATTTTTGGTAAGGCTTCGAGCTAAATCAAATAGTGGTGCATTTCGCCGACCTCCGGCGAAATTTTTTAACGAAATTACGGTCAAACATTTGAGCTTCCATTCAAATCGAAGTTATTCACGAAAACCTTTCGGGGGGGGGGGGGCTGTAGAAATGACAGACTAACGCTCTAACTTTTTTACCTTTAGGGTTCAAACGATGGGAATATAAATTCATTGTAAAAAATATTTATTCAATTAAAAAATGTTAAAATTATTAACATTAAACTAGCAAATTATTTTTATGGGCGATGATGTTCGTTTTATTTTATAATATTAAAACATAAAAATTATTTTAATTATTATCAACACTAAAATTCTGTGCGCTACTTGCTCGGAGCGATTTTAGCAAAATTTACAATTTAACAATCTTTTAAACGCTCTAACGTTGTTACCTTGGGGGGTTCAAACGATAGGAATAGTAGTTCATTTAAAAAATCACTTCTTAAAAAGAGCATTTCTATAGCCCTACCCAAAATTGTTCTAAAGAATTGATTGTTGATCGATTAACACCAATACGGGTGAGGACTGTCATTTCTACAGCCCTCCCCCTATGTTTTCTCGAATAATTTCGCGATGTGTGTTGTTCAAACGATTTTAATGGGTTGGGGGGGAGCGAAATGTACCTATCAAAAAATAGTATATAAATATGGTGACCATATGTACTTATTTTAGTAGGACAGTACTCTTTTTTAGAACGATGTCCTATGTACATAAAAACTTCTCCCAGTACTTACAAATGTACTTATTTTTTGTACACCCGCCGGGGGGGTGCCACCCGACGTTGCCCCAAACCTCATGATTGTTTCCTTCAGTGCAACCCCAGAAAAAAAAAGGTCATCAATCGTAATCGTCGTATATTTAGGTACACCGCACAGTGTGGTGAAATGGGGTTTTTGTGGACAAACGGTTGTTGAGCCTTCAATTTTAGGGCAAAAAATCTGGAAGTTGTCTTACTATATCCTTAATCCTTAATATATATAAAAATGGATGTATGTATGTTCCCTATACTCCTAAACCGTTTGACCGATCGGAACCAAATTTGGCACAGTTATTATGTAGGTCCCTGCGCATGTTTTTGTATTAAAATAGTGCAAAAATTCGCAAAGGAAAGGAAAGTTGATTTTGAGTAGCCTGCCTTCCTTTAAGGAATCTCGATAATCCAGTCATGCGCGTCCCTATGGGACGCGCATGAATGGATTATCGAGATTCCTTAAAACAAGGCAGGCTACTCAAAATCAACTTAAAAACAATAATGAATGCTGTCAAACTGTCAACCGATCGACAATGCAAATACGCGTGCACGTGCTCTACGTTTCTATTTGACCAATCTTAACCAAATTTGGTGTAGAAGTTATTTACAACGCTACGAAAAACATAGGCTACTTTAGTACCTTGGAGTGAGGCCGAAGGCCGAACAACCACATCCGACACGGTCTAGATGGCTAAAGGCGGCCGGTAGGCCGACTGTGCCAGCTAGTCCTTAATAGAATAGAAAAGAAAACAATAATTTTTGTGTTTTCCCACAGAATATTGCATAAGCCACGATTCGAAATTCTAAAGGTCGTCATTTTAAAATAGTTTTCAATTGTTTTTAGTATCTTTCTGTATCGTCCGTTCTGCTTATGTATTGGTTACATTGGCATTTGGGAAAAATTTATTGATTTGTTAATCCAATAATACCTTTGGTAAAAATTGAACAAGTATCAGTAAAACGCTCTTGTGTTCGCATCTGCAAGTATCTGCAGCTGAAATTTGGAGGGAAAGTACTAGAGATAGATACCAATGATACCATAAAAAAATTTCGGTGTGTCTCATGCGTTCTCACACACCTAAAAGTTTAAGAGAAGTTAACATTTAAAAAAATCGAGTTTTTAGGTCGAAATTAGGTCTACAAACCGTTAAAAATGTAATTCTTTGTTTTGTTTTGGCACTTGTGTGCTAGTAACGAAAAACAGAAATAATATTTCAACTTGAAAACTGAAAAAAATCAATGAATTTTCGTTTTTAAGCAATATAAAAGTATCTATGTATACGGTACATAATGTATATAAAAAAGGTTGACTTTGCCCCATTTTTTCGACACTTTCCAAGCGTATTTTTTATGATTTTTATTGTGTTCCTGAATCCTTGGGATGGTCCTAGCAAGAAACTATTATTAAACTGACCAAATGAATTACTTTAAAAATCACCATTTGTCCGCCTCCACCACACTGTCCGTTGACCTTTTTTTAGGTATTTACCGTGTTTCGCCGAAATGTACTTTTTTTTCATAAAAATAATATGGTCACCATATATATAAATAAAATAGAGCGAAAATATTTATATGAATAATATATAATTAGAAAACAAAATGAAATTTCAAATTAGAAAAAGATGGTATAAGTTTTTGATACCTGTTATAATTATTAATTGAACGTAGTTTGTACTAAAAATTAATTTTTTTTGAGAATTTAACTTTGCTGTATGATGTGTGCTATACGTTCAAGGCGTTAAGATTAATATTTCCCAAACGAATATTGTGACATACTAAAGCCTACCATACACCATAGTCGTTTCTTCGAGTTTAACTGAACGGGATACGCATAGTTGAAAAACAGAACAAGTTTTTTCTTAAGTCCACTAAGACTGAAGTTGATGATTAAGTTAATTTATAATGAAATGAAGGCGCGCAATGTAATAATGCGATGAATAGTTCCTATTCATAATCTTTTTTTTAAAAAATCAATTTAATATTATTGTATTATCAAATAAAATATTAGCATTTTTTGAATGAGTCATTAACTTTCAAAAACAACGTTTTGACAGCTATGCATTTCGTGAATAAAATAATAAATATTAGAAAGTCGATTCTGATTGCGTTACGTTCGGCGTGCTCATAAACCTATGTTTACATCACTCCAAAATGTTATTGTTAAAGCATAAAGAATTTCGGTTCAATTCAAAACATTGCTATAATTTTCAGCAAAAACGTTCCTGAAAAGGTTATTAAACCATAGCTGAATATCTTTATTTAATAGTGGGTTTACACAACACATAAATTTTATTTTATTAGCGTAGGATTCATTACACGCGGTACTTTGCAAACTCATTACGGTGTTTTATTAATTTCTTTACTTTTACGAGTGTAGGTATAATAAAATATTATAGTTGGGTATTAAAAAATATACTAATTTGAAAATAATCTTTTCCATATCGTGGGGTAAAATACTGCGGGTAGGCCAGCAGCTAGTTAAGATAAAACTGCGGAAGGGGGGGAGCAGTTTTTTAAATAAAATATTAATCTTATAAAAAATATTATTTATTTGGGGTAGGGAGGGAGGCCAGGACCCGACCTGCCTGTTCTTGAAAACGCCACTGTAGTAAATGAGGAACATATTAATTGGTCTTTTAATAAGTTTATTATCTATATGGGGTCATCCATTAATTACGTAAGGGTATTTGGGGGGGGGGAGTTCCCTATAGACTCCTAAACCGTTTGACCGATCGGAACCAAATTTGGAACAGTTATTATGTAGGTCCCTGCTGCAAAAATTCGCAAAGGAAAGGAAAGTTGATTTTGAGTAGCCTGCCTTCCTTTAAGGAATCTCGATAATCCATTCATGCGCGTCCCATAGGGACGCGCATGAATGGATTATCGAGATTCCTTAAAGGAAGGCAGGCTACTCAAAATCAACTTAAAAAACAATAATTAATGCTGTCAAACTGTCAACCGATCGACAATGCAAATACGCGTGCACGTGCTTTACGTTTCTATTTGACCAATCTTAACCAAATTTGCCAGCTAGTATAATATACTATTATTCATCTTTTATAAATATAAGGGGAGGAGAGGGGGGTCAAAATTAATTTTCTTTTAAATAATCCTTACGTAAGATGTGGGGGGGGGTTGCCACAATCTTACGTACCCTTACGTGGCGGGGGGAGGGGGTCCAAAATTACAAAAATCATCCTTACGTAATTAATGGACGGCCCCTATTTGAAAATTGTCATTTACAAATTATTTGAAGAACTCAAAATGTTATTTTAATTTAATTTTATTGGACAATAATTTTTTTTTAAATTTTTCTAGCTGGAAACATCTTCCAAAATTGAAGTTGAGTTCAATCTGTAAATAACTTTCGCTTGTTTATGAATGATAAACAAAGAAATTGTTATCAAAAAATCCATTAATTATTGATCGAAGTTGTTGTGGAATGGTATAATGACAAAGGTATGCAAGTTGGATGGACGAGTTTTTTATGTTTTAAAAGAAAGGTCATGTTAATTTCATTACGTTTGAAGTAACGGTAAAAATATGTAAAAAGCTTTTAAAAAATGAAGATCTTTTTTATATAATGAGAGGATGGCTCGGCTCGAATGCAATATGAATGCAATGTTATTCTTTCTAGTTTGGTACGACTGCGCATTATCACGGGTGCGAACAGTATAGGTTGCGTGTACGTGAGCTTCGCCCTCTTCGAATTTATTTTAAATTGTATTATTATGAATAAATTAAGCATTGTGTTATTGTGTTAAATAATTAAAAATGTGTAGTTTATAAGCATGTGATTTTATGTTACCATTATGGACTGGCCCGTCTTAATTTCTTACTAATCGAAACTAGGTAAGAATTTCGAGCAATGTATGTAGTGTTATGGTGTCCTTCATTTCATTTACAACCAAACTGCAACACTTCGTATATCTCTACCTTTGTATTTATTTATATTTTCCTTCTTATTTATAAGCAGATTAGTGTTTGTTTATGCACATAATTATGTAAAAGTTGGTAATATTGTTATTTACACAGCCTACTTTCATTGCAATATGTGGTACATCACATTATCATACAAGCAAGAATTAATATTTTACTTGCTTTTGCTTTGCTCGCGTTGGTCGCTTAATATATTCGTATTTTTTTAACTTTTCATTTACAAGTACACATGTAGGCAATCGTTACTCTTTTTTTTACTTAACATCAAAAAACAAAGCGACTCGTTAACTTACATAATAGTCAAATTCGAGATCTTTAAATTTATACAGCGTGTTGCAACGATATTGATTTATTTTTTTACAATAATTATAACGGGTTGTTTACTTCAAATATTGATTTTTAGTCAATATTGAAAAATACAGGGTCACAATAATTATAACGACAACAAGTTTACCTTTCTTTTTTATGTCACTGTGCTTCCTTCCAATTCAATTTGATGGTACAAAGTTTGGGTTACCTGTTTAGCCTACAGGCATATAAACCTTAATGAGCCATATTTCTACCTCCAAATTTCTATATAACTGTTACGTAATTTATTTAAACTTTTGTATTCAAAAAAGTCTCATTTTTTCATTTTCTTTAATGTTTACATACATCGATCTTTCGCTGAAAAATGGCGATTCAACTTTTTACTGAAATTGTATTTGTGCACATCCAAAATGCATTTTTTGAAAGAAATTAGCTCTTAGAACTTATTTCAACCATAAAGTCATCTTCAGACCTTCCATGCTGCTCGGCTAGAAAGTTACCTGAAAGGCATTTTATCTTGTGCAGCTAAGTGTGTATTCTTGTAATAAAATTAGTGTGCTTAATTAAAATTTTGTTGTGAAAATTTAAATCTTGCACAAATATCATGAATATTAACTTGGCAACACTGTTTCTAATTATAAGGGCGTTGGTTTGAAATGAGCTCGAGTTCCTCAAATTTTTGTGTCTCCAAGTTTGGTAAAGTTTCACTATCACTTTTATCGTTTAATTCAATTTAATTTATAAAACTTTACATGTGCACTAAATGCGAGTAAAAATAGCAAATCGACCTAACATTACATTATTTCATCAAACTAACCGCAAAAATAAAAACATTAGTAACGTAAAATTTACAAAAATAAAATAAACAGCAATAATGGAGGTGCATAATATCTTGCTTGCTATCTGGCATTGATTTTGTAGTTATAAGATACAGTCCTTGAAATGTATATGTAATGCGAATAAACAGAAATATCGCACAAAAGAACACGAGGGTTGAAATTTACTAGCTTTAGTCTGGTAGTTTAATCATTTTTTATTACAAAATTTAATTAATCATATTATGAACAAACAAATGTTAATTTAAAAATACCACCTTATATATTGGGACTCGAAAATTATTCCAAAAAGACCGAGGATTTTTTGTTACAGTAGAAAATTGAGTTTTAATGAAAATGGAAAAAATACCTACTGAACTAAATTTATTAATAGAAGCAGCGTGGATCTAAATTGGAAGATCTTGTAGCTTGAACTCGTGTACTGATTTTCTGCAAAATTGTTTTTTTAAGAAATTCACGACTTGCCGAAATTGAGCAGTTCTAAATTTATTTTTGAGATTCGTATCGTTCATAAATTAATGATTCTGTATAACTAAAGTTAACCATTCTTGATGCAGTGTAATATTTCTTACAAAATCAAAGGAGACTTTTATAATCAGCACGGTTTTGTATAATTATGGTGACCATATTATTTTTATGAAAAAAAGTACATTTCGGCGAAACACGGTAAATACCTAAAAAAAGGTCAACGGCGCACAGTGTGGTGGAGGCGGACAAATGGTGATTTTTAAAGTAATTCATTTGGTCTGTTTAATAATAGTTTCTTGCTAGGAACATCCCAAGGATTCAGGAACACAATAAAAATCATAAAAAATGCGCTTGGAAAGTGTCGAAAAAATGGGGCAAAGTCAACCTTTTTTATATACCTATACATACATATACATATGTACCGTATACATACTCGTAGCTTAAAAACGGAAATACATTGATCTTTTCAGTTTTCAAGTTGAAATATTATTTCTGTTTCTCGTTACTAGCACATAAGTGCCAAAACAAAACAAAGAATTACATTTTTAACGGTTTGTAGACCTAATTTCGACCTAAAAACTCGATTTTTTTAAATGTTAACTTCTCTTAAACTTTTAGTTGTGTGAGAACGCATGAGACACACATTTTATGGTATCATTGGTATCTCTAGTACTTGCCCTCCAAATTTCAGCTGCAGATACTTGCAGATGCGAACACAAGAGCATTTTTACTGAGACTTGTCCAATTTTTACCGAAGGTATTATTGGATTAACAAATCAATAAATTTTTCCCAAATGCCCATGTAAACAATACATAAGCAGAACGGACGATACAGAAAGATATTAAAAACAATTGAAAACTATTTTAAAATGACGAACTTTAGCATTTCGAATCGTGACTTATGCAATATTCTGTGGGAAAACACAAAAATTATTGTTTTCTTCTGTTCTATTAAGGACTAGCTGGCACAGTCGGCCTACCGGCCGCCTTTAGCCATCTAGACCGTGTCGGATGTGGTTGTTGGGCCTTCGGCCTCACTTCAAGGTACTAAAGTAGCCTATGTTTTTCGTAGAGTTGTAAATAACTTCTACACCAAATTTGGTTAAGATTGGTCAAATAGAAACGTAAAGCATTGTCGATCGTTTGGCAGCATTCATTATTGTTTTAAGTTGATTTTGAGTAGCTTGCCTTCCTTTAAGCGAATTTTTGCACAATTTCAATACAAAAACATGCGCAGGGACCTACATAATAACTGTGCCAAATTTGGTTCCGATCGGTCAAACGGTTTAGGAGTCTATAGGGAACATACATACATACACACATACATCCATTTATATATGAAGGGGCAAGTGGATAAAGGGGCTATGTGACATTTCTTGATTTTATGATATTTTGTCGTGAATGAAGGGGCAATGTGTAAAGGTAACTCATGCACTCTTTAACCATGTGCAGTGCAATGGTTACAGCCATTTATCAAAAAGTAGCAACAAATTTAACTAATAGGGTTATTGCATGAATTTCTAAGTATTTTTTTTTATAAAGTTTAAGTATTGTTCAACAGTACTGTATAGATCAAAAGTCTATGGTTTTCCGTAAAAAAATTATTAAAAAAGTATTAATTTGAAACAGGAATTTCGCGCGAGTGACGTCACACTCTACTTTTGAACACATCTGGCAACAGAGTAGCAGTTAGCTGTCAAGTAATTTTGTGATAGCGTTATAAAAAATTTAAACTTTAATAAAAATGAGTTCAAACAAACAGATTAAAAAGTGCTTATAAAAATGTGCACAATAGGAAGATTATCCGAACTAGCTTTTACAAAATTTGAATCCAAAGAAGCCATTTTTAATAAAATAATTACTTAGAACAATAACCAATAACCTTAAACTAAAAAGCTGTCAAACGCTTTAAATTTTTTTCAACTGTCAATGAAGTAAATATTAAATAATTCAACGTTGCCAAATACATCATAAAATGATTCGGCAAAACGCGTGTGACGTCAGAGGGGCCGTCGGCAAACCGAACGTATTTTGAATTTTAAATTCGATTTTCACGTTCAAAGACACTTTTTAAAAAATTTTTGTTTCTTGTTATAAGTTTATCTTTCTATGTTTTACAAGGAATAATAAGCGTCATCGCTAAATTCGATATCTTGCAACAACCCTATTGGCTTTTTACTCAATAAACAGTTTTTGTCACATAGCCCCTTTATCCACTTGCCCCTTCATATATATTAAGGATTTAGGATATAGTAAGACAACTTCCAGATTTTTTGCCCTAAAATTGAAGGTTCAGCAACCGTTTGTTCACAAAATCCGCATTTCACCACACTGTGCGGCGTACCTAAATATACGACGATTACGATTGATGACCTTTTTGTTCTGGGGTTGCACTGAAGGAAACAGCCATGAGGTTTGGGGCAGCGTCGGGGGGCCCCCCCCCCCCCCCCCCGGCGGGTGTACAAAAAATAAGTACATTTGTAAGTACTTGGTGAAGATTTTAAGTACATAGGACATCGTTCTAAAAAAGAGTACTGTCCTACTAAAATAAGTAGAGCTCCTGCCAAAGGTCAAAAGTTATACTGTCATCGGCGCAATAACGAAAACGAGTCCAAATACTAAAAAGCCCAACTAGAAAACATTCGTTGAATTTTTGCTTTCGTTTTGACAGTTTTACACAAATTTCGCGTTTTATTATTAAATGGTATTAGTATTATTTCATAATATAAATAACAATTAGCCTTCTTTAAGGCTATTTTAGCCTTATTTACATTTTTTAAATTTTCGCGCTAAGCTAATGTTTTTACGTAGCATTTCATATGTATGTATTTTAGGGAAATTTAGGGATTTTCGGGTCAATAACACGCTATCATAACAAGAATTTTAACACATTATCTTGATATGGCAAGAGGAGTCGATTAAATACGAATTTTGTCGAGTCAGAACTGTGAATTCGATGGTAATTGCACACATCATTATTATCAATAAGCGATTGAGTTTTCAAAAAAGTTTACTAGACTAAAATTGTAGCCCATTAAATTTGCTATCAGCAAGGTGATATCCAATTTTTGTAAAACATTTTTTTTTAAAGATGCGAGGTTTGAAAACAAAATTAAACTACTATTAATAAAAGTGTTTTTTTATCATTTCTTTACTTAATTTAATCCATAACTCGAGAGCCGTTGATTTTAAACAACGAAGGGTTATAATCTAATTGTTAGATAATTTTACCCTATTTAAAAAACCACTTAACCATTAACACAAAAAAATCAATAGTTTCGGTGCTAAGACCATTTGAAACTAGGAATTTAAAATAACTGCTTAAAGGGTTACCTCAAAGGTTTGGATTTAGACAAAAAACCTTTTCTTAGAAAAGTGCTTTCTATGGCCCACCTAATCGGTCACGGCGATACCCTGTGCTAATGACAAATAATACATTTTTAAAAATTGTATTGAATCCTCGCTAGACCACAATAACTACAACATTAAAGCCGATTAAAGCAATGGTAGTTTTAACGAACAGGTAGGTTAGGCCCGGCCTGTCCAAAAAAATGTTGACATAATATTTTTTGTGTAATATGATAATATATAAAAAAAACCGCAGTACTAACTCATTTCGTGATTACAAGTTTAATTATTGTAAATAATTTCAAAATAACTGAAGCGGAAATATAAAATAGAAGATTAAATCTCCCCACTAAACTGATTTTTATTGAGCAATTTAATATAGAAATCATTTTTTATAGCATCCACATCTTCATAGTTTAAAATAATTAAATTCAGGTTTTTAAATTTTTTCCTGAAACGAACAAACCTCCATTTCACTTTTCATGCCAAACACTACTAAATTAAATATGGTAGAAAGGGCTTAAGTTCCGCTTATGAGTTCAGTCTCAGTTACTATTCAATGTGGTTATCAAAATATAAACATTATTGACTTTTTTCTGGAGTCAGCCTAGTAAAGCACAATGTGATAAATATAAGAAAGGATGTACAATAGAAAAGCTTCTTCCATGTAAAGAATCACAAATAGATTGCAATGTTAATTACAAATTTGATGATTAGTCACTATTTAAAGTTAGAAAAAGATCTTGCCAGTAATAGAAATATTGTGACAGAAAAGGCCAAACAGCTAACAAAGGAATTAAATGAAGTGATAACAAAAATTTATGATTTACAAGAATCGGGGTCAAACTATCGAAATTATCGGTGTACATTAATTGAGGGATTAAAAATTCTTTTAAAACCGTTGCAATGTCCTGAACATTTGATTGCATTTTGTGAAGAAAAAATTGTAGTCTCAAAAAATGCAGCTATTGAAATTTGTGAGAAATCAGTCGGCCAGTCAAATTGTTTTCAGGGGTTTGAAGAAAGAGCTAAAAGAATAACGTGTTCTAGCAAAGCTCATCGAATAAAAACTTTCTTCTTCTTCTTTAAGTGCCGTGCCTGATTTCAGACGTAGGCGACCTCTCTCCTATGCATGTGTTGTGCGTTTGAAGTATTATCACACACATAGGGGACCTACTGCTTAACGCGGGCTCCGAACCGCGGGAAGTGTATACACTTCATCTCCAGAGAGGTTGTACCAGGCAGATTACACCTCGGTGGTTTGCCATTGCCTTCCGAGGGGAGACGGTCAGAATAAAGTTTTTACTGAGCCCGGAGTTGAACCAGGTATTTAGCAGCAACGCACTTAACCGCTAAGCTGGCGACCGTCTCGAATAAAAACTAGAACAGACAATTTTGAGGCATTAGCAAGAAAACTTTTGAAAGAGAAATTTGATGGGAGATTGAACGAGGCTATGAGATATGGAATAGAAATTACTTACTCGCTCTTACGTTTAACAGCTTGTATCCACTCATTTTTTTGATTAATCTGGTAAGGTCTTCCAGGAAAGCGATAAAATGTTAAATCAGGATTCTTTTTCTCTGATTTATTGCATCCAACTACACAACAATACCTTTTTGTACCCATTTTTAAATCAACTTTTCTATGTGAATCTACCTAAAACCGTCAGCACTACCAATACCATAATGCTATTAAGTTATATAGGGCATATAGAATATTATTTAAATTCAAATTTACTTCTTAATTCAAATTCTTAATGTTTAATTCGTAATTAAACTATTACTTGTATTTAAAACCGTTTGCGCTCACCTCCCCAGTTATGCTAAATTTGGCCACCAGGGCAGCGCCACTTGAACTACGCAACTAGCGTATAGCATCCAAAAACGTGCGTTTTAAAAAAAATTACATTTCTAAATTATTGTACCCATTTATTCTACTATCGTATTTTCAAATTTACTATTATTTGTTTACTTTAGTTTATTGAAATTATTTGTAATTAAGCTTATAATCAAGAAAAGTTTCTATTGTATTGCAATATTAGTATGTCTATCTTCGTCTGTGAAAAGTCCAAATAATAAATACATATCATAGGCAATTTATTTTTGTTACTGTTCGAGTGTTTTAATTACAAAATTTCCCACATTTACCTATGCAAATGGTTCTTTTAGCGACGGTGGTGACGCACTATAATTCTAGGTTAATTTAAACCGAAAACAACTACTTATAAATAGTTTGGAGATAATTTTGCGATTTTTAAAAGGATTCAATAATCAACACTGAAAAATAAGTAGTTTTGGTGCTATACGACCATTTTAAGGTAGAAATAAGACAAATTGGTGGGCGAACGGCTTAGGATGTTGAGGTGCGTCAGGATTCAAACCGGTATGGAATACCTGGAAAAGTCGCTGAATTTTAAATTTCTCAAATTGGTCAGGGAAAGTCAGCGAATTGTTCATTTTTAGCCTAAAGTCAGGGAAATTAAAACTTAGACAAGAAAGTATTTTAATATCAGTTTTGAAATTTAATTTTTAAAATTAAAATATTGTTTTTTAATTTTAAATCTTGAAAGTTTTTTGTTGATATTTTGTACCAAGTTCGAAGTAGATTTCTCGAGCTTCAATGAGCTTCTATTTCTATCGTTTGACACTTACGATACAGGTACACAAATTGGGCGTTTTCAAGATTGCAAAATTGTAAAACTTTACATCCCTCAAAATTTGATTATTGTTACCATAATTATATGCAAGAAACTATTTAATTATATTGAATGCTTTAGCTGGACCACTTTTACTTGAAATTCGAAAATACTGAAAATAAAGTTAAAAGTTTATATGAAACCCGATGAAACCTAAAAATACGCGAAACTAAAGAAGAACCTTCACGGGATTTATGGAAAATAGTCAAATTCTATTCATGTTACATAATAATGACCAGTTTTGGGAACGTTAATTAAGGATTTAATCTAAGATTAAAGTATAATAATTAACTAATCTCTGATCAAACAATGCTTTTTAATTGTTATTATGCTATGGATATAATAGTTTTTAACACAGGTCAAAGTTAATCAACGTTCGTGAACGTCCATTAAACGCTACTTGCTCGGAGCGATATTGAAAATTTTACAATTTCGCAGTCTTTAAAACGCTCCAACTTTTCTATCTGTGAGGTTCAAACGATGTAAATAAAAGCTAATTGAAGCTCAAATGATTAGTATTAATTGATTCTATGGGGAAGGGGACTATCATTTCTACACCCCTCCCAAAATTGTTTTAAATAATTGAATTTAAAAAAATCAGATTTGCTGCAAGTCGGAGAAATTCTAAATTTTAGTCGGGGAATTTATTTTGAAATTCACTATGGCTTGGAAGTTTTCGGTGCCATCCTCAAATAACCGTAGTAATTTTCTACTGCAATTATAAATGTTTTAATTTTGTCTCTTTGTAATAAAATATGAACATCAAATTCAAGAACATGCTATTAGGTATATTACGGGTTATGAAAAAGCTATTACGTAAAATAATGATGGAAAACTAAATTTTATTATCTTTATTAGGGTCTCTTAGTTCATATTAGACTTCTTCATTAGACATGTTAATTTTGCACCGTCAATCAACCCCAGATTTGGCCACCTTAGTGGAAAAACAATGTGAAGAATTACATTTGCAAGAATAATCATTGCATGAATATCTTAATTTGGGTGTACTGTTGTAGAGCAAAATATCAAGTTGCTGAAAATAGAGTAGTATACTAAATTATCTAGAGAAAAGATCTTATACTTTTTATTTGTTCATTGAGCGGTTACAGAGTTACAGTCATCAGAGCCCGCGGTATACATCATGTAAAATTATTAATTTTTAAGGTCTCGAATAATCGATTCTATTCCGGAAAAAATAAAAACTATTTTGACCGTCCGAGGTGCAATCTGGCTAGTAAATCTTGATGATACGTACCTCGTATCCATGCCACAAACAGGGGAGGAGACCCAGGCCCAAACTTGAACTATACTTTTACCTCAAGTTTTATTTAAAAATCTTCAAAAATATCCTAATTATACGCATTTCTTTGTAGTTCATCGGCTAATGTACTTCACGAGTGTGCAATTTATCCAAAATTAAATTTGTTCTTGACAATTTTTCAAGTGATTTTTTGACAAATTTCAAATCAATCGGAGTACTGGTTTCTGAGATGTTCCGCACGCCTTGCATGATAGAAAAACGTAATTTTAAAAATCTCATATAACTCTGCCATTCACGAAAATTTTTTAATAAAATTTAGACTAGGTAGATACTTCAAACCTATGAATACTATATAGCGTGCAATTTTTTTTACATACTATAGCCACATCATAAAAAACTTCAAGTTCGACTTCATTTAGCCCGTAAGGTTTTTTTTATATCAGAATTTTAATTGTAATTTGTTTTAAAATTAAAGTACATACATGTTTAGTATTATGACAAGGCAGGTTTTTGCTATAACATGGTTTCCGTTTTCTTAGTCTGATTAATCTGCATAGTGAGAGCACTTACATGGGTTCCATATTCATAACACTCACCACCCTTAAATTAACCTTGATTCTACTTGTTAATTACTCATAATATATTTAATTTCCGCTATAATTAGAATATTAATATAAGAGAGAGTCGAGTTTACTTATAATAAATTAATATAATAATTAAATTATTCATTGTTCCCACTGTTGTTATTTTCAATGTTATTGTAAATTGCCGTGCAAGTTATGTCGAGGATTAATTCAGTATTAATTAGTTTTAGTGGTGTGTAATTATTTACTTATTTGAATGCTTGCTATTTCAAAAATTAGATAACGTAAAATATTTCTAATCCTTTTAAAAGCTTTTTTAAATTTATCCACGAAGTTTGCAGAAAACATTGGAAAGTAATTTAAAAACATGACAGATTATGGCAGTAGTCTTGAATAGAATAAAATACGGTCCAAAATTAAATACTGGACAGAGACGTGGAGAATGACCACTTTTGAGATTTTGTAATTTTACGGCTGCTAAAATAATAATTTTCTATTTGGCTCGATCTATTTGAAATTTCAATATTAATATTGTATAGTGTTATAATTTTGCGATGCTAAATTTTGATTTCCATTAAAAAACTGTATAGGGTAGATAACTGATAAATTTTTCCTCAGTATAATCGTATTTTCTATTACATTTAACATTTTTTATAATCTGTAGTTTTATGCAATCGCCATAAAATATCATTAAGTTAATATGATCTTAAACTCTTTAGTATAAGACTTTGAAGCGTATTTATCAGAAAACATTGATAATATAATCAATATAATATTCAAGCAAGTATAAAATACGATATTGTATAAGTAATATTTAGTTACTATTCAAACTTGTTACTACTTAACAAGATAATAACTGAAATGCTGACTACATATTATTATTATCCAAAATCGAGTCCGTTTCATAACCTAATCTACAGATCTACACAACTAGTACATAAAAAATATAAATATAAATTAGTGGTATATCGGTTGTTCACTTATCTTTGGTGAGTTATTAATGAATCTACAACAGTTCAAAAGTACATCAACAATTTTTAAAATACAAATTCCATTTTGTTTACTACACATTACACATATCTACTTCATATAACACATTGTTAATAAAAATATTAAGTTGTAGATTCTATTTTTATAGTAAATAATAAAAACTTAACAATACTCAATACTGATAAATCAGCATCAACAAAAAAGTTCAAATATTGCGGTTAATTGGAACGAAATAGTTACTACAATAGTAGATAGACATAATAAGTAAATTGTAATCAGTTGTTACACATGGTAATGGATATCTCGTTTTGTTCTGGTTTAAAATGAATTGTATCGATTAATAAGAACTGTTATCAATATTTAATTATTCTCAAAGCGGCCATTTTGTTACAGGTGGTAGATAACATGGTAACTGAAGACAATAATACCTTCAATGTAGTATTTGGCACACTAATTCAATTTACTATAATCAATTGTATCATCCACTCAATTACTAACGATGCGCTGTGAGAATTAACTTGGGTCAGCTGGGACCAAAGTGTATTACATTGGTTTATCATAATAAGTGTAACACAGAAAATCCAATGTATTTTGTTCACTATAAAAGAGCATTTAAAATAAATTTCATGTCCATTACTACCGTAAGTTCTGCACGTCCTCCAAATTAGACATTAATTTTCAGGTATAGCAAACTTAATACGTGCTAATTTTAATACTGCATATACCAGTTCTTAATGCGATACGTAGGGACAGGTTTTTTTATAATTTGCAGTATCGAGATTTATCGATGACGTCACCAATTCAAAAGTAATGTATAGAAGAAGGTTAATATTAAGCAGCTTCTTTGGTGATTATTCTGACTGGCAATGTCTGTTTTTAGTGACATTTTAAGAATGTAATAGTATAACATATGGTCCACTTAGTCCTGAAAAGGAGGTGTTTGAAAAAATTTATCCGCAAAAAAAGTCGTCCATTAATGACCTGTGATGGTATGATGTCAATTCTACAAGAAAAACTATCAAGTTCGGTAGATTGGATTTTTTTTGGAATGTTTTAGTTTCAAGTTATATGAAATAAATTTCATGTCCATTACTCCTGTAAGTTCTGCACGTTCTCCAAATTAGACATTAATTTTCATGTATAGAAAACTTAATATTGACATATGATGTCAATTCTACAAGAAAAACTATCAACTTTTCGGTAGATTGGATTTTCTTGCAATGTTTTAGTTTCAAGTTGGTTTGTTGTACCAGCCCCCAGCCAATTAGTACAGCAAAAATTATATTTTGGAAATTTTCAAAATAAAATGTGTTTTTGCAGGACTACAGTATTGATTTTAATATATCAGCCAAAGGCAAACTAAATATGCGAAGGAAAGGAAGCAGTTTATCTGTATTATGAATACATATTTGATGATTCGCGATTTATTCCATAAGGTTCCATTGCATTGTAAGGTATAGACTATTATGATAAATTTAATATAATTATTGCAGAAATGTGGTGAGGTACCATGCTTTAGATTCCTAAAATCCAAAATTTAGTACAGTATTTCAAGAACTAAGTATTCGTATTAAGGATTTGAAAAGGTATTAACAATTGCCAAAGAGTTGATAGCTTTTCTAGAAATATCCCAAAAATTTAGAGTTGCATAATTATACAGAAAAGAATAAATAAAAAAAACTTTTACATTATGAACATAAAGGCGAAGCTTCTCCAAAGTTAAATTTAAAATACATTTTGTCAATGTTGTTTGGATCCAATTAATGCAACAGAAGGTAATATTATGATCATATGGAAATCCTTGCTTTATATTATTTGCATAGTTAATCTTCTAAATAATAAACTATCATACATGACTAGAAATGAATAATATACAGTGAGTGTACAAACTATTCGTCACCTAACATGTTTTGAATTAAAACCGGTGCAACTTTTCTAAATTACATCGTTATTACGGCTGTAGGCCAGCTCGGCAAATGGTCAGATATTTAATCCGGGTCCAAATTTTCTACCTGGAAATACATAGACCAACTCGGCAAAGTAATAAATTTTGGCTTGGCCAGAACTGTGAGCATCAAAAAACCTACCCTCCGATGCTCCGCATCTCCGGGCAGTTTTTCGTGCTCCGAGCCGCTACGCGGCGGGCGCTAAACATACGAGAGGCGCGACAGATCAAGGAAACCGGGATAAATGCAACCGGGATGTGAGAGACCCTCGAAATAGCATTATTCAGCGCGTTTGCCGAGCTGACCGATAATTAAAACGGCCTCTGGTTTTCATTTGCCCAGTTGACCGGTAGGATTAACCTATCCCTTGTACCTTCTGCCGAGTTGACCTACTCCGGTTATTACAATCACATAATTTTAAAAATAAAAAATTCAATATAAACTATAAAACATCTTTTCACAATTTACCTTTTTATATTTAAAAAAATTCAAATACATTCGCTTAAAAAATACAATACGAAAAGAACATAATATTTATATACGCGTATTAAGTATTCGACATCCCAACTCAGAAACGCAGTTAAAGGTTTTAAAATTTTGTGGGATTGTCTTTAACCTTTATAATTGCTCTTAAATATTTAGGCATAGATTTTTGTATTGTTTTGTAAATTTAAATCTTTTTATTCTATTTCGGTTCTATCCCAGGCAACACTCAATAACTAGTAGATATCCAGTGGATATCCACTAGATTTCTGTGTTGCCTGGTATGCTATCATTTATAAAATATTTTCCACAGGTAATTTTACCATAAAATAGTAATTTTTATAAAACTTTCCGCACAGTACTAGCTCGTATATTTGTCCTTAATGTGTTTTGCAGCTCAGGTGCCATTTTCACGCTACCAAAGTTAGGGTTTTTGATTTTTATAATAATTGAATGAGAATCACAATCAACTTAGCTTTTGAGAAAGCCCTCTACGCAACTTATTTTAAAAACCTTTTGTTAGAGAACACTTTTCCATCATTGTCTGCACTGTTATACGTGGTCTATTAATTATTTTCGAAATTTCTTTGGCTAATTTTAATTTATTGTGTAAATTTATAACAATTTTACGCTCCTTTTATTTAAAATGGGTATATTACAATAAAAAAATTACACCTTTAAGTACTTACAATCACGTTTATATTAGCTTAAAGAAAGTATTAAATTTCAGCCAAAGTATCAAATTTTTAATGATAAACAGTCGTTGCTTTTTGTCTCAAATGAAATGATGTCGAATACTTTTTACATGTGGAAAAGTATGTTATCTTCTTATTTTATTTTTTAAGCGAATGTGTTTGAAATTTTTTGAATCATAAACAGATATGTTTATAGTTTCCATCGCATTTTTATTTTTTTAAATACGTGTAATTTAGAAAAGTTATATCGTAGTTTTTAATTCAAAATATTTATGTATGTGACGAATACTTTTAACTTAGAAAAATATTTAACATGTACTGATGAGGATATAAATTCTATATAATAATTATTAGATGAATTAAAAATATGAAAGTTTTACAGATTCAAAAATTATAATATTATAGAAAATGTAGTTTGGCGTATATGGCTAAAATCCGTCTGTAACATCAGCCGTTCTCCCATGCTCAACTTGCAGGTTTATTCCTAATGTATTATAATATCTCTGCGAGGTTGCTACCGCCAAAATTAGCTCGGCTTTCTGCCTCTCAATTAAGCTATATCACATCTTTCCGATATCTTGGGTGATTGTCGACGTCTTTTACTTAAAGAGGAGATAGCAGACGGACAGGCCTGAGGTTTTATTATATACTGGATTATAAATATTATGATTTATAAAAACTTCTAAGTACATTCAAATACATGTTCGATTACTCCCAAAATAGTTTCTAGAATAATTGTGATGCACGTAATTTTTTCTGCCGACTTCTTTAATTTGCGAAATAAAATTAAGTAGCTTGAGACGGAACAAATAACCTTTATTTATTAGTATTATTGGTATTATGTACGACACTGAAAAAAATGTGGCATCATATTAATGAAAAAGTTCATCAGTTGGATAAAAAAATCATCATTTTTTGCGTCAACAAACAAGTTTGTTAATCACATGTTCGTCATTTTTCTGTTTTATCAATAAAAATGAATGGGTTCATCAAAAATAATCGTGAAATTTCATTACATTATGAATAACCGTGTACATAAATATTATGAACAAAATCACAAAAAGAAAACTTTTGTTTTTACATTTTATTATTAAAATGACCTTTTACATCATATTGCCTTCTTTTAAACAAACACAGTATTTTTAATAAAAATTCCTGGAAATATCGACTTTTCGATAACTAAAGTCAGATGTAAAATTTTATATAAATAATAAAATTCTCTACAAAAAAGGCGAAGGGTACTTTTTTCGTATTCACAAAACTTCATTTTTTTGTGGAAACTCCATGTAAAAAGTTTTGCTTTGCAAATCGACAAGAGTTTCGATCCCAACAAGCAAGCATGGTTCACGATGCGGAGCTTTCCTCCTCCATCTACATTAGGGTTCAATAGTTGGACTATTTTAAGGGATTAGTAAACCCGGAAAGTGACATTTATAGCTAAAATGTGAATATGATATTAAAAGGGGAAAGTTGGAAAGGATAATAGAGTGGAATGGGTGGGTGGCGAGGAAGTTTTGATCCCAGGTAAAATGTCTTTCGCTCTCTCTTCAGTCGTGATATCTCTTTGACAGATACGTCGTGACCCATCTCTTTCTACATGCATGTGATGTGCGTTCGAATAATTTTTACATCATATAGGACCTACTGGTGGTTTAACGTGGGCTCCGAACCACGAGAAATGTAACACTTCATTTTTGAGACGGACGCTCATGGCAGATTACCTCGGTGATTTGCCATTGCCTTTCGAAGATAGAGGTCAGAATAAAGTTCTTACTCTTAATAAAGCTGAAATAAAAAAAATTGAATAAACCTTAATAAAGGTGAAACTTGAGACACCCGAAAACAGAATTTAATGAAAAACTTTTTGCCAATTTCAAGAACGTTGATTAAGGATTTTATCTATGATCAGAGTATAATTAAGTAATCTCTGATCAAATACAATGCTTTTTTCTTGTTGTTACTATGGTTAATCAAAGTTCGTGAAACTGGACACTTATCACCTTTATTTAAGATTTTGACCAAATTCATCGCAATGATGAAAACATACATCAATTTTATGACCAGAAATTGATGAAATCGAATTCATTAAATTGATGACTCGTTCATCAGTCATCATGTCATCAAACTTAATAGATGATTGTGTACGTCGTATATTCATGATTTATTTTCATCACCATGATGGATTTTATTTAATAAACGGTATTCATCAATATAATATATCAATACCTATCTGTTGTAATTACTGGAGGAACTTCATAAAGATGGTCAGATGCATACATCGTCGAAAATTAAAATGTATATAATATTTTGTATTTTAATTAAAACGCAAAAAGGCTAAATTTTTAACGATTTTAGTGCAATTTATATATTTTTGAAAATACATGAGGCAATTATGTATCCTCCCTTGGCGTGTTTGTTTGTTTTTTATAGGCCCGAGACCAACAATCGTAAGATCAATATTACCCTGGCGCGAATAATCGCGTAGATCAATAGTCACAGTAGTGTCAACCAACGCAAATATCAATAGTTATATTGCCAATCGTCGTGAAATCATTTTTCAACATAACATTATTTGTAACATCAACATCCATTTTCTAAATAATTTTTTTAAGATTTAGTTATTGTTGCCTGTTCCAACCTCACAAGTCACGCCAACGTTTTCTCTTCCCTTTTTGTTTCTTGTTTTGAATTCTTGTCTTGCACGAATATCCTCATTTCTTATTTTGTCCAGCCTTGTACATCTTTTGATTTCTCTTAGGAACTGCATCTCCTCCGCCTGGAGTTTTGATTCGTCTCTCTTGGAAGGGACCCATGTTTCGCAATCATATGTTGGGATAGATATCGCCATTGTTTTATTCTTGTTTCGTTACAATTAAATTTTTCAGGTTTCTATGAATTTATTTATTTTATTGGATATGTCGTTGTCTCGGTCGAAGCTTACGTTGCACCCCAAAAAAATAAAATGGTGCTGAAATATCCAGCTACAGTCCTGCATAAAACCTCTGGAGGTTTCCGCAGTAGGTATGTGTACGATAACCAACATTTCACGGTCACCTGCCTAAACTTGTGTTGGACATTCGAAGAGAAAAATTCTCTCGTTTGTACACCATTGAGAATTTTAATGATAATTTCAATCTAGTGGTGAAAAATTGTTCTCAAAATTATAAAATATGAAAAATTACTTACGGTCAAGCATGGCTCCGAATACTTAGTCGGTCTAGCGTTAATAGCTATTGAACATGATATACGATATTATGTGATAAAATAAAATTAGAATCGATAAAATTAGAATTGAAAATGTTTTAAGTGCAAAACTTTATAGAACATTATTTATTTTGTTTTTATTTGATGCTATATCAATGCAATAATTTGACACAATCGAATTCTATTTCGATTCAATTTATTTAATGGTATACCGAAGTATTGCGGGTAGGGGGGAATTTGGAATTTATTTGGCATCGACTCTGATTGGTTATGAGGAGATCACAAATTGGAAGTTGTATCATTTAAAAATTCATTGCTTTGAAATGGTTTGCTCGTAAATAAATACGTATCCAGAAAGGAATTACTTAAAAGGAAAACTTAACAATATACAGGGTGTCCCCGTGACCGTGGAGAACCTTTGAGGTGGTGCTAAAGGACACTTTTCTAAGACAAATTTTTAAATAAAATTTTTGCCCAAGTACCTCCCTTTAAAGCAATTTTTTGAATTTCTGATTTCAAACGGCCATAGCTCCGATATTATTGATTTTTTAAGGTTAATAGATTAGAACTTTTTTAAAGATCATTCGCTTGTCTACAAATTAGGTTATAACCCCTTATCGTCTAGAATCAACGTTTTTCCAGTTATAAATTAAATTAAGGGAAAAAATGTTTAAAAAATTCAGGTTTTTTTTTAATTTTCTTGCGAACCCCGTATCTCTTAAACGAAACGTCTAAGAGAAAAACTAACGGCCCAAACCGAATAGGGAATTTAACGGGCTACAACTTTCGTCAAATAAATTTTTTTGGGCAACCAACCGTTTTCACAGAAACTCTGAAAATAATGAACAAGGTGTAGGTAAAAAATATAAATTCACATAATTACTAAAAATCTCAATTTGATTTATAGCATTTGTTTTAATGTTAAAACATTGTTAAAACGTATTGTAGCGTTTGACGTTTGAGCGACATTGTTATAAAGCGCATTAGTTTATCGGCAATTACTTTGTTAATTTATATTGTTTATTTATTATTTACCTACACCTTGTTCATTATTTTCAGAGTTTCTGTGAAAACGGTTGGTTGCCCAAAAAAATTTATTTGACGAAAGTTGTAGCCCGTTAAATTCCCTATCCGGTTTGGGCCGTTAGTTTTTCTCTTAGACGTTTCGTTTAAGAGATACGGGGTTCGCAAGAAAATTTAAAAAAAAACCTGAATTTTTAAACATTTTTTCCCTTAATTTAATTTATAACTCGAAATTCGTTGATTCTAGACGATAAGGGGTTATAACCTAATTTGTAGACAAGCGAATGATCTTTAAAAAAGTTCTAATCCATTAACCTTAAAAAATCAATAATATCGGAGCTATGGCCGTTTGAAATCAGAAATTCAAAAAATTGCTTTAAAGGGAGGTACCCCCCAAGGGTTTGGACTTGGGCAAAAATTTTATTTGAAAATTTGTCTTAGAAAAGTGTCCTTTATCACCACCTCAAAGGTTCTCCACGGTCACGGGGACACCCTGTATAACGAAAATGTATATTATTATGTATTCAATGAAAATTTTGGAAAGTTAACATCAAATAATTGAATTGAAGAAAATAACGTAGAAATTTAAAGAAAATCTTTATAAATGTAAAAATATTTATAATAATTTATTTTATTAATTTCTTAATTTTCATTTTCAATTAATTTGGATTCTAATGAAATCGAAACATAGAGTTTTCTTGTTCTAGTTTTCATTAGTTTCGACCCTCACCCACCGTTTATTGTCATTCATAATTTCGACGATTCAATTTTAATGTTATGGGACCAAACATTAATTTGTCCGCATTTAAACTTCGGGTTAAAATTAAGTTATATCTTTATTTTTAGATTAACCTAAAAAATGCGATAAAACACTGTAGGAACTAAAAAAGGAACACATTTTCACAAGTAAATTACTCTGTAAAATATAATTCGCAAACGTTTGCGACATATTCAGGCGATTGTAGTTTACTGGTGAAAATGGGTTCCTCTTTTAGTTTCTGAAAAGTGCTTTTGTGCAACTTGTAGGTTAAACTAAAAATACAAATTTGATGAATATCTTATCGGCCAAATCATTTACGTTATTACTCCAAGGTTCCAGTATCTCAACAGAAAAAGCTGAGAAATTGTAATGTTATTTAATTGAATTTAATTTTTTTCAAAATGTGAAATTTTTATAAATAAAACCATTTCATAGGAAAGGAAGCTAAGCTTAAATTTAAAAATTCTTAATGGTCAACATTTAATTCTTATTCTCTTAGGTCTTCACACTGTTATTTTATCGAACTGTTTGCTTGAGAATACGACAATTGTCCATTCTTAGAAGACGTTGTTTCCAATTCTGTCTAGATTCTACATATTATGATCTTCTGTGTATTTGGGAAGATTCCTAACTCGCATTGCATGTCTTCACTTCTCTTTCGGTCAATCCTTCTATTGTCTTCTTTTGTTAAGACCCAATTTTCGCATCCATAAAGTAGTACATGCACGACCATCACTTTATAAAACTTAATCTTTGTTTCTCTACTTGTTTCCTTAAGATATATTTTTTATTGTTCCACACGTGATTAAATCTTCCCAATATAATTACGAAGTCATTTTGTTTGGCATGGGAGATATTGTAGCCCAGATATTTAAAAGTGATAGACTCATTCAATGATCCTATCGTTGATGACAATTTTTGCTCATTGGTTCATCACGAAAAGCTATTACATTGTTTTTTTTTCGACTGAAATTTCTTAGTTGTAAGTTTTTGTTATTAAATATATAATTTAGATATTATCCTCGGAGTTTGCAAATAACAACGTATCGGATTTTAAGTGTTTGATTGTGAAGTGATTTATAGTTTCTGTTTTTCTTTCTTTTTGTGAGAAAACCCCAAACTATAATTTTAAACTAGAAAAAGTTTTCTTACTGCTTCAATTAGAGATGAAACAGTTTTTCCTTTGATTATTCAAAAAAAGCCCAAAATACATGTACCTATTAAAGTTTTCCGATCGTTTAAACAAAATTAATCCTCAAATGGCCTTATTCATTTTACGAAATTACGGCTTCATACCAAAATAACTTAATTATTTCATACTTACAAGTTCAATTTCGAGATATTTAAATTTAATAATCACCATCGACTTTGCAATGAAAACTCGCATAAAAAAATTGTTAAGCATCAAATTAGAAAACTCCTCTTTCATGCACAATCTCGGGGATAAATAACCTGTATTCAACTTTAAAACTCGAGTACATTTTTACATTCTTTTTTCAAAATGTCGTAACAATAGTTAAATTGGCATCCTATTATTTTCACTTGGCGTAGCAAAGTCGAATTTCAAACACATTTTCTGTTTTTTTTTTTTCGTTTCGTATGTGTAATTTTACATTTGCTAGATAATTTCGAGGTATTTAAAACCTCGTAAAATCTGTTTCAAGGCAAAGATGAAATCTAAGTTTTATTACTGGAAAATACAATTTTTTGGTCATACTGTTTATACTTGGTTTTTTATTGAATGAAAAGTTAGGTCCAAATTTAACTGTTCTTGGTGCCCCAATTAAAGGTAAATCGGTTCTTCATCTGATTTTTCATAAAACCCAAAATATATCAAAATTTTCCGATCGTTTAAATGAAAATTCTCACGTGGCTTTATTCATTTTAAGACATTGCTGCTTTGTTCCAAAATTAACTTATTTTTTACGTAAGCCCAATTTGGGAATATTTCGATTTTATGTCTACCATCGACTCTGCAATGAGAACTCATTTAGAAAAATTGTTGAACATCAAATTAGAAGACTCCTCTTTCAAACAAGCGTCTTAACCAATACTTTTTGGCGGTTTAAGTGGACCGGTACACGTGGCTCTTCCAGCTTTTATTTCTTCTATTTGCAGTACTGAGACACTCCTTGGTTCTATCCCTAGCGAATTTTGGTTTTTTTTTACAAGAAGCTGTTGTAGCCGGGTAGACAATTTTCGGTTTGAAGAATTTCCAATTGTTTCATTTAAAATATTTTGTATTTGTAATACTAAGTTATATTTATACAACATTCCACATACAAGACTGTTTAAAATGAGCAAGAGGTTTAAAAAGTAGCTCAATACTATCGCATTCACATAGCCTATTGCCGGAGCGTATCATTCTAGCTATGGGGCTATGAAAACCATAATCATTAGTGGCATGCAATGTACAGAATGTTTTATTTTGTCTTGTGTTCTTAATGGCAACATTCACAAAAATATTCTTGTAGAAACTTACAATCGATTTTATTGTTTTGTAAACTGTGTATGAAACAGATCTGCAACAAATCTACGATCTTGCAGTGATCTTGTATTACATAATGTCTGAAAACTCATCTGAAGGCAGCCCTAATTTATATTGAAAATATTTGAAAAATTTGTGTTGCACTTTTTCTATTTGCGCAATATGCTTACCATAGTATGGAGACCACACACCCACCAGCGAGAAATACAACAATTTTACCGTCTTAACATTAAGATGTTTTGGAAATATTTGTGATGTGACTATTAAAAGTCAAACCAGTATCCAAACCAACTCCGAAATCATCAACCTTCGTGACCCGTTTCAATTCTGTAGTATTTAAACCATAATCATAATTAAAACAATTCCCATCAGAAAAAATAAGATGACTGAACACTTACTTATCTAAGTTTAAATCCAGATTGTTTACCTTACACCAATTAATTAAATTATTAAGAACGGATTGCAATGATAAACAATCATTATTCGAACCAATTGATTGGAACAGCTTTAAGTCATCTGCAAACAATAAATAAGGGCAATTGAAATTTTTACCAATGTCATTAATAAAAAACGAGAAGAGAATAGAGACATAGTAAGATCCTTGCGGAACATCAGAAGTGACCATAATTTCATACGATAGAAAGTTTTCAATTCGCACTTGCTGAGTTCTACTCTTCAAATAATTACAACGCCAATTAATCACAAGCCGACTAAATCCAATTGACTCCAGTTTTGAAAGAAGCGCTCCGGGAAAAACTCTGTCGAGTGCTTTTGAGAAGTCAGTGTAAATTGGGTCTACCTACACATGCTTCTCAAATGACTCCAGAATATAGTATGAAACCGAACCAATTGTTCAAAAAAAGAACCGACACTGGTTTTTGATAATGTAGTTTTTGGATGCCGCGTTAAGTTGTGTTGAGACCAATTTATCCAACAATTTTGGAAGTGAGGAACACCTCTATAATTAGAGATGTCTCTACGTTTTCCCTTTTTAAAAATGGGATGATAAAGCTTTGGGAGTAGCACGTTAAACTCAGCCATGATTTTAAAAATTCCCTATAGAGATTCGAAAAGCTGAAGGTTTATATTTAGGAGAATTAAATTTAAAAAATGTTTTGTCTTAAAACGTTTTGCTCTATCAATGTGCAAGACGTCTCTGAATTTGTGTGAATCTAATGCCCGCTACATACACTCAAGCAAGCAAGATTTAGCTTATCAAGCCAAATCGGGCGACTTGTTTGAGCGTGTGTAGCGGAAGTTGGGCTTGAAGGAAAATCAGACGAAACGAATTGAGGTATGATCTACTAATGTTTTCTATAACCCGGCGACTAAGTCGGAACGTGTGGAAGCGTGAATTTACCTTAGACTGTTATTCAAACTTCGTATCTAGTCAAGTCGACTGACTTGCTTGAGTGTAGGTAGCGAGCTTAAAAGTTGGAGCTAGATTGTGCCAAGAGCATAAATGTATATGCGGAACGCTGGTCGATTTCGGTCATCACGACCTTTCGTGCTCGCGAAGTTCAGGCAGATAATCAAGACATGCCGCTCTTAATGAAGCTATAAGGCGATCTCTTGGCACCGCAAATATTCCCTGCACCCTTAAGTCCACTGGAATTTCGCGTAACGAAATTTAGAGTTCCCACTTAGGCGTTTCGTGCCAGATGATCAGTTCAGCAGCGGGAAACGCGGAGAATTTAAAAAATAAAACAGTAAAAGACAATTACTATTTCTCAGCCTTTGCTGTTGAGACACAGATACCATGGAGTAATGACGCAAAGGATTTGGTCGATAAGATCCGTCGTTTACTAATTGTTGTGTCGGGAGAGAGTTCATGGTCGGGAGATAACCGCGGAAAGAGGTTTCTGTGCACATAATCAGTTTGTGCATCCAACGAGGGAATGCTGCATCGGTTTTAGAAATGGACGAACTTTTCCAACCTATTGGTGGTTAATTTTCGCAATATATTGTTTGACGTTTTTAAAAAAATTTATTTATACTAATTATTCTTAAAATAAATCATATTGTTTAATGGCTTAAAGGGTCGTTAATATGCATTCAATCTCAAAATTTTCTTCACATTATTATCAATCCAAATGGCTTAACATCAGAGAACTGAAATTTAGCTTAACCGCTCTTTGTTTTCGTTAAGAATGCTTTGAATTCCTTGCAGCTGCTTCGTTGTTATTTACAATTAGAAGACTTTGTTGTGTTGTATAGACGTATTTGGAACAGGTAACTTTTGTATATTCGCAATTCAATTTTCAGCAAAGCATTGCAATAAATTCGATTCCTATCAACCTGAAAAATTTGTGCACTAATAAGAGTTATTGCTGAAGCTGTTACATATTTTAGTATCTCTCTTCCAAATGAGTTTCTATTTTGTAAATTGCTGTGTCTACTTCATAAAAGATGAGTAAAAATGTACCAGACAATAAAAGTGCGAAAAAAGTTGAGAAGACACTTTAATGTCACCCGGGCGTTACCTATAATTTTACACAGTTTTTTCAACTTTCTCTTGTGTAAAGACAATCTCGGGGATAATCTGCATTCAACTTTAAAACTCGAGTACGTTTACATAATTTTTTTCTGTCAATTTTTTCTAAAAAAAAATGAAAATCCCGTAACAATAGTGAAATTGCCATCCTATTATTTCCTCTCGGCGTAGCAAAGTCGAATTTCAAACACATTTTCTTTTTTTTTTATCGTTTTTGTAATTCTACATTTGCTCGACAATTTCGAGGTATTTAAAACCTCGTTAAATGCGCTTCAACGCAAAGATGGAATCAAAGTTTTATTACTGGAAAACGCAATTTTTTGGTCATACTGTTTATACTCTGCTGAAAATATATTAGTTTTATTGAATGAAAAGCTTCAACATAAGGTACGAAACTTGTTCAACAGCGACTCCCTATCGATCGATAAAATTCGTCTCCTTTCGTTCAAACCCGCACAGCGATCATTATTTTCATAAATATTTTTGTAAGTTTTTGATATTTAGTCATACGTCTTTGTAACATTATACAGTGCCATTATGAATTATTCATTTACTTATAATAATGCGAAAGAACATTCAAGTCAAAAATTGTATTTCTTATCTCTTTTATTGAAAAATGATTTTTAAATTTATTTCAAATTTGTGTTATTAGCACCTACAAATTAAAGCAAAACGACGTACATATAAATAATAAATAAACTACATCGTTAATGTTTAAAAGTCGCTGTAGTATCATCATTAACGTAGTATAAAATTTTAACATGGTTGAAATTTTCATTAGGTGTAGATAGTCGAACAAAGAATGTTGTAAAATGCATATTAGTCGGGTAAATTTTTAATTCTATTGTTTATTATGAGTTGGAACACTTATAGTGAGATACGTAATCAATTAGGAACATTACGATATAAACTTTTTAAAAATTTGTTTCTAATATACGAAATTTGTTTCAGAAAAACTAAGCTGCAACTTATTCGCTCGCAATGGTGAACAGCGGGTCGTTCGAACCTGACGTAGATCGAAATGAGAAAGGCGAGTTTACCCAGCCTAATCGTGTAGCGGAGAGTCCTCATTCAGTCAATTGCATGCATTCTGTAAGTGGAAGTCTGTGTGAAAATGACTTTGCTACGCAAACAGCTGATAGCCTGCCAGTCTCGCAAGCTATCGAACCGACTGCCACCAAAACAGAATATAAGTGCAATATGTCCCAACTTCTTACAATACCTACCATCGAATCGTGGGAAACACAATGCAATTCGGAGGGCGAATCGAACGTAAATAATATCGACAAACTCGATACCCGTGAAACGTCTATTATTTTGGAAGAAAAACATGAAAACGTTTCTGACATAAGTAAAGAAGGCGACGATCATGGTAACAAAGATAAGATTAAGTGCAATTTAGAAAATAACAACAAAGATAGGACAAAAATTAGTATTTTTTGTAGTGTTCCGTTAGAAAAAGTTCAGAACGTGTTAAAATCTTACAGTGTTATTGGTTCCAACAAAAAAGTTGAAAAATGCAAGACCAATTTAGATAAGGAAATGTGTCTCTATTGTGATCGTAGTTTTTCAAATTCGAGTTTGAAGCAAAAGCACGTAGATCGTTACCATACATTAATTAATAATCGACGTTTATCCACTAGAAGACAGAAATTAGTATTACAATCGGTTACCACTTGCATGTATTGCGATCAATTAAACAATTCCGACTGCAATCTTCATCAATTATTTGAACATTTAGTAACGAATCACTCGGAAAAATATTTTGGCTGTATTGCGTGTAAAAGTAGATTTCCTAACTATCGATGTTACGATAATCACATGCTTAATATTCATAACACTAAATTAGACAAGAAGATAGAGTCGCTAAAATCTTCGGTATCAAAATTAGAAGCGAATCGGAAAAACTGTATAGAAAATTCAAATTTAGATAAATTAAACGTTAGGAAAACAAATAAAAAAAGTACAGAAAGTGAAGACGAAACTGTGAAATTAGGTAGCTTAGTTAATAAAATCGAAAGTTTAGATAAAGAATTCGGTGCCAGTGATAAACAGCTAAACAAAAGTAAGCGGTATGTTAAAAATAAATCTGAAAATAGCACTAAAGATAATAAAAATGAAAAGGAACAACACCCAACAGAACCATCGCAGAGCGACACAACTGCAGAAAAAACAACCGAAATTAAAGATAAAAGAAAAACGCGTTTTATGAAATTAAAAAGTAAGAAAGTAGTGAGCACGAAAGCAGCTGGTAGGCCAAATTTACGAATGACCCGGCAACAAAGTAAAATATTAGAAAATTCCAAAAACAGCAAGAGAAAACTTAAAGACGAAACGAACGACAGCTCGAAAAACAATCCGAAATATCTTCAATTTCAAAATAAAGCATATTCGCTGGAATTCGCCTACAAATATAAGAAAATTACCGATCATTCCATCGATAATTTAAAAATAAGTTCCATGACATTTGACGACGTATTTGATAAAGCGTTTTTCAATCGTGTTAAGTGTAATATACAGGAAAATTTGACAAATTTTATAGACGGGAAATTATTTAAAAGTGTCGAATCGGAAAATAGAATATCGAGTTTTCAAAAGACGTCGGATTTTCAGGGAGACGATTCTGTTCAAAATTACGGCTGCAAGTTGTCTTCGAATGCAGTTACTCCTGTCGTGTCTTTATTAACCGATACACAATTTGGGGAAGATATTGAATCTCAAATTGAATATGGTGCGAAGCCCTCTAAGAAGAAAACAAATTCGCTAGTCAACAATGACGTTCATTACAAGTATTTTACTAGAAGAAAATATCAAGCGGTTTTATTAGAAAATAAGCAACATCGTGATCTCTCGAAATTAGATATGTGGACTCAATTAGCGGTTAAAAATAGACAACAGAAAATTATATGTGAACAAAAAAGTGAGAAGGAAATCATAGAATATAAGAAAAGTGAAGAGTATAAACTTAAGATGCAGGTGGAAGAGTTGGATAGGATATTAGAAAAGAGGGGACCATTGGAAGATTTAAAGGAGGAAGCAATTAGATCTGTGGCTTTAGAAAAATTGAATGAGACGTCTGTCGATAGTAATTTAGATAATTATTTTGACGTGACTATGATATTAAATGAAATGTTAAACAACTTATTTCCGTCCGATTCATCCGTGGAAGTAAACGAAAACATTATGGAAGAGAAATGCATCGCCGCCACCAGTAGCACAGTGCAGCAAGAAAGCGAAGTTCCGATTGTAAGTGACGAAATACCGGCTATGCTTAATTTACAGAGGGTGTCGAAGGGCTCGAAGCAAAATTGTGAACAGAATCAAGAAGAAAAGGTGGAACTGACTGGGGAGTGGGCCCGGTCGCGAATTTATTTGTGTGCCTCGTGCGGAGTGAAAATGCCTAACGCAAAGATGTTGATGGATCATAAAAACTTATTTCATGAACAAGTGTGGTCTCAACACTACGAATTTGTTGGTAATCAAGGTGAATTGTATCGACATTTAAGTATTCCTGCGTTAGGTAAAGTGGGTGAATTAGAGAAATCGGCTACTGAAATGTGTAGAAGAAGTGATGCTAGGACATGTACTAAGTGTAATAAGCGATTTAATTGTTTGGGTGATTTACATCGTCATCTGTTGGAATGCGGTGGTGATTGGAGTTGGGTGCTAGCAAGGAAGAAGTACAAATATCGTCCATATGGCTCTAAAACTAGGAAAAAGAGACGAGGTATGTTTACATTTATGCTTCAACCGGTTTTTCTTTTTCGTAAAATTTCTGAGTTTGATCCCTTAGATGGGGGCAGTATGTGGTTACAATAATTTGTACTTTGCGTGACTAAATGAGCAAGTACTCGGTAACTACTGGAGATGCAGTTGTGGTGGTATTTTTAGACAGTCTATTTTCGAATATTACAATATAACATACAATTTTAACAATTATTTTTTTCTCTTTACTAAATGAGGTTATGTATAAAATTTTTATATCGGGTTTTTTCTCTTATTCCCATTAATAACAAATTTGGTAGTGTTTCTGACAATAATCTACTCCAATACACAATTTCATGATTTTATCTATTGCAAACACGAATTATTAAATTAAATAATTCCATTGTATATTAGTACGGATGAAATGATAGATAACATACGTGGTTTATTTATTTACTTTACTAATGGTCCTAATTTTTAGATACAATTTTTGTTAAGAGGAACGTGGCAACTTTACTATCGATCAATAATAATTAATTGTATAATTTTATTTTTAATTTTCAATTTTGGGCGAGTAAATGGCACTCTCATGCCAAGATTCAGGGGTTAAACTCCCGTGACGTACCTTCTATAGTAGGACTTTTCAAATATCTATCAGGAAACATTATAAATGGCATGAATACTTATGGTTTAATAATTGTCTATTCCAAGCCGTAGGCCCTATGCAATGGCAGATAGATTGATGAAAATTTTCTTCCAACGCAAAGGGGAAGTATATTTTAATGTAGGTACATTAATAGGGTAGGTTATAAAAATATACAAAAAGAGCAATTGAAACAGAATAAGAATTCTTTAACTATTAACGTATTTAAGTCATTACACCGCGAAAAACGGCAGGGTTTGGAGCGACCCCGGAAATCACGGAATAACATTTGACACCTAGAATTTCGGGAATTTACATAAAATACACCTGGAAGTCAATGAATATGTGTAAAATTAATAAAATTATTACTTTCAACCTTAAATTCTCGATTTGGGTTCACTTTGGAGCAAAGTATTAGGTAATAGAAAATTCTTTACAGAAAATAACTTACATCATTTTCTTGAAAATCGATCGGTTGCAGAGTTACAGCCATCAGAGCGTGGGTTATATTTGCCATTCTTTATTTATTAATTTAGTTACTAGATATTTTCCGTGTTCTAAAATATTTTAAAACTATTTTACCTATTTATGTAAAACTAAAATATTATTTATTATTCATAAAAATGTGTTCTTTCTAGTAGTTTTTCCGATGGGCGACCAAATCCAGGGCGTCAAGATCATGCAAAATTAGAACGTCTTTTTAGAGGTCCAAATAGAGATAATAAAATTTATTACAACCTGGCCCCGATTATTCTACGGTCTAGCGATCTTGGATTTAATTGTCATATTGAAAAAACCACAAGAAAATGTACATTGTTGTGAATATTCGTAAATATTTTAGTTTCATATAAATCGCTTAATTATTATATGGTTTAAACACATTTTTTATTAATAGTTATTTTTGCTACGGGTGTGATAAAAGCATAATTCCCAAACGGGCGTGACGATTTCACAAAGAGACGTCAGCATCATTTTACTTTTCGCACTAGTCCGAAAAGGTGAAAATTTTAGTAGTAGATATAAATATTTTAGGACACGGAATATCAAATATAATTACATAATATCGCGCACTCTGTGATGACTGTAACTCTGTAACTGATCAATTAACGAGAAAAGGTACAAGATATTTTTTATAGAGAATTTATTCTACTTTATTTTTGATTTTTTAACGTTTTGCTCTAAAGTGAACCCCCAAACCGAGATATTTACGAATAATCATAAAAGAGTATTTTTCGCATGGTTTTTCCTATATGAAGGCCAAATCTCGGGTTTCTATACCGTGAAATCTTAAGAGCGCGCTGCGGAAAAAGAGAGAGGGAAGCTGTAGATATGATGTTGAAAGAAGCCTCTAATCTTTTGTAGAAATTTAAAAAACTAAACGTCGTATCAATGTAATTCTTTTTTTATATTAATAAGAAAAGACTATTGAAGGCAATAACCAATTTTGAACGCTTTAAATTAAAAGTAAATACGTTAATTTAATTTATGAAAAAGGACAATTTTGAATTTTTATGACAACCGATCTTAATGAAACTTCGTTATTGCCTTCTGCAGATCATTATAAGGACAAAACCTGATTTTGAAGCGATTTCATCATTAATTATAGAAAACTTATACAAAACTTGTAAATCAAAAAGTGCCCTTAGTGGAGTTTTAAACTATATAAAATCAACTTAATGCACAAAGGGTTCAAGGGTTCCCTTAGAGATGACGCAAATGAATTTTTAAAAATTTTTTAATTTCTACAAAAGATTAGAGGCTTCTTTCAACATCATATCTACTGCTTCCCTCTCTCTCTTTCCGCAGCGCGCTCTTAATGCGCATTTTTAGAGGTTCAAATAAAGATAATAAAATTTATTCCAGCTTGCCTCTAATTATTTCCACAATAAAACCCTTGTCGAATGGCCTATTACGTAGTATATTGAAGGTCTTCTTTTGTAATTAAAACTTATGGTTTTAGAACCTACATTTCTGTTAAATGGAATGAAGGAAAAGTCCGGGAATTTTACTTTTAAATATCGATCCGAACCATGAAAAGGTTCCTTTTCTTTTTTGACCCTTTTATTTTAGTTTGCGACGTAACGTTTGGGCGGAAACCGAGACAATTTGTCAAAGAAGGTTCCAAAAATCACAAAGTTATGAAGTAGCCATTTCCTATCCGAACCCTAAAATAGATATTGGCAAAATTATGCTCAAAACTAAAATATTATAAATATTGTTTTAACCCCTATAGCAGTGATTCTCAACCTTTTTTTTTGTTGCGGCACACTTTTAACGATTTCAAAATTTGGCGGCACACAAAGAAAAAGATAAGTTTAAAAATTATATATCTTATATATTTATACATAATTATATATCTAAAATTTGGCGGCACACTTTTAGAATTTCGCGGCACACAAAAGTGCCGCGGCACAGTGGTTGAGAATCACTGCCCTATAGTTTTCGAGAGCTCTCCATAGAACCCCAATGTTTTTTTGATTTTTGCTCAAAACAAAACTTGGTTTTTTGTTTTTAATGTAGATTCTTTATCTCATTTCCTCTTTATCTATCCTACAAGTGATGTGTAGATGATTGGAACTAGACTAAATTCTTTCTCTACACATTTTCGTAACGAACTATACGGTCCTTATTCCTTAACCGCATTCAAATTTTCGTGCGAACCGATTCAGGACGCGTCAAGAAATTGGATCCAAGTTTTTAGAGCATGTTCTAGATTATTGGATACAAGTTCTGAAAATGGTCATTGAACGGTGCATTAGCTGTGCGCAGCATTCTGGGGGGAGTTACCTAATGTCGACCACCCCAAATAAAATTAAAAATTTCCTATAGCAAAGAGGAAGGTTTATATAGTATACTGTAAAAATTTTATGTGTGAAAGTGTAGTCAAAATTTTGTAAAAAAAACCAATTTGAAATTTCGGGGATTGGATTCGAGACTCGTCCGGCTGTGCGCATCTAAAAACCCAAGCCTGCGCTTCTTCGGAGCTCCAGTCGGTTTTTCATCGCCGGAGCCGCTACACGGCAAAAGCTAAACATACTTGAAGGCGCCATCCTTCAAGAAAACCGGAATTCGAGTCATGTTACCTGCAGGACGTGCGAGCAGCATCTGACAAAATTTTCTAAGTGTTAGGGTATACCATTCCACACGTACCGTCAACAGAATGACGACGCGCGGAATCTCATATGAGATTCCTGCGCGTCGGTCGGCTTTTACATGTTAAATTTGCTAACTTCAAAATCGATTTATTCAAAATTTTGATAATACTTTTACACATAAAATTTTTACAGTATACTATATAAACCTTCCTCTTTGCAATAGGAAATTTTTAATTTTATTTGGGGTGGTCAACATTAGGTTACTCGACCCAGCATTTTTATTAAATGTGTTAATGTTTGATAATTATTATTATTACAAAATTTTAATTGTACGATGGTGTCATGTAAAATTACTCAGTATTTAAACTTTATTTTTAATTTATATAATAGCAACTTTTAGATATAATGAAATATTTTCAAAAAGATTAATATTTATAAAAATAATTAAATTTACAAAAATTCGTACTGAAAAATACCACGTAACATTCATAAATTATCTTCTTGAAATCAAATTTTTGATTTAGGTAGAATGCTTTGAAGTCGGTAATTTTAAAATATTTTTTATTTTAAAAATACAACGTGCAAAATTAACTGGTTTATGAACATAAACACTAATTCCCCCTTCGTAAATATTACGTTACGTATCCTTATACCCTCCCCTTAACTTTACATTTATCAATTTAAAACTTCAAATAATTTACAAAATAATAAAAAAATTTAAATTAACGTGTGTGATTTAACAAGTTTGGAAGTTTCTCAACATCAGAAGTCTTTACGCAGGTCCGCAGTTCTCTTCCTTCATGCGCGACGTAATTTATGAACAGCCCCTAAAGTTCTTCGAAATTTACTTATTTATTTAAATTTGCCCATCTCACGATAAAAACGTATTTGAAGTAAATCTAATTTCGCGTAAAGTGAAAAGAAAACATTGTTCTAGATCGTTCTAGACGTAGTTTTTGTAATACCCCTAAAATTATGGTTTTTTGGATCGGAGTAGGTCAACTCGGCAAAAGGTACAAGGGATAGGTTAATCCTACCGGTCAACTGGGCAAATGAAAACCAGAGGCCGTTTTAATTTTCGGTCAGCTCGGCAAACGCGCTGAATAATGCTATTTCGAGGGTCTCTCACATCCCGGTTGCATTTATCCCGGTTTCCTTGATCTGTCGCGCCTCTCGTATGTTTAGCGCCCGCCGCGTAGCGGCTCGGAGCACGAAAAACCGCCCGGAGATGCGGAGAGCATCGGAGGGTAGGTTTTTTGATGCTCGCAGTTCTGGCCAAGCCAAAATTTATTACTTTACCGAGTTGGTCTATGTATTTCCAGGTAGAAAATTTGGACCCGGATTAAATATCTGACCATTTGCCGAGCTGGCCTACAGCCTTTTGGATACCCATATCTGCAAAGCTATTCGGGTCGGTGCACCCGAATTGCACCACGAAAAGATTAGTTCACAAATCTCCTACCCGAATTGCACCACCGTAATTTCAGGTAAACACCTCACCAAGGGTCGGTCGTCCGAATTGCACCACCTCTATTGTAATATTTTAGGTAAGGTGGTTTTATTGTTAAAAGTTAAAGCACAATGCTGGAGTTTAACCTGATGCCTCCTACATGTAACATCGATTATTTTTTGTTTTTACGCGATTTTTTGGGGGTTAAACGTAATAGATAACTGCCGCATACCGTGACTATACTTTTTAATGCTATTTCGAGGGTCTCTCACATCCCGGTTGCATTTATCCCGGTTTTCTTGATCGGTGGCGCTTCTCGTATGTTTAGCCTAGTAACCAGAGTCAAAACCGCTCTGGAGGGGTGCAACCCGGAGCGGAGCGGAGGGGCGCCCCGGAAGAGTAGGTTTTGACGATGGATTACCCTCCTTATCGAATGCACACCCCAAAATTCGAAGGCAAAAAAAATTTAATTTTTTCACTGTTTTGGGTTATTATTTTATTAATACCTGCTCCGACCCTGTATAATATAATATGAATTAATATATTAAACTCGAAATTTAAATTGCAAAGAATTTAGATATTTGTGTATTTATTTCTTTATATTATCTGTTTTCTTGTGATACCTGCTCGGTTTGCTCGTGGTGCAATTCGGTAAAGCGATTACGGAACGACATTTGACCGTGGTGCAGTTCGGTCAAGGGATTACATTTACCTGGGTACAAGAAATGACCCCTGATAAGCCGTGGTGCAGTTCGGGTAGCACCATTCGGGTAACCACATTTAGTAATTTTATTCGATACATTTAAAATTATTTTCACCTTTTCATTCACGTGCACTGAAATTGACCTATTTGGAACATTGAAAAAAAGGCAGAAATAGTTAAAACCTTTGTAAACTTCCATTTAGGGCCCTATTAGGACTAGAAGATGGTCTTTTTGACTTTTTGGTCAGATGACCAGAAAGAAAAGTACATTCAAATCTGAAAGCTATATTGAATATGTTACGTTCTATGAGGTCGTTTATCAAGTACGTCACGAAATTTCAAATACTCTAAACCCCCTCGTCCCAACGTCACATTTGATAACAAAAATATTCCCTCATTTCAAAGAGGATTATATAAAGAGGGACAACTCTTATGGAACTACCTGTCAAAAAAATGTTGTATATTTTCAGTTTGATGGATGGCTTTTTCACGCAACCTTATCTTATTGTTATGCTAATATTTACAATAGTTGATAATAGCATAACAATAACTTAGCGATAACCCTGTCTACCAGGTGGCATTAAAAAGTCATCTATCGAACTGAAAAGTGTGCAAGATATTTAGTTCCATTTTTAACATGTAACTGGCCCTTTATATATACATCCCCTTTGCTCACGTATCATTTTACCACCCCCCCCCTAAATTCTACATTCATCAAGTTACAAACTAACATTTATAAAATTGTGCCGTCCCCATCACAATATTGGAAGCTTCCAAGATTGGAGGAACCGTCACGCAGATCTGAACTACCCCCGTTCCTCACGTGCAGGATGTTTTTTTTTAAATCTTCTTGACCGATGTTTTTTCAACGTCTTAGTTTTTCGAAGTTTACTCATTTTTTTGCATCTCACGATAAAACATTTTAATAGTTTTGGTAATTGTATTGCCTATATTTTAAATTATGTTTACTCTTTCACTCAGATGCTCGGAAATTTGCTTTTTGAAAATGCGGTTGCTGTGCAGTTGTTCTGACAGCTCGAAACAAAATTTCTTCTGCTACACACTAAAGAACACACTTATTTTAGCATATTGTAAAAGTAAAACATATGAACCGGGTCCAAATAACTGAAATAATCGATTTTGAAAATCGTTAATTTTACATGTTAATTAGTGAGATTCCGGGCGCATCAGCCATTCTATCGTCGGTACGCGCACTGTGATATACTCTAACACTTAGAAAATTTCGCACCGGCATCAGATGCAGCTCGGCCGTCGTACATGCAACATCGATTATTTTTTGTTTTTAGGCGATTTTTAGGGGGTGAAACGTAATAGTATACTGCCCCATACCGCAACTATACTTTTTAATGCTATTTCGAGGGTCTCTCACATTCCGGTTGCATTTATCCCGGTTTTCTTGATCCGTGGCGCTTCTCGTATGTTTAGCCTAGTAACCAGAGTCAAAACCGCCCTGGAGGGGTGCAGAGCGGAGCGGCGCCCCGTAAGGGTAGGTTTTGACGATGGATTACCCTCCTTATCGAATGCACACCCCAAAATTAGAAGGCAAAAAAATTTTTAATTTTTTCACTTTTTCGGCAATACACGGGTTATTTTCCATTTTTTTGATTTTATTTATTACTAATATCCACTAATCACACCCCATCTATCCGAATTTCAAAGAAAAATTGAAATCGGACCGAAAAAATTTTACGCATTTTCATCGAAGCACGGGCGACTAATGTCGCATCGACCCGGTTCGGAGGCATATCAGGTTACATTCCCCGTACTTTTCAAAAGTCGATTTTGGGGTTGTTTTTACTCCGTTCAGCCTTTTTATTGTTTTATTAGACAAATATAAGCCTGTTCTTTAGTGTGTAGCTGAAGAAATTTTTTTTCAGCTAGTCAGAGTAACTGCACAGTCGCCGAAAATGCTCCTACTTGTTGTGAAAAATGTAAAAAATGACAGAAATTGTTAAAAAACGATTAACTTTGTAAGCTTTCATTCAGCTTTCATCTAAGGTCTATTAAGATTGGAAGGCTGTTCTATACGGGGATTTACAGATAATTGAACCTAATTTAAATCATCCATGGACAACTGGTAGGTCGGATGAACAGAAAGATAGTGCTATAATATATTGATATCTGAAAGCTGTTTAATTTAAGCAAAATAGCAGTCATCAACTTCAGCGGTTAAGTGCTTTGTTGCTAATGTTGAATTAGCCCGGTTCGACTCCGGGCTCAAGAAAACTTGATTCTGACCGTCTCCTAATGGAAGGCAATGGCAATCCACCTAGTTGTAATGTGCCTAGTACAGCTTTTCAGGAGATGCAATGTGTACACTTCCCGCAGTTCAGAGCCCGCATTAAACAGTTGTAGGTCTACTGTCTATGTGACAACAATTCAAACGCAAAACACGTACATGTGAGAGGGAAAGTGGACTAACCCATAAATTTTAAAAAAATGAGTCGATGGTACCAAACGGCAATGGATTTGATAATAATGTCGTTTGGCATCATTAACTTTTTTTAAATTTTGGGGTTAGTCCATTTTTTCTCTCAGTGTCTCATGTTGAAGAAAGTCAGGAATCAGGCACAGCGCTTGGTAAAAAAGAAAATTTAGGCACAAAATCATAAAAAATGGGTTCTTTGGAGGGCCGTATCTAGGAAACTTAGGACATTATCTTTCGTTTAGTTGTTACTTAGAATTTTATCTAGTTTAATTTCTTATGAAAATCTTCGACAAATTTTCCGTTGTTCGCCTGTTCCGCCTAAGCCTGTTTGCCAAACTAAAGGATTTAAGCAAAAAAATTACATTTCGCGTTATTGCTACACAAAATTACCTCCGGGAAAGTAATTTCTGTTGTCATCTTTTCATCTAAAAGTTTAATTTACGTGGCGCCTGTCGATGACGTCAATAAACTGCGGACTACGCCAACGAATTGTAAATGCCTGCAATTGAATCCGCGGTGCTACCCGAACTGCACCACGGCTTATCAGGGGTCATTTCTTGTACCCAGGTAAATGTAATCCCTTGACCGAACTGCACCACGGTCAAATGTCGTTCCGTAATCGCTTTACCGAATTGCACCACGAGCAAACCGAGCAGGTATCACAAGCAAACAGATAATATAAAGAAATAAATACACAAATATCTAAATTCTTTGCAATTTAAATTTCGAGTTTAATATATTAATTCATATTATATTATACAGGGTCGGAGCAGGTATTAATAAAATAATAACCCAAAACAGTGAAAAAATTAAATTTTTTTTGCCTTCGAATTTTGGGGTGTGCATTCGATAAGGAGGGTAATCCATCGTCAAAACCTACTCTTCCGGGGCGCCCCTCCGCTCCGCTCCGGGTTGCACCCCTCCAGAGCGGTTTTGACTCTGGTTACTAGGCTAAACATACGAGAAGCGCCACCGATCAAGAAAACCGGGATAAATGCAACCGGGATGTGAGAGACCCTCGAAATAGCATTAAAAAGTATAGTCGCGGTATGCGGCAGTTATCTATTACCACTATTACGTTTAACCCCCAAAAAATCGCGTAAAAACAAAAAATAATCGATGTTACATGTAGGAGGCATCAGGTTAAACTCCAGCATTGTGCTTTAACTTTTAACAATAAAACCGGTGCTACCCGAACTGCACCACGGCTTATCAGGGGTCATTTCTTGTACCCAGGTAAATGTAATCCCTTGACCGAACTGCACCACGGTCAAATGTCGTTCCGTAATCGCTTTACCGAATTGCACCACGAGCAAACCGAGCAGGTATCACAAGCAAACAGATAATATAAAGAAATAAATACACAAATATCTAAATTCTTTGCAATTTAAATTTCGAGTTTAATATATTAATTCATATTATATTATACAGGGTCGGAGCAGGTATTAATAAAATAATAACCCAAACAGTGAAAAAATTAAATTTTTTTACCTTCGAATTTTGGGGTGTGCATTCGATAAGGAGGGTAATCCATCGTCAAAACCTACTCTTCCGGGGCGCCCCTCCGCTCCGCTCCGGGTTGCACCCCTCCAGAGCGGTTTTGACTCTGGTTACTAGGCTAAACATACGAGAAGCGCCACCGATCAAGAAAACCGGGATAAATGCAACCGGGATGTGAGAGACCCTCGAAATAGCATTAAAAAGTATAGTCGCGGTATGCGGCAGTTATCTATTACGTTTAACCCCCAAAAAATCGCGTAAAAACAAAAAATAATCGATGTTACATGTAGGAGGCATCAGGTTAAACTCCAGCATTGTGCTTTAACTTTTAACAATAAAACCACCTTACCTAAAATATTACAATAGAGGTGGTGCAATTCGGACGACCGACCCTTGGTGAGGTGTTTACCTGAAATTACGGTGGTGCAATTCGGGTAGGAGATTTGTGAACTAATCTTTTCGTGGTGCAATTCGGGTGCACCGATAAAACCACCTTACCTAAAATATTACAATAGAGGTGGTGCAATTCGGACGACCGACCCTTGGTGAGGTGTTTACCTGAAATTACGGTGGTGCAATTCGGGTAGGAGATCTGTGAACTAATCTTTTCGTGGTGCAATTCGGGTGCACCGATAAAACCACCTTACCTAAAATATTACAATAGAGGTGGTGCAATTCGGACGACCGACCCTTGGTGAGGTGTTTACCTGAAATTACGGTGGTGCAATTCGGGTAGGAGATCTGTGAACTAATCTTTTCGTGGTGCAATTCGGGTGCACCGGAATCCGCAATACTACAGGAGTCTTCAAACGTGATCTGTAGTCAATGAGAAGACTCGGTTAAGTTACTTGCAAGTTCGAGGGGAGGGGGAATTTTGAACATTTACTGTAACTCGGAAACAAAGGGTTTCCAAACTTATGTTTATTTGAACTTTTTTAAATGGAGAACCTGTTTCCAAATTTACACCTGTATTTCCAGTATCCTGTATTATAATTTTTAATTTGGCTGTTCCGTATGTTAAGCTGTAAATTTCGTTCATCAGAAAATTAAATAAAATTCATCAAAAAATGCTAATTGACTGTATTTTCAGTTGAACTCATTTTTCATTAGGTAATTGTAGTAATTTATGACACAATTTCACAAAAATTCATCTTTTGCTATAGGCAGTCGCATCATCTTTCAAGTGCTTCGTGCCTGCCTGCTCCTATAATAGTATAAAGAGATATTTTCTTAATAACCTTCAATTTCGACGACCGATGAATCGTTATAGAATATAATTTATTATGTTCATACTGTCACTAGGTAATTGGGTTACCTTGCTTAAAGATGTGCACTCACTGAATAATTGAATTTTAATGTAGACTCGTGGCTTTGAACTTTGATTTTCGTTTGTTCAATTTCTCGATTACATCTTTTTTTATTTCGTGGTTAATTTAAAATCACTACCTGATTACAATATGTAAATCATAATAAGCTTAGTTAAATAGGTAATAAAACATTGCTTCACTTAATTTCTCACAATTGTAAATAATAATCAGCGCAAACAAATATTTTTACTGTGGTTCATAAATTCATAATGCGCATCCCAAGTTTTTCGCTGCCTAATTTTAGGCGATCAAGCCTTTTAAATTTTAATTTTTTATATTTAATAGGCAGTAATAAGCCATTCTTCTTTTGATAGTTGGGCGGGGAGACTCGCAAGGTAGGTTACTCGGCCCATATACAGTCCATCTAATATCTCTTTTCTGATGGGACAATAATAATAATAACACTACACTTTAGAAATTAAAACTTGACTAGCTGCTTTTTGTTGTCCTTCAGCTCCATAACGAACCGCATTTCGCCCACGATATTTTCCATCTAATTTTAAAGAATCTCATTTTCTGTGATTTTTCAGTATATCTAATTTATTTGCTGTGCTCACTTCTGTTGGCCACTTTCATTTTTTATTATGAGTTCTATTCAAGGTTTCTTCAGGATTTTCGAATAGAACATTATAAAGGATTGCCGGAAGATTGCGTAAAGCAAATGAAAAATACGATAAATTATTTTTAAATGTATCTAATTATGATGTAACAATAAAAATGAAACTCGTTTATTTTTTGGTCAGCTGATGTTTTTCGAGTCTCAACGTGACCGAATTATTTTATTTATTTAATGAAAACATTTTTGAAGCCGTGCACCTGTTTTAACGTTTTCCTCAATTTTTATTAGGTTTCCTGCTGAATATGTTCCACATTTTATGACCTTACCTCGGGAACGTATGGCCTAAAAAATAGCATACGTTGTTTAATATTTTAGTAATAAATAAAAAAACGAGCATGTTGCACGATAAGCTCCAAAGTATCATAGTATTGAGAAAATTAAACAGACATGTTTAGCTTGAACGTTAACCCGAACATGCGAACTTGTAACCACCCAACAAATTTCTTTTTTCTGGAATATTTATGATGTTGACTGAGAAAAGTTAATATCCCTCGGCGGTTGTAAATTAAAAACATTTTTTCACAATTTTTAAGATTTTAAATGTGACATCTTTTATTTATCAAAACAATGCGGAAATAGCATCTTCCTTTTGCTAATTGCTATCAAAAGATCGTAATTATTTTATAACCTGGCTACCTTGAAAAATACTTACAGTAAACTATTATAATATTTTATGTGTTGGCATTTGAACTTTTTAATTGATGTCACCTTTGATTGCAGAACGAAAAAATTTAGAAAAGTCGAGAAAAGTCTTTCTTTTTTGCCAAAAATAATCGAGAAACGTTGGAATTACATTATGACCATGGCACAGTTCAACATTAGCGTAATTTTTTTGTAGCGTGTGTTCCAAATTGCGCTCTGTTCATTTTTCGATAAATTTTCTTTGTTTCTATTTTAAATAATGCAGTGATGAAATATACTTTATTTGTCTTACGTTTTAAAATTTATGTTTCGATAAGGAAAGCAGTTCATCACACAACTGGATAATAAAATAAAAAATAAATAAAAATCATCAAGGGCCAACAAAAAATGTATTGCAGTACTATGGTTGAAATATTATCAATTAAGAAATATCTGGAAAACATAAAGGATAACTGAGGTTTCTTTGATATAAATTGAATCATTTTCCGTCAAAAGAAACCATCAGATCCTAGATGGATCACATCTACCTTGATACCGCTGTTACATCCTTTTTATATCTCAATGAAAAATCTTTCTTTATTCGTAGCTTACCGCTCCTAAATTTCCTGAAAATAACCAAGTGAGAATATTGAATTTTTATTTCAAATAGTAACCCGTGCGTTGTAGTGTTCCATAAAGTGGAGCAATTCTTAGTAGATTTCAGCACTTTTGTTGCTCGATTTTTCTTCATGACAGTAATCTCTGCAAAAGTATATACCTAACGCATTAATTAAAATTTCTACTCGAACTCGATGCATTTTACCACTAAAAGTGAAGGGCTCAAATATTGGTGTTTTATTTCGATGTAAGATAATGAAGAATGCGCAAAATTAAAAAAATTTCACCTGTCTCAATTTTGCTTATAAATCTGTTCAAAGCTTGCTGATCTAATAGGTAAATATTTATATGTTAAATTAAATTATGTAACTTGGAGGTTATTGTATCTTAATGTAGTTCAAGGATTATTATTATAAAAAAGTTTGCGTTCGCCTACGAAATGTATTTCAATTAGGCACAAACATGCACAGTTAGAATATTGGAACTTCCTTGAATATTGTAAAGGAAATAATATAATGAAATACATTTTCAAAATCAGATCAAAGTATCAAGTCTTGGGGTATATGGAATAAGAAAGAACAATGGTGTCTTCTATGAAAATTAAATTATCGATCTCTTCAAACCATTTGCTAAATTGATTACTCTTTCTCTAAGGTTCCCTTCCGTGTTAGTTGGAAAGATAACATTAGATTTATATCGTTGTTGAGGGGATTTGAAAAGCATGTAAGAATAAAAAGTTTTTAAATTTAAAGGCTTACGTCGAAATGTGATCTTAAATTTTTGTTAAGTTATTGATTGAATATTATTTGATGAAATAGAAATGAAAGAACTTCTTGTTTTGTATGCAATGCCATTAACATGTAATTACACTATGTTCCTTTTTGTGCTCAATTAAATCGTATTTTCTAAAGACTTTCCAATAACTTGAAACACTTGAAGGACATCGCAGCATGAAACATTTTGGTGGGATTCATTTATCGAAGGGGAGTCCTTGTGATGAGCTGCTGTTGTCATTTTCACGAATCGGAATTTTCCCCACTTTACCGTATCATGACTGTGCTTTTCTATATTGTTTTGTTCATATTGACAATGAGGAACAAATTATTGATTTCCGCATTTTTCTTGATTTTTTTAATATTGGAAATAGGTACTAATTGCACTAAATAATTTTATTTTTAACTTTTCTTTCGCTAATTTTTAATCACAAGCCAGCAGTGTTCACTTTGTAAGACATAATTGAACCTACAGATTAACGACGTGAAATCCAAACCACGGTGTAAATAATTTGTGAGTTAGAGAATCAAACTGGTGATCCTAGCCTATTGATTTACATCGAATGAAAATTGCCTCCGTGTTTGTGCTATGTTCAGTTTGATTTTTATTCTGGACCGGATTTACAAATTACTTTTGTTATCTATTTTAAAAGGTTAGGGTCGTGTTTGTAGATGACCGGTTGGTACCACTACGCCCTTGTACCGTATGCTTTCTGAACGGTTTTGCTTTATATCGGCGAGCAAAATATTATTTTCAAGGGAAGAAAATCGAAGCATTTAGAAAACGAATATTTTAAAACAAATTTTTTAACCTAGTGTTTTTCAGCCTAGTTGTTTCGTTTTCCTCTGTTTATTTTTTATGGCATTTCAGTGCCAAATTTTAATTTAGAGGTGAACTTTTTATAGGTCACTCAGAAGTTTATCTTCTCCCCCAATATGCCATTATTTACTCTTGGCTCTCAAAATATCTACCATTTATATGGACTTCTAATTTTCTTTTAAAATTATTGAAATTCTGCCAGAATTTTAGACTTATTTTTTATTTTTTAATGGACACTATTGTGATTTTCTGAAATGGTAACTGAACAAATGGGACCGCATTAATGGGATACCGACAAAAAAATGTAGTAATGTTTTTTTTTAAGTAAATGCGATCCTTAGGATGTCCTTTGCTATGTAATGTGGTTAGATTTTTCTAAAAGAGGCTCATTTTGATGTAATTAAATAATGAAATTCAAATAAATTTGAACTATTTGTTCAATCTATGACGTCGTCTCTAACATTAGTTAGCAAATCTTGCTTAGAGATGGCGTTCAAAGCGACATTGTTTGCATTGTACGACAGCTGTAAATCATAATTTTGCGGTATTCGGCTTTTGAAACATTAAAAAATAGTATATTAAGTATCAAGAACAGTAAGGACATTTTACCGATCGAAGACAATTGTTTGGAGGAGGAGTGAAGCGACGACTCCAATTATTGTCTGAGATAGGTAGTCCTTAATGTTCGAGATGCTTATGACGTTTTTTGCGCGACTAAATTTATTAAAAAACATTTAAATGTGTATTTAATAAATAAAAATATGATATGGAAAAACTCTCGTCCAATTGCTCAGAATTATAAATTAATACTATTGGGATAGTGGATCGCAATAAAACTACAAAGTTGTCAAGTCGACGTTTCGGAAATTTTCTATTTCCATCCTCAGGACTGAAACAAAGAGGAGTCATGAGCGAAAACATACATACACATATCTCATTAAACAGGTATGAATAATAATAATAATAAGGTAATATAAAATTTCCGAAACGTCGACTTGACAACTTTGTAGTTTTATTGCGATCCACTATCCCAATAGTATTAATTTATAAATAAAAATATGTTATTCTCTTTATATCAAGTTGCCTTAATGTCGTGGAAACAGACGCGGTAAGCAACCAAATAGAGCATAGTCGCACAAAAATAGTATATTACTGTCCGACGAGAGAAAATTCGTCGTTACTGGACGCACAGCTATATTGAAAAGCGAGCGATAGCGAGCTTTTTAAAGCTGTAAGTCCAGTAACAAAGAATTTTATCGTCGAGGTCAGTATACTATTTTATCGGAAAACATAGAGAAAACGAAAAAAATTTAAAAAAATTAAATTAAATTAAAATTAGTCACCTAAAAATTTTTTTTTTGCGCGCGATCGATCTGAATTTTTGTATATGCCTTCCTACTGATAATTCACCGGAGGTAATAGTGACAAGGTTGGTTGGGGGGTGGATTTTTTGCTCAGTTTTTCGATATCTAGCGCCGTTATCGAGTTATTGCTAATTTAAAAAAATCCGAGACCATGTTTTGAAATAAATATGTGGTTACCAAGGCGACATTTTATTTTAAATTAATTTTAAAATAAATGTCAAAATGCTCGGTTTTTGTCGGGTTTTGAAGAGGCGCGGAAAGCTTCACTTTCTCCGCCTGCCGAACTTCGTTCATTTTCTCCGTCAGCCGAACGTTCACTTAGTCGAGACCCGGGAACCTTCGTTTTCTCACCCGAGCGGAGGTTCGGAACGCATCGTTTTCTCGTTGTTTTCCGATAAAAATACTTACCGTCGTCTTATCCTTAGCAACTAGTAAACAAAACTTACTGCCGTGGAAACAGACGCGGTAAACAACCAAATAGAGCATAGTCGCGCAAAAACTTTTTTATTACTTTTCACAGATGTATTCTACACATTGGAACTCGAAACACTTTATAAATCATTTGCTTTGCACGCCATCTCTAAGCAAGATCTGCTAACTATGTTAGTGACGACGTCACAGATTGAATAAATAATTCAAATTTATTTGAATTTCATTATTTAATTACATTGAAATGAGCCGCTTTTAAAAAAATCTAACCACATTACATGGCAAAGGACATTCTAAGGATCGTATTTATGTAAAAAAAACACTACTAAATTGTTTTTGTCGGTACCCCATTCAATGCTATTGTCGTAATGTATTGAATAAAGTCAATATTGAAAGGTAACGTAAAATGCACATTTGACAGACATTTTAAGATGTCTAAGCTATTCTGTATCGCTTAAAATCTTTTTAAACTTGATGTTTGCAAGTGACCTGGAGAAAAGTCAAGGTCGACTTGAACTTGCTATCGGATTAGTACTGCATTTTTAATTAACTTGAAGAATATCCATTGAATCTAAGCAAGTAGTCGATCAACTTGCTAAGATTGAATTAAGTTTATGATGGCTATATTATACGTTATAGTTGTATAAAGCAGTTTATGTTCAATTAAATTGAATGATTCCTAATAAAACGGATTCTCGTGATTCTCATAGTAGATCATCATGGATTCCTAGCATTTTCATAGTTACAAAACAAATAAGAATATGAAGTTTATTATAAGTTTCAGGAATGGAGGTGACAATATATATTAAAAAAATAACGAGCAATTACTATCCAACGCTCATAATTCCGGTTTGAATGTACATTTATGTATGTAATTAAATTGTAGTTTATAAAAAAAATTTTCAATATCGATTAAAATTAAATGTACTTGTAATTATAATGACAAATTGGCTAAACTATATTTTTGTATAATAAAGTATGTACTTTGGTTAATCAGAACGTTAAAATTCGAAAGTATGACTCAGCACAAAATACGCATTGCCGAATCTGAATTATTGATTGTCGATCTCAAGATATACTCATACTTATTGTTTATTTCAAGTTTGAACTTATTTTAATATTGACTAATATTACTAATTGCCAGAATAACATTGATTGATATACATAGATTGTTCTTAACATATCAAATCTTGGGTGGGTGATTCCTCTCGCCTGGCGGTTTGTGGAATAACTTTAACACGAAAATAAATCGTGCATTTTACTTCCATATGACATAATATACTACTATTATGCAATTTTATCAACTAGCAGTAAAATAAAATTGATAGAACAGTAAATATTCTGGATGACACACCTGTCGATTGATAAAATAAAAAATATCTATAAATAAACGGGCGGAGGTAAATGTGCCACCAAATGTACCTGACCAGAAAAGGGTACCGGTAAATGTGCCACCGACCAAAAGGGTTCTTTAAATAAACACAGGTATTTGTGCCACTAACAGTGAAAAAATTAAATTTTTTTTGCCTTCGAATTTTGGGGTGTGCATTCGATAAGGCTGTAGGCCAGCTCGGCAAATGGTCAGATATTTAATCCGGGTCCAAATTTTCTACCTGGAAATACATAGACCAACTCGGCAAAATAATAAATTTTGGCTTGGCCAGAACTGCGAGCATCAAAAAACCTACCCTCCGATGCTCCGCATCTCCGGGCGGTTTTTCGTGCTCCGAGCCGCTACGCGGCGGGCGCTAAACATACGAGAGGCGCGACAGATCAAGGAAACCGGGATAAATGCAACCGGGATGTGAGAGACCCTCGAAATAGCATTAAAAAGTATAGTTGCGCTATGGGGCAGTAAACTTTTACGTTTCACCCCCAAAAAATCGTGTAAAATCAAAAAATAATCGATGTTACATGTAGGAGATGCATCAGGTAGATGCCGTTTTCTCCGGTGGCACAAATACCTGTGTACTTTTAATATCCTAAATTCGTAGCAGGTAGAATAACATTACTGGTGGCACATTTACCTCCGCCCAAATAAACAAGCCTAATCAAATATTTCTTGTTACTGTATTACTGCTAAAAAAAAAATAGGGAAGCAGTTAAAAAATGTGTATTTGAACAAGATAAGTTTAAATATTCTGTTCTTATTTTATTATTTAAAGTTTTTGCATTCAACTTAATTATATGTAGTTTTCCAAGTAAGTTTTACAGTCTTGTTTGCAAAACTTTTAAAACAGAATTTCTTAAAAACAGCAGAGCATAACAGTAATAAATTCTATAGGTTGTTTAAAAAGTTAGCTATTCTCCCTGTTTATAAAGTTCCAAGCTCCCTGGCAGTTTTAAGAATAGTTGAGCGATAATAATTAAAATAAATAGAAAACATACAATAAATTTAAAAAACCTCCTGTTAACAAAACAATGATGAATTCAAAATTATTCTCTTATTTTTGGTGTTGATGAATTAAATAATTGAAAGTAAATAGAGAATAAAAAGTATTGTACTCGCAATTCTCGCAAAAAAGCACGGTGCAAAATATTAATTAATATATTTACATTGATTTATCACCTTTAACGCGATTAAAAATAGCTATTTATGGGTAAGCAACGGAAGCGATGCTTCACAGAATTAGCAAACAAATAGCTGGAACGAGCCGAAGGCTAGTTCCAGTAGCTTGCAAATGACGTAAAGAATTGTTTTTGTGCGAACCACGTATGCAGTTTTTTCTCCAGGACAGTTAGATCTGAAATAAAAAAAAAGACCAACAAACTGCACTATTGCAATAAAATTAAATAATGAATACTTTAACATACTAATTTAATTTTGTTGGTATAATTTAAAATTATAGTAAAAATACACAAATGTAACTTGAACAGAAAGTGTTACTTTGTTGTATTTAAGAAAGGAGACCATTTTCTGCAATAAATCTAAAATGCATTATTTTCTTTAGTCTTGGAAAGAAAGCATTGTATCGTCACTCTTGTGCCAAAATGACCAGTGTGTAAATTTGTAGTTTTGAGATAACGCAACTTGAATTTCTTCATGAAAAATTAGAATTTATAGTTATGAAAACTATTTTCTGTTTATTTATAGTATTTTCAATGCTCTTTAACTGGGTATGTTTGTTAATTTTTTTCTTTATTTTTTGAGCTTATTCGCGTTTTTGGCTTTGTAAATTTTATCATTTAATGATGATGCCTACAATAAAAAATAAAACAACATAGCAATATTATTATTTGGAAATTTATTTCAGTATTAATAAATTCAAATAATTGTTTGATTTGATGATGCTATAATAGTGCAACCGGTTAACTAAAATATAATAATTTTATAAACAAAAACATCGATTTAATTAATTAGTTAATAACAATATTAATGTTTATGTTTTACATTTATTACAAGAGAAAGGTCAACAATAATTATTTAAATTAAAATTCATACATTGAATCTTTATCATCGATGTTCGCAAATTATTCCTTACAGATTTGTTGGTAATTAAAGAATTCTAAAAATTACGTTCCACTTTTGGTGTCTTAAATTTTTGCAGCTTCAACATAACTACAGCGATTTTTTCATGACAAGCTTTTTTTGGACGTTTTTTTCTCTTGGTTTTCCCCTTCTTTCTTTGATCTCGATTTCAATAAAGTTTTCTTGTTTGAAGTTGCTTTATTAAAATATTTTATTAGGTGCTGTATTTTCATAATGTAACCTACATACTTTTCGCCATGGAATTTGCTGTGAAGTAATTTTAGAATACGACTTAAAAAAATCGGGAAAGTCATCAAACAGCGTATTCCTTACAACAAAAAAAAAGAACGTGCACTTCTTTCATCAACCTTCGGGTTGGACCATAGGTCAAAAATGACCACTTTGCACATTGGTAGTTTTGGCATGGGGATGATATGGATATGTTAATTACAGTTAATTTTTCTCATGTTGTTGGGTATTCGAAGTCAAAAGTATTTTATATGTGTACGTAGTTTCCATATTTTTTTAATTTAAATAAAAATTACTTGAAATGCATAACTTTAATAATTATGCATATTACAATATATTATGTACATAATATGTAAATTTTATAAGTAAATTCTAAAAAATAAATCTTCTATACAGGGGGGTAAATTTGGACGTGTATAGGGGAACTTGAAAACTATAACATCTATAGAAAATGGATGAACGACAATGTTGAAAACCAAAATTAGTTATTGTCTTTTATTTTTAAAATTTTCGATACATGTGGATATCTCGGTAAAAATTAGAGAAAATTTATGTACTACACTTTTTGAGAAGAAAGGTTTTCACCGAAATTTGAAGTTATAACCTCAAGTTCGTGTTTTAAATATAATACGTAGTTGCGTGTAACTTATTTTAAAGGGGATTTTCTCCCCTCGATAGTTATCAAGCTCCCCTAAAAAGAAAAACTACTGAGGGGACTAGGAAGGTTTCAACGACCAAGTAACGGGTAAACTTAGCGTAGATTATTGGGTTATGCATGAATGTAAGCTGTTCTTTTAGAGAATTTACTTTATTATTCTAGACAAAAACTGTCAAACTTTCGAAAATTATTATTAAAAATGGAGTTTATAAGTAATATAAAAACTACATTGAAAGTAATTTTCAAGTATGTAATTGTGGTAATTTACTGTCTTGAAAAATTAGAAAATTTAACAAAAACTTATCTAGATGCTGAAATATTTTAATTTTAACTGTAAGTTTGATATACAAACGAAGAAAGTTTATTCGCAGTACCTACACTATAAATATTTCCTTGAAGAGGCAAGAAAATAGAAATTGGGGGGTTGGGGGGTTGAGTAAGTGAAATTTGTCGAGAATATATTAAACAATTAAAATAAGTAAGAAACGGTGTTTGATATTACAATATAACGCCATTTCATGCTTATTAGCAATTTTTAGTTGTTTATAATTTTTAATTACACCAAGAATTAGAAATTAAACATTTTTTAAATAAAAATTAAAAAATATCGTGATCTAATTCTTGAAGAAATTAATGAGTATATTATATTATTTTATACCGTATTTTCAACAAAATTTCACGCTTCCCCCCTTAACGTTCTGACCTCTTCCTCCAGGGAACATTTTTAGTCCGCACCTGCCACAAAGGGTAAATAAAAGTGTCGCGTGAATAAAATTTCTTTTAATATGTACTGCATTATATCAAACTTGTTTACAGTTAAAATTCAATTATTTTAGCATTAAAGTAAGTTTTTGTTAAATTATCTATTAATAATATCTAAATGAAAACAGTTTTTCAAAACGGACTCGGTTTTGATCCGCGCATTGCAGTGCATTTGGAAGTGAGCGCTCAGACAGTGTTATCAGAAATTTAATATGAAATATTAAAAATTTGAACAAAATTAACAAATCGGCGAAATATTCTACGTATTTTTTAAATTTAAACTAATAATAATAATTAGAATGACACTATTTTTTAATTTAATTTTACCAAAATAGTGTCTTCTAATAGCCCAGGCATTTTGGATGAAATTTACTTGAAACCTAGAACTGAATATTGTAACTCTAAAATTTGTCTCAACTATCCCTCACTGAATAACAACATTCTAAGCCCTCAACTTTTTGGTTTTGGCCTAGAAATAAATAAGGTAGATCTGAAAATTGGTTTAAATGTCCTTGTGACTTTGTTGAACAATATACTAAAACTCCCAAGACCCCAAACTCCAGCTTCTTGTCTTCATCTCAAAACATTTAGATTTTGACTCAAAAAAAATTCTAAATCTGAAAATTGGCTCAAATGTCCTTAATGGACAACTAAGTCATCGAGAACCAAGTTCTAACGTTCTGCCATGAAATTCTTCTCCTTCCAACATTTTTCCTTCCTATTTATTTTCATTGCAAAATCTCATGTAAAAAATATGGAATCTGCTCTCATTCCGCATGTGACCAAAGGATTGGAGCTTTCTTGTTTTTATGGTGATCAACAACTGGCCTTTCATCATTCTTTAGAAAATTACCACATTCATGACCTGTAAGGCGCAAAATTATTTGCAACAAAGTTTGTTAAAAAACATACTATAATTTTTATTGTAATGTTAAACAATGCTTTGTCCCTTGTCGACATTTGAGCCAATTTTCAGATTTACCATTTTTTTTTCTGGGTGAAAAGGTCCTGTTAAAATTTTAGTTCTACTTGAACGGCATTTTCTAGATCAGCGGTCGTCCAGTGGTCCGCGAAAAAAATGTTAGTTATCTACGGAGATATTTAGACATTCCTTTACTTTAAAAGGAAGAACAAAAATATCCAAGTGGAAAACTTTCTAGGCATACACATTTTAACCATTCGTTTAAAGGGGTGAAAGTAATAAAAATTGGTATTTGAGAGATCTGCAAAATACCGTTTAATTTGTTTACTTAGAAAATTGTATCTCAAGAAAATGTTATTATTGTGTACATCATATTTAAAAAATGCAAATGTAAAAAAATGTTTGTTCCTTTTTATTTTTCTGAATTTTAAAATATTGATTTCTATCGACAATCGCTTCCAGTCATTTTTTCAGTCCGTCCGTCGCGTCACTCTAAACAACAATCGCCTCAAGTCGATAATAGAACAAATGTATAAGGAGAAGGTGTATATCACAACCATGCATCTTGATTCTGTTCAATGCAATATATAACGAATTCAATTTCCACAGGGATATAGGATATACCTACTTTGGTTAACAGTATTACAAATTTGAATTTCTCTAATAAATACCACTCTATTTTTCCTTTGTCACATTTGGTAGATTTTTATTTTAAACCCTATCGTTGTTCATGTCAGTTGTCATGGCCGTTGCAAGTTGACAATTTTATTTCACGATTGCTAAAGAATTAAGATAAAACAGCTATGGAAATTCCCCACGGTTCTAAAAAGCCTTGATATTAAATTTGACATACATTTTTTCAATGTAGTTATTGTCTTTTTGTGTAATAATTTATATACTATCTATAGTTTAACGTGGAATTCAAACCACAACGCAGCCAAACTTAGCCGAATTTATTCAAACAGAATTTTTTAACAGAACTGTATTTAGTAGTTCTACATTTGTAGATATAAATTTACAAGCGTAACTTTCTGAAATGTTCAAATAAATTAATTTTGCTGCAAGTGGAGACATTCCAGAAAAATTAAAGTTGTAGGTGAAAGTAAGAAAGATAATATGAATGCAAACGGAGGTGGATTGAAATTAATTAATGTAGGAAGACATCGTTAAAATTTAAAAACCGCCCCCTTTTCTTATTTATATTTTTGTTTTCAATTTAATTTTCTGGAATGTCTAATTGTGTTTATGTATTTAAATTTACAATTAAATTAATTTGTTATGGTCATTTTGTATAACGATTGATAGACAATCTATAATTTAACGTGGAATTCGAACCACGGTGCAAACAAATTTAAGTTTAGGGCTTAGCTCATTATTAATATAATTTGAATTTTTTTAGAATCGGTGATTTCAAATGCATTTAAAAAATGCAAACTGTACCGTTAATTTAATGTTAGTGGTAAGCCTCGAACCCACTACGTCTCCATCGTCTAATTCCAACAGTTTCTGCAGAATATTTTATTCAATAAATTAAAATACGGAGTCGCCAGACAATAGGGGTATATTAAGTTTTAGTTTAAAACTTGGTAAAAATATTACCATTGGCTACCTCCTAGTCATCATTATTGATTTTTGTAAGACTCGGCGGGTTTGTTGACCACATTGCCCATATCATTGAAGTAGAAAATCGACGTCACATACATTTTTTAGTAAAATTTTCTTTACGTTTTATTGAAGTTATACATAGTTGGAAGACAGCAGTGTCTTCACTTCACTGATGGTATAAAATCGAAAAAAATTTCTGTGCATAATTTTATGATTTAACAAATAACAAAAGTTTTCTACCGTTTTATTTCTTATTTTTCAGGTTTGCTGAAATTATTACATACACTACGTGAAAGAAAAAGCGAATTAAATGCAGAAAAACGAAAAACTGTCAAGAAATTCGACGGACCACGTCCAAAACCAAGCGATGGTAAGTTTAATTTCGTTATAACAAACTTCAGCAGTAATAATTTTATATTCTCATTAAAGCGGATACAATACAACGCATGCTTGCAAATTTACCACCAAAACGAATTACCCGAAAAATTATTTCGTTGAAGGATGGATTTCAAAGAAAAAATAAAAATAACGTTAAGGCAAAAAATAGAACTCAAAAGCAAAGTAAACTTAATAAGACTAAAACTAAACTTAAGAACGACAATGTGTTAATTAAATCCAACAAGCCTCAAAGACTATTAAGATCAAACAGCGATAATTCGTTTGAAAATAAATTTAAGAGGGGTAGAAAGAAAAATTCCACGACCACCATCACAACGCATTCCGTAAAAACTAAAAAGAGAATTTTAACTAACAAAATCGTACCTACTAACCTGCCAGAAAATGTTGATAAACCTGTTACTAAAAAAGAAGACTCATCTGCTATTAAAAGTGAATTAAACACATCGAATTTCAAAAAGAAGAAAAATTCACAAGAAAATGTTAAAAGTGGCGAAAAGAAAATCACGAAAAAAGTTTCAAACGAAAATTTAAATAAAATTAATAGCGTGCAACCTTCACCTTCTAATTCCGAATTAGAAATAGAAGAAAAAGTTACAAGCGACCCACCCAGCGCAAAAAATGAAGAGAACTCGTCGGTTAAAGCCTCGGACAAACCTCCAGGTAGCACGAAATTGAAGAAGAAAACTAAATTGTCGACCGAAAAAATTAACGATAAAATCGCTCCGGTAAAAACGAACGAAAAACTAACTAAAAAGAATAAAGTTAATTTGCAAGAATCTAAACTGAAACCAAAAAAGTTATCCGTAAAGGAAAAGTTGATAAAGAAAGCTAAATCGGTCGTGAAATCTGTTGCAAAAAAGACAAATTTAAATAATCGTTCGGTGACTAAAATTGTGCAAGTTGATGGTTCTTCTCATCCTTTTTTAGGAAAGCGTTTTAAAAACTCGGTTGAAAAATCTAACGACGAAACAGACGAACCGCCTACTCTAGAATCCGCATTAGAGTTATCTACTGAAACTGCAAACATTAATCAAGCCGCTCCAATATTAACGGAAACTGTTGATAGCATTATTTCACTGCCAATAGAAGCTAATAATTCACTGTCTAAAGATTCCACAAGTAACGTAAATTTAATAGTAAATAGTTCAAAGGAAAATGTTAATAGCGTTTCTGAAATTGTTACTGAAAATGCGGCCGCGCAAAGTTCAGAAATTTCAATCATTGATATGAACAAACCGCTTTTACCTCCTCCAATTATTGCTCCTACAAAAGGGAAAATTAAGAAACAACGTGGATTGAATGATTGCATTGCCATGTTAACTAATAAATTGCAGGATAAAACTTCGACGCAACAAAATTTCAACACTCTATTTAGTAATGCAAGCAATGAAAGTGAAACTTATCAAAAAGTTGTAGAAGCGGAAATTTTGAACGACATTCCCGATGAAAAAAGCGAAGATTGTGGCGAAGTTACACTACTTGATTGTGATAAAAATTTAAATAATGAAAGTGAAGAAGTAAACGAAGTTACCAGCGACAAAGATTTCCAAATTGAAACAATCGCGTCCGTGGAAACTGAATTAGAAAAGAGTGAAATAGAAATTAATACCTGCACATTATCAGTTTCATTAGAAAAGTTAGAAACGTGCCAAGTTGAAGAAATGGTGAAAGAAAATTACGCGTTGGATAATAACAATTTAAAAATCGGTGATCCTATGGTGGACCTTTCAAAATCAAATTCTTTTATTTTGGAACTCGAACTTGAAAATCAAAAATTGAACGTGTTAGAAAATAGTGCGGGCAATGCATCGGAAAATTGTATAAGTCTTAAGGAAGACAATAATAAACCAACGCGGAATAAATCCACCAACAAACCAAAAATTAAGAAGAGTTTGAAAAAATCGAAAGAATTTGAAGTGCAAGAGGGTCTTTTAAAAATTAATGCTGAAGAAAGTGCAGAATTTAATTTACCAGATGAATTTTCAAACAGTGGCAAAGAGAACGTCAAAAATGATGGAAATACGGTGGTTTCAAAACGGAAGAAGATTAAGAACAACATAAAAGTTGAAAAGAAACGACGAAAATATACCAAAAAACTGCCGGTCGTGAGCGACCAAATTGTGTTGGATAAAACTGAAAGCGAACCGAAACTATTGGAAACTAAAGAGAACGCCGATTCAGACGACGATTTGCCGTTATCAGAATTTGCTAAAAAGGTCAGGTCAGGATCCAGCAATTCCGATGCAATAGCGGACGAAAGTTGTTTGGACGTGCAAGAAAATGTAATACCTGAAGTGGAATCGAATCATATTGATTCGATTAATAACGACCAGGTGGAAGTAACTGCTCCTGAAGAACCAAAAATAATAATCAAATATAAAGTAAACAAAATCAAGAAAATCGGAAAACAAGGTAAACCTGGCAGGAAACCTAAAGGTTTACGTAAGAAACATAAAATTTTGTTAGATCTTCCAATCGACAATGAAAAACCGTTGCTCTCGGAAAATTCGGTTCCAGAAAGTGAAAATAAAAGTGACGCACCAAGTACGGATTTAAAACCAAACTTGTCCACTAAAGTTTACGATTTCGTGAGCGACTCTGAAGATGACGATTTTATTTTAAAACTCGGCGAAAAAATTCGACACGTAAAGAATTTGGAACACAAGCCTATTCAAGAAAGTAAACCTCAAGAAGAAGAACCACCAACTTTGGTCGAAGAAGAGGTTAATAGTTCGTATTTAAGCCTGGAAGACAGTGTTTCCCAAACTGAAACGGATTCCTCCGTATTGTCAAAATCGAAAGTGAAAACGCGCACCAAAGCAAGTTTAAAGAAAAAGGGCAAGGGTGTGCTTTCTAAAGATCCCAATATCATTTGCGATATTTGTGTGAAAACCTTCACCAGGCCTGAAAATTTGTTTAAACATAAAAGGACGTTAACTCACATCGCAAAATTATCCGAACTTGAAGCACTAGAAGCGGCACGTGAAACCAGCAATGCAGAAGTGGAACCGCCAATTTTGGAACCTGTGGTGGACGAAATTCAACAGGAAAGCACGAACGAGTTCTTAAATGAAGAAGCTTCGTGTGAAAAGACGCCGGAAACTCCTCCAAGTGTTGAAGATGATGGATTTAAATTAGTGGAACTACTAAGCGACGTTTTGAACAAACCAGTTGAAAATGAATTTGTTCAAACAAACAATTTTGCTGAACAAATTTTACCAGTTGATCCTGAAGTGAAACGTTGCAAAAGCTTGGGAGAACGCAAAAGTTTCGATTCTGATAAATTAGAAATATTTTCGCCAATTAATTCGCCGCCTCCGTTGTGCAACGGAATCGAAAATCATTTCATCTCTAAACTGCCAAGTACCGCCGATATAATCGTAGAAAAGCAAATTTCTTTGCTTGAAAATATGATAGAAGATAATCGCTTGAATTTCAGTTCTTCCAATATAGCGTCAAACGAAGAATTTTCAAATCAAAGCAATTCATCCGATTTTAGTATGCTTAGTTCGCCTAAACAGGAAATTACATTTACTCACAATACGAATATTATAACAAATTTAATTAAACCGCCATTAAACGAAAATCATTTAATTCGAAACACACAATATGAAGAAATATCAGAAGACAGTACTTCTAGTCACTTTAGGTTTGAAGAACAAAAATCTCGCAAGGTTCTGAACAGAGATGAAGAATTGTTTCTGGAATGCTGCAGTTTACTTAAAAGCAGCTCAGAGATATCGGATTTATCGCGAAATAAGTTTAAATCGAATCATTTTTTTTCAAATTTTGGTTTAAAGCCTTTGGACGAATACGAATGGATGGAGAACAAGAATTTGAGAAAAACTGGTAACGATTTTGAATTTGCTTCCAATAATTACACATCCGACGTCTCCATTAATGGAAATTACAACGACATTTCTTATTCAAATTCTAACATGTCAAATGAAAATTTGAATAAAAATGAGCGGTTTATTTCTCAACCTCCCATGTTTGAAGATATTTCAACTGGAAGTGCAAGTTCATCAGTAAGATCTGTGGGCAACGTTTTTCAAAATTATGAAACCATATCCGATTCGTGCTCAAATGATCAGTCTAAACATAAATTTAAGTTCTTCGACCATCGGATTAATGGTGACAAACCAGCTGAACTCGATCAAGAAGAACCCAAGTCTGTAGCAGAGAAAGAGCCCACTTTAATCATCGAAGATTCAAATTCGGAAAACGCGTAAGTTCTTTTTTGTATTTTTAACTTTTCTATTTCTTACTTTCCCCTTACCTTTATATAAAAATTGAAATTAGAATTTTGGTATTGTAGACCCTCTAGGGGGAGAAGGGGACTGACGAAACGTTGACACGAATTTTTTAAGGAAATTGTCGATCATTCGTGCTTAAATCGTCAATGTGCTTCCATTCTCATTTTTTTGCCGTGGTGGTTGCGAAAACAAATTGTAAATGATGACCAAGAACGGATTAACAAGATTTTGATTTCATGTTTTGATTTATTTTTCTATCCATTTCTTATTGAAAATGACAACAAACAGTTGCGAAGACGTTCTCAAAATTTTTATGGAGGGGGTGGGGACGAAATGTTGCCCCTATCATGAGGTATCGTCGTTTCATGTTTAATTACGTCAAAGTTCGAGTAATCCAACATTGAGCGCAGCGTTTCGTAGATTACAATATCGAATCAATTTTTCTTCCAAGAGTGCCTTGTCGCGTCTCCCTAACGTTGGCGTCTTCTTCTATATCTATGGTGAACATGTGAAGTGTTATCATGCACATAGGAGATCAACAGTTGAACAGGCGACGGAAAAACGGCCAGTTTAAAGTTTTTACAGTTTTGCCTGGACTCGAACTAGACGACGAGATAAAAGCACATTGAATCACAAATGGACGCAATTTCATTAAAAAAATATCGATACGAAAACAAGCTAGCGGATTGGGGGATCCAATCAAATATTTTCGCAATCGTTGAGGCACAAATTATATAATCAACTTAGGCCTAGTTGTTCAGTCCTGGGTTTAACCCTATTGGGTTAATTTCTATGTAATACAATTGGGTGTTTCTATAGAAATTAACCCAGGTTAAAAGATAATCCCAGACTGAACAACTGGGCTTTAGTAAACTAGGATGTCTTGCTATTAGAGAAGTGCAATTATTATTGGGATGAATTCTTGTTGGTATATTAACATCCTGTACAGACCTAATACAGCACCATCAAAGACCAATCAAAAATGAAAGCATCAAATTTAAAATTATTGAAATTATTGTAACTTTTAAAATACTTCGTGACCGTTTCTCGTCTTAAGCATGGGGATGTTAATTATATTATTAAAGAAAATTTGTGTAATTTTATTCTGATGAATAATCTGAAAAGAAATTTGACCCATTATTTTTAGTTTTGCAAGATATCAAAAAATCACTCAGAATTCCTTGGAAATCTCTTGGAGTTCAATAGAAATCCTTTGAATTCTTTATTTGAAATGTTTGTTAAAAATCACTGGGGGAAATCCTTGAAATTCGTTGGAAGTTCAACGAAAAAACGTTGAATTCGTTTTTTACACTGTTTATCGTCAAGAATGATTATCTCAAAACTTGAAAAATGTCACTTGTATATTTTCACCTTGCCCATATTTTTTGGGATGGTATCTCAAAGAATGAAAGACAATGCCTTGCTTTAGAATATTTGTTTTATCATACTGAACTCTGGAAGCTATAATAAATAAACCTTTTCGTTTATTTTCACCTGGAGTGTTGTTCCAGTATGATTTTTTTTGTAATTTTCCCATTCACGAACTTCCTCTATGACTTATCCTTGGTCCTGAAATAAGCTCGAAGCCATAGAATTCCCATAGGCACATTAGAAGCCCTTGCTTAGTTCCCAGGCAGATACAAGGAGAGGGGGGGAAGGGGCTAATTACCTCACACATTTTCAAAAATAAAAACCGATAAAAGCGTTAAAATTTATTACGCAATGAATCCCTCCCCCATAAATTTTGGGTGAATACTCCCTTGAGGTACAAGTCCCAGCTTTCAATTAATTAAAAAAGGTAATTCATGAATTAATTTCTCACTTGGATTTTTAATGGATTAGAAGGTCATGCATGCGGTCTACCGGCTTTTTGTGACCTTCTTTGCTGCTACTTTTTATTACATTTTTACAAATAGCTCAATTTCTGTTCAACTGAAGTAAAAATTGGATACATTTTTTGTCTGCCAAAAAACTATCTCTAAACTCCGAAACTCCAATGCCAGTATCTTCAAAACTTGTAAGGCTGAAACGACTTTCTTTTTTTTTAGTTTTACATACAAGTTTATTTACTTTACATCTTTTTTGTCGTGGGATGCACTAAAACCGAGTAAATGCTGAAAAATTGTTGAAAATGCAGTAAAAAGTGGCCAACTTCGAAAGCTCTAGGGCTCTATTAGAGTTAGAAAGTTGTTGTATGCGGAGGTCTATAGAGAATTGTATCTACTACTTTCATTCATCTGTGGCTACTTTTGTGTCTGATTGATAAGTAAAATAGTCTACATAAAAATCTTAAAACTATACGTTATTATGAAGAAAAATAGAAAAATATTGAGGTTCTTTGTAGGTCTGTATCACTTAAACTAGGGATTAAAACAAATTTTATTTTTAGTTTTTGATTAGAATTTTATAGTGTGATTTTGCTAATACCTACTTCAAGCATAGAAAAGGGCCAATTCATGACTTTGTGATTTTGAGACCTTCTTTGGTGAATTTACTTCTGTTCTACTTCGAGCCTGATATCAAAAACTTACAAATCTCTTTCGATCCAAAACTAAAAGGTTTAAGCAAACACAATCGCATTTCTGAGTTATTTCCATGCAGACATCGATATCGAACCCTTCAAAGGTTAAAAACATCATGCATCGGTTTAGATTGAATTTATACAAGTGAAATTCATTTTGCTTCGAAAAATTAACGCGAGCCAAAAAGTTACTAACAATTTTGTAAACCAAGAGCACGACGCTGCTTTTTTTTTCTCAAATATCTCGAAAATTAAGCTACATTAGGGTAACATAAGCAACAAATTATACCTACCTTTTTCGCAGAGTCAAATTATCTACAACAATGATTGGAACAATTTTGATCATAAGACGGTCGTTTAGCTTCCACGTGCCGTCAAACTCTGAAACGTTGGTTCTGAAATCCTGGATTTCATGGTTTTTTTAATGTAATGTCGGTAATTTTTTCGGCTCTTTAGAATGGAATAACATTTTTTTTCATAAAATACTTTTCATCTTTTAATTAATTTACTTAACAGGAATCTTATTACACGAATTTTATTGCGGATAAAATTTTATACTAAAAAAGACCCTCGTGTTTTTTTTCGTACAAGTGTAGAATTTTCTATTCATGCGCAGTTATTTTTTTCAAAACTATTTTTCCATTTAAAATTTTGTCCCCAAGTAGATGCACATAAAAAAGTTCCAGTAAATTTAATAAACCATAGTTTATCCTATCTTGCTTAGTTTTTCAAGATATTTGAGAAAACCCGGCGACATCGCGTTCTTTGTTGCTAAAATTGTTAATAACTTTTTAATTCGCGGAAATTTTTCGAAACAAAATGAATGACGTTTCCATTAGGTGCTTGCTAACTCCCATAGGGTTTGTCTACCTATTACTATATAATCAGAGCTTTTAGTATGGTTACAAGGTTCTCACATTAGATGATTTTTAAATCTTTTTTAACATGTCCATGACTCCATTAATTTGTGCTATTGAGCAGCTTCAACGCAATTCTTGATGTAGTCAATAAAATACTTTCATTTTAATGTGATGCTTTAGGTCTGTAAATGATGTTAATATGCGCTTCTTGTTGGCTTCCCCATTACTCACAAATGGATCTCTGGCTTTAGAGCACAGCAATATAGCGAAACCAGAAATAGAAAATCTGAAATCTGGTTGGTTACCCTCCCCCCACAAAAAAACCTTTATATCGCCACACTATAGTCTATCCGTTTTAAGAATGCAGAACTAAATTGTACTAAAATTGTGACCTTCGAGCGTGATTGGATAAAATTTCTACACGTTTACACTACTGAAATTTAAAAAATGTGTACAAGATAAATTGCTATTTTGATAAAAAAATACTTTTAACTCGATTTTTTCAAGTATCAAATAAGTGACATTTGTTTTTTGTCGCTCATACACCTTAATTATTTGAGGTTTCCCTGTGTAAATCTGACTTGCCGTTCAAGGCGACCTCTACTGCAATCCAAAACCAGATGGACTATAGTCACAATCTACTATCTGTTCAATTAGGTAAAGAATTTTATGTGCGCAATTTTTTCTAAAACGTAAAATTTTAAACTGTGAAGATATTAATCAAAAGTTATGGTTTTGTTTCAATATATTTCGTAAACATGGCGTGGCACAAACTGTGGTGTAATTAGAAACTTACATATTTGGGGGGGGTGTCTTAATCTAAAAAAACAATTAATTATAACTAAAGAGGTTATAACTCAATATTTTCTTTTATGTTTTTTAAATCCCAATGGAGGGGGTTGAGCCTTCAATAGCCCCACCTGGTTATGCACTGGCGCATAAACTATGAAGCTGTGTGGGTTATGGTGCTGAAAGCTCATGATCTTAGATTATTTACCGTATATCATTTTTAGACCAGTTCTTCAACTTATTTTTGCTCAAAACTTCGCAAGAGATTGCGATTGGAGCACACTCAGTAGTTGAGTATAAGAGAATATAGACAAATATAAATCAAATTTCCTAATCCAAATATCCGACAATTTTATCTAAAGAAAAAGTCTCCCAAGATCACATATCTGAGATAAGTAATTTAGGCGTGAGACCCTTTCGAAGTTGTCCTCACAATATGCAAACATTGAGATGAAATTGTAATTTTTGCCAATGCGTCAATTTTACTTAAGATAGATGGAAACAACCTAAGTATGAAATTGAAAAAGTAAAGAAAAATTCCTGGCTTGTTAGAACATCGTAATATAAATTTTCTACATGTTCAAAAAGTGATTTTCATCTCCAATTTAATATTTTATTGTCATTCCATCTCAAATCAACTGAAAAATGGACTTGGCCCACGCCAAATTTGACGAAACTTGGTACTATACACTATCATAGTAATAAATTTAAAAAATACAAATTAAAGGATCTATTCCAAAGGGCATTTGATTTTTTGTTTTGGTCCTTCAAATAGTCAAGAAATTTGTATGCAGACTTGTAGACTCTTTGTTCAGAATCGTTCATTGAACGTCCTGTAATGCTCAGAAACGACGAATTTGTTAACTTATATTCATATAATAAATATTTATACTGAAAAATCTATACAATTAATTATTAAAAATCGATCCCCACCTTTTTAAATAAATATATCGGTGGTCGTGAAACTTAGCCCAACTTTGAACGGTCATCACTTTAGAAGCCTTTTTGAAGACAATTTATTTATTTATATTTAAATTTATAGCAACCGATATTTTTTATAGCTGTGTTTTCAAGAGTTTATAGTCCTGCTTACGATCACTCAAAATCTTGAAAAAATAGCGGTTACTTCGAAGCAAAAATTGATCAAAAAAGAAAATTAAATAAAAAAAAGGGGGAAAGTTATAAACAAATTCTAACCATAACTGACGAAAGGTTGAATTTACGAACAAACATCAAGGGAACAAAATTGTGTACAATTTTATTACCTATGAATATAAAAATTAACATTATTTAGCAACCAATAGTTCTCAAGATCTTAACAATTGAAGCAAAAAAGTTGTGTTAAGTTATGCCGACATAATAAAAATTTAAATTGGATGTGTCATATTTTTAATTTCATCTTGCCTTGGTTTTCATCTATCTTAAGTAAAATTGACGCATTGGCAAAAATCACGATTTCATATAAAAGTTAGCTTATTGAAAAGAAAACTTCGAAAGGCTCTCACGCCTAAACTACTTACTTCAGATTCTTTTGGGAATTTTTTATAAATAATTTCATGCTCTACAAAAAATTCTTTATGAATTTTTCTCTTTCTCGCTTACTTATTGTAACGTAAGCGATAACAGATAAACATATACCATTTTTTTCATTAAATTCTTCAGTTTTCAATTTTTTAACAAAATTGTCGGACATTTGGAGATTCCAGATCAACTGACAAAATCTAAAAAAAATCGACCACATATTGATTATCATAATTATAACTTTTCCCATATAAGTGTAAATAAAAAATTATTAACTTAATATAAATTTTTGCACAACATTAATTCTATTTGTATTGTTCTCAGAAAACCTCAAAAGCTGACCCAGGCGTTCATCACAAATTTCACTGTTCCCAAGAAAGTCAAAGAAGAAAAGAAGGTGATTACAAAAGGAGCAATGAAAGTGTTCGAAGGACTGAAGATTTCAATACCAAAGCAAGATCTCGACATGAACGCCATCCTAAATTGCAGTCCACCATCAAAACAACAAGAGATTTTAAACTGTAATCAGGCGTCGGCGCAACTTGAACGTAAAGCAGAAGAGGAAAAGCTCATGAAGGCTCCAAGTATCGAAAAGCTTCCAAAGTCATCAAACAAACATAAACAGCTATCTCGTAAGAAGAGCATTAAAGATGTGATTAAAAATACCGGAAACAAATTAGGATTAAAAATTACCAAGAAGAAATATCTGGCCGATTCGTTGAAAGAAAAGGGAAGTAAATTAACGGACGATAAAAAGCTTCATGATGTGTACGATTTTGAAGAAACTCAAGACAACATCGATGCGTTTTCTAAGAAGGTGGACGTTTTGCCTGTGTATCACAGCTTTAAGAATAAACTTAACGAAGAACCTGAAAGTAAAACCGATAATTTCGAAAGTGAAGAAGAGAGGTCTGTTTGTAAGTCGGTGAACAACCACAAAAGTCTTGGATCGAAGTTAAATCGGGTGCATTCTAAAAAGATTAACATCTCGAAAAGCATAACCAAGAAGAAGTGCATGATTATGGGTCGGATTTTTAAAAATGTAGCTAAAACGAAGACTACGGATGAAATTAAAATTGTACCACCGATTGAGGATGTTAAAATAGTGGAAGATCTCGTATTGGATTGTCAACCAACACAACCGGAAGTTCACGACTTGCCTAAAGAACGTAAATGGACCGAAGAGGAAATGAACATTTTGTTTGATAATTTATTGAACGAAGAGAAACCGAAAATTATTGGCAACGATAAAAGTGAGTGTGATTTGAGTTTGGATAAAATGTCCGATCATAAACCAAAACAGAGGGGTCGACATAAGAAACGCCCGAGGACCGAATCTCCGAGTTCGTCCGACGAAGAGTTCAGTATTAAGAAGGTTCACAAGCGGCATATGAATCGGAAGAGCAGCGGTAACACCGAATGTGTTATTAATTTAGAACAAGAACTGAAAGAATGCATTGGTGTGGCTAGCAGAAAGAGTCAACGGAAATGTACTAGTGGTAAACAAAATGTTTTGGTTGAATATTGGAGTTCGGACGAATCCAGTTTCGAGGTTGAGAAACATTTACCGAACGTGTCGGTAAAAGTAGATGACAAAATCGAAATGGAGTGTCTACTTCCGTCGCCCGCAGCAGTCGAAACTGAAATATTTATCGACAAAGAAGAGGAATCGAATACGGCTCCGAGTCCTATCTTCGAGATGGAAGAGAAGAAGATTAGGAAGAAACCTAGAAGTAAAGGTGTTAACGAAAACAAAAATGCTTCCTTAGAAAAATCACAAACTTTAGTCTCTGGTAGACAAAAACGAACTGCCGTAGATACGCTTTATTATTGGTCAAGTTCGAGCGAAGACGAAATGCAAAACGTAATCGAGGTAAAACCGATTCGTGAAGACTTTAACGAAGAAGATCGACCGCTACAACACGGTTGGATAGTGGGAAACTCCCCTAAAAAATTGGTAACTATGTTGGCGCAAGCCAAAGGCAAAAAATTAGATGCAGAATGTGTTAAGAAGAATAAAAAAAAGGTTTGTGGTTCGTGATTGAATGTTTAAAAGTAAAGTGAAAAAAATGTGTTCAACTAACTACTGTAATATATAAATTTAAAGCGAGCAAAAGAAGTAAGTGTGGGTGAACATGATAATTTTTAAATACTTTTTTCGTCTTTTAAAAAATGAAAATTCATCTGAAACTATTTAACATACACCAAATACGATATTGTGCCACAATTAAGAAAAGTGATAACGCACCTGTACAAAATGATAATTTAGTTCGATAATATGTTACGATAGTCATTGAAAGATGTGTTTTATTATTTTTTCTTTTTCGTACTACTAAATTAAATTTTAAGTAGAGCCATTTGCAAAACAGTTAGCATAGTTAAGCCTTCACTTTGTTGATGTAAGTCATAAATTTAACGAGAACGTTAGTTAGGTATATAAATTACATGTTAAATGTTCTTCCGGTCTTCAAAAAATATTTTAGATATACCTAAAGAATTTGTCACATTTTTATTAAAACTTATTTGAATTTATGAAATTTTAGAGTGCCTACAACAAAGTCTTTTGATATAAACATGTGCATTAATTTTTCTGCTTGATTTACTTTTGTGTTGACCTAATATTAGTACAAAGTGTTGCACCTTGTAAAAATGTTGTTCGTAATTTAAAAAACGGTGTTGATTTTATTGCGTCGCCATAATAAAATTAACCTTTTCGACATTATTGGCTGTAAAATAATTTTAAAAAAAGATTGACTATACAGAGTGAGGCGCAAGTAAATTTATTAACGCATAAAATAATGTATTTTTTTAATTGTAAATATCGAAATGTTACTGCTGCAAGGAGAGAAAATTTAAGAGAAAATTGTTTAATTGTGCATGCATGATAAAGTTTTTATTTTTATTATTATGAAATGTTGATTTATTGAATTTTTATTATATAAACGAATTTTGATGATTTGACTCACTCTGTATATATTATGTTCCGACGGTTCCCATTGATTAGTTAATTAATAAGCAGCGTGATTTTGTTATTTTTTTTATATGTTTGTAATATTTTGGAACCACGTTTTTTTTATCGGCTTGATTTTTTTTTATGTATATTTTGTTGGGAAGTAAATGCAGATTTTTGTATTTAATTTAGAAATAGAATCAGTTTTCTGATTAATATTTACTTTTTATATAAATAATAAAACATATCGTATAATGTAGATTGTTTTATTTTTTGCATTGGCTTCTTGTAAAGTTTCCTTCTTGGAAACATTTTTAGTCCAAGCAAAGAACATTTTTAGTTTGTAAAAATGCGGGCAAACTGAAACTTGGCGAAGATGTACACTACTGTGCAAAAGTCTGCGGCCACTTAATTAATTTGCATAAATTTATTATAGAGCATTTAATAAATGAAATAAAAAGTCAAATACGAATTAATTTTTTTTCAGGATTTATAAAAACTGTCTTTTAATAAAATTTTAAATAATTTAAAATATAAATAAAACGCACAAACTAAATACGAACAGAAGACAAAATAACGTTTTCAAAACAAAGAACTAAATCAAACTGAAAGAATATTTAGGAAATATAAAATTCACACCAAAATATGAACCAAATTATGGTTATACAAACCATCTGTTTCATTTATTACCAAAGTGCTATTTTGAGATCAAGGAGCCGACAGTCGTAAAATTTATGTTTCTTTTAAATTTTTTGTAACAACTGTGCTCAAAGCAATTTAAAATTCTTACTACATTTGTACAAATACCTATTTCATTATTTTAATCTGTAAAATGGAGATTAATTAATTATAAATAGCAATTAATGAAGTGGCCGCAGACTTTTGCACAGTAGTGTATATTGAAGTGTTCTAATGAACTTTTGGCCGGCTTCTCCCCACAATGGGTGTTCAGCCCCCCTAATAAGGTTTTCCACTTATAGCTTGCTTATTTTAATTTTTACAAAACATATCTTCAGATCAAAATTAATAACCATTGAATTCTCTACAAGATTATATTTTTTTTAAATTTTTATGTGGCATACTATTCCTGAAATAATTTACCAAAGGCACGACCCACCTTTGAAATAGTGCAATATTGATTTGTTGCATGATAAAATTTGCCCATGTCATAGTACAGTTCAGGTAACGAAGCCGAAAAATTGACTTGAGCTTCACGAACCCCCCCCCCCCCCGCACAAAAGTTGCCGAAAATCCTATGTTAACGTCTTTCCCTATTGGGGTTCTATTTTTCATTTTATATTAATAAATAATTTTTTTATAGGTACTTGTAAACCGTGATGTCATATCATTCATAATGTGGATTCATTGACGAAGTTAAGAGCCAGCACCGATGTCGAATGTTATTGGGCGAAAATCTAAATTAGCAGGGGTAGGTATAACCACAAAATCTCTCAAGTTAGAAGAAACTGGAGGTGCGAAAATGCCTAATCTATCTGGTGATGGGTTTTTAAGGTAGTTCTGTCGGTACAACCTGACCACAAATAATTTTTTTGGCTTATAACAAAATACATGAAATTCTTCATTTATAAGACAAAAACTTTTAGTGCAGACTGTACATTTATTATATTAATTACTTGCTAACAGCTTATTTCATATAGTCCAGGCAAGGAAGGTTTTTAGTTTGCAAAAAATCCGGGCAAGCTGAATTTTGGCAGAGATGTATATTGGAGTGTTCTAATGAACCCCCCAAAAGTCCCATAAAATCCCACGCCAGCGTCCCCCACAATCGGTGGTTTTAGCTCTCCCAACGCGATTTTTTGCCGATAACCCGCTTATTTATACTTGTATGAAAAATTATGATCAGACCAGCGGCGGTTTGTCAATGGAGGCAAGGGAGGCTTAGCCTCCTCTCAAATTGGTGGACGGACTTGCTATTTATATTTCGTTTTAAATTAGTATTTTTTCCAATTTTTAATTTTTTTATAATTTGTTGAAAACAAAATTTAATTTAATAATGAAATTAGCTTAAGAACTTGACTTACGCCTGAAATAAATTCGAAATAGTACATATCCAGCGGCTAGCCTTTCTTTATCTTATTAGTTTATTAGCACAGAGTTAGGCAACCCAGAATACGGTAGTACGTCCGAGATACGTCATAGAGGCTACTCGTTAGTAAATTTAATTATCAACATGAGCCAATGAGCTCGAAACATGTGTCTACCGCAGATTAAATAATATTTTATTAAATTTATTTTTTTTAAGTTTTATTTTATAAGGTAGTTAAGCTGTAAAATTAGCCTCCTCAAATGGAAAAGTCACGAGCCGCCGCTGGATCAGACCATATAAAATAAAATGGAGTAAAATAGATTTTTTCAAAATTTGCGCAAGTTATAGTATCTTCCAAGTAACGAAACCGAAATTTTGGTTTGATCTTACAGAAGGTCCGGGCAAGCTGAAATTTGGCAATGATGTATATTGAAATGTTCTAATAAACCCCCAAAATGTCTCATAAAAATCCCAAGCCAGCGTTCCCTCAAATGAGGATTTTAGCCCCCTAAGTGCGGTGTTTCGCCTATAGCTCACGTATTTTTACTTTTACGAAAAATTACCATTAAGCAAAGTTGCAGAACATAAAATTCTCTATAACTTGTGGCGCTGCAGTAGGTAGTACTACAATACATACTGTAATAGACAAATTAAACTTTGTATAATGGTAATTTTTCGTAAAAGTAAAAATACGTGAGCTATAGGCGAAAACCGCACCTAGGGGGCTAAAATCCTCATTTGGGGGAACGCCGGCTTGGGATTTTTATGAGACATTTTGGGGGTTTATTAGAACACTTCAATATACATCTTTGCCAAATTTCAGCTTGCCCGGACCTTCTGTAAGCTCAAACCAAAATTTCGGTTTCGTTACTTAGAAGATACTATAACTTGGGAAAATTTTGAAAAAACTATTTTCCTCTTCATTTACCAACCTTGGCCACAATTTCAATTAATTTATTATTAAAAGCATTTCCCGTGCCCGAAAACATTTTTCTCCCTGCAACGAATCAATATTGTGCCATTTTAAGGGTGGGTCGTGTTTTCAGTCAATAGTGTGCCATGGAAAAATATGAAAAACAACTATTTTATAGAGAATTTTATGCTCTTCAATTATGGTCTGATCATAATTTTTCATACAAGTATAAATAAGTGAGTTATCGGCAAAAAATCGCGTTGGGGGAGCTAAAACCCCCGATTGTGGGGGACGCCGGCGTGGGATTTTATGGGACTTTTGGGATTAGAACACTCCAATGTACATCTCTGCCAAAATTCAGCTTGCCCGGATTTTTTGCAAACTTGAGCCAATTTTTCGGCTTCGTTGCTTAATCTACAATTTTTTGACTCTCCAAACGATTACGACAATGCTGTGCACCAATATGGTAACATTAATTCGAAAATGTCAGCTCTAAATACGCTTTAAAAGGAAATAGATAACAGAATACATTTATTCAATGCAATATTAGTTGCCTGAAAATTAAAATTTCTATTTCATAGTAGATTATCTCTCAAAATCCAGCATCACAATCGTGCGATATTGCCACACCGTTTTGAATTTGCTCTTCATGCATTTCATATGATGGGTTATAGAATTATCTTAAAATTTTCGGAGAACTCATGTTGAGCATCTTTCTCACTTCATTTTAGTTTTTCATGAAAATGGTAAACTGCGATTCTATGGTATGGCGAATAGTGTGAACTAATTTCTACTTTTCATAGTCTATATCTCTATACCAGTGATTCTCAACCACTGTGCCGCGGCACTTTTGTGTGCCGCGAAATTCTAAATGTGTGCCGCCAAATTTTAGATATATAATTATGTATATGTATTCGCGATTACAGCTAAGTGAAGCGACGTCTGTCGGCAGAAATGTTAACTTGCTAAAACGGGCATTGTCATAAGTTTACATGTGCATCTAGTGCATGTTTATAGCCGGTATTAACGTTAAATATTGCTTCTAAGTGCTTGTGTTTGAAAATTCCTCAGAAATTAATTTGTTATTAGGCAAACGACAAAATGAATACAGGTAAATCAAAATCAAGAGCGTTTTGTTGTGTTCACGGATGTAATTCTAGCGCTAGAAAGAATTCTGACCTTAATTTCCACAAGTTTCCCAAGAAAGGAAAATTCAAAGTGAAATGGACAAATCCGTTGGGTGAGGTGGAAGTAATTGATAGCAGAAAAGCGTGGATGAAAAGCTTCAAAATGGGAAAGGAGCCTACAAAATACATGGTTGTGTGCAGTAAACCTGATAAACCTTAGCCCTGATATCTCATGAGGCGGTGCAGACAAAGCTGTAGTTTGTAAAACTAAGCTATAAATGAGGCCGTGAGAGCAAGAGTGGTGTAACCATCAAATATAACTATTGCAGATATTCACCACTAAAGCTTTGAAATATGCATTACATTTATGGAATGCAAAAACATTGTATGGCTTCCATTTATTAGAATATTATAATAATGTTGGTTACATCGATTTTATTTCAAAGGTATTACTAAGACAGAGGCATTACACCAAAAACCCCAATTTTGGCAATTTGAGGGTTACACCACTCTTGCTCTCACGGCCTCAAATATGATGGAATCCGTCGTTACTAGGCGTTTTCCCACACATCACAACATGCTTAGCGTTTGCCAGAGCTTCACCCTCACAAAAGTTTCTAGCCTCAGAACTCCCACAAAATTTCAAAATATTGTTTATTGTTAATTGTTTATTCATATTTAGATATTATTTAAACACAAACGAATATAATAAACAAACCACAACATGTTTCTGAACCCGTTAATGTGCATTAATAACCTTGCTTATGATGGCAAAACATATAGAACTACCCGTTTTAAGCGGCCATTTTGAATATTTGGTCACGTGATTTTCCTTAATCGAAATCGCGAATAAGATATATAATTTTTAAACTTATCTTTTTCTTTGTGTGCCGCCAAATTTTGAAATCGTTAAAAGTGTGCCGCAACAAAAAAAAGGTTGAGAATCACTGCTCTATACAATGTAAAAGGACTAAATTTTGAAGACGATTATCACATTTTTCTTTTCTAAATTGCCAACATTTTTGTAAGCATGGAACAATAAATAATACGTAGCAAAATTTTAAATACGTTCCTAAACATTTTGTGCGACAGAACTACCTTAAACGAATTTGTACAAATTGGGCATAAGCCCAGCAACGAGAGGATATTGGAAGTGAAATTTTAAAATATGTATGCTACAGAGACGCATGGATGAACAAACTTGGAATACAGCAATAGTTATCCCTTTTATTGAGTGATGGGAGGTTTTTTAGCTGTTTTCGAAAGAGAATATGTCAGACAGCGCCGTAGCAAGCTCTTCTGGCGCCTGAGGCAAATTTGAATATATGCGCCCCCCTCCCAAAAGATTCAGGAACTCATTTAGGATCAAGGGGTCTGGAGGGTATGAAATACCCCCCAGGCACACTTAATTTATTGCGAAAGAAAAACTTTCACTTTTACGTCCCTGGGTATTAAGAAAAAAACGGTACTGGGATGTACCCCCCTCCCGGATTATAAACGAAAATTGCAAAAGATTCAACGAAAAATAATAAATTTTGATGGTTCTAAATTTATATGAGACAGAAAAATAAATGAGACGGTCGTTAGCTGAAGCGGTTATGTGCGTTGCTGCTAATGCGGAATGCCTGGTTCGACTCCGGGCTCAGTAAAAACTTTATTCTGACCGTCTCCCCTCGGAAGGCAATGGCAAACCACCGAGGTGTAATTTGCCTGGTACAACCTCTCTGGAGATGAAGTGTATACACTTCCCGCGGTTCGGAGCCCGCGTTAAGCAGTAGGTCCCCTATGTGTGTGCTAATACTTCAAACGCATAACACATGCATAGGAGAGAGGTCGCCAACGTCCGGGAGACCGGATATGGCACACGAAGAAGAAGAAGAAGGTTCTAAATAATGGCAAGTGTACCTGGGGGTATTCCAAATACCCCCCAGACCCCCCGGTCATGTGATATCGATTTTTATCGTTGGGAACTTCTGAAGATCTTATATAAAATACGCATAGTATGCCAGAATCGCCGTTTCCATGGTAACGTAACGTAACGGGAATTATTTTTATCGGTAGGAATTTTTCTTTTCAATTTAAATATATTTGAATAATATTCTCCCAACGATAAATGTGATATTTTTGCCGGTTACCCAGTCAGTTAAAGGGAAATGAAGAAGAACGCGGGGGTTGGAATCAACTTTCTTAAAATCCCCTGTCTTCCCCTAGTCATTGCACCAAAATTGAAGAGGAGAAAATTCCCTACAGAACGAGGTTTCAGAATTTACTTCAGATCTGAAGTAAATCCTGAAACCTCGTTTTGTTTTATTCACCATCGATGGTGAAGTTTAAATGTACGAAATTTTTATTCAGAACAAGAATTATTCAAAACTTTTTTCAATTGTTTTCTCTGGATTTTCTTTTTATTTCATAAATACCTACTTAGTACAATGTAGGAAAATTTTGTTAATCTGGTTTATAGAGAATTTTGTACTCTTCAATTTTGATTTGATGATAATTTTCACTGAAAATGAAAGTAAGCGAGTTATAGACGAAAAACTACTGTAGAGGATTAAAATCCCCATTTGGGGAAAAGGCTTGCAGGGAATTTTAGGCGATGTTGCAAATAATATCGTTGTCAAATTTTGGAATTCAGTCTTCAGAAAATTCAGAAAATTTTAAACTATTATTTATTGGGTTTTGTCAAGGTTTAGCGCCCCCATTGCGATGGCGCCTGAGGCAAAAGCCTCAGTCGCCTCACCCTTGCTACGGCTCTGATGTCAGAAGTTGCGTGCAATTTGATTTGTCGGCACCATTAGGGGCCGTCCATTAATTACGTAAGGATGATTTTTGTAATGTTGGACCCCCCCACGTAAGGGTACGTAAGATTGTGGAACCCCCCCACATCTTACGTAAGGATTATTTAAAAGAAAATTAATTTTGACCCCCCTCTCCACCCCTAATATTTATAAAATATGAATAATAATCTATATAGGTATATAAAAATGGATGTATGTGTGTATGTATGTTCCCTATAGACTCCTAAACCGTTTGACCGATCGGAACCAAATTTGGCACAGTTATTATGTAGGTCCCTGCGCATGTTTTTGTATTGAAATAGTGCAAAAATTCGCAAAGGAAAGGAAAGTTGATTTTGAGTAGCCTGCCTTCCTTAAAGGAAGGCAGGCTACTCAAAATCAACTTAAAAAACAATAATGAATGCTGTCAAACTGTCAACCGATCGACAATGCAAATACGCGTGCACGTGCTTTACGTTTCTATTTGACCAATCTTAACCAAATTTGGTGTAGAAGTTATTTATAACGCTACGAAAAACAAAGGCTACTTTAGAACCTTGGAGTGAGGCTGAAGGCCGAACAACCACATCCGACACGGTCTAGATGGCTAAAGGTGGCCGGTAGGCCGACTGTGCCAGCTAGTATATTATACTATTATGCATGCTATTATGCCACTATGTTTAATGATTTTTAAGGCGCTGATACACATGCTACTTACTGGCACGAAAATCATGCTATTATGACGTGATGAGGCGTTTCCATCTACGTCACAGTGACGTCACCCCGAACAGCTGATTCTCGAATATTTGTTAGTGCTTATGCAAATTTGTGATAAGTTGTGTTTTTACCTGTGTTTATAGATTAAAAATTGTATAAATTAATAAACCGTAGAGAGTGTAGTGTAAAATTATTACTGTAAGTAGCTTCTGTTTATTTATCAATTATTTTGATCTCCGACAAGAATTTTTACCTACTGCTTAATGTGGAGTTTTTTCCGTAAATTAATTTGCACATTTCAGTTTCACTTTGAAAAAATTGCAAACTGCATAATATAAAAGGTAATTTTAATTTTTGAAATGAAAATTGTGTTGTAAAAATGCTAATCTCAAAATAGCCGCCGAGAATCAGCTGTTCGTGACGTCTTAAAATTTTTGAAGCTCGGCGAGCCGTTTGTTAAATTACCCCTAAAACCAAAAAATAAGCCATTTTAACCCTGGATCCACAAGGTGGTGTCACCCGTGACACGGGATTTACATTTTTAAGTCTGTACTTCCCCCGCAATATGACGCCACCTTGTTATTTACGTAATGTAAATTTATTACACTCTTCTATATACCGTTTTTTTTTGCTTCGAAATAATAGCGAGCCGGTTGTTCAAAATTTGGCAGCCCACCCCTGGACGTAGGTAAATGTCGTAAAATTACGTCATAATAACATGCTTTTCGTGCCAGTAATAGCATGTGTATCAGCGCCTTTAAGTACTATATATTTCAATATATTTGATTTTTTATCAAATATTATATTTGATTTTTAAATTTAATTTAAAAAAATATTTTAAGAAACTTACGTAAGGAATACGTCGCGTCGGACCCCTCTCCCCCCTACGTAAGGGTCCGTAAGATATCCAATACCCCCCCCCCCAAACCCTTACGTAATTAATGGATGACCCCTTATCATATTTTAATCTTAAAACTTTTAGTGAACACCTTGTATTTGGGTACAAAGAAGTTGCAAAAAATTTTAAGTTTGTTTTAATAATTATTGCACATTTTAAATTTACAAATGAATCAACAAGTCTCTTGGAGGATTTCTTTCGATGGTAAGTTTTGGTTAGAATTCAAAGTGGTTTCTTAAATTTGCATAATTTATGCCTTTCGTAATGTTTATCAATTAACGAACAGTGTATGAAAGTCAACAACTGATAGTATAATACCTATAATAGTTTCCATAAAAGCAAATCGTGCAAGTTCAAGCAGGAGAACATTCATATGAAGGGGTGGATGAGGGAAAACCAAATTGAAGAAGTTTTCCAAATGCAATCATCTTAAAGGTAACTATTATTTTGAATTCTGCAACAATCTTTTGAGGTTACGCACAATTTTTTTTACTTTAAATCTTAACTTTTTTATAAGGAGAAATTGCATTTCAATTCTTTTTAATTCTCTTTTTTAGAACTTGAACTGAAAACTATACATTTATTTTTGCAACAAAATAGGATATGAAAAGAGAATCAACTGTAGGGCAGGTTTGTCTTGTAGGGGTAATTAAGGTGAACAACACTGAATATGATGAATACTTTTATTTATTGTAATCATTATTACGAAGTACAACTACTATACCACAACATATAATATTGTGACTACATCTGTTGACTATTGATTAATTACTAATTAACTAACTTCTTATTGCAATACTAGCACTTATATTTATAATAACAATTGACTTACATTTTAATGCATGCGTGTAACCTACATAAATTCTAGACGCTCGTCAGCGTTTCCTAAATAACTTAACTATAATTATTGCAATGTTACTACATATGAGGTCACCACATCACCCTTCTTCGCAAGAATGGATTTCGGGATAATTAATTCGAAATGCATTCTCGAAAGAAAAATTAGGTGTTATAATTTACATATTACCTTAAAATATTATATCTACAACCTAATTACTTACATTACAAATTACTTATTTTACACAAATTTTTAAATTATTCAACCATAATTCATCATTATTATTATAATATTTTCATTTTTGAAATAGTTTTACGCGGTTTTTATGTACCGTCACTGAATGTCCTTTATCATTCTTAATAGTACAATTTACACCATCACAACCGATTACCGGGAATGGTCCTTTATACCACGGATCAAATTTCTTTCTAGCCTCATTACTAACTAATACTAAATCCCCTGATTTCACATTCAAAGTATTGGTCCTTTTATCAAATTCATATTTACGTTTTTCTTTTACCTTCTGCAGGTAAGCATTAACGCGACTATTAGCTAATTGCAACCGATACCTAACTTCCGCATAATAAGCATCTATATTATATACAGGGTCAACAGTCATTCCCATTACTGAATTAGGTAACTCATTTTTCTTACCAAAAACTAGCTCAAAAGGCGTATAATTATGATATGCACTCGGTGTTGTGTTATAACAAAAGCTATAATATTTAACCCAATGATCCCAATCAGTTTGATTACTATTTACATACATTCTTATATATTCGTTTAATACTCGATGATTTCTCTCACAACCCCCAATGGTTTGACTATGATATGCAGTTGAAATTTTATGCTCAATGTTCATAAGTTGTAACAGTTTGTCTAAAACTTCATTTTTATATTCCGTACCCATATCCGTACGAATTTCTTTCATAGTTCCATAAGTTAAAATGAAATTATCTACAATTGCCCTTGCTATTGTGTTTGCTTCTTTATTTGGAACAGGTACAACTACTACGTATTTCGTTAATTCACATTGAATTGTAACTGCGTAAATATTACCAACTGATGTTTTTAAAAATGGACCGATTGTATCTATGCAAACAATATCAAATGCCTTTTGTGGAGTTGGTGTTATAACCATGGGTTCTGTATGCGTTACTTTGTTTTTATTTAACTGACATTTTTTACACCTTTTCACAAATTTTGCTATATCACGAGACATTCCTTTCCATCTATAATTTACTCTTAATTTCTTTAGCAACCTTTTCTGTCCGCAATGACCTCCCATGAGAGGATGATCATGATACATCTCAATTAACTTCTCTTTCTCGCTGGAATTATTAATTAATTTGGGATCCCTTATTAATAAAATTTTTAATTTCTTGAGCTCAATTGATCCTATTTCCTTAAATTTATTTATGGTGCACCGCCTAAATATAGGATCATTCATACTTAGTTTCACTTTATTAATGCACAAATTACCGGCTTCTAATTCTAGCCTAGATAATATTTTCTCTAAAGAAAAATTATCGTTAGTAATCTGCCATTCTCTGTGAAAACTGTGTTTACCACGCTTTCCCAAAATTATCCTAAGATAAGTGGGCTTAATCACAAACTTTAAAACTGGTAAACGTAATATATCATCAGCATTTGAAGTTTCTTGTATCATTGAGATTATTTCTTTGCTTTCCGATTTGCTAATTTCTGTTGCTTTGGAATGTATCCGTGACATTGCCCTAGTAACAACAAATACCTCATTATTTTTATTTGTCATGTCTCTTAATTCATTAATATTAATTCTAGACAATGCATCCGCCCCCGCATTATCTTTCCCTTTTATATACTCTATATGGAAATCATATTCTTCTAAATCTAACCGCATTCTGGTGAGTTTGGATGATGGATCTTTTAAGGCGAAAAGATATATCAAAGGTCTGTGATCGGATTTCACTACAAATTTCGTACCAAATAAATATGGCCTAAAATACTTTATAGCCCAATGTATAGCGGCAAGTTCTTTCTCAATGGTTGATTTATTAATTTCTCCTTTAGTAAACGATCTCGATGCATACGCTATAGGTAACTCTTTCCCGTCAAAATTTTGAGACAATATGGACCCGCAGGCCTCTTTACTCGCGTCCGTAGTCAAAATAAATTGTTTAGTGAAATCTGGGTACTGTAATATTTCTGGACTTAATAGTGAATTTCTAAGTTTGTCAAAGGACACCTGACATTCATTGTTCCATAAAAAAATAGTATTTTTTCTAGCTAATTTATTAATTGGTTTTGCAATTTCAGCGAAATTTGGAATAAACCTTCTATAATAATTACAAAATGCAATAAAACGCTTTGCTGAATCAGCATCTGTTGGTATTGGAAATTTATTTATAACATTATATTTAGAATCATCCGACAAAATTCCTTTATCTGTAATTTTATGTCCCAAAAATGTTACTTCATTTCTAAAAAATTTACATTTCTCCGGATTTAATTTTAAATTAAATTTTCTACAAGTTTCAAATACAACTCTCAAATTTTTTAAATGATGATCCTTTGAACAACCTATTACTATTAAATCATCCATATATAAAAATGCTTTCTCAGGTGCTACCCCTGCAAATGCCATTGACATCATTCTCTGAAAACTATTTGGGCTGACCTTGAGACCAAAAGGTAACCTTGTAAACCTGAAAGATCCAGAATCCACACTAAAAGATGTAATATCACGAGAATCTACCTCAAGAGGTATTTGATGGAAACCTGACATAAGATCCACAACCGAAAACCATTTGGCTCTACCTAACTGATCTAAAATATCATCAATTCTAGGTAAAGGAAATTTATCTCCTACTAATTTTTTATTGAGTTGCCTAAAATCAATTACTAAACGCCATTGTTTACCTCCATCAGCAGATTTCTTAGGTACTAATAATACTGGGCTATTATATTCCGCCGACGATCGCTCAATTATATCATCATCATTTTATTGACCTGATTATTAATTTCAAGTTTTTGCGTTCTCGGTGTTCGATAATTTTTTACAAAAACCGGTGAATTATCGTGTAATTTTAGTTTTTGTTGATAAAAATTATTAGTAGTTAATTTTTCTGATTTGAGACCAAAAATATCAGAAAATTCTTTACATAATTTATTCATGTCGTCTTTGACAAATTTCGGAATATTTTCTTTTAATTTCTCCAAAATAATTTCCTGCCGATCTTTATTTACCTTACTTTTAGCCATTGGAACTACATTAAAATCATCTAATTTCCTAACTTGTATATTATTACTATTTATTGACACACTTTCAGATGTTGTATTTATTATTTTTACGCATGGATTACTTCCGGACATAATTGAATTAGCAATGAAAACACCAGGCGCCAAAATTCCGTTCAATACTACCGAATCATCTTTACTTTTCAATTTATTGACATATCTTATTACTTCACAACGAGGAGGAATCATTAATACGTCATCTTCTAAACTATTGCAAATTGATATAGTTGTAATTACAAATTCATTATGAAGCGTTAACGTCCAGTTTCTATAATCTAATTGACACTGATATTTTGAAATAAAATCTCTACCTAAAATACCATCTACCGGTATTGGAAAATTTTCGTTAACAATATGAAACGTACAATCAAACGCATGATTATTGATGTAAACTAACGTTTCCGTAACTGCAATAGATTCAGTGTACCCGTCTGTTATGCCATTGATTTTACAAATTTTTGATCTATCTACAAGCTGTTCCGGATTAATTTTTGTTCTTTTAAACAAACAAATATCAGCTCCCGTATCAATTAAAAGCGTTATTTTTCGATTCCCACTCATTTCTGTTTCTACAAATACAAAATTTGAAAGTGTCAGATCCATATTAAAAATTTTTACATTTGTCCCAATGGATCCCGTTGGGACTCTACTACGTTTCCCTGGTCTTCTGCTGCATATGTTCTTATAAATGTATTAGCGTTGCTATTTCTGAATCTTTGTCCATTAGCTGATCCATAACCCCTAAATGAATTTTGACCTTTAAAACGATTAAAATTTCGGTTAAAATTATTATTATTATACCCCTGAAATCTACCTTGACGCTCATTATTTCGTCGATAATTATTTCTAAATTGTCTCGAATTTTGTCTGTGATTTCCGCGGTTACTTGTATAGAAAACATTAGGATTGTCCTCGCCAGTAATATTTACGAATTTGGTTATAACCTCTTGGCAATTTGAAAAATTACCAGCTTCCATTATCCATTTGGTTTTTTGAGAATCAGCATTCTTCACCATTGATTCCACGACCGTACTAGTAATATATTGCAATGTACCACTACCACGTCAATAGAAATGATTACGTTTTGATTCAAAGTTTTTAATTTATTAACAAAGGTAGCACGAGACTTATTTGTTCAAACGAAAAGGTTTCATCCGACACCAAAGATTTGTTTTAACGTCAGAAATATACATGAAGAAAAGAGGTCACGGAACGAAATAACAAAAATAAATTCAAATGCAACGTTTTAATTCTGTTTATAAAATAAAGGTTTGTTAAAATTGTAAATTAATTTAAGTAGTTATAAGAAATGTAATTTGAAATCAAAAAAAATAATTGTTCAAAGCATTAGTTATAAAAATGTGTTGAAACGTAGAACTTTTAAAATAACAAAAAATTTTACATGTGTCAAAGTGCTTCGTAACTCAATGTACCACAAACGGGAACAACATCTTCTTCAAAAGTTACTGGAAGATCGGCAAAGATACAAGAACTTTAATTCAATTAAATCTGAAACATAAAAATTTTATTAAAAATTTTACAATTATTTTGGGCTAAGTACGAACCTGGAAATTATAACGTCAAAAATATCGATTTTACATCGACCAATAAAACAAAATCAGAAGTGCTTTGGAAAATACGAGTAGCTATGATAAAAAACAATTGGAATGGGTTGTTGATTGCTTAATAAAAGTTAATGGCGGTGAATTTTTGTGTGTCCAGCTAAAAAGTTAAAAATATAATAAAATTTGTTTAAGAAAGTGAATAAAAAGCTTAGTAATTGAAAGAACATTATACTTACGTATTTACAAAGTGAAAATTTGTGCAAAATTGAGAAGAATCACTATTATTTTGAAAGAAAACTTTAGTCACGATACAAATAGAAGCGACCACGAGGAAATTTAATCCAGAAAGATTCCACACCATTGAAGGTCATCGAACGAATACCACTGCAAAATTTCATGGCATATGAACCGAACAAATAGAAATACACCAGATAAAAGGTACCGTCCCATTCAAAATTATTAAAAACATAAAATTTAGTGAAAATTGACGATTAACTACACACGTGCGGGAAAACGTTTAGGTTTATCATAGAATTAAGATCTTTGTCATTAGGTATAAGAATTTTATTAATTTTAGTCATTTACATTTTGAAATTCATAATAAAAAACGATTTGCTATACAAAACGGAGCATAATTTGTGTATGATAATTCCGAGAGCCACAATATTGCATTTCAGATTTAAGATTTGGCCAAGGAAAGAAACCAGCGTGAGAGAAGGTAAGTCTGTGCTATCCGAAATAGTTAAGCCGAGGCATAAATTTATTTTATTTGTATTTGTCAAGAATAATTTGCTTACATTTCTATTGGCGAGGTACTTTTAAGTACACTCGTACAAGGCATTAACATTACAGAGTGCAAGCCTAATAAAGCTCCGAGGCTGCACAGCAATATGTATCGGCTGTATTTGTTGGAACTCCTTCATTAATATAAGCTCTTTTTAACTCAGACGCCAGAGCATCAATTTCCGCTGCATATTTAGTCGTTTCTTTGTTATTTTGTTTCAATTTAAGTAATTTTGCCGTTATCAACCTTGAATTTTCTTTACTTACTCCCTTTTTTAATTTCTGAATGATTTCATCTAAAGAATCCGTATCCGTAATTAAATCTCGCGCTTTACCCGTAAGTTTAGTTTTTACAAAAGCAATAGCATTATCTTTATGTCCTTCAGAGTTAGTCTTTAATAATTGTAACGAATCTAAAAATGACTGTAACCTACTCTGTGAACCATCAAATTCATTAGGTAAAATTTTGCTCGCGAAATCAAAAAATTGCATCGATGATAAAGCCATTTTTGCTTCCGGACTACTTTCTTTTTTAATATAAGGGTCAATAATTACGTCGGAACTAATTTCTTCCGAATCTGAATCCGTAATATGAATTTCTTCTTTAATAGAAGGATCAATTAACGTTGAATATGAAATCGGTACCTTATAATCTATTTGTAAAACTTTAAATGTTCTACAGACTTTTTCCCTAATTTTTTCAAAATCTCTTTTTATTATTAATATTTGTTCTAGCTCTAAAGAGTTCTCAACTGTAGTAACTAATTTAACGTATTTATTAAAATTTAAGATTACCTTATCTTTAACATCGTTTTGTACTGCTGCTGATTTTGGGATGTCTTTCTTTAAAACCCTCTTGGATTCACTAACAATTGCAGCATAAAACTGTGCTAACACCGCATATGTTTCTTCCCAGTTGCTCATTACCAGAACACTTACACACTATCCTAACTCACTGATTATTTACACTGCCACTATTCTTCCTGTTGACCATATGACTTGCTTCGACCCATGACTTGATGATTGTTGTTTTTCCAACTTGCTTCCTATGATTTTAACGTCTGCATCGTAATGTTCCTGGCTACACCTTTTTTTACACCTCTTCGATATTCCTTGTGTATTTTCATCATTAAAAACAACACTGCCACTATGGTTAAAATAACCATCATTATTTTAATGTCTTTTTGTCCCCCAAGCACTTGTTCATCAACAATAACGTTGGTATTCACTACTCCGGTGTCGGTGACTTCCGATTCTTTAGAATCTGTTGTTCCCATTTTATTATTTTTCGATTAAAATTTTATACTTGCTTTGGTCGATTTTAAAATTTTTTTTTTTTTTTTCACTTTTCCATTTCACACCATTTACCAATAATTCGTAATAAGAAGATTCTTCTTAGGTCCGCTTCGCAGGATCGCCATGTAGGGCAGGTTTGTCTTGTAGGGGTAATTAAGGTGAACAACACTGAATATGATGAATACTTTTATTTATTGTAATCATTATTACGAAGTACAACTACTATACCACAACATATAATATTGTGACTACATCTGTTGACTATTGATTAATTACTAATTAACTAACTTCTTATTGCAATACTAGCACTTATATTTATAATAACAATTGACTTACATTTTAATGCATGCGTGTAACCTACATAAATTCTAGACGCTCGTCAGCGTTTCCTAAATAACTTAACTATAATTATTGCAATGTTACTACATATGAGGTCACCACACAACTCGGAAGTTTAAAAAATCAAGACTTTGTTACAAAATTTGATGACCCCTAGATTATGAATTGGTGTTGAATTTTGTTGACGGAACATGTGCTGGATAAGATATAAACAGGTTTGTTAGTTACATTTAATTTTTTATATCTACAAATTAATTGCTACTCATTAATTCGCATGTATTTAAAGTTTCTGAAATTTTAATTTTCGGTTTTTTAAGTCGACACTTAAATTTGCACATGCGATTTATTTCCGACATTTGTTGTAAGAGGTCATTTAGTAAACAATGACGACGTTTAGTAATGAGTCAAGTAAACAATATTATTTTATTTCATTTTGGAATCATAACCTTGTTTTTTAGCACGAAAATGCGGGCGTAATATGGCTTTTATAGCCCGAGGGCCTATAAAGTTGCTAAGCAATGACAAAAATATCAAAACAAAAGAGTTAGTCCAGACTCTGTTTTTTTGCGCGATCGATCTGAAATTTTGCATATATGCCTTCCTACCGACAATTCACGGAGTCAGCCATTACTTGCAATGGAGTAGGCATTACAAAAAGAGGTTCGTTATTTTGCCCCCACCCGTTTTTTTCTCCAAACGCTAGCTCCAGATTTTTTAGAGCTAGCACCCCTATATTAAAGCTAGCATCCCCTACAAATCTACATTGAAAAATCAAAATTTGAACATTGATTTATGGACATAACCTAGGGGGTGCTAGTTCTAAGGAATCGAGAGCTAAGGAAAGGAGGGGGAGCAATGTAACGGACCCGACAAAAAGAGGATTTTTAATAAAAGGGATTTATACTTGAAATGTTTTTCTTTGACGTGAATTTCTTTGTATATTTTGATTTTTGATATCTCTACAGATAAAGAACGGCTATATTTGCAATGCTTCACAATTTTAACTTAATTTTATTTTTGATCCTGTCCTAAAACATAATATATAGACAAAAACAAAATATTTTTTGTATTCGCGGGTTTAATGCTATTGTATTTATCCAGTTACAAATTTTCGATCAAAGCTTATTCTTCAACACTATAGAGACCACCCTCTAGCACCTAAAATTTTTCTACTTGTTATAGTTAGTGTATTTACCGAGTTTCAAAATTTTCCATCAGAGTTAATATTTCATCATTCCATAAAGACCACCCTGTAGCGCTTAGAATTTTTCTACTATTTTTGACGTATTCGCAGGTTTGTTGTTAGTGTACTTACCGAGTTGGAAAAGTTTCAAACAAATTTTATTTTTCATCACTCCATGAAGACCACCCTGTAGCAACTATAGGTTTTTTCCAGTGGCGTACCTAACTCTTTTGCCGCCCGGGGCGGCTTCAAATTTGCCGCCCTTTTAAAGTCAATCAAATGATGGTTTTTATTAATTGACTAGCTGACCCGGCAGACGTTGTCCTGCCCAAATTTCAATATTTGCCTACATGTATTTTTTAGATCCAATCCGCATAATGACCTTGCGAATTATTTGGTCATCGCAAATACCAAACGTATTAAAAAAGGATTAAATAAATAAATTAATAAAAAAAACAAATCAAGGTTTAATAAAAAAAAGTTTAACAAGACTGTTAAGTATTCACAAAAACCACAATAATTTGTAATTTTACTTTATTTTATTTTTGCCAATTACTCTTGTTCTTTGTGTTCTTCCTTTTCCTCCTCCCCTTCGTCTTCTAATAAGAAATTTTCGAAAGCACGCAGCGATATTGCCAATTCCTGTTCTTCTTTCTGTTTCTTCTTCATATAGGCAGCAGCCAATTTTTCCTCTCTTTTTCTTTTTCGTATACGTTTTGCTGCGACTTTCCTTTTTGCAATATTTAATGCATCCCTATGCATGGGGTTTCCGCCAAAATCTTGCAATACTTCTTTTAAAGATTTTATAGTGGCTTGAGTGAATTCCTCTTTTACTTCCCAATCTTCATATTTAGCGAACGATAAAGCCCTGTTTAGCGCCCTTTCCACAACCTTATTTAATTCTCGCAAAGCCATTTTTTGTAAAGACATTTTTAGTTCACGTTCAACACATTTAAGTCATAATAAGTCATTTGGGTTATATAGTATTTTTATTATAAATGAAAAGGATTAAAAGATTAACTATATTTATGAAGTTATGAAGTGAACAAGTTGTTTTTTACAACTTAAAATATAGAAAATGCCGCCCGGTGCGGACGGCACCCACCGCCCCCCCTTTAGTACGCCACTGGGGTTTTCTATTATTTTTTGTCTATTCCCGGATTTAATGTTAGTGTATTTACCAAGTTGAAATATTTTCGAACGAAGTTTAGTTTTCTTCAATTCATAAAAACCACCCTGTAGCACCTAGGGGTTTTCTATTATTTGTTTTGTATTCGCGGATTTTGTGTTAGTGTATTTGCCAAGTTTCAAATTTTTTGGTCAAAGTTTAATTTTCATTCCTCTATACAAACCACCCTGTAGCACCCAGAATTTGTCTACTATTTTTTGTATATTCACGAGTTTAATGTTAATGTATACACCAAGTTTCAAATGTTTTGATCGCAGTTTAATTTTCATCCCTCCATAAAGCCACCCTGTAGCACCTAGAATTTTTCTACTATTTTTCGTGAATTTGAGGATTTAATGTTAGTCTAACTACCAAGTTTCAAATTTTTTTGATAAAGTTTAGTTTTCATCACCCTATAAAAACCACCCTGTAGCACCTAGAATTTTTCTACTATTTTTCGTGTATTTGTGGATTTAATGTTAGTCTACCTACCAAGTTTCAAATTTTTTTGACAAAGTTTAGTTTTCATCACCCTATAAAAAACACCCTGTAGCACATAGAATTTTTCTACAATTTTTCGTGTAGTTGTGGATTTAATGTTAGTCTAACTACCAAGTTTCAAATTTTTTTGATAAAGTTTAGTTTTCATCACCCTATAAAAACCACCCTGTAGCACCTAGAATTTTTCTACTATTTTTCGTGTATTTGTGGATTTAATGTTAGTCTACCTACCAAGTTTCAAATTTGTTTGACAAAGTTTAGTTTTCATCGCCCTATAAAAACCACCCTGTAGCACCTAGAAATTTTCTACTATTTTTCGTGTATTTGTGGATTTAATGTTAGTCTACCTACCAAGTTTCAAATTTTTTTGACAAAGTTTAGTTTTCATCACCCTATAAAAACCACCCTGTAGCACATAGAATTTTTCTACAATTTTTCGTATATTTGTGGATTTAACGTTAGTCTAACTACCAAGTTTCAAATTTTTTTGACAAAGTTTAGTTTTCATCACCCTATAAAAACCACCCTGTAGCACCTAGAATTTTTCTACTATTTTTCGAGTATTTGTGGATTTAATTTTAGTCTACCTACCAAGTTTCAAATTTTTTTGACAAAGTTTAGTTTTCATCACCCTATAAAAACCACCCTGTAGCACATAGAATTTTTCTACATATTTTCGTGTAGTTGTGGATTTAATGTTAGTCTAACTACCAAGTTTCAAATTTTTTTGATAAAGTTTAGTTTTCATCGCCCTATAAAAACCACCCTGTAGCACCTAGAAATTTTCTACTATTTTTCGTGTATTTGTGGATTTAATGTTAGTCTACCTACCAAGTTTCAAATTTTTTTGACAAAGTTTAGTTTTCATCACCCTATAAAAACCACCCTGTAGCACATAGAATTTTTCTACAATTTTTCGTGTATTTGTGGATTTAATGTTAGTCTAACTACCAAGTTTCAAATTTTTTTGACAAAGTTTAGTTTTCATCGCCCTATAAAAACCACCCCGTAGCACCTAGAAATTTTCTACTATTTTTCGTGTATTTTTGGATTTAATGTTAGTCTACTTACCAGGTTTCAAATTTTTTTGACAAAGTTTAGTTTTCATCACCCTATAAAAACCACCCTGTAGCACATAGAATTTTTCTACAATTTTTCGTGTATTTGTGGATTTAATGTTAGTCTAACTACCAAGTTTCAAATTTTTTTGACAAAGTTTAGTTTTCATCGCCCTATAAAAACCACCCCGTAGCACCTAGAAATTTTCTACTATTTTTCGTGTATTTGTGGATTTAATGTTAGTCTACTTACCAGGTTTCAAATTTTTTTGACAAAGTTTAGTTTTCATCACCCTATAAAAACCATCCTGTAGCACATAGAATTTTTCTACAATTTTTCGTGTATTTGTGGATTTAATGTTAGTCTTGCTACCAAGTTTCAAATTTTTTGACAAAGTTAAGTTTTTATCGCCCTATAAAAACCACCCTGTAGCACCTAGAATTTTTCTACTATTTTTCTACTATTTTTCGTGTATTTTCAGATTTAATGTTAGTCGAACTGCCAAGTTTAGTTTAAAATTTTTTTGACAAAGTTTAGATTTCATCCCTCTATAAAGGCCACCCTGTAGCACCTAGAATTTGTCTACTATTTTTCGTGTATGTGCGGATTTAATGTTAGTGTATTTACCAAGTTTCAAATTTTTTTGACAAAGATTTTGAACCCTTCATAAAAGCAACCCCTTAGGGTTTAGAATGGTGTTACTTGTTCTGGAGTATTTAGGGGTACCTTATTAGTGTACTTGCAAAATTGCAAAGAATTAGACATAACTTATTTTTTAAAACAAAATAAACAAAATTACCCCGAGGTAAAATGTTTATAGTATTTTTTTAATTATATTTACAGATACAATGCTGGACAATTGTGAGTAGTAATATGTCTACAATTATTTTAATCATTTATCACATCCTAGTTTCTTATAATTCATTTATTTAAACGTTTAAACATCATTTGAGTGGCTGCGCCGAAAAACCAGCTTAGATATATTTGCACCCTGTATAAACATATATACAGGGTTAATACAGAATAATAGTTTTAGGTTATGAAGTTTTGACAGGTTGACAGTTGACATATATACAGGGTTAATACAGAATAATAGTTTTAGGTTATGAAGTTTTGACAGGTTGACAGTTGACCAAACTAATATCATAGGTGTGAATACCTTATATATAAGCAATAAATGCACATAAGTGTAATTAAAAAAATATACATAACCAGTACGGTGCCGTTGCCATGTTTTTTATTCTTCTTCTTCTTCTTCAAGTTTTACTTCCGTTCCTGTGCTCAAGTTCTCGTTGCGATATAATATGTAAAGTATCCATAATCGAAGTATATTTTTTTAATTACACTTATGTGCATTTATTGCTTATATATAAGGTATTCACACCTATGATATTAGTTTGGTCAACTGTCAACCTGTCAAAACTTCATAACCTAAAACTATTATTCTGTATTAACCCTGTATATATGTCAACTGTCAACCTGTCAAAACTTCATAACCTAAAACTATTATTCTGTATTAACCCTGTATATATGTTTATACAGGGTGCAAATATATCTAAGCTGGTTTTTCGGCGCAGCCACTCATTTATCCTATGATTATGCACTACAAGATTTGAACAGAATCCTTTAAGGAGTGGGGGAAGCGTAAACCTACGTCGGACCGTTTTGTTGCATCTAGTGGTGTCTCCAGTAGTTTTAATATATACCTCTATGGTTCTAGTTTATATTAAAGTTTGATTTTCTTCAGTCTCCTACGATCTTTACCCTCGATTCTCTCGGCAGATTTCAAAAATTGGAAACTGTTAAAGATAATCTGAGACTGAAAACAAATTGTAAAATTTAGTTTTTTGGAAATGGAGGTTGTTTTACTTTCCCATTTACGTAGTAAAGGAAAGTATTGTTATCGAGTTAAAAAAAAATTTTGAGTTAAAATTTTTCCCATGGTCTATGAGCCCATACGAATTGTTTAAGACCAATTTTGGAATGATGTCCGGATGTGTGTGTGATGTATGAAGTGTGATGTATGAAGTATGATGTATGAAGTGTGATGTATGAAGTATGAAGTGTGATGTGTGGTGATTCTATCGTCAACGTTTTCAGACAAACGCGTGCACCAATTGAGTTGAAATTTTATACACTAGTTTGAAGTAACTGTCTAAAGAGCTGATTAGATTTTGGTTGAAAACCGTTCATTTTTAACCCCTTTTTTAGGGGAATGAAAATTGTTAAAGAGCATTGCCGCTTCCCGGTGGAACATATGAGATTGAAACTCATATCAATCGAAAGAGATTATTTTTCCGCATCTTATGATACCCCACACTTGATATTTCGTTCTTAAATTATTGTTAAAATGCAAAAATAAAATAAGCGCTGTTCAAAAAATATGGTTTGCCTTGGATAATTTTGATCCAAGTTTTTATCCAAATTTTGTATTAACACATAAATTTGAGCAAATCACTCACTCACTCATTCATAATTTAGTGCGTATACCTACGAGGGTCGTGGAGAGTTGAAATTTTGCATACCCGTGTGGTTTTACGAGGATTGAACGGGAAAATTTTCCCGTTTTTCATGGGACGTAACGGAGGGGGTGAAATGGCGCTTCAAAGTGGTCACAAAATTTCGGCATTCACTTTGGAGAGTTGAAATTTTTCAGGAAGCTCCGGGCGGTGGGCGAGGGGGCGAAACAATTTTTTCTTTTTCGAAATTTTCTTCCAGCGCTTGGCAAGAGGGTTCCTCGCGGTTATTCGTATTTTTGTATCTACTTCCAGAGTTTTCGTCCGATCGACCTGAAATTTGCTAGAGGGGTGGGGGCGGCGAAAACGGACAATCGGTATGTCCAAATTTTCCAATTTTTGTCCCGCTACCGTTTAAGGGGGTGTAAAAATTGAATAGTTTTTTGCGCCTGGCTCGCTTATTTTCAGATTAAAGTATCGATTTTTTGGTCTCATTTGGATCCTCTCAAATTTAGATTTGCATTTTTGCAAAAAAATGCCTAGGTCGCAGATCGCTTTCGAGCGCTAAGCGAGACGACGATTTTAATTACATATTTTTACCGTTTCTTGCGCTACGCCGTGCGGCGTTGAACGGATCGCGAAAAATAATACACCGTCGTCGAGCCGACTGTACGCCCGACAAAATTTATAGATATACTTTTTCTCGAAAAATGAACTGGTTTCGAGTAATCGTGATATACAAATTAAAAAACGGCAAATTAAAAAAATTATGGTTTGCCTAGTTATATTATCATAAAATATTATATAATAATTTTCCGATAAATGATGTAACAGGAAATACTAATATTGTAATTGTTTATTCATTTGTCAATTTAGCAAAAGGAAATCTAGAATGTTCTAGAATAAAAATTCCGCTTAATAAACTATTTGGAAAAATACATAAAAATGAATGTTAACAAAATTTCAGTCAGTATTGTTTAAGTATTGTTTAAGTCGTCATAATGTAACTTTAAAGCATTATTGTTTAAGCTAAGTTTAAGGTGTAACTATGCTAGTTTTGTAATTGAAATTCAAGAAATCATTTTGTGGAAATTAAAAGTTAAATAAAAAATCAAATAAAGAAATTTTAAGTGTTATTTAATAAATTAGTGATAAGTTCAACGAATACAACTGGCGCAGTCGTTAAACGGATCGAAATTTTTGGGAAAATTGGAACAAAAATCGTCCAAGAATTCCAAAAACCACGAAAACTGCAAGATTTCAAATGGAAAGCAAACAAGAATCGTTGTGAACATTTGGAATCAAACCTTAGTTTAAGAAAAAACAAGATTTCAAATTGAAAGCGAACAAAAATCGTCGTAAACATTTTGGAATCAACCTAATTTAAGAAGAAAAACAACAGTGGATTAGCAACGCCACAAATAATTTTAAGAAAAGGATCAACCAATAAATTTAAGAAGACAAATTTAAGAAAATTAAAAACGTGAGTAAAGGCTCAAATTTAAAAATTCCTTATCCTAATATTAAAACCTATAATTAATTAAGAAAATTTTGAAAATAGTCATACGCGTAATAAATTAAATAAGCAAAAATTTACATTTTAATAATAAAGTAAATAATTACATCACCTAACAATAAGACTCGTTCTATTTTTAAACTTAAGTTAATGAACTGATAATTTCTGCATTCTTAACAATTTGTCATTATAAACTAATATCCGGGAAACAACAAAGCAAAACGATGCAAAATAAAGCATTATATCACGAAAATGTAAACATACAAAATTTTGATAATCATGAACAAAATTCTGAACAAACTTTCCCACAAAATTATGAAAATCAATTTAAAAGTCAAGAACCAGAAAAAAAATGTAAATCCCTAATAAACAACGGTGTTATCGAATTGCAAACGTTACGAAACCAATTTTTAAAACTATATCAAGAATACCAATTAATTGAACAAAATTTAGAAACAGCAAAATCGGAAATTGATAAAAAGCATTACGAAATTTTGATGAACCAAAATCATGAAAAATTTATTTTACTGGAAAAAACAATTTTAGAAAATCAAAAATCAATAAGTCAATTAGAAGAACAAAATTTACCAATTCCATTAGAAAAGCAAAATTTTGAACAAACCACTTTACAAAATTATGAAAATCAATTTAAAAGTCAAGAACCAGAAAAAAAATGTAAATCCCTAATAAACAACGGTGTTATCGAATTGCAAACGTTACGGAACCAATTTTTAAAACTATATCAAGAATACCAATTAATTGAACAAAATTTAGAGACAGCAAAATCGGAAACTGATAAAAAGCATTACGAAATTTTGATGAACCAAAATCATGAAAAATTTATTTTACTGGAAAAAACAATTTTAGAAAATCATAAATCAATAAGTCAATTAGAAGAACAAAATTTACCAATTCCATTAGAAGAGCAAAATTTTAGAACAAACAACTATCAACAAACACCCAATCAAAATTTCGATAACTCATTTCGACTTGAACCGAATTTTCAAAATTCTAATTTTCAAAATTTTAACAAACCCTTTGTATTTAAACCGAACTCCAACAGAACTTCATTTAAACCTACCCCAATGGAAGTAGACAGCGGTAAAACGAATCTCCAAAGGTCACATTATCATTTAGAACCGACAAATTTACAAAAACAAAAACCGGTTAGAAATTTCAAATACATAAACAAAATTTCGACAAATAATTACAAAAGAAAAAATTTTAGAAAATTCAAATTATCTTCAAATAAATTCCAACAAATCTTCAAAAAACGAAATCTAGTTAAAAAACTCAAATACTTAAATAAAATTTTGATTAATAACAATATGGGAAATCATTTTAAAAATTTCAAATTATTTACAAACAAATCACAACAAATTCTAAATTACAATAACCGAAAACGGAAAATTTTAAATAACCATTACAAAAACCAACAATCAATAAACCTATCAGAAATTCAAAACTTAAAATTGTTAAATTTCAAAAGACAAAATCTAATTAAAACTCTTGAATACAAAAGACATTTTAAAAATTTCAAATTATTTATAAACAAATCAAAACAAATTTTAAAGATCAATAACCGAAAAAGAAAAAAATTAAATAACTATTATCAAAATCAAGCATCGATAATTCAATCAAAATTTCGCAATTTAAGGTCATCTGAAATAACTAAACCATTTTATTTAAAATTAATAAATTTCGAAAGACGAAATCTAGCTAAAAATCCTAAATACGTAAACAAAATTTTGACTAATAATAACAAAAGAAAACATTTTAGAAAGTTCAAATTATTTATAAATAAAACGCAACTAAATTTAAAGATCAATAACAAAAGGAAGAAAAAATTTAATAACCACTATATTGATCAATACTCACTTTTGGTACCTCCAAAACCCAAAACAGCAAATTTTCTTTTTTCACGCAATTCCACAATACACAATTTTAAATAATTAAAATAAAACTTAAATAATTCCAAATTTTTCAAAATCCCAAATTTTCAAATTTTACATATGAACCTACTCGATTACACTAACAAACATATTTAATGATTATACATTTACCAAACTGACGCAAAATTAAATTCAAAACAGCCAAAATTAATAAATTCAAAATCATTCATTTCAATTCAAAATTCTAGAATGCTAGCATCAGCAAATGAATTAAATTACATTAAATGGCAAATATCCTATATCTAATATTATTAAAATATTGGACAATTTAGGAAATGCATAAATCAAAATTCTCATCTTAGACGTTTATTCAAATTTTAATATGCACCCTTTTTACAAATCAATCTCTCTTTTTAGAAAACTATATAATTTCATAAATCCCACACTTCATAACATCACTGAAAAAAAAAATCAATACAAACAAGAATTTATAAAGTCAATCGAAACCAAAATTTTAACATATCAACAATTTTAAATCTATGATGTCAACAATTTCAAAATTAATAATTACCTTTCGAATAACCAATGACTTGTTAAATAATTTGGAAACAACAATTAATTTTGCAGAAATTAATGTTTTTCATAAGTAAATGATCACACCTATGAACCTTTTAGAATAAATGAAACTTGTAAACAACAAATTATTATTTGAACCAAATTTAGAAATTATCTTACTATTTGAAAAAAAAAAAAATTTTTTTTATTATTCAAAATTAGATTAAATCACCTTTCTATTCGATATTCCAATTGTTGCAACTGAAAAATATGACTATCTTCAAATTATCTTTTACCAATTCCTAGTTCCTAAAACAATTTTAAAATGATCCTCCAAATTCAAGTTTCCTTATTGTAAATGAGCAAAATTACTCCAACGTCGAAAACTATGTCAAGGAAAAAACCATTAAATTAAACAACGCCAAAATTCGAAAATGGAAAAATGGATAGTTATATCAACAAAACGATTATTGGACATTCAAAAGTGTAAAAATTAAAAAGTGAAAAATTCTTAAAAAAAAAGGGGACATATGTGATCGAACTAACTAAATTCCGCGAGTTAAAATTAAACGACATCAAATTGTTAAAAATTTAAAGGAACTCACAGTGCTAAATAATTCAGAAGTGAACTCTTAGAACTGTCCACAGTCAATTTAAGTGAACTCAACAAAATTCAAAGTGAATTTAATAATCAAAGGATTCGAAAAATTTATTTTACAGTGATACAATTTAAAGTGTTTGGACAATTTTAAATTATTTTGTCATTTCTATTTTATCATTTTTATTTATTGTTTATTGTTAATTATAAAATTTTCATTTGTGTAAAAAGTTATAGACATTATCAGTTTGGAAATCAAATCAAATCGCAACGTTAAAACGTCATCGAATTGGACACTGCTGAAAAATTAGTCACCAATAAGTTCCGAATTTTTCAACTTATGAGGGGAGAAGTTATATTATCATAAAATATTATATAATAATTTTCCGATAAATGATGTAACAGGAAATACTAATATTGTAATTGTTTATTCATTTGTCAATTTAGCAAAAGGAAATCTAGAATGTTCTAGAATAAAAATTCCGCTTAATAAACTATTTGGAAAAATACATAAAAATGAATGTTAACAAAATTTCAGTCAGTATTGTTTAAGTATTGTTTAAGTCGTCATAATGTAACTTTAAAGCATTATTGTTTAAGCTAAGTTTAAGGTGTAACTATGCTAGTTTTGTAATTGAAATTCAAGAAATCATTTTGTGGAAATTAAAAGTTAAATAAAAAATCAAATAAAGAAATTTTAAGTGTTATTTAATAAATTAGTGATAAGTTCAACGTATACAACTTGCCTTAGTTTAATTTTGATCTGTCCAAGTGATTTGTATTGTTTATTACTATAATTTAATATTTTAACTAATTTACTTGTATAAACATATTATGTAATTAATATCAAACGAATTTTTTAATTACTTCTAAAAAATTAATTCTGACGTCATTACGCCCATAGTTAAAATTTGATTGCACATAGACGGCACGGCATTCCGCAAATTTCTATTTTTTTTTGGAAAATGACAATTTTAAAAATTTTTCAATGCAAACATGTTATATTATTGTTAAAATGAAAATATAAAATAAGTGCTTTAAAAAAATATGAGTTACCATATTAAATTACAAATTAAATTTCGTAACTTTGATATCTCAAAGTAATTTGTGTATTTTATCGAGTTAAAAATGTTTTTGAGTTAACATCTGTTTTATTAAAATTTAATTTAAAATGAAGTGGAATCTACTAAATGGGAAAGTAATGTGTTGTCACATCAGATTTTTAATTCTAGGACTTAATTTTGTTCAATTAATTTGCACTAAAACAGGATTCAACAAGTACAATCGATAATTTAATCATTTAAAACATACAAAATTTCGTATGATGTCAATGAATACATAATAGTTACTTAACTTGTTAGAAATTGTTACCAATTTTTAATTTCTTCTAGATTTCATTTTCATTCGGACGCAGTGAAGAAAATTGGGATGTTTACCAAACAAAAAGTAAAGTCGATCAATCTGTAATTTGTAAATTACAGGTTAGTTCTATTCGAATAATAAGTGAAGGGTTTTTTGATTGTTATTATTGACTTCTAGTCAAAAAAGGTAAAAATGTGTTAATTAGAGGGAAGTTGAATTTTGGATTTCATTATGGTTTTTCTTCTTCATGAAACCACAGTAAATTTTGGAACAATACTTATTGGCCTAATATTGTCAATTATTTTAAAAGATTCAAAACCGAGGGCACCTGCTTGTGCTGTATAGGGTGGTCCTTAGTTTGCAAAGTTTTTATTTTTATTCTTCTCACCCCCACAATAATTGATTCCAATGTGTTACAAATGACCTCTGCAAAATTTGAGCCAAATCCGAAAATTTTAAGACGTGTCACAGAGCACTTGAAATTTAACATTGGTTTTATGGAAAAAATAAGTAATTACGTTGAATCCACATAATTGATCACAATGAAATCTTTCAAGCATCTTATATGTGATTTAGTTAGCTTATCATCATCGTATCTCAGTAAAATGAGCGGAATACAAATTTTTTAAAAAATTAATATTTTGGACTTGCAAATACTGCCGCCGCTCAGAAATCTTTGATTGTATTTTTTAGTAAATACTCATTTCACTCAGGGAAACAACTCAGGGAGTTGGCATCGATTCAAAATCAGTCAGTGGAGTGGACAAACCCAATTAGTAATTTTTCCATTTAAAACCAATGTTAAAATTCAAGTACTCTGTAGCACGTGTTAAAATTTTCGGACTTGGCTGCAATTTTGGAGAGATCAATTTTTAAACATTAGAACCAATTATTAGGGAGGCTAAAAGAATAAACATCAAAACTTTGCAAAAACCTTTGTCTTGATTATGGGTTTTGCATTGTTACATCAATGTAAGTTACACTTCATCATTTGTAAGTTAGCAAATACTTTTCTCACCGTTTCCGACTTCCCTCAAAACCAGTTGATAGATACGGTACTGCAAACGCATTAAATAGATTCGACTCCAGATCGTAACGTGATCTTGATCTAGCGTACGACCCTTTAGGGAGACCATCAACAGTTGGTTTTGTTGTCCAAACCGCGATCTCGAATCCGGTAAATAGTAAAAATGATATTATTCTTCACTCTCCCAACTATAAGTCCTCACTTGGATTTGTAATTCGGGTTAGAACAGCTGACGTCATTGTCAAAACCGCGATCTCGATTCTGGTAAATAGTAAAAATGTTATTATTCGTCCCTCACTGTACTATAAGTCCCCACTTGGATTTGTAATTCGGGTTAGAACAGCTGGCGTCATTGTCAAACCTGCAATTTCGATTCCGTCACTCTCCCAACTGTAAGTTCCCACTTGGATTTGTAATTAGGGTTAGAACAGCTGACGTCATTCTCAAAACCGCGATTTCGATTCCGGTAAATAGTAAAAGTGTTAATATTCGTTACGCTCGCAACTGTAAGTTCCCACTTGGATTTGTAATTAGGGTTAGAACAGCTGACGTCATTCTCAAAACCGCGATTTCGATTCCGGTAAATAGTAAAAGTGTTAATATTCGTTACGCTCGCAACTGTAAGTCCCCTTGGATTTGTAATTCGGGTTAGAACAGCTGACGTCATTGTCAAAACCGCGATTTCGATTCCGGTAAATGGTAAAAATGTTAATATTCGTTACGCTCGCAACTGTAAGTCCCCACTTGGATTTGTAATTCGGGTTAGAACAGCTGACGTCATCGTCAAAACCGCGATTTTGATTCCGGTAAATAGTAAAAATGTTAATATTCGTCACGCTCGCAACTGTAAGTCCCCACTTGGATTTGTAATTCGGGTTAGAACAGCTGACGTTATTGTCAAATCCGCGATTTTGATTCCGGTAAATGGTAAAAATGTTATTATTCGTCACTCTCCCAACTGTAGGTCCCCACTTGGATTTGTAAATTGGGTTAGAACAGCTGACGTCATTGTTTAAACCGCGATTTCGATTCCGGTAAATAGTAAAAATGTTACTATTCGTTACGCTCGCAACTGTAAGTCCCCACTTGGATTTGTAATTCGGGTTAGAACAGCTGACGTCATTGTTAAAATCGCGATTTCGATACCGGTAAATAGTAGAAATGTTAATATTCGTTACACACTCCCACCTGTAAGTCCCCACTAGGATTTGTAATTCGGGTTAGAACAGCTGACGTCATTGTTAAAACCGCGATTTCGATACCGGTAAATAGTAAAATTGTTAATATTCGTTACTCTCCCAACTGTAAGTCCCCATTTAGATTTGTAATTCGGGGTAGAGCAGTAGTCAGCAGCTGACCTTGATAGTCCAGGAACGCGTTAGCAGTCAAACGGGGTTCCGAAAATACGATCCCTCTCCATAAATAGTAAAGTACTGTTACGCTTAAACTGGAATCTCCTGCGTCATATTATGTATTTGGGAGTCATCGACATCTCAATGATGGCGGTATGATCAGCTTAGTTTTATAAGAATTTGGTTGGTTAGGCAGTCTGCGGATAAATCTAATTTCGAAAACGTCATCTCGGTATGGTAATGTTTTGTGAAGCCAAGTAGCGGTATGAACAATTCATATTTGTGAGGCACGTCTTTGAAACATATGAAATTACATAGATGCTTGAAAATGGGGTCGTGTGTCGAGTCTCATACTCGAAAATGAGTTGTGTATGTAAACATGATTGTAATTTATTTTTCACATTGCAGATAATGAATGGTTGATTCACATAGCAACAAGCGATAACCACGCCAGCGCACAACGTACGAGTTTGAACTTAGCAGTTTTCGTTAGAACATCCTAAGGAAAATGGTAGTGCAGTGTGTATATTATTTGTATTGTCTTGTACTTACTTACCGGCACAATAAAAGCTATAATTGCGTATTCTTGTATCATTGATATGAGGTATCTATTACTAATATGTTTCCCCACCAGCTATTATAGATAGTCGTCATATAAGCATTCAAGGTAAGTTAGTGACATCACCTATTCGAAACTACGTAAGCAACTTGCTCGGAACGGACTTGGAGAATATTTCAATTACTTTACTTCTCCCACCTCCGTCATGGCCCCACCAACTATTCCGAACGAAAACCGAACTCGATTCGGTTGGAAGTGGGGGAAACCAATTTGGTATATAAGTAATGTATCGCCTGGGGTTGTGGTGGGAGGGCGAAGGCCGTTATCTAGCAAACACCTAGCTGTTCCAACTCGATTAACAAGCCGCTTAAGCGGTTTGTTATAGGGGCGCGCTTTGCGCGCCCCAGGCCGCTTCGCGGCCTGTTGATCGAGTTGGAGGAGCTAGATGTTTGCTGGTCTACTGTTCATACCGCCCCACCCACCCCGTAGTTAATACATTGCTTATATACCAAATTTGTTTCCCCCACTCGCAACCGAAGCGCGTTCGGTTTTCGTTCGGAACTGGTGGGGCATCTGCGTCATCGACTTAACTGTTCATACCGCCCCACCCACCCCGTAGTTAATACATTGCTTATATACCAAATTTGTTTCCCCCACTCGCAACCGAAGCGCGTTCGGTTTTCGTTCGGAACTGGTGGGGCATCTGCGTCATCGACTTACGTATCGTAAATTGCTAAGTGTTGGTAATAATAAAACATATAATTTATTTGAAGTTACATTTATTATCGATAACGGTGCATCATTATAAGATTGAAAATATTTTAACAAGTTATTTTAAAACATCAAAGTGAATAAACTTAGATACTTTTGCTTGCAAAAATATTCTAAGTTGACCGACTTTAATTTTTAAATAAAGCTAATTTATTTTACACTTCATTATAGTATACCAATTTAAGAAACGGCTTCAAACCTTGGATGGATCTTCCTCCTGAGGGTTCCATATTTAGAATCTGCAAAATAGAAAACGTACATTACAAAATATTTCAAAACAATTCGTTAATATTAATTTTAATATTTTTACATACTACAATATAAATCGAAGCGTGGACTTATCAATTTTTGCGCAATGGGATTTACATTTTAAGGAATTACCGGATCGGGTTCGCTTTTTTGGCATTGTGTTCCCCAACGTGATTTGTAAATCGAGATGGGAACGGGAAACAAGTTTTTAAGAAATCGTCGGATCGAGCTCGCGATTTCGGCATAGTCAATCAGTCGACGTCCCTGAATTCAAAATCCAAGTGGACACTTAGATTTTTCGCGCGGTGCCCAACTTTTTAAGGAATCACTGGATTGAGCTCGGGTTTTCGACAGTCAATTGGTCGACGGCCCGGAATTCCAAATCCAAGCGAACACTTAAATTTTTCGCGCGGTGCCCAACTTTTTGTGCCTAACAATGTCGGCTTCACCAACGCAACCCATAAAACAATAGAACTTCTAGTTTTTGCGTGACAAGGTCCAAGTTTTAAACAAATTGTCGGGTCGAGATCGCGTTTTTGGAATAGTCTAAAGTAGAAACAGCCGACGGCCCCGGATTACAAATCGAAGGGGATGTTCAGTTTTCCCGTAGGATCAAACTTTAAACGAATAACAGGATGGAGATCGCGGTCATGTTATTATAAGCCAACGGCCGTCTCATCGTGATTTACATACTGTGTAGGGGGCTCGTCACAAGTAACTTGACTTACTTATTATTCGGGATGTTTGCTGGATGGAAATCACAATTTTTAATTCGGTCGTGAAATTTGAAGATTTATTTGTGCCGTGTTTATTAAAAACAAATTCTGTTGATAATTTTTTAGTGCTTATTGTTATATTACGCGGGGTGGTGAATTGGTTCACGCACAGTGGGAATTTCAATTTTAAATTCGTTAATCCTAAATTATTTTAGAGCAAAATTGTAAATAAAATTTTCATAGAAAAAAAATTCTACATCCACACACATTATTTTCTGTAATTTTCCGTTCCGCCGAGGGTAAAAATTAAGGAAACTAAAAAAGTGATGTTTTAACAAAACTTAACATTGCTTTGAAATTGAACTTGTCAATGGGAGAGTTGTTTTTTAAATCAACGATTTAACACAATTTACAATCACCTTTTAGTATCTTAGATTTGACCTAATGTTTAAGGAATCGCCGGATTAGGATCGCAGTTACAAATCCAATCGGAAACTTTTAGTTGTCACGCGGAACCTAACTGTTATTAACAGATTGATTAGGCATTTTCGGCAAAGCGCCTTGGAGATGACCTTCCCAACACAGAGAAAAAATTCTTTTGATTTGAAGTATTTTTTACTTCAAATTCAAGTGCAAATTCGGCACTTGTAAATTTTACAAAAAATGAAGTAAATTTGACAACAATTAAAGTAATATTTTTTATTTCAGATTATTGTGAGACGAATTCCTACTTCAATTTTTTCTCAGTGAATGCACAAACCGTTGTCTGGACTTATAAGTTTTCGCATGATGGGACCTAAATTTTTATGTTGAAGTTATGTTATTTGAAGGAATTACCAAACAAGTTGGTGCGGGAAAACACGGGTTTAGTCCGATACAAGTCGAGAACGCTAACTTACCTACATGACGTTTTACCAACTAAGAAAATATCGTTTAGGATGTTCGCTGGATGGAGATCACAATTATTAATTTAGTGGTGAAATCTGGATGCTTAATATTTTACGCGTGAACACAGCCGCCCAAGCATATTTGGCCGATTTGATCTCGAGTACGGGTGGTAATTTATCAAATAAAAATAAATCCGTTAAAGTGATCAAACTTTTGATGCGCTAAAATTGCCGATCCATATTTTTAACATTTATTGCTAAGTAATTATCGAAATTTTTTGCTTCTTTTCCAGCCTGTAAATTGAGGTCTTCTTCTTAGTCGTGTTGTCCGTTTCCGAACGTCATGACCCATCTCTTTCTATGCATGTGATGTGCGTTCTAAGTGTTTTCACGTACATAGAGGACCTACTTGTTTAACGTGGGCTCCGAACCACGGGAAGTGTAATACACTTCATGTTGAGATGGGCGCTCTTGGCAAATTACCTCGGTGGTTTGCCGCTGCCTTCCGAGGAGAGACAGCCAGAATAAAGTTCTTACCCTGCTCGGATTCGATCCGAGCGTTTCGCATTAGCAGTAGACGCACTTAACTGCCAAAGCTATGACCATCTCTTCCTCAAATTGAGGTCACAATACTTCAAATCCAAGATATAAAGTAGGTAGGGGCGGGGATAAAAGTGCCGCAGGGAAAAACCATACGCCAAAAATTCTACACTTGCAATTTTGAATATGCATATGGTAATGTTAACTCGCACCCGCTTGCCAGCACTAAGTATGGTAGGTTTCCTAAGGGAGGAAAATTTAGAAAAATGCGATTTTTGATGTCCTGCGTAAAAAATAGTGAATCTATTTTATTCATTCTGTATAATGGGAAAAGTTCCGCGAGTGGCACTCAAAATTAATAAATCTCTTTCTACCCTTCCTATCGAGGGAAAAAGTACAATTTTACTTCGTCGATAAAATAATCCACTGCAAGCTTACGTGGGTTGCTAGCAAAGTTTCGGCGAATTATTCTGGATCAAGCTCTCACACAGCGCATCAAACCGTTGACTTCTTATCTACTAAAAATGTTGATTTAATGGCTCATTGCCCGTATTCATCTGATTTGACACCTAATGATTTCTTTTTGGTTTTTTCGTCGCCTGAAGCAGCTGTTGAAATATTTCAAACGCTGCTTTCTGAGGTATCTGAGAGGAAAAAATGTTTTGAAAATTGGTTCCAACGTATGCAAGTGGATTAATATCTAATTTCTTCGACTTCGAAAAACAATAAAGTCATTTACCAAATTTTGTATGTGTTTTATCATAATGGTTTCCAGAATCCTTTCCAGCTGCCTACGTATTAGAACTATTTTGTGTATTTTAAATTGGTTTCCTTAATATTTGTTGACCAAGGCTTCCCAAATACTATCAAACTGTTTGCTAAATATTTTCTGTTTCGCATGAGAAGCTAATATTTAAATAAAAAGTGGCACTTTCATCCCCGTTCGCCTCTATTTAGAATTTTTTCTTTCAATAAACTAAGAGTTAACTTATTTTTTATAATTCATAGTGATATTTAAATCTGATCCCATCTCCCATTGAATTTTCTTAAACTAACTCCACGACTTTTCCCTGAGTAAGGTTTAAAATTTTCCCTGACTTTTCGTAATTTGGTAATTCCAAAAATCAAATGTGAATCTACTAAATTATTGTTCTAAAAGTATTTAATACAAACTACAAAAAATGTATTTTTTATTAATGCGAATAAATAAAAAGCGTGTTTTTTGAATTTTTCCTGACTTTCGCTTAAAAGGCAACAATTAATTCTCCGAGTTTCCATCGCCAAATTTGTACATTTCTCAATTTTTTGACTTGCAGTTTTCAAGTAGAGTGGAGCTCTGTATACAGTTATAATTTTGTATTGTTCTAAACCTCGGACGATAATTCAAATTTAAAGATCACGCGAATGCTTTCAATTCCAGATTCGGCACTTGGAAGTTTTTTTATCGAATTATTCTTTTTATTTAACATAAAATTTAAGTATTGGTTTAAAAAATAATTTTTTATAATAACAAGTAACGTAAAAACCACATCATGTTTCGTATTATGAGCCTTATCAAATTTATTAAAATTTTAATTCGCTCTTTGATAGCACTCACAAAAATTCGAAATTTGATTTGTATCAGTCAGAATTATTTCAAGTTCTAATAATGCCGATTGGGTTAATTACAAAAGGGGTGGATTTTTATCATCGCAAAAAAATATAAGTTCCAGTTGGTTCTTTGAAATTCGTCGCATTTTATAATATCCTTTTATTTTTCGTTGCATCTTGGGAATGTACGATTCGATTTTAACTTTCTTTACTCTTTCAAGTTGAAAATTTTCTACGGGAATTTGCACCAAGTACGAAATCTAGAACTGTAGTTTAATGAACTTGGTTGGTACAAGCCGCTCTTATTGTTATTTCCAATTTGAGGTAATATAACAAATGGTTTAGATTTAAAACCATTTTTTAATATCGCGACTGGAAATTTCATATGTGAAATTTTGATAATAAATTAAATTCGTAGTTTTATTTATCTTTTCCTATAAATTAAATTGAAATATTTACTGGGAATCAGGTATAAGTTACTCATTGTTATTACTCACCAAACAAGTCGAAATGTGCACGTGTAATTAATTGTGAATAAAATAAAAACAGAGTTGCGAGTATTTTTGAATTTTGTACAGTTTTAACAAAATATGGAAAAATAAAATACTCTTTCCATTAATTATTACGTATGTGGCAAATGATTACAAAAGATGCGGTTGCACATTGGAGTAGTCTTTAATTTGGACATGTCAAAATACATTATTGAAATACATTAAAAAGATAAAAAGGAAAATCACCGTTTTCATCTCAATCCGAAAGACCGTCTCAACAGCTTTCAAATTTTCATATTTGAATAACCCAATTTCTAGCATTTCGCGGTACTGCTACATTTCTTACCAATTTTAATATTACGCACCTACTCTATAAGAATTTTACAAATTTTCATTTTAAGAGCGCGCTGCGGAAAGAGAGAGAGGGAAGCAGTAGATATGATGTTGAAAGAAGCCTCTAATCTTTTGTAGATTTAAAAAATTTAAAAAAATTATTTGCGCCATATCTAAGGGAACCCTTGAACCCTTCGTGCATTAAGTTGATTTTATATAGTTTAAAACTCCACTAAGGGCACTTTTTCATTTACAAGTTTTGTACAAATTTTCTATAATTAATGATGAAATCGCTTCAAAATCAGGTTTTGTCCTTATAATGATCTGCAGAAGGCAATAACGAAGTTTCATTAAGATCGGTTGTCATAAAAATTCAAAATTGTCCTTTTTCATAAATTAAATTAACCTATTAACTTTTAATTGAGAATTAGGTTATCGGCAAGAAGCCACGTTCGTATCAAATACAGACGGAAAACCATACAACCCAGTTTGAAAATGCAAACTCGAGTTTCGGACTTATTAGTCCTCATCAGTGCTTATCATACTTTTTGTATATTGCATTGATGAGGACTAATAAGTCCGAAACTCGAGTTTGCATTTTCAAACTGGGTTGTATGGTTTTCCGTCTATTTACTTTTAATTTAAAGCGCTCAAAATTGGTTATTGCCTTCAATAGTCTTTTCTTATTAATATAAAAAAAGAATTACATTGATACGACGTTTAGTTTTTTAAATTTGTACAAAAGATTAGAGGCTTCTTTCAACATCATTCCCTCTCTCTCTTTCCGCAGCGCGCTCTTAACGTAAAAAAGAAAAACAATGAACATATTAGCGATTTACTTTCAAAAATTAATTGTAAAATTTTTTTAAATTGTTATCGCATACGTATCTACTGCCGTATGTAAGAAAACGTTTCAGGTTTTTTATAGCAATACTGCGATAAGAAATAAATTAACTGATTGCGAAATTTCAAAATTATATTATTCAAATATGAATGTGAAAGCTAAGGGATATTGAGAATTAAAATAAAACGTAAAATGCACCATACAATTATCGTACCGACTCAGAGTTGTTACAATATCGGTACAACTGTTGAATCGTTAACCACACGGTACGATTTCCATACAATTTTACCGCATTGAAGATACGATTTCATTTGTGTAGCAGAACGTCTGTAGATGATTCGCGTAAAAAAATGTTTTTGCTAATAAGTGCTGGTATAGTGTTGAGCAGTCAAAAACCAAAACCAAAAAAAGTGAAGCGAAAATGGGTCAAAGATTGGCTTGTATACGAGGGGTTGTTCACTTCAATAATCTTGTGTACAAAATATAAATAATTTATTACTAATCTCAAATAATCTCTAATAATTTTTAATAATCGATATAATATAATATAAAAATGGATGTAGTATGTGTGTATGTTCCCTATAGACTCCTAAACCGTAAAATTTGGCACAGTTATTATGTAGGTCCCTGCGCATGTTTTTGTATTGAAATAGTGCAAAAATTCGCAAAGGAAAGGAAAGTTGATTTTGAGTAGCCTGCCTTCCTTTAAGGAATCTCGATAATCCATTCATGCGCGTCCCATAGGGACGCGCATGAACGGATTAACGAGATTCCTTAAAGGAAGGCAGGCTACTCAAAATCAACTTAAAAAACAATAATGAATGCTCTCAAACTGTCAACCGATCGACAATGCAAATACGCGTGCACGTGCTTTAAGTTTCTATTTGACCAATCTTAACCAAATTTGGTGTAAAAGTTATTTACAACGCTACGAAAAACATAGGCTACTTTAATACCTTGGAGTGAGGCCAAACAACCACATCCGACACGGTCTAGATGACTAAAGGCGGCCGGCAGGCCGACTGTGCCAGCTAGTCTAAATATATAAAAGAGAAGATCTGTTTGCGTGCGTGCGTGCGTGTTTGTTTGTTCATTATACGTTCCAAGACCCGTGGACCGATCTCAACCAAATTTTGCACAGTTATTTTGTAGCTCCAGGCGCAGTTTTTTTTTATAAAATGGAGAAGAAATTCGCTCGGGGAAAAAAGTTATTCGCTTTTTTCGAAAATCAAATCACAAGTTTGACAAAAAATTTAATTTGTCAAATAATTAATCTGACGTACAGTCAGTGGCGGGGAAAAAAGTTATTCGCTTTTTTCGAAAATCAAATTCGAAAATTTTTTTACCTCAAATTGAAGTACAAATTCGTTTCGCATCAATTTGATGTCAATTTTACAACAAATAAAGTAAATTTGACAACAATTCAAGTAATATTTATTTCAAATTGTTGCGAGACGAATTCCTACTACAATTCTTTTCTCAGTGTAGAGTCTAGGAGTTTATAGCGGTTTATAAGTTCCAAACAAACAAATATTTATTTTTATATAAGAGATTTACAATATGATAAAATGGTTAACGCATGTTATTACCCACCCTGAAATTGAAAATTTCGTATAGAGATTCGGAAAGCTGACGGTTTATATAGTATAATTAAAAAAAAAATTTCCGGAATATTCACAAGTTTTTGAACAAATCGACTTTGAAGGTCGAAAATTTACCCATTCAGTGACGCGCATAAGGAATCTCACTTCATTCTGTTGACGGTGCGCGCACAAAGATATACCCTAACGCTTCAGAGTCGAATTCGGACCTAAAAATGCTCAAAATGTCCCAAAATTTCTTTTAAATTTGATTGTGGGCGTGACCTACACTTTTCCCTCAATAAAAGGGTTGTTTATGATATTTTCAATAATTTATTTTGCTAAATCGACTATCAAACCTTCAGCTTTCTGAATCTCTATGGAAAATTTTCAATTTCAGGGTTGGCAATAACGTGCTATCCCCTGATAAAATAAAACATATAATAATACATGGAATAAGATCAGTCAAGTTAAATTTTTGTAGCGTATAAACATTAGTTTAAACACCATAAAACATACTAAAATATATCTAAATATATAAAAGAGAAGATCTGTTTGCTTGCGTGTTCGCTATACGTTCCTAGACCCTTGGACCGATCTCAACCAAATTTTGCACAGTTATTTTGTAGCTCCAGGCGCAACTATTCGTGCATCAATGGAGAAGAAATTCGCTCGGGGAAAAAAGTTATTCGCTTTTTTCGATAAATCAAATCACAAGTTTGACAAAAAATTTAATTTGTCAAATAATTAATCTGACGGACAGTCAGTGATTCAAAATACTGTCAACAGATGGCGGGGATGGCGGCTTTAATTCGAAAAATGCAAACCACTAACAAAAGAAACACTAACAAATTAATCTGAAAATACTGTCAACAGATGGCGGGGATGGCGGCTTTAATTCGAAAAATGCCAACCACTAACAAAAAACCACTAACAAATTAATCTGAATGCCGCGAATAAGACCGGAGCACTTTATATAGGTCGCAGAACGTGGAAGATCCACCTCTTTGCGGAAGATTTAACTTTACATGAAGATGTAACTTTACGTGAAGATTATGTATGTATGTATGTATGTATGTATCACAGATGACGGCCGAACAACTATGGCCTTCACGGATCTATTATTGTCCGCCCTGTGAGGCCGAAGGCCGAACAACTTTGGCCTTCACGGATCTATTATGGTTCGGTCTGTGAGGCCGAAGGCCGAACAACTATGGCCTTCATGGATCTATTATGGTCCGGTCTGTGAGGCCGAAGGCCGAACAACTTTGACCTTCACGGATCTATTATGGTCCGGTCTGTGAGGCCGAAGGCCGAACAACTATGGGCTTCACGGATCTATTATGGTCCGGTCTGTGAGGCCGAAGGCCGAACAACTATGGCCTTCACGGATCTATTATGGTCCTGTCTGTGAGGCCGAAGGCCGAACAACTATGGCCTTCACGGATCTATTATTGTCCGCCCTGTGAGGCCGAAGGCCGAACAACTTTGGCCTTCACGGATCTATTATGGTCCGGTCTGTGAGGCCGAAGGCCGAACAACTATGGCCTTCCCGGATCTATTATGGTCCTCCCCCTGTGAGGCCGAAGGCCAAACAACTATGGCCTACTCGGATCTATTCTGGGTCTAGATGGCTAAGGGCGGCCGATGCCGCCCGTGCCAGCTAGTTTACAGATAAAGTTAAAACAATAGAAAATTATTATATTAAAATTATTATTATTTATACCGAAATCACTAATTTATGTACACCTTGTATAATTATTTATAACACTATTAATTTAGCAGCAGAAAAGAGCAGTAGCGCCATCTGTTGTTCAAATTTTTTACTCTTAAAATGATTATATAATCATAAATAATACCAAGTAATCATAAATAATCATCGATACTCTCGAGTATCCTAGATAATCACAAATAATCTTAATAATTATTAATAATCACAATAATCAGTAATAATCTTAAGTAATCACGATAATTTATTAATAATCTCAATAATATTTTACATAATATAATCTGTGTACATCAAAAATCTAAGTGAACAACCCCTCGCTTGTATATCAAATTGAATGAGAGGTTCATATAACCGTGCGACCGCCAGTAGCGAGCGCACACACTATGCAATTTTCGCATACTATCTCCAAATTGTTACGATGTCGGTACAATCTTTGTATCGTGTATTTACCGTTTATGAACCTATAACTTTGTCCACATATTTGGGCATTTTAGCTTGAGGAAGCATTAATATTCGGATATGACCAACTGAACTACAACTCCAATAACATAATGATATTCTAGTAATTAATAAATAACATTACTTCAACAGAAAAAGATTAATCGTATTAACCATCAAAATAATCAATTAGCCGTTTTTCCACTTGGACAAATTTGGTCATATGAGTACATTATAATAGATTTTGCAAAAGTTCTACTGGAAACTTGACCTACTTGCTTTAAAAGTAGGTCAAGGTCTATCAATTAGCAAGATTATGTTTTAAAAATTACTACGCGGATGTGGTTTCATAAAGCATGGCCCCCATTAAATAAATTTTTACATGCACTGCTTATATTCACGAGAGGGAAGCGAACCGATAAAAATTAACATTCAACTTTCAAAAACACCACTTAAGACAAATACAACTAACCTTCAGTTTCTGGCTATGTGGATCTTCAAAACTCCAAAATATTTTTTTGTTTCACATACTTTTCACTATCCAATTTTCTATAGGTGTACTGCACCTATCGGAATTGTTATGGAAGCTGGAAAAGATTAACAATCGTCAAAATTCGTTCAACTGTCAGATTTTAATAAAAACAGAAATATGTAAGTGAAATGATTTCCAACTCTTGGTAATAAATTAATTATATAATTAATTAGTACAAAAACTAAATTACTTTACACAACACCACAAAACAATGTTGTAATTTTTACTTTCCGAACCCCTAGGTAAGGAAAGTATTGTTATCAGTCAAAATTTGACCCCCCAATTTTTTGACAGATGTTCACGTTTTGAGATCCCCTGAATCCATTTTTTTTATCATTTTTGGAAGGATGTCTGTGTGTATGTGTGTGTGTATGTGTGTGTGTATGTACGTCTGTGAACACGATAGCGTCTAAACGAAGCAAGCAAATCATTCCAAATTTTGCATATAAGCTTTTTCTTGTCGTAGGACGAAGCCAGATGAAAATAAATTAAATCGTGTAACGGGAAAGGGGGGTTTACCTGGAGCTATTATGACATTATGCGTCATAACTTCGAAACGAAATTAAATATGTAAAAATATTAATAACAAAAAATTAGCGCTATGGAATTTCCTACATTTTTTGTCCTACAAGTTTTTCTCTAAAATATACAGGGCGTTTCAAAAATTTTTGTATTTGTAAAAAAGTTTTGTATTTGTAAATAAAATAGTAAACCGCATTCTACTAACGAAAATAAGATGAAAAGTTTCTAATAATATGGGTCCAAAAATGCTTCGTTTGCAAGATATAGGCATTCAAAAGTTTTTTTCTTCCTATTTTGGCAAAATATGAAATTTTTCATCGATTTACTGTTGAAATTATGTAACCATTTTATTTAAAAATATAATATAAAAATTTGCGTCTGTTCGGAAAGTTATGCGATGGCCACATCAGATTTTTTCTTTTAAAGACAAAATTTTGATAGATCAACTAAACGGTATGACAACCATCCGAGATGATCAAACGTTACCCAAATATTTAAAGGTTATTTTTATTGATCATTTACATGTTTCGAAATAACATCAGCACGATTGTCAAGTGCAACGAAGTTAAACTTAAACGTACCTTAATTTTCTTTAGAATTCCAAAACGCATCTGCATCTTGTACATATTCTAAATGTTACTTCACAATTCGATTTGTCCACTGCTAGAACAAAATAACAATTTTTAGCATATATAAAAGGTTTTAACACAATCCAAAATAAGTTGCTCACCATTTCATTTCATAAAATTAAAGTTATATTTAAAAACATCAAAAAATTATCGCAAATGTGAACAGAAACGTCAATTTATAGACAGCTGACGATAATCAACTCAGAAGTAAACGTCAATATTAACCTTACCGATAAAGCAGATTCCTGTATCTAATTGACATTATATCGAGTGCCATCTAACCATCAATAGCAGAAGTAAATGTCGATATTAAGTAGATCTCTACCTTACTGATAACGCAAATACCTGTATATAATTCATTAAATGTTTCGCCGTTTGATGTCTCTGTTACACAATCTATTCCAGAGATCTATTCAAATTATTACAATTTAAAATGCATGCAATTGCAAAATTAACAAAAACTTATTAATTGTAGTCGCCAAAAACTAAAGTACAAACCTTTTATCTTATCCCCAAATCGTTCTTCCCACAAATATGACAATTTAAAATAGGATCTGATTGTTGCCATTGAGTTTTATTTTAAAACTTGGATAATTTTCATAAAATTCTTGCTTTGCTCCGATTTACTTTTCCTTATTCGTACATCCTGAAAGAAAATAACCATTAGAAACAGACCAAGGATGTTTACAATTAATTTCAGCGAAATTGTGTTTTTGACGCTTTGGCGTATGGGTTGTCATATTATGCAAAATTTTCAACGCTTACATTGCACGATTTATGGCAATTTATGGCGATTGCAAATAGGCAATCAGCAGATAGTTTCCTCAGAGCGACTCACAAATTTGGAGCGAGCATGTACAAGATTGGTGACAGCCTCCAACTTTTTAACCCTGTCCCAGGTAATGGATTTTTAATCCTGTTTGAGTTTCTCAGCGGACGGCATTCTTATCCCTACTCACAATTGTCCAGCATTGTATCTGTAAATATAATAAAAAAAATACTATAAACATTTTAACTCGGCAGGCTAATTTTGCTTTAAAAAAATAAGTTATGTCTAATTCTTTGCAATTTTGCAAGTACACTAATAAGGTACCCCTAAATACTCCGGAACAAGAAACACCATTCTAAACCCCAAGGGGTTGCTTTTATGGAGGGTTCAAAATCTTTGTCAAAATTATTTGAAACTTGGTAATTACACTAAAATTAAATCCGCGAAAACACGAATATAGTAAAAATTTTTAGGTGCTACAGGGTGGCCTTTATAGGGTGATGAAAACTACACTTTGTCAAACAAATTTGAAACTTGGCAGTTAGACTAACATTAAATACACTAAAAATAGTAGAAAATTGCTAGGTGCTACAGGGTGGTTTTTATAGGGCGATGAAAACTACACTTTGTCAAACAAATTTGAAACTTGGCAGTTAGACTAACATTAACTCCACAAATACACGAAAAATAGTAGAAAATTTCTAGGTGCTACAGGGTGGTTTTTATAGGGTGATGAAAACTACACTTTGTCAAACAAATTTGAAACTTGGCAGTTAGACTAACATTAAATCCACAAATACACGAAAAATAGTAGAAAATTTCTAGGTGCTACAGGGTGGTTTTTATAGGGTGATGAAAACTACACTTTGTCAAACAAATTTGAAACTTGGCAGTTAGACTAACATTAAATCCACAAATACACGAAAAATAGTAGAAAATTTCTAGGTGCTACAGGGTGGTTTTTATAGGGTGATGAAAACTACACTTTGTCAAACAAATTTGAAACTTGGCAGTTAGACTAACATTAACTCCACAAATACACGAAAAATTTCTAGGTGCTACAGGGTGGTTTTTATAGGGTGATGAAAACTACACTTTGTCAAACAAATTTGAAACTTGGCAGTTAGACTAACATTAAATCCACAAATACACTAAAAATAGTAGAAAATTGCTAGGTGCTACAGGGTGGTTTTTATAGGGCGATGAAAACTACACTTTGTCAAACAAATTTGAAACTTGGCAGTTAGACTAACATTAACTCCACAAATACACGAAAAATAGTAGAAAATTTCTAGGTGCTACAGGGTGGTTTTTATAGGGTGATGAAAACTACACTTTGTCAAACAAATTTGAAACTTGGCAGTTAGACTAACATTAAATCCACAAATACACGAAAAATAGTAGAAAATTTCTAGGTGCTACAGGGTGGTTTTTATAGGGTGATGAAAACTACACTTTGTCAAACAAATTTGAAACTTGGCAGTTAGACTAACATTAGATCCACAAATACACTAAAAATAGTAGAAAATTGCTAGGTGCTACAGGGTGGTTTTTATAGGGTGATGAAAACTACACTTTGTCAAACAAATTTGAAACTTGGCAGTTAGACTAACATTAACTCCACAAATACACGAAAAATAGTAGAAAATTTCTAGGTGCTACAGGGTGGTTTTTATAGGGTGATGAAAACTACACTTTGTCAAACAAATTTGAAACTTGGCAGTTAGACTAACATTAACTCCACAAATACACGAAAAATTTCTAGGTGCTACAGGGTGGTTTTTATAGGGTGATGAAAACTACACTTTGTCAAACAAATTTGAAACTTGGCAGTTAGACTAACATTAAATCCACAAATACACTAAAAATAGTAGAAAATTGCTAGGTGCTACAGGGTGGTTTTTATAGGGCGATGAAAACTACACTTTGTCAAACAAATTTGAAACTTGGCAGTTAGACTAACATTAACTCCACAAATACACGAAAAATAGTAGAAAATTTCTAGGTGCTACAGGGTGGTTTTTATAGGGTGATGAAAACTACACTTTGTCAAACAAATTTGAAACTTGGCAGTTAGACTAACATTAAATCCACAAATACACTAAAAATAGTAGAAAATTGCTAGGTGCTACAGGGTGGTTTTTATAGGGTGATGAAAACTACACTTTGTCAAACAAATTTGAAACTTGGCAGTTAGACTAACATTAAATCCACAAATACACGAAAAATAGTAGAAAATTTCTAGGTGCTACAGGGTGGTTTTTATAGGGTGATGAAAACTACACTTTGTCAAACAAATTTGAAACTTGGCAGTTAGACTAACATTAAATCCACAAATACACTAAAAATAGTAGAAAATTGCTAGGTGCTACAGGGTGGCCTTTATTGAGGGATGAAAACTAAACTTTGTCAAACAAATTTGAAACTTGGCAGTTAGACTAACATTAACTCCACAAATACACGAAAAATAGTAGAAAATTTCTAGGTGCTACAGGGTGGTTTTTATAGGGTGATGAAAACTACACTTTGTCAAACAAATTTGAAACTTGGCAGTTAGACTAACATTAAATCCACAAATACACTAAAAATAGTAGAAAATTGCTAGGTGCTACAGGGTGGTTTTTATAGGGCGATGAAAACTACAAGTTGTCAAACAAATTTGAAACTTGGCAGTTAGACTAACATTAACTCCACAAATACACGAAAAATAGTAGAAAATTTCTAGGTGCTACAGGGTGGTTTTTATAGGGTGATGAAAACTACACTTTGTCAAACAAATTTGAAACTTGGCAGTTAGACTAACATTAAATCCACAAATACACGAAAAATAGTAGAAAATTTCTAGGTGCTACAGGGTGGTTTTTATAGGGTGATGAAAACTACACTTTGTCAAACAAATTTGAAACTTGGCAGTTAGACTAACATTAGATCCACAAATACACTAAAAATAGTAGAAAATTGCTAGGTGCTACAGGGTGGTTTTTATAGGGTGATGAAAACTACACTTTGTCAAACAAATTTGAAACTTGGCAGTTAGACTAACATTAAATCCACAAATACACGAAAAATAGTAGAAAATTTCTAGGTGCTACAGGGTGGTTTTTATAGGGTGATGAAAACTACACTTTGTCAAACAAATTTGAAACTTGGCAGTTAGACTAACATTAACTCCACAAATACACGAAAAATAGTAGAAAATTTCTAGGTGCTACAGGGTGGTTTTTATAGGGTGATGAAAACTACACTTTGTCAAACAAATTTGAAACTTGGCAGTTAGACTAACATTAAATCCACAAATACACGAAAAATAGTAGAAAATTTCTAGGTGCTACAGGGTGGTTTTTATAGGGTGATGAAAACTACACTTTGTCAAACAAATTTGAAACTTGGCAGTTAGACTAACATTAGATCCACAAATACACTAAAAATAGTAGAAAATTGCTAGGTGCTACAGGGTGGTTTTTATAGGGTGATGAAAACTACACTTTGTCAAACAAATTTGAAACTTGGCAGTTAGACTAACATTAACTCCACAAATACACGAAAAATAGTAGAAAATTTCTAGGTGCTACAGGGTGGTTTTTATAGGGTGATGAAAACTACACTTTGTCAAACAAATTTGAAACTTGGCAGTTAGACTAACATTAACTCCACAAATACACGAAAAATTTCTAGGTGCTACAGGGTGGTTTTTATAGGGTGATGAAAACTACACTTTGTCAAACAAATTTGAAACTTGGCAGTTAGACTAACATTAAATCCACAAATACACTAAAAATAGTAGAAAATTGCTAGGTGCTACAGGGTGGTTTTTATAGGGCGATGAAAACTACACTTTGTCAAACAAATTTGAAACTTGGCAGTTAGACTAACATTAACTCCACAAATACACGAAAAATAGTAGAAAATTTCTAGGTGCTACAGGGTGGTTTTTATAGGGTGATGAAAACTACACTTTGTCAAACAAATTTGAAACTTGGCAGTTAGACTAACATTAAATCCACAAATACACTAAAAATAGTAGAAAATTGCTAGGTGCTACAGGGTGGTTTTTATAGGGTGATGAAAACTACACTTTGTCAAACAAATTTGAAACTTGGCAGTTAGACTAACATTAAATCCACAAATACACGAAAAATAGTAGAAAATTTCTAGGTGCTACAGGGTGGTTTTTATAGGGTGATGAAAACTACACTTTGTCAAACAAATTTGAAACTTGGCAGTTAGACTAACATTAAATCCACAAATACACTAAAAATAGTAGAAAATTGCTAGGTGCTACAGGGTGGCCTTTATTGAGGGATGAAAACTAAACTTTGTCAAACAAATTTGAAACTTGGCAGTTAGACTAACATTAACTCCACAAATACACGAAAAATAGTAGAAAATTTCTAGGTGCTACAGGGTGGTTTTTATAGGGTGATGAAAACTACACTTTGTCAAACAAATTTGAAACTTGGCAGTTAGACTAACATTAAATCCACAAATACACTAAAAATAGTAGAAAATTGCTAGGTGCTACAGGGTGGTTTTTATAGGGTGATGAAAACTACACTTTGTCAAACAAATTTGAAACTTGGCAGTTAGACTAACATTAACTCCACAAATACACGAAAAATAGTAGAAAATTTCTAGGTGCTACAGGGTGGTTTTTATAGGGTGATGAAAACTACACTTTGTCAAACAAATTTGAAACTTGGCAGTTAGACTAACATTAAATCCACAAATACACTAAAAATAGTAGAAAATTGCTAGGTGCTACAGGGTGGTTTTTATAGGGTGATGAAAACTACACTTTGTCAAACAAATTTGAAACTTGGCAGTTAGACTAACATTAAATCCACAAATACACGAAAAATAGTAGAAAATTTCTAGGTGCTACAGGGTGGTTTTTATAGGGTGATGAAAACTACACTTTGTCAAACAAATTTGAAACTTGGCAGTTAGACTAACATTAGATCCACAAATACACTAAAAATAGTAGAAAATTGCTAGGTGCTACAGGGTGGTTTTTATAGGGTGATGAAAACTACACTTTGTCAAACAAATTTGAAACTTGGCAGTTAGACTAACATTAAATCCACAAATACACGAAAAATAGTAGAAAATTTCTAGGTGCTACAGGGTGGTTTTTATAGGGTGATGAAAACTACACTTTGTCAAACAAATTTGAAACTTGGCAGTTAGACTAACATTAACTCCACAAATACACGAAAAATTTCTAGGTGCTACAGGGTGGTTTTTATAGGGTGATGAAAACTACACTTTGTCAAACAAATTTGAAACTTGGCAGTTAGACTAACATTAAATCCACAAATACACTAAAAATAGTAGAAAATTGCTAGGTGCTACAGGGTGGCCTTTATTGAGGGATGAAAACTAAACTTTGTCAAACAAATTTGAAACTTGGCAGTTAGACTAACATTAACTCCACAAATACACGAAAAATAGTAGAAAATTTCTAGGTGCTACAGGGTGGTTTTTATAGGGTGATGAAAACTACACTTTGTCAAACAAATTTGAAACTTGGCAGTTAGACTAACATTAAATCCACAAATACACTAAAAATAGTAGAAAATTGCTAGGTGCTACAGGGTGGTTTTTATAGGGCGATGAAAACTACAAGTTGTCAAACAAATTTGAAACTTGGCAGTTAGACTAACATTAACTCCACAAATACACGAAAAATAGTAGAAAATTTCTAGGTGCTACAGGGTGGTTTTTATAGGGTGATGAAAACTACACTTTGTCAAACAAATTTGAAACTTGGCAGTTAGACTAACATTAAATCCACAAATACACGAAAAATAGTAGAAAATTTCTAGGTGCTACAGGGTGGTTTTTATAGGGTGATGAAAACTACACTTTGTCAAACAAATTTGAAACTTGGCAGTTAGACTAACATTAGATCCACAAATACACTAAAAATAGTAGAAAATTGCTAGGTGCTACAGGGTGGTTTTTATAGGGTGATGAAAACTACACTTTGTCAAACAAATTTGAAACTTGGCAGTTAGACTAACATTAAATCCACAAATACACGAAAAATAGTAGAAAATTTCTAGGTGCTACAGGGTGGTTTTTATAGGGTGATGAAAACTACACTTTGTCAAACAAATTTGAAACTTGGCAGTTAGACTAACATTAACTCCACAAATACACGAAAAATAGTAGAAAATTTCTAGGTGCTACAGGGTGGTTTTTATAGGGTGATGAAAACTACACTTTGTCAAACAAATTTGAAACTTGGCAGTTAGACTAACATTAAATCCACAAATACACGAAAAATAGTAGAAAATTTCTAGGTGCTACAGGGTGGTTTTTATAGGGTGATGAAAACTACACTTTGTCAAACAAATTTGAAACTTGGCAGTTAGACTAACATTAGATCCACAAATACACTAAAAATAGTAGAAAATTGCTAGGTGCTACAGGGTGGTTTTTATAGGGTGATGAAAACTACACTTTGTCAAACAAATTTGAAACTTGGCAGTTAGACTAACATTAAATCCACAAATACACGAAAAATAGTAGAAAATTTCTAGGTGCTACAGGGTGGTTTTTATAGGGTGATGAAAACTACACTTTGTCAAACAAATTTGAAACTTGGCAGTTAGACTAACATTAACTCCACAAATACACGAAAAATTTCTAGGTGCTACAGGGTGGTTTTTATAGGGTGATGAAAACTACACTTTGTCAAACAAATTTGAAACTTGGCAGTTAGACTAACATTAAATCCACAAATACACTAAAAATAGTAGAAAATTGCTAGGTGCTACAGGGTGGTTTTTATAGGGTGATGAAAACTACACTTTGTCAAACAAATTTGAAACTTGGCAGTTAGACTAACATTAACTCCACAAATACACGAAAAATAGTAGAAAATTTCTAGGTGCTACAGGGTGGTTTTTATAGGGTGATGAAAACTACACTTTGTCAAACAAATTTGAAACTTGGCAGTTAGACTAACATTAAATCCACAAATACACTAAAAATAGTAGAAAATTGCTAGGTGCTACAGGGTGGTTTTTATAGGGTGATGAAAACTACACTTTGTCAAACAAATTTGAAACTTGGCAGTTAGACTAACATTAAATCCACAAATACACGAAAAATAGTAGAAAATTTCTAGGTGCTACAGGGTGGTTTTTATAGGGTGATGAAAACTACACTTTGTCAAACAAATTTGAAACTTGGCAGTTAGACTAACATTAAATCCACAAATACACTAAAAATAGTAGAAAATTGCTAGGTGCTACAGGGTGGCCTTTATTGAGGGATGAAAACTAAACTTTGTCAAACAAATTTGAAACTTGGCAGTTAGACTAACATTAACTCCACAAATACACGAAAAATAGTAGAAAATTGCTAGGTGCTACAGGGTGGTTTTTATAGGGTGATGAAAACTACACTTTGTCAAACAAATTTGAAACTTGGCAGTTAGACTAACATTAAATCCACAAATACACTAAAAATAGTAGAAAATTGCTAGGTGCTACAGGGTGGTTTTTATAGGGCGATGAAAACTACACTTTGTCAAACAAATTTGAAACTTGGCAGTTAGACTAACATTAACTCCACAAATACACGAAAAATAGTAGAAAATTTCTAGGTGCTACAGGGTGGTTTTTATAGGGTGATGAAAACTACACTTTGTCAAACAAATTTGAAACTTGGCAGTTAGACTAACATTAAATCCACAAATACACTAAAAATAGTAGAAAATTGCTAGGTGCTACAGGGTGGTTTTTATAGGGTGATGAAAACTACACTTTGTCAAACAAATTTGAAACTTGGCAGTTAGACTAACATTAAATCCACAAATACACGAAAAATAGTAGAAAATTTCTAGGTGCTACAGGGTGGTTTTTATAGGGTGATGAAAACTACACTTTGTCAAACAAATTTGAAACTTGGCAGTTAGACTAACATTAACTCCACAAATACACGAAAAATAGTAGAAAATTTCTAGGTGCTACAGGGTGGTTTTTATAGGGTGATGAAAACTACACTTTGTCAAACAAATTTGAAACTTGGCAGTTAGACTAACATTAAATCCACAAATACACTAAAAATAGTAGAAAATTGCTAGGTGCTACAGGGTGGTTTTTATAGGGCGATGAAAACTACACTTTGTCAAACAAATTTGAAACTTGGCAGTTAGACTAACATTAAATCCACAAATACACGAAAAATAGTAGAAAATTTCTAGGTGCTACAGGGTGGTTTTTATAGGGTGATGAAAAACTACACTTTGTCAAACAAATTTGAAACTTGGCAGTTAGACTAACATTAAATCCACAAATACACGAAAAATAGTAGAAAATTTCTAGGTGCTACAGGGTGGTTTTTATAGGGTGATGAAAACTACACTTTGTCAAACAAATTTGAAACTTGGCAGTTAGACTAACATTAAATCCACAAATACACGAAAAATAGTAGAAAATTGCTAGGTGCTACAGGGTGGTTTTTATAGGGTGATGAAAACTACACTTTGTCAAACAAATTTGAAACTTGGCAGTTAGACCTAACATTAACTCCACAAATACACGAAAAATAGTAGAAAATTTCTAGGTGCTACTGGGTGGTTTTATAGGGTGATGGAAAACTACACTTTGTCAAACAAATTTGAAACTTGGCAGTTAGGACTAACATTAAATCCACAAATACACTAAAAATAGTAGAAAAATTGCTAGGTGCTACAGGGTGGTTTTTATAGGGCGATGAAAACTACACTTTGTCAAACAAATTTGAAACTTGGCAGTTAGACTAACATTAACTCCACAAATACACGAAAAATAGTAGAAAATTTCTAGGTGCTACAGGGTGGTTTTTATAGGGTGATGAAAACTACACTTTTGTCAAACAAATTTGAAACTTGGCAGTTAGACTAACATTAACTCCACAAATACACGAAAAATAGTAGAAAATTTCTAGGTGCTACAGGGTGGTTTTTATAGGGTGATGAAAACTACACTTTGTCAAACAAATTTGAAACTTGGCAGTTAGACTAACATTAAAATCCACAAATACACTAAAAATAGTAGAAAATTGCTAGGTGCTACAGGGTGGTTTTTATAGGGTGATGAAAACTACACTTTGTCAAACAAATTTGAAACTTGGCAGTTTAGACTAACATTAAATCCACAAATACACTAAAAATAGTAGAAAATTGCTAGGTGCTACAGGGTGGTTTTATAGGGCGATGAAAAACTACACTTTGTCAAACAAATTGAAACTTGGCAGTTAGACTACATTAAATCCACAAATACACTAAAAAATAGTAGAAAATTGCTAGGTGCTACAGGGTGGTTTTTATAGGGCGATGAAAACTACACTTTGTCAAACAAATTTGAAACTTGGCAGTTAGACTAACATTAACTCCACAAATACACGAAAAATAGTAGAAAATTTCTAGGTGCTACAGGGTGGTTTTTATAGGGTGATGAAAACTACACTTTGTCAAAAAAATTTGAAACTTTGAAGTTAGACTAACATTAAATCCACAAATACAAGAAAAATAGTAGAAAATTTCTAGGTGCTACAGGGTGGTTTTTATAGGGTGATGAAAACTACACTTTGTCAAACAAATTTGAAACTTGGCAGTTAGACTAACATTA